>OY998178.1:163201567-165601567 GCA_963921935.1 Galeruca laticollis
AAAGTGTCGAGTCTATAACTCAAAATGAAGCGGACTCAATCCGCAAGTTTCTCTGCTCAAATTGAAGCTAGCTGCGTTTTTCTTTAAGCATTCTATTGATAAATCAAAAAGAAAAACAATTGTTAGACTAAAGCCTCTTCATAAAACCTATAAAGATAATACTTTATGTAAGGAAATCTTTTATCATATATTTCTAAAAAACATTATAAAAAAATATACAATACCTTGAAGTATAAATGAGCGTCTTGGGGAAAAATAACATCGGAAATATAAATATATTCTTCAAATTCATTTTTAACTTTAAACACCCTCGACGATAAATCTACTGCCTTGTCATTAATAAAATAGGAGGTGGTGAGTGAATCATACGTTAAGCCACCTTTTAAAACCGTTAAATAATACGGTATCTCGGATTTGTTTTTACCATTTCTGTATTTTACTATTATTTTTCCCGTAAAGTCTTTGGTTTCATATGCAGTCTTCCCTGAAATTAGATTAAAAAAATATAATGTCAATCTCATATAATAAAAAATATAGTAAGATCTGAAGATGGATAGACGTTTCTTTACGAGAATATCTCATACTTCACAATAATATTCAGCTAAAATAGTTTGTGACCTAATTACTTCACGCGAATCAAAGTACCAGAACACAGTACAAAAATTTATAGCAGACAACGCATCCAATAACACTCATATATGAAAGACAATGAAAAAAAAAACAATCTTAAAATTTATAACATATGCTCTCTGCTCTGACATTTGTGAATTTACTTTAAAGAATGCTAAGAACATGTAGTAGGTATTTTTGAAATAATCATTGCTGAAGCAAAATTTAGTCGAGCAGGATGTGCAATGGAATAGGATGACTAGATATACATTACTCAGGACATAATGTTAAGAAAATAAAAAGATTGACCATTTAATAAAAATTTCAAATTTTGGACTTTAAGCATGTGGTACAGGAATAGTTAGAGAGTTTCAAACCTATCTCAGTTAGTCTTGATACTTGCAGATTAAAAATGCTACTACAACAGAACAGTGGAAACATATATAACATATCTTCGATACTGTTGTAGAATTGTCCATACAAAACACACACTAATTTCGAGGTCAATATAAGCAAACACCCATATTTTATAACCTATATGTTAAACTCACAAAAGCAAAAATACAAGACAACATCTGAAAAGAATCTGGTTTTAGAAAGAAATCATGAGCTTCACGAAGACACTGGACTGTTACTATTAATAATAGTTTATTGGTCGCAGTAGTGCATTCAAACATATTTTCAGATGAAATATTAAAGAACGTAAAGAGAATACAGTGGTGGTTTTCACAAAGGGATGTGCAGGAAATCATTATGTTGAATAAGATTGGCTAATACTTACAATCGACTGTTAGCGTCCCAACATTGACGCATTGATCTGCACGTTCATCTGTATCAACAGCTGGTGGTAACCTGATATTATAATATTGTACTGTGATTGCTTTGGAAGCCGTAGAAATGCTATAAATTCTAACGTGTTTTTTGTTAGGATTGGAAAGGCACAGTTTGATCTCGCTGGCAAGATCCAAACTACCTCCTAAACCTAAGTCCACGTAACCTCGTGGATGAAGAATCTCTGTATCAGACGTTACTTCCACTTCCACAGGAACTATCAAAGTCAGGTTTGGTTTATTCAATCGTATTCTAAAACGAAATTTTTACTATTTACTTTCTCAAATTTCTATCCGAACAATCAAAACAGGGTATGCTAACTCTCATTCAAATTATAAATGCTTTTTATAAGATACAGTTTGCAGCAATAGCCCTAAAAGACTGAATTAGAACTCCACTAGCACAATATAATAAATCAAAAGTAAAAATATAGAATAGTTATTTTTAGAAAATATGTGAGCTATAAATAAATTGTGAACGTTTTGGAAATAATCGCAAGATTTACTAGCAACAGTACATTTCACATTGCAGTGTGCTTAATAATTGATTAGCAGAAACAAGTAGCTTACAAGTGTTTGACAGCCAATATGTGGATTACTTCTGAATTTCAACTAATTCAGGAAAAAACTCTGAAAGAAATTATTGCTTAGCTTTATGCAAAATTTGTAAATTTTTAAAATAAACAGCTTTGTATAAACTATTCTAAATCAGTAGCCATACATGGATTTCCAAATTTAACATGCTAGACAAGCATGTAAGTCTGAGAAATACTTCTATTTGGAAAAATTAGTACCTGACGTAAGCAGTATAATTCTGCAGCCTCTCAGCGTGTAAAAACACCCTTATTATAGCTTTTGTTTGTTGGGGAGCGATTTCCCATATGTCATTTGACCCTTCTGGTTCTCCATTCGGCAGTTCAAGATGAAATCCCCCACCATTTCCGTATATTTCAACAATCTGTAAAGTAATTTATAATTAAACATATTTTATATTGTTTGAGGGGAAACCTGTTGAAATCAACAAAACCCATAACTTTTATTGATAATTTTTGTTTAAAAGTCTCTTTTATATGCTTCACTATAACCTGTTTAGGAATTGTTCGATATTCCATCAAACAAGTTCAATTAGTTAATTGGAGGTGTACTTTACATATGCAACCTATTTTGTTTTTTAACATTTTGTGAAGGAAAAAAATAACTACTTCCCTGTCTCAACAGATATTTTCCATGACTAGTTAAACTTTTGGTTGGAAGTGGAGATGGCTTGGTAATCGGCATTTGGTATGTACTGTCTTTATGGACAGCAATTAGTATGTACTGTGTTCTTGTAGTATTTCGAGCCTACAGATGCTGAATAAGAAAGCTTTTACTAATGCCAAAACTAGTTTGTAAGTTATAAATTTATTCTTTTAATTGCAAACGAAAAGAGGTGGTTGTAAATCAATATAGGCTTTCTGGGGAACAGTAATTCAATAACATTTGAAAGATATTTTATTTCAAAATTAGCTAACCCTATGTGTTTTGCTACGCTCGCATTAATCAAATTAATTTAAAGAAACTCATTAATAAAGTAATTTCTTGTATATTATACTTGGTAAGTAGGTAATTTATTAGCATTTGATTTATGTGGCCAACAGCCAATACATGGAAAATTTATGGAACAGAATAGTATAACTGCTAAGATTAGTTACAGTTAGCTAATAATTTAATTTTTAATTAAGTACATACAAATAAAAAATTAAGAATGTGTATTTCACTTAAATTAAATGGCAACGGTATTAAAATTTAAACATTTGGTTTTCAACCTGTTATTGAAGGGCTTTTGTATAAACAATATTTTTTGAACGATGAAAATTAAACAATTTAATTTGTTTTAAACTTCATTTATTTGAACTAATGTTCAATTTAAACTGGTTGACGCGTGTCACTAACACAGTAGCTTTCTCAAAACGAATGAAGGTGTAATTTAAAAATGTTTTAATATATACAGTGCATAAATACAGAATTCTATTATACTAATCTTAAAAAAGGTATTGAAATAAATTGCCTGGAAATTCATTCACTACAAACATTCCTTAGCTATCTTCTAGGTAAAAAGGTTTAATAAAGGAAAGTGATTGATATCTATTTGGTCGTTAAGAAGGTTGCCTGGATATTTATTTTTGTTTATCTCAAGAGCCTCTAATAAATTTAAACTAAAGGATTTACCGACTACATGTAAAATTTAAAAATTTGGGCCGAAAATGTGTTGATTCTCTAATAAATGATTTGAATAGTTAGAATCTAATTTTTTGTTGCCATAGCCTACGTTTGTATTCCGAAATTCTAGTTTTAAAATTTCTAAAAGTTCTAGCGATATAAATTTTATCACAGTTGTCATTACCACATTTTAATTTATAAACTCCTAATTTGTTTAATTTTGCAGATTTAGATGTTAAGCTTTTAAATTGTTTATTATTATGTAACTTCTGTCATTCTGACGATGATATTGATTTATCGAAACAATTGTCAATTTTTTAGAATTTTCAATAACTTGTATTATATTGTGGAATTAACTAGAGACCTTGAGTTTCATTTAAAAACACTAATATGAGCATATTCCACGAAGTAAGGGTCGAGACAGTCAAGTTTATTATTATTTTTATCAGAAGGGAATACTTGTTCTAAAGTCTGTTTTGGTATCTTTTTATTTATGATATTGTCAATTATAGTTGGATCGTAATTATTATTAACTGCTATTTGTTTTATGATATTTAATTCTTTGTTATAATTATTAGTATTTAATGGGACTGTTAAGAGTCTGTGTATCATACTATTGAAAGCTGCTAGTTTATGACTGAATGCGTGGACCGAACTATTATGAATTGTAATATCTGTATGTGATTGTTTATGAAATATAGAAAGATCATGTTTATTATTTATATTTGAAATTGTAAGGTCTAAAAAGTTTATAGACTTATTTTGTTCAAGCTCTACGGTAAATTGGATATTATTGTGAATTGAGTTTATGTAAGTAATGAAGCTGTCTAATTCTCAATTTGTACCAGTGAAGCTAGCTAAAATGTCGTCCACATATCGGTGCCAGTACATAATTTTTTTACTATGGGGGTGTTTATGAATTATTTTTTCTATATTATCGATGAAAATTTCTGCTAGTAGGGAGCTAAGCTAACCATCTTTACTGCTATAAACCTCTCCATTAAAATGAAAATAAGTTTGATTCAAACACACTTTTAATAAAGTAATGATATCAGAGTGAATTATAGGATTAACATTATTGTATGTGAGCAAGTTATCAAAAAGAGTTATAGTTTTTTTAGGAGGTATACTAGGGAATAGATTTGTTACATCGAACGATATGAATTTAGAATTATGGGGTAGTATTATATCTTGACTATTATTAATTAATTCCGTTGAGTTTTTAACTGAAAATAGAGGTTTGAATAAACAATATTTAGAAATGACATCTATGAGAATCTTTGAATGAAGGTGCTGTGAAATAAGAAACAACTGGTCTGATTGGGTACCCCACTTTATGGAGTTTAATTAATGAATAAAGTTCAGGATGTTGTGGATTGGGTAAAAAAAAATATATTTTTCTTTATCGTTAATTATTGATTTAGCGTTATTTACTGCTAATTTTATTAGTTGGGTCTTTTTTAAGGGTCTCAAAATTGCTTGCCTGAATAAAATCTTCTTTAGGTAATGCTATTACCGTATTTCCTTTATCTGCTTTTGTGAAAATAAGACTATTTTAGTTTGATTTTTGTTTAATTGATTTAGCGACTGATAATTCAAAGTTGGGTTTGTAAACCTCCACAAATTATTTTTTAATAATTTCTGAAGCTGTTTTAGATTAAAATTATTTGGAAAATTATACAAGTTAATTTCTGTTTCTATACCTAGTTTGTTGAAGTTATCAAATGAACATGTGGGTTGAATATTATGTTTAAAACCTTTTTGTAATAATTGAACTTCTTTATCTGAAAAAATTGTATTTGAAAGATTGACGAATCTATTAAAAAATTTATGTTCTGAGAATTTGGTTTGTGGTTTTTTTTGATACTGGTTTGTAGGTTAATAATGATTTTAATTTACGTTTTTGTCCTTGGTATTTTTTGTGAATTATTACTTGAATTTTATCTCTTATGTCCCTATCTAAAATGTCAAACTCTATGGGGTGTAGTATATGTGATAGTTGTGAATGAATTACCTTAACATAAATACTAAAAATATATCTCTTACTATACTGAATATTCTCATCTTCTTTTAACCATTTTTCTTTGCCATAGATACTTGCTTTGTTGGCTGAACTGCTCTTGTTGTCTGCCTTTAATTTCATTTTTTCAGATAAAGAAGTTCAATGATTACAAAAAGGTTTCAAACATAATATTCAACCCACATGTTCATTTGATAACTTGTATAATTTTCCAAATAATTCTAATCTAAAACATAAAGCTTCAGAAATTATTAAATAAGAATTTGTCGAGTTTAACAAACCCAAGTTTGAATTATCAGTCGTTGAATCAATTCAACAAAAATCAAAGTCAAACAGTCTTATTTTCACAAAAGCAAATAAAGGAAATACAGTAATAGCATTACCTAAAGAAGATTATATATTAAAAACCAACAATTTTATTCCGGCAAGCAATTTTGAGACCCTTAAAAAAACCCAACTAATAAATTTCAGGAAGAAATAAAATTAGCAGTAGATAATGCTAAATCAATAATTAACGATAAAGAAAAATATAAATTATTTTTACCCAATCCACAACATCCTGAACTTTATACATTAATTAAACTCTATAAAGAGGGGTACCCAATCAGACCAGTTGTTTCTTATTTCACAGCACCTTCATTCAAAATTTCACAGATTCTCATAGATGTCATTTCTAAATATTGTTCATTCAAACCTCGATTTTCAGTTTAAAACCCAACGGAATTAATTAATAATATTCAAGATATAAAACTACCCCATAATTCTAAATTCATATCGTTTGATGTAACACATATTTCCCTAGTATACCTCCTAAAGAAGCTATAACTAGCTCACATACAATAATGGTGAACCTATAATTCACTCTGATATTATGACTTTATTAAAAGTGAGTTTGAATCAAAATTATTTTCATTTTAATGGAGAGGTTTATAGCAGTAAAGATGGTTTGATTATGGGCAACCCCCTCAGCCCCCTACTAGCAGAAAACAAATTATGTACTGGCACCGATATGTGGAGGACATTTTAGCTCTAGCTTCACTGGTACAAATAGACAATTAGACAGCTTCATTACTTACATAAACTCAATTCACAATAATATCAAATTTACCGTAGAGCTTGAACAAAATAAGTCTATAAACGTTGTAGATATTACAATTTCAAATATAAATAATAAACATGATCTTTCTATATTTCATAAAACATCACATACAGATATTACAATTCATAATAGTTTGGTCCAAGCATTTCAGTCATAAACTAGCAGCTTTCAATAGTATGATACACAGGTTCTTAACAGTCTCATTAAATACTAATAATTATAACAAAGAATTAAATATAATAAAACAAATAGCAGTTAATAATAATTACGATCCAAATTTAATTGACAATATCATAAATAAAAAGATACAAAAACAGACTTTAGAACAAGTATTCCCTTCTGATAAAAATCATAATAAACAATTTAAAAGCTTAACGTACTCTGGAGCACCATCCTTAAAAACTTAGAAATTAAATCATTTTTAGAAACTTTAGACATGAATATTTGCTTTAAAACTGATAACAATGTATCCAAACTCATTAAAAATAACAAATATGAATCTTCATAATTAAACAAATGAGGAGTTTATAAATTAAAATGTGGTAATGACAACTGTGATAAAATTTATATCTGTAGAACATTTTGAAATTTTAAAACTAGAATTTCGGAACACAAACGGAGCTATGACAACAAAAAATTAGATTCTAACTATTCAAATCATTTATTAGAAACCAACACATTTTCGACCCAAATTTTAAAATTTTACATGTAGTCGGTAAATCCTTTAGTTTAAATTTATTAGAGGCTCTTGAGATAAACAAAAATAAATATTCAGGTAACGTTCTTAACGACCAAATAGATATCAAACACTCTCCTTTATTAAACCTTTTTATCTAGAATATAGCTTAGGAATTCTGCATTTATGCACTATATATATTAAAACATTTTTAAATTATACCTAAATTCGTTTTGAGAAAGCTACTGTGTTAGTGAAACGCGTCAACCAGTTTAAATTGAACATTAGTTCACACAAATGAAGTTTTGAACAAATTATATTGTTTTATTTTCATCGTTCAGTATGGATCTTCATCGAGTAAAAGCCTCATCTATTCAATATTTTTTGTTTTTCCATCTGGCACATATACGAATAAATAAATCAGAAGACTTCCCGACGCGCGAGCAGGCTACGTAAAGCTGTCCAAGTGAGAAGCATGAACGTTCCAAATTTAGTCCAAAAACTTGTAACTGTCCTTGTGATTTATTTATGGTCATTGCAAACGCAAGACGCACCGGACATTGCAAGTGTTTGACTGCTCAATGCTTAAAAAAATACTGTACATTCCTTATATCTCACACTCCATGAAACATCAAGATCACTTATGATTCCTCAAAATCACGTTTCACAATGCACTGTTACACAAACTGATGAGTCAAAACGATTCTCAAAATGTTTTGAACGTGTTGTGACAACGCATCTTAAACCCAAACAATAGACATTATGACAGTACTAAGGAATCAAAATGTAAATGGTTTTACAGAAAAATATGTGATGAAAGGATTGTGAAAAATTACCTAGTTTTAATATAAACATTTAGATTAATAAGATTTTCAGGAAAATGAAAGTATAGAATACTGCAATCGGCCATGTTAAATGAAACAGCGAATGTCATCACGCCTTGGTAAACATTGTGAGTGTTACTTGAACTTTTGTTGTGATTACTCTGTTCAATCGATTCCTACATCATTTCATAAGTTAATTTATTGTTTATTCCTTTCTTGTGATTAAAATAAAAAATCCGTGAATCGTCAACGATGGAACTAGGTATCAAGGCAAATAGCTCTAATTTGGCCACAATTGATTTGTTGATGTTAGGAAAGTTTCTGGCATCAAATAAAGACTTTTGCTCATCTGATTTACGAAAAGTGAAAACTTCCTTGTAAGTGCATTATTATTAATCTTTAGCGCTAAGTAAAATTTAATTCACACAAGCCGTTTTTAAATTTATGTTTTAAATTATTTTTGAGGTTAGATTATCAGTTTATTTCATAGATATATAAAACACACCTGATAAAGCATTTCATTCATAAATTGATGTTTGCTTTGTCCCCAACATTTAGAAAGAAACAAAACATTTTGTAAGCGGGTTAAATAAAGAGAGACTCTAATGTTAGAACTGTTATTGCAACGCCGCGCAATCAATACTTACTTATGAAAAGACACTTCAGCACCCACATTATAGAGTTTTTTTACACACAATACACTCTTGTGCCATTATTAATAGTTTTAACAAACAAAATAGTTACAAATTACATAAAAACACTTTATGCGTTACGTCTTTTTTGTAATCTTTGACCGCTTTTCAATGTAAATAATTGTATCTACTACACCAGTGTTTTTCAACCTTTTTCATGACACGACCCCCCTAGTATCAAAATATTTCGCGACCCCCAACCCTTTTTTCCATGTATGTTAAAAATATGTAATACTTACAAAAATTTTAGGCGTTTGCGTTATTTGCAATCTGATATAAACATATAATAACACTAGGAACTAGTGCACGTTCCAGATGGCGCTGGTAGTCCACGAAAGATCCACAAGTTTCGAGACGTTTCTTTACGCTTCGAGGTAATTCTCGCTAGAATGCGCTGGCCTATAAATACGGCGGTCGACCGCGGCCATGGCAGTTTGATGCAAGACAGCGAAGCAAGCGGAATCAGAAGATTCAGAAGTGTATATTCGGTGTTATGTGGACTGTGAGGTGCCTTGGAGTAATTATAGACTGATTTGTGAGCGTAAGTCACGCGTGGTCATGTCTGCTGTTTAGTTGTTTGAAGAGCGCGCACCACTTGTTTTACGGTACGCATTTATTTGAGTTGTTATAATTTAAAATGGATAAATTCCCGAAAAGATCATCAGAACAATCAACGTCTAGCCGGAGTAGTGGAATAAAGAAAAAACGTCTTTATGATGACAATTATTTACAATTTGGGTTTATTGTGATTGACAGTAAACTGCAGTGCGTAATTTGCTTTGAAATTTTTGTCACGAGAGAGCATGAAGCCATCGAAGTTGGTACGACACCTAAACACAAAACATCCTAATGAAAAACATAAACCCGTGGAGCGAAAATTAAAAGCTCTTGAACATCAAACAACTGCTATAGGACAAATGTGCAACCTGAATGAGAAAGCGTTGCTCGCTAGTTATCGAGTAGCTTTTTGTGTGGCTAAAGCAGGGCTTTAGATATAGCAGAGATTATGTTTGGCAAGCAAGAGGTCGAAAAGCTCAAAAGTATACCTCTCTCTGGCAATACCATTCAACGCAGGATAAGCAATATGATGACTGATGTTTGTGATCAAGTCATAGAAAAAATAAAGAAAAGTTCTTTTGTATCCTTGCAATTTGATGAATCAACGGATATTGCGGGTTGTGCAAAATTTGTAGCTTTTGTGCGTTTTGAATCCAATGAAAAAATAATGGAAGAAATACTATTTTGCAAGGGACTTCCCAAAAATACTACAGGTCAATGCTTGCATGACATGTTCCTTGAAGCTACGCAAGATATGAATATCGATTGGGCACAAAAATGCATAGCTATTTGTAGTGACAGAGCAAAAGCCATGACTGGTGTGAAGAGTGGATTTATTGCTAGTATGAAAGAACAGATGCCAAAAGCTTATTGGATGCATTGCTTTCTCTATCGCCAAGCTCTTGCAGCCAAATCCTTACCGCAAGAATACAGTCAAGTTCTTAATATTATCATTAACATTGTAAACTCTATTAAAGGAAAAGCGTTGCAGACTCGATTGTTTCGAATCATTTGTGAAGATATGGGGACACAACCTAACCTAACAGCACAATTTGCTTTACCATACAGAGGTTAGGTGGTTATCAAAAGACAAAGTACTGACCAGAGTTATGGAACTTTGCGCTGAACTATTAGTATATTTACAGCAAGTCAAGTCACATTACTCTGAATTAATTTCTGACCCGGAATTCCTTTTAAAATTGGCTTTTCTTTCTGACTAATTTGAACACTTAAATAACTTGAATAAAAGTCTTCAAGGGCGTGATGAAAATGTCATTACAGCAAAAGACAAACTCCGTGGCTTTATAAAAAAAATTGAATTGTGGTCATCATCTATAAATCAAAACAACTTTGATTCATTTTCGTCCACACAGTCTTTCATTGAAGAAGTCGGAAGCGAGATCAACATCAACTCCTATATATCTGGTATGAAAATGGTGTTACATAATTTGAAGAAAGAATTGTGTCATTACTTCTCACTGCAAGAGATATCGGATAACAGTGTGCAAAGATGGATCTTAAATCCGTTTTTAAATGCAGCTATAAACGAGGCAAATTTAGCAACTAAGTTCAAATAGAAGCTGCTGGAACTATCTGCCTAAGGGATGTTACACTTGGAATTCAATTCTGAAAATTTGGATACGTTTTGGTTAAAAAGAAAAACAGAATACCCGGAATTAACAACCGAGGCTTTGAAGTCTTTGATTCCATTTTCTACCTCATACTTGTGCGAGTTGGCATTTTCATCAATGGCGCGAATAAAATGTAAACTAAGAAATCGCTTAAATTTGGAAAACAATTTAATACTTAAAGTGGCAAAAACGGATCCACGATGGGAGAAATTAATTGAACAATCGAGCGCAACCTTCACATTAAAATGAACGAAGATAAGCAAGCACAGATGTAACCATTTTATATTTAAACACATTTTTAATATTTTTTTTGTAATAACATGTTTTAAACTAGTATTTTTCTGGATTGTATGATTGATTATATGGAAATTTTGATAAATATAATAATTTTAGCTCTTATAGATTTTTTATTTAAGTCTCACAAATTATACGTTGTATAAAAAAACTGAAGTTTTCTTTTCTTTTTATTTAAGTCTCACAAATTATATGTTGTATAAAAAAACTGACCTCTCGTGACCCCCCAGGGGGACGCGACCCACAGGTTGAAAAACACTGTACTACACCATTGAGGTTATACTTCTTTTGTGATTTGTGTTATTATAGCAGTATTGATTATAATTTTTTAATAATTTGATTCATGTCAGAAACAACAAACCAAAAATCACAAATTTCAAAAAACTAACAATAGAAACTATTTTTTGAGGTTATATGGTGCACACGCAAGCGTTCTATTTAAATTTGTTGTGACTATCGACTACTCAGCCCGAGCAGCGTGGACTGCTCGAGCCTGCATATCGAACGCCACTATTATAATATTTGTAATGACATATCTTCTGCTTTTTTTATTCATATTTTTGACAGACAAAAAATGTATTGTTGACGTTCTTCATTAAGTATAAACCTAATGCAATATCTACTGAGGCGTGATATCACATGCGTTTTCGCGCGTAATTCAAAGTAGATAGAATAAAATGCAACAATTTTCGTTAAAAATTAGTTTATTGTTGAAATAATGTACTTTTCGAAAATAGCAGACGTGTACCTACATTGTAGGAGGGAATTTCAAAATATGTCATCATTCCTATTCAGTGCATGTATAATTCATAGACAGTCTTTGCATTCAAATTACTATAAAAAAGCAACTTGATTTATAAGTTACACATAATTTTGCTCATTATAAATTTCGTGCATTGGACCTAACACAAAATGAATCCTTTAATTAAAAAAAAATTAATTACTTTCTGTAACTTGCCCATTTATTGAGCTTAAACGACGGTAGAAGCTACCAACACAAATCAGGGGTATGGGAGACCAACAAATGGATATATCTATATGTCTTTCCTTCCCACTGCCCCTGGAGGACCCTTGTGGGCGTTGCAGTGCAAATTTAAAAGGTGGTAAACCTTCCCTGGGATCCGGACAATAACTTCTCCAAGTTTCATCAAAATCGGTTGAACAGTTTAGGAATGCATAAAGGACAAACACACAGAAGCTAAATTTTTATGGGTATATATTATAGATAAAAGAGGATAATAGAAATAATGTAGATATTTCATCTTGTATATTATGAAAAAAATTAAAATCCACTTAAATAAACAATTAAACTAACTGATATTTTTCTAAACTTGGTATTGTCAGGATAATAGAAAATGCCGGCAATCTATTTAACACCTTGGAATCAATGTACAAACTTCTACTTTATTGATATTTATAATGCGTAATTAATTTCATTTCTTTTTTAGTTGAGTTTGAACTTTTCTTTAACCTTACCTATTTTATATGTATTTGCTAGGCTACTTACTTGGAGGGGTTCCAAATGGGGATTGTGCAAATAAATTAACGGTGCAAAACTTGAATTTAATGGCAGTTTGACACCAATAATGGGTCGTATTCTGTAATGGCTAAATGTACTAGCAGCACGCACCTGAAAAATGAACATATATATTGAATAAAAAGCCAAAATATTTTTTTCAATGGGTATGGTAAACAAAGTAAAAAAAAATGTTCAAGACAATACATTTTTCCATGAAACATTTCAAATACAAAGCTGAGGGAAATGAAACAATGAATTAAAGCACATTTTTTTCACTTAGTAATTATCTAAAGTAAACTGGAAATTTTGGTACCAAATTTTATTCAGAATCATCTGGTGAAAGTAAAATTAAGACAACCCAACAGAAATCTGCTTCTGGATCATGAAAAATGTGTGGTACTAAACGATATTGTAAAATAGTCCCAATTAAAAATCAAATAAACTCATGGACAAAATTATATATTAATTATTTTCCTTGCAATGTAGCAATATATGTATGCAATTAAAAAAAACAGAGAGAAATAGAGAATTGAAAACTAATCGTCAATTATTATGAAAATATTAATTAAATGCAAATGCTTCTAGTTTTTGATTTAGAATAACTCTTTTAATTTTCAACCGATTAAAATTATTTTTTTGGTACATTGTAGGAAATTCATTGAAATCATGACAAGCATTTGGAATTTTTGTAAAAATAAATTAGACAATTTAGTATACCGGGTGGAATTAAACAATATTTTTGTACCGTAAATTCTAAACACCCTGTGAGGTAAACTAGATGCTACACATTTTTTCGTTGCAAATGATTAGAAAGACTAATTATTACTCGATATTTTGTTTTGTGATTCAATCCAATATCTTTCTCTTTACAAAAGTTTTCAAAGAAATATCTACAAATTTTGCGAGGTAAGTTAATAATCTAATAAAAAATCTAAAAAATTATTTATTCTTAATATCAACAGCAACAATTATTAAATTATAATTAAACATAAGCAAGTAACAAATTATTATCGTGTAATTCCTCCTCGTGCTTTTATAACAGCTTGCAATTGTCGAGGTAAGGTTGCTATTAAATTATTAATAATCCGCTGAGGAATGTTCTCCCAAATTTTGTATGTTTATTGGAGAAGATACATGACTTCGGAATGATCTTTTTAGACGGTGCAAATGGCATAGCGTGTTCTTCAATTACATCTTCTTCCTGCTTCCTTAATAGGCTCGCGCCTGTTCCATCTTCGGGTGCCTCCTCACTATATATCCAGGTTATCACTCCATCTCTTCCTTGGCCTTCTAATACTCCCTCCGCCATTTGTGGAACTGTCTCGTGCAATCTTTACCAGTCTTCTTTCTCCCATTATACTTAAATGACTATACCATTCTTTTTTCCTTTTCAGTGTCCATTCATTTATGTTCTCTATATTACAGTTTTTCCTGAGGTCTGTGCTACGTTGTCTGTCCCATAGTGTTTTTGCTGTGATATTACGGACTGTTTTCATTTCACATGTTTCCATCAGTCTTTTTGTCCTTGTTGTATCAGGTCTTGTTTCTGCAGTGTAGGTCATAATTGGCCTCACTACTGTCTTATAAATCCTGGCCTTTGTTTTTGTCCGTAAATGTTTGTTTTGCCAGATAGTGTGTTTAAGACATCCTGCTATTCTGTTGGCTTTGTTTATTTATTGGGCAACTTCCGCTTCTGTCTCTCCATAACTGTGCATTAGTATTGCCAGGTATTTGATGCTTTTTTCTTGCTGGATTACCTTTGTGTCCACTTACAGCTTGCACCTAATTGGATCTTCAGATATTATCATACTCTTTAAAACTAATGAAAAACTCAGTCAATTGAGCTATGGATGAGATATTACTTTTATCATACTCTTTGTTTTATTTGGTGATATTGTCATGCTAAACTTTCTTGCTGTTATATTAAATTGATGTAGAAGTCTCTGAAGATCATCTTCACTCTCTGCAATCAGTACGGCATCATCTGCATAGCATACTATAGAGATAGTTTCTTCGCCCATTCTGTACCCTCTATTCAGATTTTTGACTTTATGGATAACTTCGTCCATGATGATGTTAAAGAGCAGCGGGCTGAATGAGTCTCCTTGGCGTATTCCTCTTTCCACTGGTATCGGCTGTGTTCGTATGTTATTAATTCTGGCCTGTATGTTATTTATGCTGTATATGTTTTCGATAGTCTTGATAGTATCTGATGGAATGTTTCGTTTATATAACAGGTGAATTACGTCGTTTAGCTCTACCCGATCGAATGCCTTCGGTAGGTCTATAAAGCTGCAGAAGGACGGGACGTTGTATTCCAGTGACTTTTCCATGGCTTGCCTGACAACAAAAACTGCATCGTTACAGGATCGTCCGGATCTAAAGCCTTATTGTTCATCTGCTAGATGTATTTCGTTGGCGATTTTGGTGGTTATGACTTTTGTGGTCAGTTTCAGAGCGGTGTTGAGCAGGTTTATTCCTCTGTAGTTCTCGGGTACAGTTCTGTCACTCTTTTAAAACATCTAGATCGTTGTGCTAGTGCGCCAGCTATTTGGTATTGTATGCCCCGAGATAATTTTCTGTACAAGTATCCTTAGTTGTTCAGTTAGTGTGTTTCCACCATATTTCAGCATTTCGTTTGGAGTTTTGTCCGGTCCTGGAGAGTTACAGTTTTTTAGTTTTCCTAAGGTTTTAGTAATTTCCTCTGTTGTGACGATTACGTTTTCGGTTGTTATATATCTGGAGTTTCTGGTAGGGTCTGGTCTTCGCTTGTCTTAAACAGTTGGGTGAGATAGGAAGTCCAGGTGTCCACATCTATTTTATTGGTTTCTGTTAGTTTGCTTAATAATTTTCTCTGTGTTCTAATAAATATCCATATTTGCCTTTGCAGTCCTTAGTAGTCGGCTTCCATTCTTGATGAGAAGACCCGCCAGTATTTGTCCTTTGTCTTCTTTACTAATGCTTCAGTTTTGTTTCTTATTCTTTTGTAGTTGTTGTAAGCTTCTGGTGTTTGTGTGATCTGTACTTTAAGTGGGCTTCTCGTTTTTCTTTACACTTTGTTTTGATATCTTGTCAGAACCAGGCCGTTTTGTTAGGCTTCTTGAGGTTTACATTTACTGTTCTTGTTCCTAACGCTTCACATGCCGCAGAGTTCAGATTATTTTCTAGTTTTTCCCATACTATCTTTATGTTATCTTCCTCAAATATTTCATTTGCTCCTATTTTGGAAGTTAATCTTTTCTGATATAGATATCTGATTGATGGTTGCCACATACTTTCGATGTTTATTCTTTGTGTTTTCTCGACTGTTGTTATGTAATCTATGGTTGATTTCTGACCCCTCGTATTGTGAAATGTATATTTATGTTGTGTCTTGTGTGGGAAGTAGGTGTTATTGATGCGTAGTTCATTGTATGTGCAGAAATTGATCATTGACTCCCCATTATCATTTAGCACATCTTCATTATATCTCTGTTTAATGCCTGGCATAATGTTCTTCCCGATTCGAGCATTAAAATCTCCAATCAATAAGAGAGTATCCTTTTGGGATATTATCTAGGGTTTTTTGCATTGCCTCATAAAATACCTCTTTTTCTTCCTTTGGCGTACAGTCTTCGGGACTGTATACATATACTATATGTAGTTCTTTATGTTCTGCTGTTAGTTTCACGTGTAGTATTCTTTCTGAGATGTGATGGCAATCCTATATGCCAATCCTATATGCTGATGATGATTTTTTGATGGATGAGTATACCCACTCATGCTTTAGCTCTTTCTTCTCTATTGACACCGCTATATATTAGAGTGTAATCATTGTATTGTTTCTGCTCCTTTCCCTTCTTCTTTGTCTCCTGGAGTGCACATATGTCGATATGTCCGTGTCGTAGTTCTTCAACGATCTCTTGTTCTCTATTTTTCACTGATTTTATATTCCATGTTGCGACTTTGATCATATTTTTCTTCTTCCAACTTTTCCTTGCATGGTTCGTCATCTTTACATCATTTCTGTTCCGAGGCATTTCTCCGGGTCTGTGAGTATGTTTTTCTTTTTACCCCGGGTAGGTTACTAGCCTCACCCGAGAACCTTCCTCCTTTATCCGGGCTTAGGACCGGCCACGTGAACGCTGGGATACTCGATCCACCCAACCTCACGCAGGCGGAGTTTTCAATTATATTCTCTATATATTACAATGCATTCATAGACCGGCGATGAATGGGGACTAAACCTGAGCGTGCGTCATAACAAATTCCTGCCCAAAACATTTTTGAGCCGCCTCCAAAAGGTTCCATGGGAGAAATGATACACACACTAAGTCTTTCCCAGGTCTCCTCCATACTCTGTCACATCCATCAGGTGATTTCCGACTAATTCGAGTATCATCGCTGAACAATACATTTTTCCAGTCATCAACAGTCAAATGCTCGTGATCCCTTGCATATGAGTACATCAACCTTCGTCTTTTGCGTTTTCTTGAAAGCAAATAACGACGGGCTGGTCTTCTACTGGTCAATCCGAAAGTTTCTATCCTTCTTACCGTTTTGGATCAAATTCTAACATATCTGACCGTTTCAAGTTACCTACTCAATTCTGTGCCTGTCATTTTTCAGTTTCTTAAAACCTGTTGTCGAAGAAAACGCTCATCAAGGTGGCTGGTAATCTTTTTTCCTGCCCTGACCACTTACTATGGTGTGATCCAGTTTCCATAAATTTTATGCACATTCAACTGATGGTTGAAGTACGCACTCCTAACAAATTGGCCACACAACGCATACGAATCAAAGTTGTAGCTCTTACACATTCGTCGTTGGTTAAATTATGTGCCCTATTCATGATACCTTGAACTATACTCTCACTCTCAAACCAAACCTTTTATGCTTCAATATTGACACCAGCCACCTACGATTTATTAAGCTATTGCATTAGCTTCTATCGCGGGCCTTGAGAGTGGAGACCGAATCCAGAAATTCCGTAACGAAAATAACCTGACACGATACGAGGATTGTCCAGTAAATTTTAATACCCATATGCTTATACGAGGACTGTCCAATACATATTAATTTTTTTATGATGATACGAGGACTGTCCAATAAATTTTAATTTTTTTATACTTATACGAGGACTGCCCAATAAAGCTTGATACTTTTATGACTATACAAGGACTGTCCAATAAGTCTTGATTATTTTATGATGATACGAGGACTGTCCAATAAATTTTGATTCTTTTATACTTATACGAGGACTACCCAATAAATTTTAATACTTTTATGATTATTTTATGCTGATACGAGGACTGTCCAATAAGTTTTAATACCTATATACTTGTACGAGGACTGTCCAATAATTTTTTTATACTTATACGAGAACTGCCCAATAAATGTTGATACTTTTATAACTATACAAGGACTGTCCAATAAATTTTGAATATTTTATGATGATACGAGGACTGTCCAATACATTTTGATTGTTTTATACTTATACGAGGACTGTCCAATAAATTTTAATTCTTTTATACTTATACGAGGACTGACCAATAAATGTTGATACTTTTATGACTATACGAGGACTGTCCAATAAATTTTAATACTTTTATGATTATTTTATGCTGATACGAGGACTGCCCAATAAGTTTTAATACCTATATACTTGTACGAGGACTGTCCAATACTTTTTTTATACTTATACGAGAACTGCCCAATAAATGTTGATACTTTTATGACTATACAAGGACTGTCCAATAAATTTTGATTATTTTATGATGATACGAGGACTGTCCAATATATTTTGATTGTTTTATACTTATACGAGGACTGTCTAATAAATTTTAATTCTTTTATACTTATACGAGGACTGCCCAATAAATGTTGATACTTTTATGACTATACGAAGAATGTCCAATAAGTCTTGATTATTTTATGATGATACGAGGACTGTCCAATAATTTTTGATTCTTTTATACTTATACGAGGACTGCCCAATAAATTTTAATACTTTTATGATTATTTTATGCTGATACGAGGACTGTCCAATAAGTTTTAATACCTATATACTTGTACGAGGACTGTCCAATAAGTTTTAATACCTATATACTTGTACGAGGACTGTCCAATAATTTTTGATTATTTTATGATGATACGAGGACTGTCAATAAATTTTAATTCTTTTATACTTATACGAGGACTGCCCAATAAATTTTGATACTTTTATGACTATACGAGGACTGTCCAGTAAGTTTTGATTATTTTATGCTGATACGAGGACTGTGAAAGTGAAACTTCTAATGCTAAAAAATGAACTAAACAGAAAAAGAAATTGTGAACGTCAAAGTGTAAAGCTCTATGCAATAGCTTTACCGCGGCAGTCTCCGAGTGCCACACGTCTTTTTTTGTAAAGAATTCACTGCAAGTTAAATTTGAATTACAAAAATTGCAGAGATTTCTTTGAAAATTTGTATCTTGTGTAAAACGAAAGTTATTGGAATTAACCAAAAAACAAAATATCGAGAATTAATTATTCTTTCTAATCATTTGCAAAGAAAAAAGTTGTAGCCTTCAGTTTACCCCACAGGGTATTTAGAATTTACGGTACATAAATATTGTTTCATTCCACAAGATATACTAAATTGTCAAATTTATTTTTAAAAAAATTCCAAATGCTTGTCATAATTTCAATGAATTTCCTACAATGTGCCAAAAAAATCAATTTAATTGGTTGAAAATTAAGAGTTATTTTAGATAAAAAATAAGCAAAATTTCAAGTGTTGCATTAATTTTGTCCATGAGTATAGAAAAACTAAAAGCATTTGCATTTAATTAATATTTTCATAATAATTGACAATTAGTTTTCAATTATCTATTTCAAGATATTTACTGTTTTTTAAATTGCATACAAATATTGCTACATTGCATGGAAAATAATTATTTACTAGCTAATATTTTCTCAATGAATTCCAATTTGCTTTAAGTTTGAAATTTTGAATATTTATAAATATTTAAAAAATCAACAAAAACTTTATTTGGTTCTGATTACTTTGACGGATTCAGCTGATCAACAAATTTTAATGTTTAATTATGTATAGTTATTGTTTTGATAACCATTACCATCATTCTATATAAAGATTTGAAAGTAATTTTCCTGATATCAGGAAATTCATTAACAATATACGTGTTAATGTACTATTAACAAAATTATAGTGTTAAATTAAATACTGTGTACAGGGTGGCCAGATAATAATCCGAAGTAATGTATCTAGGAAACTAATCATTGTAGAGACTTGCGGTAGAAATGTTTACTACTAAAGTGGACAACAAAAGACAGTGGAAAATATTTTCAGATTTCCAAGATGGTCGCCAGGGGGCGTAATCGCCATCTTAAACTTTTAAAGTGATTTTTCACTGATATCCTAGTAAATGTGCCAAAAACAAATATGTTTTTTAATTCTAAGCTTTATTCAAGTAATTTTAATACAACACTTTTTGATGTATCTTTTAAGATAATGTGGTGGGGGGTGATTCAATGTTTTTTTTAAATAATCAGCTGTAACTCCTAAATGATTGAACATATTTTAAGAAACTTGACACGTTTTTTGATATAACAGAAAATTGCGTTTTTCTTTAATAAAAATGTAGTGAAATGATTCTTAAATAGGCTAGTGAGAAATGTATCTCTATATCTTATTCCTAGTCTAAAATATGGGAGACAGAAAATGTAGTAATTATAAGATTTTAATGAGACGCTATTACACTCGTATTTATTCTTATTGATCAAGATTCAATGATAAAACATGATACAGATAGACTAGGAGATAGTGACAGAAAATGTTCTCCCATTTTCTCCTGCTTGCCTTTTTAGGAATTAATAACTAACCCTAAAATATGAAAGATAGAGGGGTTACGAGCCCTTGCGCGCTTGCACGTCATAAAGAAAATGGCTTCTCTTTGTGTGAAGTTTTAGTATTTTTCCGTGACATTATATTGCATGCCTTTGTAATATAACGTAGTTGGAACAAATTTAAGCTATAATCATTGATGGCATGCAATTCGCAACGGCCGATGGGGCTCAAAGGGTTACGTAAAAATGAAAAAAAAATTTCCGTGTTTACAAATTGCATGCCGTTGTAAAAAATTAGTTTTTTTATCTCAAAAATACTCTACAAAAATTGGCATGCACCCCTCGTATGACCAAGGGTGGAAAATATTAGGAAACTGTTGTGTACATTCAATACAACTTTTCCGTGATTTCAAACTGCATGCCATTTGAACAATACTTAATTTTTATAATTTATTGACGTTAGCAAATTTGGCATGCACATCAGGAAGTATTAAAGTAGTGGCATGCATGACGAAAATTGCAAAAACGGTGTTTTAATTTCCGTGACTTTATTTTGCACGCCATTCAAAATTTCATTAAAAAACATTGTTTTAAGTTGATAAAAAAATGGCATGCATGTTACACAAGCCTGACAAAAAACTTGTGCAAAAATAAAAATAAAAAAAGTTTTTTAACGAAAATAAAAAACAGGAACATTTCCCTGTTTTTTTGCATGCCTTTTTGTAGATTGTCTGTAAATATTATTTTAAACTTCAATAACAAATGGCATGCATGTTTATTGATAAAAAATTACTATATGAAAAAAAAACAAATAAAAACGAGTCGTAAAAATAAAAAATGCATTCTTTTCCGGAGGAAAACAGAAAACTTTTTTTTACGAAACTGTACACTATATGGACTAGGACTATATGTTTAGAAGGTATCATTTCATCGTTTGTTACTGCATGAATAAGATCGCTTGCAAATGATTTAACCAGTCTGGCAGTTCTCGGACTTTTTCGTCGACGATAGTTAAAAGCTGCAAGTATGGTAGTAAAAAATGTGTCAATTCCTTCGGAATACCACATTCTCCAGCCATTAAATATTAAAATATTATTAGATCTCTTTGAAACTTGCAATATAGAATATTATGAATCTTTGTGGCGGTTATATAATTTCAACTGCGTATCTACATGTACACTGAGGCCAAGAGGAAAAAATAAAAGTGTAGCGTCTACTTTAGGCTGGAAGCGACCCCTTGTGACATTTCGCAAAGGTCGCATTTCTATCACACAGCCCGGGAATTACAAATTATTACAATTGAATAATTTTCATTTTTTTTTCTGTAGAACTATAGATGTAAATACGCATGCTATTTTCGTCATAAACTTAAAATAATATTTTGTTTATAAAATACAAAATTGCATGTAAAATAAAAACACGGAAATGTTTCACATATTTTATGAAACTTTCATTATTATTAAAAATACGGTGGTGTTATTTAATACGCATGCCATTTTCGGTATATACTTAAAATAATATGTTTTTATGAAATACAAAACGGCATGCAAATAAAAAACGCGGAAATGTTTATTAAATTTTTTACAACTTTTTTTTTTTTGAGGCATCGACTGCTATGGTCATTAGCCTTCCAGCATTTTTTTCCTTCTTTTTTTTTCTTTTCTTCTTTCTAAATTTCAGTTTATATATTCAACCCTATTATTTCAATTAATATATTATTGCAGTCATCAAAATGTGTTTTTTTATATTCTTTTGTAGATTCCAATCTCCAAGAATGAAAGTGTTCGAGATGCACTATTCATATTATTTTCCAGGCATGCTTGTAAGGTGTTCGTTATTCCAATTCGTTGTTTGATTGCTTGATGTTCTGGGCATTGTGTGAGTATGTGTTTGATAGTAAGTCTCCTATTACAGTGATGGCATCTGGGCTGCCGCTCTCCTGCCAGCATAAATGTGTTCGTCAAATTAGTATGTCCTATCCGTGCTCGGGTAATAACTACTTGATCTCTTCTGCATGAGTATGGGAGCGGTGTATAAGGATGAACTTTCTGCTTAATCTCCTTCAATTTTGACTCCGTACTATCCCACTCCATCTGCCATTGTCCTAAGATAGCGTGTTTCAAATGGGTTCTTATATCATCAACTCTAATATATATGTCCTCAGCAACAGGCTCTTGAGCAGCTTCTTTGGCAGCACTGTCAACAAGTTCATTACCAGCTATTCCATAGTGACTAGGAATCCATAGAAACGTTATTGATTTATTTCGAGTTCTCAGCCAATGTATTCGTGCAAGTATTATTCGTACCAGTGGATCTCTACTGAATGGATTCTTTAGGGCATGTATAGAACTCAGAGAGTCGGTACAAACAACGAACTTATTATATGTGTTGAATTCTATATATCCAGTACTTTGTAAAATAGCATAGAGTTCGGTTGTATAAACACTGGCTTCACATGGTAATGTCCATGAATGGGCAATTCCCAAACTTGATATGGCGCATCCAGCTCCGTTGTCGGTCTTGGATCTGTCTGTATAGATAATATGACAATCTGAGAAACTTTCAATTATCCTGTGGAATTCCATAAGAATAGTGATTCTATTGCATTCACCTTTTTTATATTTCTGGAGGTCGAGACATATATCAAGGGGGGCAATATCCCAGGGAGGCACCTCGGACGGTCTTATGGTATAGCTCCTTGGAATGGAATAGTCAATCTTATTGATGAATTCTACAAATCTAATTCCAGCAGGACGAGTGATAGTTGGCCGTCGTTCATAGTAGTCATACTTCTGTGAGCATCTGTAGGTGGTTGGGGTGGGTTGGGAATGCACCCAATTTTGAGCTATAGCTCGTGAGTAGTTGCAGTCTCCTGTATTTCAATGGGGGAATTCCAGCTTCACAGCAGAGTGATAGATATGGGCTTGTGCGAAATGCTCCCAGTGCGATCCTCAAAGCCTGACACTGTATACTGTCCAACTTTTTTAGTATTGATTCACGTGCTGAGTCATAAACAAGGCAGCTTTTGTTATTATTTATAATATAATGATTATGTGCAACATGCATGCCGTTTGTGTTTCAGAATTATTTGGTCATAAAATTAATATTTATCTTTATTAGAAGTAGTTTCCTAATATTTTCCACCCTTGGTCATACGAGGGGTGCAGCCAATTTTCGTACAGTATTTTTGAGATAAAAAAAACTAATTTTTTACAACGGCATGCAATTTGAAAACACGGAAATGTCCTATTTTTTTTTTTCATTTCTACGTAACCCTTTGAGCCCCGTCGGCCGTTGCGAATTGCATGCCATCAATGATTATAGCTTAAATTTGTTCCAACTACGTTATATTACAAAGGCATGCAATATAATGTCAAGGAAAAATATTAAAATACTTCACACAAAGAGAAGCCATTTTCTTTATGACGTGCAAACGCTCGTAACCCCTCTATCTTTCATATTTTAGGGTTAGTTATCAATTCCTAAAAAGGCATGCAGGAGAAAATGGGAGAACATTTTCTGTCACCATCTCCTAGTCTAAGAGCTGTATATCCACATTGGCGTCTACGCGATTTATACTCTTTGAGACAATGCCGCATTTTGAAGACATTCAAAGTATACAGTAATCATATAGACAGCTTCGTCATTTCTAACAGGCATTTTAAGTTTTAAGGGATCACTTTTTTGTGCAACAAACACATGGTACATTGCCTCTATGAGTATAATTTTAATATTTGTTGGCAAGTTGATGTTAGGCATTTGTTTTTCTTCCATGCCATACTCTTCAAAAAGGACCAATAACTAATACTAAAACCAGAGTAATAACGGCTTTTTAAAAACGAATAATGATCAAAAAAAATTTTCTTCGATATTTTAGACTAGGAATAAGATATTGAGATACGGTTTTCACTAGTCTATTCAAGTATTATTTCCATACATTTTTATTAAAAACCTATTACTGCATTTAATTTTTAGAGAAATTTGTAATTTTCTATTATATTAAAAATCGCGCCCTAGCGGCATCAATAAGAATTAGATAATTCACAACGAGACCAAGTTTGGCATAATCTGTTCGGTAGTTTAGGAGATACAGCTGTTTATTTTAATAGATAAGCAAAAATCACTCGAAAAATGAGAATTTTGATTTCTCTTCACTTCGAGAGTTGTGTTCGGCTGGTTGGAGATTTAATATCCCGTATTTTGTCATTTTTTTGTGGATTTTGGGGCTTTTTCTCCGAAGAAATCTTCATGGTTGGTTAGTTCTTTGGTTGAATACGTGATGATTTACCTGAAATTCAGGATTTTGAGACTACCGACTACACGTTTCTTTGAAACCCCTATAAACCATCCCAGGGTAAGATATTATTTTCCGTTAATTGGTACTCAATAATATTTTTTTATTATAAGTCTAGTTTGTTTTATTTCATCCTAGATTTAAGTAATGTTCGGTATAGTTTATTTCTGTGTTAATTTTGACACGTGGTGGTTGGGTTAATTAGGGGTTAGAGTGCGTTTACTTTATCATTTTTCTCATTTTTAATTTAAAGTTATTTTCTATTTATTCCTGGCCAACATTACTCAATATATTTTATTATTCGTGGAAAATATAGTGAATTCGTTTTTTTTACTATGTGCTAAATCTTATTAGCTATTGGGACATCGTTGTCTAGTTTCATATCATTTATTTTCTATGATTTTGTACATCAGGTCGCCTCATTGTTCGAGAAAATGTTTTACTCAGCAATTATTTTCAGAAAGAAATTAAATTGTACATTGGAAATTAGTATGTGATTTCTTTCTTTAGGTATACATTCATTTGGACCACACTAGTTTTTGTTGTAATCAATACCAAGGTTATTTATTATTCTGCTTCCATTTATAAGTACCCAAATTAGATAGTTCTTGTCAAAATGGCGAATAATAGTTTTTTGTTATTTTTTTATTAGATTTTTGTTTAATATTTCACGTAGTTATGTTAATTGCAATAATATTTTAGTCATTATCTTATTTTGTCGTGAGGTATATATATGTATATATATATATATATATATATATATATATATATATATATATATATATATATATATATTAAACTGGATAGAACGGGGAGAGAAAGAATGATTTAACGTTATTATTAGTTTAGTTTATATTTGGTTTTGAGTTGCCCGGTATATTGTAAAATTTAAAATTTTATTATTAAGATGATTACACTTTGAACATGAGAAATTCTTTAACCTCAGAGTAGGGTTCAGATATAGAAAAACAAAAAATTCAATTTTTAATGTGAGCGCCTAAATTTGATTAGATATCTCTATCTTCATAAAAATTTTGTCAATCAAAAATGTACTTGCTTTATTTAATAATACCAAATAAATTCCAAAGACGGTCCTGTGTTTGATGTTGAACCTCTCCACGATTCATAGATGTCAGTTTAAACTACCAATGGTTTAAACTAGATGGAGCCATCACCACAAAGAAATGAAATATATCAAAAATCAATTTTACAATGTTCTTCAAAATAGAAAGAACGTTATTTAATGTTATGAAAAGACAAAAACATTGTTCTTTTACAGGACACAAATTAATAAAAAACCTATTATCTATTATGATCACTCATTCGAACAAAATCATGTACTCAGATGAATAATTATCTCTATATACAATTCCAAAATCTTTTATATAAACGTCTATGATTTAAAAATGGCGAAATACAAAGGTTGCAAGTGTTTGTTTAATACCAAAGTTCAATTCTTTGCACTAAATCGGTAAGTTTATTTAACTTTCTTTACGTATAATGAAAATAGTTTAAATACCTTATTCTTGTATAGTAATTCACGTCAATTATTAGTTTTCTTTACTTTATTTCAGGTTACCTTCTGGAAATTACCACATCACTGGTCCAGCTTGCACAAAATCAGGAATCAATGCTATATTTCGTCCACATCAATACATTTCAGACAAATCACATAATCCAAAGCTTTCTAAAAGGTATGGTGGATATATCAATCCCACCATACAAAATATTAATCAAATATCATCTATAAATTATACGGTTAGTATTCAAACATAATCACCAAATTCTTTCTTAGTTTGTTCATCTGCTTGTTTTAATATATGATTCACTAGATCACAAGTACAATGTATTTCCTTCCTTGAATTTTGATACCAAAAACGTTGTTTTCCGAAAAGTTTAATTAATTTAAAGTAATTTTGCTTCTTCCAAAAATTTCTACCACCCCAAAAAAAAGTACCTAGTGAATAGCATGTATAATCAACAAACTTTTCTCATTCAATTTTTTTTATTAACAAACTACTTGTCGCTGATAAAAGTATGTTGAATACATTCCACCAATCAGATTTGGTTATCAAAACTTTTCTTGATAGATTTCATCTCAAATAGTGAATTGTCCATCAATCATTTGAAAACACTTTGTTTTAAGTTTCTTTAATGATTTTAACTCATATTTTATCTCTTAAATTATATTTCATTCAATTTACAAAATGACATTTCCAACTTTATAAAATATGTATTCATAATGTCAAACTGTTCAATAAACGTCACATTCCATAGAATTAATGTTTTCATTTTACTTCTTATATAGTCTTGTTTTTAAATACTTATAAAATCTTATTTACACATCCTTCAATCCCTAATATTCATTTTAAAAAGAATCACACTATTTATTTACTTTGACAATAAAGCAAAGGATTATCATTTCCATTTATATATGTAATAACGTTCTAAAATTCTGTCTTGTAGGTTTATAGAAATTTTGTTATTTCATTTCACATATGTTTTAAATCTTCTTTATAATTATACAATTAGATGCTTTCTCTATTGAATAGTACATGGTACAGATTGTCTCCTTTTTTAGATAATCTTTTAATAAAAAATCAAATTCCAAAAATTTTAATTACTTGAAATAGGTAGTCTTTTATATTATGTATACAGGGTGATGTTTTACTCTATGTTAACATCCCCTAAATTTTGCGTTTATCAAATTTTTATGTAAGTAAAAATTTTATGAATGCAAATTTTACTTCAAATATTTATAAAATTCTTTTCTTTTTAAACTTCTCCATTATTTGTTGTATTTGTATAAATCTTTTATATTGAAAACACCTCTTATTTCATCACTTTCTATATATCTTAAAACATAACTATTTATTCCATTCTCATTTTCTACAACATATGGTCCCTCGAAAGGTGGTTTCAATTTTGCACATACATTCTTACTTCTATCTGATACCCTTACTAATAATACATTTCTTTTTATTTCAGGTCGCTGTTACAAAGATGATTCTGGAATCCTGTGTTGCAGTATCCTCTTCAATTAGTTCTTATTTATTTATAATACTATAAATTCTTAGTTTATTTTTAGTTTCAAGTTTCATTTATAAGTTTCATCCAAAGGAATCAGCCAAAAACTGTGTTTTAGATCAATTTTAGAAAATATTTTGGTATTCGTAATGCGCCCAAAAATTGCTTCCACATTCATCGGAGCCTCGTATTGTGGTACAGTGTATTGATTAATATTTCTTGCATCTAGGCATAATCTTAATTCACCATTCGCCTTCTTTACGACCACAACAGGGTTTACATATCTTGTGTTACATCTCTCTATAATACCGTCTTTTAACATATTTTGTATCTCTGAATCAACTTCTTTTCTATATTTATAAGGTATGGGATATGTTCTTATTCTAAAATTTTCTATTCCTCTAACTTCTATCTTATGTACATAATTATTTGCCATTCTCATCTCCTTTTTAATCAATCCTTCATACTTCATACTCAAATTCTTCACTTTCTCTTCATATTCCTTATTTCCACACACTAATACCAATTCCTCCATAATTCTATTCCTCTCTATATTCCATAACTGCCTATTATCCTCTCCAATTTCCAATTCTTCCATATTTCCACTCCTTTTTATATTCCATAACTTCCTATTATCCTCTTCAATTGCCAATACTTCCATATTTCCATTCCTTTCTATATTCCATAACTGCCTATTATCCTCTCCAATTTCCAATTCTTCCATATTTTCTTTTTCAAATTCAATCTTATTACCATTTAATTCTATCTCCCATCTTTTCAAAATCAATTCTTGCTTTATATTTCGTTAATTCATCTATTCCTATAACTGTCTGTTTCTAAATTATCCACTAGCAATAATTGCATCTCAACTTCTTTCCCATCCTTTAATTCAATGCTTTGTATTATAGATCTGCTAACTTCACACAATTTCTTTCCATTTGCTCCTATTAATGTAGTTTTCGGTATCTTGACTAGCTTGTTTTCATAATTTTTAATATTTTCTTCTATCAGTTTTGTTTTTATTATGGACGCTTCCGAACCTGTATCTATTAATATTTTTACTTGTTTCCCATTTAATTTTCCTTTAGTTTTTATTAATCCCATTATTTCTTTTAATTCCAAATCTTCCCCAAATTTAATGTATTCCCTTGGATGTTCATATGTTATCACTCTCTCTTCTCTTCTTTGAATACTGTTCTCTGTAATAGTTATTTTTGTTGTTATTATATTTAAAGTTTCTGTCATAGTTGTTTTGGTTGCTATCGTTCTTATTATAGTTATAATATTCATTGTTATTATATCTGTCAATGTAATTATTTCTGTATTTCATCATTATATTTTTACATATCGTAATTGTTATCTATGTACAAAATTATATTTACATATGTTTTTTTTAAATTATTATTTGTTAATTATAAACTTTTTATTTACATGTGGTTTTTATATCCCTTCTTGACCTTTTACAATTCCTTATTCGTCTTCTAGATTCCGGTCCTATAATACAGCCTTATTACCCTTCTATCTTAATGGAAAAATGATATCCAGGATATCACCATAGGGCTAATAATATCTAAGCTTCAATATTTGTAATATCACATCTTCTTCTTTTTTCTATAAACATATATTAAGCCAATCACAAGTTAGGTTACTTCTTGGTCTAGCCAAAAATAACTACTAAACATCAGGTAGGCATAAAATGAAATGTAACTTCTGTCATTCTGACGATGATATTGATTTATCGAAACAATTGTCAATTTTTTAGAATTTTCAATAACTTATATTATATTGTGGAATTAACTAGAGACCTTGAGTTTCATTTAAAAACACTAATATGAGCATATTCTACGAAGTAAGGGTCGAGACAGTCAATTTCATCCATGTAACTAAATTATGTGAGATATTTTTAAAATTATTATATCTCAATGGGGTATTTGTTTATAGTTGATATGTTTAGAATTTTGCCTAAAATTTAGAACTCTAAGGATACAGACAATAGAAAGTTTTTTTTATTATTAATTAGCTTCTGAATTTTCTCATCATGCTATCGAGTTTTTAAATTATTTATCTTGTTTCATTCACACAATACTTTGAGTATCTGTAACTTTTGTATTCTTAACCATGTATTTGTTATACCTTATTAAAAACGCTTCTTAGATATTACTCAGTAAATTTTGCTGATTTATTTTAAAAGGCCGACTTGTGTGGTAGCTGTGCAAGCTCCTGCAAAAATTCGTATGCTATTAATTGCATAAAATGCCAGAAATGGTATCATACAAAGTGCGAAAAGGTACCAACCGCATTATTCAACCATTTTGCAAGTGAAATGAAAAATCCGAAAGGTGAAAGATACAATTGGAATCTTGTAAAAAGAATGAGGTTATGACCACAGTACAAAATGTAAACAAAATCCCTTCAAAACCTCCAAAAACAAACTCAAATGATACTAAAAACAAACAGGAATATACCCTGAATGATATAATGGAAAAATTAATGAATATGGATAACAAATATACCGATCTACTGAACAAATATGAAGAACAAATTAAAGTCAACGAAATTCTGAAAGCAGAAATCCTGACAATAAAGTCGCAACTAGGAAAGGAACAAAACAATAATGAACAAAATGAGCTGAGAAACAACATAATTCTCAATGGGGTACCATATGACAAGCGAGAAAACATCGAGGATATCATCAAAAAAATGGGCGAAGCACTGCAAGTTCAAACAGTAAATAAACTGAAATGCTTCAGAATTGGAAAAGGGCGAAACCACAATGGACAGATGCCTGCCTATAAAAGTATGTTTTACCAGTGAAAACGAGAAGGAAGAATTCTTGGAGGCTAGAAAGAAGAAAATGATAAATGCGAAAGACCTGGTTTACGAAGAAGAAAGCATTATCTACCTAAATCATGATGTAACAAAAGCAAATCAATACCTATTCAAAGAAGTGCTGAAATATAAGAAAGAAAATAACTATAGATTTGCATGGATAAGTCGTGGGAAAATTTATATGCGCAAAGATGAACATAGCCCAGTTCAGCCAATCGAAGACACCAGTAATCTAAAAAACTAGAAAAATCCAAAGCAAACCAACAGCAGAAGCACAACTAAGAATTTTATATATAAATGCACAAAGTCTCAGAAACAAGTTGGAGGAACTACAGTGTCTCGTGAAAATGAAATATTATGATATATTAGTAATAGTGGAAACCTGGTTATATAAAAATGAAGTACACCAATTCGTAATTAATGGATATACAGCTGTGCATGCATGTAGAGATACTAGAGCCGGAGGAGTCGCAATATATGTTAAAGAACACATCAAGTTCATTGAGATGAACAATGTTGGTGGGGACAGCCAATTCAACATTATTGGGATAAATCTACAGGTAAATGGTGTAAAAATTATAGCCTTATACAGACCACCATCATTCAATGTGAAGGAATTCCTGGAAATATTGGAAGAAATACTACAGCCTAAGAAAAAAAAAACTAATAATAGGCGATTTTAACATAAATTTATTAGATAATAATGAGACCACCAGTGACTATAGGAATTGTGTTATATTGAATGGTTTTGAAATCCGAAGCAATATAGGCGTAGAATATGCAACCAGAATTACAAACACTCTCATACTATTATCGATCATGTTTTAGCAACAAGTAACATAGACTGTAAGGTAAACATTGAATATAGCACAATTTCGGATCACAATATATTTGAAATAGAGTTATATACGAAAAATAAAAATTATAATTGTAAAGTTCAGAAAACATTTGAGAAACTAGATAACTCAAAATTTGAAGACAATTTGAAAGATCTATTGCAAACCTCTATACCGGTTGATACATTCGAAACCTTGATCAAACTAATACAAGAAGCTAAAAATAAGGCTACAAAAACGATTAAAATGAACTCCAAAGAAACAATGGAATTTCATAAATAACCTAGTAAAACATGAAAAGAAACAAACTAGTGTAGATACAATAGAGGTAGATAAAACATTAATAACGGATAAATTAGAAATTGGAAACAAATTTAACGAATATTTCTGTGATATAGGTCAATAAATCGTCAATAACGCAAAACTTTTAAGTAACCCACTTTCACACTGTTTCGAGGAAATCAATATAAAAAACTCCTATATGATACTATATGACCTATATGATACTAATATCAAAGAAGTAAGAGAAATTTTGAATGAAATGAATGAAAACTCTGCTCCAGGTAATGATAAAATTTCTGTAAAAGATTTATTAAGAGTGCAGGAGGTAATAATACCAATTTTAATCAACTTGGTTAATAAAATGTTTGAAACAGGGGAATTTCCGAAGGAGCTGAAAGTGGGTAAGGTTACCCCTATCCATAAAACAGGGTCAAAAAACAATTTAGAAAACTATCGCCCAATTACTGTAGTTTGTGCATTGTCAAAATTTGTGGAAATTCTTTTCAAAAAACGTATCATGAACTTTCTTACTAGGTATGTTGAATTGGACAAGTGTCAATATGGTTTTCAGAAACACTCGAACACCCAAAGCGATACAACAGACTTCATGAGCCATGTTGTATCCAACTTGGATGACAAAAAATTTGTCCTAACAATATTTATTGACTTACAAAAAGCATTCGATGTAGTGGATAATGAAATACTATTCGAGAAATTGTACCTATTAGGTATGAGGAAAAAGTGCAAGTATATTAAAATCATATCTAAAGGATCGGCAACAGTATGTGTCTCAGCATAAAGAAAATAGTGAAATCGCAAATATAAACTGCGTAGTCCCACAAGGCTCAGTCCTTGGGCCACTATTATATTCACTACACACCCTAAATCTGAAAAAGGCAAATCTTAAAGCTCGCTATTACATATTCGCAGATGTTACCATCCTAGTATATGAGGGATCTAATTTGTGAGAACTGGAAGCCTTGGTAAATAGTGATCTACAACTATATGGTAAATGGCTCCTAGCTAACAAGCTGCAAATAAATGTGAGTAAAACAGTGTATATGCTCTTCAAAAATAAAAATAAAGAAAGCTGGGACCCAGATATCAAAATTGGGGATCAGGCCATTCAAAAGATCGATCATACCAAATATCTAGGATTGGAAATCGATGACAAACTAAATTGGCATAAACATGCAGAGCACATGACAAAAAAATGTACCAATGATTGGAGCACTTTCTAGATGTCAGAGCTACCTGAATCTACAGAATAAAATTATGATATATAATGCTTATTTTCTTTCTATATTTCAATATCTGATAATATCTCAGACATTATTTAAAAAAATCAAAACTCTGAAAAATAAGGTGGTAAAAACTTTATTTGGCTATGATTAAAGGGCTAATACAGAAATGATCTACGATCAAACTAAAATATTACCGCTGGAAAAAATTCTACAGATAGAACAATGTAAATTTATCTACAAAATAACAAAAAATCAACAGAAATGCAACACAAATATGAATATAATTAATGAAATACATTCCTATGAAACTAGAAGTCAAGACCAAATTTATCTACCCCAGGTGAGAACGAAAATTGCTCTAAATTATCCCTTTTCTAAATGTCTTCAGTCATTCAATCTTTTGCCAAACTTTATAAAAAATAAAGATAGTTATTCCTCATTCAAAGCAGAAATAATGCAATTTGTAAATGGCCATGAAACTTAAAATATATAGGTTCGGGTGCCAGCATTTATTGCTGATTAGGAACAATGCTTCACAAAAATTATGATTATATACATATATTCTTTTGTTTTGTTGTTGTATGTGTATAGAGGGTTCAGAAGCCAATCAGTGTAAGTCTATAAAAAAATAAATTGAATAAATAATTTTTTGTGAAATTAGTTATAAAAAAATAACAGTCCTATAAAATTGCAAAGCATTTTTTTTATTGATAGATAACATACTTATACACCTTAATACAAGAAAACTAACACGAAAATACTAAAGTTTAAAAAAAAAATTAAAATTTTCCAAAAAAAATCTGACTTATGCTAAGTGTCCACTGAACATTTTTCTAAAAATCAATCTATGTAATCTGAATCGTCACTGTTACTGACATTTTCTGCTTCTACATTAACTTGCTTTGAATTTGAAGCTCGTGTTCTGTTTTTTAGTAATGGCAAACTTTTATAAAATGGGTGGTAGTGCGGCGGAATAAAACTCAACAAATCAGACATGTGCTTTTTCTTTAACTCCTTCACAGGTCTGCGATTTGGATAGAGTGGCTCCTGAACAATATTAGGCAAATTGGAAGGTTTTCCTTTTGATGGAGGCTTTGCAATATTGATCTCATAAAATGGAAACCCATGTTGCAAAGTTTCTTTATAGAAAATTGAGTTTGGTTTATTCTTGGAATATCTAAGCCATTTTATTTGTAGCCAATTAACTTTACCCCCTTCCGTATTAGATTTTCTATTGCAAATAGACTCTTCTAACGGTTTCGTCGAGAGAAACTCTTCCCTCTTCATTTCTGTTACATGAAATGAATTATTTTTTTGGCAGTTGCAACTAAATTGACCAAATCTTTAGAACCAAACATAAATTCTTTTTTTCTTGATTTTGACTCAATGACTCCAAAATCGGCGTCGTTTGGAAGATAACTGTGTCCAGACACGAGAAATTTGTGGTCAATAAAAGATGCAGTTATTTCTGGCTCTTGCACAAGCTTTAGCAAAGATAAGCTCAATTTAATATTTCGGTTCTGGCCTGTGCAACAGTCTGAGTACATAATGATATGATTAACATTGTTAGCATGCTCTTTCAAATGTTTTACCAGGCAAGATGCAATTTCTTGGGAACCCCGAGACCCCTCGGTTTCATCCCACATAAACATGTATCCTTTATTGTCATTGAAAGTATGAACTCCCAAGTTATAAACATACATGTTTACTTTATAGTAAGCAACAGAAGTGCTAAGTTTTGGAAATGGAAGAGCCTTTTCTAGATCGAATGTAAAAACGTAAGTGTTTTCATCAGCTGAAAGTTTATCATTGTTTAATTATTTTCTTGCTAGTTCCGCCTTTCTTAGGTGAAGTTCCTTATCTGACGTTGCTTTACGTTTTTTTTCATTATTTTTCTCAAAATTGATGACATTCTGCAAATTGTCGCATAACTGGCAGGTATCTTTAGCTGGTGGCTTAAAATGAAGATTAAACTTTGTAGAAAAGACATGATAATACATTTTTTCTTTGACTGGTTCTGAGCCTTCTTGTTCGCATTTCTCTTTATATAGCTCAAACATTTTTCTTATATTCAAATCTGAATTCAAATATCTCCTGTTTGGAGTATCTCGACGGGTATAATGGCTTTTGTACGAAGAAAAAGACTGAATATGTTCTTTGACTTTTGTGACATCGATTTTATTGGTTGGTTTTCTATGTCCCCTTTTATCCATGCAGGCGGATAGCTCCGAATGACATGATATTTTATAGATACGAGCGTCGCTAACTTAAAATGTGTCCATAAAAAATTTTTTACATACACGAATTGACATTACTGCGGTGGTTAAAAAATATTTTATTGATTTTGATTTTGGTGGTCTTGACGAATTCCTAACACGGCGCTGTTTAACAGTGCTATTATGAATAAGCCCACAAAGATAAATATTTTGCTTCGTATTATCACTTAATTTGTAAAAAGACTTAAAAATAATTTGTCGTTCTTCAGGTTGTACGTTAGTAAAACATCGCCGCGCACACTTACAATCAACATTTTAAAAGTTTTTTCAGGTACATGCCTACCGCTTCTATTCATGTAAGCTTTCCCAGAATGCCTAATTAGCAGTATTGACTACTCGCTTCCATACACTTTGGTTCCTTTTGCGTTTTCTACCTTTAGTTACAGCCTCTATGTTGGTACCAACCTCATTCTCGACTTCGTCATTTTCCACCTCGGCTTCATTATCTCCAGAAAATTCTGAATAATCTAAAAAAAATATTTCAGAGGTCAATCAGTGTGAGTCAAAAAAAATTCGTCTGTGTTTTTACAAATTTAAATACTTTAATTAATAACAATTAATAAAATTAAGTGCAGAAAGTATTTCCATAAAATTGTACATTCTTTAGAGGTTAGGAATCACTTACCAGCTTCAGATGAATTTTCCTCACTGTTTGGTGCATATTCGGATCCACTATCAGAGTAAGGATCATTTTCTAACAACGAATCAGGTATATTTTCACTCATTGTATAACTTGCACAGCGTAATTATTGTATTAGGTAAAATAACATACCATTAACCTAGCGCGACATTAAAATGACTTACACTAACTGACATCCGAACAATTTGGCATTTTTAGTCTGTGGTTAGGTTAGGTTAGAATAAGTTTCGTCATCAATTACTGATATATTAAAGCAGTGACTTGGGCGCTTTGTCAACCGAAAGTCTGAACATTGCGGTGGGACTTACACTACATAAATCAATTTTAGGAAAATAATGACTTACACTGTTTGGCTTCTGAACCCTCCATATGTGTGTGCGTGTATATGTGTATGTATGTATATGTATGCGTATGTATGTATGACATTTTTTCGAGACTATTAATTGAGCTCGTCCTGAACATTGTAATTAGGTGTAATTCGTTTTAAGAATTCTTTATAGTCTGAACATGTGATGGGCTAAGAGATTAATTTTTCATACATTGTACTGTGACTTTGTACACTTGTTGAAATAAAAGCATATTTAATAAAAAAAGGATTCTTATTCAATTAATTATTAATTTTTCTATTTTCCTAAAGACTTCAAAATATATATATATATATATATATATATATATATATATATATATATATATTTAATATATAATTATAATTGGTAGCCTAGTTAGTACTAGTTGCATTTTAGGGTTATTGAGCACGGGCTACAGGTTTTGCGATATTTGGCAACACCAACATCAATCTGAAAACTGTAGACTGTTCTAATTTTTGTTTGATTAAACATGCAAAGTTTTGCGCTGTTGAGTTGGTAAACGAGAATAGTGTTTTAATTTGCGTCTATAGATCTTCGTTTTTAATTTACTTTTTTCAATTAAATATAAATATATTAGTCTAGTTGGCGATTTTAAATTGGATATTGGTGGTAAAAGATCCATTAAATGTTTTTCAAATGTTTGGACTGTCTCGCTATATATTTGAACCTATCTATATATCAATAAACTATTGAACAACTTTTATTTAAATGTTTTAACCGATGATCAATATACGTCTCCATACCTTATATTCCAAATTCCTGATATTAATTAACCTTTAGATATTAATAACGACCCGCTCATGGCAACCAAATATTCAAAGCAGAGCAAGCGAGAAAATATTGAGGTGGAGCTAGTGCAGCGTTGCCAAGTAAGTATAAATGACTTACTCTCCAAACCTAACGATTGATCGTGTTTACTATGGATTTATGAATGACTTGGTTGGTATATTTTTAGTTGAATGTTTTTGGTAATAAAAGTTTCTACCGCAAGTTTCTTCCACGAATAGTTTCCGAGATACAGCACTTTGCATTCGTATCTGGCCACCTGGTATATGATAAACTACCAACATTTTGTTCATAATAATATCTTACATTGTACTTGAGAAATCCCTCCGACGTGTGGATGTATAAGTCGCTTTCTGTAAGACCTTCTTCTCTGCCCAAGAATACAACGCTGAAAGATGTGTTTCCTTTTGGCGGTATATTCTGCAATTTAAAGTTAATATTATAAACATTTACTTCCTTAATATTATGAAGCAATTAAGACTGACACGTTTGCATGAACTTGATAAACAATGGACATTTTGCAAAAAATATCAGCTTCCAAATCATGAACTCATTGTGAATAGCCAAAAAGCAAACGAGTCGCCAATGATAGAATAAGTTTCATATAATTTATATATATATATATATATATATATATATATATATATATATATATATAAATATATATTGTTGTAGATAGAACGAGCATATAACATTCATAGAATCCCGATAAAGGATAAAGTAATAATATCTATCAATAAAAATAATTTCTAAATAAAGTACCAAAATTAATAAAATATCTATATAACAACATAATCAATTACAATCAATGGGCATAATCATAGAGATAAATAAATAAATATAAAAAGAATTCATAAACAATTATTCGTAAAACAGTTTTAAAATAATTCTGTATTATAAAAAAACAACCTTAGACAGAACCTAACAAGCAAACGAAGATCAAGAAAATAACGTAACGCTACACGGAATTTTAGACACCCAAAGCATCTGCTTATATTTAAAGAATAAATAGGATGGCAATAATAAAATCAACAGTGCTACGATGATTGATCAATAAATGACATTTAGAATTAGTAAATATATATATATATATATATTATTATTATTATTTTTATATATTTTTTAATTATTTAATTTAGTTTTGTTTATTTATTATTTACGGGCGCCATTTAATAATTATTTCCTGGATTGACTAGCTCAGATTTTTTTAATTAATTATTTATTTATAATGTTTATTTAATTAGTCGGAAGCATGAGAATCCTCCCTTTGAGTTCTGGAGATAATAATCAAAGATTGAGGAAATATATTCTTAATCTTACCTTTACATACAACCTCTGAACTAGATGACTAGTTCAATATATATATATATATATATATATATATATATATATATATAAGATATGTTAGTTAATATTTAATCATAAAAGTATATAGGAAATATAATAATATAAGTAGAAAACTGTAATTACAGGAAATGTCAAAAACCGATAGGAAATATAACAGTTGACCAACATAAAATGTATTTGTATATGAAATATAAGAATAAAAATAAATTATTACCGACCTAATTTATATGTATAAATGTAATAATATCAAACAAAATAAGAAATGAATTGTATCCATGTATATTATGTAAATATTTAGGTTGTAGGAAATATAAAAATGATATATTTGCATTGACCAATCGGAAGATTTCAAATAATCAATAACATAAAAAAAAAACAATAATAATAAGACGTTAGTGAATTAAATCAATGACGATAAGGTTATAGTGAAAAAAAAAACAATATTTTATAACAAGTTTAAGTCAGAAAAACAATAAAAACATTAATAAACAAAGTGACAGGTGAACAATAATCAAAGATTTTTCTAGAACATTGCTAGCTTCCGGTTATAAACAATAGAAAGGGTTTTGGCGGCTAAAACACCCGCGATAGTCAGTGAGGCGTTGGTAACTGAAGAAGCAGGAAGTAAATTGAATGTGATCCAGTTATTTGTTATAAAATTTTAAGTAATGAGTGTGAATATGTATAAATCAGAAATATAAAAAGTAACTAATAATTAAAATAAGTACAAAGACAAATCTGTTGAAAACAAAGTCAAGCCAAATAATAATTATCATCCGATAGTTATGAGAAGGAAGATTGCCACCTGAAGCGGGAAAGCGTCATGGATGGATGCAACTGAAGGGGTCGTTTTGGCGAAAAGAACAAGGTCTTTGTTGTGTTTTAATTAGTAATATTTGGTACCAAATAATAAAAAAGTGAAATTTAAAATCATAAACACCTGGTAAGTTTTAAAATGAATATAATGTACCAGGAAACGTAATAAAAAAACTTACCATTATCAAATTTGTAGATAGATGTATACATTTCTGTCATGTTGAATTTTATCTGATCACATATATATATATATATATATATATATATATATATATATATATATATATATATAAAACTTTCCACAAAACAACAAACCACAACTAATTTCAGTTTTTATCACATGCACAATTGGTATAATACGTTACAATAATTTTTAAAAAAGATCGAAATTAAGTACATAAATATTTCAGATATCCTTTCCATTTCACGAACCGAATAAAACACTAAAGCTGTGTTTAAATATTTTCAATAATCTTATTTATAAAAACAAGCAGAAAAAAGTTTAACAAATAGTTGAACAACTTAAAACGCAGGTGTTTATATTTTTTTTCAAAGAAATATAATGTTTACAAACGTTTACCCAAGTTTATGCAAATGAGTCTGTAATAGCCATCTCAAAAAGAATGAATAGTTTTTTATAATATACAGTTTGTTTTGATGTGGAAATTTGGATGTATATAGAAAAATCCATTATTTTATTTTATAGCATAAGAATTTTAATAAGTAAGAAATGATAATCATTTATTTTTAGCCAGCTATATTTTATACATAAGTAATATTTCAATGTTTTCAAATTTTTTTTATCTTCATAAATAACATAAAATAAATTCCATTGATGAGTAATGTTGATTTTATTATGATATGCCCAGAACCCTACTGAGTTATAGAGTAGTGTATAAATAAGAGCAGCCGAGGTAATAAAATTTTAGGAATTAAATGAAAACCACATGCTAATAAATAGCATAATGAATAGGAGGAATTAAAGGTAAAATATATTTAAATTAGCTAGCCCAAGAGTGTAATATTTCAATTGTAACAAAACATTAATACATTAAATATTCAATTCAAATTCACAACTAAAATAATAATTCTCATACATATAAATTTCATATACAATTTATCTCCCAAACGTGGAATAAATAAATTATAGTATTAAACAACATATCATACATAAATAAATAAAACATATTATTATTAAATAAAAATCCATACATATATAATATATATATATATAAGCAAAAGGTGATGATTAATAGTACGGTCGATAATTACCACAGAAACATCTGTATTGATTTTCTGATTTATATATATATATATATATATATATATATATATATATATATATTGCAAAATCCGCTCTTAAAATGTTAACAATCTGTTGATGTCATCACGTGACAGCAAACGCGCCTTCTATTGGTGTGACGTCAAATGGTGGTATCTGTCAGGTATGTAGGTTATGTTTTGGCTACGTTCAGTTCAATTAGGTTTATTGCATTCTGTCGATGTTTTATTGTGATCTTGTGTTTGGTTGACCATGGAACCAGGATTTCAAAATGCTAACAGTAATAATTTACCAAAAATTGACTCTGTTAAGATGGGATTATTTTTTGGAAGCAATCCAGAACGTTTATAGCGATATCGAAGAGCCTGATACTAATATACTTCAATATTCTTAATGACAACAATAACACATACCATAATAATTACAATGAATGTTATTTTATCAAAAATGCCAAACAGATAAATAATGAACCTAAACATAAATTCATCTTCTATCTCAATATCAAAAACAAAGTGTTCACTGGTGTACATAAGTCGCCGTTCACAGGAAAGGTGTCACAGTCACATGTACCTTTTAGATAGCTGTGGGATTCTGTTTCAAGATTTTATAGAATAAAAAATACGATTAGACTTCCTCGATAGCTAGCGAGGAGTTGAATTGCTTGCATTTCCATAAAATTATAAGTGAATAAATTTATTTGTGTTCTGTTAGGTTAATCATAGACAAATATTACTTTCTCTTGTCTTGTAACACATACGATGTGACGTCACAAGATGGCCGCGGAGAAGCGCACGCGTTTACATCCAAATTTGAATCCCATTTCATGTTTTTATTTATTACTGAGTGATATATTCGTAATGGATTCCCCTAATTGCAAAGAAATGAACGATGTACGATGTAGAATAACATATATTTTTTTCAGAAGATATACAAGTTGCTCATTTTCAAAAATCTTGATATTGTCACTAGTAATAATTTTACTACAACAAATGTTGGAGTTAATGTATCTAACACACTTGTGCGTTCAATTGTTCTGGAACAGTACAAATATGACAATAAATTAAATATATAATAAAATTTAATAATCACAGTTGTGTTTGTACCTTCACAGTGAACGTATCGATAGTTCAAGCGATCAGGTATTAACAGTGCCTAACAAAAACTTTGACTTCTTTCTAAAGATAAGTAACTAGTTTTATTTTTGTTTAAGTATAAAATCGAATTTAATATTTAATTGAATTCACCAACTTATGGATTTAAATTCGGGCGGCGAATCGCCGCCCCTATTAATTGATAAAGGGTCTTCGATAAAAGATTTTCAAAATATTAATTTCGAGAATAAATATCAGCCTTCGGATGTTGGTCCTTATTTAGTTTATATAGAACATAAAGAAAAAAATGTAGGTCGTTTATTTCCCATTAAAATCGGTCACTTTTTAAGAAACATTACAGAATTCAGGCAAAATATATCAGATATAAAACCAGTAGGGGTAAACAGGGTAAAGGTAATTTTTAAAAATTTCAATATTGCTAGCTTGTTGGTAAATCATGAAGTTTTATTAAAAAATAATTACATAGCTTATATTCCACTATTCTTCACGCATAAAAAAGGTATAGTACGTATGGTAGATACTTATTTTAATGCCGAATACCTAAAAGACGCAATTGAATCTGGAATTAAAGTAGTTGATGTTAAGCGATTAAAGCGTAAAATTGTAGACAGTGAAACCAAAGAAACAAAAGAAGTAGATAGACAAATGATCGTGGTTACTTTCTTAGGAAATACGATTCCCCAATCTGTTAAAATAAATATGGTAAACTTTCAGGTAGAACCATACATATATCCGGTGGTTCAGTGCTATAATTGTTTACGTTTCGGACATACTAAACATCAATGTAAAGGTAAACAGAAATGCCAAAACTGCTCTGAAGAAAATTGTAACTCAGTTTCCTGTGAAGAAAATAGAACACATTGTGTACATTGCGACAGTAATGAACATAAATCCACATCCAAAAAATGCCCTGTTTACAATACACAATTGAGTATTAAAAAAGTAATGGCCTCTATGAATGCATCTTTCAAAGAAGCCGAAACTATTGTGAAAAATCCTGCTTACGGAAAAATCACAACTAATAATCGATTTTCATTATTATCAAATCCACAAAATTTCCCTGAGCTAACACATACAGCTTCAACTTCTTCTTACAGCTCAATCTTGAGTAAACCTAAGCCCTCCGTACATTTACCTAAACTTAATACGAGTACATCTGCGTCAAAAAAACGCAGAAAGTCCTCACCTCCAACTTCTCCTCCAGTAAATCATGAGAACAAAAAAACTAACAAACATTCTTCCATACTCCCAAATCCTTATAGGGAAGAGTTCAAATTTTATAAAGAGCAACTAGCATTTCAGGTAGAAAACATTATTAAAGATATAATTCTCAAAAAAAGTAACATTAATGAGATCAATGTTAAACAAGCAATTAACAATATCCTGGATAAATATGAATTAAAAGAAAAAAGTAGTATTAATAGACAAAATGACGAAGACTCAGATACTTTCTAATAAGCACATCAGAAATAATATCACAATTGTACAGTGGAACTGTAGATCTATTATTGCAAATCAAGCGAGTCTTGTAAAATATATTAAAGACACACATGTGGACATTTTAGTTATATCAGAGCACTGGCTAAAACCAAACAATAAATTTCGTATAAAAGGATATAATCTAGTAAGTAAATGTAGAAAAGATGGTTATGGCGGGGTATGCATTTTTGTGATTCAGGGTCTTAACTATAAAGAGGTTTTGCTAAATACTGGAATCAAGGACTTAGAAGTATGCGCCGTATCGCTTGACTCTTTGAATTTGACTATAGCATCAATATATAGACCTCCAAACGTAATGGTAAGTCGAGTCAACTGGATTAATTTTTTCAAACAATTTGATTTATCTGCTACAATTTTTTGCGGTGATTTTAATGCACATCACGATATGTGGGGACCAACTCCTGATGATCGACACGGAAAAATACTGGTAGAAGCTATGGATGACCTAGAACTTATAGCTCTCAACGACGGTTCCCCTACGAGAATTAACCCAAGTGGCAATCACTCAGCAGTCGATTTATCTCTCACCTCCAACACTCTCGCTGCAAAGTCTTCCTGGACTATCTTAGATGACACATTGGGATCTGATCATTACCCTTTAATAATTGAGATTCAGATTAATTCTACAAACCTTGCATTAAATCCTTCCTCGAAATGGAATGATTCCCACGCAGATTGGAATACATTTCAAAACGTTTTGCAAACCGAAATGGTAAAAAATGATTTTGATGAAAATTCAACTGGCCCGGATAAAGTGAAGAGACTTTTTGAAATGATTTCAAGCGCGGCGTGTCAATCCATGCCGGTCAAGAAGCCTTTTATAGCGATTACCCCTAGGCCTATATGGTGGGACGAGGAATGTACAATGATATTTAAAAAACGAAAAGAAGCTCTAAAAAAATATAGAACTCTAGCAAGTTTTGAAAACTTTTTGAACTACCAAAATGCTGCCGCTAAAGCTAAACGTATATTTAAAGTTAAACAACGGAACAGCTGGATGACATTTTTAAACAAACTTAATAAAAATACCCCACTAACTGATATATGGAGATATATTAGATCTATGAACGGCAACTGCAATCAAAATCGTAAAAAGCCTATTCCTAAAGAGCTAATTGAAAAAATTTTAAACAAACTAGCACCTCCTTCTGCACCCAATCTCTTAAGTTGCAGATCTTTTGGTTTCCAACCCACGGATTATACATTAAAAGCATTTACAATAGATGAACTAGAATTTGCTACAAAAGATAGTCGTAATACAGCCCCAGGGCTAGATGGTTTTACCTATAAAATTATTCAAAAGCTACCCTTATCTGTGAAGATTTTCCTTCTTCAAATTTTTAACGATTGGTGGGTGAAACAAGAATATAGCGACGATTTAAAAAATATTATAATTTGTCTCTTTTTAAAACCAAATAAAGATGCAGAGTCTCCTTCATCATATCGACCTATTTCCCTATTATCTTGTATAACAAAAACGTTTGAAAGACTAATCAAATTTCGACTTGAGTATTTTCTTGAAAGTAATTCTATTCTTCCTAGGACGCAGTTCGGTTTCCGAAGGGGACTGGGCACAGTGGATGCTGTAGGTGCATTAGTTGCAGATATTCAAATATGTTTTTCGAACAATCAGTACACATTATGTTTATTTATCGATTTGACAGGTGCATATGATGTAGTAGATTTAAATATTTTATTTGAAAAAATGGTAGATGCTGGTATTGGGAAAAAGGTTTGTGCTAATGTAATTAATTTATTCACAAATAGAAACATTTTTATCCGCGACCATAATAACGTGTTACATGGTCCACGCACAGTCTTCAACGGTTTACCACAGGGATCCATATTAAGTCCCTTGCTTTTTAACATCTATACTGCAGAGCTGCATAGGTTAGGCGGTGAAACAATTAACCGAATTCAATACGCTGATGATTTATGTTTTTATGTTACTCGTAATTCATATGGAGAATGTGTTAAGGACTTACGAGCATTCCTTCAAGTACTCAAACCATGGCTGGTAAATATGGGCTTTAGTGTTTCTTCGGAGAAGTCTGCTCTGGTATGTTTCACTCGCCATCGAGTGGAAACGTCCAGGGCTCTCTCTCTAGATGAGTTCACATTCCCATTTGTCGACGAATACAAATATCTGGGTATTGTCCTGGACAAAAAATTATTATGGACTAGCCATATCAAGTACACTAAACAAAAATGTGAAAAAGGTATGAATCTTCTCAGAGTAGTTTCCAAACAAAAATGGGGAGCTGACTCAAACATCTCCTTCATTTTTTATAAGTCTTATATCCGTTCAATATTGGATTACGGGTGTACATTTTATGGTTCCTCATCAAAAACCAATTTAATAGCTGTTGACCGAATTCAATACAAATCATTAAAAATATGCCTAGGAGTTATGATGTCATCACCTAATCAAGCTGTCTTAGCAGAAATGCAAGAGCCCCCGTTGCATATTAGAAGGCAATACCTAGCCGAAAAGCTTCTTATTAAATACCGAACATTTAACACGTACATGGTTCAAAAGATTTCAGCAATAAACACTAACAATCTGACTATGCCATACTGGAGAATAAAAACCAGTCCTCCATTAGCTGAGGCTTTTCTTAATACCAACAGCAAAGAAAATCATATCTTAAAGCAAGATACTTTCCCTATTTTTCAATGCAATTATGAATCTTTAGTGACTGCTCCTAACATCATATACCCCTCTTTTTACGAATTTTCTAGTATCAACCAAGTAATTTTGAAAACTGAACTTAACAATATAGGCGACAATGTTACCACAATATACACTGATGGATCGAAATGTGATGAAGGAACTGGGGCAGCATTTCTTGTTTCAAATACTAATTACGTGGAAAGATTTAGAATTCCCAATTATTGTTCTGTTTTTTCTGCAGAAGCCTTCGCCATATCAAAAGCGTTAACTTGGTGTGCTTTAAATCCGATTCAAAGAGCTGTTATTATGTGTGATTCCAAGTCAGTATTACAGGCTATAGAAAGTTCTCCATTCAAGTGTTACAGACAAAATATAATTTTAGAAATAAAAAAATTAACAAGCGAATTAAAAACCCTGAACAAAAGTATAGTATTCATGTGGGTAAAAGGGCACTGCGGTTTAAAAGGAAATGAGTACGTGGACTTGGAAGCCAAGAGAGCCTGCAAAATGACTTCTTATACCAATCTTTATGTCTTCTCAGACCTTTTAAATTATTATAAGAAACATATTAGAACTAATTGGGAGCGGTCTTACGCCGACTTCGCTAAAACATCTAATAGCCAATATTTCCTTTTGCATCCTACTTTACCAACTAAGATCCCTCATATTTTTAATTTTGATTATAGAAAACAATATACCTCCATCATATCACGTTTAAGAATAAATCACGGTCGTTTCCCAGCTCATCTTTTTAAAATAGGTATTGTCAATTCTCCAGCTTGCTCCTGTAACAAGGCATCAGTAGGAGATCTGAACCATATTTTCTGTGAATGCACTGAAAATGAAAAGGCAACTACTGAACTTTACAATTTTCTTATCAATTTCAACGTTCCTCTTCCCACAAATATAACCGCTCTTTTGGCAAATACTGAGAAGTCTGTACTTGATTCCATAGTGGATTTCATAAATAATTCTAAATTGTCTATTTAGATATATGCTTAGATTTATGCCCAGTAATCAGCAATTTTATATCCTTACTCCTTTACAGTCCTTTTAATTTTTCAACCTTTACTCACTTTTAACTTTCTGTGGCTAATAGACTATGTCTGAGGCCATTCTCCCCCCACACACACACACACAAAATTTAATAATGTCAATAACAAAAAACTAAGTAGATATAATTTTCCTTTGAGCAACATATGAAAAATGAAACTCATTTATGCAAATAAATTTGCATTTTGTTGATTTTACATAAGTAAATATATTTTGGTGACAACGTTAGAAAAATATAGTTATTTATTGCTGTTATTATCAGTATTTTCGATAAGATATATGAAAAATAATTAGTCTATTTCCTAAATAATAATTTCAAGGTATTTTATTAAATAATATGCCAAAGTAAGCAAACTATGTGCCAAAACTTGACACCATGAATTATTTCGTTCTATTCCATTAGACAACTTCCACTTCTTTTCATTTAAAAAATTTCGCCACCCTGTAACACCTTGTTCCGCTAAGCATGTAACCTTCCTATTAATTAATTAATTTTAAAAGTAAAATTAAAGCCTGCAGTTCGTTGATGACCGTGACAATGGTAATGTAATTATTATAAAAATGACATTGAGATAAACATAATATTTCCATTTTGACAAAATGATGTCAGGATTTCGTTTACATAAAACCAAATATAAAGATTCGCAGTTTTGTCCTTATCAACAGTACAGTTTTAAAATCTTGTATATTGTATATACAGGGGGATCTAAATTGATAAAAATAATTGAGAATCAAATTCTAACAGGTAATATATAGAGAAAATTCATCTAGCGACAGTCGTCTGGCAACGTGGCAAATATTCAAGTGTATTGGTCTACAAGAATGTATACCTATAGCAATATGTGTAGTGTAAGACTTGTGACAACTGCATTCTTGAGTGAAATGAATAACAATATTAAGATATCTCACAGTCAGACTCCATTGCAAATAAAGATTTTTTTTAGCTCATAACAAACGAAAAAAGCAACTTTTGCAATGAATAATGCAAAAAAGTTGAATAAGGAAAATTGGAAAGTAACCTGTGCTATAATCGATGCATCGTAAAATTATCAGATTTGGGAAAACATTTAAAATGTTGCTTATGTCAAAATCTTTGACTAAAAAAGTTCTTTCTCTTGAAAACGTTCGTGAAAAACGAAAGGTCCTTCATTCAATTTTAAATATTAATTTTAATGAATGTTACATTGAAACTATAGTAAACGGTCGTCACTGAGAAATATGTTTTCATTTTCTTTGTTTTAGGCTTATTACTTTTCCGCCCAACCTATCTAATATGCGAGAAAAGTATTGTTTTTCCCACAAAAAAGTTGAAATTTTGAAGAAAATTTTTGACTTATTTTTGCGTTTTTCATCAAGAACAACACGAAAAAATGGTTTTTAGAAAAAAAATCCTGTGTGTATGTCGTCATCGTTGTCGTCGGCCACTTTTCGTTACATGTCTTGTTAACACGATACAGCCTCCGGAGTGCAACAAATCACCAATTAAATGATTGAATATTGTTCAGGACATCTCACAGATGAACCCTATTGATTTTCAGCTCACAATAGCCAGTACAACGGATGCTATGGTACTTGAAGTACGACATTTTTGTTATTTTTTGAGAAATTTCAGTTTGTTAGCACGATACAGCCTCCGGAGTGCAAAAAGTCACCAATTTTATGATTGAATATTATTCAGAACATCTCAAAGATAAACCCTATTGATTTTCAGCTCACCAGAGCCAGTACAACAGGTGCTATAGTACTTTGAGTAGATTTTTGTAATTTTTGGAGAAATTTCAGTTTGTTAGCACGATACAGTCTCCGGAGTATATACAAGTGACCAATTTTATGATTGGATATTATTCAGGGCGTCTCAAAGATGAGCCCTATTGATATTCAGCTCACTAAAGCCAGTACGAGTGCTATGATTCGTTACCAAGAGGTTAGTTTGTGTCACCGGGTATATTTTCATTTGATAGTTTATGTCACCGAGTATATATTTAATTTAAATTATTTGATAGTTCATGTCACCGAGTATATATTTAAATTAAATTATTTGATAGTTCATGTCACCGAGTATATATTTAAATTAAATTATTTGATAGTTTATGTCACCGAGTATATATTCATTTTCATTATGTATCACTCATTACATATTCGTTTCTTTGTTATATTTTCATTTGATAGTTTATGTCACCGAGTATATATTTAATTCAAACTATTTCATAGTTTATGTCGCCGAGTATATATTCATTTTATTAAGTATCACCTGTTACATATTCGTTCCTTTGTATACAAAACATTTTTTTTAGTTTATGCCGCCAACTGTATTTTCATTTGATAGTTTATGTCACCGAGTATATATTTAATTTAAATTATTTCATAGTATATATTTAATTCATATTATGTATCACCCGTCACATAGTCGTTTCTTTATTTATAAATCATTTGATAGTTTATGCGCCGAGAATATTTTCATTTTAAAGTTTATGTCGACGAGTATAAATAATCATTTGTATATTGACTTATAATTAGTGTAAAGTATTGTAAATCTCCGTGAACATTTTATTTTATTTTATCCCCTGGTTTCGGGTTAGAACCAATTGTTGTAACAGGTTAATAGTTATTCAAAATTCCGATATTTTTATCTCCTTCCCGGTTGCGATGGAGAAATCATTTTTTTTTTTCTGGGTAAAATATTTATTTCGATTTTAAAACCCAACATTTGAATGTACTGGTCTACCCACTGCAACGAGTTAGATATGGGTAGAAGCACGCAGGTCAAAGTAATCGAGAGAGAAGGGGAACCGTAGGGTAGGAAGGCAATTAGATTTTAAAATCGAAGATAGTACCGAAGTGCCTGCCGACTGAACCAGAAGTGCAAACTGTGTATCGTCCGCCGTAAATTGTTTAGATTTTTTGCCGATTTACTTATTGAGTTTTTTTTCGCGTTGTAAGAAATTTTCTTGATAATTTATTGCTGTAAAGGTAAGAACTTTAGAAATAATTAATCCGAAAATATGTGGTCTTTTCAATAAGCAATTTAAATATTTATGTAGTTGACTTTCATTTTAAAATAGGTTGAAATATCTTGTACATTAGAGTGTGGTAAATCATTTATATATCGTATCCGATTCAATACTTTTTCAGAGTTTCCTTTTAGTGAGTTTGGTTGATATTCGCCTCATTCTTCTTAATACGGTTTTGGTTAATATTAGTTCCGTTCTTTAGTAAATTTTCTTCAATTTTGCAAGGAAAATTCCTGATTGAAATATCCGTTTGCGCCAGGCATACATATACGCTAGGGCTCCCGGATATTTTAAATCTTGAGTTCCCAGTTGCAATACTTTTTCCAATCTCCTTTTCGTAGGTTTCTTAATATTAGCTCCGTTCTTTAGTATATTTTTCTTCAATTTTGCAAGGAAAATTCCTGATTAAAATATCCGTTTGCGCCAGGCATACATATACGCTAGGGCTCCCGGATATTTTAAATCTTGAGTTCCCAGTTGCAATACTTTTTCCGAGTTTCCTTTTTGTGTGTTTGGTTGACATTCGTCCCGTTCCCTTTTTTATATTGGGCTTTGTTAATAATAGTTCCGTTCTTTAGTATATTTTCTTCAATTTTGCAAGGAAAATTCCTGATTGAAATATCCATTTGCGCCAGGCATACATATACGCTAGGGCTCCCGGACATTTTAAATCTTGAGTTCCCAGTTGCAATACTTTTTCCGAGTTTCCTTTTTGTGTGTTTGGTTGACATTCGTCCCGTTCCCTTTTTTATATTGGGCTTTGTTAATAATAGTTCCGTTCTTTAGTATATTTTTCTTCAATTTTGCAAGAAAAATTCCTGATTGAAATATCCGTTTGCGCCAGGCATACATATACGCTAGGGCTCCCGGATATTTTAAATCTTGAGTTCCCAGTTGCAATACATTTCCCGATTTATCTCTTAAATTTAGAATTGCCGTTCTTTAAAAACTTTTCCGATTTTAGGGAGAATCTGTGTTGATTCGTTAATTCTAGAATTCCCCCCCCCCCCCGCTTTCGTTACCTTCACGGAATTTTCTTTTAGTGGGTTTTCTTGAGATTTGTTCCGTCCTTTGATACCCTTCTCAACTTTGTTCAAATTTTAGTGAGTTATTGACAGTTTAAGTCTAGAGCGCCGATCTCTAGTATTGTTTTCCCGACCTGATAGTTTTCTTTTAGTAACGCCGGACCCGTTCGTTACATAAGGGTCTATCAAATACTTGAATGAAAAGACCACCACGCTTAACATAGTTTTGCTTGCTTTTTTTCCGCTTCTTTTATTTGCATGAACGCTATTTTATAATTACAAACCACTCTCGCTTATGTTCTGCCTGCTTCGTCGCTAATAATACATATGTGCTTTTGAGTATTGTTTATTTTGGTATATATATATAACGGCTGGGTAGAAAGTATTACTGTAATAAAACTGAAATAAACCTGTGTTGTGTTTTATTGACCTATTATAGACTAGTATTTCCTTATGGTAGCGTAGTTGTTTGGCGGCACGAATTTTAGCTTCTCCGTAGTGTGGATCAGGATAATAGTATTTATTTCAGGACTAGCGAGAACAATTTGTTATATATATTTAGCAACCTCCCGAATTTTGACGACAATAGACCGCTGGAATGTACCGTACCTCCATCTGAGGCTACCTGGAACTCTCGACGAGTGAAGTCGAGGGGCCGTGGAGACAACCACGTTAAAAATCTGGCGCCCGAGAAAGTGTAAGGTTTCAAAGGTGTCAGAAGTGACGTTTCCGAGGCGTTCCACGCGCAGTGCAGCACGCATACGACGCCTTAGGGAGGAAAAAAAGCCGTCACAATACTTGAGGTACCAAATTTTTGTCATTTTTGTAGAATTTTCAGTTTTTAGCACGATACAGCCTCCAGCGTGTGTACAAATGACCCATTTCATGATTGAATATTGTTCGGGGCATCTTATAGATGAACCTTATTGATTTTTAGCTCACCAGAGCTAGTACAACGGGTGCTATGGTATCTGTGCCACATTTTTGTCCTTTTTGGAGAAATTTCGGATTTAGTACGATACAGCCTCCGGAGTGTATACAAGTGGCCAATTTTATAATTGGATATTTTTCAAGGTGTCTCACAGATGTACCCTATTGATTTTCAGCGGACTATAGCGGGTCCTATAAATCCAGATATACTGCATTTTTGGTTACTTTTGGAGAAATTTCAGTTTGTTAACACGATACATCCCCAGAAGTGTATACAAGTGGCAATTTTATGATAGAATATTAATCAGGGCATCTCACAGATGCGGAAAAGTTAGTTTTAATCTTTAAAACCGTTTATTTCATTCCCCAGAAGTGTATACAAGTGGCAATTTTATGATAGAATATTAATCAGGGCATCTCACAGATGCGGAAAAGTTAGTTTTAATCTTTAAAACCGTTTATTTCATAATGAAATAGGGTTATTGTAGACTAGCATGACTCGACTTTGAGGAAATTTTAATGCAGTTTTTCATTTTGGTGTTCCCTGTTGCGCCGTATTTTAGTTTGTGCTTTAATTAAGATATACTATTGAGTGAAATACAATAAGTAAATTGACCATACATGGCTTATACAATGCCTTAAATAAGGTTACTACTACTGTATGTATACTGTACTTACATTTTCAGCTTTTGCGATCACATGTAGGAATACTGTAAATTTTAATACATATGTACATACATATAGTATTGTCTGTAATAATTTCAATAAAAACACTAAAAAAATATTAATGCACACGAACAAAAATTAATTAATTTACAAAAAACACACACACTAGTGGAATTAATTTGAAAAAATCACTGATTTTCGCCTGAGTGAGCTGCGAGACTCTGTTCCTATTAGTCAAGTCCTTCATCCGCTTTAGCAGCAAAAGATGCGCTTGAGTGCTCTTCGGCTGGGACTCGTACCAAGACATTACTGTTTCCAAGGCCGTGAATGCTTCAGCGTGCGACGAGGCAGCATCAGCACAGGTGTCGTCGTCATCTTCACTGTCATTGCCTTCTTGATCTTCAGATGCTTGAACTGAGTTGACAATGCCATTGTCATTGAATATTTCATAGCACTGGTCATTTGCGTCAATGTTCCACCATTCCGCAGCGTCAGTTTCGTCACAATTTTTAAATCCGGGAATAGACGGACATAGCTTTGTCACATCTTTAATATGATCTGTAGTTTCTGTCTCATTTTCGTTGTCCTCTTTAGTTTCTGTGTTTTCAGGCCAAAGCTTGTTCCATGCTCTTGTAAGGTTTTCTTTGGTTAGATCCCATGAGTCGGCTAGCATGTAGGATGAATCATTCAAATATCCGTAGCATTTGTTTGCGGTACATTCTCTTCAACTTTTCAATCACACCTTGATCCATTGGTCGAATCAATGGAGTGACATTAGGTGGTAGAAACATGACTTCAAAACCTTTATCAATCGGGTTCAGAACTTCCACAGACGGGTGCGTTGGCGCATTGTCCATGATGAGTAAAACTTTGCCTTCAAGTTTTTTTTTTCGATAGTTTTTGACATTTGGTATGACCACATCTTTGTACCAGTCGTCTGTAAAAATTTCACTATTCATCCATGCACTTTTCTGGGCTCTGTAGGTTAAGGGAAGTTTCTTTATGTTTTTGAAACATCTTGGATTCTCACTTTTTCTATTAACCAATAAGGGCAGTGCATGTTTACCACTAGAATTTGCACAAACCATCGCTGTAATACGCTACTTACTGACTTTGAATCCTGGTGCAGCTTTTTCTTGATGGGAAGCTAAAGATTTTCGAGGCAGAGCTTTCCAATTTATCCCAGTTTCGTCACAGTTGTACACCTTGTAACGTTTTGATTTTGGGATACACCACTGGCTTTTGATAAAATCAGTATTTTTGATTTATTGATACCTACTAGTTAGGCCACCAAGAGAACTTGTCAAGTATAGAGTATTTGTTAGGTTGTGGGAGAGAGACAAGTGATCTTATTTCATTGGATAGGAAAATTTTTGAATCGGCATTTGGTAGAAACCAAGAAACGATGTTGGTTTTACCTATACCTTGTGGTAATTTTTTTTTGTTATTGGTTACAAACCCTTAGTAATCCCAAATTTGTGATTGGTGTGGGATATAACCCTTTTAATAAGGTGAGCTGCCTACTTGAGATCTTATCTATTCAAATTTGATTTATCCATCCTTTTTTTTGTCATCTCAAAATAAGAAATGTTTTTTTTTGACTATTAAAAAGAGTTTTCTTTTTAGGGTTCTAAGGTAGTTTAAGAATATCTTTTTTTTTGTAAAATACGTCTATTACTCGTTTTGTTTTGTAAGACCTGTGCTTGATTTTGAGTATACACTCCACGCCCAAAACGACAGAAAAATAATGTTTTCGTAGTGGAACTCCATTTGGTTGTTACGACACATGAGGGTATTTCAGAGACCGAGAGAGCTTGGAGGAAAACGTTGGAGGACTATAAGGACGAGCAGGCCAAAATTTTCTTTATTTTTACTTTCACGAATTTAATTATTATTTTTAAAGGGTGAGGGAAATTGTATTTTGAGTTTAAATAACAGTAGTTAAAAATAAATAAATCTCACCATAAACAAATTTACAATCCTACTATGTAATACATAAATAGTATATTAAGTACCAAGTGTCAAAACGGTTACTTTAGTCACGAGTTTTACTAGGCACGAGTGAAGCGAAGCGGAACGAGTTCCTTGTGAAACGAGTGACTAAAGACGTTTTTAACACGAGGTGCTTACTATACTTTTTCTTCGCCCGCGGGAAGGAAAACATTATATTATATTTGAATTATATTCGTTACATGACGGACGATGACTGACAGCTGACTGATAAATCAAATGACGCAGAATAACAAAATTATCAAGGAGCATGAAATTTAACATACAAAAGATACACTTGATTTGACGTTTAAAAAACAAAAGATAAACGATATGTCACTTTTCGCATTTTAAACATTAGTGTTTAAAGAGTCGTTTTGTGCATGTCAAACCCGTGTTCAAAGTGCGGTTTTAGTAGCGGAAGTAGAAAATAGTTATTTGTTTTACTAGGCATAAAAGCACAAGATTTATTGCCGCGGCTGGTGTTTCATAGCCGAGCATAGCGAGGCTATGAAACCAGCCAAGGCATTAAATCTGCTTTTCAGCCGTGTGAAACATATAATTTTTTCTTCAAATTTGTTCCAATTCCACGCAAAATCGACTTTTTAATATTTAAATTGCATTTCATTATCAATATACAAATAACTAAATTATTTTATCAAAGGTAACTGGGCCCTGCGTTACTATGTTTACCACTGATGACGTTTGTTGAATATGTTTGTTTACTGTTTACTTTATCATTGTCAATTTTGAAAAGTTGTCATGTTAGAAATGGATTTACTGCAAAGTGAGGATGAATTGATGCAATTAACACCACCTGAGATAAGAGACCAGGCGCGAGATGTGAAATTTAACCTTTTACCGGAAAAATCAAGAACTGTATATGAACTCACATACAGCAGATTCATGGAATATAGACAGAAGAAAAACATAGGATCTTTCTCTGAAAATGTGCTGATTGTCTATTTTTCCGATGTTTCAAAGAAAATGAAGCCTTCAACGTTATGGTCTACCTATTCGATGTTGAAAGCTACCCTGAACATAAAAAATAACGTTGATTTGGTAAAATACCTGAAGTTACGGGCTTTTTTGAAACGCCAGTCAGACGGTTTCCATGCAAATAAATCCCGAGTTTTTCAAAGAGAAGAAATCGAGAAATTTTTATCAGATGCCCCAGATGAACTGTATTTGTGTACGAAGGTAGGAATATATTGAAAATGATCTATTATGGATTAAAGAACTAATTTTCAATTTATATTTTAGGTTGTACTTATTGTTGCAGTCGCTGGGGCTTGTAGATGTGATGAGCTTTTGCAAATGAAAACAGATGATATAAATGATATGGGCGACAAATTGCTAATTATGCTACCAAATACTAAGACCAAAAGATCAAGATCTTTTGTAGTAACGGAATATTTAAGCGTTTACAGAAAATATGCAGCCTCCAGACCCTCGAATTTAAATAATCGGCCTGTCTTCTATAAGTATGCGAACGGTAAAGCACATCATCAATTCATTGGCATTCACAAATTCGGTAAAATGCCAGAAGAAATTGCTACTTTTCTGGGACTATCCCATGCGAAAGAGTATACCGGGCACTGCTTTCGCAGAACTTCGGCCACGTTGCTGGTGCATTCTGGTGGGGACATAACAATGTTGAAGAAACATGGAGGATGGAAGTCTTCCGCTGTCGCGGAGGGCTATATTGAGGACTCGTTAGCCAATAAGTCGAACATCGGCAATAAAATATTTTCTGGCGTTTCTGGAGTATCAAGTGTGGATACTAAAGTTGTTAATTTTACTGGAAAGGAGGGAAGTGGACAAAGTTCAATTGTATTAAATAATTGTTAACAATTCACCATAAATATATCTAATAAATAAAAATTTCGTGTTGTAGTTTTAATGCAATAAAACCAGTTTATTATCATCAGCATCATTTTGAGTTTTCTTAATGTCAATTTTAATAACCAGTTTGATTTAAATTATTACTTGGAAGGTTGCCTAGCAACGAACTTTTTCTGCCTAGGCAGTAAAAGTGGCTTTTTCTGCCTAGACATTAAAAGTACAACTTCTAAGCCTGCCAAGTGTCATTAAAAGGCCGCTTTTAATGTCATTTGGAGAAAAAATATATTTTTTATTAAAGTGTAAACTATAGTACTATAGTGTTGAAAAGTCACTATTGTTGTTATACTTGGAAAATATCTAATATTTTATTAACTTAATAATTGAGACTTAATTAACTTTAATTTCTTACTTGAATATTTTAATATAAACCATTAGAGTATTAACCCCCTTGTTGTAAGCAAATTGCTATACCTATTCAAATCTGATTAGAGGATTGACCTTCGCTATTATTCAAATAATGTTTCTTTTTTTATGATTGACCTCACCTCTTTACTTAAGTTTTCATATTTTGCAATTTAGTAAACCCTATATCTTCTCAATTACTTGTTTTTGTCTATAAAACAAAAATTGCATGGCGCCGCGGGTTATGTGATGTATTCCTTACTCACTCCCATAAATGCTCTCCGATGAACAGCTGCCATTCGCATTTATAACCTTTAAAATTCCTTAAATATAGTTAATTTTGATAGAGTTAGCAAACCCAGGTTATAACATCTTCTTTAGCGAAGCTATTGTCTTTCACAAAGTCCAAAAATTTTCTCTTAAAAGACTCTACCGCAGAACAGTCTGATGACAAACTTTCTCCTTGAACATTAAGCTCCCGTATTCCGTGTCTAGCTTTGAAATTTTTTAACCAACCAGTGCTGGCTTTGAAATCAGCAGACCCACCTAATTTTTCATTAAAATAAATGGCCTTTTCACAGATCAAGGGCCCTGAAATAGGTTCACCTAAGCTTCGCCACTGAGTAAACCACAAATATACTGCATCATCAAGTGACTTATCATTAGCTGACCTAATCGTTTTCCTTAATTTATATCCATCGTCAGAATCGACTTTTGTATCAAAGTTCAAAATGTCATTTTTATCAAATTTGTTTTTATGACTTGTCATTACGTTACAGCATTTAGATCGTAGATTGTCTTTAAGATCTGAGGAAAGGTTTGTTAGTGCGACTTCAACATTAGTAATAATTTCAGAAATAGGCAAGTCTTCTGGTTTTTCAAGCGGTAAAGCGAAATTTGGCCCCAGACTAAGAATTTCTGCAACATAGTCGGGAATTATAATGTCAGTCAGGTTTTCGATCCAACTAGATGTATCTTTTGTTGTTTTGATTTAGGAGATCAATTTTTTAAATATTTTTCTGTGTAATTTTCTGAGACTGCTTCAATTTTTGAAGCTTTTCTTGATATTAATTGGTCTGAAGTCTGCGGTGGTAAAATCGTTTTTAAATAATTAGTTATTTTTGTTATTTCATTTTGTAAATTTATCAAATTTTTAGTTGTATTAGTAATTAATAAAGTTAAGGTTTTTTGTATAAAAGTTTTTTTGATGCACTCAGAGAACTTTTGTTCGACGTATTTGCAATTAAAATATAGGTGTTTAGTTTTAAAATTCACAAAATGAAATAACAAAAATAAGTAATTATTTAAAAACGATTTTACCACAACAGACTTTAGAGCAATTAATATCAAGAGAAGCTTCAAAAATTGAGGCAGTCTCTCAGAAGATTAGACATAAAAATATTTAAAAAATTGATCTCCTAAATAAAAACAACAAAAAACCAACAAAACCTACATCTAATTGGATCGAAAACCTGACTGACACTATAATTCCCGACTATGTTGCAGAAATTCTTACACTGGGGCGAAATTTCGCTTTGCCGCTTGAAAAACCAGAAGACTGGCCTATTTCTGAAATTATTACTAATGTTGAAGTCTCACTAACAAACTTTCCCTCAGATCTTAAAGACAATCTACGATCTAAATGCTGTATCGTAATGACAAATCATAAAAACAAATTTGATAAAAATAAAATAAGCGTTAAACAAAAAAAATTAATCATTAAAACTAAAAAAACTAAATCATTCCTAAAAGCAAATAATCATTTAAAAATTCTAAAGCCCGATAAGTCAAATAAAATAGTGATTATGTCTAACATAGAATATGACAGAAAAATGAACGATCTATTACGAGAAGGTAATACGTATAAAGGAATAAAAAATGTCCCTACTAACTCATACCAAAAAAAAATCATAACGACTTAATATCACAATGGGAAAATAACATGTACATTTCACCAGGTACTGCAAAAAAACTAAACATTTCAAATCCACTACCACCAAGAATTTATGGATTACCAAAATTGCACAAAGATGGTTTTCCCCTTAGACCCACTGTGTCATGTGTTCAATCGACTTTCGAAAAACTATCTAAATTTCTTAAAAATATATTACAAAACGTTGTAAACCAAAACAAATACTACATAAAAGATTCATTTGATTTTAAGAACAAAATTAAAAATTTAATATTACCAGTTAACCACACACATTCATTTATAACTCTTTTGCTAATGTCACACTAATAAATAGTTTTGAAACCTTAATAAATACTCCAGAAAATTTTCCCGCCCTTCCAAACAAAAATATGAACCACAATAAAAATAATAATAATAATAGTCGCCGACCTAACATTCAATTATCCCAAACAACAAATCCCACCGTACACGATCCCCCAACTCCACCAACACCTCTCAGCAATACTCCTAAAAAACGAATGCGGAGAGGAAATGCACCCTCCAATGTTTCTTAGAAACTTCGGACCAGAGCAACCGATTCAAATAAGCCAAAAAACGAGTATGGAAGTTGACTTATGCAGTAATAAAGATGATCAATTAGTCGCGCTCTTTAATATCTTAAAGGATATATTAGATGATATAACAAGTTTTGAAGACTTGGGAAAAATTGATATAGGTTACGTAAAAAACAAACTCCGAAATGGCTAATAAAAACAATACAATAAATATTTTGCAGTGGAACTCGCGTTCCGCTGTAGCAAATAGATACAGTTTAATAAAACTCTTAAAAGAAAATAATGTAGATATATAGCAATCTTAGCAGAAACTTGGTTTAAACAGGATAAACAAATCAAATTTGAAGGGTATCACATCGTTCGGGCAGATAGAGTGGATGGCTATGGAGGAACAGCAATCCTATTTAAAAACTACATGAAAGGCGAAAAAATAAATTTAAATCTGAAGGTCCACGAACATATCTCAGTTTGTGCCGCTCGAATAGAAATATGTAAATCATCAAAAATCTCAATACTATCCTTGTACTGCCCGCCAGGTATAAATATAAACAGCAACGATTGGGAAAACATATTTACTACTATAAATTCTCCCGCTATTCTTGCAGCCGATTTTAACGCCCACCATGAAGTTTGGGGATCGCACAAGAACGACCAAAGAGGGAGATAGCTAGCTAATATTATAGACAACCAAGAACTAATACTTCTAAATGATGGATCACCGACTAGACTAACACATAACGAACACAAATCTGCAGTAGACCTAACTTTTTCTTCACCTAATATATCGAATAAAATAACCTGAAAAACGCACGCGGATAGCTTAGGATCAGACCACTACCCAATCAAAACGGAACTCGCTGTCAAAAATAAAACCGAAGATAAAGAATGTACCATATACCCCTCCAGCAGATGGAATATAAAAAAGCCGATTGGAATTCTTATAAACAGAACATTGACAATTTCTTTGCACAAGACAATCCCATTTTCAGCAACATCAATGAGAAATACTCTAACTAACCGAACCAAGTCCACAGATGACAACTGGGTAGAGCCATTTGTAGACAAAATTACACCCCCAATGGCACTATTAAATCCCAAGAAAATTACAACAGCAAAGCAAGCAGAAGATACACCAGAAATTTTCCAGCGGAGCCTGGAATTTGGAGAATTGGAAAATGCTCTCAATATTTCAAAAAATACGGCACCTGGAGAAGATGACATTAAATTTGCAATGCTGCAACATTTACCTAAAAACGCCAAAATGTTTTTCTTGGAAATATTCAACGAAATATGGTCAACCGGGAATTGCAACATGCAAGATTGTAAAAAGGTGATAATCATTCCAAATCTAAAACCTGGAAAAGATCCTGAATCTTACAGAGGAATATCGCTTCTCACATGTGTTCTAAAGACCTTTGAGAGAATAATCAAAAATCGACTAGAGTGGTGGATAAACCAGAACCAAATATTACCCATAACCCAATATGGATTTAAAAAAGGATTCGGCACAACTGACGCGGAATCACTAATTACCACAGATATACAGAACACATTCTCAGAAAATGGATGCTTAATTGCAACATTCTTAGACCTTCAAAGTGCTTACGATACAGTGAACATCCCAATACTAAAAGATAAAATGAAAGAATTGAACTTCCCGGAACGAATCTGTAACCTATTATGTCAAATGCTATCAAATAGGAAAGTATATATTAGACACAATAATTCCCTAATCGGACCACGACATACCTCACTGGGACTACCTCAGGGATCAACATTATTTCCTCTATTATTTAATATATTTACCGCTTGTTTACACTCAATAACAGAGGAAACGACTATAGCAGATGATATTGTTTTATACTCACAAGAAAAGAAATACGATTGTGGATTACAGAAACTAAAGAACTCATTCATTCCTTTGATTACCACCATCCAGAACCTAGGACTTCAGATCGCACCTCATAAGTCAAGCATCAACGTATTTTCTAGACGTTTTACAAAAACACAAAAATATCCAATTAGGTAATGTTCTACTACCATACAAAGATGAAGTCAAATATTTAGGAATAGTGCTGGATAGCAAGCTAACATGGAAATCATTCATAGAACTCATAAGAACAAAGTGCACAAAAGCAATAAATTTCCTGAAAATTATTACGAGGACGTGGCGGGGAGCTAGTCTAGATATCGCATTTTTGTTCTACAGAGCGTACATCCGATCTATAATGGACTATGGAAGCATACTGTACGGATCAGCAAATGACACAAACCTAAAACAACTAGATCTTATCCAGAATAAAGCTCTTAGAATTTGCATCGAAGCAATGAAGTCTACACCGGTCGAAGCTATTAGAGTGGCAGCAAAAGATCCGCCACTAAAATTGAGAAGAGAATACTTGGCTGAAACAATGATTTTAAAATGCAAATTAAAACAGTCGCCACTAATCCATAAAGTATCTGTTTTAAACTGCAACGATTCGACAAAAACATACTGGATCAAAAAAAGTTCTCCTCCACTTTGTATAGGATTTCGTAATACGAGCAACACGACATTGATGCAACACACGAGATAAATACTTTGAATTATATCAAAACAAACCAAAAATTATAATACAGAAATACTTTGAAACTGCTCCTTATAATCAAAACTTACTTGAAAGAATTACAGATAATAACGAAAGTAACATGGCAGTATACACTGATGCATCAAAGAATGAGTTAGGTACTGGGCGTACGGAATATTGATAGCCTTAGAGTACTTAACATTTCAAAACCAACATAAAAACATTACGTTATTTTCGGACTCACTATCCGTTCTACAGAGTATAAATAAACCAAACAATCCAAGTTCCCTTGTATCTCATCCGTATATTTACAAAATTCAAGTCATCTTAGGACAACTCGCCTCAAGGAAATTTGACATACAAATGGCTTGGGTTAAAGCTCACATAGGCATCAAACCAAACGAGCACGTAGATATTTTAGCAAAAGAAAGTATCGACATAAGAGAAGCATATTTTGAGAATAATTGCCTATCGGATTGCATTAACATATGCAAAAACAATTTGTATAAAAAGTGGACCATACACTGGGAAAACTATTGCAATAACAAAAATTCACAGTATACTCTGTTACAAAAATACATACCAAAAAAATGCTGGTACAGGAACACTACTTACAGCCGAAGACAGACGATCTCCTTAATAAAAATGCGATTCGGACATGCATCTTACCCTGCGCATCTCAACAAAATCAAAGTAATAACATCTGATCTATGTGAATGAAAGGGCTGACTTAGACCACATCTTCTTAAAATGCAAGAAATTCGAAACTTACAACAACATCCTAATAGGAGATCTTAGAGAACTTGGGATTGAATTCCCAATCAACATGGTCCTTGACGTAATCATCAAATTTATCAATAAGACAAATATTTTTATCTAGAAAGTCCATTGTTAGATGTTAATACCTATGTTTTGTTCCCTTATGTATATATACATTCCTAACAGTGGTCCACCTATATTCTTAGAATAATGCCTTGATTGACCCCTAGGTGAGAAGCGTGTGACCTTGTCTTTCCTCATAATCAATGTAACCCTTAAGCATGTACACAAACCTATAGAATACTTATTGCGATTTTATCAACAGTGTTCCTGGCTGCATGAATCCACTCCTGATGTCACAAAAAAAACACACACTTTTATCATTAGATGTATCTTTATATACTAACATACCTTTTGACTTCACCAGAAACACAATTATAAAAAAGTGGAATAAAATTGAGTCTTACACTGACATACCTCTAAGTGAATTTTTGAAAGCAGTGCAGCTAACATTAAGTTTTACATACTTTTTGTTTGAGGAAAAGTTTTTTAAACAAATAGAAGGTTGTGCAATGGATGGTTGCATCCATCTCAAGTGAACTTGCACAGCTTGTGATGGAGGACCTGGAATAATCCATAATTGGAGGACTGGAGTATCAAGTTCCTTTTTTCTTTAGGTATGTCGATGACTGCATAGCACTAGTGCCAATAAAAAAAAAGAAAATAATCTTAATCGTTTTAATAGCTTTCACAACAAACTACAATTTACTGTTGAAAGGGAACAGCATAATTAAATAAATTTTTTGGACTTAACTCTTCACCACATAAACAACACTATCAAAACAGAATAGTATACAAAGGAAACTTGGTCATCTAGATATGTGAATTTTAATTCCCAGCACCCAATGTCGCAGAAAAAATCGGTAGTCATAGGACTCGTGGATCGGGCTATAAACCTTTCTGACTGCGAATACAGGGAAAGTGCCATAAACAAGCTCTCCTACTAAATGATTACCAAGATAAACTAATTGACAGAATTTTGTTATTAATTAATTAAACAATTTTGAAAGAGATCTATAACTTCCAAAAAGTAAGAAAGAGTTACTAGGATCAAGATTGCAGCAGGATAAAACCACAAAATAGAGGAATGGAGATTGTTTGTAGACAATTTTACACTGAGTGTAAATTCAACAATTCTGTTTATTTTAAATATTCTACAGTCTATTCCTACTGGATATGCAGTTCGCATGAAAGAATCGTATGGCATGCAAGAATTTAGAATAATCCCAATTGTGTGTGAATGGCACAGTAGAGCAGTTCATTACAAGAAATAAGTCGTGTTAAAAGAATGTATAACATATGCAACCGATGACTCCAAAAAGATTTGGTCGCCACCACAGCAAAAATTTTGTTAAGATTCCGAATATAGAGTAAGAGCCAGGGTTTGCCAGACATAATATATTAAAGTATAAAGGCTAGAAATTTTTGTGTGCATTATCACTATAGTAGGTAAGAATGCAGAGAGATCGTTGTCCATGTGCATAAATAATGCTTTCGCCTAGTTTACAAATATTTAAAAAACAACAGAGATAATGGAGAATATGCAATCATTGAATCACAAATGGGTTAAATAATAACTTTAAAGATGCATTTCCTACTCGTATTCATACCCGCACTTTTTTAGTGAAAACTGCGGAGATTTAAGTAACAAGTCAGTATATATAAGGTGCAGAAAAGGTACCTGTTTTTTATGCTTGACAATTACTATTAGAAACTAGTTAACAAAAAAAACAGCAGCAACTTTAAAAGTATTTATTTTGTTGATAATAAAAAGGATTGTTTCTTGATAATGACAAAAAAATTGTTTCATTGCTATATCTTGTAAAAAGTTTCTAAAATAAATCATACCCATTTCGGGAATATTCAAAACATTGCTCAGAAAGAAGTTGTTAGCAAAACCAGCTTATGTTAGAAATAGAGTGGATAAGATTATGAATGAGCAACAAATGCAAAAATTGATCTGTTAAAATCGAATTATTTGATACAAAAATGTATACACCAACATAAAAATAACAAACAACTAACCATGTATAGGTACAAACAGTAATCACTTACGTCAATATTTGATAATTAGGTTTACTATAATCATTCGATTGTATTAGCTTAACACCAATATCAATTTGCGTGTCCTTAAAGTGATTACATAATTCATCGTTTATATGGCAAGGACAGTAAAATATTATGACACACTAGATGGTTGACTATTTTAAAGAATTGGTTCAAAATTTATATATTAAAGGTTTATTTATTGAATACTACCATTTTGAAGTAGGCACTTTGTTATTCACATAAAACTAGGTAGTTAAATTTATTTAGTCTTTAATTTAATATTTAGAACAAATCTTCACACAGGATTGTACTCTTGTTTTTAATAAACGCCATTCAAAATGCAAAATTTCTTCATCTGCATTTTTGGTCAAAGCTCCAAACATGAAAATATGTGAAAAATATTACTTAGAATCTAAATACTAAAAGGACTCTAATCTGCCTATTCTAAGCTTGTCAATAGAAAACTTCTACTAAGCAGCAAATGTAAATTTATAACAAAATAAAAGATTAGTTAAATTCCAAGAATTAGTTGCTGTCTGCAACACAGAATAACCATAACCAAAAGTAGCTCTGGGGTCTGAAACCACTGGCAGCTTATTGTATTTGGCTACCTGAGGCTTATAAAACTGCATGAAATAGTTAGGATTTCTATAACTTCTTTGACCTATCCAGCAATACTTTAGAATATTTTAAATATTTAAAAATGGATTCTCAATAATGACATTAAAATAACAAGTTTTTATGAAGAGATGTTGGAAAATATGAGCAAATTGGCTATACTCAATGACTATCTAATCTATCTTTATGAATAGGCAGGTAAAATGTGAAAGTCAAAATTAAAAATAATTATTTTGAAATGTCCTTAACCCAAAGTGCAGGTAGTTAAGATTATATTCAGGAAAATAACTGCACTGGGTGTCCCAAATTGGTATGTTTTGCAAGGTATAGGGCAAACTAGAGGAGATAGAAAAAAAGTGGTTAAGATGTTATGCCTTCTTTTTTTGTTAAAGTAAGGATTGCCCAATCAAATCACCAGAGCAATTGTTGAAAATTGTTGACAAGGACAAGGTTTCTAGAGCCTCTTTATTAAGAAAAAAATTTAAAAACTTTATAGGAACATTTGATAGATATATTATGGAAGAGTTCAGTGGCGCATTAAAATTATTTTTAGGGGGTATCACTAAGGATATATAATACCAACTTAAGTTTTTTTTATATGGAATACCTAATATATTTTGACATATTTCGTTTCCATTTTTAATTCTCTTTCACCTGATATGACATATCTATTTTTAGTGGTTGGGCGAATAAAATATTTGCAGTTGTCCCTTAAAAATGAAATACCCAGTAATGCAATTCAACTTTTTATTATATAGAGTGTCCATGGATGGGGGTATCCTATAGGTGCAAAATGTTTAAATATTAGTTTCAGTGAAAAATGTCATTCTTGATAAAAAAATTTGCTTGTTCTGAAACCCTATAAAATGAAATATAATTCAAGTTTTTCAAAACCCGTCTCATTTTATAGCCAGTTTTATGAAAACCGTAGAATTTTTGTTCAAAAATAATGTATTAATCTAGTGAGTGACATTTACGATGTACCAAGTAACTGTCAACTTTTATAAATAATTTTGAAATTGTCATTCTTTAATAAATATTTGACAACAATGTTAACTATGAATTGTATTATAATGACACAAATCCCTATAGTTCAGGGGATCAGGAGGCAAGTAAGATTTGGTATTAACGTTAGTTGTTTTGCCAAAATATAATAAATTAGTTTTTCTACTACTAGATATGAAGTTGACAATTATTGAGTCTTCTAGCCAACTGAGAAGTTGAATTTCTCTATTAGTGGTTAACAATGTTTTCTATTGTTAACTTAGGTCAATAATGGACAAATTCAAATGTATTGAGAATCCAGGGATAGTAGTTTAACAAAAACTTGTGCAACATAATTTTGTGTACCCAGGAGATTCTCTTTAACGTATTAGCTTTTTGAAAATACCTAACACAATAAAATTATTTGAATAAAAATGCCATTAGTTTATAAGTCGCGCTCAACCAATAATGACTGATGACATCCCGTAACTACAACATGGCGATAATTACAAACGTTGGGTGCGTTCAGAAAACACAATCGTTGCGTGAATGTTCTGTGAACGCACTTTATAATATATTTATTCAATAAAGATAGATACAATAATACATTAAAAGATACAATCATGCATAGAAAATAATTACACTAAATTGAATAAACAGTTTAGGTCACTGAAGTAGTTATTATTACTACTTGTATTGTGACCGGAAAACATGAACAAATCAGTTTTTTGTCAAACCAGTAAATTGTCAAGTCCAGTAAGTTGTCCAATCCGGTAATAAGTTAAATCCAGTAAATTGTCAAGATTTATAGTAAATTTTTAGCGGGTACCATATCAATTATTAGACACATAAACTGCTCAAATGGATACTGTCAATTATGATAGAGTTTGATTTAATATATTGCTAAAGAACTGTCTATCTGTTTCCATAATCCACTTCTTAATTCGCTTTTTAAATACATTGTAACTTTTTGAACTTCTTATATCATCAGGTAACAGCACATAAATTCTTGCTGCTACATAGTTACCATTTCTTTGACCATAGTTTTTCCACTGCGTGGGAAAGCGATATCTCCTAGTTTTGTGAGAATGTTCATGATGTACCAATTTTATTTTACTTTGGAATACAAACTACAATATTTTTTGATCGAAAATTTGACATACGTCTTTTACCGGGGCATCCATATACAATTGATTCGATGGATATAAAATATTTTTTTGGATGAGGATTCTTAAAAACCATTTTTGTAAAATATGAACTTTATTTAAGAAACAATCCCTCACTCCGTCCCAGCCCACAATGCCATAAGAAATCAATGATTCCACTAATGAGAAATATAAGACTTTTAATTCATTAGGCTCAAGAATTGCTTTTAAATACTTAAACTTTGGAAGATGGCCTCTTATCTTTTTTACTATGTCATTACATTGCAGATCCCACCTCAAATGTCGATCAATTGTAATACCAAGACATTTTATTTTTTCTACTTCATCAATGTGGTTTGTTACTACTATGTTCAGTGGCCCCAAGTTAGGTAAGCCAGTTTTGTAAGATGAAAAAGGCAAGTAATTTGTTTTACTGGAGTTGAGAGTTAGCTTATTCAATTGTAACCATTTAGCAATACTAGGAAAATCATTTTCTATTTTATTTTTTAGGTCTTGCCATGTAGAGCAACTATAAAATACTATGGTGTCATCTGCAAAGCTGATGATCTCACCCTGAACATTCAAGTAAAGCATATTATTGATGTATAGAAGGTACTCCATATGTAATTTTATGTGATGCACTCATTACACCATCGATTTCAGCCCTTTGATTCCTATCAGATAAATAACTTTCTATGAGTTTGTATACATTGCCTCTAATTCCATACTTCTCCAATTTATCTAATAACGATTTATGGCAGACAGTGTCAAATGCTTAGGAGATATCCAAGAAGATACATATAGCAGGAACATTTTTATCAAGCGAATCATAAACAAGACAAGTTAACCTATATATCGCATCCTCAGTGGACCTAGACTCTCTGAAGCCATATTGACGATCGGATAAAATTTTATGTTTTTTTAAGAAAGAACAAACTCTAATTTTTATTATTTTTTCCATTATTTTTGAAACATTGGATATTAGTGATACAGGCCTGTAATTAACCATTTCTGTCTTATCTCCACTTTTGTATAGAGGTTTAACTATAAAATTTTTTAGAATTTTTGGAAAGGTCCCAGTGCTTAAACATTTATTTATTATGTAGGTTAATGGACTTGCAATCTCATTAGATATTTCTCTTAATGTTTCAGACCTTATACCATCGAGACCTTTAATACATAACATTATAAGCTGAAATTGTTTCTTTCACAACTACCACGTCTTCTTACATTATAATCATGTGGTAACGGCTCCTGCAAATCTTCTATTGCATGGGTTATAATACTTCTGTTTATATCAATTATATTACCATCATCTAATAATGCAAGAATTAGATTGTATCTAGCCTTAATTTCGATATTAATGTTTTCCAAAAAATGATCGTTCAGCAAACACACGTCAACCATTATTATTTGTTGCTCAGTGAGCACTCATCAACGGTTCAGTTATAAGTTATGTTTTATGAATGCACCTGTTGTTTACAAATACATTGGAAATGTCAATCTGTATAAGACTACTTGATTATTGTTTTGTTAGTGGAAAGGCGAATTTACGAAAAATATCCAATTATAAAATTGGTCACTTGTATACACTACGGAGGCTGAATTGTGGTAACAACATGAAATTTCTCCAAAAAGGACCAAAAATGTGGCACTTCAGGTACCATAGCACCCGTTGTACTAGCTCTGGTGAGCTAAAAATCAATAAGGTTCATCTATAAGATGCCCTGAACAATATTCAATCATAAAATTGGTGACTTGTATACACTCTGGAAGCTGTATCGTGCTAACAAACTGAAAAATTCTCCAAAAATGACAAAAATTTGGTACTTTAAGTACCATAGCACTCGATGTACTGGCTTTAGTGAGCTGAATATCAATAGGGTTCATCTTTGAGATGCTTTGAATAATATCCAATCATAAATTTGGTCACTTGTATATACTCCGGAGGCTGTATCGTGCTAACAAACTGAAATTTCTCAAAAATTGACAAAAATGTAGTACTTCAAGTACCATAGCACCCGTTGTACTGGCTCAGATGAGCTGAAAATCAATGGGCTTCATCTGTGAGATGTCTTGAACAATGTTCAATCATAAAATTGGTGACTTGTTGCACTCCGGAGGCTGTATCGTGCTAACAAGGCATGTAACGAAAAGTGGCCGACGACAACGACATACACACAGGATTTTTTTTCTAAAACCACTTTTTTCGTGTTGTTCATGATGAAAAACGTAAAAATAAATCAATTTTTCTTCAAAATTCCAACTATTATTGGGGTAAACCAATACTTTTCTCAAATATTAGATAGGTTGGGCGGAAAAGTAAAACATAAATTGGTATATTTCCTTAGAGAGACCCCTAAAAAAAATTTAGTGCGCCATTGAACTCTTCCATAATAAATATATCAAAAGTTTTTTAATATTTTTCTTAATAAAGAAGTTCTAAAACCCTGACGTTTTCGACACTTTTCAACAATCTCTAATGAAGGGACCTATTGAAGATTTGATTGGGCAGTTGTTACTTTAACAATAAAAGAAGTCACTAGTTTGCGATATACCCTGCAAAACATACCAATTTGGGACACACTGTACATGAAGTTAGAATTTATTTGAAATTATTCAGGTAATAATTGTTAAATTATTTATGGATATTTTTACTACTTATTTATGGAATGGATTTCATTCACGTAGATGTTATACATTTTGGTACATAACATCTGAGAATGTGGTATTTCATTATCCACACCTATTTTTGGAATAAAACCACAGCTTTATTATCAATACTTGATAAATATGAATATGTTACATTATTTTCTACTATAACTAAATAAGAAAAAAAATTTAAATTTATTAAAATGTAAAAATAGTATATTAAAGTATAAGTGGATAAAGAGGTCTTTCAAACACGCGCGATTTTTCGAGCACAACGGCACAGCCGGAGTGCTCGAAATAGAGCAAGTGTTTGAAAGACCAGTTATCCACGAATACTTTACGCTATTTTTTTTATTGGTGCACTTTGAAATCATAAAATATTATTATTATTATATTGAAATAATACTTTCAAAGATTTTTCTTTCTAAACTGTCCATAAAAATGTTTGCCAAAATTGGTGATATAGGGCTTCCCATTAGTAAACCTTCATTTTGAATATATATCTTGTTGTCAAAAGTAAAATAATTCTGATTAATGCATACATCAATAAATTAAGTATATCTGGTATTATTCCTGAATTAATATTTGTATCTTCTAGTAATTTTCTTACAAGTGTTAGACATTCTTTAGGAGGAATTTTAGTGAACATATTGGTAACATCAAATGAAATGAGTTTAGAGTTATCTTGCAAGTTAAAGGTTTTTAATTTTTTTATTAGTTCTACTGAATTTTTAATTGAGTATTTAGATATATATCCGTAATTATTAAGTATCTTGTTAAGTTTTTTTGCTAATATATTATTAGGAGTATTAACGGTTCCATATAATTGTGTAGATTGACGATTTTTATTTACGACGTATCTATTTTCATTCATAATCACTTAAAAGATAATTTGCATTATTAACAATTTCTCTTACATTATTATAAAACTTTTTTGTTGGATCTACTCTAAGAATTTGTACATCATTAGATTCTATAGTTATATATTTTTGAAGGAAGGTGAAGGACCTAGGAAGACATATTAACAAAGCGACTGCCATATCAGGCTCAGGACTATAGTGGGAAAAACAAGAAGGGACTGAGTTAGAAACAATGACATCAGGGAACAATGTGGAGTACAAGACATCGTAAGATGGGGGAGACAAAGAAGAAGACATTGGTACGCTCATGTGAGAAGAATGGAGGAGAGCAGACTGCCACGCATCGCACTTGAAGGAAAACCAACAGGGAAAAGAGCACCCGGTAGACCACCTAAGAGATGGAAGGACAGTTGGCAGTCCACCTCCCAGGAAACGATAAAGAGGAACCTTCAAAACTAACAGATCGCAAGATCTTAAATACGAATAAGAAGAAGAAGAAGATATATTTTTGAATTATAATCTTCCTTTTTTATTATTATAGTGGCGTTTCCCTTGTCAGATTTTGTGATTATTATTTTCTACTTTCTTTTTAATTGAATTTAAAACTGTAATGTCATTTTTTGTATCACGTTTAACCTTTGACGGTACAATATTTTTGATTAAATTGACAATTTTTAATTTCTCATAAAGAAAATTATTTGAATTAGATTTGAAAGATATTTCTGATTCGGAGCTAATATTTGTTTAATATTCGTAAATTTTGGTAGTATGCTCTTATCCTCATAGTGGGAACTTTACATTTAAAATTACTGTATAAAATTGATTTAAAATAACTCAATTAGTAGGGCCTACACAAACAACAACTTCAAGAGAGATGAAATCTATTATGTAGTTTTATGAAAGTTAAAGTAAGGACCGAAGCCCAAGAAATTACTAATACATATATATACACACAAATATATTAATTATGAAATTCTTCATTGTTTAAGAATTAACTTACCCTATCGGCAAAAAAGGAGCTATGGAAGTGGACAGTATTTCCTGATATAGATGTCATATGGATGCTTTTATTTTTATCAATATTAAATAAAGTAACTTTTTCCAAATGGGGTATACCCAGAGGTCTAAAAAATTTTAATTAAAACATTAAACAATAGGGATGTTGATTTAATTACATCAATTTCAAAGTCACGTGACATTGAACACCAATCAGAGTATATGATGTGATCTGTTCCCAAACATCATCAGATGCTGTTGAAAGTCTTTATTGTTTGGTTGATGTCTATATCTAAATAATTTAATTGAAATTAACTTGATTCGTCTTTGAAAACTAATATAAACATAATGGAGAGTGGATTTATTGGCAAACAGTGAAAAAATTTAGTCACAGAGGTGACGTGACAACGATTGGAGCTTTCACGTGAAATTTGAAATATTATTTAAAATACATGATTTTTAAGGCTTTAGTTATACTTAAAAAAATAATAATAAATAATTGTGGCTATATTAGGCACTAATGCACAATTTAAAACACTTTTCCAGAAATAGTCAACATCCCTATTGTAAGAAGGAAACTACTTTGCCTTACCTATGGTTAAAATCGAGAAAAGTTGGTTCAAATTTCATATGAAATTTTAATGGCACATCACTTAACTTGGATGTTCTGAGTATACCAAATTCCTGAAATTACCAAAAATATTGTAATATCACTTTGAAAAGTAGGGGTTTATTTTGTAATTTGAACTTGAAATAACTACTGCATGGCATGCATTACAAAAATTTCTTAAAGAATTCATATTTCAAAGAACCAATTTACCTAAAAACATAAATACCAATTACAGTTAAATGAATTCAAATTTTTGAATTTTTAAATCCATTATATTGTTTACTACAATTAATAATAATAATAATAAAAATTAATAATTATACTAAGAATACATAACTATTAAGTCAAACTCACTAAAAAACTAATGATGAAAATAGTAAAATGTGGTTTTAAGGTTATCATTATGATCATTTTTTATAACATAAACAAAAAGTACATTCTAATAAAGGTACCATTTGTTTAGAAGATAAAAAAAGCATATTGACATTAAAAAATTTGTTTTCTATAAAATTTATGAATGAACAAAAAATAAATATGTATAAAAATTCCACCTTTTACTTTACTATTCTTATTTGTAGATATAAGGATCCATGATACTCTTTAAGAATGTATCCAAAAATTACTTAAAGTTATAAATGTGTGGAGCTGTTACCTCATGTAAATGCGAAAATTCGTCGTCGAAATATCTTGGATTTTTGCTGATGAAGCCTAGAAGGAAAAAGATAATTTGAGATCATGCTAATATCGCTAATGTCATTTAAGGACACAATTTGGAAAAAAAACTTACCATGACTACTGTCATGTAGTGTTGGATGAGTTTTAATTATCAATTCCAATAACGAAAGGGTAAAAATATACCATGATAAAGAATTCTTAAACATTTTGACATTTGCAGCAGCATTTATTTATATTCAGTAAAAACTCGACAAGATGCTCCTCTATTTGCTCGTTAACTGTCATTTAGCGATTAATGACAACGGTAGGTGACAATCGTATGTTCAACTGCCAAATGATTGGATCTGATAAAACATTCGCTTCGATCACATAACTGAACACAGATTACTATTTAAAAAAGATAGAGATAGAGAAGGCGGAAGACGTACGTATTTGTAGGAGGTTTTAGGCAGTTTTCGAAGGTGTCCACTTTCTGACGCTTAACATAAACATATACGCTATTTGACAGATGCCCAAAAAGTGTTTTCGAATGTACGTAATGTTAACCGTTCCGTAGCCGGTAACTACCTTAACCTAAAAAACGTGATTATTAATTAACTACTTTTTCTGTTTTGTTGCCTTATTTTGGTTTCAAGTTGATTTTCTCGTTCCATTTAAAGCATGAATTGGCCAAGTAGTTGCTGAGAAGGGATACAGAAGAGTGCACTTCACTTCTATTCTATTGAAGGAAGCAAAGGTGAACAGGATGTTAAACGAGGATTTCGCAGCCCTAGAATCCTCAGAGTCTGACAGCGACTTGGAAGATGCTTTGCTATTAGAAGTCTTAAACCAGCCAAATAATGCGAACAGGGCTGAAATGTATGGAAATTTCAGTCTCAACGATCTTTCGGAAGCAGAGTGTAAATTATATTTTCGTTTTGAGAAGAATGATATTCCCAGATTGGCACGAGCACTAGGAGTTCCAGATGAGTTCACGACTGATAGTGGACATAAAACTTCTGGTCTAGATGGACTATGCATACTTTTGAGGAGGCTAGCGTACCCAAATCGACTTAGCGATTTAGAACTGTAAGGAGTTATGCAAAACATAATACATCATGTATGTGTTATGGATTGCATATAATAGGCTAGAAGTTAAGGTGTGTTTTTAGTAAATAGATTACTGTAATGTTGACGGTTGAAAAATAAAGATAAAAAGTCAGTCTGAATTCCGACACAGGGATTGTCAGTAATAGTGAGTTTTATTATAAATTATTACAACCAACTCCTATATACAGCTTATAACATGGCGCAGTACAGTAACTAAATAAATAGAAAGTTGACTGAACCTCATAGTTGAGCGAAAAGCAAAATAATTAAAATATGGGTGACAATCGCGGCATTGCTCCATTGTTATTGAGAGGTAACGTTTCCGAGAACTGGAATCTGTGGTGGGCCAGGTTCGAAAATTACTTGATTGCATCAGAAGTCCACAATAAAGATGAAAAAACCCAATGTGCGCAATTACTGCATTACATTGGAGACGATGGTTTTAAAGTATACATGACTTTCAAATTTGAAAATGATGAAAAAAACAAATTAAAACCTTTATTAGAAAAGTTTGAAGAGCATTTTATAGGAAAAGAAAATGTAGCCTACGAAAGGTATAAACTATTTACATACAGACAAGAAGAAGGACAAAGCACAGAAGATTTTATAGTGGAAGTCAAGAAAAAAGCTAGCAGGTGTAACTTGGAGACCTTACAAGACAGCCTCATTTTAACAGTAATAACGTGTGGCATAAGGAATGACACGGTACGTGAAAGACTGTTACAGGATGACACATTAAACCTACAGAAGGCTATAGATTTATGTCATGTAATTGAAACTTCGAAAGTTAGAAGCCAGGCTATGGGCTTTACAAATACAATAAGAACTGAGGTTGATAGTGTTTATAAGGGTTCCAGCATTCCAAGACAGGTGGTTAAAAATTGTAATAAATGTGGCTAAATGGAACATCTAATCAATAGATGCCCGGCGTTTGGAAAAATTTGTTCTTTTTGCAACATTCCAAATCATTTTTCTACGGTTTGTTTCAAGAAGAAAAAAGGAAATTCCTCAGGGAGGTACAATCAGAATAAAGTCAGTGAAGTTACAGGAAGTGAAAATACAGATGCTTGTACTGAGGTAAATTCAATATTACTTAACTCGGAAAATAGTTTTCTTTATGTAGGCAGTGTTACCACAAAAATAGACACTATTTCTCAGAACCAGTGGAGAACAGAATTGCTTATTAATAATCAGGAAATTAGTTTTAAAATAGACACAGGTGCCATGGCAAATATATTGCTATCACATGTATTTTACTCACTGGGCTTCTCACAAAGGGACATTTGTAAGTCAAATGTGGCACTTCGCTCTTACACTGGTGAAGAGCTAAATGTTCTTGGAACTTGTTTAATTACATGTAAGAAAAATAATAACTACTATAAAATAAACTTTTATATAGTAAATTCTAATATAGAAGCTATCTTAGGGTTAGAGTCAAGTACACATTTAAATTTAATAATGAAAATTGACAGTTTAGATGGGGGGCCACAGTTCTCATCAAAAGACTTTGTAAAATTTGCACTTCAATGGGAATTTGAACATGTAATCACATCACCAACTTTTGCACAGTTCAACGGAATGGCAGAAAGAAATGTTCAAACAGCTAAAAATATTTTAAAAAAAACATTAGAGGATAATGGTGATATTTTTTTGGCTTTGCTTTTATATAGGAATATGAAAATTGACAATGAATACAGCCCTTCAGAGATATTAATGTCGCGCAAATTGAGGACAATTATACCATCTGTAGAGAGTAACCTCAGACCCAAACAAATAAATTCGGAAAAATTTAATATGACTCTAGAAAATAAAAAGAAAATGAGTGAGACATATTACAACAAACATGTAAAAAAATTAAAATCATTAGAAGTCGGTACTCAAGTAACAGTTCAATTAAAACCAAGGGGTCTTTGGTTACCAGCAACGGTAATAAAAAGTATTAGAAATAGAGCATACAAAATAAAAATGAAAAATGGCAGCGTTTTAATAAGATATAGAAAATTTATTAGACCGTCTCACAATACTATCAAAAAAGAAAATGTTGCATACAAACAAAGCCATCCTTCATTTTTTACACTATCAAAAGAAAGGATGAAAGAGGAATGAAGTGTTTCTTAGAGTTAGAAAACAGTGCAGCACAAGTAGAAAAAGAAGAAAGCGAAATAAATAGAACTAATAGTGACACAGACAATAATGAAAGTTTAAGTGAAAATTATAGTGATGGTGAAAGATTTGAGAATGTTGTAGATAGGCCCGATAATATGCATAATGCAGATGTCGTGGGTTCTGAGGAGGCTTTTGTGTTACGAAATCAAATAACTTCCTCCGGAAGGCTGAGTAGGCCACCTCGGAGGCTAGATCTGTAAAAAGGGGGATGTAAGGAGTTATGCAAAACATAATACATCATGTATGTGTTATGGATTGCATATAATAGGCTAGAAGTTAAGGTGTGTTTTTAGTAAATAGATTACTGTAATGTTGACGGTTGAAAAATAAAGATAAAAAGTCAGTCTGAATTCCGACACAGGGATTGTCAGTAATAGTGAGTTTTATTATAAATTATTACAACCAACTCCTATATACAGCTTATAACAAGAACCTTTGTTTGGAAAATCAGGTCCAGCATTGTCAAAAATAGTTGATTATATGAGCAACAATATATATAATCATTTTGGACAAAACCTTTCAAATTTGAGAAATCTGCACTGGTTGAATCTTGATCGGTTCAGATTATATGCTAATGCGGTACATGCAAAAGGAGCACCAATTCTAAATTGTTGGGCATTTATTGATGGGACCACTCGAGGTATTTGTAGACCAACTGTAAATCAGGAGGCATATTACTCTGGACATAAAAGATATCATTGTGTGAAATATCAAGCACTCACTTGTCCAGATGGTATGATAGTCAACTTGAAAGGTGCTTATGAAGGGAGGAAACATGATGCTGCTATTCTGAGAGAATCTCAGCTTTATAATCAATTAGAAGAAAGTGTCAGGTTTCCTAATGGAGAAAATTTTATCATTTATGGTGATCAGGCTTATGGAATTAGGGAGTTGCTTTTAACCCCATTTCCTAATCGAGCTGGTTTGACTCCAGAACAGCAGGAATTTAATGCGAGGATGAGTGAAATTAGAATTGCAGTAGAGTGGGGTTTTGGGAAGGTGATTGCAGAATTTGCATTTTTAGATTTCAAAAAAAATCAGAAATTGCTTCTGCAAGAAGTCGCCACCATGTATAGTACTGCAGTGATTCTTACCAATTGTCACACCTGTTTATATGGTAGTCAAACGGCACAGTCATTCAATATTGATCCGATAGAATTAGAAGAATATCTCCAGTGATTCTGCACTCAATATTAGGTCTATTTGTTCACTGAGAAATCATAAACTGATATGTGCAATAATTTAGACTTGAGAAAATTTTAGTTATTTTTGAATTTTGTTCTGTGTACTTGGTTTTTATTTTAATTATTTAAAGTTTTTTTGTTATTGAAAACAAGGTTTACTTACTGATGAAGTAATAAATATGAAAACACTTGATGAAGTTGAGTTTTTATTTTTTCAATAACCAAAACTCCATATAAACATTATAATGCAAAAATAACAGTCAACAATTTATGTTTTAAACTAAAAACTTTTCATATAAACAAAGATAAAAAAAAATATTAACAATTTTAATTGTAAGCTTCAAACTAAATACTTTTCATATAATAACAAAAAAAAACAAATATTCCTACCTATAAATAAAATACATTGAAAATAAACCCTAGATGAGTTCCTACCTAAAACTGGAACATAACACACAGTAATTTTTGTCGATTTGCAAACAGGAGTGGAGTGAGACATCCATTTTGTTTGTTTTCTATGCACCAACTTTTAGCAAGAATAAAATTTTCTGAGAAATCAATAATAAAAAAGTTTCCCATATGTTGCACACTTAAATGACCACACCGTATATACATGTGTGTGCGCTACCAGTACAAAAACATCACAGATTATAAAATCACATAAATGAGACAATCTGATTTCATAGGAACATTATCTAAAACACTAAATATAAAAGAAGCATAGTAATGCTATTCTTAGTGTCCTTTACTAACTATGCATTTAGTCGATAGGCTATCGCCTAAAAATTCTGCAATAATACTGTTTCCATTATAAAAATGCAACCAGAGGGATGAAATTATGGATTTGAAGTATATTACAATGAGAGTACATAACTAAAGAAATTAGGTACCTAAGACATTGACTCATTAGTAATGTAATTTTTTTTGGAGAACTTCATTAATTAGGGCTTGTTGAGTTTTAAGTAAGTCAAGTAGAGATTGCCTTTCTTCTTTTTCCATGAGAAACTTTTCCTTTTCAAAAGCGAGTCGTTGTTTCTCCAACTCCAATTTCTCAGATTCTATTTGCTGTCTTTTTTCTTCAATTTCTAGTTCTTTCATCCTTACCTTCAATTTATCATTATTTTTTTCTTCCAAATATTTTAAAGTTCTTTTTCAAATTTTTTTGGGCTGTTCGGCATTTTCTTTTTCTGCTAGGGCCTGAAAAATGCAAATTACATTCACAAATGCACTACTCTGTTTGCACTAAATAAGATCAAATAATCATAGTAATCCCAATTGATTATTATAGGTAAGTGTATTTACCTTGAATATTTAATTGAGCCTCTCCCTGCTCCCTTGGAAGTTTGTCATTTGTTGGTGGGTCAGTTGGTGGATTTTCTAGTTCATCCAGATTTGCAGCACTGACACTACTATCATCTAGAAAGAATATAGTTCCTGTAAGTCTATAGTATATAAAAATAAATTATATATTGCAAAAAATATCATAAAAAACAGGGAAACCAACATTCTTATCTGTGTATTAACAAGAAAAAAAATATACATACCAAAAACATATTCAATATTAGGAGTGTGAGTGTCCTCATCAAACTGAAACTGATATGGAGAAGGCTCGTTAGATTGTACTGGATTTAATGCCTGGTTCGTGTGCGAGTGAAAAACTTTTGGGCAAGACTCTCCCTCAGCACTTTGCCTTTCTCCGAAGACTTGTGCTCACTTTTTATAATTTCTTTTTTTTTCAGCACACTATTAATCAGTTCCAAAACTTCTTGCAGCAGTTGGTCTAGAGCATTATATGGCTCCTCAACTCCCGATCTAAAACAATTTGAAAAAATGTTGCTACTACAATGTTAAATATTGTATAGGTAAACTTTTAAACTATTTCATTATGAGATCATGTTGCCAATCTTTTAGTTGGTCAAAATTGTCTGTACTACAAAAAATTATTGATTTTACCACAAAACATATTTCCAATCATTTCTTACCGGGCTCTATTTTCTCTGTCTCTTTTTTCGAAATTCTTAATATATATTGGACGTGTTCCCTCACTCCTCTTAAAGTTATGTTTTTCCCGGTTGCTTGACAAAAATTACTGTGTATAATATTCTATTTTGTAGGGTCAACATAGGGGTTATTTGCAATTATCTCCCCGAGAAGGATTTGGTCGTCTTCATCGGTAAATCGTACCCTACTCCGTTTGAAATTTATTAAAACACTAGTACCATCCATTGTAAAATAAATCAAAAATAAAATAATGGAAAAACAAATGTAACCTTCAAAAACAGCAACAAAACAAAACAAATAGAGAAATGTCATTATGAAAGTCCCTTTCCAAAAAGAAAAGGATAGAGATAAAATCAACGGCTTTGCGCATGCGTTTCGTTACGGATATCACTATGGCTACCGTCCGTAATATAGCGGAGGGCACGGTTCTTAGACTATACGGTTGCCTACTCCGACTAACCAATAAGAGTCAAGCCCGCGATTACGTCACGAGAGTACATAGTTTGAATCGTTGGCCATTCAACATGTAGAGCAAATTATTTTGTACTGTTCATATATTATCTCTCTAATACTTAGTTTCTTTTTACTTCGCTGTATTAAGTGAAAAATAACCGCTTCTTTATTTATTCATATCCTAATATACCGAAGAAAAAGAGAAAATGAGCAAATTGTTGATAATTATTATGAAGTAAAAATGTGATTTCTGTATTGAAATCAGTAATTAAAAAAACAGATAAAACTGAGACTAAATTTATTTGAAGACAAAATGATTGTAAAACAGTTCGTAAAATAACGTGTTAAATATATACAATTATCCATTTTGTCTAATAGAGGTAAGTTGTCATAACTATAAATTAAACTCAAAATCTTCCCAATATAAATGGATAATAATTTTTTTATGAAATGGTGACTACAGTTTCGGTCCACAAAGACCATCACCAGACCTATTATAAAGATATAAATTATGATGTATTAATACACACCATAAAAAGTAATGTAAGTTATAAATATTATGATATAAAATTTTATTATATATAAGATTGTTCTAAGATTTATTTTACATTTGTTTTATGAAATAAATTCTTTTTATGCTATATATTTTGTTAAGATTATGAAAGGTTTATTGATTATATTAACTAAAACTCTTTTTTAATCTTTTTAGCAATTTCTCGAGATTCATCAACTATAACCCGTTTTTTTTATAGATGTCAGATAGTTGGTTTTTCAAACTATTGTTTAGATATTTAATTCTCCTAGATTCTAGACTTTTTTGTATAATTAGGTATTACCACAAATGGCCACACGGCAGCCTCTACCCCGCATTCTAAAATTGAATATAAAAATGGTGTTTGAGGCAATACCATAGACCCATGTGTACCTTATTTAAAATATTTTGTTACATTACAAATTCACAATAACCTCCAATACATTACAAAATATAAAAGACATTGTCTTTTCATAAACTTGTAACTTGCTAGTGTTTTTAAATGAAACTCAAGGTCTCTAGTTAATTCCACAATATAATACAAGTTATTGAAAATTCTAAAAAATTGACAATTTTCAATAACTTGTATTATATTGTGGAATTAACTAGAGACCTTGAGTTTCATTTAAAAACACTAATATGAGCATATTCCACGAAGTAAGGGTCGAGACAGTCAATTTCATTGTAACTTGCTCGTTGTACTCTTGTGACGTTGTTTCGACACTTCATTTCTCCCCTCCACCTTGGGAAGAGGCAACCGTATTACTCTAAGAACCGTGAGCGGAGGGTGCCGGTAGCGTTATACATTAAATGACATTTCAAATGTCATACTTGTCAATTAGCGGTTAATGGTGATCATTTTTATACGCTTCGAAAACTGTCTTTTGCGTCCACAGATAAGGATAACTTACTCTGTGAGTTAGCTGTGATAGTGTCGGCGGAGTAGAGACTATAGACAACACGGGTTAATGAAATTTACTGTTTCGACCCTTACTTCGTGGAATCTACTCATATTTAGTGTTTTAAATGAAACTCACGGTTTCTAGCTAATTCCACAATATAATGAAAAATTTTGAAAATAGGCTAAAAAATTGACAGAACTTACATTTCATTCTGACGATGATATTTATAAGGTATTTTTTGGCGTACCACTGTTTTAAAATTATTGGGTCTTTTTTAAAAACATTTCATTTGAGCGTTGAAACAATGACGTCGTAGACGGAATGTTTCAAAACATTTTGCATTATTTTGAACCAAAGAATAAAGAGCGGTTCAAAGCTGTCAGTTGTCATTGTCTTTTGTTTAGATACTTAAAATAACATAATTATCAATGAAAAGAATATATTCCACATATTATATGATATATTCTTTGATATTATGGTGAAATTGACTCCGCAAGGAGACAGAAAACCAAAAACAACATAGAAATAATTGCATATTCTTTTTTTTTTTGTAAAAAATGTTTCAAGTGACTATTTATGATATGCTATTAACAGTGGATGAAAAGACTGCTTTCCTGTTGGTTAGGCCATGAAATATATCTCATCTGTAGTTCAAGTATTTTCGGAATAATTAACTCGACTGCACTATATACTGTAGAGAGTGCTACATTGAACCTATCGGACACAGATATCAATGTATCACCTTTTCCTAGCCACCAAAGGAACAGCAAAACAAATTTCTCCATGGAAACAGGATGCTGGCCACCAACAAATTGTCTTTCAGTGAAATTTATAGCACCCAGAAGATTCACAAAGGTATCTCTATTCAATCGAAAATGATTGAAAAAATCTCTCCCGAGATACTGTGGCAACCGATCTTCATAATAATCTGGTGAGCGTGTATGCACCAAATTAGTGGAGAGAAATGTTGGAAGAAGTGCTTTCTCCAGGGTATAATCCCTCAAATATTTGTTAATAAGATATCGTTGGAGATCCTGCTCATAATGAATATCGTTAATGAGTGCTAATATCATGCAATTCATTTTAAATTTGAATCAACACATTAACCCACACAAAATTGATAAATGGAACAAAATAACAAAAACTTTCAAAATAATCGACTTGTTTCTTCGCGCCTCGCTCAATGACAAATGACGACATTGTTTTAAAAATATTTCGTTTTCGCCATCGTCAAATCTATGACGTAATATTGAATATGTTATTAAAACATAATTGAATACGGTTCAACGCCTAAAAATAGCTCTAATTAAATATTTTAACAAGAATACATTTTATTGTTCTGCGGTCACCCTATTACATTTGTATGATTTTTTAAACGTTTGCTATTTTAAATTGAAATTCCACATTGTACCTTACTTTCCTGTTTCTATTAATTGTAAACCATTGTATTACAAGTAAATATTCCTCTGTGTAATAAAGAAATTTGGAAACGTTTTTGTTTATATTATTTGTTTTTAGATAAAATTGAATATGTTTACACATGTAGTTGAAAAAAGAGCCTACAGATCAAAAAAAATTTGAAAGCATCCAACAAAAACTCTGAACCTCCTATAAATATGATTTGATTTATTTTCTTGGATAATTATGCAATTTTAAGTATGTAAACAAAAGACAATGACAACTGACAGCTTTGAACCGCTCTTTATTCTTTGGTTCAAAATAATGCAAAATGTTTTGAAACATTCCGTCTACGACGTCATTTGTTTCAACGCTCAAATGAAATGTTTTTAAAAAAGACCCAATAATTTTAAAACAGTGGAACGCCAAAAAATACCTTAGTTTTCATCATAAATTATACAAAATATGTAGCGTCTTATGGCCATCTTGGTGCGAAACATAAAAAAAACAGTAATGACAACAATGACAGGCGATAATTCATAACTGTCGTTCTTAAGGTGCGTTCAGCCATCATGTGTCAGACGCGGCAAACTCAAAAACGACCTTACAGTTCGGCAATTCTGACATTGATCGTCCTCGATCATACAAAAGAAAATTTCAAAACAGGTGTATAATAATGCTAATGGAAATGAATACACCTAAAGAATAGTTATTTTAACACAAGGATAATACATAATAATAAGATCTCGAACATAAGGAGATAACATAATTGTTCATCATAAACAAATCATAATATTCGTAAGAACATAATCTTTTAACATAATTCAACTAAAGCATAAACGAATAGATAATATTAATTTCCTTTTAAAACATAATCGCACAAGGTTCACAAAATGATTTAAGTCATAATGGTCATAATATGTAAATAAGGTCATATGGAGGAGCATAAATAGTCTCCTTAGGTAAATAAATGTCATAATCGGGTAAATGTCACAATTGGTATATTAATTTAAAATGTTTGATCAGAGCCATAATTTCATGTGAGAAGCATCAAGAGTTCCTTTATAAGGAAGCTGAGTGACTTGATGTCCTTCGATATCAGTAACAACATATCGGTCATGTGGTAAAACCTCTTTAACCATATATGGTCCCTTAAACTTGGGTAATAACTTTCTATTTACTCCAGGCTCAGTAACATAATTTGTGATTACAACTTTATCGCCTACGTCATAAACAATTGGCCTTTTGTGTACCCTGTCATAGTATTTTTTGTTACATTCTTGAGCCTTCTCTATTCTCTCTTCTGCTTTCTCTCTCATTTCTACCAAATCCACTCTCTCAATCTCATTCAACAACTCCAAATGTGATCTAATTTTATCACCATACCTACACTTCTGATTACCTCCATACAATAACATAGTGGGGGTTTGTCCCGTACTACTACTAACTGTATTATTTATGGAAAATTCTATATCACCTAATACCTCATTCCACCTATCTGGAGTTTCATTCAACTTTGCCAACATCGGACCTACTACACTATTAAATCGCTCCACTTGCCCATTTGCCCTAGGGCACCCGACTGCAATTTGAATGTGTTTAACATTTTCACTAAGAAATTTTGGAAAACTTCTGAGATAAAACAGGATCCTCTATCTGAAATTATTCTATTAGGCACACTATATAACTTAAAATGATTTTTTAGATGTTTAATAACTTGAGAAGAAGATGTATCTCGACAAGGATATAACTTAATAAATTTAGTAAAAGCATCAACTAAAAATATATATTTATCACCATTTTTACACTTCTCTAATGGTCCATAATGATCTATATGGTATGTATCAAAGGGAACAGTTTCTTTTGGAATCGAATGAAGTGACCCTTCAGTTTTACCACGTTTAGGTGCAAACTCTATACACTTGAGGCAATTTGATATAAAATCTTTAACCAAAAATTTCATATTAGGGAACCAGTAAGTTCGTAGGATTACTTCACATGTTTTTTCAACCCCTACATGAGCATAGTTTTCATGAACGTTCCTAATAACGTTATTAATCATACTATGTGGCACATAAAACAACATTTTTCCATTTTTGTGTTTCCTATAAACTAATCCCTCATGCAATTCAAACAAAGGCAACTGAGTTTTCTCTAAACGTTTGCTTAATTCTAAAATAGTAGGATCTAATAACTGTTTAATAGAAAGAACTTGTTCGAATGTGTTACCCTCTAAAACCAAAATATTGTGACATCTGCTAAGGGCATCAACGTGACGCATTTGAGAGTTTGACCTATGTTCAAGTTCATAATCATATGCTTCTATTAACATATATTAAGTCAACCACAAGTTAGGTCAGTTCTTGGTCTAGCCAAAAATAACTACTAAACATCAGGTAGGCATAAAATGAAATGTAACTTCTGTCATTCTGACGATGATATTGATTTATCGAAACAATTGTCAATTTTTTAGAATTTTCAATAACTTGTATTATATTGTGGAATTAACTAGAGACCTTGAGTTTCATTTAAAAACACTAATATGAGCATATTCCACGAAGTAAGCATGGAGTCTCCATGGAAGTAAGGGTCGAGAGTCGAGACAGTCAATTTCATTAAATCTTTATATGTTTATTTCTCTATGATAAAGGTTCCATCACAAATCACCTGGTTCCGTGTCGTGTGTCGTTAGATTTTTGATAATGTCAGTTGTTAGAACTTGTTAGTTAGTTACTTTACATTTGAGGTTAAATGTATTTAATTCTAATATAAATTTTATTTATTAGCAAAAATATGGTACAGTTTATTTATTAAATAACTTGAATCTAATAAATATCTTATAATTTTTTCAGAACTCTTTACGACAGATTTTGTATAAATATCCTGTAATATCAAATGTGCATCGAGCATTTTGTGAGACTTCTATTAAGAATAGCCCTGCGGAAGAGCCAGATAAATTGTATAAATTTGTAGAAATAGAATTAAAGGGAAACGACCCAGCAGTTTTAAAAAGCTTCTGTAAATTTGCTGTGACTACAGGAAATCATTTAGATATAGCTACAAAATCGTAAGTTATTTTACATTATATTAATTAATTTTTAAATTATTCATCTTCAGATGGAATTTACGTAAATCAAACCATGAAAGGTACACAGTATTAAAATCGGTACATATTTATAAAAAACATAGAGTGCAGTATGAACACAGAACTTATTATTCATTCATACAGTATAAGCATTTAACAGGATCAACAGCAGATACTGTATTGGAATACATAGAAAGAAATTTACCTGAAGGAGTTGCATTAAAAGCTACAAGAGTAAGTTTAAACTATTTTCAATAGGAATAAATATACAAGGTATATATTGTTTTGTATATTAAATTTCTAATTTATTTTTTAGGTTGAGATACAGCCAATACCTGAATATTTAACACCACCTGAGGCATTCAAAGAAAGTGCAAAGTCGGTTTGATATAGTTAGATAATTTAGAGTTTTTTATGTTAGTAGATATTACAAACGTTTAATAAAACATTCAGATATTTCAATGAATACATATATCTAATATTTGGAACTGTGGTACTAGAGATTTTTACCTATCCGTTTGAAGGAAAATTTGGGGTTAATTTGTTGGGTCAAGAGTAGTTTTAAGTAATGCAAAATCAGAGTAGTCATCAGTCAGAATCTGGATGGCTGACAGCTGAGTAGTTTTCTGCCTATTGTGTAAAAGAGAGCTATAATAAATACGTAAAAAAGTGTGATCTTTTATTTATAAGGACCCAAACAGAACATGGTGTTAGCTTTGTGGTCCTCGCAAGTAGACATTGTATAAAATCAATCCGTTAAGCTGTATAAATCCAGTAATAAAAACTAACGTATCATTCAATAAGAAAGCAGTGTGCACCAAAGTATTTTCAATTGAAATGGTGTTGAAATGATACACTCAAAAGTAAATTGTCTACAACAAATAACCCAACAGCGTCAACTTCACAGGTACAAGTAATGTATCCTATCAATGTTGCACCACTGGAAAAATTTAATTTTTCAATGCCAGCACCATGGCCAGGTTGGAAAAAGAGGTTTGAAAGGTATATGTCAATATCGGGACTCGTTTCCAAATCAGATAAGGAAAAAATTTACATACTAATGTATATTATGGGGGATGAATCTGAAGAAATTGTTCTGCAGTTCCCAAACGAACCAATACTATATCAAGAATAGGGATCGACCGATATCGGTATCGGCCTTCTAGGCCGATATGTAAACTACGAAATATGCCTATATCGGTATCGGCCGAAAATGTGAATTGCTTAATATTTCAGTTCTTAAGGATTTTTTAAAGGAAATTAAAACAGAAATACTAAATAAAAAACAAATAAAGTTTATTATAATTCAAAATTTAGCAAAAAAGTCATTAAAATGTAGAAGTAACACCCTAAGTTAAACAAATTATCAAATTAATATTTAAAGTTAAGTTTCGGCAAGTTGTAATGTAACAAAATTAAGCTTTCTGCTCTTTCTGGAGTTAAACGATTTCTTGCGCTTTCATAAACATTTCCAGCTGAAGAAAATAGCTGTTCACTAGCAACACTACTTGGCGGCGGTGCTAGATATATTATTGCAACTTTGTACATCAATGGAAAAATGTCTTTTTTTTGCGCCCACCAAGTCAAAGGATCTTCATTTCTTGATATTTTTTCTAATTTCTTATACAATTCAATCTCATCATCAATTTTATTCATCATATTATCAGTACTTTTCTTATATGACACTGATTTACTGGTCGTCATACCAGTAAGTTCATCAAAAGTATTCCAAAATAAACTATGGGAAATTGAGCCCGGGGCATTTTCCTGAATCTGTTGGTTTACCTCGTGTGATTTTTTGGCGATTTTCGCTAAAGGAGCATCATCGTCGCTCACTTCAGATTCTCCGGAATTATCTTCCAGCAAGTCTGAATCTAGTCCATTAGTTTTTAAAAGTTCTTTTTTTAAATCTGTAAAGGTTCTTTGCGATAAATCATTGTCAAAGAAAGATGTCTTGAACCTTGGGTCCAATAAAGTGGCAAAAAGAAGGTTTCTATCAGTGAAGCAGGCTTTGCATCTCTTATTCAAGGAGTCTTTAAGCTCATTTTTGGTACTCTGCACCCCTGAAAAGTCAGCTCCTTCAGCTTTCTGGAGATATTTTAAGAGAGTTTTAAGTAAGGGTATTACTTCCGATATAGATGCACTATTCTTACTAAAAACCTTCGTAATTTCTTCAAAAGGTTTTAAGAGATTTAGTAAATTTTTTGCTAGTTCCCATTGGTGGTATGCTAGTGTCACATCTTTTAAAGCTGGATTGTCCATTATATATATTAAGAGCGTTTTTTTGTTCTATCAGACGTTCCAACATATAAAAATAAGAGTTCCATCGTGTTGGAATGTCTTGCACCAAAGCTTTCTCGGTCATATTAAGGGACTTTTGAATATTCTTCAGCCTATGATAAGCCAAAGAGGAGTGACTAAAATGAGTTACTATACGTCTTGCTTTTGCCAATAAATCTATAATTGATCGTTGACTTTCTATGGAGTCATGTATGGCTAATTGTATGGTATGTATGAAACAGGGTTGGTGTTTTAATTTAACCTCATCAATGCCTTTTTTTATGTTGGCAGCATTATCAGCCAAAACCAAAAGAATTTGATTCTGATCTAACTCCCATATTGTCATGAATTCAGATAACATCTGTGAGATGTTTAAAGCTGTATGTGACCCAGGAAAATGCTTGCAGGCCAGTACAAATGAACATCTTTCAGTCGTTTTAAAATCTATCCAATGTGCAGTAAAAGAAATAAATGGGTTGTTATTATGCTTGCAAGTCCATATATCTGTGGTGGCAGAAATTTTAATGTTTTCTTTCAAGGAAAGTGATAATTTTTCACAAATTGCCAAAGTACATTTTTTGTATATATCAGGAAGTATTCTTTCTCTAAAATATTTATCTGAAGGAATATCGTAACAAGGAACCAATATATTTAAAAGCCGCTTAAAACCCACATCGTTCACAATACTGAAGGGCTGTATGTCTATAGCTATTAATTCTCCGATATAATAGTGAATCTTTTTAGATTTAGTGCTATCAATGTCCCATAACTGCATATTTTCAAAGGATTCAAAAATCTTTGGTTGTGTGGTTGAGCCTCCGCTTAAGCTTGCATATGAACGAGATGAACTAGGCTTTTCGTGTGCTTCTGCATCTAAAAAACAGAACCCTTCTAAATACTGGGTGTTTCATAATTCATAAATTTATATTCAGAGGTACTGTTTGGCTTCAGAGTTCAGGAGTAAAAGTACTCACTTAACGACTTAACGCAAAAACAAAAACAGAAATTTAATAACTTGTCGATGTTGCAGCCAAAATTACTAATTTCTAAAACAAATTTATTATATACTTACTGCCATCAACATTTTTTTCTTTTGACTCCTCACTTAATTTTTCAATGTGAAACTTCGCCATATGATGCTTAAAATTGGTAGTATTTGCTGTTTTGCCTTTACCTCCCAGAGAAACAACAGCATTACATAATTTACAGGCGGCATTTGCTTTTATTGTAGAGGCATTAACTTCGTTCTTGGAGAAATACGTCCAGTAAATACTTTTACCACTAGTTATGTTGCCACTAATACTGCTAGTTATTGAAGATAATGAACCAGAACCAGGCTCTTGTAAAGATGACGACGACTGTGAAACGAATGGAGAACGCACGACAAAACGATCCATGTTTGTGAAAAATCAGTGCAATACTATACTACGACTACTACGAGTTTTATTATCTTACTGTTTCTCAGCGTATTCGGAAATTCTGGTATTCCCCGACGGAGTGAACATAGCCGACTGGCCGGGCTTTGTTAAATTCGGAGATTCACCGTATCGATTTTTAGTATTCCGCCGGGCGATTTTACAAAATATCGAATTTGCTCTGCAATTTTTTAGTGATTTTATGGTTAATCCGTGTAACGGTAACAGTATATCATTATAAATCACTTTTACCTCATTTATACAGCAAAAAATTTACGACAAAATTGTATGGCCGATATATCGGTATCGGCAGATATCGGCTATGAGTTTATCGGTATCGGCCGATATCGGTATCGGCCACAAAAAATCATATCGGTCGATCCCTAATCAAGAAACCATTCATATGTTTGAAAATTCTTCATTTCAAGTAGGAATATACTTTTTGAAAGATTTAAATTTAATTCAAGGATTCAAAAACCAGATGAGACTATTGACTCCTTCATAACTAGTCGTCATACCTTAGCTGAGCATTGTGATTATGAGTAACTAAAGAGGAATTAATCCGAGATAGGATAGTTGTGGGTATGGCAAAAAAAAGTCTTCTTCTTCTCGTGCCAAACGCTGTACAGCATGAAGGCGATCATCCACCAATAATTAGTCTATAATGCGTAACTCACCTTCTGTGCTAGTGCGAATATATTACCCACGTTCCTCACTCCGCACCAGTTTCTGATATTACGTAACCACGAGTGTTGTCTTCGTCCTGGGCCTCTTTTTCCTTCTATTTTGCCCATTAGTATTAGTCTTAGTATGTCATATTTATTGCCTCGGAGTATGTGTCCCAGATAAGAGATCTTGGGTTGTTTTATAGTTGTTAGTAGTTCGCGTTCGACGTTGGCTCTTCTAAGTACCTCCTCGTTTCTGACCCGGTCTACCCATGGAATCCTCAATAACCTGTGGAGTGTCCACATCTCAAAGGACTATACAGTTCATGGATTTTACTTTAAGTGACCATGTTTCTGCTCCATATGTTATGGGCCGAATATAGCATTTCACCATACGAATTCTTATGTTCAGCGACACTTCTCTTCAACATATATATCTTTGAAATTTAATAAAAGCAGTTCTTGCCATTGCCGTCCGCATTTTTATCTCCATATCGCTATCCAATTTGTCATTGATGTTACAACCGAGGTATTTAAATTTGTTGACTCCTTCTATGGGCGTATCTTCAATTATTACTTGGGTCTGATTATGTTGGTCTCTGCTGATGATCATGAATTTTGTCTTATCGATGTTTATTGTAAGCCCATATTCCTTACCCACTATATTAATTCTGTTTAGAATGTGCTGTAGATCTTCCAAATCGGTTGTCAATATAGCAGTATCATCAGCATAACATGTTATTAATGGGTATTTCATTTGTTTTTATACTTTTTATTGATTTTCTAGTGCCTTCTGGAAAATCATCTCCGTGTATACGTTGAATCTTTGATTTTTAAATCTTTAAATTTATTAACAGTACCTGGTATATACATATATGAGTGTCTTTGTTATGTGTATAGAAATAGGAAATATTTTCCAGATTATACAATTGCACATGAGTATCATACGAGACAGAAACACATTTTCCGATACCCTATTCATAAAACATCATTGCTTGAAAAATGTTGCTTATATAGATGTTTGTTAACGTTTAACCTACTACCTAAAGAACTACGGGATATTACTTACATATATAGATTTAGGAGGACTATAAGGAAATGTCTTGTGTCTGCGGAACCATATAGTATAGACGATATAAATAGAAATACATTTTTGGATTTTTGATTCAGTGTTCCACAAATATCTTTTTATAATTGTTTGCGTGTTACACATTTATTTTTTGCTTTTGATCTGTTTCTTAAATATTTTAAATATAGTTTGGCACATATTAACATTGTAAAACAAGTGAAAACATTTAACATTGTAGATTTTAACTGTTTTTATCTGTTTTTTAAATTTTTTTTTAAGTATACCTTATATTTTGTTTTTACAGAGAACTTTTGACATGTACCATACAATCTATATATTTTTTTTTTCTAAAAATGTATCTTGTCACTAGTACGAAATAAATATCTATCTATCTAATAGCGAAGACAAAATACAGCCTTGACAAACACCATTTGTTATTTCTAGTTCTTGGGTTTTTAATGAGTTGTTAATACGAAGTACTGCTGTTTGATTCCAATATAGATTTTGGATAATTATAATATCTTTTGTGTTGAGACCAATTTGCTGTAATATTTCTAGCATGTGTTCATGTTTAATGCTATCAAAAGCTTTCTGGTAGTCAATAAAGAGTATGCAGACGTCTTTAGGTTGGTCGTAACATTTTTGGGTCAACAATTGCAGTACATAGCCTCTCTGGTGCCCATTGCGTTTTTAAACCCAAATTGTGTGTTGCCGCTGTGCTTTTCGCGTCTCTTATATATTCTGCCGTGAAGAATTTTTAGGCTTATGAGTCTGTGGTTATCGCAGGTGTAGGCCTTTTTCGGTAATGCTATAAATGTTGATCTGAGCCATCCAGTCGGAATAATGCCAGAGTCATTGATTTTATTAAATAGCCTACATAAAATTTTTGGATCCATTAATTTTAGTACTTCCGCATGAATCATGTTCTCACCAGGTGTGTTTCCGTCTTTGAGGTTTGCGATAGTCTATTCCACTTCTGAAACGAGAATTGGTGGGCCAGTTATGTGTTCCTGTTGAATTAGAGTAGGTATTGCTGATCGATCATCTTTGTATAGGGTTTTATACAATTTTCCTATCTTAAACGTAGCTGTTCGTTGTATGTTATTATTTTGTTATTGTGTCGAATGGAGCTCACAATTCTTCTGTTGTAACAGCCTGTAATTTCCTTGAATTTTTTATGGAAGTTAAAAGAGTTGTGCTTTTCGTGTAGTATTTCCGCCTCTTGGCATTGCTCAATCAGCCACAGTTCCTTCGCCTGCCTTATTTTATTTCGTACATCTTTGTTTATTTGGTTGTATTTGTTGTTATTATTTTCTATCTTCGCTAGTCGTCTATATTCCATTCTGTTTAGAATTTCTTTCATCATCCAAGGTTTCCTAGCTTCTTGTTTATTGTATCCAACCACCTTTTCAGTAGCACCCTTTATGTTTGTTTCAATCGTTTTCCAGTGTTCGTCTTTAGTTTGTTCATCGGATATTGTATTTGTTTCAAAACTATGTTTCAGTTCTTCGATGAGATTGTTCCGTTTATCTGGGTTTTTTAAGGTTCTTATGTTATATATTTTGGTGTTTCGACGTTCTTTTATTATTTTACCTTTAAAGTTAAAGTCCCCTATTAGGGGATTGTGGTTGGATCCAATATCCGCTCCTGGATATGCAGCTACTCTTGTAATGTTGTTTTGAAATCGTCTTTTGATCAAGATATAATCTATTTGATTTCTCACTACTCTAAGGGGGTTATCCTAAAGATATTTCCATGTGTATAAGCGTCTTGGGTGTAGATCGTAAAATGTGTTTTTGATTGTTAGATTCTCTTCTTTGCAAAATTGAATTGGTCTATCTCCTCGATCAATTCTTTCACCCAATCCAAATTGTCCCATAACGCCTTCTATCGCTTCCCTTCGTCCCACTTTTGCATTGAAATCCCCTAATACTATTGTTATCTCTTGTGACTTTAGTGATGTTAGGATTTCGTGTAGTTGTTCGTAGAATATTTCGATCTCTTGATCGGGTTTATCTGCCGTTGGGGCGTATGTTTGCACAATATTTATATTGAGTGGTTTAGCTGAAAGCTGCAACACCATGATTCTTTCTGAATAATTGATTATGTTTCTCATGGAGCTCTTTAAGCTGTTTCTTATTAAGATGCCAACTCCGTGTCTGTGATAAGGGTCATTGGTAGTTGCTCCGGAGTAGTATATTGTTGCATCTTCCTTTTGACATATTCCGTTTTCAGGCCATCTAGTTTCCGCGATGCCTAGGATGTCTAGTAACATTTCCTTTATAGCGTTGTCTAGTTTTCCAGCTTCGTACAAGGTACGTACATTCCATGTACCAATCCTAAACTTCAGCTTTATCATGTCAAGCCGGGAGATTCTTCGCACCCTCGAGTGATTTAACACCTGCCCGGGACGGAGGGCAATTTCTTTCTGTTTTCCTGACATAATAAAAAGATACTAGCCAATTAGTGGAATACTTTCCAGGGGAATATAAGGATATTATACAGTCATGTCGTAGTTTCCCGTTGCTTTCGACTTGTTGTAGAATTACATTTCCTTAATTCTAGTTCTTTTAGTTATACCGCTAATACTCGGTCGTCAGAACCTCGTTAGTTGTTTAGCACAAAAACGTCTGCAAAACTTCAACTTAGAGAAAAACTCTAGAAGCCAAATAAGCGGAATTACTGGCTTCGCAAAATAAAGAACTCTTAAGTAACCTCAGGCAAGTCGGTCGCGTACAAGCTATGGCTAAAAATAGTGCTACAGATTCTAGTGCGCGAATAAATAAAGATAAAAAGTTATCCAAGTGCGGATTTTGTGGTCTAGTCTCATTCACGGGACAAGTGCCCGGCTAATCATTCTACATGCAATAAATGCAAGAAGAAAGGACACTGGGCTTCCATCTGCAAGAAATTTAATCAGGTTAGATCTCTACAAGTTGATAAAATAATAGATTTAGAGAATAAATATAACTTCGCTGACTATGATTCTGACGAGAAATCAGACATAGGCGAAGTTAACTTCATGGGGTCTATTACAATCGATCATCAAATTAATCATGTAGATTCTAAGGAATGGATTGTCTCAGTATGGGTTTCTAAGTTAAATAGAAATTTTGATTTTGTGATTGACAGTGGTGTGCTCGGTGGTGTGGACATTAGTTGTCTTCTAAAAAAATTTATTAATCCTGGTCTGTATAGTTATATTAAGTCATCTAATTGAACTGTAACTGGTACATCTGGGGTTAAATTGTCAGTTCTTGGGACACTTGATGTCAGTTTAAAACATAAAGATCTCACATTTGAAACGGAAATTTACATTATTGATAAATTATCAAAACCGATTCTTGGAAGATCAGCAATTTTAAATTTAAAGTTGTGGACTTAGTCTATAATCAAGTTGCACCGATCAAAATAACTGATTCATATATTACATAAGAACAAATTGTATCCAAATTTCCTAAATTATTTAGTAGTGTAGGAAAATTCAAAACTGAATTAAAAATTAAGTTAAGGGAAAATGTTCGACCCTATATTCAGTCCAGTACCAAGAGTTGGGCCTATTCCGCTTCTGAAGCCTTTAAAAGAAGAACTTGATAGGCTACAAAAATTAAAGACAATAGAGTCGATTGATTGTCCTACTGAATGGATCAGCCCCGCCGTTGTGGTTCAGAAAAATAACAAAATAAGGCTCTGCGTGGACTATACTCATTTAAATAAAGCAGTCTTGAGGGCTCACTACCCTATCGGAAAAGTTGAAACAATATTGGCAGAAATTTCAAACTCTAAATTTTTCTCTAAACTAGACTCTAATTCAGGCTTTCATCAATTTAGATTAACCAAAGATTCCCAACTTCTGACAACTTTCATTACACTGACTGGAAATTTTTTTTTCAAACGCCCGCCCTTCGGAATATCATGCGTTCCTGAATACTTGTCTGATTAATAAAATTTTAGAAGGTATAGAGGGGGTAGTTATTCATATTGACGATATTTTAATTCATGCACTGACGCTTGAACAACAACGAAATTTTAAAAAGAATCGAACAAGAGGGTATAACTTTTTTAGGACATGACATTTCTAACACAGAAATTTTAGTAGATCAGGAAAGAATTCGCGCTGTTCGCGAATTTCCGAAACCTAAAAACAGAAAACAATACTTGGGCATGTTAAATTTTTCTAGTCGATTTATCCCAAATCGTTCGGAACTTTTAGAACCACTCACCTCTTTGCTTAAGAAAAACGTAAATTTTATTTGGGGTATTTCACAAAAGGAAGCTTTTGAGAAATGAAAAAAATACTTTCCAACTGCCCCACATTAGCATATTTTGAACCCACCAAACCAATTTCGATTCAAGCCGATGCGTCATCTTTCGGGATTGGGGCTTGCCTAATGCAGACTGATTATGACAAAACTGAAATTGTCGCTTATGCATCAAGACATTATCGGACACTGAGAAAATGTATGCTCAGATTGAGAGAGCACTGGCTTTAACGTGGGCAATGGATAAATTTTCCCAGTACGTCACAGGCCTACCATCTCTCGCATACTTGAGACTGATCATAGACCGCGCTTACATCGCTTCATATTACGCTTAATGCGCTATAATTATCAAGTCCATTCTCCAGGAAAAAATCTCGTGGTAGCTGATGCCTTATCACGAAATTTTCCTACAAGTGTAAAAAAACCAGAGATTAAGAATTAGAGTCCGAAACCGAAGCGCACTTCAATTAAATTTTACAATCGATCCAAGTAAAACCGAATTTTCTAGAGCAAATTAAAATTTGAACAAAACACTGATCCGATCTTAACAAAAATAAAAGAATACTCCGAAATAGGTTGGCCAAGCAAAAAAAGTTGCCTGTCGAACTTCAATCGTATTATCAATACAGATTTGAATTTTCGTTTTCTGACGGAATTTTATTGCGAAATTCAAGAATAGTAATCCCTAAGTCTTTGCAGCTAATAGTTCTGAAATTCATTCATGACTGACATTTTGGTACAGTGAAATGTAGAAACAGAGCGAAAACTTCAGTGTGGTGGCTAGGTCTCTACACAAATTGAAAACCTAGTACGGAACTGCTCGCAATGTGTTGAACATCGAATCAATCCGAAAGAACCCATGATAAACGATACATTCCCCGAAAGACCGTGGCAGAAAGCAGCATTGGACCTTTATAAATGTAACGAAGTATGATACTTAATAATTACTGATTATTATTCAAGATTTTTCGAAATATTCACACTCAATAAAATGACTGAATCAGTTATTATTGAGAAGGTTAAAGAAATATTTTCTCGGTATGGTATCTGTGAAATTCGGACAATGGTCCACAATTCCTAAGTGAGTTTGATAAATTTGCCAAGGAATACGATTTTAAACTGATAACAAGTAGCCCAATTTTTCCTCAATCCAACGGCTGTAAAAGTGGCAAAAATTTAATTAAGAAAAATGACGATATACATCAAGCTTTGTTATCTTATAGAACTACCCCTTTGGAAGGAGGCTTTTCGTCCGCGGAATTATAAGGTAGAAAAATTAAGTCTTTTTTTGCCCATGTTAGATGCTTGTTTGCCATTTGTTTCATGTGTTTTGGACATTGTTTTTCGTATTGTATATTGGATTTTTAAGTGTTAGGTTTAATTTAAGAAATGATTTTTACAAATGTTCGACAAAAGTGGTCAATATTGCTCTGCAGTTTACATCGATAAGAAATAAAGATGTATAATTGGTTTCTATTGATTTCTTGAAAATGAAAAGTTTAGAGTAGGTACAAATAAAAATAATGAATCTGAAATGGTAGATGCAAGAAAAGGTTGACAAAGTGAATTAAGAATTGGAAAACCTATATCGAAGTATATGTTGGTGTGTTCACCTCATATTAAAGAAAAATACATTTCAAGAAGTACCTATATGTAGTCATTACACTCGATATTTTTATTTGTTTCCAACTATTTAATTATAGGTGCAAAGGTTCAGGTACAATGGCAGAAATAAAAGAAAACAGCAGTTATATCGCTTAAACTGTCTGAAAAAATTATAAAATTACGAAATTCCTGAATCAGTTTAATATCATTTTGGAAAAGCAATATGTTTTTAGAGAAAAAAGGTCAACAGAAGATGCAATATATGTGCTAACATAACAATTATACAATGCTTTAGATTTAAATACTCCCAACAATTTTCATCTTCGTTGATCTCTCTAAAGCCTTTGATACTGTTTGTTACAAAAACTTGAGTGTTATGGCTTACGGGGAAAAATCTTTAATTTATTAAAATGCTATTTAGATATCCAACATGTAGATATTGACGGAATACGCAATGGACCCAGAATTGTTCCTTACGGAGCACTCCAAAAGGTACGGTACATGGGCCGCTATTATTTACTCTAGATATTAACAGCTTGCTAAAAATGAATACTAAGGAAAATATTATAAGTTTCGCTAATGATACTGTAATAACTTACTCTGCCCGAAATTGCAATGAACTGAAAACTATTATTGTAGAAGATTTTCGAATAATAAAAATGTGGTCTCAATTAAATTAAGCACACACTAAATATAGAAAAAACAAAATATTTATCATCATTCTCATCTTATATAAACCATCAACCAAATCTTGGACCTTTAAATATAGATGGCATCCAGATTCCAGAAACAACATCTATTAAGTATCTAGGTATTATTGAGGACCGGCATCTTAAATGGGATCTTAACGAAAAAGAACCAAAATTTTTATATTTTTTCTTAGTTCAATCACATCCAAATTATGGGATCCTCAGATGGGGCGGTGCAGCGAATTATAACATGAAAAATTTAAGTATGTTGCAAAAATTTGTATTAGAAATTAGGTATAGAAAACGAAAAACTTATTCTAGTGATTCACTTTTTACTGAAACGAAATTGTACGACATGAGACAACTGTACCGTCAAAACATACTGATAAACATTTTTAAAAATAAAATAAAACTAAACTTTTCCTTACATGAACACTGCGGGAAAACAATGCGTACCGTACAACCTCCAATAAGACCACTGGTCAACGTTGTCCTAGTTACTTTGCACCAAGATTATATAATTTTTTACCAACAGATATAAAAAATAGAAGCTTAAAGCGTTATAAAAAGGTTGTAAATAACTGATTCATAAATCAAAACAGAAATATTTTCAATGGTTTCGTTAATCTAGATTATGTACAATAACTTTATTATAAAACCTTTTTACATCTATAATGCATATTAAAAAAAATATTAATCTACAATTTTTAAAGTCTATTTTAGTTAGTGTCTATATATATATATATATATATATATATATATATATATATATATATATATATATATGTATATATATATAATATATATATATATATATATATATATATATATATATATATATATTATATATATATATATATATATATATATATATATATATATAACAAAGAACAGATTAGTGGGTATTGCACGCAAAATAGAAGAAGGGGCTACTGAAAAGAGTGGTAACTGCAGACATGCATGTTTCTGGCTCATTAGCCTTCATCGGTACGGCATAACCAAGAAAAGGTGTACAACTTGGGAGCAAGGATGTTAATTGAAACATGAGAAAACACAAACAACGGATGAAGGCTAATGAGCCAGAAACATGCATGTCTGCGGTTACCACACTTTTCAGTAGCCCTTTCTTCTATTTGCGTGCAATACCCACTAATCTGTTCTTTGTTATTGTTCATATGTCACGCACTATTCGTACATCTTTTTTATATATATATATATATATTTAGTTAATTACGTTGTTTGATATGTGTTATTTGTGTTTATTTATTTTAATATTTATGTAATAAATACCTACATTATAATTAAAGTTACAAATTATTTCAAAATATCATTTACAAGGCACACACATTGGAACTCCTGCACTATAATCAGTCAGTGCACATGGTCCACAGATCATATAAATACTACACGGTGTATTCTTTGATTAAACCACAAACAATTTTATCACATCTACAGTAGTTTCAACTTAACAGTTAGGTAGCGCTGCGATCTTAATCTCAGATCCCAGTTATAACAGTGGTTATGCCACCAGAATTACTCAAATTCTCATTTATAGGAAGCCTAGCTAAACCTGTATTAATCTATAGTACTTGAAAATGTCTTGAATTTTCTTAAATTTGCTTATTGACTTTATTTGGAAAGTTGAAGTAATTTATTCAACTGTTATATAATATTGCGAAGTTGCGAGACTTATATTTCCGATTAGTTGTGCTAGTAATGACTCCCAAGTGATGAATAACTTTTAATCTACTCTAACATAGATGGGGCTAAGATTAATAATCCAATGTATTTATTCTTCTGACGTCATATGGATAGCTATAAAACAGAAATTCATTTTAAAGTGAGATCAACGCCGCTAAAGAAATTATGGGTGCAGAATTCCTTTGACGTAACATCGTAGACAAGTTGAAACAAGTCTGGAACTGGAATATTTTAACAATGTTTTTTCTCCAAAATAAATAATGTTACAACATGAAACTTCAATTTGTTAATAGGTATAATGTGAAATATTCCATGGACAATATTATTAGAGTGTACACATAATAATTTATATTAAGCCGTAGATACTTCAAAGAATAATAAAACTTTATTGATAATAAAAAAGTTGTAACGTTGGCCGGATTTGTTTCAACGTAACCTATCTCAATCTATGTTAACACGTGTTAGGTTTGAAAGTAAACTTATTTTGTCATTTACATCATCATTTATAATAACGGCAAACTTTTAAAATAGAACGTTGGCAATTATTTAGCATTTTATTATGAATTGTGCAGTGGAGAATTCCATATTAGATCGAAATTTGTATTTTATTTTACATTTACAGTATCGAAAGAAAATTGCCGTGAACGTTTTGATGCATACAAATATTTACTAGCCTGATCTCATTCACAATGACTACTTTTTAATTCTTGACATGGAAATTAAATGTCGTGAAGGGTGAAAGGAGGAAATTTTCTAAAGACTAAACGCCAATGCAATTTTCAGAGTTCCTTCTTCTTGTAAAAGTGCGAACTCCTGTTAATTCTGTCATCGGCTCTCCTGTAAGGCTCATGTCCAGCTGTCATATCAACAGTTTGGAGGTTTCCGAAATGAACGTGCCAGGTTTTTTATTATTGGTCCACTAAGCAGTCATGTTCTCATTCATACGTTCTTACATGTTCTCTCCATTGACGGCTCCGTGTTATTTTTCATCTAACGATATCCAGAACTTCTAATTCTCCTAATACTTATGCCCGTGTTCCTTATTTTGCCATAAAGTATAATCTCCTTAATTGTTCGTATTTTCATCTCTTTTGTTCTCACCTTTCTCTTTACTTCTGCGCATTCAGTATAGTCACAGAATAACCAGGTTAGTAGTTCTCTGGGGTATAGCACCTATACTATAGTTTTAATGCAAGTCTCATGTAAGTATTTGTTTTTCCATGTCATTCAACATGAGTATTCGCAAACAGGCAAGGAAGTGAGTTTTTGAGGAGAGTGGTGTTAGATACACCTATAAATGGTACGTGTCTTTCTATTAGATACAAAAAGAAGAAATAAGAGTTTTGTTTATGTTCCATGAATGCATGCATGCTTTCATTATCGAAAACTGTTGATGAAAGCATAAATGACATATGCTGTTTCGTAACAATAAATAAAACAGCTTTCTGTTTAGGTATATTAACTTTATTTAGTTGTTTTATTTGTGAATGCCCTTTTCCTATTTCAAATATAATAGGTTATGGGCCCAGATTAAAAATAAAGAGTTCAACTTTCGATTTCGTGTTTGTTGGTATTAGCTTATGTGATTATGCATACCAATAAAAGCCGTCGAAATATTAGACAATTTGATGGTGAACGTTATAGTATTTCGTTTAAGAGCTATACTCGCAGAAGAAGACGCATTAAAAGTGACTGACAAGGAGGTTCCAATGGAACTATCATAATTGATTGTTTAAGTGATACAATGATAGGTATCGTTACAGAAGAAGCACGAGCCCACCAAATCATTGAAAGACTAGATTCCATCTATGAAAGAAAATGCCCCTAGCAATACAGTTATCAGTCCAAAAGAAATTGTTAAGCTTAAAATTTAAAGGTACATATGAAATTAGCAAAACGTATTTCCTAGTTTTAGATTAACTAATGATTGAGCTGTGAAATGTCGAAAATAGTTCACCTCCTGCTCTCTACCATCATCCTATGACGGTATAGAACTGCAATTCATACATTAACTGATGATAATTTCAACCTTGTATTTACAAAAACAAAATTACTCGACGAAAAAAAATTATAAAACGAAAGTAGTGACACCAGTAGTAAAGTATTATATGTAGAACAGCAACAGACTAAAAAGTTTTTTACTACAAATAAATATAAACACCATAACCAGAAGGCTAAATTTTCCAACCAAACGAGGAAAATCAACGGGACAGTTTCATTCCAATATAAAGTGCAGACATTGTGGTCGCAAAATCCTTACAATAAAAAACTGTTATTTTTACTAGAAAAATCAATATAAAGGTGAAGAACCTCGTGAACGTACTCTACAAACTATTAATACTGAACCAAAATACTTAGTGAAAAGGGTTTTGCCTGCATTGTGGAAAATACAGCTCTTCAGGCAAATGAATCAGAAAAACGTTTAACATTTATATTAGACTCTGGTGGTACGGACCATATGGTGAACCAAGCGAATTTGTTTACAACATTCAAGCAGTTGGACTATCCAATTAAAATTTCAGTTGCGAAAGTTGGTGTCTCAATTACAGCGACGTTTAAAAAGACCATGAACGCTACAACTGAAGATGTATGACTGGTATTATGGAAGATGTCCTGTATGCCGCTGATATCCCGTAAAACCTTGTTTCATTACGTCCTATCCAAGAATATGGCATGACAGTTATTTTTAATAAAAATGGCTCATTTCTATTAAAAAGGGGCTAACGAAACAATAATAAAAGGTCTCCATAATAATGTAATAACAGTTACTCTAAAAATTAACTGTCTCGACCCTTACTTCGTGGAATCTACTCATATTAGTGTTTTAAATGAAACTCACTGTTTCTAGCTAATTCCACAATATAATGAAAATTGTGGAAAATTCTAAAAAATTGACAATTGTTTCGATAAATCAATATCATCGTCAAAATGGCAGAAGTTACATTTCATTTGATGCCTACCTGATGTTTAGTAGTTATTTTTGGCTAGACCAAGAAGTGACCTAACTTGTGATTGACTTAATATATGTTAATAGAAAAAAGAAGAAGATGTGATATTACAAATATTGAAGCTTAGATATTATTAGCGCTATGGTGATATCCTGGATATCATTTTTCCAATTAGGATCAGTATAACTGTGCAATGATATAGAAAACCAGGAAAACTATATCTGCCGATCTTTACAATTATCACTTAAGAAGACAGTTTATTAGTGGAGAACTCTCTTAGATTTTTAGCTGTTCATTGACTACTTCATCTTGTGGGTCTTCTAATTTCCAATTCTTCAAGGAAATCCAGTTCTTGTTTCTTTTCACAAATATGCAGCACTTTTAGTTCTGTGTTAGGTGTCAATGAATGATTGGTGTCAAGTAGATGTTTTGCGTAGTGGGATTTATCTGGTTGTTTTAATCTGTATGCTCGTAAGTGTTCACTGTATCGGATTTCAAAATTTCTAAGGGTCTGGCCCAAATAGACAGCATTACATTCTGGATATTTGAGTTTATATATACCTGAATTCTTTAATGGTGGTATTTTTGTTTTTATATTTAACAATTTTGTACCTACCTTAAAAGAAATTGTTGTATTCGTTGCTAAAGATATTATCTTTGAAATATTATTAGAAATATTTCCTGCATATGTGATGGTTTTATAAGTTTTTATTTCATCAGTTTGTTTAGGAAATATTAGTTGTAATGCCACTTTTTCCTCTTTTTTACTAATCAGTTTATTTATCATATGTAATGGATAACCGTTGGATGTTGCTATTTGTCTAATTGTATTTATCTCTCTATCAAAATTACATTTGTTCATAGGAACTGAAAATGCTCTATGTATCATTGAATTATATGCCGCTAGTTTATGTGACATGGGGTGATTGGAACTATATGGAATTGTCACATCAGTGTGTGTTGGTTTTAGGTAAATTGAATAATCAAGTACATTATTAACTCTTTGAATTTTTAAATCAAGAAAATTGATTGAGCTATTTTCTTCAATTTCTAATGTAAATTTAATTTTTGGGTGTAAATTATTAATGTGGTTGAAAAATACATCTAATTGTCGTTCACTACCCATAAAACAAGCTAATATGTCATCTACATATCTATACCAAAATAGAACATTTTTCGAAATATTACTTTCAAAGATGTCAAACTGTCCATAAAAATGTTTGCCAAAATAGGTGATATAGGGCTTCCCATTGGTAAACTTTCATTTTGAATATATATCTTATTGTCAAAAGTGAAATAATTCTGATTAATACATACATCAAATAAATTAAGTCTATCTGATATTATTCCTGGATTAATAATTTTTATCTCCTAGTAATTTTCTTACAAGTATTAGACATTCTTTAGGAGGAATTTTAGTGAACATATTAGTAACATCAAATGAAATAAGTTTATAGTTGTCTTGCAAGTTAATTGCTTTTAATTTTTTGATTAGTTCTATTGAATTTCTAATTGAGTATTTAGATGCATATCCGTAACTATTAAGTATATTGTTTAGCCTCTTTGCCAATATATTATTAGGAGTATTAACATAAGAAACTACAGGTCTAATTGGTTTCGTTAAGATAATTTGAATTATTACCAATATCCCTTACATTATTAGAAAACTTTTTTGTTGGGTCTGCTCTAAGAACTTTTACATCGCTAGATTCTATAAAGTTATATATCTTTGAATTATAATTTTCAGTTGTTAATATTATTCGTAAATTTTGGTGGTATGCTGTACTTTGAACCTTTATTTAAAAATTCTATTTCACTATCTGTAAAATTAGTGTCTGAAAGGTTTTCAAATCGTGGTGCAAAGTGTGTTGGTATGTAGGTACTTACAGTTTCATGTTGTTTAGAGTATTTAATTCTGTGTTGTGTGTGTTCAAGTTTCTGTAGCTTTTGTTCTTGTTTCTTAAATTTCTTATGCTTCATCGTGCTGACACTTTCTCTAATTTTGTCATCTAAACTGTCAAATTCTACTGGATGTAATTGGAACGTGAGTTCTGAATGTACAACTTTTATGTAGTTGTCTAAGGAGTCCCTCACTTTAAACCATTTCTTACATTCTTCTTTGATCCAAACTCGTTGAGCACATTTTATAGCTTTTTGTGCTTGTGGTGACATTTTATATTCACATAATTTGGTATTACCTTTTTCCTAAGGCATTCTTGGTTGAACCAAATGTTTTGTAACGTTTTTGTAGTAACTTCTGGTACAGTCGGGTCAAATCTTCTCTCGAAGATATTTTAATTAAATTAACTGTCTCGACCATTATATTGTGGAATTAGCTAGAAACAGTGAGTTTCAATTAAATCACTAGTTACTCTAAAATTTAATAAACCATTAAAAATGGAAGCAAATGCTATTTCTAAAAGGACATTAAATAATTATAAACTTTGCCATGTCCTTTTAGGTTATTTAAGCAAAGAAACATTTTTACAGCTAAACATATCGAATTTTTAAATGACAATAAATATTTAAACAATATCCAACTTACACATGACATATGTGGATCTTGTATTTATGGAAAACAAACGCGTTTACCATTTGCAAAAGCCAAAGATAAAACTCATTAAAAGTCCATTATTTGTTGTCCATTCAGATGAGTGTGGCCCAATAACTCCATCCACTATCGATGACAATGAGCTCGTTTCATGGGTATGAAATCATATCAGAAGGATTAAGAATAACGATATTTATCTCAAAAAGTTATAATATCTTCGAAAATAAGATTTAAAATTTTTATTAGATTTAAATAAACCAGTCGACCAATGGAAGAAGCTCTTGTTGTCAGATTGAAAGTACGTTCTGTTGACAAATCCTACTTGACTATCCAAGTTAATTAATACAAAGTGAAAGTCGACTAGATGAATTTGACAATTGACATCAATATCCATAACCAACCTCAAACAGTTATCATCCTCGCCGACTTTTTAGTTGTTTGTTATATTATTTTATAGTAGAAAATGTGTTTCTGTTTGTTTGCCTTTTAAAAGACATCTTTAAAATGGATCCAGGTTTCACCGAAGCTAATTCCACAAATCAGCCTCAAGTGGATGTGGACATGGTGTCTCAGTCACTCGAACTCCCCTAAACAGAAGAAGAATAAGCGATCCGGTACTAAATCAAGTTCGGCATTCTGGGGTAACGCAATTTGTGTATGTTTGTTACATCCCATGTTTCCCAAACAACTTTTTTTTCATTTTTATTTGAATTCGTTAGTGGCGTTATTAGTCGCAAATACTTAGTTCAGACCCAATATATCTTCTGACATTTTCATTGAAATTCATGAGACGAGCTCATTGTTATTTGTAAAACAAGTGCCACAATGACTCGTTTTGTAGTACGAGTGAAGTTAAGCGGTGAGTTGCGCAAATCACGAGTATTACAGAAAGTCATCGTGACACAAGTTTTACACAATATTTTTTATAATTCGCATTTATATTTTTAAACTGGGAGGTGTGGTTTGAATTTAAGTTGGCAATTCTGTAGATTCCTGATTGGTCAGATCACATATGGTTTTATTCAACACTTTCGACTTTTGACTACTTTGGACATGCATTTTCCAATGGTCCTGTTAATTCTTTCGACCATTCCATCTGCTTGTGGATGCAACACTGTTGTTCTGGTCTTCTTAATTCCCAGCTTCTCACAAATTTCCTGGAATACCTGCCTCTCGAAATTTCTTCCTTTGATCGTTTTGTACTTCCAAGGGCACTCCAAATTGGCTGATAAACTATTTCACCAGTACATCTGCGATAGTTGCAGCCTCTTGATTCGGGATCGCATAAATTCCCCTTCCCCTTTGTTTAATTATCCATTACTACCAGGATGTATTTACCACCATTTTCCGTCGTCGGAAATGGCCCAGAGATGTTTAAAGCAATCCTTTCGAATGGGCTTCCAACATTATATTGCTTCATAGGTGCCTTTCTCTTGCCTATTACATTTAGCTGTTCATCCAATAAAACATTTCACGTACTCGCTGAAGGGTTTTCTTCACTCCCAGATGACCTCCCGATGGACTGTCGCATAACTGACTCAGTACCATCATCGTTTTCAAGGACTCTTTTCAACAGCCCTTCTTTCAGGACAAGGGAGTCCCACTGAGCCCAATATACCTTGAGTGTCGGTGAAAATCTTGACAGTTCTGGCCAGGTAGGTCTCGATTTTCTTCTTTCCATTGCCGAATTGTTTATAGGCGAGGATCATTCTCCTGATTTCTCTGATCCTGGTGGGTAACCATTCTTCGTTGACTACAGTAGTTCTTGAAACTTCATTTTCCCTAGATTCCGCCTTGTTGCAGTGGGAGCAGGTGTTGGCATTTCGGCATTTCGGTGACACACTAGCTCGACATTCGATGTTGAAATCATACTTTTGAAGTCGTTCAATCCATCCTGCGATCTGGCCCTCGGGATTCTTGAACTGCATTAACCGCTTGAGTGCTGCGTGATCAGTCCGGATTAAGAACTTCCTTCCATAGAGATAGTGGTTGAAGTGTACCACGGACTTAACTACCACCAAAAGTTCTCTTCTTGTGACGCAGTAGTTTCGTTCTGGTTTGGAGAGTACTTCACTGAAATATCCCAGCACTCTTTCTTGCCCTCCTTGGATCTGTGAGAACACTCCACCAATTCCTACGTTGCTTGCGTCAGTGTCAAGAATAAAGTCTTCCTCTGGTAATGGATATCCTAATATCGGCGCCGAGGTTAAATGCCTCTTCAAGGTTTCAAAAGCCGTTCGACAGTCCTTGTCCCAATGGAAAGCACTTGTTACTTCTGTGAGTCGAGTTAGGGGTTTGGCAATATCTCCAAACTTCCTTATAAATCTTCTGTAGTATGTGGAGAGTCCAAGGAAACTCCTAATTTGGTGTTTGTCAGTAGGTTGCGGCTATTGCTGAATGGAAGTGATTTTCTCTGAATCCACCGCCACTCCTTCATTGCTCATTATATGACATAGATAGTTGACTCGGTTTTGGAATAGCGGACATTTCTTCGGGTTTAACATGAGCTGGGCAGCTTGGAGTCGTTTGAATATACCTCCCAAATTCTTCAGGTGTTCGTCAAATGTCTTCCCCAGTTCTACGATGTCGTCCACATAAGACCAGGCATGTCTTCCAAGGCAACCCTCTCAAAACATTTTCCAAGAGTCTTTCAAATGTCGCGGGCATATTACAGGGCCCGAACGGCATGACGTTAAAATTCCCATAATCCAGATCCGGTGGTAAAAGCAGTCTTCTCTTTGTCTTCTGGCTCCGTTTCCACTTGCCAATAACCAGACTTCAGGTCCAAGGTGGAAAACAGTTTGCTGCCCGCTAAAGTATCTAGCGTATCGTCGATTCGAGGAAGAGGATAGCTGCCTTTCTTCGTCACGTTGTTTAGCTGGCGATAGTCCACGCAGAATCTCGTAGTTCCATACTTTTTCTTGACGAGCACCACTGGAGACACCCATGGACTAGCAGATGGCTCGATCACTTTTTTTTCTGTCATCTCTCGAATTACTCTTTCAGCTTCCTCTCTCTTCGCTCGTGGTAGTCTTCGGGCCGCTAACCTAATTAGCTTGACATCACCAGTATCGATTTTGTGTTTCACTGCTGAGGTTCTACCAGTCTTTCCTCCTTTTGATACGAATAGGTCTCGATACTGCAAGATAAATCCGCTCATTTTCCTTTTCTCAGCTCGATTCAAGGATTGACCAGCTACTGGTAACATCTGTTCGAATCTGGCATTGGAATTGTCAGTGGTCGTTGTTTGGCGAACTATAGACGTCACTGGTACGCAGGATCTTATCCTGGTTTCCTTCTTGATTGTAATTGGGTAATCGTTCACGTTTATCGCTCGTACTGGGATCTCCTTCGCCGACGTAACCAATCCTTTTCCAATTAGTACTCCTCTGCCAACCTGTTCGTCGTGGTAATAAATAATATGCAATACTGTTAAATTTAGTGTATTTGGTTTAACTTGTATTTTTAATTGTGTTTATATGTATTTTGCCGAAACTGTTGTATCCACACCTCTCGGATACCTTAGGGTCTATTTATTTATTCACTTACATAGTTGTTTAGTTGCTTTATAAAATTGTGTGAATGTTTTAAAATGATCACGATTATTAGAGTACCAATCAAACTTAACAATGCAATTTTAATTTTAGGTTGTTTAGGTAATGTTCAAGATTTATATAAATACTTATATTTTAAATGTTTTATTCTATGCCACGCACGAGGGCTGTGGTTTTTTTAAATTTTATGAGATTTTTATGTATGTATATATTTTGTAATTGTGAATTTACATGGTGAATAAATATTATTATTATTAAGTTAAGCTCTGAATTTTGAAGAAAAACTTTGAGACAGAATTTGAAATGAAAAAGTGTGAACACGAAGTTTCAAATTCACTAGATGTAATGCTAATGAAGATCATATCAAAAGAACAAGGAATCTAAAAAGATGTAGTCTTATGACATACGATGTATCGTAATAATCAATAAAACAGCTCTCTGCTTATATTAACTTTATTTATTTGTTTTATTTGTGAATGCCCTTGTTACAAATTTAATAAGTGGGCATGTACGAGTACTCCAAAAAAGTGGCCGCGCTGCTATTCAACAGCAAGCATTTTTTTGTCGTTGGTTGAATGCCCTCATAAGGCTACTAGAGTTGTTGCAATCAAAAATCACATCAATCAAACAACTGTTCGCAAATATTAAAAAAATGGCATCCCTGCAAAGTACAATGGGTACAGTATCTAAACGAGTACGATCCAGATCGCAGTATGGTGTTGACACGGTCAATAAATAAAGCTGCAGCACTGGTCAGATGAAAATCAACATTATTTTATGGTGGATGCACAAACGCAGTATCCACAAAAGATCAATGTGTGGGTAAGAATTATCCAATCATGAATGGTGAAGTATAAGATTTTCTATTTACTATGTCATACGCTCTTTGGAAGTCTATAAAAATGGCATACATTGGTAGATCGTATTCGTACCCCATTATTTTCGTTTGCTTCAGAGTAAAAATATGGTCCATGACTGATAATCCAGATCTGAATCCGCACTGATAGTCTCCGAACAAGTTCTCTCCATATTCTTTTAACCTTTTTTCTATGGTCTTGGCAATTAGTTTATACACTGTGTCCAGTAGAGCGATCCCTCTATAGTTTCTGCATTCGTCCTTTTTCCCCTTCTTGTAAATTGGTACCGTTATTGAGGTTTCCCACACTTCCGGCATTGTCTCTTGTTCCCATATATTCGATATCAAATGGTAGATCTTCGTCTTTAGTGCATCTCCGCCGTATTTTATCAGCTCTGGCTCTATTTCGTCTTCTCCAGGAGATTTGCCGTTCTTTTGTCTCTGTATTATTTCTCAGATTTCCTCTCTCGATGGTGGTGATATCCCTCCGTCGTTAGGTCTATTTTGGGTTGTAAGCTCCTCCCGCTGCTCGTTCTCATTTTCTTTATTTAATATTTCTTTGAAGTACTCTTCCCATCTTTGTATCATTTCGCTTTCATCCATTAATATTTTCTGTTTGCCTTGGTTTCTCTATTTCATTCTTTCTCTGCATTTTGCATCGAACCGTTCTTCTCCTTTTCCCTTTTTTATTATCAGTGGTATTATTTTCCGTGCCGACTTTTTTATAGTTTCCTCTAAATGTCTCCATTCGTCGCTTACATTGTGGCTCTGTTGTGTTCTAGGGTTTTCTTCAATTCTTCTTCATATTTTCTTTTTGTTGTTTTGTTATCTATGAGCCTTTCTACCAGTAGCCTTCTTTTTAGTATGCACTTTTGCATTTCCTTTCTTTGTTTACTGTTTTGTATTATATTTTCGCGACTACTAAAAAGTGGTCGCTGTCCACATCTACTTATATAGAAACTCTCCCTGGATGTCACTAGTAAATATAATTTTGAAATGAATATCAAGTGTTATAATGAATTTGAGTTTTGATTACACTTTTCCAAACTGATGATTTCGAGAACTTGACACAATCCCCTCGTACATTGGGAAGGTATATATTATGCTAAAGGTAGATACACCGTTTTTAAAAACAAAGTTTACTTTTACAAATTACTTTTCTATAGATATTTCGTAGATATGCCTACGTGTCGGTAAACACGATCGAGTAGTGTAAACGAAATATCCAGGCTATTTTTTGATGTCAATGTTAATTATGTATATGTATGATGTTTTTCATCTTTGATCTTCGCATCGTAGGCCAAGCTATAGGGGGTACCTAATAAGTGGTTATTGCTATATATAAATCAATTCAGAAAACTGACAGTTCAATAAAATGATTCAAATTACCATCCAAAAGCAAGTCTGCGTTTTTGAATGTCAGTTCATTTTAGGATATATTTAAAGGATTTATAGTTAGAAATATTGAATCGCTTTTTTGAAAATATCTCAAAAACATAAGATACCTATGAAAAAACGAACCAAATAAAAGCGTTAAAAGATGTAATCTTCAGTTGGGAGTTGGGAATAGATACCCCGAACGAGAAGGTATTATGGTATCTTGAGGAGAACCAAGAAGGTCGAAACCCTTCTTCTTGCAATTACGAATCAACAGAGATGGCTGTATCCACAAAGGGGTCGATCGACGTCATGTTCTTCAAAGGGGATGTAATTCAATATTCTGCGTGGCATTAGCCACGAAAGTAGAAGAGCGGTCAGACTGTTTTATCGAAATAATTGATATTTCGTATTAAACGGTGTATAGTTGAAAACCGCCATCTACATTATTATAAACACACCTCGTATTATATGAAATTAATATTAAAAAAAATAAAGGGGATAAATGAGATTTTTAAAGATGAAATTATATGACATATAAATTTTTTAAAAAGATATAATATAAAAAAGTAGATTTGAAATAAGTATAAACGTTAGTGAAATTTTATTATGTAATGCAAGAAAGAAGAAAAGGAAAATTTTATATAATTAGGAAGAAATTATGTTTTAGATACATATTTAATTGTTATAATATTTGTTGAACTGAATATATTCGCAGGATAATTTTTTTTCATTATTTGATGGACACATTGTAACTTTGTAGATCACAGACATTAGTTCAGAAATTATGGATGGAATTGAGTCCAAGATAGTAAATATATAAGCAATAAAAAATACCAATCATTCGTAGGAAATTATGAAGTGATAATTATATTTGTAGTCGGTAATACTATTAATCGAAATCATTGTAATTGAATATAGAAATTTCAGATATAATTTGGAAGAGATAATATAATAGAAATAAAATATTTGTTAATAAAAAATGCTATTAAGTAATTTTGAGATGATCAGAAATGTCAAATTTTTATTGGTTGCCAGAGAAAAAAAGGGAGTGCGATAAAATAAACAAGTCAGTAAGGTAGGTACATAAATCAGACACTGACCCAAAATTCGACATATTTTTATAAATTATTACAAAATAAGAAACCCGTCTCTGTAAGATTAATGAAATCTAATGATATCATTGGTCTAAACCAGTGCTCCGCAACCGGTGTGCCGCGGCACACTGGTGTGCCGTAAGCCGACTTGAGGTGTGCCGCTCTTTCAGACAATACGAATCAGATTCGTATTGTAGCGAGACCCGCGAAAAATAAAGCAATCTGACAACAGCGCCGATGGTAAACGTCTATCCGTCTATCGGCGCGGCGCGGCGGCTTGATTCTCGAAGGCGACTAAACTAGAAAGATCCGTGCCGTTCGAGGCGCGACTCGATGTTTTCCTGAACATCGCCGCTGCCTATATAAGCGCGCCTGTCGTCGCTCAGAGACTCAGAGAGAGTCGAATAGTCAAGTGAATCAGATAAATACGCGGGCAAACAAATAAATCGTAGAGTGAAATAAATAGTGAATTGCTATATAAATAAATTCTTGTGCCTTATAAATAAGTGAATATAAATTAGTTATAATTAGTTAAGTGTTATTTTTAGAGTTCCTGTTTTCTTTTTTACGTTGTTGGCCATATTGTGTCTAAATAAATTAAATTAAACTGGACTAAGTTTTGTTGCAGTATCTACTTTTATAAATAACTATAGTGCTTCAAATATGGATAAATTTTTGCTGAAATCACGAGCAGATGACGAAGAACCTAGCACAAGCTCCAGCATAAGTGCTGCAAAAAGAGCAAAAAAGGTGCTGAAAAGGAAGTACAATCAAGACTACCTTCGATATGGTTTCACTTGGTGTGGCGACGAAGCGGCTCCAAAGCCTGAATGCGTCATTTGCGGTGAACAGTTGTCAAATGAAGCAATGGTACCCAGCAAACTAAACCGTCATTTGATCACAAATCATCCCAGTTGCGTCAAAAAAGACATTCAATTTTTCCAACGGCGCTTGGATCAAAATAAGAAACAAAAGCAGTTTATGAAATCGGCGGTTACGGTTTCTGAAAAGGTATTAGAAGCAAGCTACCTTGTTGCAAAATTAATTGCACAACAAAAAAAACCGCACACTATCGGTGAAACGCTTATTAAACCAGCATGCATGGAAATTGTTAGACTTATGCTTGGGCCAAACGAAGTTAAGGACGTGAGTAAAGTTTCTTTGTCGGCCGATACTGTTAAAAGACGTATCCAAGATATGTCAAGTGATATTTTGGGAACACTAATTAAAAAAATCATTTCGGCTGGAATTTTTGCGCTTCAAATCGACGAATCAACCGATATTAAAAATAAAGCACAACTGATGGCTATTGTACGTTTCGTTGACGAGGACTCTATTAAAGAACATTATTTATTTTGTAAGGAGGTTCCAGAGAGAACTACCGGTGAACAAATTTTCCAAGTAACTGATAATTTTTTTTAAATACATAATATTCAGTGGACCAATTGCGTTGCTATTTGTACAGATGGTGCTGCTGCAATGATGGGTAGTAAGAAAGGTTTTGTATCTTGTGTAAAACAAAAAAATCCGTCAATACAAATTACACATTGCTGCATACATCGAGAAGCATTGATGGTCAAAAATTTGCCCGAACAGTTTTCGATCACAATGAATGAATGTATTAAAATCATAAACATAATTAAATCGAGAGCCTTAAATTCGCGAATCTTTGGAATACTCTGTGAAGAAATGGGAAGCGAACATGAATCCTTACTGTTTTATACAGAAGTTCGTTGGTTATCCCGGGGAAAAGTTTTAGCTCGACTGTTTGAACTTCGCTACGAATTGCGTGAGTTTCTTTCAAGTCAAGATATGTACGATCTATGCCAGCACCTTCATGATGAATACTGGATAGCCAAACTTGCATACATGGCTGATATATTCGAACATCTGAATGAACTTAATAAAAAAATGCAAGGACGGAATGAAAATATATTGACGTGCTCCGATAAATTACAAGGGTTCAAAAAGAAACTTGAACTTTGGCAGGAACAGTTGCAAAAAGGATGTCTAGAAATGTATCACAGGACCAACCACAGTACGATCGAAAACAAGCAGTTGATTGTGGATTTGGCCCAACAACATTTAAGTATGCTTCAACAAAAATTTGAATACTATTTCCATTCTATCAACACGGAACAATACAATTGGATTCGAAATCCTTTCGCAACCAATGCAATAAGTTCCACGGAAGCACTGCCATTGCAAACTCGAGAGGAGTTCACAGAATTAAGTAATGATATGACCCTAAAACTTAAATTCGACGAAGTTCCGTTAGATGTTTTCTGGATTTCCATCAAGACAGAATATCCACGCATCTCCGACAAGGCCATCTTCACACTACTTCCGTTTTCCACAACATATTTATGTGAGCAAAGTTTTTCAACGCTTGTATTAATTAAAAATGATAAACGGTCATGCTTAAAAGATCTTGACCAAGAAATAAGAGTTGCGCTGTCTAAAATTGAGCCGAATATAAAACTTTTGTGTTCAACGAAGCAAGCGCAGGTATCACATTAATCAGCCATCATCATGTCAAAATATTTATTACTATTGACGTGTCAACAGAAGTAAATTTAGTATACCTACCTGTCCTACCTAGTATTTAGTATAGTTCTCATGTATGTACCTATTTGTATTTTTCATTCTATCTGAATAATAAAAAAAAATAAAAAAAAAATATGTATTATGTCCTGAGTTAAAATTTTGATGTCCCAAATCTGAAAGGGGCTTCTTCACATTTTAAAACAATAAAAAAAACTAAGGTAGTTTGGACATCCATAAATAATTAGTATACATGGAGTGAACTGACCCCCGACCTAGCTACGCCACTGCTATAAATATATTTTAGATTTTGGTGTGCCACGAAATTCTAGGGAACAGTTTGGTGTGCCTCAGATGAGGAAAGGTTGCGGATCACTGGTCTAAACCTTTGGCGGGTATATTTAAGAATCCCCTACATATTTGTGGCAGATAGTAATTAGACTCAGGATTCAGGATCCGAAAAAATCGCCAGTGCTGCTGTAACAGTGAGTGTGACTACATTGTAACGTTTGCTCTAAGGCAGCGGCTCTCAAACTTTTATAGCGACGGAACCCTTTTCGAAAGCGAAATTCTTGACGGAACCGTACAATAAAACAATTGCTTTTAGAAATCGCACTCTCAATGGAATACTAACATAACTGAATACTGCATAGTTTTGAGATAAGTCAACCTAAAGTTTTCATGATAGTGAAAAAAATTCAAGATCGACCTTTCAGTCAATAAATTTTGAAACTCAAAGAGTTCTATCAGTTGTTCAACTAATGGTGTAAAGTAACATGATTTTTTTAAATAATAAGCGGCTTTAAACCAAATTGTTTATTTTGCCGTCAATCAAATTTGGTTTTATTGTGTTTGTACAATTTTTGTTCTAAGTTTTATTAATTTAGATAAGTATAATAGTTAGGATATCACTCGCTAGTCATATGGAGACATCCTGTTAAACTCATATAATATTATTGTTAAATTGCTGACAGGACGTTTCCCACATTATTGGATTTATAATTTTAACCTTAATCAGCAAACACGTGGAGACATCCTGTTTACACAATTGTTATAACTTTCTTATCATATATTTTTCTTCTTTATTCAGCATTATACTACATTTTCCTTATTTTTGTAAACTAAAAAAGAAATCAGTCATAATTGTAACATCAACTGTAACTAATCACTAAGTTTAATTAAATCTTTTTTAAAAAGTATATTTTTTTATTTATTAAATTTAACTGGCGCTGCAAACAGGATACTGTCAGTAGAAAATACCCTTTCTGTGTGGTAAAACGTCTACGTTTTCTATCAAGAAATTAAGATGGTATCCGAACCAATAAACTGTGTGAAACAAGTTACGGTGTGTGAAAAGACTGACTCCAACCCGACAATTCCTACAGTGAAGAAGACGGTTGTTCAAGAAGACGGCTCAAGTTCCTTCAGAGAATTAGAGACAAGGAGCAAGCTCGCAGATGATCATTCAGTGCATCCTCCTGTAAGTTTTTCCTTTAATATTATTATTTATCGGCTAATAATTGTTTTGAATATTATAATATTTTTTTCACTACAATATAAGTGTTATTTGAATTGCAATTTGAACATTCCAGTTTTAATGGTTGTATAAAATTAATATATTATTAAAGTCAATCTCTTAATGTCACAAAATCGTGATCGATCCAGATCTCCAATATCTGTACGTCGATCCAGATCTCCATTACCTCTAAGTCGTAACTTAAATACTAATACCGAGATGTCTACTGCAATTTCACAAATCGAATTATCTTTAGCAAACAATGTTGTCCCAACATATAACGGTGGTTCTAAAGATTTAGCATATTATTTAAGACAATCTGAAAAATATTTAACTCTTTTAAAAACCGAAAATAATGATTTATTCAACAATCTTCTGTTAGAGCAAGTCAAGTCTAAATTATTAGGTCCAGCTAGAGACGTAATCATAAATAGATCTTTTGATAAATGGTCCGATTTAAAAATCGCTCTTATCACTCGTTTTGGCGATCCTAGATCTGAAGATATATTAGCACACGATTTAAATACTTCTATTCAAACTCATTCTCAATCATTCTCCGACTTTCATGACGAAATTTCTCAAAAATTACAAGTCCTTAAAGAACACCTAGCTATAAATTCTGATAACAGAGAAGTTAGAATTTATAAGGAAACTATGTATACTGATCAAGCGCTTATGGTATTTAAAGCAGGTCTCTTAAATCCCTACAGAGATCATTTACTTCATATATCAATCTCATCTCTAGAACAAGCATTGTACGAATGTAGAAGATTAGACAACGAAAGATCCCAAATTGAATTTGCTAACTTTCTTAGATCTCAAAAAGGTCAAAGAAATCGCCCACCTCTAAAACATAATACTTCATATAATCAATCACCAAGGAACCAACCTTCATTTAATAATTACAATTCGTCTCAAAGACCACAAGTTGCTCAAAACGATAATAATCAAAGATTCCATTACCAAAATAACTATCAAAGACCAAATAACCAATCAAATAATAGACAAACACAATCTCCTAATAATCAAAATTTTAATCGTCCCTCTCAACCTTCCACAAGTAATTACAAACGAACCCCAATGAGTATATCTACAGCAAATACTTATAGACCTCCACAACAAAATTCTTTTAGACAAACAGGACCTCCGAACGTAGTTGTCGAAGAATTGTTCAATATTGAAGATACTGACGAAAATTCTGATGAATCATCATATGCTAACCCCCAAAACGAACAATACGATGAAACTCAAAATTTAATTACGAGCCTCGGAATTGATATAAATAATATAAATTCAGCCCCTAGACCATTTATATACCTCTCAAATCTAGACTTAAAAATATTGATTGACCCCGGTGCAAGCAATTCCATTATAAACCCAGAACCAGCCTATAGATTATTTTCAGATTCCATTTATGAATCAGAATTTTCCGTTAAATCAATTAAAACAACTTACAATGGCAATTTTAGCTGCAAATATCCTCTTTTGAAAGAATTTGGCATTAAATACATGTTCCATATGTTTATCGTACCTTGGCACGATAGATTAATAGGTAGTCAGGACTTTGATAAATTAAAGGCACTTATTAATTTCGAAAATCATTTCGTAAAAAATTAATTCTATTAAAATACCATTCTATTTGGAAGTCAATCCCAACTTATTTACCCCTTATTCTGAATCTCTAGATAAAAGAATTTTAAATATCCCTGTGAATATTGATAATGGACAAGTAGTTCTTCCAGAATTAAAATTAAACAACATAATAATACCTGAATGTATAGCTCTAGCGAAAGACGGTTACTGTAAAATACCTATAGAACAAGAAATCTCTTTAAATAATATTTCTATAAATTTTCATGAACCTCTCCAAGTCCAACCCTTATCAAAATTTGATGAAACAATTCCTTTATCATCTTATAATAATAATATTGATATTACCAAACTTCTTCGAACAGATCATCTGAATCCCGAAGAAAAAGATGCAATAATTTCTCTTTGTAAAAAATTTAAAAATATATTTTATAATGAAAACTCCGACTTAACTTTTACTCATGTAGTTAAACATCACATTAGAACGGTCGACGATGTACCGATTTATCAAAAATCATATAGATACCCTTACCATTTAAAACAAGAAATTCAAAATCAAATACAAAAGCTCCTAGACAATAAAATAATTAGACCTAGTATATCTCCGTACAATTTCCCTACCTTTCTCGTCCCCAAACGAATGGACGCCAGTGGAAAGAAAAAATTCCGATTAGTTATCGATTACCGAAAACTAAATGAAAAAACTATCGAAGATAAATATCCCCTTCCTCGTATCGATGAAATTCTCGACAATCTTGGTCGAAGTACTTACTTTTCCACTTTAGATTTGGCACAAGGTTTTCACCAAATTGAAATACACCCAGATTCGGCAGAAAAAACTGCATTTACCGAAGATAATGGCCACTACGAATATACTTGTATGCCATTTGGCCTAAAAAACGCTCCAGCCACTTTTCAACGTGTCATGGACACAATTCTCCGTCATTTTCTCTATAAACAATGTTTCGTATACATGGATGACATAGTCATATTTTCAAAGTCCCTCCAAGACCATATTCTTCATATAAAACAAATATTCAGTGAATTAGAAAAATATAATTTGAAAGTCCAAATAGACAAATCTTCTTAGGCCATGTCATAACCTCTGAGGGTATTAAACCAAATCCAGATAAAATCAAGTCCATCCAAAACTTTCCTTTGCCCAAAAATGAAAAACAAATAAAATCATTTCTCGGTATGCTCTCCTATTATCGTAAATTCATTCAAAATTTCTCCAAAATAACCTACCCAATAAATAAATATCTTAAAAAAGGAACTAAATTAGATTTAAACGACCCAGAATACCTCAATGCTTTCCAAAAATGCAAACAACTTCTTTGTAATTCTCCTATTTTAGCATACCCCGATTTCACAAAAACATTTACTTTAACGACCGATGCTTCAAACATCGCTATAGGAAGCGTACTTCCTCAAGATTCCCATCCAATAGCTTTTTACTCTCGAACACTTAATTCAGCTGAAAGAAATTATGGCACTATCGAAAAAGAACTCTTAGCTCTAATCGATAGCTGTAAACATTTCCGGCCATATTTATATTCCAAAAAATTTATTATTGAAACTGATCATAAGCCACTCGTCTGGCTACATTCTCTTAAAGAACCCAATCAACGTCTAATAAGATGGAAACTAAAGTTGGAAGAATACGATTTTGAAATTAATTATAAAAAAGGCAAAGAAAATTACGTCGCTGATGCATTATCGAGAATTGAACTCAATGCAATCGATAAAAAACTTCCTAAACGTAATCTAAAAATTAATATAATTAGTGATATAGTTATTACTCCCCCAAACTCAAAAACACATACTAAAGAATTCAAACAAAACCCTGATGATATCGATGCCATTTCAACTATGGCAAGAGCAAATTCCGATCCAAATCTAGCATTAAGTGATGCTAACGAAATTTTAAGTAAAATATCCGACGATAACAAAAGTACTGCTTCAGGCGACACTAGACACTCCGCACAAGAAAATCCAATTTTTGGTTTCCCAATTTCAGAAAAAACCTTAAATTCCGCACATTTTCAAATAATCCTAAAATACGGAGACAAGAACGACATAGCTTATTCTAAGCCATTTGGCAAAAATCGCTATATTCTTAGTTTTAGAAAAGGATCCGACCATAATGTTATAAGTAATATGTTTTTAGAAATAGTTGATCCAACAAAAACATACTATATATCCTGCCCCAATGATTCATTACTAAATATTGCTTCTACAGAATGTTCAAAAATCTTGGAACCAAACGTAAAAATCATTAAAACAAATACTTTTCTGAAAGACATAATTAATAAGGAAGAACAAGTCCGATTAATTTCAGACTATCATTCAGAAACTCATAACGGTATCACAGAAACTACGAAACATATAAAGTACCTGTATTATTTTCCGAAAATACAAGAATTAGTAACGAATCACGTTAATAATTGCGAACTATGTCTCACCTCAAAATATGATAGAAACCCTTGAAAAATTCCATTTTCCGGCCCACTCATTTCTAAAAGACCTTTCGTAAATATTCACATAGACGTATTCTCTATAGAAAATAAACAATTTCTTACAATACTCGATTTATTCTCTAGGTACCTTCAAGCTTACGAAATTAGTGACTCAAATTCTATCACTATACTTAGTAAACTCCCTCATTATTTCTCTCATCATAACTACCCTTCGCAAATAACTTGCGACAATGCTAGAGAATTCACTAGCGAAACCTTTAAAGAATTCATGTCACTCTTTCATATAAAAATTCATTATACAACACCCCAATCTCATATCGGCAATTCTCCGATAGAAAGAGCACATTCAACTTTAATCGAAAAATTAAGAGTCCTAAGACAAAAATCAAAAGAAAATATTACCGACTTAGTTACAACTGCTATTCTTATATATAATCAATCAATTCATTCAGTAACAAATTTTACCCCATTTTCACTTCTTTATGGACCATACGAAAATCTAAATCTTCATGAAATAGATCCCCATAAACAAGTATTCCAAAATTACAACGAATATCGAAAAACAGAAATTATGCCATTTTTCGACGATCTTTATCAAAAACAATTAACAAAAAGAACCGAACAATTAGATAAAATTAATAGTAAACGAACAGACGATATCCCAAAAACAGATGTCGTATATTTAGATATGGAACCACGAAATAAAATTAAACCTAAATATAAAAAAATATTAGTAGACACAAATCAATCCAACGATAAGTTAGTTTCTCAAAAATCTAAAAAGGTTAGCAAACACATGATTAAAAATACTAAATCTTTCCAGGTTAACCATGAAGATAGCCACCCAGGCACTTCAAGTCAAAACAATTGAACCCCCAGGCTACATATTAGATAGTTTAGGATTAGCTAAATATAAGACCAATTATCATAAGATTTATTTTAGTATAAGTATTGAAGAAATCGAAAACTCGTATAGTAAATTAGTACTAAATCAAGTTCATTTAGCCAGTAGACTTGACGATTCAACAATAACTTTAGCAAAAATTTATAACAGAGATATCGACTTACTCTCAGAAGATATAAATAAACTTAGAATGTATGCTCGATCAAATAAACTAATTAAAAGAGGTCTAATAGACGGCCTAGGTACAGTAGTAAAATATATTTCAGGAAATCTTGATCAAAACGATCTAATCGAAATTCAAAATACATTTGAAAAGATCAATTTAAATGAAAAGAAACTAATGACTGAAATTTCGAAGTTGCATTCATTTGCAGGACAGATTACTCAACGCTGGCAAACAGACCTAAGTAAAATACAAAATTATGCTGAAAACGTTCTAAAAGAATTAAATACTTTAAATGATAGATTGAATAACGAAATTATTATTCATATTCAACTAGAACAAATTAGAGACCTAAGAAATTATATTCAAGTTTTACTAAGAACAATATCATTTAGTAACCAAGAAATTTTAAATGTAGAATTAATTAAACAAAAGGAATTAGAAGAAATTCTTAACTATTTACATACTATTCATTCTCACAATGAAATCGCTTCCGATATCCCTACTTTATTAGAAATAATCAAAGTCAATCTTATGTTTAGCCGATGAATTACTTTATATTTCCAAAATTATCCCTATTCCCAGTAAAGAAAATAATATCCTTCTACGCCTTCACATTAAATTCCCAAGGATCAACAAAATGGACAAACGAAGAATGCAAGAAGACCTTTTCGTTCTGGTATTGCGAAAAGGAACCACACGAAGACCCTTGTAACTTGGAAGACCTTTCACTCTGCAACTACGCTCAAGTAAAAAATGACTTTTCACATTTCACACAATTAACTAATAGAAATACAATAATTTGCTCAAAGATGATAACTACCATCAATGAAGACTTCAAGCAAAATTTTAAATCATTGAAAATATCAAAATGTAGCATCGTACTAGGAAACAATGATTGTATTTATTCTTTTCAAAAACATACTTGGATGGGATCCAATAAAACATTTACTCAAGAATGGCCCAGCCTCAAAGAACCCACAGAAATTCATCACAAAATCAGCATCAACAATTTACATCTGGACGATCCAACGAAGCTACTACCACAGTTTCAAAAACCAAATTTGCTACCTATAGAACTTCATCAAAGCCATTTAGAAATAACAACAATAATAATTTTCATTTTATTAATTCTACTATTTTTGTATTTGTATAGAAAATATTTTAGAAAAATCAAAAATCCAGAACAATCCCAGGGTGAACCAATGGAGCTACCCCAATCCCTATTGGAGCCAAAGCTACGAGGTCGTGCCCTTAACAAAGAGGGGAGGAGTCATATAGAGACATCCTGTTAAACTCATATAATATTATTGTTAAATTGCTGACAGGACGTTTCCTACATTATTGGATTTATAATTTTAACCTTAATCAGCAAACACGTGGAGACATCCTGTTTACACAATTGTTATAACTTTCTTATCATATATTTTTCTTCTTTATTCAGCATTATACTACATTTTCCTTATTTTTGTAAACTAAAAAAGAAATCAGTCATAATTGTAACATCAACTGTAACTAATCACTAAGTTTAATTAAATCTTTTTTAAAAAGTATATTTTTTACTTATTAAATTTAACTCGCTGTTTAAATTAAGGTAAACATTTTGATAAGGTTTCTCAATGAGATTCTTATTGCACAAAGTGACAAAACCTTATTTTTTTGGGAAGTTTTCAATACTTCTTGGTAGGCCTGTTTTAGAAGGAGTGCTTTAGGTCGACCAATACAACCACCACGCCTTTTTTTACCGGATTGTTGACAATTAACTCCTTATAGGGTAATTCAGAGCTATAATCATATTTGTAATAAATTGATTTCGTATCCTTATTCTCACTAGGTGTTTTTACTTGCAAAATTTTAATATCGGTCCACTTTACTTTGTTCATCTCCTTGTCCAGTACGAAATTGTTTCCGATATCATCCTTCATTTGCTTTACCTTATAAGGCTTTCCCCTTGCTCCTTGGATAATTGGTATCCATTGCGCAGTAATAAATATAGGACCTCTTTTTAAAATCCTTTTTTTCTCCTTTTCTATGCAGGAGTGCATTGAGTCACCCTCATTCTGTGTGTGTCCAGTTATGAAAAACTTGTGTGTTATGCTGGACCAAGATTGTAAACGACATAGACATATAAGGAGGCAATATATTTGTGTTTTAAATGAAACTCACTATTTCTAGCTAATTCCACAATACAATAAAAATTGTTGAAAATTCTGAAAAATTGACAATTATTTCGATAAATCAATATCATCGTCAGAATGACAGAAGTTACATTTCATTTGATGCCTACCTCATGTTTAGTAGTTATTTTTGGCTAGACCAAGAAGTGACCTAACTTGTGATTGACTTAATATTTGTTAATAGAAAAAAGAAGAAGATGTGATATTACAAATATTAAAGCTTAGATATTATTAGCCCTATGGTGATATCCTGGATATCATTTTTCCAATTAAGATCAGTATAACTGTGTAATGATATAGAAAACCAGGAAAACTATATCTGCTGATCTTTACAATGATCACTTAAGAAGACAGTTTATTAGTGGAGAACTCCCTAGATTTATCTGTTCATTGACAACTTCATATTGTGGGTTTCTTAAATGTCTTCTAATTTCCAATTTTTCAAGGAAATCCAGTTCTTGTTTCTTTTCACAAATATGCAACACTTTCTAGTTATGTGTTAGGAGTCAATGAATTATTGGTGTCAAGTAGATGTTTTGCGTAGTGGGATTTAGCTGGTTGTTTTAATCTGTATGCTCGTAAGTGTTCACTGTATCGGATTTCAAAATTTCTAAGGGTCTGACCCAAATAGACAGCATTATATTCTGGACATTTGAGTTTATATATACCCGATTTCTTTAATTTTGGCATTTTTGTTTTTACATTTAACGATTTTGTACTAACGTTACTTTCTGTTTTAAAAGAAATTGTTGTATTTGTTGCTAAAGATATTATCTTTGAAATATTATTAGAAATATTTTCTGCATATGTGATGGGTTTATAAGTTTTTATTTCATCAGTTTGTTTAGGAAATATTAGTTGTAATGCCACTTTTTCCTCTTTTTTATTAATTAGCGTATTTATCATATGTAATGGATAACCGTTGGATGTTACTATTTGTCTAATTGTATTAATCTCTCTATCAAAATTACATTTGTTCATAGGAACTGAAATAGCTCTATGTATCATTGAATTATATGCCGCTAGTTTATGTGACATGGGGTGATTGGAACTATATGGAATTGTCACATCAGTGTGTGTTGGTTTTCGGTAAATTGAATAATCAAGTACATTATTAACTCTTTGAATTTTTAAATCAAGAAAATTAGTTAAGCTATTTCCTTCAATTCCTAATGTAAATTTAATTTTTGGGCGTAAATTATTAATGTGGTTGAAAAATACATCTAATTGTCGTTCACTACCCATAAAACAAGCTAATATGTCATCTACATATCTATGCCATAATAAAACATTTTTCAAGATATTACTTTCAAAGTTCTTTCTTTCTAAACTGTCCATAAAAATGTTTGCCAAAATAGATGATATAGGGCTTCCCATTGGTAAACCTTCATTTTGAATATATATCTTATTGTCAAAAGTGAAATAATTCTGATTAATACATACTTCAAATAAATTAAGTATATCTGATATTATTCCTGGATTAATATTTTTATCTTCTAGTAATTTTCTTTCAGTTTTGTATGTAACGAATATTCTTCTTGCAATTCTTGTTTCTCTTCAGGTGAGGAATTTTTGTATTTAACGCGTGCTGCACTGGTCTTTCTTTGGTTGGTGCCACCCTATGTTATATTCATGATTGAAAATTTGTTCGTAAATGCAGCTCTTAACAAACTCCTTGCGAGCTTCTTCACATTCTTTCTTGTAATCACGGTATAACATTGCAAGAGTTAGGCTTCCTTCAATAAACTGTCTTTCTGTCTGCTTTCTTAAATAGTGGGATTCCACTGTCGGTATCGATTCAACGTGCTTCCTAACCCAGTCTTTTAAGGCAGGATCTAACTTTTTGTGGTTCTTGTATTTTCAACGTTGATCAGTCATAGCAATGGTTTTATCGTCCCTTTTTTGAAATGTGCGTATTTTTGTGTCACCCACATCCAGAGTTGCCATGAAAAATTTCTTGCAAACTCGAATCTTTTTATTTTCAACAGGTAAGTAGAGTCCCCGATTTTGTTTTCTCTGACTACTTTTTCTAACATAACGGTATGTAGGATCAACTATTTCGGTGTTAGAACAAATAAATTGCCTTTGTCTCGCGTTGTCTCCTAAGGCCCAAAAAGACGTCAAAAGATCTTGTCGTTGCTCCAAATTTATTTTATTGTTGCACTGAAATTTACACTTTTCTCTACAGGGTTTTTTTCAAAGCTTTTGCAAAAACATTTTTGTTTGACTTTGTTATATAGGCTTCCCCTAAATTTTTTTGGTTTTTTTCTATTACGTGGCCATTCTTGTGGATTCCGTTTTCGCTTTCTTGTATTTCCATTGTTACGCTTTTCAGTAGCTAGTTTCTTTTCAATATTATTTGTTGTAGAGGTAGTTATTGGCTCTATATTATCAGGAATATTATCATTCTCTATAAAAAATCCTGGAGCATTTTCATCTGAGGTAGAACTATTTATATCATCATTTTCTGGATTGTATTCTTCCGAGAATCCATTACTGCTATCTGATATAATATACGATCTATTCATTATAATATCTTCATTTTCAGTAGTAATAACCCAAGGACATTGATAATTGTTCGAAAAAATTTTATAACAGATTTCGAAAGCTTGTTGCTTGGAAACAGACTGACGCCGCAGGCGGAGGTCTGTTGCCTATAAGCAACAAGCTTGAGAAAGTTGTTATAAAATTTTTGAGCATTTATCAATGTTCGAGGGTTATTCATTATTATTAATGTAACATGCCGCTGAGACATGTTACTATTTTCGTCAATTATTTTGGAGCGTTACTTATTCGTCGGCTACACCCACCTATAATTCCAATTCCTATTATTTCAAATATTAGGAACCCATCGGTAATCGTTTTTGCCATCGTTAAAATATCTACTTAAACTACGATTGAAGTGAAACTCGCTCTTTTGGTTCATTTCTTCGCTGAGAAGTATTCAGTATTCTCCTTTTTAATCATATCATTTTGTGTGTGATTTTTAATTTTCTTCGCTGGTAAGTTATCTATATATTTTCAAATTGTAATTGTGTGCTTACAAAATATTCTATTTCGATTTTACTATTTAGTTAAATTATTTCGCTTTAAAAAAAAACAATGTTTTTGTTATGGCGTTTTCCTTTTTTTTCTTCGCCGGTATTATCTTTCTTAAAAAAATCTCGTGGCGCCCTAAGTTATTTTATGAAGCGAATTTATAACAGATTCTTTGTATGGTTATTTTCCACCGATTTAAATTTGCTTTTTCTGATTATTTTGGGAACAGGACGGATAAGAATGAACAGTTTTCTGTGGTTTTATTTTGAAAATTAAATTCAAATTTTTGTATGTATTGGAGTATAAGCTCCTACCTGTTCAATTTTTTACTGTTTCTCCTGTTTTTTTTATTTCTTTCCCTACAGCTCTGCAGCCTGTACCGTTTACCTTAAGGACCACTTTACGGACCGTTTACAAACTTAACATCCACGGACTTACCTTTACGGACCGCTACGGACTCTACAGACCATCCACTCCACCGGATCATACAGCGTCCAAGTCCAGACAACGACGTCTCAACTTTTCACTACTGCTGCGAGCTGTACGTCCCGAGTTTTCCCAAGATAAGTCCTTAACTTATTTTTGATATATATAAAATATTGAGTTGGACATTTTTACCCAGACAGCACAAGTACGTACATAATACATATTTAATACGTACTCATGAGACGTAAGGTACGTATTATGTACGTACTTTTCTGTACATAGTACGTACATGGTACGTATTAAATACGTACATTTTCCAATAAAATGTACGTACCAAATACGTACTGCTTTTACGTACTTGGTACGTACCATCTGTACGTACTTGGTACGTACCATTTTGTACATACTTGATACGTACCATTTTGTACGTACTTGGTACGTATCATTTTGTACATACCTGGTACGTACATGGTACGTACCGTTTGTACGTACTTGGTACGTATAGTTTGAACGTACTTGGTATGTATCGATAGTACGTACTTTGTAAACAGACTACAGAGCTGAAAGCTCACAATTTAGTTCCAAGAAGCTTTATTATTAAAATTTTGAAGGTAATTTGAGTTTACTTGTCACAATGTTAATAACGTTGCTAGAATAAAGTTCCTTATCACTTAATTGTGAGTTCAACTGTATGGTCTTATAAATTAAAGTACACGTCAGAAAGCCCACACTAGATCATATTAAAATATTATACTTTAAAAACAACTTGAAAGCAAATTTAATTAAAGTTACTTTTGACTATTAACTAGTTAGGAAAATATAATATAATAAATAGTAGGTATTTATTATTTATTTATAACGAGACTCCTCCTATTCACAATACCTACCTCCTGTGCTCCTTTAGATGTCAGATTGCCCTGTAGAACAACCTGTGCTCGCCAGTCGACTAGCTTCGAGTCGAAGAAGGGGTGGATTTTTCAATATTTATTTAGAATTCAAAATAAGGCACCAGAGAAAATTAGGTAAGCACCCAAGACTCCTTTAAACTCACACCCAACTCCTCGGAGGGTTAATACACTTTTTCCACACTTAAAAAGGTTTTTTAGGTAAGTTTTAAAATGAAAAACTGCAAATATCCCATGTCTGTGGTTTATTGTTGGACCTTGAGTCCCTTTTACAATAACTTCAAATTACAGATTTATAAGTTTCATAAAAAAAACAACTAAATTTGATGGCTGGACCTAGCTGAAGGCTCACATTCTTTAGTACTCAAAACTGCCTCTCGGCTTTGTTCCACGTGGCTCATTTCGGGCTCTGCAGTATCTAAAATATTAACACAGTGATCAAGTACCTCAATTTTTGGTCTATAATTTTTTACACAAAAGTACTATTTTTTAATGGTGGACATGAAATAATAATTGAAAAACTCACAAAACAGAGAAATATTTTTGGGGAAGGTCAAAATCATTATTTTTATATCAATTACCTATTATGATTGTGCGAGCAGCTTTTAGTGGTGATGACAGTCTAGACCCCTTATTTTGCCTTACAAGTTCTTTACCCTCACTGTCGGACTTTGAAGAAGAATGGAACCTCGTTTTAAATTCCCTTATTCTTGGATGTGATTCGTCCACACATGTGGTATTGAGGTCTCCACCTCCGCCTTTCTGCACTTTAGACGAGCAGTTTCATATGAATCTAGAAATGAATATTAATATTTAGTTTGCAATTTATACAGAATTTGTAGATATTACCGTAAGTCCCATCCCTAAACAACTTCACCTCAAGTGAAGATCAACACGAATTTAATTGATGTGACCTTATAGCAGCGATAAGTTTCTCTGGTGGCCACAAACAATTGTTTACATTAATCCATCTTGTGGATGGGCACCACTGCTACCGACGTGTCATTGATAAACTGCATTTTTATCCAAGTCTTTTTAGAAAACTCACGAATATTATTATTTTCCATTTTTTCTGAAAAGTTGAATCCAAAAAAAATATAAACACTTAAAAACTTGTTTCAAAAAGTCTATCACTAAAAAATGGGTAAATATATTGAACATCTCTCAAAGCAAGTTGTTCGATATATTCAGCACACAGCCAACTCTTAATATATTGTTAGATTATGTATAATAAATACCAACAAGTTGTCTCAAAAACTATGTAACAACGGAAGAGTAACAAATTTGTTAGTGAATGTTAACATGACATGACATTTAAATGAAACATTTTGTATTTTCCATGCTTTTCATTGACTAGTCATTTTCCAACTAAACATATATTTAATATTAATAACTTGCATGGCCTAAGGTAAAAAATTTCTTTTTCTGTATATTCTATCCTAAAATTAGGATTTGTCCGTTATCTTCGAATTACTGATTGCTATTATTTCTCGACCGGATAAACAACAACTATCAGGTTCTTTAGGCAATAAATCAAAGTTTTTGCAATTCACTTGTTTAAATTGATCTGTTATTGGATAATTTTTTAGCACAGGTCCATTGTAGTGAGGTTTGTGGAGTATCGGAAAATTTTGAGAATATTCACTTTGTTCAATATGTTCACTTTGTTTTGCATTATCTAGTTCTGTTTTTCTATTAATCATTGTTGTAGAGGGTTGTCTTGTTTTCTAAGCAACTTCTTTATTGTTTGCATATACTTTTCGAAATCAAAAGCACTATAACTATTAAGATGTCCAAATATTCAAACATCTTCAGCTAAATGTAGTAGATTATGTATATTATCTGAGGCATAATTTTCACCATGAATTAAAATAAACATTTCTACAAAATATGTTGAAAGTTTGTTAGCATAATAAGTGTATTTTAAAAACTGTGGGTATGATAATATTGTTATTGCATAGTATAAAACAATGACATGTTCAAAATTTTCCTTTGATAATAATTAACTAAAACAACTGGTCTTGTATAGTGCAGAAATTGCCTGAATTATGCTGCTTTCCACCTTTTTTACTTTCACTGACACTACGGGGTTTTCGATTGAATTCTGTTGGAATGTTACAAGACTGTTCAATTAAACATTTTGATAATGTTTCTATTTTACTATATGGAATTTTTGCTGAAGGCTTTCCAGTTAACCACAAACATACTAGTAACATTTTTACAACCCCTAAACAACCAAGATGCATGTAATCAAGAGGGAAAGATTTGACCATATCTAGACTTGAAGTAAGTACCTGGATGGTGATGTTTTGGAGTCTTTGCTCTGAAATCAATATCAGTATGTAAATGAAGGTTTGACATATCAGGAAAATAAACTCAATTATCATAAGATCCCGCTGCATGACACTTAGAGCGTGACATATAACCTAAATAACCTTTAGCATATGTAATATAAGCTTTTGCTGGAGTATCACACACAAATATTTCTATTTTAACAGCATAAAATTGGAGCCATTGCACTGAATTCGATTATTTATAATATTAGTGGCATCTTCAATAAAATCTGACAAAAACAATTTAGGTTCATTGGGTTTTGCACAGCCATAATATACACCCACAATCTCAACAAATCCCCGGTTTTGATTTATACTTCATTAAACTGGATAGAATTGACTTGTAGAGCTTTTTGTTAGTGGAAGTCCATCAATGTTAATTAAAATTTCAATAACACTATCGTCACTTAATTTAGGATGTTGTGAAAGTACCTTTTGCAAACATTTATCTAATCCAAAATGAATATAGTGTTGCTTTTTTGTAATGTTTACTAACTTTATAAGATATCTTTTACTAGTAGATTAATGTAATAATAAATAATAGGTGGGTATACTTGTCTTTATAAACTGCATATAGACATATTGTAACAAAAAAACTGCTTACAAAAGGTCCCAACACTACAAACTATAATAAAACAACTATGGAAAGTACCTAATATTACTTTATACTAGTCTAACTGTTACTTTAAAAAATATAAATTAAATAAACACTAGACTGAATAAAATTGAAAGATGATGTTATAGAAATTAGTTAATAGCTTACCAATTAATCATGGGTATACACAAAAGTAACAAGCACAATCGGTATGTGTGGAATATTGAGATAAATACCACCAAATATTTCTCTATTGCACTCTCTAAACTAAATAAAAACACCAATGCTACAGATACTCCTAGAATTTATATATAATTTCTATTCAGATACCATAGACATCTGGTTAGCATAACATCAAAACACATGTTTAAAAATTATAAAGAGATGGTTGATTTGTTTGTTTCTTTACAAACAACTGACACAAGGACACAACTACAAAAGACATTTCTGACAATTCACGAAGTTGAGTAACACTTATAGGCGCGAATTTTAAATTTTATTTATCCGGCGGCTGTATATTCTTGAATCTCGATCGATTATGTCCGATGCGAGATGACAAAAATATTTCATAAGAAATCTAAACATTGTCAAAAAATTAAAATTAGTAACAGGAAAACAATCTTCTTACAGAATACGTCTTAGAATAGAATATTGAAAATTTACAATTCCCGCCTAACATGTCAATCTACCTTCTGCAAGTGTGGTAAATGAACGCAATAGGGCCGAAGACCCTTACACCTTACCAGAAATCGATTTACTTACCACTTTCGAAATATTTGTGTACATCCAGAGGAAGACAGAATTATTCAACTTTCGGTTATTTGACAAGGACAGGATGAGAAACAAAATTGTTATCTTCGTTTTCATTTTATCGAATGAAACTTTGTGAAAAACTCCATATGCACAGTATCAATCAATTATTGTGTAATACAATAAATTTAAGTCAAATTATTATTATTATTGTTTAGAATGTGATAAAAATATTACAAGTGCACACTTCCAGTCACAGTCTAAACTTACTAATAATTTATTTTCCCAACAAAATGAACTTAAACTGAGAAAAAATTTGGAATGTTTTTGTAAAGATGTAGGCACAAATCACCCACCTGATGTAGGTCGAATTTTGTGCTAATTTTGCGACAAAATGTATACCTGTTTAAAAATATTATTGATGAACAAACCATCGCTAACAACAAATAGATGTTATTTTTGAAATGAATATACCTCTATATACTATATATTATAAAAATGTGTACCTACACAATTTTTTCGTATAACAAATTACGTACAGCTGATACGTATTAAGTACGTACATAATACGTATCAGAAAATACGTACATACGATACGTATTAAGTACGTACATACGATACGTATTAAGTACGTACATACGATACGTATTAAGTACGTACATTATACGTATCAGAAAATACGTACAGTCGATACGTATTGAGTACGTACATGGTACGTGCCTAAAAGTACGTACCGTTTAGGAATCATAATGTACGTATTAAATACGTACATTTTAGGTACTGTACGTACAGGACGTATATAAGACCTAATATGTACGTATTTAATACGTACAGTGCTGTTTGGGTACTGTATAACTAATATTTATTCGTATTTGTATAGAGAATATACGGTTTTGTAAATTTATTATTGTGTGTCAAATAAATCCATTTGTCCCGAAATTTTGTTTGTTAATTCACCTTATCCCAATTGAGGTAATAAAAAATAGTGTAACTATAAAACTATAAGGCCGAATTCACTACCTGAGCGGAGTCCCAAGGCCGGGTGTTTAGGTTGTGACAATAAGATACCATGTTATCATCACAAATAGAATATTGTACCAATGGGGGCTCAAAACAGTTACTTTCCATAATGTTGTTTTCACTTAAATGCAATTCGTTGGGAACTTCAATGATAACTCCTTCGTCCTGGTAGGTAAGCTTTTTTCTGCAGCAAATATCACGGGCGCAGACATGTTAATATCATTAATATCGTTAGAAGGCAATAAAAGCCTGGGCGCTGTGACAATAGTAGTAGCAAGACCATTGTTACCATTGTGAGCTATTGCATCGCCATCATTTATTATATTATTATTTTCAGTGATATTATAAGTACGAGAACTTTGTGGTGAATGAACTTGAAACCAATATAATATTATCATTTTGTGAAATAATTTGCTGTCTAATGTGAGGTTTAATTTAACAAATTTCAATCGCGTACTGTTGTATACTTACATTGCCGCTGTCACAGAATAAATTTTATTTATTAATTACAAGCTGCACCATGACTTTTTCTCGACTAATCATTTTAAATTACAAATCCATACCCAAAACGAACATATTTCCTTTTCCGTTAGTTTCACACTTATGTTGGTTTACCACTAGTTGTAAACATTACTAATCTCAGCAATCTTAATGCAAAATTACCATAAAAAGGTATATGTTGCTTTTTCATTGACAAATCAGACAATTTTATAAGTGTAATCCCAACATATATTCTATGTAATGCTTTTCATTAACGAGATGTTGTGGTTTTCCATTAGAAAGATTTCGACTTTTGCAGTTCAGTCAGCACAATAACAAAAAATTCGATTTTTTTGACTTATGTCAGTCTTCCATTAAGAGTGCGAAATGTATTCTTTATTAATAAGCATAATAAACGTACAATGTAACAGTTACTACTTATTACTTACCTTACTTAGTAAATTACTAATGAATTATTGAAAAAAAATAATCTAACTAATGGGACGTATGAAACTTTTTTTTTAATTTTTCATCAACTGGTTGATGTCAGGTCTGATAGAAGACAGTTGAAGTCTCATATCAGGTTCGGCGTCCATTCTATTGCGATATTTTGTTTTCGTGGCTGCATAGGTTGAGATTCCTGTTTCGCACAAATATGTTGTTGGGAATGGGAGAAGAATATTCAGAGCCATTCTGGCAAGCATTGGATATTTATCACGAATTCTGCACCAAAAATCGTTAACAGGTGTCGTTTTGAACAGTGACTCCATACTTGTATCTGACGACATTTCTAAAAGAGATTCATATATCTCGTTTGACATACTTTCGGGCTTTTGCAAGTTGGGTAAAAAAGGATTATGAATCCATGAATTCAATTTTCTTTTTGTTTTCTATTCTTCGGGAAAATACTTCTCTAAAGATGCGCGCATCGAAGTGAGATATTGGACCAATTCTTCAAATACATCATCTTGAAACATTTCTGAGTCGTTATCGCTAACAAACTCACTGAGTGACGTAAAGCTTTTTATTTTTCTCTTACCAACGCAAATAATCCAAAAATCTAATTTTCTTTTCAATGCAGTTATTTTGTTACAAGCCTGGAACACTGTTGTCTGTTTACCTTGCAATGATAAATTTAATTCGTTCAGTTTTTGAAAGATATCCGCCATAAAAGACAGTCGGAACAACCAAGTTTTATCATACAGATCTTTCAAATTAAAATAAGTATCTGAAAGAAACATTTTTAACTCGGTTCTAAGTTCAAATATCTTTGTTAAAGTTTTACCCCGAAACAGCCATCGCACTTCTGTATAGAGCAGCAGCACATAATAATGAGAACAATCGGGGTTGTATGTGGTCGTAATTTGATAAAATTCATTATTTTTACCGCTTCAACCATAACTAATTTTAAATTTGACGGCATTTGCTTCATCGCAAGTGCTTGTCCATGCAGGATACAATGGCTGGAACTACAATTATGCGCTTTATTCTTTATTAGTGACACTGCTTCTGCTGTTTGACCCGTCATCGCCTTGGCCCCATCTGTACAAATGTCAATGCAATCGTACCAACTGAGATTATTTTCTTCAAAAAATATATTTATTTTATCAAAAATTTCATCTCCGGCAGTGTTTGTGGGCAGCGATGAACCCATAAGCATGTCTTCTTCAAAAGAACTTTCATATGGAAATTGCAAGACGAATCGTGTTTTTCGTAGACGGGTAACTAGTTCTTGTTTGACGTAGCTTGCCAGATCATGAATTTGCCGTGAAACAGTATCGTTTGATAGCGGCACAGTAGAAAGATGCTTTGCAGATTTATAAACAAGCATACATTTTATTATGTCTTAGCGATAGTGTGTGCTTCACCTGCTTGTGCAATGCGATAGCTAACTAAATCGGAATCCTCCGTGGCCTTTTCAGATAGTTTGGGTTACAAGCATAATAGTTTTTTGACTTTCCAATAATTGTTCTTTTTTACGTACAAAAAATTCTTTATTCTTGTCTTTAGACTCAGGGTGTACAGTTCCCAAATGTCGGCGCAACTTAGCAGGTGCCATGGAACTATTAGGAAGCAGTTTACTACATAACATGCAGAGAGGTGAACCGTTGGAATCAACAAATCCGAAATTGATATATGATTCATCATACTCCCTTTTTTTCGCCTTTGAAACCGTGGAACTTGAGGTCGTTGCATCATCGTTTGGATCGGTAATTTCTGTATACTCCGCGCGTACTCCTTTTGAACATTCGGCTTCGTCAGAAGATGTTTTGCAACGTTTAACGCCTTTGAGCCAACGTTCCATTCTTATTTGTTAATAATGTTACTGCGTAGAAGAGTTTAGTCCAAAGAAGAAATGTAGAAAACTGATACAATCAGAATACAGCAGTAGAACAATACCTAGACACTTAATATTCGCAACTCGCTAGCTAGCTTGTAAGTAGGTACTTATCGCTCCGAACATTAATCGTCGACGATGAGTGTTGAGAGAGAGAGAGAGAGGGAGAGAGAGAGAGAGAAATTCGTAATGAATTTTTGTTGGTTTTTTGGGTGGAATTGTTGTTTTCAAGAGTGGTGCCCTGGTGTAGTATTTGTTTCTTCTTCAGGGCTGAGTTGGGGGTGTGTTGGATGGTTTAGTTCGCGTTGACTGAGAAACTGAGTTGGGGGCTGAAAAGGTGTCTGGTAAAAAGATTTTTTTTAAAAGTGACTAGGAAAATTTGTTTAAAAGTGTATGCAATGGAGAGTAAGTGGGTGGGCTTTCCGCTAGAAAGTAACTGAAGGTTGTAGTGTGTTGGGGTGTATCGGGGGTTGATGTTTGGGGAAGCAGCGAAATTCAAAAGTGTGCGGAAATGGCGTGACAAAAAGTGTCTAGGATGGAAGTGTTAATGTAGAAGACGAACCATGTGTCGTTGCCGATACATAGATATATGCGTTGAGCTGGCTAGGTGTCAGAAATTATTTGATGAGAATTGGGTGTTATTTACTGAATTTGAAATGTCCCCGATATTTTAAGAAGTAATATTATGATGTTATGAAATATTAGAGATTTGGGATTTTTACTGGTTTTGGAATTTTCGAGAAAAAAGTGTATAGGAGACATTTTGCAAAAGTGTATGGAATATGATGATTTGTTGAAATTTGATGACGTGCCTTCGGAGGTTTGGGACTATTTACGGTGGTTGGTGGAATAATAATAATAAAAAATAAAAAAATGCGGGTGCGTCGTTCGTCGGTCCATTTTGCTAGTGAATAAATTCACAGAGTATGCAGGAAAACCGCAGAAAAACCTGCAACACCGACGTGGGTGGTATGGGGGCGGCTGAAAGTATAGGGTTTGTCCAAAGTGTTGAACGATTAATAGCTTGGGATGACAGATTTTAGAATTTGTTAGAGATGTTTAAATTATAAATGATTTTGGACTTTGTGGCGGGAAGTTTAGTGAGTAGAGATTTATTAACATAGAATAAGTGTGGGAAATAGTGAGATTTTTTACGATTATCGGATGGAAATTGGGGAGCTGTCAAGGTAGTCAATGTATTCGTCGGGGAGGTCGTCGTAGGCCGTGGCTAGCAAGCGTAGCGGAGGAAATGGGAGCTTCCTCTGGGGGAACCTTCCGAGGGGTCGTCTGTTGGCGACCCACGGTGTGAGTAGGGTGTTTTTGGAGATTTCACTGCCCGATTCGATAGTGCGACTAACGTATCGGGCTTGTAAATTATTTAGACGTGATGGAATGGGCTCGATATCGGTATTGACATATACAGTATTAGTGGGAGAGTATGGAGCTGGAGCCTTGTATTGGCAGTATCTCAGGATTGACTGCTCACAAGTGCGGAGTCTTTTGACATGATGGTTGGGGAGGGTGCAATAGACGTTAGCTCTATAGTCGATTATTGGACGGATATATGTTTTATACGTATTGTTACGAAACAGCACACTGGTATAGTCCCTAAAACCGACTCTGTCTAAGCCAGGTATAAAAGTTAAAATTATGGCGGATACGCACTGTTTTTTATAACTGTTTATGTAAACATTGTTTTTGTGACCAGAGTTATCTAGAAAAGGCCAGAACCAATTATTTGCGTGTGTAAGCCGCAGTCCGGAATTTACCAGAAAAAAGGCTTTAATATAAAAAGGACCGATCAGCGGACCAGTTAGTTTGTAACGTTTTTAATTTTTTTATATACGAATTTATTTCCCAGTGCGGCCCTGGCGTAACAATATTTTCTTCGGACTATGTAGAAGATTGTTTTATGCTACTAATAAACATAGAATTACCGGAGTATAATACATCTTTGAACGCCGAAAAAGGTTTATTACGGCTCAATCGGGAACAAAGTGACAATTTATTGTACTTTTAATACCGCCCTAAAAAGAGGTACGGTGAGTACACAATAGTTTTAGAATTACCTTCGGAAAAGGAATGTACCTTTTATGAAATTCTAGGTAGACAGCGTAATTTGTGCATTCACTGCCCCATTCTTTTTATATGGCTGTTATATGGCTTTTTGGAACTAATTATACAGTTATTTTTCGGACAGAATTTCAAAAAGAAGGCTATCCATCCCCAAAAATCTCGTCACGAGACTCAGTCAGCAACCGATTCTCAACGCGAGTAGTTGAAAAACTTCTGGTACTGTCAGCGTGAATTATCGTATCATTATTTTGTGCCGCTATCGAGATAGAGTCTACGAAGATTACTTGAGCGAAGCAGTGGTGATTTTCTTAGCTATTGAGATTAAATTATCGTATCGTACCAAAGTATCGGTATTTCTTGTGTTCATAGTCGAATTATATATGTATATGTTTATAGTGCTTATTACCTTCATTAAATTACCGAAGATTTCCGAGTGTCTGTGATCTGTTCCATCACGCGGTGAGGGTAGATTACTTATTACAAGTACTATCGTAAGTTTTTTTAAATCGACCTAATCGAGGAACCACGCCTCCGGCGTTGATGCCAGTATCTTCACTTGAGTAGTAATTTGGTGATTGGATGGAAACAATTGGACTCAGGTATCGTTACTGATTATTTAGTATCTCTCCTACCTGGAGTAATCGCACCCGTTCTTAGTCAATGGCGGAAGGATTAATTTAGTGTCATGCTATTTCTTTAGCGAAAGAACTATACGGTCAGAACTATTTTATTACAATAACGAGTTTATTGATTACTAATATTGCCATTGTTTTAGAGAACCTTTGTTTATGTTTTATAGAATAATTGTTAGGAAATTCGGCGTGCACGTCAAATCTAGATTATTTTCCCGATATTGACATAACTTTCACAAAGCCTATGTGTTTTTTTTGTTTTCAAGTAATTTAATAATATAATATCCTACATTTTCTTTTTTGAATAAACGGAAAATAATTTCGTTTATAAACTAATTTTTTAGTTCGCAAACTCTGCGATATTTATCGTTTGTGTATGTATATGATTTTGATTTGTATATTTGTTGTCTCTTGGAGACTATTTATCTATGGAACAAATTACCGTGTAGTGTTTAGTGATAATTTGTTTTATTGTTTTTATGTATATATCTATTAATTTTGTTTGCGGTGCCAGGCTATGCATGTACCCATCTTGTTAATATTTTTGATGTTTTGTTCACTGACGCTGGTAAAACCTGTTAATAAACTGGTTAACCTAATAAACCGCGTTTTAGTGAGTACTTCCCAAACCTCCACAGATACACTACCAAAAATACCTCACTTTTTATAATTTCTCTCGCTTATCGCAGTTTTTGAAATTTTTCCTGATAATTAAAATTTCTGGCGCCCTTTAATTACCTTTCCGGTTGATTAACGTTCCGCAAATAAACCCACGACTCTTAGCTCTCCAACCAAAACAAGAGTGCCGTTCGCATACGTCTTAATTGTTTATCGCCCAGTATCGTTCCAAATAAAATCGCTATCTTGGTCCCATCCAAGGAAACTTGGAAAAATTGGTACCGAACAATTAAGACGGTAACAAGTTGATAAAGTGATCTCGAGAAATAAACAAAAATACACCGAACAGTAAAGTGCTAATTAATAATCAAGTTTGTGTGCATATAAATTAAATTTAAGTGATTAGTTAAGTATATATAAATTAAGTGTTAGTGAGTTAGTGTTTAAATAAATTAGTAAGTAGCCATACCGAGTGTTTGAAATTTATCCCACCCGTAATAAAAACTTTTAATAAATAAGAAAACATTACATTGGTGTCAGGTGTGGGGTAATATAAATAAATTGCTACGTAAAAATGGCCAAGAGATTAAGGGATCTGAAAGTGGCGGAATTAAGAGCAGAATTGGAAGATCGTAAGTTGGAAACGTCCGGTAAGAAAAGTGAATTAGTAGAAAGACTTAAAGTGGCACTGGAAAATGACGGCTTTGATCCAGAAACAGTTTTATTTAATAAAGAGACTTCCACCTTAATCTCGTCAATTTCTGCTAATATTTCTGCTAACATGAACGAGAAGATTTCTGTCATGGAAGAGAACATGGACGAGAAGATTTCTGCCACGGAAGAGAAGATTTCTGCTAACATGGACGAGAAGATTTCTGCCATGGAAGAGAACATGGACGAGAAGATTTCTACTTTGAAGAACGATATATCTGTCGACATCTTATTAATGAAAAACGACATTGCCGCTGACGTTTAAAATGAAATTTCGTTCCTAAAATCTGAAATCGAGAATAAGATTACAACGAGAGACGAGAAAATCAAGGAGTTAGAGGAAAAGATTGCCGATTCAAGAACGCGAGGCACGCCAGTGGAAGAAAAGAAGACCGAGCAAACGAAACCTTGCAAGCTAGAAACACTACCTAAGTTTGAAGACATTGGCAGTTTTACCCGAGTCAAGGCCCCAACGTTCGATGGAAAAATGTCGTGGACCAATTATGTGAAACAATTTGAAGCAGCCGCTAGAGTGAATAATTGTTCCGATAGAGAGAAGGCAGTGAATTTAACCATCGCGCTTCGCGGAGATGCCTTAGATGTACTTCAGACGATACCTTTGGAAGAAACGGACGACTTCGAGCAGCTGAAGAAGAGGTTGGACATGCGATATGGTCATGAACATCTAGAACATTTGTACCAATCTCAGCTGAAGAACCGGAGGCAGAAACGTGATGAATCCCTTCAAGAATATGAAGTGGACATCGCCCGACTAGTTCGATTTGCTTATCCGTCAGCACCAGAGAACATGATGGAATGTCTGGGCATTCAGGCCTGTATTGATGGCATAAGAGACCCCGATATGCAGAGGACACTTCGTTTAGCCCATCCGAAAACATTAGTCGACGCATTGACAGCTGCTCTTGAATATGAAGCAGCAACGAAGGCTTCAGGATATAACAAAATTAGGACCATCCAAGAAGAAGGTGACGAAGACAGATTTGACCAGTTCGTCAGTTTCATAAAAGGTATGATTGACAATAAACCGAGAAAAATCAGATGCTGGAATTGTGGCGAGCTAGGGCATGTACTTAGTTCGTGTAAGCGCCCCAAGACTCCTGCAAACCAAGAACCCCAGTCACAGGAAAACTAGAAAGGGTCGGCTACGAGAGGGCAGCACCGACCCATGATCGTTCCAAAGACCCTCTCATACTGATAGCTTCTCTCAGATGTCGCAACGACAGTTTATATGTGGATGGCGAAGTAAATGGCAAGAAATATGCTCTGCTGGTTGACACTGGAACAACTAGGACCATTATACGACCAGAAATAATAAACCCCAAGAAGAAGCTTCTACCAACGAGACTGCGACTGCGGACCGCCACAGGCGAGAGTGCCAAAGTTCACGGGGAACACAAATCCAATTGGGAATTGGAGCAGAAAAGTTCACGCATACGGTAATCGTAGCTGACATTGAAGATGACGTGATTCTGGGAATGGACGTAATGAATGTACATGGTTTCCAATTATACTTTAGAAACAGAACCATTAAAGTGGGCTCCGAGGAGGTATTCCTTCATCCACATGAAGGCAGCGCGGTGTTGGCAGCTGTAGAGGAAGATACCGTTCTACCTGCACGAAGCGAAACCATGATAGTAGCATGGCTACAGGGAATCATGGAGGAAGGTACACCTGTGATGATGGAGCCAAGGAACCACGACGAAGAAGTTGGAAAAGAAGTACTAATTGGAAAAGGATTGGTTACGTCGGCGAAAGAGATCCCAGTACGTGTGATAAACGTGAATGATTACCCAGTCACCATCAAGAAGGAAACTAGGATTGGATCCTGCGTACCAGTGACGTCTATAGTTCGCCAAACAACGACCACTGACAATTCTAATGCCACATTCGAACAGATGTTATCAGTAGCTGGTCAATATTTGGATCGAGCTGAAAAAAAAAGAATTAGAGAATTTCTCTTGCAGTATCGAGGCTTATTCGTACCAAAAGGAGGAAAGACTGGCAGAACATCAGCTGTCAAACACAAAATCGATACTGGTAATGCTAAGCCAATTAGACAATCAGCTCTAAGACTTCCACGAGCGAAGAGAGAGGAAGCTGAAAGAATAATTCGAGAGATGGCAGAAGAAAAAGTGATAGAATCATCTACTAGTCCATGGGTGTCTCCAGTAGTACTCGTCAAGAAAAAGGATGGAACTACGAGATTCTGCGTGGATTATCGCCAGCTTGACAACGTGACCAAGAAAGACAGCTATCCTCTGCCTCGAATTGACGATACGCTAGACACTTTGGCCGGCAGCAAACTGTTTTCCACCTTGGACCTGAAGTCTGGTTATTGGCAAGTGGAAATGGACCCAGAAGATAAAGAGGAGACTGCTTTTACCACCGGATCTGGATTATGGCAATTCAACATCATGCCATTCGGGCTCTGTAATGCGCCTGCGACATTTGAAAGACTTATGGAAAATGTCTTGAGAGGGTTGTCTTGGAAGACATGCCTGGTCCAATTTGGACGACATCGTAGTACTGGGCAAGACATTTGACGAACATCTGAAGAATTTGGAAGACGTATTCAAACGACTCCAAGCTGCCCAGCTCATGTTAAACCCGAAGAAATGTCAGCTGTTCCAGAACCGAGTCAACTATCTAGGTCATATAGTGAGCAATGAAGGAGTGGCGGTAGATCCAGAGAAAATTGCTTCCATTCAGCAATGGCCGTAACCAACCGACAAACATCAAATTAGGAGTTTCCTTGGACTTTGCACGTATTATAGAAGATTTATCAGGAAGTTTGGAGATATTGCCAAGCCTCTAACGCGACTTACAGAAGAAGCAAGAGCTTTCCAATGGGACGAACACTGTCAAACGGCATTTGAAACTTTGAAGAGGCATTTAACCTCGGTGCCGATATTAGGATATTCATTACCAGAAGGCGACTTTATTCTTGACACTGACGTAAGCAACGTAGGAATTGGTGGAGTGCTCTCACAGATCCAAGGAGGGCAAGAAAGAGTGCTGGGATATTTCAGTAAAGTCCTCTCCAAACCAGAACGAAACTACTGCGTCACAAGAAGATAACTTTTGGCAGTAGTGAAGTCCGTGGAACACTTTTACCAGTATCTCTATGGTAGGAAGTTTTTAATCCGGACTGATCATGCAGCACTCAAGTGGTTGATGCAGTTCAAGAATCCCGAGGGCCAGATCGCTAGATGGATTGAACGACTTCAAGAATATGATTTCAACATCGAACATCGAGCCGGTGTGAGTCACCGAAATGCCGACTCCCTGTCCAGACGGCCGTGCCCAACATACTGCTCCCACTACAACAAGGTGGAATCTAGGGAAGCTGCAGTTTCAAGAACTACTGTAGTCAACGAGGAATGGTCACCCACCAGGATCAGAGAAGATCAGGAAAATGATCTTCACCTGAAGATGATCCGGTAATGGAAGAAAGAAAATCGGCAACCTACCTGGCAAGAAGTGTCAAAGTTTTCACCGAAACTCAAGGCGTATTGGGCTCAGTGTAACTATCTTGTCCTGGAAGAAGGGCTGTTGAAAAGAGTCCTTGAAAACGATGATGGTTCTGAGATGAGGAGACAGCTAGTTATCCCGAGAACAAGAGTAGCTGAGGTACTGAAGAAGTTACACGACAGTCCATCAGGAGGTCATCTGGGAGTGAAGAAAACCCTTCAGCGAGTCCGTGAAAGGTTTTATTGGATGAATAGTTCCGACGATGTAAAGGACTGGTGTAAGAAATGTACGACTTGTGCTACGAGTAATGGACCACATCGCAAGAGAAAGGCACCTATGAAACTGTACAATGTTGGAAGCCCTTTCGAAAGGATTGCTTTAGATATCGCTGGACTATTTCCGACGACAGAAAATGGTAGCAAGTACATACTAGTTGTAATGGATTATTTCACAAAGTGGGTGGAAATTTACGCTATCCCGTACCAAGAGGCCACAACTGTCGCGGATGTATTGGTGAAAGAATTCATCAGCCGATATGGAGTGCCCATGGAAGTCCACAGTGACCAGGGAAGAAATTTCGAAAGCCATCTATTCCAGGAGATTTGCGACATGCTGGGAATAAAGAAGACCAGGACAACAGCTTTACATCCACAGTCAGATGGAATGGTCGAGAGAATGAACAGGAATATTGGAAAATACCTGGCCAAAGTAGTTTCCAGCCATTAGAGAGATTGGGACCAGTATCTCTCCCTATTCGCATTGTCTAATCGATCTGCCGTCGATGATTCCACGGGTGAAACACCTGCGAAAATCCTGTTTGGACGTGAAATGAGTTTTCCTTGTGACCTGGAATTTGGCTGTCGGCCTGGAGAAGATCTAGCAGGCGAAGACTACGTGATCCAATTGAGAAGAAGGCTGGACGATATTCATGAACTAGTTCGAAGCAATATTCAAGTTGCCAGCGACAGAATGAAAAGTCGGTACGACACGCAGGCCACAGAAGGCGGTTTTAAAGAAGGGGACAAAGTATGGTTACACAGCCCAACGAGGAGAAAAGGATTTTCTCCAAAATTACAAAAATCCTGGGAAGGTCCATACTTAATCAAGAAAAGGATCAATGATGTTATATATCGCACAAGCAAGATCCCCAACGGAAAACCAAAAGTAGTTCACCAAAACCGACTAGCCCCATTCGAAGGACACCATGACCTAGAGGAAGGAGTAAACCTTATTCAAGATGTGTCTGACCCTACCTTCGAGAAACCTCCGAGACCATGTGTTGGAATCCAACGTGAGGAAACTGGCTATGCCTAAGATAGCGAGTAGCCAGTTGGATTGGCGAATCATCAGGAACATGGTAGAGATTATCTTTCAAGATACCGGTGTCCAAATATTAATTTGCAGCTACAACCCCCGTTATCAGTACCCGATGAAGACGGTGCCCTGTTATTTCCAAATAATCGGAAAGTGTAGAAATGGGGCCAGTTACCGATTCAAAAATCCAGTCTCGGCTACACAAAAGTTCCAGGAGGAACTTCCATTTAAGGAGGGGGTAATGTTACGAAACAGCACACTGGTATAGTCCCTAAAACCGACTGTGTACATATAAATTAAATTTAAGTAATTAGTTAAGTGAGTTAGTGCTTAAATAAATTAGTAAGTAGCCATACCGAGTGTTTGAAATTTATCCCACCCGTAATAAAAACTTTTAATAAATAAGAAAAACATTACAGTATGAAGTAGGGTGGTTGGGTGAGTGAGTCCGAAGCTGCCGCCGAGCGCCTTGAGAAGATTTACTCGACGTCGGACTTTATTTAAAGTGTTCATGAGGTCGGTCGTCAAGTTGAGAGTGTGAGTAAATCTCACTCCCAAATAAACGACTTCCCTGCGGATTTCGAATCGATCTCCCCAGAGCACGAGGCGGAAGTTTGTTGGTAGAAGTCGTTCGCTCATGGTATCGGGGTGTTTGAAAACTATGGCTTGGGTTTTTTGAGGGTTGTGAGTCACCCACCATTTCCTGCCCCAATTAGAAAATTGAGTCAGTAGATTTTGGGATCGAATGTTGAGAGAGCGAATGTCTGTGGCAGAAATCATTAGTACGGTGTCGTGCGCATATAGTTGGATGTTGTCACGGGGATGTCGTGGAATTGGTGTATCATACGTATAGATTATATATAGTAGAGGAGCGAGTATCGAGCCCTGCAGAACGCCAGTTTTGGGGTGTAAAAGAGTCGGATATGCTATAACCAACTTTGACGCTGATCGATCGGTCGGTGAGATAGGAGTATAATAATTTGACGATTTGGTTTGGCAATCGGATGCTCAGTAGCTTTCTCACTAGTCCGGCGTGCCAGACTTCATCAAAAGCTTTCTGAACGTCCATGAGGATGGCGGCAGAACAGCGTCGTTGATTTAAAGCACGGGTGATGATTGTTTGAAGGTTGGTGGTGGCGTTCTGACAAGAGTGGCCCGGCCTGAATCCGAATTGAAATGCCTGAATTATATTGTTTTCGGTACAGAAGTCCCAGATTCTTTCAAAGACTTTACCTAGGACGCTGATTAATGAGATGGGCCGGTAAGATTCAGGCTTTGTAGGGTCTTTGCCGGGTTTGGGAATGAGAACTACGTTGGCTGATTTCCAACAACGAGGGAAGTATGAGTATGCCAGGCAGGCGTTCAGCAGGGCGCAGAGCGGATGGAAGGTCTCTTCTGGCAGGTTTTTAAGTGCCTGCCTCGAGATTCCGTCGTGTCCTGGGGCACTGTTTCTCCCCGCTCGGCACGCCCGCTGAACTCCTTCGATTGTAAAAGGTATAAGAAACAAAGAGTTCTCATTTAGTGGGATGTGAACGTGTGGGCTTCCAGTAATGTTTCGAGTCAGGAGATCGGTTTCGACGGCAAAGTTCCTGAGAAATCGAGGGTTGTCAGGTGGTGATAAGACAGTTTGTAGGTTAGGGACCGTGAGTTTCATTTAAAAACACTAGTTTGTAGGTTATTTTTGAAGGCGGTGGCTTTGTCTTCGGATGTGTAGATCTTCTGTCATTGCACTTCGAGATGTGATTCAACCTTTTTCTTGAGGCCGACGAGGCAGTTGAATTATTGCCAAAACACGCGCCCTTGTCTGAAGTCCATTCCGGCTGTTTCGGCCTTCCATCTTCTCTGCTTTTCCATTGTGTTTTGACAGCGGGGTCTCGAGTGCGGACGTACAACCTGTATAATTGTCTTTTCTGACGAATTGATTGCATAATTCTTTGTGGAAGGGCATGAACATTGGTGTGTTCGGTGGTGAGGGGGACAGCGATGTCTTGCGCATCGATTAAGAGGGATTGGAATTCTTCTGCGTGATTATCTTTGTCATCAGTGTTCTGATGAATGACGGGTTGTGGTAAATTGGTAGAGACGTGGTTTGCAAAGGAACTCCAATCGGCTTTTTTGAAATCGCGAAAGGTGAAATTTGTTGATGGTGGTGGTATTGGGTTGTGTAGTGCGGTATTGACCAGTAGCGGGACATGGTCGGAGGAGATGGGGTCGCCTATAGAGCATTCATCGTCTATATGGTTGAGTAACCTGTCAGTGCAGATTATATGGTCGACTATGGAAGAGCCGAGGTGACTTATTAGGGTTGGATTATTATTTCTAATCCGCGAGAGGGGAAGTGAGACGAGTTGGTCGGCGAGTAGTCTGCCGTTGGGGTTGGTGTGTGTATCACCGAAAAGTGTATTGCGTGAGTTTAAGTCACCCATTATTATGGCTCGTGGTAGAGAGGATGCATATTCGAGGAGCTCGATTGATAATGGTAGATATTTAAATCTGGATATTATTGACATACAAGTACAGCATGGGTTCAGGGTGATTTCTCTTTTGATTGCAAAAGTGTATACAATGTGATTTAGATACCAAAATATTGAAACCGTTTTTTTATGAGTACTTATTTGACAAATAATGTATTGAGTTATATTTTATCCCCTATTTTAGGGATTAATTCATTGTACAATGGGCTGTGTGTGCTTTTTATTATTATTTTAATTAAATAGTGACTGTGTTTCAAGCACTATATTTTAATTCATTTTATGTATCTTCTAATTTGTGAGGATTTGGAGTACACCCTGACCATGGGGCACTGATGATGGTTTATCATTGAACCGAAAGCGCTCTGCTTATAATAAATTCTTGTACCAAAATACAAAATTTGGTTTCTTTTCTACAATTGTTTTTCTCTGGTACACTCAGCTGACTTCACTCACTCATTTTTCCTTTAATTTTGCTAATCTTTTCACAAATTTCCTTTGTTGGGGTATTTAAGTCGATTCTACCGACATAATCTTGCCACGATTCTCTTTTGTTTTTCATCAAAAGAAAAATTGCTTTGGCTCTGAGTCTTTTGAAGTTAATAATATAAAAATGCAGAAAATAGAGTCAACTTCCAGTTCTGAGGAAAGCGATACTGCTGAGCCGAAAAAAAGCAAGCATAATGGAAACAACAAATTAATCTTAATTTGCATTTTGATTTATAATAACAGTACATTTTTGTCAAAATAAATTTTTAAAATTTCATTTATCAAATTTTAGTGTAGGGGAAAAATAGGGGAATTTTATGAAAAGGGAAAATGTAGGGATTTTATTTGTGTTGGTAGGGATGGCTTTTATAAAAGGTTACCATGACTGATTTACTGAGATGTGACGTCAAGCGCTGTTTCGGTCAACATGGCCGATTGCAGTATTTTATACTTTTATTTTCTTGAAACTCTTATTAAACTAAATGTTTATATTAAAACTAGGTCAATTTTCGGAAACCTTACATCACATATTTTTCTCAAAAACCATTTCGTTTTTGATTCCTTAGCACTGTCATCATGCCTATTGACTGCATCGTTTGTTGTAAGTGTGAGCTTAAAATGATATTTTTTTTAAAAGTCGGATTCTAGGCTAATACAGCAATTGAATCTTTTTCTTCAAACCCTTGCTTGTTGAATCAGTACCACATTAATTGAGGGTTGAAGAAATATTTTTTATAACTTCCTTAGCCTCAATAGACTCAATAGATAAGAAGTATTTTCTGCCTTTTGGCGTAGTTATTTGTTATGATACAGTGGCTTCACTTATATTTTTCATAACTGTTATGAAACTATCAAACATGAAGTAGCAATAATACATAATTTCAATTCTTTATGCAGGCTCCGTCTCATAAAACGAGCAGAAAACCTAAAAGCAGTAGCATGTTTTCGAGCAGAGCGCCTAGGGGATCAGATCAGACCAAAGCAGACTGCCTTACCAAGTCGTTGTTTTGCGGTGTTTCTACTGTTCGTGTAAGTCTAGGTTTCTTCTTTTTCATATCACCAGTTCCACTGATGTTATTCACCCATTTAACAATCGAATGTCGACCTGCAAACCGGTCACAGGGAATACTATTGAAAAGGACACGCAGTGCATGTTCCTTGGCCATGATGCTAACTAAAAGAAGCGGCATAAAATTTTACGACCTACTCTTTCGACTGTGTCTCTCTTTAACCTCATCCGAGCAACCATCGTTTCAGGACGTCAGATTTAAACCTGGAACCACAAGGTGGCGCCAATGGCGACACCGAGCGTAATCCAACTCGTGAATACCACGACGTCCCTCGGATCTCGTGGTGGTGCGGTTCAGTACGTTCATTGCTTTCCGTTGTCTCGCAGATGCCGAACGAGAGAGTGTGTTAAGTTTTTCCAGTTTTGAGTTATCGTTAGAAGGTCGTATACGACGCCACCATGTGCTTAATGGTACAAACATCGCTGGGGTAGGGTGAGTTACTTTTTATTAAATTTATAGTCAACTGTAGCGTTTTCTCTATTTCGTATACTGTAATGGAGCCAAACGGACCTAAATTAGACGAGCCAGGAACCAGTTCTTGCAATTTATCTAGAAAGAGACCTCTAAAACCCCATGAATTAGTGCAATTAAAACATAAAGACCTGAACAATTCTGATATTGCGGAGAGCGACGAAAGTGAACAAGAGGATTTCACTGAATATGAAGATAACGAATCTTAATCATCCGTTTTTAGCGACGATGATGATTCGCCTATGCTAGCAGACCCAACTGTACATGCACAAAGGATGATGTATTCCAAAAATACATGTAAATGGCATTTGTATAGCCCACATGCTATGAACAGTAGAACTCGCCAAAAGACTTTGGCCACTCACTTACCAGGGCCAAAAGGAGATGCTAAAGGTATTGTAGAACCGAAACAAATATGGAATCTTTTTTTCTCAGACGTTCTTTTGGATATAATTGTCAAATGCACCAACGATGAAATCGAACGTAAAAAAATAAGATATAAATCTACACAGTGGTATATTGGCACAACGAGTCGTGTGGAAATAAATGCTTTATTCGGACTCTTGTATTTGAGTGGTGCTTTGAAGAATCCTCATTTAACACTCAATGATTGATCTATAGTCTCCAGTTTTTGAACCAGTACTGTTTAGAAGCACTATGAATAAAAATCGTTTCGAATTTATTATCTACTGAGATTTGATGAGAACGAAACGCGGGAGTAACGAAAAAAGTCAGATAAATTTGCTGCCGTTGAAAGTGGTTACCATGTGCGATGCAAACACATATTACATGTGCTCCGCCAAGCCATATATAGGAAAAGAAGAAGGACACAGTCCATACTCTATTCCGACACAATATGTTCTAGATCTTACCGAAGAAATTCATGGAACAAACCGAAATTGTACGACGGATAACTGGTTTACTTCTTACGAACTGGCAGAGAAACTGTTAGAAAAAAAAATAACATTGATTGGGACCATAAGAAAAAACAAAACTGATATACCAAAACAATTGGTAGCAGCTAAGGGAAAATTGGTCAATTCATCTTAACTTGTTTTTGATGAAAAATGTAGATTGGTGTCGTTTGTACAAAAAAAAATACGACGGTCGTATAATTATCATCCATGTGTGATAAAGCTGTAACGTTTTTATTTTTTTTATATTTCGCCCTACGAAATCGAATAATTTATATCCCAGTGCGGCCCTGGCGTAACAATATTTTCTTCGAACTGTGTAGAAGATCGTTTCATACGACCAATAAACATAAAATTACCGGAGTATAATACATCTTTGAACGCCGAAAAAGGTTTATTACGGCTCAATCAGGATTTTCAATTGAACGACGTGACAATTGGATGTACTTCAAAAAGGTACGATGAGTACACAATAGTTTTAGTATCACTTTCGGAAAAGAAAGGTACCTTTCATGAAATTCTGGGTAGACAGCGTAATATATGGCTGTTATATGGCTTTTTAGAACTAATTTTACAGTTATTTTTTGGAAAGAATTTCAAAAAAAGGCTATCGATCCCCAAAAATCTCGTCACGAAAGTCAGTCAGTGACCGATTCTTAACGCAAGTAGTTGAAAAAGTTCTTGTAGTGTCAGCGTGAATTATCGTATTATTATTTAGTGTCGCTATCGAGATTGAGTCTACGAAGATTACTTCACCGAAGCGGTTGTGATTTTCTTAGTTATCAAAATTAAGTTATCGTATCGTATCGTACTAAAGTATCGGTATTTCCTGTGCTCAGTCGTCGAATTAAAATTACCGAAGTTTATGTTTATTACCGACATTAAATTACCGAAGATTTCCGAGTGTCTGTGATCTGTTCCATCACGCGGTGAGGGTAGATTACTTATCACAAGTACCTACTATCCTATATTTTTAAATCGATCTAATCGAGAAACCACACCTTCGGCGTTGATGCAAGTATCTTCACCTGAGTAGTAATGTAGTGATTGGATGGAAACAATTGGACTCAGGTATCGTAAATGATTATTTAGTATCTCTCCTACCTGGAGTAATCGCACCCGTTCTTAGTCGATTGTGGAAAGATTAATTTAGTGTCGCGCTATTTCTTTGGCGAAAGAACCATACGGTCAGAACTATTTTATTACGATAACGAGTTTATTGATTACTAATATTGCCATTGTTTTAGAGAACCTTTGTTTATGTTTTATAGAATAATCGTTAGGAAATTCGGCGTGCACGTCAAATCTAGATTAAATTATTTTCCCGAAATTGACATAACTTTCACAAAGCCTATGTGTTTTTTGTTTCCAAGTAATTTAATAATATAATATCCTACATTTTCTTTTTTGAATAAACGGAAAATAATTTCGTTAATAATTTAATTTTTTAGTTCGCAAACTCTGCGACATTTATCGTTTGGGTATGTATATGATTTTGAGTAGTATATTTGTTGTTTCTTGGAGACTATTTATTTCTCGAACAATTACCGTGTAGTGTTTAGTGATAATTTGTTTTATTGTTTTTATGTATATATTAATTTTGTTTGCGGTACCAGGTTATGCATGTACCCATATTGTAAATATTTTTGATGTTTATTTGTTCACTGACGCTGGTAAAACCTGATAATAAACTGGTTAACATAATAAACCGCGTTTTAGTGAGTACTTCCCAAACCTCCACAGATTTTTATAATTTCTCTCGCTTATCGCAGTTTTTGAAATTTTTCCTGATAATTAAAATTTCTGGCGCCCTTTAATTACCTTTCCGGTTGATTAACGTTCCACAAATAAACCCACGACTCTTAGCTCTCCAACCAAAACAAGAGTGCCGTTCACATACGTCCTAATTGTTTATCGCCCAGTATCGTTCCAAATAAAATCGCTATCTTGGTCCCATCGAAGGAAACTTGGAGAAATTGGTACCGAACAATTAAGACGGTAACAAAGCTGAAGTTGATGACGAGACAAAAAAACTCAAATAATCTAATTTTATAATGAGACAAAAGGGGTGTCGATAAGTTCGATCAGCTATGTCATTTAACAGCTGTTGCAAGAAAAACGAGAAGGTGGCCACTTAGAATTTTATATGCCATGCTTGATACAGCCGGGGTCAACTCTTACGTAATTTACAAATCCAACTCGAAAGAGAACAAAGTTCAGAAGCGGTCCGATTTTCTAAAAAATATTTTTTTCTCACTGGTTTAAGAACATTTGAAGAGTATCGCTATCGCTATCTACTTAGAGAAATGAAGAACAATATTCGCGGTATACTAAAATGCGAAGAAACCAGAAGTCACAGAAAAATTACCAGTGAACTGGATGGGTTGATGTGCAAATTGTTCGACAAAAAAAAATAGGAACGCCCGACACAGGTGAGAGCACTGCCACAAAGGGGTATGTGCTGAACACCGCCGTAGCATCTGCATTGATAAGAAAAAGTCGTTCTAAGTTATTCTATTTTATTTTTCCTCAATTTATTGTTTCTTGTTTATATTTTTCAAGTTTTTCTATTTTACCTTATAAAACATTTTAACTTCGATTTTTAAAAAGAGTTCTTCACATGTTTAATTTTTAATGTTTATTTTAATTCTAGTACATAATTTGTGCGATTTTTGTATTTTTTAAAATAAAAACTATATTCAAATTAATATTGTTGTTCGAATTTGATTTGAATACCAAATTCTCCTGTGATTTTATTTTAACTTCCCCTGTATAACATAATTCATATATCTTGCACAGACCTTGAAGAAATATATCATAATTCATATATCTTGCACAGACCTTGAAGAAATATATCATAATTCTCAAACATTTAATTTCTCACACATCAACGATCAGACCACTTGAAGAAATATATCATATTTCTCAAACATTTAATTTCGCACACATCCACAAACTTCCATTTCAACGATCACACCACTTGAAGAAATATATCATATTTCTAAAACATCTAATTTCCCACACATCGACAAAATTCCATTTCAGCACTACCATATACAAAATATAGACGATTATTGATCTAGGAATTTTTCCATTTAAAATCTCAAACTTTCTCACCCACCAAAAAAGACACACACGTGTACTTCCCACTCACTTTAAACTATCTGTAAATAGGAATAATATTATATTTTCACCCACTTCCCAGTCATCATTCATCTCTTCATCAGTCAGACCTAGTACATAATGGTAATATTTTCATAAGAACAAACCGGGTTGAGATCGGTAAATTATGTTTACAATTAACACAATGTGATCAGTAACAGAAAGTGTAAAACTCAGTGAACTTCTTAATTGTTCAAGCAAATGAACAAAATGTAATTTTCGTCAATATACAAGTGAAAGTGACATAATAGTTTGATTTAAAAAACCGCCATAATCCTACGAATACTACAGTGAACTACAAATAACTAAACAATCCTTCGAGCTAAGTAAACTACAACCTTCCGTTCCATTTATTATCCCAAGTGCAAAAAAGGGTTAATAAAACAATTGTGTTGTGAATTTTTATAAAGTTTTGTATAAAATTCAAAAACATGGATATTGTGTACCGGTGTCGGTTTCGACCCTACCTTGTGGTTATTATAACAGTCTCACCTTGTGGTTCCAGGGTTAAATAGTCAAGTCTGTATGACTCCAATAATCGTTAAATAGGTAAACAGTACTTAAAGTGACCAGTTCATATGTAGAACAAAGTTTATGTATCTCACAAGAACTATATGTAAGAATTATTCATTAAAAGGAATAAGGTTTTTTTGACGGATAAATGAAATTTTAAAGGAGATATTTATTTTCTAGAATTAGAAAGCCAACGCCTTAGCTTTAGCACACTTGTGATGTAAAGACGAGCCTCAAAAATTCTTTATTCCACTAATAATTCAAACTGAACGTGAAACCATTAAGCGTTGATTTATGTTTTTATTCGAAACATGAATTTATGACGAGTCAACATAATAAATTTGATAAAACGTTTATGAAACGGTATATAAAAAATTTATTATACATAGTAGGTAAATTTGAATGCGCTGAAAAATTACATGACGCAATATATTACACTCTAATCGATAAAATGAGAGCTCCTTGAACCGGTGGTGACGAATGAAGCAAGAAATATTACAAAATATAAAGGTGTATACTTGGACATTCGACAAACCATAGCCTAAGTTATTTTTTGTTACTTCTGTATAGAATACATTCGAGTTTGGTTATGAGATTAAATCTAATCAACAATATCTACTAAAAGAGAGGCAAATTATCACTTGGTTCAAACGTGGTTTATAATTTGTATGACAAACTTTACAGTCATAGCACAAGTCATTTTAGATCCAGCCCTGCAGGTCTTAAATCACATCATTGCTCGTAGGTAAGCGTTGTGCTCACTTGCCGTATTCACGTGAGAAAAAATATATTCGGCTGCTAATGCAAAATTTTATTTTGGAAATCACAAGTGGACATAAAATGGAATTAAATATATTAAATAAATACTAACTACATCGTCCACGGAGTCCTGCCAACATCTCATCAATCCTGCAGTTTTTGCCTAGAGGGTAGCAAGCTTGGCATTTTTCTTAAAACTTTTCTTATTGAAGCAAGTTTGTCGAATTTACTCCTCTGAGCTTTTATGTAACTATTTTCACGGAACTTGATGAATAAACATCGCAAAATTTCTTCAAACATTTATTACGTTATAAAGTTTCAAATGGAGTGCACGCATTTTTGGCTTCGTGTTTTACTCCTGGCAAATGCGTATATTATGGCGTCTGGCATGATCAAGTTTTAGGTTTCCTATGAACTTTCCAAATTGTCTGTTTGTCTTTACCTGTATAATATGGGCTATATTCAGACCGACGCGAAGAAGCCACCGAATCATCAGAATCGTCCACGGATAACTCGGACTCTGTATTACATTCCAAATCATTTTCGACACAGTCTTCGCCACCTTCTATATCCTCTAGCTTCTCTTCTGGAACTCTATGTTCTTTATAAAGTAACTCTCAACTTTTCTTGCTTCATCTCTTCAAATTGTTTTAAAAGTTTTTTGGGAACCATTTTTAACTCTAACAAAACAATTTAAAGTAGGTTTTGTGATTATTTATCATTCAATAATCACAAAAATATAAAATATAACTAATTTAGACCAAACTATGACAAAAATTAGTAACGCCGATACTCGCACGTTAGCAATTCCCTCACTTTTTGACATACGCGCATTAAGAAACTCCAGATAACTAAACTCATTACAGTGAGAAAACCATATGTTTTTGATTATATTTCTAGCTGAACTTCGTCGACTGGCGTAGACATTCAACTAGATAAATAATCTTAATTTGACAAAATTATTGTCTGAATTAATAATTTATTATGTACAAATTTACAAAATGGTACAAAGTTGTGAATGCTCAACTTCGGTGGATTCAGATCGGAAGACACTTTATGGTTCGATTTGATGAATATTAAAACTAACTTTGTTATTGAGTGTTGAACTCGTTTCGATAAGTATAAGAACTTGTTATTGAGCATTGAGCTCTATTCGATGAGTGTATAAAACTCGCGTCGATGAGTGTATAAAACTCGCGTCGATGAGAGTAAAACTTTGTTCTCGAGAGTATTGAACTCGCTTCGATGAGTATAAGAACTTGTTATTGAGCGTTGAGCTCGATTCGATGAGTGTGTAAAACTCGCGTCGATGAGTGTCAAACTTTGTTATCGAGAGTATTGAACTCGCTTCGATGAGTGTAAAAAACTTTGTTGTTGAGCGTTGAGCTCGATTCGATGAGTGTAAAACTCGCGTCGATGAGTGAGAAATTGATTTCTTCACGTTATAAGACGTGTTAGATAGAAATCTGCAAGGGGCGTGTTTACACGTGGATTGGGTTGATCAAACGAAAATAACTATTTCCTATTGGCCAGCATCGTTGGACTCGTCGGGTTCATTGACAAGAATAAACAATTTGTGCCTCCAATAGATATTTCTATTGAATACTCCAATAGCAATTGTAACCTTTTAACTCAGAAAGGTTATTCGAACATGTCTTTGAAATCTTCCGATCGTCGACCATAAAATTCACGCAGAAGTGACACTAAATTTAGGGATTTTACAATACAATAGATAATAGTGTGAAACGTGACATTTTCCTAACTTCTTAACTATAGGATTTCAAACACAATGCGACAAGATGTCGACTTTCAAAAATGTGCTATTTCAATGCCCAAACAAAACTATTTACCATTATTGTTGCAAAACGTGATATTTAACAAAATTGAAAATAAAATGAAACTATCGTCGTCGTTATCGTCGGCCACTTTTCCTTACATGTCTTGTTAGCACGATACAGCCTCCGGAGTGCAATAAGTCACCCATTTTATGATTGAATATTGTTAAGGACATGTCACAGATGAACCCTATTGATTTTCAGCTTACAAGAGCCAGTACAACGGGTGCTATGGTACTTGAAGTACGAGACATTTTGTCATTTTTTGAGAAATTTCAGTTTGTTAGGACGATACAGCTTCCGGAGTTCAATAAGTCACCAATTTTATGATTGAATGTTATTCAGGACATCTCACTGATGAACCCTATTGATTTTCAGCTCACCAGAGCCAATACAACAGGTGCTACAGTACTTTAAGTACGATATTTTTGCCATTTTTGGAGAAGTTTCAGTTTGTTAGCACGATACAGCCTCCGGAGTATATACAAGTGACCCATTTTTTGATTGGATATTATTCAGACCGTTTCAAGGTATCTCACATATGTACCCTATTAATTTTCAGTTGACTAGAGCGAGTACAGCGGGTCCTATAAATCCAGATGATATACTAAATTTTTGGTTATTTTTGGAGAAATTTCGGTTTGTTAGCACGATACATCCCCCGAAGTGTATACAAGTAACAATTTTATGATAGAATATTGTTCAAGGTCACAGATGCGGAAAAGTTAGTTTTAATCTTTAAAACCGTTTATTTTTTTTTAATTTACGATCAGATCCATCTGGGATTTTGTTGATTTTTTATTTCTTGTTTTATTATCCATTATAAAAATATACCACCTCAGAACCGGCCGGTTTATTCAAATGTCAAATATAACCTCACATTCTTCTTTTTGATCACAGAACGTGAATAATTACATTGTTGTCAATTTTGAAATTCGAAATTTATCGTATGGCGATAACAATATTGTTACGAACATAATTGATAACCAATATTGCTATTGCAGTCTAAGCAGAATACGATCTTAGATTACCATATTGTTATTGGTTATAAGATGTAACAATATGGTTACTGTAACAAGATTTATAGCAATGTTAATCAGAATCGACACGAATGTCAGCTTCGAGTTTAGGTCCAACAAACAAGGTGTCGTTTAGAGAAAGTTGGTTGTGTGCCTTAGGGCCTACTGGTTTCGTTATTTTATGTAATTTAACGGTTCCATATAATTGTGGAGAATGAGGATTTTTATGAACGATGGACTTCTTTTCGTAATCACTTAAAAGATAATTTGAATTATTCACAATATCTCTTATGTCAATACTCCTAATAATGTATTAGCAAAAAAACTTAACAATATACTTAATAGTTACGGATATACATCTAAATACTCAATTAAAAATTCAATAGAACTAATCAAAAAATTAAAAGCATTCTAATTGCAAGATAACTCTAAACTAATTTCATTTGACGTCACCAATATGTTCACTAAAATTCCTCCTAAAGAATGTCTAGTACTTGTACGAACATTACTAGAGGTTAAAAATATTAATCCAGGAATAATATCGGATATACTTAATTTATTTGATGTATGTATTAATCAGAATTATTTTACTTTTGACAATAAGATATATTTTTAAAATGAAGGTTTACCAATGCGAAGCTCTATATCACCAATTTGGGCAAACATGTTTATGGACAATTTAGAAAGAAAAATCTTTGACAGTAATATTTCAAAAAATGTCTTAGTTTGGTATAGATATATAGATGAAATATTAGCTTTTTTTACGGGTAGTGAACGACAATTAGATGTATTTTTCAACCATATTAATAATTTACACCCAAACATTGAATTTATATTAAAAGTTGAAGAAAATAACGCAATCAATTTTCTTGATTTAAGAATTCAAAGAATTAATAATGTACTTGATTATTCAATTTACAGAAAACCAACACACACTGATGTAACTATTCCATATAACTCCAATCACCCCATGTCACAAAAATTGTCAGCATATAATTCAATGATACATAGAGCTTTTTCAGTTACTATGAACAAATGTAATTTTATTAGGGAAATCAATACAATTAAACAAATACCAACATCAAACGGTTATCCATTACATATGATAAATAAATAAATTAATAAAAAGAGGAAAAAGTGGCATTAAAACTAATATTACTTAATAACAAAATAACGAAATAAAAACTTATAAAACCATCACATATGCAGGTAATATTTCTAACAATATCTCAAAGATAATATCTTCAGCTACAAATACAACAATTTCTTTCAAAACAGAAAGTAATGTTAGTACAGAATTGTTAAAAGTAAAAACAAACATATCCACATTAAAGAAGTCTGGAATATATAAACTTAAATGTCCAGAATGTAATGCTGTCTATTTGGATCAAACCCTTAGAAATTTTGAGATTAGATACAGTGAACATTTACGAGCATATAGATTAAAACAACCACATAAGTCCCACTACGAAAAACAGCTACTTGACACCAAATATTCATTGACACCTAACACAGAACTAGAAGTACTACATATTTGTGATAAGAAACAAGAGCAACTGGATTTCCTTGAAGAGTTAGAGATTAGAAGACACTTAAGAAACCCACAATATCAAGTTGTCAATGAACAGATAAATCTAGGGAGTTCTCCACTTTTAAACTGTCTTCTTAAGTGATAATTGTAACGATCAGCAGATATAGTTTTCCTGGTTTTATATATCTAAGCTTTAATATTTGTAACATCACATCTGCTTCTTCTTTTTTCTATGAATATATTAAGTCAATCACTAGGTAGGTCACTTCTTGGTCTAGCCAAAATAATTATTAAACATTAGATAGGCTTCAAATGAAATGTAACTACTGTCATTCTGACGATGATATTTAATATCGAAACAATTGTCAATTATCTATTTCAATATATTGTGGAATTAACTACAAGCAGTAAGTGTCATTTAAAACAGTAATATTTGTTTTTGAATATTTTCTGCTTATTTCGTTAGAGCACATCTCTATGAAGACAAGTTGTCCTCATTTTTGACATAAAATGTTGAGTATTATATTTCATAGACAGTTTTCGAAAAAGTGCCTCTCAGGTACAGCGCGCCCTAAGCCGTTATTAGTGGGTTAAATTTTGAAACTTTGAAGCTACAAAAGGAAACTCTTATAAGATCAAAATATGTGTTATTTTATTAGTTAGACGTACGTAATCTAAATCAGACTCAAAATTCGTCTTTACTTTTATAATCATATTGAATTGAATAATATTGTGACATGGTCACACGATGAAGCAGATATCGAACATGTGTATATCAAATTCTAGTGTGTGATCTTGTATCCATAGGGGGTAAATATATTTAGCAAAAATCATTGTATCATCCTTAGTTTATAGTCAGCCGGTTGAAGGGCAAAACACAAACAGAAAAATATTAAATATATTATAAGGTTATCATCATTATCATACAATAACAAATTATTTTTTTTATAACCAAAGATCTCCGTATCTTCTTCATACAAACATCACGAGAAAAATAGATTAAATATATAACTATATGACCTGACCGTTCTAAAATTGGGAGCATTCAGGAAGTGTTGTCATTCCACAACCGTTAAAATCACTTATTTTTTTAACCCATTATTGAACTGTTGTTATTTTTTGTTAAATGAATGTTTGATCTTGTTTTTGCTTTCAAAAAGTGTTGTTGTTAATTTAGAATGTGTGTGAGGGCGTGTGTGTGTGTGTGAGGGTGTGTGTGTGTGTGTGTGAGGGTGTGTGTGTGAGGGTGTGTGTGTGTGTGTGTGTGTGTGAGGGTGTGTGTGTGAGGGTGTGTGTGTGTGTGTGTGTGTGTGTGTGAAAAAGTGACAAAGAGAAATTTAAAAGTAGGTGTTATTTGATAGCCAATGTTATTGGCATGAGTAAAATGTACCTCTGCATACAGAAATTGACATGATTCGGTTAATGAGTAATGCTATGTTTATTTAATATTGAGGGATTAGTCGCTTTCAAAAGGGCCAATTGGTTTCTCTGTTATTTTTAGTCCACCATATTAATATTTTTAATAATTTTCACCATATTCTTACACTATTTATTGAACCAATTAGCATTTCCTGTATTATTTTTCTCTCGAGTTTCTTCCAAAATTGCTTTTTCGATATTTTCTCATTTTTCGTCTAATTTGTTGAATTGATTTCGTTCCAGTTTTTTCTCTTGTATTATCATGGTGTTTATATATATTTATATTTGTTAATATGTCCTATCTATAAAGGGAAAAAGTCACATTGCAAGCTATAGTATCTTGGGTTCCCTTTTGCTTGATTTTTTAGCGACTCTTTTAGTCTTACTTCCTCCGGAAATCTCATAATATCAAACATAATTAAACTCAGCTAGGCTTTCCCTTCTATTTCATTTCCTTCCAGGTATTGTGAAGTTTTTAGATCAGGGTAGTTTTAAAGCATCTGTGTAGAGATTTTTTTCTCTCCTTCAGAAAATCTCAAAATTCAAAAAACCCAGTAAGTTCCCCCCTTTCCAATGACCAATGAGAATTACTGCAATTTAGTGTAATTCATCTTTTTACAACCACGCACTTTATCTATTCTGGTTGTGATTTCTCAAAATGATCCTAAATTGTTTTACGCCGAGCTGCTCTGCAGTATTGAGATTGCTTGTATTCTTGTTTTCATAGCGGTTTCAGCTGATTTTACTATACAGCTAAAATCTTACATATAACGTCTCAATTTCTATGTTTATAACCTTATAATTTATTTAGTTCCCTTCACTCCATTATGCCCTAGGATATATACGAAATTAACAGTTCTTTCTTCCTAGGTCAATTAATTTTCTAAGGTATTACCATCTTAAAACTAGTCATTGCTGCTTGGTTGTCGGACATTATAACATTTTCCTGTAGCAATAATTGATTAGCTTGACTATTTGACCCTTGGCTTCAGGTCTATATACTCCTACTCCAGTTTTATCTGCTGTTTTATATCTACTTTTTGGATTCGTTTCTACAACTCAGGTTTTTGTCACAAAGTTGAACTGTCTCTAATCGGTATTAACTGCCCTCAGAAGCAGGACAAGGCTTGTAAAGGATAATTGGATATTTGATCATTCTTTCTAAAATATTAAAATTTACGAGTATTCCGGGTGAAACTTTCGTTTGTATACCACAACGGTTCTAACAAACATTGATTAACTGTTTTCCTTTCATATTTCTCAACATTAATGACACATTAGACATATTTACTATTTCGTAATTTATGTATTGTTGATTTTATGATTGACGTTAATAATAATCTTGTTGCGCACACATTTCGATCCAACTGTGTAAAACATCAATTAAAATATTTGTCTTACCATTGCCTTATTGATTGTTATTTTCAAGAAACCATAGTTTTATTTATAATCGTGTATTTTTTTATTCAGTATGATTAGGCGAACAACATTACCAGGAATTGTGTAAATATTTTAAAATGCATGAAGTATTAGTTAAAAACTCTCTCTTTCATAAAAATTTGAATATATACGGCGTCTCAAAAAAACATGCTAAGTTGAGCAGTTTTACTTAGTATAAAAATGAATAGAGATATGATTTTATGAAAGTTTTAGATCCCCCATTGTTGAGATACAGAGGCTTAAAGTTTAAAATAAGGATCAGCCAGTTATCGCATGTAAAAATAAACGGTTTTAAAGATTAAAACTAACTTTTCCGCATCTGTGGCCCTGAACAATATTCTATCATAAAATTGTTACTTGTATACATTTCGGGGGATGTATCGTGCTAACAAACCAAAATTTCTCCAAAAATAACCAAAAATTTAGCATATCTGGATTTATAGGACCCGCTGTACTCGCTCTAGTCAACTGAAAATCAATAGAGTACATCTGTGGGACACCTTGAACAATATTCAATCATAAAATTGATCAATCGTATCGTGCTAACAAACTGAAAATTCTCCAAATATGACAAGAATTTGGTACTTCAAGTACCATACATAGCACCCGCTGTACTGGCTTTAGTGAGCTGAATATCAATAGGGTTCATCTTTGAGACGCTCTTAATAATATCCAATCATAAAATTGGTCACTTGTATATACTCCGGAGGCTGTATCGTGCTAACAATCTGAAACTTCTCCAAAAAATGACAAAAATATCGTGGCACCTGTTGTATTGGCTCTGGTGAGCTGAAAATCAATAGGGTTTATCAGTGAGATGTCCTGAATAATATTCAATCATAAATCGCGACAGCTGACATAGATACTTTGATAAGTTTTAAAAATGATTCAGAGAATCAGTTTAGTATGAATGATATGCAAGAATTAAAACTTTTTCTAGGTATTAAAGTCGAACGAAATAAAGATGCAATTACGTTATTTGGAAACCGTTTTAAATAAATTTAACATGACAGATTGTAAGCCATTTAATACGCCATTGCCCAATAAATTAAATTATGATGACTTAAATTCCGTCATAAAAATTGATGCACCTTGTAGAAATTTAATAGGTTGTTTAATGTATGTAATGTTATGTACAAAACCAGATATCTGTACAGCCATTTTTTTATTAAATAATCAATAAAACAGCTCTCTACTTATATTAACTTTATTTAGTTGTTTTATTTGTGAATGCCCTTTTCCCATTACAAATCTAATAGTGACAGATATAGTCAATATTTATTTAATTTAATTTTTAGATTAGAGACTCTGTAACTCAAAAATGGGGGCGCTAATACTTTCATAAAACAGGCTCTATTAAGTTTTGCTCTCCCATGATTCTTGAGACATTTTGTATACTTAAATTTTGAGAATCATTGTTTTTTATTATATTTCTAGCTGAACTTCGTCGACTGGCGTAGACATTCAACTAGATAAATAATCTTAATTTGACAAAATTAATTTCGAAATTAACGATTTATTATGTACAAATTTACGAGAATGGTACAAAGTTATGAATGTTGAACTTCGGTGGTTTCAGATCGGAAGACACTTTATGTTTCGTTTTGATGAATACTCACTTGGCTCGTATAGAAACTAAGTAACGATGTGTTAGACTTAGTATCTCTGATTGTTTGACTTTGAGTGTTACTTCGATATGTAACGACGACTCGATGAACTCGATTGAGTGTTGAATTGAGTTATGAGCTAACTTGAGTATTGAATTGATTTCAAGTGTCGCTTCGATGAGTGGTAGAACTGATTTCGTTTTCGAGTTGTAAGCTCGTTTCGATGAGTATAAAAACTCTGTTTTCGTTGTTGAGTGTTGAACTCGCTTGGATGAGTAGTAGAACTGATTTAGTTTTCGAGTTGTAAGCTCGCTTCGATGAGTATTAAAAAACTGACTTTGTTATTGAGTGTTGAACTCGTTTCGATGAGTATAAGAACTGACTTTGTTATTGAGTATTGAACTCGTTTCGATGAGTATAAGAACTTTGTTATTGAGTATTGAACTCGCTTCGGTGAGTGTAAAACTAACTTCTTCACGTTGTAAGATGTGTTAAATAGAAATCTGCAAGGGGCGTGTTTACACGTGGATTGGGTTGACCAAACGAAAATAAATATTTCCTATTGGCCAGTATCATTTGACTCGTCGGGTTCATCGACAAGAATCAACAATGTATGCCTTCAATAGACATTTCAATTTCTATTGAATACTCCAATAGCAATCGTAACCTTTTTACTCAGAAAGGTTATTCAAACGTTTCTTACAAATCTTCCGATCGTCGATCAAAAAAATTCACTCACAAAGTTTCAATAAGCTTAGGGTGTTCACAATACAATAGATAATAGGGTTAAACGTGACAATTTCCTAACTCCTTAACTATAGAATTTCAAATACCATGCGACAATATGTCGACTTTCAAAATGTGCCATTTCAATGCTCAAACAAAACTATTTACAATTATTATTGCAAAACGTGATATTTTAAAGGTATTTAACAAAAGCTGGGAATAAAGTGTAACTACCCTTTGAATTTACAACAATACAAAAGATCTTATCAATTCTGTAACACATTTTTACAACGCTTGCAACTGTAATAAATACCAAAATAAGAAACATGGGGAGAATCATCCTGTATAACAAATTACTTTTTACATTGTAACGTCTAAACTATAGAAAGCGGTCGTTCACATTCATACATTGTAAAAAACACTTATCTAAGCGGTCTGTCTTGTTGCAAAAAGAAAAAAATAATATTTTAACCGGAAATAATAATTGCGTCAAAATAACGAAATTTTGCGGAATCAAATAAAAATTCAATTGTTAATCGAGGTAAAAAACCTATTACACAATTACGTCGAACGATAAGTTCCACCAATCAAAAATCAACAGGTACAAAAAAAATAAAAGATTGCTGACCTAGGGAGAAATGTCGAAACGGCGAAGGTGTAACAATTGAGGGGCAGTTGGTAAAAACTCGCTGTCGGGAACGGTCCAGTTTTTTGGGTTCGCGGATAGCGATTTTTGAGGAGTCCTGAGTTTCAGTAATTTATAATTAAAGTAGTGTTTTAGCAATCAGGTATAATTTTTTATCGAAAGGGGGAAAGGGAGCGTCTACTGTACGCGCTCTGAAAGGGTTTCTTTTTGTTCGAAACGCGAATCGTGTCCGTCGGCGTCTTTGTGAACACCCAGTCCGGGAATTGGTAAGTCTGATTTCAAAATTATACTAACTGTGTATTATGACTTTTTTTGTAGTTTGATCAGATTATTAACATTGCCAGCCCGCATACTATGATATTATATCTATATAATTGAATTTGTGTTATGATAGTTCATATCGCATACGAGTATTTAATGGTGATATCTCACCGTATGAATTAGGAATAGGGAGCACATTTGAGGTTGAATATTAAATTCCTAATATCAAAGTTTCATATATAGGGTGCGCGAAAATATTTAGGTTCTGGCGATTATTTTTAAAATGACAAATTTCTTTTTATGCTGCGAGTCATTCGCGTTGATGTAAAAGGGTATCTCAAGTTTTCTCTCGATCTTATCACTGGTTTTATTTAATTACAGTCACAAGACTCTATATACGATTATTCCTGACGCTTTGTCAATTTGGTGTAATTTATTTTTATTTTCTTATTTTTTTTATTAAACTCGTTTAAGAAATCATTGTCGGTTAATTTATTTTCTCAACCAGGTGAGCATGAACATATACACATAAGAGCTACACCTAAAATTTTTCCTCAACACACCCCTCTAACTGACGCAACCCCATAACACAAGACCTCTCATTACCAACGACAACTGGTAGCAGCGGAGGCCGAAGCCAGCTCTTTCGGATATTTCTTACAGGAGCCGTTGACTCCTGTTTCACACGGAATCGTGGGTGGTGACAGCCAGCTACGCAGTGGCGTAGCTAGAAACCAAGGGCCCTGGGGCAAATTAAAAAATGGGGCCCCACTGCTATGTAAACTGATTAGGTTTTATCAAATAAAAATATGAAATATACAAATACTTTTAAAATGCTAAGCTACTTAACTTCTTAAGCTCTTTTTTGTGCACTGCAGGACAGGTAATAAAAAAATTAAACAGTAACAACATAAATTACAATTAATACTTGGTGTAGGTTTGGCTAATAAAACGAAATAGAGAAGATTCAAGGGTTTATTATATAAAGGTCGGGCCTACCAACTGACTAAATAACAATTATATTTACAATTTTTTCCTAGCTTTAGTTTTCGCAAAAGTATCAATGACTTCGTTTAAATCCAGGCTTGAAGCGGTTTTGTTTTCAATTGCTATTAGCGATAAATGTCGGAGTCGAGTTGAGCCCATATTATTTCTTAAATAATTTTTTATTATTTTTAATTTGCTAAATGACCTTTCAGCTGATGCAGAAGTGACAGGAATTGTAAAGAATAATAACATTGCTGTAAATACTTCCGTTAGGTCGCATTCTAGCACTCCATAGTTGCTCATTATTACCTTACATAATTGGTAAACAGTCCATGCTTTAGTTAGTTGAGGTAAAACTAGGTGGTAAATATTAATAAATTGAAGTGAAAAACTAGGGCCTATTATATCTGAATATTTTCTTTGAAATTCGTCACACTTTTGTAATAAAGTTGCTTCATCAACATGTAATAAAAATGTTGGTGTTAGAAAATCGAATTTATGACAGACTGCACTCATACCAATAAAACGTGTTTCTAATTGAGATATTACTGTGTCTAGTACATTATTGAAAATCTTAAATTTAAATATTTTTTCTCGGTTTGGAAATCGGTGATCAGCAGCTAATTCATCAAAATGTTTTTTAACTTTTCTTTGCATTTATTCTTGAAAATGGGGATCAATACCATATGTTCTTGCAGTTTCACTGGATTTGCACTTGAATAATTCGAAATCATTTCTATAAATTTGCAACTTTGCTTTGGTCTCTGCTAAAACTTTACTCGCCTCGCCCAAATTGATATCGCATTTTTGTAAAGTTTTGGATGCATAATTGATGTCGTTCAATACATTGTGCATGAATTCGCAAAGCAACGAACTCGAAATTTAGCATTTTTGTTTTAATAGTCTCTGCTTCACTACGCTCATCTTTATTAGGACTCTTTAGAATTATTTCTGATAATGCTTTGATAATATCCAAATAACGAAGTTTTATTGCAGATATTGTATTGATCCTACTGGACCATCTAGTTGGATTTAGTTTTTTTAGAGTGGTGTCCGATTCGCCAGTGAATTTTGACAGTAGATCCCAACGTTTGATGCTGTTTCCGAAAAAGTTATACAAATTTTGCAACGTTGCGAAAAAATTCTGTATTTCCACACAACTGCTAACGGCATCATTTATCACCAAATTTAAATTATGAGTGGCACAATGTACGTACTCTGCGTTACGCTGGATATCCTTAATATGTTTTTGTACACCATTATACACACCACTCATCACACTGGCTCTATCATAGCCTTGCCCCACACATTTTTTTAAATCAATATTTTTGTCGATAAATAATGTTGTCACTTGGTTGACTAAATCTACTGCGCCATGTTTGAATGCTGCATAAAAGCCTAGAAACACTTCTTTTACTTCTATATCAATTGGCTGTCCATTTTCCGATCTGGTTATTACTGCATACCTCACAACAATGCTTAGCTGATCTACCTTCGATATGTCCTGTGTCGTATCCATTATGATGGCAAAAAACGGTGACGCTCTAATTTGTTCTAGTAGATGGGTTTCGAGTTTGGTCCCTAAGCTCTCAATCATTTCATTTTGAATTGTTGCACTCAGATATCTTGTAGATTCTAAAAACATAAAAAAACACAATTTCGAAAAAGTCCTGATATTAAACAGTTAATAATTATAAAAAAAATAAAACAATAAAAAAACTTAGAAATAATTATTATTACCTTTGGGCATATCCAAAACTTGCCGCAAAATCTGATCATATCGGGCGACAAGCTCTACAAAGGACAGAAAATTTCCGTGGTTTCCTTCCTGACTTAAGTCTTCTTGATGTCCTCTCAAAGCCATAGAACTCTTTGCTAGGGTAAGTATGATGTCTGTTGGAAAAGGTCCTGAAGGCTGTAAAGGCCCCATATCAAGAATTTGACGTTTTTCGTTATCACTTAATATTTTGTTCGTGAAGTTTCCCGTCATAAAAAGATTTGTCGTACACATTTTCGAAAAATGTAGAGGTCTGTGGTTCCTCCAAAACCGCTCTTATGTGTGTCATGCAAACATCATCCACGTTCACATGATATGCGGCGGAGGTATCTGCAACTGCAATAATTGTCGAATCTTCTTCAGTAGGCTTCTCAACCAACACTGCAGTTACCACATTATTTGAGTCACTATCAATAGAAATATTTTGGCCAGATGTACTTGCAGAAGACTGACTAAAAAACTTGTCAATTTTGGGCAATTTTTGTTTACTATCTTCTCTTTCTTGGCGTTGTTTGCGTTTAAATGCACCACTGGGTTTCTTCTTTTTATCCATAATTTTAGTTTTCTTATTTATTGAAACAATACAATATTAGATTGTGCTCGAGGTAGGTACTCAACTCACTATAGTCACTGTTCACTGACGAAGTTAAAAGTAAAATAAAAGGAAAGAGAAACAGAATGATACGCTACAAGCTACAAGTGTTGTTGGGGAATCCCCGGAAAAAAAATTATCACCGTTAGTGTTACCACTGTTGCCAGTTCAGCCGAAATCTATAGATTTGACACAAGTTATTGACTTAACGGACATCAATATGAGTGGTAAAATCAAATAAAATTGAACCACTATATTGACCAGTACAAAAAAGTTTATTGACATTAGCTTACTTACTCCTGATACAGCATTAATTTTTCAACCGTTCTCGAAAAAAAATCTTTCGAATTCACAATAAAACGCACATCGATGAATAATTAAACGCACATATCACTATCCGTCAAATTGACAACACTGCCAACCTACAGAAAGAATTTAGGGGAATTCCCTAGGCATAACTTTTGAATTTCTCTGAACTGAGTTTTCATGATTAAAGTGGGGTTGCAACCTGTCATCTGGTAAGGATTCGAGGGCCCCCTGAGAATGAGGGCCCCGGGGCACTGCCCCGCCTAGCCCATAGGCAGTTACGCCACTGCAGCTACACTGCCTTCTCGGTCCATTAGGGACATTTTGACAGCAGAGTTTTTTAGGTTATTACAACTGGTGATAGAATTTTTTTTATTTAGAATCATAGTGGATTCTATTGATTATTACAGTGGTGACAGCGGTATTTTTAGTTTTATGACGAATAGTTTTTTTTAGGTTATAACATTTGGTGACATAATTACCTAGGTTATTACACAACTAAATGAATTTACGCTTTACATATATACAAGGAAGAAAAGAGTAACATACAAATATCTTACATATTTTTACAGCATCGTAAACAATATAATTCAAGATTTTATAATCTTGAACAATCATTCCACATACCAGGAACCACTTGATTCGGCTATCAAATAAAAATAGGTGGAGATAACGCTTGTATCCATAAGGAAGGTAGATTATTATTAGTTATCGAAAAGTTATTTGTGTTTTGGTGTAAAGATAAATATCCATAAATGTTTGTGACTTGTAACCTTCACGCAGGAATAGTGACCTGATTATATTAACGAGAAATTCATTATCAATAACCTTTAAAATTCAAAGTGAAAAAATTAAAATAAATTTATCTGCAAGTTCTTCTATAAACATCTATTATAAGGTTGTTTTATATGTTTACATTGTTTTGGCGCAATGGGAATCCACAGAAATTATGTCTGTTTAATTAGGTTACATATATTTTCGAAGTTCGAGGTTGTTAATAATAATTTTCATGCCAGTGTCGGCTCTCCGAGGAGGAGGTAACTGGGAGAAAGTGGGTATAGTCGGCGTGAGAGATAAAGTGCGAACTTTAAGCTTTCGGCTTTTCGTTTGACTTGAATACCGTCATAGCCCAGTCAATATTATAATTTAAAATGCTTATTTGACGATATATTCATTTAATATAATAATTTCGACAAATAATCGTTAAAATGTATTTAATAGTTTTATAATTATTAAATGCATTTATGCACTGTCTAACGATTATTTTTAACCCGCAATTATGGAGCGCCATCCTACTTTTTAAGATACTTACCGTTAATGTATAGAACAAAATACATTCCTTTACACAATATTAACCTATTTATATTTAAAAACATCTTAAACATAGCACCAGACAATTAACACTACCTTATACCTCGTTTTATTAAAAAGAATTAGGAATATAAATTTCAAATAACTTATTATTTTTCCATCTTTTACTGAACTATAACGATATTTTGAGAGGGCAATTTTTTCGAACACAACAGATGTTCACTCTTTAGTTGGTAGGCTGACATCAAGAAAGAGTGTAGTGTTTTTGTGAGGAATTTGAGTAAGTATACATATTTATTATATAGCAATTATATTTTTAGTTAAAAATTACATATTTACAATGTAACGTCTTTGGGAAATATCGAGTTCGGTCCAAAATATTGTGTGTAACAACAACGCAAATTTAAATAATTGTGATCAAAGTGAAAACAGGAGTCGACGTCATTTAAATTTGGAAACACAGAAAATATGTTTCAATGTGTTTAAGAATCTACGGGAAAAGTTTGGTTTCGATGAAGAAACAGAATTAATGTAAGCGGTATCTGATTTAACAGAAGTTCCCCTGTCAACTATACGTAAAATGAAATGAACTGTCTCAAGCCCTACTTTGTGAAATCTACTCATATTAGTGTTTTAAATGAAACTTACTGTTTCTAGTTAACTCCACAGTTCATTGAAAAATGTTAAAAATTCTAAAAATTTGACAATTGTTTCGATATTACCTAAATATCATCGTCAGAATAACAGAAGTTACATTTCATTTGATGCATACCTGATGTTTAATTATTTTTGGCTAGTCCAAGAAGTGACCTATCTTGTGATTGACTTAATAAATGTTAAAAGAAAAAAGAAGATATGATATTACAAATATTAAAGCTTATATGTTATATATCATTTTTCCCAATTAAGATCAATATAACTGTGCAATGATATAGCAAACCAGGAAAAATATATATGCTGATCTTTACAATTATCACCTAAGAAGACAGTTTAAAAGTGGAGAACTCCCTATATTTATCTGTTCATTGACGACTTCATATTGTGGGTTCCTTAAGTGTCTTCTAATTTCCAATTCTTCAAGGAAATCCAGTTCTTGTTTCTTATCACAAATATGTAGTACTTCTAGTTCTGTATTTTGTGACAATGAATGATTGGTGTCAAGTAGATGTCTGGCGTAGTGGGATTTATCTGGTTGTTTTAATCTGTATGCTCGTAAGTGTTCACTGTATCGGATTTCAAAATTTCCAAGGGTCTGACCCAAATAGACAGCATTACATTTTGGACATTTGGGTTTATATATACCAGATTTCATTAATGGTGATATTTTTGTTTTTACATTTAATAATTTTGTCCTTATGTTACTTTCTGTTTTAAAAGAAATCGTTGTACGAGTATTTGTTGCTAAAGATATTATCTTTGAAATATTATTAGAAATATTTCCTGCATATGTAATGTTTTTATAAGTTTTTATTTCTTTAGTTTGTTTAGGAAATATTAGTTGTAATGCCATTTTTTCCTCTTTTTTACTAATTAGTTTATTTATCATATATAATGAGTAACCGTTGGATGTTGCTATTTGTTTAATTGTGTTAATCTCTCTATCAAAACTACATTCGTTCATAGTGTAACAAGCCGATCGCCTATTACGATTTCTATCGGACTATGGTATTTTAATTTCGTCGTACTAATGTTTCGAAATTAAAAAATTAATAATTTCTTTTCATTCTTTTTTAGCTTCATAATTTCGCATTTTCTGTTTATTTAGGGAACTAAGCGAATACGATAGAACAGACTTCTGTTAGTTTTATTTTAAAAACTAGATTCAGTTTTTTATGTATTGAAGCATAAGCTTCCTATCTGATCTATCTATTCCTTCCTTCCCAGAATTTTTCCTTGATTTTTACTCTTTTTTTCTTTCCTCAGCTCTGCAGCCCCTGGGTAGGCCCTATGAAAATACCACCCATAGAACAACACAAAACCGGCCGGGATGGATTCAGGACCTCATCTCCATCGACAAGGACCTAGCTGAGAGCTGAATAATTCCAGAACCTCACCAAGATAAGTCCTTTGTCTTAAACTCAATTCATGGAAATCTAGAATTGGAGATTTTTATTGTATAACGGCGTTCGTATTCGTCTTGTATTTTGGATATGCAGTTAATGTGAATTATCTATTGAGTTATTAATAAATATAATTTGCCAAACATTTGATATTTGATTTTCAGCAATTTATATTAACTTGGACCATCGCGTTAAAATATTTTTAGTATTTCGTTTTGTTAAGTTAAAGTAAATATAAGGCTGTCCAGCTTTTAACCTTTTTAGTTTTTTTGTTTAATGTAAGTATCGCTTAAAAAGCTGGTGGCGTCCAATTTAATATCGATTGTTCACCCCATCCCAGTGATTGCTATTAAAATACATTAACTAGAGTCGAATACCATAACCTGAGGAAGAGTCCCAAGCCGGGGGAGAACATATGTTACAGTGGCGCCCAACGTGGGGCCCTACTTTAACTTAAATTTTATTCCAGTTATATTTCACATTTTTATAGACGCAGTTTTATGATACAATTTGCTTCAAAATTTTAAGTTCATATAGTTTCCTCATTTATTATTTTCTTCAGGAAGATATTACAGGTTTTACGATGGTCACTTTTTTGTGTTTCAGGAATTTATAATTATATTTGCGATAATAGTTGACATTAAGGAAGTTGTCTACTAATTGTTTTCTGTGTTGAAAAAGCTGTAGTAGCTAACAACTTTGATAAAGTTTGATATGTTTTGATATTTTATTCTGCTATCATAAAAACTTCTGGTGTTAATTGGTTTTTAAAATTATTGCAAATCAGTCGTTTCTTTTTGGAATAATTAGTATACCGGTTTACTCAAAGTAAATATAATTAATAGCGTGTAATATTTTTGAAATATTCAGTATACAGGGTCACTCATAAGTAACATTGTTAAATTTCATATCTTTTTTTACAGTTATTACTTTAATTACTTTGCAGTTACCTTAAAATTTGTTTACGTAGGTCTTCCTGATGATGTGTTCGGATCCAAATTTATCTGGCCATAATTACGATTTGCGAATCAGATCTACTTGTGATTCTGATTAGTTTGGGTTTTTTTGGATTAATATTTCTTGACGTGACTATTTTCTTATCTTAATTTTGATTTAATATCAAAATATATCTTGAGTATTTTTTATTTTTTGTTGTCAACAATTGTGTTAGGTCACAAATATATTTTGTGTCTATATATAGTCGAATTTACTTTTCTACTTTCGTATATGTCATGGTACATTATCTTTTGTTATAGTTACCGATGTGCAAAAACACATATATTTTTCTCTTACGCCTTTGCTTTATTTCTTGATGTATCTTGAGTACATTCTTTTGTATCTTTCTCTTATGTTGTGCATAATACAATTGTGTATTATATTTGTGTTTATCGTATCGCTTTTGTTTTTGGGTTTATGAAACGCCAAAAATTCTGTTCTGTAGAGAACAAACATCCGTGAATATTTCAAATTTTCTGAGATTTTCTTGCTTTATGCACCTTTAGAAATCAGTTTAGTTGGGAACGACCTTTATACTCAAATATTTTCTGAAATTTCTTGCTTTAGGCAAATTTTGAATTCAGTTAATTTTGTAGTAGTCCCTTATCTTTTTTGTTGTGTGTGTACTGAGAAATTCTGTTTTGCTTGGTAGCGTTTTTGTTCTCAGTATACGCTTTATTTTTATAGTCCCTGTATTGCTCAAATATTTTCTGGACTTCCTTGCTTCAGGCAAATTTAGGATTCAGATTATTTTGTAGCAGTGCCTTTATTTGTTGTGTGTGTACTGAGAAATTATCTTTTTGCTTGGTAGCGTTTTTGTTCTCAGTATACGCTTTAGTTATTTTTATCTTCCCTGTATTTTGATCCGAGAATAACACGTTCTTTATGTTGCACGACAATTTATCGATTATTTTGGTGTACTGATACATACTGATAGAATTTTATTAAGGCATATATTAGTTTTCTTTTTGAGTTGTTGACAAAACTATTTTTTTTGGATAACTTTCTATGTGGTTTGGAATACCACAATTTATAATTTCGTTACTTTCATAGCAAAAGTGTTTCCGATTTATAATGCTTCCTTCTATATATTTCGGTTTTGGGTATTCTGTGTGTGTTATCGCTAAATTCTTAGCACTTGGTGAATTTCTTCTCTCCAAACTTTCCGATGGTAGGAAAGGGGGTAAAGGCCAAGGCTTGTTATTTTTTTTCTCTTTTTCTTTATAGTTACGTAATGTATTTTAAAAACACACACACATTTTTAGTCACGTTATAAGATTTTCTTAGTAGATTTGTATCCCTTACCTTGTATTTTTTTTCTATATTTCGCGAGGTTTTTCCTACATGGTTGATGCTCTCTACAATCTATGAATCTGAGCGAACCATACTCTTCTGATACCTTTTCCTTCTTTTCTTTAGTTGATTTAGATTTTTTCTTCTGAGTTTAGTGTACCTGAGATCTTAAGCACCCTATATCACACTTAGTGATAATTTTTTTGTAGATAAGGAATGTAGTTGTTTTCTTATCTTATCGTTGAGATTTTAGCATTTCATATTTTGGTAGAGGTTACCCCTCTAATTTTTGTGGATATTTTGCTGAGGCGTTTAGCATCTCATATTTTTTGATATTTTAGAATCTCAGTATGGTACCAAGAACTGATATCGTTTCATTCCTGATATTTTTGTGGTAATAGGAATGGTCTCCTATTATAATTGATTACTGCATTTTGCTTCAATGTTTTGATTATAATTGCATATCATTTGCAATGGTTTATTATCGCTAGTAGGTATACGCTCCTATGATATACATTTTGATTTCACTGCATTTTTTTTAAGTCATAGCTTCGAACTAGATTCGAACGATTTAATTTAGTGTTTTTAAATGAAACTCAAGGTCTCTAGTTAATTCCACAATATAATACAAGTTATTGAAAATTCTAAAAAATTGACAATTGTTTCGATAAATCAATATCATCGTCAGAATGACAGAAGTTACATTTCATTTTATGCCTACCTGATGTTTAGTAGTTAATTTTGGCTAGACCAAGAAGTAACCTAACTTGTGATTGGCTTAATATATGTTTATAGAAAAAAAGAAGAAGATGTGATATTACAAATATTGAAGCTTAGATATTATTAGCCCTATGGTGATATCCTGGATATCATTTTTCTAATTAAGATCAGTATAACTGTGCAATGATATAGAAAACCAGGAAAACTATATCTGCTGATCTTTACAATTATCACTTAAGAAGACAGTTTATTAGTGGAGAATTCCCTAGATTTAACTGTTCATTGACAACTTCATATTGTGGGTTTCTTAAATGTCTTCTAATTTCCAGTTCTTCAAGGAAATCCAGTTCTTGTTTCTTTTCACAAATATGCAGTACTTCTAGTTCTGTGTTAGGTGTCAATGAATGATTGGTGTCAAGTAGATGTTTTGCGTAGTGGGATTTATCTGGTTGTTTTAATCTGTATGCTCGTAAGTGCTCACTGTATCGTACTTCAAAATTCCTAAGGGTCTGACCCAAATAGACAGCATTACATTCTGGACATTTGAGTTTATATATACCTGACTTCTTTAATAGTGGTATTTTTGTTTTTACATTTAACAATTTTGTACTAACGTTACTTTCTGTTTTAAAAGAAATTGTTGTATTCGTTGCTGAAGATATTATCTTTGAAATGTTATTAGAAATATTTCCTGCATATGTGATGGTTTTATAAGTTTTAATTTCATCAGCTTGTTTAGGATATATTAGTTGTAATGCCACTTTTTTCTCTTTTTTACTAATTAGCCTATTTATCATATCTAATGGATAACCGTTAGATGTTGCTATTTGTCTAATTGTATTAATCTCTCTCTCAAAATTACATTTGTTCATAGGAACTGAAAAAGCTCTACGTATCATTGAATTATATGCCGCTAGTCTGTGTGAGACAGGGTGATTAGAATTGAATGGAATTATCACATCAGTCTGTGTTGGTTTTCGGTAAATTGAATAATCAAGTACATTATTAACTCTTTGAATTTTTAAATCAAGAAAATTGATTGAGCTATTTTCTTCAATTTCTAATGTAAATTTAATTTTCGGGTGTAAATTATTGATGTGGTTGAAAAATACATCTAATTGTCGTTCACTACCCATAAAACAAGCTAATATGTCATCTACATATCTATACCAAAATAAAATATTTTTCGAAATATTACTTTCAAAGATCTTTCTTTCTAAATTGTCCATAAAAATGTTTGCTAAAATAGGTGATATAGGGCTTCCCATTGGTAAACCTTCATTTTGAATATATATCTTATTGTCAAAAGTGAAATAATTCTGATTAATGCATACATCAAATAAATTGAGTATATTTGATATTATTCCTGGATTAATATTTTTATCTTCTAGTAATTTTCTTACAAGTATTAGACAGTGAGCACTTACGAGCATACAGATTAAAATAACCAGATAAATCCCACTACGCAAAACATCTACTTGACACCAATCATTCATTGACACCTAACACAGAACTAGAAGTACTGCATATTTGTGAAAAGAAACAAGAACTGGATTCCCTTGAAGAACTGGAAATTAGAAGACATTTAAGAAACCCACAATATGAAGTTGTCAATGAACAGTTAAATCTAGGGAATTCTCCACTAATAAACTGTCTTCTTAAGTGATAATTGTAAAGATCAGCAGATATAGTTTTCCTGGTTTTCTATATCATTGCACAGTTATACTGATCTTAATTGGAAAAATGATATCCAGGATATCACCATAGGGCTAATAATATCTAAGCTCCAATATTTGTAATATCACATCTTCTTCTTTTTTCTATAAACATATATTAAGCCAATCACAAGTTAGGTTACTTCTTGGTCTAGCCAAAATTAACTACTAAACATCAGGTAGGCATAAAATGAAATGTAACTTCTGTCATTCTGACGATGATATTGATTTATCGAAACAATTGTCAATTTTTTAGAATTTTCAATAACTTGTATTATATTGTGGAATTAACTAGAGACCTTGAGTTTCATTTAAAAACACTAATATGAGCATATTCCACGAAGTAAGGGTCGAGACAGTCAATTTTCAATTAAATTTGTTTTCTCTTTTATTTTCTTATTTTCTTCGAATTTCTTTTTTTCTCCGAGGAGAGGGGGTGTAACAAGCCGATCGCCTGTTACGATTTCTATCGGACTATGGTATTTTAATTTCGTCGTACTAATGTTTCGAAATTAAAAAACTTGATTCTCTTCCAAATTTCGTGTATTTAAACGATATCGTACATTGGGAAAGTCTCTTCCTATCAGTAAAATTTAAGTTAGTACCTTACATCGTTGTGGTTTCAAATATTTGCTGGTGAGTTAGATTTTTTGAAAATTTTTTCTCCGTGTTTATTCTGTTTTATTTCAAATTATAATATTGGCTGGCGTTTGATGAATTTTGAATGTTTAATTCTTTTTTATTGTAAAAAAGAAACATTTTATATTCTTTTTGAAGCAAATTTTTAATAATTTCTTTTCATTCTTTTTTAGCTTCATAATTCCGCATTTTCTGTTTATTTAGGGAACAAAGCGAATATGATAGAACAGACTTCTGTTAGTTTTATTTTGAAAACTAGATTCAGTTTTTTATGCATTGAAGCATAAGCTTCCTATCTGTTCTATCTCTTCCTTCCTTCCCAGAATTTTTCCTTGATTTCTACTCTTTTTTTCGTTCCTCAGCTCTGCAGCCCCTGCCGAAACCGGCCAGGATGGATTCAGGACCTCATCTCCGTCAACTAGGACCTAGCTGAGAGCTGAATAATTCCAGAACCTCACCAAGATAAGTCCTTTGTCTTATACTCAATTCATGGAAATCTAGAATTGGAGATTTATATTGTATAACGACGTTCGTATTCGTCTTGTATGTTAGATATGCAGTTAATGTGAAGTATTTATTGAGTTATAAATAAATATAATTTGCTGAACATTTGATATTTGATTTTCAGCAATTTATATTAACTTGGACCATCGCGTTAAAATATTTTTAGTATTTCGTTTTGTTAAGTTAAAGTAAATATAAGGTTTTCCAGCTTTTAACCTTTTTAGTTTTTTTGTTTAATTTAAGTATCGCTTAAAAAGCTGGTGGCGTCCAATTTAATATCAATTGTTCACCCCATCCCAGTGATTGCTATAAAAATACATTAACTGGAGTAGAATACCATAACCCGAGGAAGAGTCCCAAGCCGGGGGAGAACATATGTTACAATAGGAACTGAAAATGCTCTACGTATCATTGAATTATATGCCGCTAGTTCATGGGTCATGGGATGGTTGGAACTGTATGGAATAGTCACATCAGTGTGTGTTTTGGTTTTCGGTGAATCGAATAATCAAGTACATTATTAACTATTTGAATTTTTAAATCAAGAAAATTGATTGAACTATTTTCTTCAACTTCTAATGTAAATTTAATTTTTGGGTGTAACTTTATTTAATATGGTTGAAAAATATATCTAATTGTCGTTCACTACCTATAAAACAAGCTAATATGTCATCTACATATCTATACCAAAATAAAACATTTTTTGAAATATTACTTTCAAAGATTTTTCTTTTTAAACTGTCCATAAAAATGTTTGCCAAAATTGGTGATATAGGGCTTCTCATTGGTAAACCTTCATTTTGAATATATATCTTATTGTCAAAAGTGAAATAATTCTGATTAATACATACATCAAATAAATTGAGTATATCTGATATTATTCCTGGATTAATATTTTTATCTTCTAGTAACTTTCTTACAAGTATTAGACATTCTTTAGGAGGTATTTTAGTGAACATATTGGTAACATCTTGCAAGTTGAATGGTTTTAATTTTTTGATCAGTTCCATTGAATTTCTAATTGAATATTTAGATGTATATCCGCAACTATTAAGTATATTGTTAAGTTTCTTTGCCAATATATTATTAGGAGTATTAACATAAGAAACTACAGGTCTAATTGGTTTCGTTATTTTATGTAATTTAACAGTTCCATATAATTGTGGAGAATGAGGATTCTTATTTATAATTCAAAATATCTTTTCAGTGATTATGAAAAGAGGTCCATTATAAATAAGAATCCTCATTCTCCACAATTATATGGAACTGTTAAATTACATAAAATAACGAAACCAATTAGACCTGTAGTTTCTTATGTTAATACTCCTAATAATATATTGGCAAAGAAACTTAACAATATACTTAATAGTTGCGGATATACATCTAAATATTCAATTAGAAATTCAATGGAACTGATCAAAAAATTAAAACCATTCAACTTGCAAGATGTTACCAATATGTTCACTAAAATACCTCCTAAAGAATGTCTAATACTTGTAAGAAAGTTACTAGAAGATAAAAATATTAATCCAGGAATAATATCAGATATACTCAATTTATTTGATGTATGTATTAATCAGAATTATTTCACTTTTGACAATAAGATATATATTCAAAATGAAGGTTTACCAATGAGAAGCCCTTTATCGCCAATTTTGGCAAACATTTTTATGGACAGTTTAGAAAGAAAAATCTTTGAAAGTAATATTTCAAAAAATGTTTTATTTTGGTATAGATATGTAGATGACATATTAGCTTGTTTTATAGGTAGTGAACAACAATTAGATATATTTTTCAACCACATTAATAATTTACACCCAAAAATTAAATTTACATTAGAAGTTGAAGAAAATAGTTGATTTAAAAATTCGAAGAGTTAATAATGTACTGGATTCACCGAAAACCAACACACACTGATGTGACTATTTCATACAGTTCCAATCATCCAATGTCCCATAAATTATATAGAAAGGACAAGGAGTAATAAATCATTCATTTAAGTAGATTTCATAGACGTACCAAAATATATTTTAAGAGGGTATACCGTAAGGTACATTTTGTATTGAACGAATGAGTTGCAGCTATGCTAAAGAATATACGATTTAGGTCAGAGGTAACGGGATGTACTAATTTTAATAAAAAAAAGTGATAGAGGTACATAAATTTTAGTAAGTTTGATAAAGAAAGGCAACACAGTTTATTCCGGAGTATCCGAACTCTGCCACAAAATGCAGGTAGTCATTACGGGTTGTTCGAACTCTGCCATTGTTTAAAATTTTGGAGATTAACTACCAAACCAGTAGGGGTCTAATAGCCTAATCCGATTTAACAATTTACCTTGAACTTTAGGTACTCAAATTCAATATCAGAAAATATTAATAACATACATATATTTTCAACGTATATTTGCCACTTCTAAAAAATTACATCTACATTACATCTACATTACAATAAAATATATTCAATATACATAAACATATAAAAAAAACAAAAAATTAAACGTGTGGAAGATTTTTACATGCAACCGTTTTCACAAACATAAAGCGAGAAATAACATTTTTCCTATATTGATCCAAATGATCATTAATGAAATTAATTTTAACATTAATAGTTTTTTTGGTTTTTTTCTGGCTTTGGTTTGCCGAACGAATTTTCGCGTATACCTCCGTTTGTAAATCCAATAACACACTAGTAAATTGAACAATGTTTGGATGTGCTTTGTAAAAAGAAGCACCGAAATGCGAATGAAAACTCTCACAAGAATTCGTTGTTCTCTTAAAAAAGGATGCATTATTTGCCCAAATAAGTGGTGGAAATATCGAATTTTGCGTTATATATGTTTTATTGACATAATTTCGGAATTCTATAACTCTTTCGTCATTCGGAAGCAAAAAATGTAGTTCGTTATAAAAAAATTCTACAACTCCCTCAGGACTAAGATACATAATACCGAAATGTACTTTTAAGTATTCGCCAATTACAGAACCTTTCTGTCTGTACTCTTGTACCAAATGAAACTCCTGAATCTTACGAAACCAAGCTTGACAGAGATGAAATTTACAACCAAAAAGAATTTGATCTCTTCCAAAACATTCATATATAGCGTTATGAATGCTTAGTTCAAAATCTACTACGACTTCTTTAGGTTGAAAATTTAAGCCTACTTCTTTACATTTTTGTCTTAAAATTAAAAACAAATTTGAATATGTTTGACTTGATTTGTCCGGCAGCAAACAAAAAACAAGAGGTACGTAATAGCCGTTTTTAAAACCATGAATGGTAAACATTTGGTAAAAAAAGTTGAACAGTATTTAAAAGTCCCATCCATCAAAATACAATCCGAATTACATAAAAAATTAAGGTTGGAAAAACAGGAGAACACAATAATTTTAAATACCTGGTCTGCTGTTAATAGAAATTCCTCTTCTCGGTTCGTTCGTAATTGTAATTCACGAACACTATTAAATACTTCTTCCTGATTTTTAGGCAATAGTGTAAGTGCATCAACATCCTTCCCCTAATCCCCTAAATATCGATCAAAACAATCAAGATTTCTTCAAAATATTCAATTCAAGAAATCTTTGAAACCTTTCAGAAATATACATAATTCTATGGGCCTCCGATTTTATCTATTATAAACCCTAATGACTCTAATAGGATTAACCTAACCTAACCTAACCGTAAGCGACGACAATGTGTATACAAGTATACATTCATTGTCGGTATTAACTGGATATCAGAAACAGTGAAAGAATTATTCACTGAACGATTTTAAGTGAAGTTTTACGATTGTACATTTATATTAATTATAAATGCATTGTTCTAACAGGAGAACAAGGTATAAGAAGCATTTAATTATGACAATTCTCGAGGTTATAACAGATAAAGCTAATTAATCCGATCTATTTGTTGAACATTTTATTGTATTGCTGGAAATTGTTCTAGTTTTCAGTTTGAAAGCGGTTAAAATCTTTACTTTTTTGAGACTCGGCAACGTGTAAAAATATCGGCCGAACACTACGCGTCTGGCTTTTTTGTATCAATAAAAATGGTTTCATTGTTTTTACGTTTGTTTTCAAATGAGAAATTTATTATTTTTGTAAATACACACAGTACACGGTTATTCTGTCAACTGAGAGATACAATCAAGTACGCATTGAGCAAATTTTAAATGTTACCCAATCCATCCTAGGGCCTCAACTGCAGCACAGGATCGGTTTTTGCGGTTGCAAACTATAAGAAACCATATAACTTCTAAGAATTTGCAAAATGCTCTAAGAATAACCTACCAGGTTTGGATCAGTGATCAAACGGCCAAGACGAGCAGCAACGGGGCCACTACTCACCAAGCAATATCGCGTACAAAGAGGAGCGTTCGCCAGAGAGCACCTGAAGTAGAGAGCAGCTGATTGGGGCACAGTCTTGTTTACCGACGAGTCCAGATTTACACTTTCAACAAATGATCGTCGTGTAAGGGTGTATAGAATACCAGGAACCCGATTTGTACAAGGCCGCATTCGTCAGTTGGGTGCAAAGGTGCATCAAAGCTATTTTTATTTGCTGTTTAAATATGGCCATTTAAGAAAATATGCGATAATTGTTTTGAGTAGTATAATACGAGTTTACACCAAAATAAAAACCCCTGTAGTTTCATTTAAAAAAACCAGACAAGTAGTGTTCGGCCGATATATTTCCACGTTGCCAAGTCTCAAAAAAGTAAATGCTTTAATCGCTATCAAACTGAAAACTAGAACAATGTCCAGAATAACAAAAAATGTTCAACGAATAGATCGGATTAATTATCTTGATCTTGATCTGTTACCTCTCGAATGATTATAATTAAAAGCTTCTTATAACTTGTTTTCGTATTAGAACAATGCATTTTACAATTAATATAAATGTACAGTCGAATGCCGGCAACGTAAAACTACTTGAAATTGTTCAGTGAATAATTCTTTCCCTGTTTCTGATATCATCCTGTTAATAGCTACAATGAATTTATACTTGTTTTGTAACACATTGACGTCGCATATGGCTATGTACTTTTGCGCGTTTTTAACTTTTGCTTGGTAATGATTAGAGAAAAAGAGTAATACACTGAATTTATACTTGTTTCTTTCAAGCACATTGTCACTTATGGACTCTGTGTTAAACTCCATATTACCAAAGAATATTCCTAGTATGTGGTCTACCTCGAAACCTCTACACCTGTTCAGAGTTGCCTATAAGTAGGACCCAAAGTGTGCATTTATTTAAGAAGCTCGACTCGTATTCAGAGTTGCTAATAAGAAGGAAACGAAGTGTAACAGCCTGGCTAAGTTATCGTGAGTCAAGGTTTGTAACTTCCGAGCATCTTACCTACTATACTGATAATGCACACCAAAATTTCTGTCCGTTATACTCTATCATATGTCTGGCAGACCCTGGCTCTCACTTTATATGAAAATGTAATCGACAAATTATCACATTTGCTAAACATTTTATTTGTATATAGATTATAATTATTGTAAACATTATAGTTTTATAGAGGTTCGTTCTATTCCAATATACTATTTACCATTATGTTACAAAAAATATCGACTGGTGTGAAATCTAATAAACTTTACCTATGAAACACTCTGTATACTCTAACAGTATATCTTAATAACATCGTAATTACTGTAAAAAAATAAAACAGCGTAAAAATAGCTGGCGCCGATTGTCTTGGTTATAATTAGTTAGATAAAAGCGGTTGCCAAGTTTGGTTCTAGCAGCATGGAAAACTAGTTTATATTTGGCTATTATCCAGATTATGACAAGTGAGAATAAACTATCATGTGAAAATTTCACAGTAACAGTTTATTAAGAATTTTAAACAAGTCCATTGAAACAAGGTGTTTCTAATTTTAAGAGTAAAATAATGATCTGATTGTAATATGAGGCGACTTTTCTTTTTAATAGTTTATCGTTTAACAAATAAAAGATCGGCTGTTTTATAAATATGTTATAAAAATATTGATAAACGTCTTAATATGTTTTTAATCAAAAGATCGGAAATTAGGACTCTCCATTTTTTATGTCAAACGTTGATACCATTCTGTTATCTACTCTTTCTAGACCAGGCTTTTACTTCAGCTGTAGGTTTGATCTCATTTTATCATTAGGATGGTGAAAAGCCTGGTACTACCTAATAAAGGCAAATGTGTCACATCACAATGAATATATACCAAAAAAGCTCAAAAACGTGGGGGTTTCAGACCGATAGAAAAAACCTTCATCAAAGTTTGTCTTGCCAAACTTTTGGGCTTAGTATCTCCAATTTTAGTCAAAATAATAAATGTGCTTCCCTTAGTTCTTAACTAATTTCAATTCGTTCGACAAAACACTTTTTCGGTTTCGAATGTTCATCCATATCAAAGATCTTAAAAATGTATTGCCAATATCTGGCATAACGTATATCACTGCGTGTTTGCTTGTCTAAAACAAATTTATTCTTCTTCTACTTCCCATACTTTTGATTATATTCTCTTGTCAACGTCACCTCAACGTATTGATGTGTCAGTATTTATTTCGCTAATGATTACTATGATTAGTGTTTTTAAATGAAACTCAAGGTCTCTAGTTAATTCCACAATATAGAGACCTTGAGTTTCATTTAAAAACACTAATATGAGCATATTACACGAAGTAAGGGTCGAGACAGTCAATTTGATTACTATGATGTTTGGATCTACTTTTTGTTGCCTTATAGTAGTTAGGTTAGGTCCTAGGAATATGCCTGTTGAATTCTATTGCTTTTTCGCTGCTTTGCCTGATGAAAGATTGCGTCTATCGTTGATCTATTTCTTTTTGAAGCCATGTTGTTCCTCGAATATTCCAGTCGATGCTATCTCACCTGCTTATTTCCCGATAGTTTTGGGGTGGGTATTGTGAGAATTTGTTTCCACTCTTCTGGTATTTTTTTGTAGTAATTATTCTTGTTGCACGAGGTATTGAATTCGTTGATTGATTCATCTCCTCCGTATTTTAGCATTTCATTGGTTATCTCGTCTAATGTAGATGATTTTATGATCTTTAGTGCATCATTATTGTTTGTCTTGTTTTCTCTTTAATTTAATTAAAGAAATGATCAGTACTGAGTGTGTAATTTAATTTTAAAATCCATCTAAGCGCTGAGAGTCGGCGTTTCGATGATGCACATCAGTTCGATGTTCGCCCCTGTTTAGTTTTCCCCGTGACTGGAGTTCTTGGATTGCAGGGGTCCTGGGGCACTTAGACAAACTGCGTATATGCCTTAGCTCGCCACACTTCCGGAATTTGATCTTCTTCGGCTTCTTGTCTAAGATACTCTTCATCAAGTTGACGATTTGGCTCAGTCTATCTCTGTCACATTCTTCTTGCATGGTCTTAATTTTCTTGTACCCCGAAGCCTTTGTTGCTGCTTCATATTCAAGAGCAGCCGCCAATTCATTGACCAGTGTTTTGGGATGGGCTAAGCGAAGCGTCCTCTGCATATCGGGGTCACGTAAACCATCAATAAAGACGTAGATGCCCAGACATTCCATCATGTTCGCTGGTGCTGATGGATAAGCAAATAAGTAGTCTGGCAATATCCACTTCATACTCTTGAAGGGGTTCATCACGTTTCTGTCTTCGGTTCTTCAGCTGGGATTGGTACAAATGTTCTAGATTTTCGTGATCATATCGCATGTCCAACCTCTTTTTCAGTTGCTCGAAATCATCTGTTTCTTCAAGTGGTAGATTATATTTAGATTAGATTTTAACGGGGTTACAGTGCACTGAAACTAAAGGTTTATTGTGCCCCCTATCAGAGTTGTTCTCGCTACTACTACAGCTCGCCTTCCAGTTCCAAGGTTCTAATGAACTCTAGTATTTGGAACGACTTCAACGAGGTTAGGTCCTCACTCTTACAAGTTTCTTGTCCGAAGCATTTCTTGCGTTGGCTTAATGGCGAGGTATTCCAGAACTAGGTGATCCGGAGTTTCATCCTCCTCCCCACAGAATCTACACTCGCCAATCTCTGCTAGACCTATTCTCATTAAGTGCTACCTAAGGCGGCAGTGTCCTGTAAGAAATCCCGGGAGAAGATGTAGCTTATCTTTACGGAGGTCCAAATATTTTTTGGATCTGGCAGTGTCAAATTTCCACAGGAACTTTTTGGAATGTTCCAGCCCGGGAAGGCACCGCCAGAGTGCTTCTCTTTCGGTTTCCTCTTTCTTCCGAAACTCTTTCTTGTAGGAGCATTTTGCTACACCACAGAAAGGCTCCGGGCCAATAAAGGGCATTTGTGCTCCTTTCCTGGCAAGTGTATTGGCCTCTTTATTTCCAGTGATTCCCGAGTGGCCAGGAACCCAGACTAAAGAGACCCTGTTATTCTTGCCTAATTCATCTAGTTTTCTTCGGCACTCCCATGCCAGCTTTGAGTCGATGACATGGGAGCTCAATGCTTTGATAGCTGCTTGACTATCAGAATGGATCGATATGTCACATTTCTGGTAGTTTTTTTCTAGATTCATTTCCACGCATCTTTCGATCGCAAGTATTTCTTCCTGAAAGACGCTCGGGAAGGAGCCTAACGATAATGAGTATCTGGTGCCAGGCCCAACTACTCTAGCGCCTGCTCCAATGGTGGTTTTTGAACCATCCGTATACCATCTAATGGTGTTTTATTTGAGAATTTGGGTGGTGTATTCCATTTCCCAGTCTCTACTCGTATTTAGTATCGTGGTGAAATTCTTTTCGATGCTTACTTTCCTGATCATTTCGTCACTGGGAAGATCTTGTCAGAGAGGACCAAGCTCCCTGATTTTTAATACTCCCATTGCCTGAACCTTCCTTAGATATTCTTAGAATTGCATCTTGGGCAGATCTTTCTATCACCAGATGTAGAGGTGTGAGATATGTAATGATCTCAAGTGCCCTAGTTGGACACGTTCTCATAGCTCCAGTGATGCACACATAGGCAAGCCCTTGAACTTTGTCGAGGGTCTTCCTCGTAATGTACTGACTTGCTTTTGTATGCCAAACTATTGCCCCATACGTAATTGCTGGTCTCACAATCATGGCGTACATCCATCGCAGTATTTTTGGGTTACAGCCCCACCTCTTAACAGCTAGATTTCTGCACGCCATCAAAGCTCTTATTGCTTTACTAGCAGTTATTTCAACATGCTTACATGCATACAGAAGCTTACTGTCTAGGGTTATCCCTAGATATTTAACTTCTGACTTCCATTCTATGATTTCCCCGTTTAAGGATATGGGTTTCATGGCTGGAAGTGTTATTTTCCGGGTAAATGGAATTACTATGGTCTTTTTTGGGTTAATGTTTAGCCCCACTGACAAGCACCATTACTAAATGATTCTGAGATCCTTTTGTAATTAATCACACAAGGGGCTCTCGAACTTGCCTCTGGCTATTAGAAGCAGCCCATACATTCGAAGCCAAGCTCCGTTAGCCTGTATAGCCACTCATCTACTACGAGGCTCCATAGAAGTGGAGATATTACTCACCCTTGAGGTGTCCACCGAGTGGCTTTAACTGAAGTGGTTTGATTCCTCCCCTGTGTCTTTGCTATCCGAGTCGTCAACAACTCGTGCATCCATTTTACAATGGATTCATTCACTCCTCGCCTTTTTAGTGCTTCTTTGACAGACACATGAGCTGTGTTGTCAAAGGCTCCCGATATATCCAGGAATGAGCACATTACGATTTCTTTGTTGTTCAGATTTCTCTGGATGACTTCGGTCAGCTGATACAGAGCCGTCTCATCACCCTTCAATCTTTTACATTTTTCCTAGCAGCAACATTAACAATTGTTACGTCTAGGACCTCTTCTCTTGCTCTCGTGACAAAAGTGGGGGTTGTCCCCACGTTTAAGGTCTCAAGGTTATTTGCTAAGGGATATTCTAATAAACACTCACCTTTTGCGTTTTTGTTAGTGCTTCCCCACACGGTATTGTGTGCGTTGGCATCACAACCAATTATAATTGGCAGCCGTCTGCTATTGCAGTATCTCACTAGCTCTTGTACTTCTTCTGGCGGTGTCATCGGCCCGTCTCCAGCGAAGTAGGCAGAGGCAATGACGATGTCTCGGTCGATACCCCCAATGTTGAGGTAAACCATGATTGGACCGAGGTCCCGTGACACGTATTCTGAAACACAAATATATTTTATGTCATTTCTTATCATTACTCAGGAACGCGGATATACTTGCCTTCATAAATCAAACCTTTGATTTGGCCTTCTTTGTTGATCCATGGTTCTTAGATCAGTACAATATCCAGTTGTAGTCTAGCGAACAAACTTGCAATCACGCCAGAAGCTTCCTTCGCGTGATGCAGGTTAATCTGAGCTACACTCGAGAACGTGAATTATTATGGATGAGAGAGGCCGAGTTACTCAGCCTCATTTGTCTCCCTGACCCTCCTCGTTCATCATGTCAATATCTTCCTTGATTTCGAGTCAGACTCTCGACCCCCAGGCTCCTCCGCCCAGTTTCCCGGAATGCAGAGGCGATCTCCGCATCCCCAGTCACCCCAGAGCAGGAGGAGATCTCGGGCTGACCCAAGGTCAAGCTTTCGCCTTTTTCCCCATTTTCCAGAGATTCCGGATGGGGAGGGTATCTCCATTTCCTTTGGATCCTCCGCGGGGTTATTTTTTTTCCCAGCCTCGAGACAGGGATATGCCCAAAATGGAAGTTTAGCGCGTAACCTCCTGCCTTCAGACCCTCCCTAGATTGGTGATCGATCCCAATAGTGAGGATAGTTCCCTGTCCCTCTTTTTTAGAGTTCAGGATCTTCCAAGCCCCAGTAGTGAGGTTGGAGTTCTGAACCTCGACAAGTTGGAGGATCTTCTTCACTTTCATGTCGTTGCTTCTTGGGAAGAACACCGTTATGGTGACCGGCTTTGGGATGTCGTCTCCACTTCGAGCCACCAATTCAGGTCCTTCCCAAGAGTTTCATTTCGGTGCTGATTTCATGAGCCAGTCTGCCGATTCTTGGGACGCACAGTCCACCAGTATCATTCCACAATGGAAATCGATACCTGAGAAGTGAATTCCCTTCTCTTTGCTCTGACACAGCTCTTCCTCCAGAGTGTCTTCCAGAGTGGAGAGCTACTCTGCTTTCAGGATGACCCCAGGATAATCCTTGGGCATTATTCTCACCCTAAAAGCTTTCTCTGTTTTGACAGCTGCTGCGTAACCTATTCTTCTATATAGCCACGTATTCTTCGGCCTGGTTTCTCACCTTGACTTTAGGTTTTTAATGAGGTTGTCTCCTCTTGGTCCGGGCAGTAAAGCCAAGACCTCTCCCCCCCATCCCACTGGCCCGCGAGACTTGACCTCAGACAGCCATGAGACATTGGTATAACTGGTGATTTCGAGGTAAGCTCGAAATTTCACCCGGCATCGTAACCCTGTGTGCAATCCCTTAGCCACGATACTACAGCTGGGACAGGTAAAGTTGGTCTGCGGCAGGGTATTCGAGGGCTGCCAGTTGAGTTTTTAGACACAACGAGCCCCCAGGCATTTCCCCCCAGACCTCCTCCTCATATAAAATCATATCAGAGGCCTTTCTCCTTTGATATAGAGCTTGTGTTGAATCGTTTAATAGCGATGTTTAACTTCTTAGTTTGAATGGCATGGGTTCTGCGGCCCCTCTGTACTTCATTCCTAGTTTATCTAAAGTTTTAAACTAATATATTGCATTCATATAAACATTATAGTTGTATTTACCTATTTAATTATTTATATTCTAATTAGTTCAATTTTACCTAATAAAATGTATATTTACTATTTTGAAATTATTTTAAAATTCGGCGCCCTAATTCTTATCAATAACTAATTTTATCTACTATCAATTATTTACCGATCGGTGAGTATTTTTTTTGCATTATTTGTATAATCTCGCACTGTGTAACAAATTGAGAAGGTCAGGCTGACGGAAACTTCCCCAAATCAATACTTCATTCCAGACGGTTTCATTTCCGGACTGTCGGGAAACAATAATGGGAATTCTCTGAATACCTAGTCAACTTTCAATGTTTGTTGGACGGCTATATTTGTCTTCATGGATTTACAAAATTATTCATTACAACTTCAAAATATAAAAATCAAACTTTAAAAAATTTTTAATTCTAATTGGATGAGTAAACCCTTTAATTAGCAAACATTATTTTATTGATGAATATAGATGAGGTTATTCCAAATGTGTTTTAACAATACCATAGAACCAAATATTCATACAGTAAGTAGATAGGTAACTGAGACTAAAAAAAGTTTTACTTTTGAAGGCGTCTCTGTCTATGAATACAATTTTAACAAGCATGTTGGTGTATCATAAAAAATCGGCTTATCTATATTTACTATCTAATTACCGAGTTATGGAATATCGTGATATGATTCACGATTATATTAATTAGTTAGAGTGTCATAAAAAATTCCATAAAAAAAGTTTACAAAACAGTTTTCAACATACAACACTATCACTCAAGAGTTAGTTTAATTGAATATAGAGACCATGTTTACAATTGTGATTACTGACTTAAGCTAAAAGAAAATATGAACTTATTATAGTACCACTGATCATTTACCTTTTTTTTTGTAATTTACACTTTTAGAAAATTTTGCCCTTGACTAATGATAATATAGACGAGAGTAGGCGCATAAAAAATTTAGATAAGAATCAATTTAAAAACGAACTGGAAAATATTAATTAGGATCCTCTCTATACTCTTTTGGACGTTAACAATATGGTTAAATACTTCACACAAAAAGTTGAAAATGCTATTGTTAAATCTACAAACACTGTTATACCTAAATATATTATTAGAAAACCATGGATAACGCGAGCACTTGTTAATTCTATTTATGTAAAAAATTATATGTATAAACAAACTCTTACAAATATCTGTTTGTTAAAAGACTATAAACTATACAAAAATAAATTAAATAATCTAATTTAAATCAGCAAATAAAATGACTATAGAGATAACATTTTGACGGGAAAAAATGACAGTAAGACGCTCTGGAAAGTGGCCATGGAATCCTCTAATATTTATAAAAATAAAAAATTGGACATAAATAAAATAATAACTATTATTGATACTAAAGAAATTGCAAACGAAATGAATAACTTTTTTGTAGATATCGGTGGTGAACTGTCAAATAATATTTTAAATAAAAATTTAAAATTAAGCGATTTTAACATAAATTCGACTTGCGATCAATCCTTATTTCTTTATAAAACTAATACTGAGGAACTCTTTCAAATATCTCTTCTCTTAAAAACTCTCCTTCAACTGGTCCAAGTAAAATATCAAACATTATGCTGAAAAAAATTTCAAGTCATTTTTTAGACCCTCTAACTTATATTTTCAATAATATTTTTCTGAAAGGTGTCTACCCGAATAATGCTTTCAAAAAAGCCTATGTTGTTCCTATTCATAAAGGAGGTACAAATACTGATATAAATAATTATCGTCCTATATCCTTAACTACTAGTCTTTCTAAAGTATGCGAAGAAATTATTAAAAGACGTCTACTAGTGATGCAATCATGAAGGTGATGGGTCAATTATATAAAGCAGTTGATGGTAGCACTCCAACTATTGCTGCCCTATTAGATTTAACCAAAGCGTTCGATTTGGTGCCACATTTGCGTTTGTTAGAGAAGCTAGATAGACAAACAATTTGGTACTAGGGGTAATGCTTTGAAACTATTAAAAAGTTATTTAACAAATAGGGAACAAGCAGTAAAAATCAAAGATATTATTAGCGAAGAAATGACTGTTCAAAGAGGAGTTGGTGTTTGACGATAATAATTGGGATACACTTAGGAATAAAGTATCATTTGGACTTAACTTAGCTAAGAAATGGATGAACATTAATGGTCTACTTCTTAATTCAAAAACAAAAAGTAATAATCCCTGTTGCCAAACGTAAAAGAAGTTTACCTTCATACAACAAAAGTATTACATTACATTACAGGTATTTCAGTTGTGATTGCTATGCATCTTCTACGAATACTTCTACATACACGTGTAAGTCTAATACTTTACTTTCACAAAATAAAGCTAAATATCTTGGGATAATAATAGATTCCTTTTTAAGTTGGTCTTACCAAATTGATAACATGTGCCAAAAACTAAGATATTTAATATATGTTTTTAAAAAATTAGCAAAAATTACAGATATACATTCCTTATAAATTATCTATTATGGACTTGTAAATTCTATTCTGGGTATGGTTGTCTCGGTTAGAGTGGAGTTTTTGATGCTACTCTAAAGCCGCTGGATATTCTTCATAGAAAAATAATTAAAATCATGTATAATAAACCATTCGATTTTCCTACAAAAGATTTGGCTCAAATTAGTTCGTTCTTAAATATTAGACAGATATATGTAGACACTTTTAATGAATTCGTATATGAAAAAAATGTACACTAATGGATTACCTAATAATTAATTCACAAGAAATTTTAGTAACGATAATGCCTATTCTTTTAGTACAAAGTCTAGATTGGGGGAGAGATACTTTTTACATTACATTCATATATTTATAAATTTTATCGATAATAATATTAGAAATTTAGGACGTGTTAATGTTTTTAAGAAGCATTCTGTTGAATGAATTAAACTTTACTATGACCAAATTAATAACATCATTTCTCATTAATCAGGAAAAAACGTATTCTCACCTTGCATTACTTTTTTGAACCGGTGCCGTTAGGGGGGAATTATGGATTAATAAATTTATGAAAATTTCTAAAATATCAAGAAATATTAATAAATTTTTTTGTTTTGTTTTATAATATTACATATGTAAGTCATTAATTTTGTTATCTTTTGATCCACATACAAGAATTTTCTTCCGTGGCAATAGAAAATGTATTTTTTGGATGTGTATTTTGGTACTTAATAAAAAAAATTTCAATTTTCAATATTATTACATATTAGAAAGACCTTATTCTCCTTGTGACATGCTGTTGATCAGACGCAGGCGACTTCTCACTCTAATTTGTGTTTTGTTTTCCACAAATAGAAGGGACCTACAGTTTTAGGACGGATCCGAACGTCTATGTTGAGAGACTGTACCACAGTTTAAAGATTACAGAATCAGTTGGCTCACTCGTTGTCGGCACCTTTGATCTATATGTTCCCATTTTTCCCCTGCGCATCTTGAAATTGTTTTCTACGCGCATGAAGTGATGATTTGAAAACTTATTAAACAGCCAATCAATGAGGGTAATACGTGACAAATCTTCTGCGCATCTTGAATTTATTTCCCAGGAGTGTATATGGGTGAGAGAAAATATTGAAACAGTAAAATCGGTAGACTGATCTAACTGCGTCTGAAATAAATAAACTCTGTGGCAGAATACGCTTTTATTTTTTGATATTGTCCGGTCCTGGGCTTGAACTCGTATCGTCTTGGTTAACAGATAGAGCACCATTCCGCTTGACTACTAAAATTATAATACACATCAATAATCCATATCCATAATAACATCATAATAAACAGGGCGATCAATTTAAGGAGGTTGAGAAATTTTAAGTACGCGTTTTCAATGAAATTAAAAATAATTTAATCCATAAAATATTACTGTTACGAAACCGTACACTGGTGCCGCCCCTGTCTAATTCGATATCTAAAAGCTGAAATTTGGTCGAGAGCGCACGGATTTCTTGAAAGGACTATTTTTTTGTGATCCTTTTTGTAGATGGATTTCTAAGAAAGTCGATTGTTTGTAGGGTGCCGCAATCTAGAAATTTCGGGAATCCGAATGTTCCAGAAAGGGTGTTAATATATAAGCAACTACCTGCGAACCGGAGTTTACAGTTTAATTTCATAGCGAACACAGGGAAGAAGTGAACAGTGTTTAATGTAAGTGAGTTAAATAGTGATAAGTGTATTTAATATAAATTAAAAGTGTGTACATAAATAAGTGATTAGTTAAGTTGTAGTGCATTGATCTTATAATTAATATTATATTATTCGTATTGCTCAGTAAGCATGAATCCGTTATCGATGGTTATAATACTGCTTATGGACAAAAATAAAGAGTTGAAAATCAGACATCGAACGATATAGACTATTTAATTATTTCACCTTACTTCCCAACTTATTACAAAGTTTATAAATAAATTAAGTAAGTAGATATATCGTGTGTATAAATTTATCCCACCTGTTGTGATAAAAACTATTTAAATAAATAAGAAAAACATTACATTAACACATTACAAACTATATTAAAAAAGTATGTACCAAACAAAATTATCACATTATTATTATTTATAAGGTACAGGGTGTCAAATCCGACAATGCTTCGTAATAAAATTTATCATAACTCGATGTAATATAGAAAAATTCTATATTGAGAGAATTCCCAAGAATAGCTCTGTCGAAATAAATAAAAATATAGTGTATTTCAGTGAAATTTCGGTATAATCGGCAATGAAAGGAGACTCTTGGTTAGCAAGTTATATGCTTTTGTGTGTAAGTAATTCAAAAATAAATAATTATCGAGACAAACTGACATTTCAAGCTTCTTTCTTAAAAAAACAAAAATAAATAGAACACATTGTTACGAAGCTGCACACTGTAGTAGTCTCTGAAGCCGACTCTGTTTTAATTCGATATCTAAAGTAGACATTTTTGCGAGAGCGCATCGATTTCCGGGAAGGACTATCTTTTTTTGTGTGACTGCTTTTATAAACATTCTATAAAGTTGATTGTTTGTCGGGAGCTGCAATCGAGAAATGTCAGGAATTTGAAGGTTCCAGAAGACGTTTTAATATATAAGCAACTACCTGCAAATCAGAAGTCAGTCTATAATTTGATCTCGTGAGAATAAGTGAACAGTGTATTGTTTATTTAATATAAATTAGAAATTAAGTGTGAACATAATTCAAGTATAAGTGACAGTTAAGTGTATATATAAATTACGTAAGTAGATATACCGTGTGTATAAATTTATCACACCCGTTTTGTTTAAAAACTATTTAAATAAATAAGAAAAACATTACAATATACATTAAAACGTATTACAATTTCAACTAATATTTAAACAAGTCAAAATAAATGGTCTTCGATCCAGTTTTCACACGGGTTCGATTCGAAGGAATACTTGGGGCTAATATTCCACACAAACACTGATCGTCTGCGACTTTAGTAGTTTTGGCCATAGAGTGAAATAGAAATACACCACGACAACATATTTATATATCACATCGATACCTGAAAGCAACAGTGAGATAAACCCCAAAAATTCGATTTTGAGGTGTCTATGTCAAACGTAAGGTAACACCGATCTTAACACAATGCAGCACTGAGACATCTCGACAAAAAATCTAAAATACTGGAAAAATATGGAACCCAGTGTTATATTTTTATCTGTTTGTATATACTTTCACTGAGATTTTAATATTCCTTCGGCCATGTCTAATGCAGCTTTGAGATAAATACAATATATCCCACTGTTACAATATTGCTGGCAACAGTGTTAATTGGTTGATATGCGTTTGTGCCCGGTGACACCACCATACACAGTTTTGTTGATTTTCACTGTGATGAGTTGTAATGTGAGGTTTTGTTTTATAAAAATATTAAACATTAAAAAAATAAGTATGAGTTCAAGAAGAAAACTACTTTGTGATCTGGCTCTTGGTGAAATACGAACAGGTCCGTATCTATTAATTTTTTATTTTATAAAGAAATAATTACAAAAATGATGTTTTGTACCACCTTATTCTGATAATTAGTTCATTGTTTTTTGTTGGTAATTATTTCGTGTTTGCTTGTAATTACTCTATTTTAGCGAAACAACAAGTGAAAACTAATACAAACATTGGTGAAGGTAGTAGTAGCTCAATAGAAGTTCATTCCCAAGAACCAAAAAACGAAGCAGAGACTGCCAATGCCGAATTTGTTTCAGGTACCTTGTCTGTTTGCAATCATTTGAATAAATATTACGTATTTTCAGCTACAGGACAATCAATACAAAATTGTGCAATTCTTGAAGAATGTATCCTTCTATCAATAGATGGGCAATCTTATTCAGCAGCACCAGTGAATAATAATATTATTATTATAGATATGGAAAACATGAATTCTGAAGGTTTGTTGTTAAATCAGTTACTTTGTCCTTAAACTGTAAGTACTTGGCAGTTTTACTACTTCTCATCTGATATTGTGTACACACAACATTTAAAAAGTTTTAACATTGTAGCTACAGCTGGAAACCAGCAAATAATTCAAGGTAACATTTTCCCAAATAGATGCAATAAATATTTGTCACTAAATGAAGAGCAACAGAGCAAGAATCTGAAATAGAATCGGAAAACTATATCTGCTGATCTTCACAATTATCACTTAAGAAGACAGTTTATTAGTGGAGAACTCCCTAGATTTAACTGTTCTTTGACAACTTCATATTGTGGGTTTCTTAAATGTCTTCTAATTTCCAATTCTTCAAGGAAATCCAGTTCTTGTTTCTTTTCACAAATATGCAGCACTTCTAGTTTTGTGTTAGGTGTCAATGAATGATTGGTGTCAAGTAGATGTTTTGCGTAGTGGTATTTATCTGGTTGTTTTAATCTGTATGCTCGTACGTGTTCACTGTATCGGATTTCAAAATTCCTAAGGGTCTGACCCAAATAGACAGCATTACATTCTGGACATTTGAGTTTATATATACCTGACTTCTTTAATAGTGGTATTTTTGTTTTTACATTTAACAATTTTGTACTAACGTTACTTTCTGTTTTAAAAGAAATTGTTGTATTCGTTGTTGAAGATATTATCTTTGAAATATTATTAGAAATATTTCCTGTATATGTGATGGTTTTATAAGTTTTTATTTCATCAGCTTGTTTAGGGAATATCAGTTGTAATAGAACTTTTTCCTCTTTTTTACTAATTAGCTTATTTATCATATCTAATGGATAACCGTTGGATGTTGCTATTTGTCTAATTGTATTAATATCTCTATCAAAATTACATTTGTTCATAGGAACTAAAAAAGCTCTATGTATCATTAAATTATATGCCGCTAGTCTGTGTGACATAGGGTGATTGGAATTGAATGGAATTGTCACATCAGTCTGTGTTGGTTTTCGGTAAATTGAATAATCAAGTACATTATCAAATCTTTGAATTTTTAAATCAAGAAAATTGATTGAGCTATTTTCTTCAATTTCTAATGTAAATTTAATTTTTGGGTGTAAATTATTGATGTGGTTGAAAAATACATTGTTGTTCACTACCCATAAAACAAGCTAATATGTCATCTACATATCTATACCAAAATAAAATATATTTCGAAATATTACTTTCAAAGATCTTTCTTTCTAAATTATCCATAAAAATGTTTGCTAAAATAGGTGATATAGGGCTTCCCATTGGTAAACCTTCATATTGAATATATATCTTATTGTCAAAAGTGAAATAATTCTGATTAATGCATACATCAAATAAATTAAGTATATCTGATATTATTCATGGATTAATATTTTTATCTTCTAGTAATTTTCTTACAAGTATTAGACATTCTTTAGGAGGAATTTTAGTGAACATATTAGTTACATCGAACGAAATGAGTTTATAGTTATCTTGCAAGTGGATTGCACGTTATCTCACTGTTGCTTTCAGGTATCGACATATCTAGATTATTTCGGATACACCCTGTATAATATATGTTTGTCATGCAATTAGAATCTAACACGATGATATCAATACATTATTAATTAAATAAAAAAACACACGTGCGCACGTGAAAAACAATTTAATAACACGCGTTATGATTCAAATGCACATTCAATATAAACAACACTTGCAGAAAGCTTGACCTTAACAATCCGTAAAACTTAGTATGATTTTTAAAACTTATAAGACAGCTTTTATTAGCGAAATCGTACATGACGATTATGCTCTGTTGTTAAAAATATTAAATCTTGGGAGGTACTTAGGAATAAGTCCTTTAAATTTCTACACGAATAAAAAGAAGTTGATAAGATACTTTCCACTTTTAGTGTATGTCGTTATTTTCTACATTTATGTGAAAGCTTACCTGAACATACTGTACCCAGTACCATGGAGTGCGAAAATTATAGGAATTCTAGTAGCTCTAGGTACTATTGTGAATATAATTTTTGTTTCTTGTTGTATAGGTACAGCTAATGTTACTTTAACAAAAGATTGGTACGAATTTTATACGTATTTGGAGAAGATGGAAAAAATGCTGATCAGTTTGCAATGCGGTAATATTAAAAAGTCCGTTTTTAAATTAGTTATCTGTTGGTTGATAATGTTGCCTTATTTTTTACTCAATATTGTTTATCTGCACTTCAGCAATTACGACGAAGATCAAACATTCTTTTTCATTTTTTGGAATACAATGCAAAGTTTGATGTGCCTTGAATGTTTATTTATTAGTTATATTGCGAATTTACTTGAACAAAGATACCATTTTATATTTGACAAAATAAATGATGTGAATGTTATCGGTGATCATAGAAATAAATATTTGCTGGTTTCTAAAATAAACAAGTTTTTGAAAATATGCTTCAAAATTGTGGAAAAAGCTAATATTATTTTCGGTTTGCAATTCTTTACCTTTGTAATTGTTGTTATGGTCGACGGTTGCTATACTATTTCATTCTCCGTTTATACAGATGCCGATATTGAGACAAAGCTGATGGCCTTAATAGGTGATTTCATATACTTGGTAAGCATAAATCACTGCAGTTTATTTTAAAATAACAGTTAAAATTACAAAATTTATTTTACTGTCTTCCGAACACTATAAATTATACATATTCTTCGATTCTATAGTACACTCGTTGGTATGAATTTGGCAGATTAATTTCACGTTTTTATGATTATCTAATGATCTATTAATAATTTTATTTCAGGTATATTTATTAATAGCCATAATCGCTTGTAATAATTTGGAAAAAAGTGGTATTAAAGTTGCCGACAAATTTTATGAACTATCCAGTAAGAAAAGCAACAGGGATATTAAGGGTGACTTGCTTATATGTGCCGACTATGCAGCAGCTTGGAGACCAATTTTTTCTGCAGCTGGTTTTTTTGAAGTTAGACAAACAAACATAAATGTTTTACTATCTAATATGATAAATTATCTTATTGCTGTAGTTCAAATGAACATGTAAATCTAGATTATTCAAATATGTATAATGGATTTAATGTTTTATTTATAGAGATTGTTTCAAATATTCAGCTTAGAAATTATAATATTGTATTAACTGACATTATACAACATTTTATACGTTATATTCTGCTTCTCATAGTGTATAGTACAATATTTTTTTATAAATAAGTCGTAAATGAACACAAAATAAAATTATAAATTAAAAATAAATGTTCGAAAATATATTTTCTCTTTTGTTTCGAATTTACAACCCTTTGTCACAAGAATAAATATTATATAGAATTCACAACCCCCTTTGTATTTTAAAAAATATTGTCTGTGCGGCGTGAACCACTGTGATCTCTTGTAGGTCCCTATTATAATCTTCAATGTTTGTTCTATTCTATAACAATTTGTGAATGTTTCTTCAAGTGGATCGGTTCAGCTCCAGCTTGACTCAAGTTCAAGTTGTATCTCAGTAGTTTACTGAAGTAAATCTTGTAACATAATTTAGTATTCTTACGCTTCTCGTTCTCTATATATCTCGTGAGTTTCTCTATTTGAGTTCACATTCTCAAGAATATTTCGCAATTCTTTCTCTCGGTATTTCGACTAGTAAACGAGTGATTATTAAGCAGCAAATTTTCGCAACCGTAAAGAAACATTGTACAATTAATAATAAGTGTGAATAGTGTAATAATTCTGTATAAATATAGTAATAATAGTGTCCGAATTTGATCTTTATTTAACTCTTTTCTTCGAGTGCCTTCTCCTATCGAAGATCGGCAACAATTTTGGCGAATTATTCTCTGTCTTGGGCCCTTTTTAGCAAAGTGTTTGAACCCAGGCCTGTCCAATCTCGTATGTTCTTAAGACAGGAGCATTGCCTTCGTCCTGGTCAACGTCTACCAACGTCTATTGTGTCTCATTACATGACCGAGATATGCAGTTTTTCGATTTTTTATGATTTCGATGAGCTCACGTTCTCTGCCCATTCGATTCAAAACTTCCAAATTGGTGGTGTGAGCACTCCAAGGTACTCGTAACATTCGCCGACACAACCACATTTCGAATGCCTCGAGCCAGTTTAGGCTGCTAACTTTTAGCGTCCACGCTTCAACCCCATAAAGAAGTGTGGAGTATATGTAGCGCCTCAAAAAATTGTATCTAATTTTTATATCAAGTGACCTATCGCTTAACAGGCTTCGCATTTTTAAGAAGTTTGCCCTAGCCATTTCAATCCGAGCTCTAATTTCCAAATCAGGATTCAGATCTTCGCCGATCCAGCAGCCCAGGTATTTAAATGTAGAGACCCTGGTTATCTGTGTCCCGTATACGTTTATATGTACTGGTTGATTTGGATTCCGGTTTACCGCCAATATCTTTGTTTTTGCGGTGTTGATTTTTAAGCCTAATAGATCTCAGTCGGCTGATATCTTGTTAAGTAGCTGCTGCAAGCCCTCAGGACAGTCCGCAATTATAACTGTGTCGTCGACATATCTTAGATTATTTATCAGAATCCCGTTCACTCTTATGCCATCCTCTGCGCCTTCAAGTGCATTTTGAACTACAATTTCGGAGTACATGTTAAAAAGCATAGGGCTCAGCACACATCCCTGTCTGACTCCACGTTTAATTGGTACAGTTTTTGTTTGGGTGTTTTCAAGCTGCACTGTCGCTACCTGGTGTTCATAGAGGTACTGAATGATTTTTAGATCTTGGGAATCTAAACGTTTACTTTCTAGTATGTTCAGCAGCGTGCCATGTTTGACACAATCAAATGCTTTAGCATAGTCTATGAAACATAGATATACTTCTTTTCGCTGACTTCGACACTTCTGTAGCAGGACCGATAGCCCAAACAAAGCCTCTCTAGGTCCCAATCCCTCTCTGAAGCCCATCTGTAGTTCACTCAGATCCTGCTCGCATTTCCTATGTATTTTATTATGTCGAACCTTTAGAAACAACTTTGATATTTGACTCATTAAGCTAATTAGTCGAAACGCATCTTTTATACCTGGTTTTTTAGGAATAGGGACAGATGTAGATTTTAGCCAGTCTTGAGGAATGTATCAATTGTTATAGATGGTATTGAATAGTTTGGTGAGGTTTGTTAAGTTTTCTTCATTTATAAGTTTCAGGAGTTCTGGACAAATGTTGTCTGGTCCAAGTGCTTTACCGTTTTTTATTCCCTTCAAAGCCTTCTCTATTTCTGCAGTCATTATATTTGTTCCCATTTCTGTTTGACGTTGGTTGCGAAAGGGAGGACCTTTGTCGTCGAAAAGATCAGAAATATAATTTGTCCACACTTCATACAGTTCTTGTGTGTCTAAGACTGTCATATTGTCTTGATTTACTATTTTTGTATATGCAGGGGATTTACGGTACACTTTTGTAGATGTTAAATAGATCATGCTTTTGGTACATCTCCTCTATTTCCTTACTTCTCTTCATCATCCGTCCTTCTTTGGCATTTCTAATTTTAGTCCTGACAAGTGCTTGAGTTTCTTTATATTTTCCTTTTTGTGTGTTTTTGAGTTTCCGCCGTTGGTCCATTCAATATATCTCTCGAGTCATCCATTCATTATGCCGTTTCCTGGTGTTTACAGTTGTTATATATTCTTGCGTATCTAAAATGGCATTTTTAAGCCGACTCCAGGTGTGCTCTATTTTTTCCTCAATTGTATGTTCAGGCTCTATGATTTTTGGGCTTTGCTCAGTTGTTTGTTGAGTTTATCAGAGATGATTTGCTTCTTTGCCTCGTCTTTTAGGGCTGCCGTATTGGGTTTTCTTATGATTTTTTTTTTAAGTTTTTTCAATCGAATTTGCATTTGAGCTACTACGGGATTGTGATCTGACTCCACATCTGCACCAGGGTAAGTTTTCACACTGCGGATGCCATTTATGTATCTTTTTGGTACTATGATATAGTCAATTTGGTTGCTAATTGGATGGTCTGATGTGTCTTGGGGAGATCTCCATGTATAGAGGCGTCTTGGCGGTAGTTTGAACCACGTGTTGGAGATGAACATTTTCTCCTCATGGCAGAATTGAACTAATGTATCGCCTCTTTCGTTTCTTTTTCCTAGTCCATGCTCCCCCATTAGTGTCATCGCATCTTTCCTTGCCTACTTTTGCGTTAAAGTCTCCTAGGATGAGGGTGGCTCCATCCTTTCTGGTTTGGAACAGCAGTTGTTTTATTTCCGCGTAAAAATATGTATTCTCTGATTCTGGTTTATCAGCTGTTAGAGCATATGCTTGAATGATATTTATATTTTTCGGTATTGCCTTGAGTTGTATCATCATTGCCCTGTCAGAAAGTGGTACGAAATTAAGGATCGAGCAAGCCGTTCCAGGATCCAGCATAATCCCGACGCCATTATAGGGTTTGGGATCATCGTTCCCAGAATAGTAAAAAGTGTAATTGTTCACTTGAACTTTCCCGCTGTTGGGCCATCTTGTTTCACTTATTCCCATGATATTTATTTCCAACCTGCACATTTCTTGATGTATGTTGTGCATTTTTCCCGGCATGAACATGCTTTTCACTTTCAATGTGCCTATTTTCATTGGCTTTCTACAATTAATTTGAGTTATTTTTGTGTTTGTCCTCGTGGGGATTCTTAGATTCTTAGCACCCCTTAACCATTTAAGGTCTGCCACGGACTAGGGGCCATTGCTTTGTTCCTTACTGCCATAACTGTTTTTCTTGAGAAAAATATAGTGCGGTAGTTTCTCCTTGCTTTCCGCACCGCTGTACAAACGCCATTCTGTAGATTCCACTCCGACGTATGCTGCCTGGTTCATGGCCATAAAAGTTTCTCAAACTATCGTCCATGGTCAGTTTTGTGCAGCCAGCTGCCGCTACACAATTTTTCACCATATCTAATTACCCTTACCTAGTTTGGCCTGCAGGTTGATGCAGTTACCGGGGTGTGGCACGTGGAGCCATAAGTGAGAGCTGACTGCTCTGTGAGGACCAGTTGTCCGAACCCTCCTCCAGTCTATGATCCTTGGAGCGACCGATTCAAACAAAAGGTACCACCTCTACAACGCAGCTCATACACCCCTAACTACAAACACTTTTTAGTTTTGAATAATAGCGCGCTAAATATCACAAATATCACTGTACGTTCATATACGTACACATTGTCCTTCGAAAGGGATTTTATAGAAACCGGAATTAATTAATAATTCGGACACTACAGAACTCATACAGTTCCTCATCGCATCTTTTCTACACCTCTGAAATCTCTCATTATCTTATCTTCGGGATCGCCTGAATTCTCCTCGTTGCCACTACATTTGTGTTCCTAGGACTCGTCTGGGTTTTCCCTTCACCACATCTACACCTGCATTTCTTCCGGATCGCCGCCAAGCAAATCAAGGGTTTGTTAACAAGCTGAAGACTGGCAGATATTTATGACAATTGTCTAAGCGTGAGCTGGTTAATACACGTTTCAATTCGCTTTAAGTGAATTATTTCACGCTTGGAGGCCTTGCAAGTGTGCAGCTTCGAGATTGTACCAGATAAGCAATATTCTCGAAACCCCTGTCAGCCATGATGCTCGATCCTTCAGGTATATGGTGAAGTATTCCAGAGTGTTCCTCCATAACTATCAGAAATGAAGTGTTTTTAAATGAAACTCAAGGTCTCTAGTTATTTCCACAATATAATACAAGTTATTGAAAATTCTAAAAAATTGACAATTGTTTCGATAAATCAATATCATCGTCAGAATGACAGAAGTTACATTTCATTTTATGCCTACCTGATGTTTAGTAGTTATATTTTTGGCTAGACCAAGAAGTAACCTAACTTGTGATTGGCTTAATATATGTTTATAGAAAAAGAAGAAGATGTGATATTACAAATATTAAAGCTTAGATATTATTAGCCCTATGGTGATATCCTGGATATCATTTTTCCAATTAAGATCAGTATAACTGTGCAATGATATAGAAAACCAGGAAAACTATATCTGCTGATCTTTACAATTATCACTTAAGAAGACAGTTTATTAGTGGAGAATTCCCTAGATTTAACTTTTCATTGACAACTTCATATTGTGGGTTTCTTAAATGTCTTCTAATTTCCAGTTCTTCAAGGAAATCCAGTTCTTGTTTCTTTTCACAAATATGCAGCACTTCTAGTTCTGTGTTAGGTGTCAATGAATGATTGGTGTCAAGTAGATGTTTTGCGTAGTGGGATTTATCTGGTTGTTTTAATCTGTAAGCTCGTAAGTGCTCACTGTATCGTATTTCAAAATTCCTAAGGGTCTGACTCAAATAGACAGCATTACATTCTGGACATTTGAGTTTATATATACCTGACTTCTTTAATAGTGGTATTTTTGTTTTTACATTTAACAATTTTATACTAACGTTACTTTCTGTTTTGAAAGAAATTGTTGCATTCGTTGCTAAAGATATTATCTTTGAAATATTATTAGAAATATTTCCTGCATATGTGATGGTTTTATAAGTTTTGATTTCATCAGCTTGCTTAGGATATATTAGTTGTAATGCCACTTTTTTCTCTTTTTTACTAATTAGTTTACTTATCATATCTAATGGATAACCGTTAGATGTTGCTATTTGTCTAATTGTATTAATCTCTCTATCAAAATTACATTTGTTCATAGGAACTGAAAAAGCTCTATGTATCATTGAATTATATGCTGCTAGTCTGTGTGAGACAGGGTGGTTAGAATTGAATGGAATTGTCACATCAGTCTGTGTTGGTTTTCGGTAAATCGAATAATCAAGTACATTATTAACTCTTTGAATTTTTAAATCAAGAAAATTGATTGAGCTATTTTCTTCAATTTCTAATGTAAATTTAATTTTCGGGTGTAAATTATTGATGTGGTTGAAAAACACATATAATTGTCGCTCACTACCCATAAAACAAGCTAATATGTCATCCACATATCTATACCAAAATAAAATATTTTTCGAAATATTACTTTCAAAGATCTAAATTGTCCATAAAAATGTTTGCTAAAATAGGTGATATAGGGATTCCCATTGGTAAACCTTCATTTTGAATATATATCTTATTGTCAAAAGTGAAATAATTCTGATTAATGCATACATCAAATAAATTAAGTATATCTGATATTATTCCTGGATTAATATTTTTATCTTCTAGTAATTTTCTTACAAGTATTAGACATTCTTTAGGAGGAATTTTAGTAAACATATTAGTTACATCGAACGATATGAGTTTATAGTTATCTTGCAAGTGGATTGATTTCAACTTTTTGATTAGTTCTATTGAATTTCTAATTGAGTACTGAGATTCAATAGAACTAATCAAAAAGTTGAAATCAATCCACTTGCAAGATAACTATAAACTCATATCGTTCGATGTAACTAATATGTTTACTAAAATTCCTCCTAAAGAATGTCTAATACTTGTAAGAAAATTACTAGAAGATAAAAATATTAATCCAGGAATAATATCAGATATACTTAATTTATTTGATGTATGCATTAATCAGAATTATTTCACTTTTGACAATAAGATATATATTCAAAATGAAGGTTTACCAATGGGAAGCCCTATATCACCTATTTTAGCAAACATTTTTATGGGCAATTTAGAAAGAAAGATCTTTGAAAGTAATATTTCGAAAAATATTTTATTTTGGTATAGATATGTGGATGACATATTAGCTTGTTTTATGGTTAGGGAGCGACAATTAGATGTGTTTTCAACCACATCAATAATTTACACCCGAAAATTAAATTTACATTAGAAATTGAAGAAAATAGCTCAATCAATTTTCTTGATTTAAAAATTCAAAGAGTTAATAATGTACTTGATTATTCGATTTACCGAAAACCAACACAGACTGATGTGACAATTCCATTCAATTCTAACCACCCTGTCTCACACAGACTAGCAGCATATAATTCAATGATACATAGAGCTTTTTCAGTTCCTATGAACAAATGTAATTTTGATAGAGAGATTAATACAATTAGACAAATAGCAACATCTAACGGTTATCCATTAGATATGATAAGTAAACTAATTAGTAAAAAAGAGAAAAAAGTGGCATTACAACTAATATATCCTAAGCAAGCTGATGAAATCAAAACTTATAAAACCATCACATATGCAGGAAATATTTCTAATAATATTTCAAAGATAATATCTTTAGCAACGAATGCAACAATTTCATTCAAAACAGAAAGTAACGTTAGTACAAAATTGTTAAATGTAAAAACAAAAATACCACTATTAAAGAAGTCAGGTATATATAAACTCAAATGTCCAGAATGTAATGCTGTCTATTTGGGTCCCCTTAGGAATTTTGAAATACGATACAGTGAGCACTTACGAGCTTACAGATTAAAACAACCAGATAAATCCCACTACGCAAAACATCTACTTGACACCAATCATTCATTGACACCTAACACAGAACTAGAAGTGCTGCATATTTGTGAAAAGAAACAAGAACTGGATTTCCTTGAAGAACTGGAAATTAGAAGACATTTAAGAAACCCACAATATGAAGTTGTCAATGAACAGTTAAATCTAGGGAATTCTCCACTAATAAACTGTCTTCTTAAGTGATAATTGTAAAGATCAGCAGATATAGTTTTCCTGGTTTTCTATATCATTGCACAGTTATACTGATCTTAATTGGAAAAATGATATCCAGGATATCACCATAGGGCTAATAATATCTAAGCTTTAATATTTGTAATATCACATCTTCTTCTTTTTCTATAAACATATATTAAGCCAATCACAAGTTAGGTTACTTCTTGGTCTAGCCAAAAATATAACTACTAAACATCAGGTAGGCATAAAATGAAATGTAACTTCTGTCATTCTGACGATGATATTGATTTATCGAAACAATTGTCAATTTTTTAGAATTTTCAATAACTTGTATTATATTGTGGAATTAACTAGAGACCTTGAGTTTCATTTAAAAACACTAATATGAGCATATTCCACGAAGTAAGGGTCGAGACAGTCAATTTCATCAGAAATGAAGTTAATGAAACCATCAAGTGTTATTGAAACCAAATATTTGAGTGTATTGCAACTCTCAAAGTCAGGCCATGTAAGGGACTGATGGAGAATATTGCTAGGTTTTTCAATACGCACTTAAAAATATTCTATAATGCTCAGCGTTTTTGAGAAACGTTTGCGGAATGCTATTGGCAAATTTTCTACTATTTTTTCTGCATCACGAAAGTATACGAGTTCCTTCATCGAATGAGCAATAAGCTTATTGACAGTTTTGCTGATATACCCTTTGCTAACACATAAATCGATTCCCAAGCGAGTAAAGGAGCCGGTCCTGGCATCAAAACTGATAGTTGTGCTTTAAATGGATCTGTGATTAATTTGAAAATTTCCTGGTAAAAGCCCATCAATTAATTTGTAAAGTGAGTTCACCCCACGTGCAAGTTCAAGTGCAAAGAAATCAGGTAGTACTTACTTTTTGAATTTTATTAAGTATTTATAACTAAACTAATTGCAAGATTCATAAATAAAACGTAACGATATCCAACACATTAATTAATGCAAAAAGCGATAACACTAGATGGATAAGTTAAGTGATATATATGAAAATAAATTACTGGTTAGAAACAAATAAAATACAGGTTCGGATCTAGGACAATTCAGTTCACATAAGCGCTGGAAACCGAATAGTATTTATCCCACGGAATTTCACTATATTCTATAACTTTTTGTGAGACATAATTTAAAGTGGGAAATATAGACGAAAATATATACGTACATTTAACAGCATGGATAGCGACGACACGTCAGATGATATTAATAAAAAGCGTGGAAGGAATGTGGATGATGAAGTCTTCAGGAGAAGTGGGAAAATAAAGAAGACACCAATCAAAATTATACCCAAAAATTAAGAAAAAATAGATCAAATATTAAGCATGATGCAAAATCTGATAGCTCAAGTAGCACAAACTACAATCGAATAACAAGAGCTAAGAAAAGAACAGCAAGAAAATGTGAAGGAATTTAGACAAATGAATGAAGAAATAAATAGTCTGTCCCAAATGTATCAAAATGCTACAAAAGAAAATGAAGAAATTAAAAGAGAGCTACAATTGACTAAAAATAGAATTGAGCAGCTAGTAAACGAAAACAAAGCTAGCAAAATTGTTGTACACTTCGATACAAACGATACAGATGCACTTAAAGAAGAGAATAAAAGTTTCATAAAATAAAATTTAGAAACAGATGTTAGTATAGAATCTGCCCATAAATTAGGAGTTAAAATTTGCCTAGTCAAAGTTGGATATAAAGGCGAAAAATAAATATAAGTTGAGAAATATGAAAGAAAATAAGATTTATATAAATAATGACAAATGGAAATTGAAGGAAAAATAAGAGCTAGAGCAAAAGAAGAAAGGAGCAATGGAAAATCGGTTAGAATTGGATATCAAAAACTAACTATTTTGTAAAAAAGGAACAAAAACACAAATATTCTAGAGGAAACAACAACTCAGTACATCCAAAACCGTGTCTTGAAAAACCCTATGAATTAAATAGCAACGATTCCGACGGCCCAATTAAAACGGTTAAGAAAACAAGTACGGAACCAATCAAAGGAAGTAAGAAAAAATTTAGCAGTAAATTAAACTACCTTCAAGTACTATTCTGGAACGGCCAAGGAATAAACACCTTAAATGATTTTGAAACACAGGAGATTGAATATTTGAATAACTTTCCTATCATTGGCCTTGTGGAGACCTGGATCACACAATCGGTACCTAAGCTGCCTTCATCTTTAACAAAATACAACTTTTTCCATAGTCAAGCGATGAAAGACAAACAAAGAGGAAGAGGAAGTGGAGGTATCTTACTCCTTATAGCAAAAGACTTCCCCGGTCTTAAAACTATGAATATTGTGGATTTAAGTAATATGTGGATATTTGTGAGATTAATTATATGTAATGCTTTTATTATTTTAGGTATTGTGTATCTCAAACCAGGGCTGGACGATTGCACCTGTATAGAGATGTTGGAAGAAACGACTAGAAATTTAACCTTTACATACCCCAATGATCAGTTTATCATATATGGCGACTTCAATGCAAGGATAGGTCATCTGAATGGCTCTGAGGAAAGCAATCCCCTGAACTTTGATCTTCTCTTAGAAGCACTAGAAAATTTAGGTTTTGTCGTTTTAAACGGCAGGTATGATGATTACACTTACTTTGGATACACAGGCTGCAGTGTGATTGACTTAGTTTGGTCTAAATTTAATAACAAAAATTCTATTTTAAACTTCTCTATTAGCGGAACACTCATTTCTGATCATTTGTGCTGCTTAGTAACCATAGAAAATAATTACCATCAAATCAGCTCGACCCCACGCAGCTATAGTAAACACCTAATTAGATGGCACCATACAAAACTTCGATCCTACAGAAATAGACAACTATGGTTTTGATCTAAGCTTAAACACTGTGGATGATTTGGATTGACAAATACATGAGGCAATAAGACTGGCAACAATATTTATAGATATGGAAAAAACACAAACTTTCAACCCCAATAATAATTCAAAGGCGAAGCTGTTGTATGATAAACTGTGTAGGACTGCTAAAAAATTATTAAACGTAGCAAAGAAAAATTTAGTAGCATCAAATTTTAGTAAAAACTTTGTAATAACATACAAGTAAACTAAAAAAGAATATATCCAAATTACTAAAAGTAAAAAACAGGCGTATGAAAAAAATATGAGATATAAATAAACAACCCCAATGAATTCTGGAAATATATTAATTCACACAAAACTAAAACAAAAATAGGCGGTGTTAACATGACTCAAACGATTAATAATTATAAAGATTTTTACAAACCTACACCAAATTCAACTTTTTTTGTCTAGAAGCTTTACACATGTATCTCGATATAGCTTTCTCTACCTGTGACACTTACAATGCTCTAAGATTAGCTAAAAACAATAAAGCACCAGGAGAATACGATATAAGTAACGAGCTTTATAAAAGCATGCCTTTATCCTGGATAATGCTCTTAAAATTGCTTTTTGATACTATCCCACAAGATGAAGAAATCCCATCCACCTAGTCAAATATTGAGATGATTCATTTTCATAAAAAAGGTCCAGTAGTTACGAGGTCAAAATTCGCTGCACCTGCACCATATCATATATCATTAGTTGGAATTCATGTATACTTGTTCACATAGTTCTTAAGTTGCTTTATATTTGTAAATCACTTTTTGTATAACCACTCCGAGAATAACATTTCTCTTTGTAATAATTGGATAAAATATATTTTTAAAAATAGTATTTATGTTTGGAAATACATATCTGGCGCAGTCAGTAGGATAACGCGTGTTGTCCTAACGTGTTTACAAAATACGAACCTACATCCCTTCAGTGGAGCCCATCCCTTCAGGGGAACCAGTGAAAATCATCCCTTCTGTGGAAATCGTCCCTTCTGTGGTACAGTTACGTGGGTGGACAAAAAGGATAGTTGTTAATGCAATTTTATTTGTAATTACTGATTCCATGGTAGAATAATGCCAGAAATTTCAAATATCAAACCCTGTGATGGGTATACGAATACTCTTAACAAATTTATTTGTCTTTGCGATAGCCTAATCGTGACGTATAAGGATTATAATAATAAAGATTTGAGCGACCATACTCGTATTCTTGAATGCATTTAGGGTAAGCATGTCGGGGAAGCCGAATTAATGGTCGTGAATAGAGTAGAGTTGAATAGTTGGGAATTGTTACAAGGTGCGCTTAGGCAATGTTTTTCGGACAAACGGAATCTAGAATGTTTAACGTAAGAGCTCACGCGAAACAGGCCGCATAAAAATGAAAATTTGATAGATTCCGGGAATAAGTTGCAATTGTTGAGGAGCAGCATCGTACAAAGAATTAGTAACGAAAATAATTTTAACCAAAACGAGAAAATTATACATATGCAATTTTATGACAATACGGCGTTAAATACCTTTATCGCGGGCTGCACCGTTACTTTACGGAACATCATGCATTTAACGCAACCAGCATCACTGGAGCACGCCATCGCTTATGTTAATGAATTTGAAAATTTCGAAAAGCTTTATTCTGATTCAAACGATCAAAGATCCTACCAAAGCAAGAATAATTTGAGAAATCAGAATTACGGCTCCCGAAGTCATCAACACCACGGTAGCCAATATTGTCATCAGTCAGCTTTTTCTTATCCCTCAAACCCTAATTCTAATGCGTATTTATCTCAAGACCCTTTGTGGCCTCGTCAACCCATTAACGTTCAACCCCAACAATTACCACCCAGAAAATACCGAACTAATTCAGAAGTATTCGGACCTCCCCGTAATGTTTTCAAACCTAATCAAACTCTTACGCATCGTCTTCCAAAACCTGAGCCAATGGCTATTTCTACAAATTCAAGACTACCCCCATCACACAGTAAAAGACCGAACAATGTTAGAAACAATTGTTTTCAAAATAACGGCCAAAGATCAAATTTTATAGCTGAAGAATTATTTTGTAACGACTACATTGGGACGGAATGCGAACCGACGCATGGCGACGTCGACGCAAACTCCCATTTTCGCGAGCAAGAAAACTATGTAAATTCTGATTATTTTAGTGAAAATTTTCAAGAGAATGCCTCAGTAAACCCCATAACTTAGTCGAACTGAACATTATCTCTAATAACCCCTTACCCTATATCAGTATTTCTAGACCCTCATCTGCTAATAGACACCGGAAGTACTAAATCAATCTTAAAGCCTATCATTGCCGAAATTGTTTATTCCAATTGCATATTTAATTCAAATGTATCACTCTCAACCTCTCTGGGAACCAAAAACGTGCAGTTTCAAGCCGAGATAGCAGCTTTCCGAGAATTTAACAGAGATCATATGTTAAGGTTCATATTATACGATTTTCACGAATTCTTTGATGGAATTATTGGTATCAACGATCTAATTTCGATGATATTTTTAGATTTGAATAACGAGTGTCTTGTTAGTGATAGGGTTGTAATTCCAATGAAGTTTAGAAAACCATCCGATATTAAATTCCAAATATCAATTGGCCTTAGCGAAAGAATCGTAAAGCAAGTTCCTGTTACAGTATCGAACGATGAAATAGTAATTGATAAGATAGTTTTAGGTGATATATTTTGTAACGCGTTTCCGGCTCCTTACCACCTTAGCACGTCACTTTAGACACCCTACCGTGAAATGGTAGCCCTCTAAATAAGAACGCATAGTTTCAATTCCAATGGCAAGACATTATTTTTATGTGAATGAGTAATTTTTCTCAGCAGGACTCAGAGTACGACTGGCATACGCTACGACGTGTTCATTACCATCATTTTGTTGCGTAAGAGCTATTCCCAACCCATATTAGGAGGCATCTGTCTGTAGAGTGAACGATATGGTAAAGTCAGGACAGCTCAAAACGGGTGCTTCTGACAGACATGTTTTAATTTTAGTGAAAGCGGCTTCTTGCTCTTCAGTCCACTTCCATCGCTAAGACTTACGGAGTAATTTCGTTAACGGGGCCACCTTTTGTGAAAACGATGGCACAAACCTCCTGTATCAGGCTGCGACTCTCAAAAATCTTCTTAACTCTCAGATATTCCTCGGCGCTGCAAATTTAATTATACTCTCGACCTTTCCTGGATCGGTACGGATTCCATCTCCAATGACTACATAGTCTAAGTATTTCATGGACGGTAAACAGAAATGACATTTCTCCGGGTTCAGCTTCAATCGTGCTCCTCGTAACCGACGAAATACCTCAGATTTTCCAAATGTTGTTCAAATGTTTCCCTCAAAACTATGTGTCATCCAGGTAAGCAAAGGTGTAAGGATCTAAATCTGGGCCTATTAGTCGGTCAACCAATCTCTGGAAAGTGGCAGGTGCCTAAACCAAATGGAAGGAGCGTGAATTGAAACAGTCCACGTCCCGGTGCGGTAAAGGCGGTAATTGGTTTGCTTTCCGGTGTTAACGGAAATTTCCAGTGCCCATTCTTCAAATCTATACTGGAAATATACTTGGCTTTTCGCAGTTTATCCAGTATAGCATTAATAAATGGAAGCGGGCACGGATCCTTCATTGTTACTCCGTTAACTTTGCGGAAGTCGATACAGAAACGGTTCTTTCCATCCTTCTTCCTCACAATCACAATCTGAGAGTTCCACGGACTGGTAGAAGGTTCTATAACTCCCTCATCTAGCATCGCGTCTATATCGGTATTGCACACCTCCTGCATTTCTGGATTTTGAGGTCGGTATCTCTGTTTTATCGGCCGGGGCTGTAGCAGACGGATTTCGTGCTCAATAAGCGTAGTTGGACCTCTAATTTTCTCAAACAGCGAGAGTTCCTGGTTCAAGAAAATATTTAACTTCTCTTTTTGATCTTTCGTCAAATTCATTTCTTCAGTAGGAACGATTGTTTCTAACGGACATCATTTGTAACCATAATTTGTGTCATCTCCTAACTCCTCCGAGGATAACTTAGATTTTCCAACATTATTATTCTCTTTATCATCTCTTACCTCTACGAGAGATGATAAAAATACTTCGGTATTAGATTGCTCCTTGTCAACCCCTAAACTACCCAGGGTAGATGCAGAGACTTCAGAAACACATTGCTCCTTGTCAACCCCTAACAAGACCGGGAAGGACGTAGAGACTTCAGAAACAGACTGCTTCGTGTCAACCCCTAACAACACCAGGGAAGACGCAGAGACTTCAGAACCAGATTGTTCCTTGTCAACCCCTAACAACACCGGGGAAGACTTAGAAACGCCAATTGTTTTCCAGTACTGCGGTCTTCTGAGAGACGACAGTTGGTATTTTCCTTACTTATCATCGGTACAACAGCATCGATTTCTTTCGTGGACGGGTTCACTACCTCCAATAGTTCAACAGGACTGGCTGATTGTGAACGCCTCAGTAGTCTATCTTTCACATTTTACCGCTTCCTAGCTCCAAGCGGAAATTTTACTTTTGAAGGACATCGTGTCCTAACACAATGTCAGTCATCATACCAGGAAAATGTTCGAATGGACCTTCCATAATGACGTCACGGATCTTCAATTTTAGCTCCCAAATGTCGGTGATGGGGACTAAAATTCCATTAGCTAAACGGGCCCTCGCAGCTTGACGGGCTGTGGTTTGCTTTCTTTGAGAAAATGTCCTAGCTATCTGATGACCGATGTATGATTTAGCAGTTCCAATATCGAACAGGCCTCTAAACTTGTGGTTTTCAATTTCGACGTCGTTGTGCGGTCGGGAATCGGTCATTTCTTCTGGCGTTTCGGCATGAGAGGCAAATATCTGCGGAAGCTGTGTCGGCCTCTCCTCGGGACAGCTTTGGATTAGTTTTACTGTCTCGGGAAAATACTCCTTCCTTATGGCAACCAGAACAGAATATATTCTAAGGGTCTGACAGTTGTTTCGGTAATGTCCGGATTCACCGCAGCGGAAACAGATTGATTGACGGGGAGATGAGCCAGGCGGTTGCTGAGTAGTATCACGCGGCGGACCGCGAGGTGTATCGTTTTGTGATGGGCGGCTGGTATCGGGGACGGCCTCTCGAGATGGACCAGGCGTCGTGTTGTGGGACGGTCAATGTCTGGGTGTACTTATCGGTTGCGGGCTTGTTGATCCACGATTAGGACCACTGGTGTTGGGAACGTTCTGGAGCTGATTTCTAAGTAGCTCATATTCCCTTACCACCTGGCAAAACGTAGAAAAATCCTTAAAGTCTCCTTTTCGAATCTGCAGCCGTTATTCGGATAGAAGATTTCGGTACAACCATGCTAACTGCTGGTCGGGTGTTAGCTTTCCATGCCTTCTCATCAGGGTTTGAAGTTCGGTTATGTACGTAGAGGCGGACTCATTTCTCCTTTGTAGACGTCTACCTATCTCGTCAATAATCTGTAGTTTCCGACGCCGTTAAATTACTCAAATATCTTTGTGTCCCGGTATTTCTGTGTCCACTTAGTATTCTTCTCAGTTCTTGTTGTGATCTATTGAGTTTCGTTTTATCTTGAGGGTTTCCTGTGTTATGCCTGATTTTCGTATATCTTCGTCTATGGCAATTTTTTTTTATTATGGTAGGTAATTCTTCATTATTTTTTTTCTTGTTTATGGGGGGTAGCAATCCAAATACTATATTAGATATAGCTTTTGTAAATTCTTCAACTGCTTCATCAATATCTTCTTTTGTTTTAAAAGTACATTCAAATCAAGATTCAATTTTGTTGATCAACTTAAAATAAATAAAATTCGGGACTTTAGATAGCGGTATAAAATTATTGAAAGATTTAGGTTTTTCTCATTGATGAGTTTAATCATCTTTGAGTTTATCTGATCAGGACCTGGAATATTTCTTTACTTCCCCATATTTTTCTTTATTGCTAAGTGTGATAAGAATTATTAATTGAAATAAAACAATATAAACGGCGACTTTCTAGATTTTAATGACATTATTTGACCTCAATCTTTAAATAGTCGTTATTAATAGATATTATCTCTAATCACTGTATTATAATGTTATGATTTTACTGATTAGCACCCTTTAATGTCGTCTATAAAACTAGTGTTCTATAAGTCATAAAACACTCAAAATGAATTTATTTGTTACGATTTGCGTATATTCACTCTGATAGACAAAGCATTGTTATTCTTTTTTTGTTTTATTGGCAAAGACAAATTCCAACCGTGGCTGGAATTGTAGTTTCACAAGTAGTTTCACGGTATGATTTAATACAACTTGTTTGGCAGTCTCTTTCTGAATAATATCCGCCGTTTTCAATGTATTAAATAAATTTCATAAATATTTCTCAACGTAGCTTTCTGCAGCATTAGACGACTTCCATCGACCGTGGCGTTTGATGACCATAAGATCGCCACTAGCATTAGCCAACAATGTAGCTAAAGAGCATCTTAAACTATGACTATTATAGAAACTAGCATCCGGTAATTGTAAAAAATAAGTCACTGAAGCAGGTGTTCTTGACATGGTGTTGATACGCACAGATAGGCTTGTACATTTTTCATCTATATATCATGATAAAAGAAAAAGAAAACAAGAGTAGATTTAAGGCAGTACAACACAGAAATGATAACAACGACTATCGAAAACAACAAAAACATGAAAATACTTAAAACACTGAACAATAATGGTCGCCTCCAAATACATCAACTAAAAGACGCAAACGGAAACATCAAAGAAGACAGAAAAGATTTAATGGACTTGTGGAAAATTACTACAGCGCACTATACTCAGAAAACAACCCAGAACAAGTAAGCGCAGCTGACGAAAGAATTTTCAATGTGGACTACGAGGATCTGCCTGACATCACCATACAAGAAGTAGAACTAGCATTTTCTCAAATGAAAAGCGGTAAAGCACCAGGGTGAGATGGAATTACAGTGGAAATGATAAAACTTGGCGGAAGCACTACTGTAGAGTCAATGAAAATTCTTCTTAATAAATATCTAACAGAAGGCGTAATACCCCAAACATGGCAGAACGCCCAGGTGTTTCTACTGTACAAAAAGGGCGATAAACTAAAAGTCGAAAACTATCGGCATATTAGCTTACTCCCCCGCCCGTACAACCTTCTGACAAAGATTGTAACAAATAGACTTACAACAAGATTAGACGCTTATCAGCCTCCGGAATAGGCTGGTTTCCGTAAAGGTTATAGCACAATAGAACACATTCAATCCGTCCGCACGATAATAGAAAAGTGTAACGAGTACAACGAAACACTACACCTTGCATTTGTTGACTATAACAAAGTGTTTGGGCAATTTTTAAGGCAATGAACAATGCAAGAATCCACTCTCGCTCCAGACAACTTTTTAAACACATATATAATAATGCGACAATCGTCGTTAAAATCACAGAAGAGATAGAAACAAACCAAATTCAAATAAAAAGAGGAGTAAGACAAAGGGACACCATCTTCCCAAAGCTGTTCACACTTGCACTGGAAGATGTTATTAAAGCCTTAGACTGAAATAAGAAAAGCATCAAAATTGACGGCAAACGTCTGAGCCATCTATGATTTGCGGATGATATAGTGCTCTTTAGCCAGAATAAAATGGAGTTACAAGAGATGTTGGAAGAACTTCAAAGAGAATCCGCACGAATAGGATTAACCATGAATTTAAATAAAACAAAATCATGACACCTGACAATATACAAGTGCATATAGGAGACCACATCGTTGACAACGTCGAAGAATATGTATATTTGGGACATTGCATCAAATTATGTAAAGAAAATCAAACCGCCGAAATAAACAGACGTGTTCGTTAGACATGGGCAGCCACGGGTAAACTGTCACACGTCTTGAGAAATCGAACTATTCCCATAAATTTAAACGAAAGGTCTTTAATACCTGATAACATATGGAATGGAAACCATGACACTCACTGTTAAATCAGCTAACAAGCTTAGGACCACTCAAAGAGCCATAGAACGGATGATATGTTAGGAATGAGCCTTAGGGACCATATCACAAACAAGAATATTAGACAAAGAACTAAAGTTGAGGACGTCATAACAAGCTTAGCCCACCTGAAATGGATGGGTAGGGCACATTTCCCGACAGGACGACTTGAGATGGTCAAGACGCATCATTCAATGGAGGCCACGCCTACATAAACGCAACGTTGGCAGACCACAGTTACGCTGGCTCGACGATATTAACAACAAAGTGGGCAACAGATGGCATCAACTTGCACAGGTCAAAGAAACATGGAAGAATATAGGGGAGACCTATGTCCCGGACGACTGTGAAGGATTGCTGAAAGAAGATAGAACAAGATATCATGATAAAATCTGCCCTGGGAAGCAATAGAAGGTAGGTGTATTTGTATATACCATCTACACATGTTCAGAGCGTTTATATTAGATACAAAAAGGAGAAATAAGAGTTTTCATTATCGAAAACTGATGATGAAAGAATAAATGAATATTCTCTAATACACAAATATTAAGATTTAATTTATGACATATGCTATGTCGTAATAATCAATAAAACAGCAATCCGCTTATATTAACTTTATTTTGTTTAGTTTTATTTGTGAATGCCCTTTTCCCATTACAAATCTAGTAGGTTATGGGCCCAGATTAAAAATACGGTGTTCTACTTTCGGTTTCGTGTTTATGTTTGTTGGTATTAACTTTAGTGGTTATGGATACCAATAAAATCCGTCGTAATATTAGACAATTTGATGGTGAACGTTATAGTATTTGGAAATTTCGTTTAAGAGCTGTACTTGCGGAAGAAGACGTATGAAAAGTGATTGGCGAGGAGGCTCCGATGATGGAACCTGATAGAAAATGTAAAAAACTCGAGCGCGTAGTCAAAAGTATCATAATTGATTGTTATTGTCTCATCATATGAAGAGAATTGCGAAGAGAAAACGAGGAAAGAGGGTAAGGGTCACAAATGGTGGAGCAACTCTCTGAACTCGCTGCAAACTGCAACAAACCCGACGCCTATTTAATAGGGCTAGAAAGACAGTGTCGGATCTGGATTGGGAGCAATTCCGCAAGAAACGAAATGAGTATAAGATCGCTGTTAGGCTGGTTCGGAGAGATGTGGGTCTTCTGCGACGATATCGTCTCGGTACCTCAATTGTCAAGGCTGCGTCGAATCTTAACGAAGTCTCCTGACAGTGTTCTTGGCTGTCTGGAAATAGCAACGGGTGTTTGCTCGGAAACAACGGGGGATACCCTGAAGCACTTATTAGAGACTCACTTTCTCGGCAGTAAAGCAGTCAGGCAGGGGGTCCCTCGCATGGAATGCGAGGGAACACAAGGACCATGTAGGAGGGACTATCTCCTAGCAAATGAAATAGTTACCTTTGAACGGAGTACTTGGGCAATTCGTACGTTAAGACCCTTTAAATCTCCGGGGAAGGAACAAATCTTTCCGGTTCTGCTTCAGCAGGGCTGGGAGACTGCAAATCTTTCAGGCCTGCTTGGCAAGCTGATATGTTCCTGAGCAATGGAGACAAGTAAAAGTTGTATTTATACCCCAGCTCGGTCGTACTACATACACCGTCTTTTAATCCTATCGGCCTAACATTTTTCGTGCTGAAAATACTGTAGAAGCTGGTTGATCGGTATGTGAGGAAAAGGGTTGGGCTTAGGCATCTTTTGCACAACAATCAACATGCGTTGCGGTGTAGCAAGTCAATAGGAAGTTCCTTATACTAACTGGTGACCCAGGTGGAAAAGGCGCTGGAAAATAGCATGATCGCTCTGGGCGCTTTTCTGGACATACAGGAAGCTTTCGACAGCACTACTGTAGAATCAAAGTGTGGAGCTACAATAAATCATGGAATAGTGCCAATGATAACTCACTGGCTTAGGGCTATGGTACGCAACCGCACAGTAGAGGCCTCATGAAAGGACCATGTGGCAAAAATGGTCGTCGATAGGGGATGTCCACAGGAGGGCGTCCTTTCACCCACTTTGTGGAATTTATAATCGACGAACTAATATCACTTCTAAACGGTGAGGGCTTTTTAACAATTGGTTATGCCGATGATATCGTTGTCCTTGTTATTGGAAGGCATATTAGCGTCCTCAGGGACCTAATGCAATGGGCCCTAAATAAGGTACAGGGGTGGTGCAACGATCACGGACTTGTAGTGAATCCTACCAAGGCTGAGGTAGTTGATTTCATCAAGAAGAGATGTATAAGACATGAGGGTCTGCACCTTGGCGGAGTGCCACTTCCAGTGGTTGAACAAGTGAAATATCTGATACTGATCCTGGATAAGACACTGACATGGAAGGCTTGCCTTGATAGTCGCCTAAGCAAGGTGACTAACACGTATTGGGCCTGCAAGAGAGCCATTGGTCCGAAATTGGACTATTTTATGGTTCTACAGGGTTCTCTCAGAGCTTGCTGCTGAATGTGGAGAAAGGCTTGCTGACCTAGCCACGTAGTGGGGCTAGAATGGATTCCGGCCCACTCTGGATTTGAAGGTAATGAAAGGGCGGACGCACTGGCTATGGAGGGGGCGGCAGCTCCCTTCATCGGCCCGGGCCTTAGAAAATAAGCAATCAATAAGAAGGCGAGAAATTGGTTGGGAAACCAACACCTGGATCACTCGAACGCTCTACACGGTCTAAGGCAGGACAAGCTCCTACTAAGGGGTTGGACTGATGGACATACTAGGGCAGCTGTAGAACAACCAAGGAGTAGGTTAAGAAAGATAGCAGGACTCATAACAGGGCAATGCTGTCTGAGGAAACACCTCTAGGTTTAGAGGAATGACCCATATGTAGGGGTTGCGGCTTGGCTTGTAACCATCCAAATTGGTCACTAGCTTCGCTAGTATGGACCCTATGGGCGACAGGTAAGTCCAGCTGTCCCCGGTGACAACCTTTCGGGCCTTCAGCTCACTTAGTCGGTGAGTGGGAGTGAGTTTTTTCTGTTTCCGGGATGTTCTTAAAATAAAATGGGCGCCAGCTAGGTTTCTGCTCGGCCAAAATGTTCGTCCTATCCTAAACCTAGCAAATTAATAGGAAAGAATAAGAAAACAGGTATCTAAACTTACCAACGTGTTTATTTACTAACAAAAAGTTTTCAAAAGACAGATACTTAAATTTTCTTGTCAGTTTTTTAAATATTAAAAAAAAAATGAAAAATGACTGGACTATAACGTCTGTCAAGTCGTTGAATTAGCTAATAAGTGAACTAATAAAAAACTACAATGAAATATAACTGGGCTATACAAAGCATCAGTTATCAGTTATACAAGTGAAATAATAAAAAAACGCAAAATGAAATATAACTGGGCTATACAAAACACCAGTTATCAATTATACATGTGAAATAATAAAAAAACGCAAAATGGTATATAACTGGGCTATACAAAACACCAGTTATCAGTTATACATGTGCTTACACTTAGCTAGGATATAACATACGTCATCAACGCAAAAAAAAAACATAATAATACAGACCTTAATTCAGGGGATAGCTTTGGTACCAAGGCGACCTAGTGTAACTCAGGTTGGATGTAATTCAACACGATCAGTTTTAGAACATATATTTACATAAAAGAAATATATATATATATATATATATATATATATATATATATATATATATATACAATTAAATCCACCCCATGTTATCCCCTCATCATCTTCTCATCCGGAAGAACGGTGATCGCCTCTTCACCCCGGTCCAGGCGGAACCAAATGGTAAAGTACCCCAGAAAAGTACTCCTCCAGAAAAAGGTAAGTATCCAAGAGAAAAGAAGGTATCCTCCCAGGAAAACTTGAGTATTCCAAAAAAGAAGGTATCCCTTCAGGAAAAGGTAATAATCCAAAAATATGGTATCCCTGCAGGAAAAAGTTAGGTATCCCTCCAGGAAAAACCCTTAAATGTACAGATAACATCGAATTACTAAAATGTTATCATCAACGATGAAACTATTAATCGACTGAACCAGCTTAAGGCTATGTGTCCAGACTATATTATCATCAACACCAGATGTGTTGTTAAAATAAGATGAAAATAATAGCTAAAGTGAAATTGAATATTTCCCCCCAGAGTTATTCTCTAATATACTAAAGTATTTCCTCTGCGGCATAGAAAAACTTTATTTACATATGGAACCAGAAAATGCTTCTTCCCTAGTGTTCTACTAATCGAGATAAAGTTTTACTTGAAAAACCTGAATGACTACTATGTTAATAAAATATATACAAAACCTACGCGATAACCAAGAAATTAATCTTATGCATAGCACTGATTGACAAACTGAAAAATTATATTAATATGCCAAGAATTATCTAATGTGTGATCACACCTTACTTCAGTATGTAGAGATATGAAACAATGATACATTTCAACTATTCAACTAAGAATATTGCAAGTACATGTGCCGATATCCTATAAGTAATATGCTAATCATTCTATGAAACAATTTAGTAAAAACTACTTGACATATATACCTATACTTTGAGAGTTAAACTCATGTGACGAATATCAAATATACAATCATAAGTAGAACAGTTAGAAAAAGTAGCTATAAAAAATACATAGATATTTTTTTTGTGGTTCAAAACGACAAAATACCCCTGAACTATACAGAAATATATACTACTTTACAACGAATTGAAATATATTAATAGTTACAACTTTAAATGCTTTTCCTTAATAGAAAATGAGCGAAAAATGTCTAAACATACTTTGCAAAAAAATATACATATAAGATCTCTTTTACATACCTCTAATTGAGGGCCTAAACTTCCTCCAAACTCCTACAACAGTCTCGTCAAAAACAAGGGTGGAAATAATCTATCTAAATCCCGACTACGTTATGATTTCAGTCAAGAATCCTTTCAAAAAAAGGTCAGGCAGCGTGGTTTCCAAAACGGCCAATATCCATCAAATCTTTAAAAAATACAGCCACCACCAGCTTCCTGAATCAATTTACAACATCTTGATTACTATCCCCAACTGGGATGATTTCAAATACCATTAATAAATCAAGATATTACTGAGAACTGAAACTCATGCAGCCATCTCGAAATCTTGATTAGAAGAGAAAGTCCTCGATGCTCGATGCGCCAATAACCCAAGTAACTTAACTTCTCTCTACAACGCAACTCGAGTAAGTTTTCCAACCAATAGCAATCCAGCTGACAGAAATTCGTCTTAACCACAGAACATAGAACCACAATCCGCTTAAGACATCGAACAAAAAGTCGAGTAAACCAAAAAGTATTAATAATAACAGTTCGCACGTCATCTACGAGCACATCGGAGAGGAAATCTGTAAGCATAAACCACAAATGCTAGACAGAGATCTCGACCACTCCCATTGCGAAACGACAAACGAACGCAGCTATCTACGACGTATCTGTCATCGGACAAATTGACAATTCAACATAACCAGACTTTTCAACAACAATAATACAACGATTCTTATAAGTACGGTATCCGCCAAAATAAACAGTACCGAAACAGAGAGTGCTGTGGAGTTGTTTATGTAATATGGATTTGTCATATTTGACTTAATTGTCATTAGTTGATATATTAATAGTACGCTGCAGTTAAATTTGATTTAAAAATGGTTCTAACAACGGAAGAAAAAGTTTTTTTGGTAGAGCATTATTTTCGTTCATACGGAAAAGGTCGTAATGATGGTCCAAGCTTAGAACAGGTGTCAATAAAATATCAATTTCAGACGAGAGTCACGTTCATCTTAGCGGCTATATTAATCGACAAACAACCAGATTCCTTGGATTTGAACGTCCTGATGTCATTGTAGAGAAACCACTCCACAGTCTTCGAGTTACCGTTTGGTGCGCGGTATCTGGTCATAGAATGATTGGTCCTTATTTCGTTGAAGATGATAATCAGAATCCACTTACTGTCAACCAAGAGCGTTATAGAGAGAAAATTATTATACCTTTTGTGAGAGATCTAAATAACTTTTGCCGTGCACGAAATTTACAGTTTCGCACACAATGGTTCCAACAAGATGGTGCAACGAGCCATACAGCTGTGCGCACCTTGGACTTACTCCGTCAGCATTTCGATAATAGAATAATTTCTCGGGGAACAGACTTCGAATATCCTTCTCATTCACCTGATCTGACGCCACCTGACGCATACATTCGGGACATAATGAAGGACAAAATATTTCACTCGGAAAATCCACCGGCGAATATTGCCGAACTACGGGAAAGAATACAAAATATTTTTCGGCAGTTACATCAACCACTTTTTATAAATATGTTTATTGACTCACAAAATCGATATGAAGCTTGTTTGCGTCGAAATGGTGAACATTTTGAACACTTACATTACAGAAATTAAAAATTAATTTTTATTTTTATGAAATTGACTGTCTCGACCCTTACTTCGTGGAATATGCTCATATTAGTGTTTTTAAATGAAACTCAAGGTCTCTAGTTAATTCCACAATATAATACAAGTTATTGAAAATTCTAAAAAATTGACAATTGTTTCGATAAATCAATATCATCGTCAGAATGACAGAAGTTACATTTCATTTTATGCCTACCTGATGTTTAGTAGTTATATTTTTGGCTAGACCAAGAAGTAACCTAACTTGTGATTGGCTTAATATATGTTTATAGAAAAAAGAAGAAGATGTGATATTACAAATATTGAAGCTTAGATATTATTAGCCCTATGGTGATATCCTGGATATCATTTTTCCAATTAAGATTAGTATAACTGTGCAATGATATAGAAAACCAGGAAAACTATATCTGCTGATCTTTACAATTATCACTTAAGAAGACAGTTTATTAGTGGAGAATTCCCTAGATTTAACTGTTCATTTACAACTTCATATTGTGGGTTTCTTAAATGTCTTCTAATTTCCAGTTCTTCAAGGAAATCCAGTTCTTGTTTCTTTTCACAAATATACAGCACTTCTAGTTCTGTGTTAGGTGTCAATGAATGATTGGTGTCAAGTAGATGTTTTGCGTAGTGAGATTTATCTGGTTGTTTTAATCTGTAAGCTCGTAAGTGCTCACTGTATCGTATTTCAAAATTCCTAAGGGTCTGACCCAAATAGACAGCATTACATTCTGGACATTTGAGTTTATATATACCTGACTTCTTTAATAGTGGTATTTTTGACACCAATCATTCATTGACAACTAACACAGAACTAGAAGTGCTGCATATTTGTGAAAAGAAACAAGAACTGGATTTCCTTGAAGAGCTGGAAATTAGAAGACATTTAAGAAACCCACAATATGAAGTTGTCAATGAACAGTTAAATCTAGGGAATTCTCCACTAATAAACTGTCTTCTTGAGTGATAATTGTAAAGATCAGCAGATATAGTTTTCCTGGTTTTCTATATCATTGCACAGTTATACTGATCTTAATTGGAAAAATGATATCCAGGATATCACCATAGGGCACATAGCGAACTGTCTTTGAGTCCAAATCTATGTAGGTATACCATAAAACATCCATATCCAGTAAGTATTTGTGTCATATGGTAGCTTGTATCGCCGTGCGTACGTTCCCACAATGTCTTCACCTCTGGAATGAGCAATGAGTCCACCTTCCCTTATCACAATTCGACCACTCGTTTTGCCATATCGCAAGTGTTCTATCTCTAGCTTCATTTTTTTCCGCTCGGCTTTTGCCCTGCGTCTTTTCTCGTTCTTCTATTAGTAGTCGAATAGGAATAATACCGGAGATAACAAGGCCTCCTTCTGTAGGTATTGTTGGTTCGTTGCAAGGAACTCAGGTTTCTCTTGATTTTTATGACTTTACTCCATATAATTGATGCAAACAGGATTATAGATATATACTCCAGCTAATAGTCTTCTCTTCACATCGGTAGCGCCACTTTTTCATGGCATCAGTCGTATCAATGCCGCCATGGTATTTTGTGCCTTAATCGTAATTTTTTTAATGTGCTCTTGATATGTCAAGCTCGTATTCAGGGTCACTCCCAGGTAGTTAACGCTGCTACTCGGAGTTATTATTTTCTCCTCAATTCTAAACGTTACGTTTGTCCTAAGTTGTTTCTTTCCAATTAATAGGATTGCCTCTGTTTTTTCCAGCGCTAATTTTAATTCATGGCTTAGTATCCAGTTACTTACCATTTATAGGGTCGCATTTACCGTAAACATTAGCCCTTCTTCTGTTCTTTCGGTAACAACTACTACTAGGTCATCAGCATAGGCTATAATTTTAACATAATCTGATGTTTCTAGGCGTAATATTCCCTCGTACAGCATGTTCCATAAAAGGGGCCAAGTACGGACCCCTGCGGGACACCTGCGGAAATCCTATATTCTTCTCTATTTTCATCTACTATCCTACGATCCGTAAAGTAGCTGGTTATCAGTGTTCGGAGGTATTTTGAAAATTTCCGTCTTCTAAGTTCTCTAACTATATGTTTCCATGATGCTGTATTGAAAGCATTTTTACTATCAATTGTTATCAGGGCACAATATCCTCTGGATCATTCATTTTTTTTATCTCCGTTTCCGCTACTTTCACCATTTGTTCAATTGCGTCTATCGTAGACTTACCCTTTCTGAATCCAAATTGCATTTCAGATATATCTTCACCTTCCTCCAATTTGCTAGCTATTCTAGAGGCTATTATATGCTCTAGGATTTTTCCCATAGTATCCAGAAGGCATAAGAGACGGTATGATGAACGACCTGTACCTGATGAAGCAATTCTGCGAGACACCACAAATAGCAGTGTAATTCCGAATATTTTAGAAGTTGATAACGCTACAAATATAACGGATCATAGATCTGAGTCCGATGATGAGTTAGAAGACATACCGCTAAATAAGCTAGCAAAAATCGTGAAAGATTCAGCAGTAGCGGGAAGCAGCAAACATGGAGAAAAAACACCAGTAAAAAATAACGAATCACGAAAATCGCCCGGGGGGATCACAGCTACAGATAAAACGTTGACAGCCAACATCATGATGGACACTAGTAATGAAGTTCTTAATAGGTCTTTTAATAAATTGCTTCCTACTCCTGAGCTTTTTGCAACAAAGAATAAAAACAATAACACAGCTGACAGGAAAAAATTCCTTAATTATCAAGCGCAAGTGGTAACGAAAGACTTTTTTTCATCCGTTAGCACAAAGTCGACATCTGCTACCTCCAGGAAGTTTGCAGCAAAAAAATCTAAACCTTCAACAGCAGACATCGGGTCTGCATCAAAAGAATCTAAATCTTCAATGTCAATTAGTAAGTCTGCAGCAAAAGAACCTAGACCTTCAACGTCAAAATTTTCGGCTTCAATTTCCTCAAAGAAAGCATTGGACAGTGATACTGTTTTCTTTGCGGAACTGAAGACAAATTTGACATGAGACAATGTGTAACTTACGCAAAATGGTGTCATGAAGCTTGTTTAGGGTTAACACAACGCGATACGGAATGTTTTGTTTGTCCAAAGTGTTACTAATGAACTATTTCAAAATGCCTTAGTTTCTTTTAAAGCTTAATATGTGTGCCTTTCATTCAGTTTATTTTGTTTTAAAAATGTTTTTGAATTTATAAATACACGTGTAAGCGTTATATTTTGTGGGCCTTTTTAAAAGAATCGAATTGTAAGCAAGGGCTCTATTACCCTCTTCGTTGTATAATAAGGCCCATTGTAGGCGTTTTAAAAAAGGCTCAAAAATTTGGAAAAAAAATAGAATTTTCTATTAGAAATATATTTATTTGTTCCAAGAAGTGTAACTGTTTTTGATTATGTGTATTTTTCATTTTATTTTAACTTTTTGTTCAAATAAAATGAGTTTGTTCCTTAGGTGGGCCTTATTTGCCTCAGGTATCTTAGTTGTTTTATTTGTGAATGCCCTTTTCCTATTACAAATCTAATAAACGCAAATCACAATTGTTACATTCATCATCAAATATTTTCCATCATGAGCGTATTTCAAGTCTAAAGGATTGTGAATAAAATTCACATAACAGATTAAACGCTGAAGCTAACGCTAGGATTCTTGAGTGAATTAAATGCTTTCTAAAACACTTTTTATCGGCATTAAAACATTAAATAAGTACTTTTTCTAGTCACTGTATACAATTTTGCAACGGAACAATAGGTAAAATAAGGAAAGAATTTGGAATCTGACAGAGCTCCTATATTTTATACACATCTAGAAAATGTATAGAGATTTCTCGGAAAAACAAAATATTTTTCTATGAATAAATATACATTGCATGTTTTCATTGGACTTTTGAATGATGCCTTATCGTAAACAATACATTGTTGAAAACAAGTGTGCCAACTGTAGATTCCTTTAGCTAAAGCAGTGACTAAAAATAAAATTATGTATTCCAAAAGTGTTTCGAGCTATTTAAAAATAGAAGCTACAAGTGTCAAGGATATTTTACAAATCACACTGCCACGTTATGCATTAAATTATGACGAAAGCAAATAATGAATGAAATTTGTTTATAAATAGTTTATTTGAAAAAAAAATAATAATCAATACGGTTCGGTTCCAAGTTTCGACTAGTAGAATAACTATTCACAGCTGTCAGCTGAACAATTTTTGTTGTATTATTTATTAGTGAGTTTGTCTTACGCTTGATAAAAAAAAACATGTAACGAGTAATCTATCCTCGGTTACGTCCATATATTTATGGTCTGTTTCACCACCTTTTGACGTAGTGTCTGATAGCTTAAACATACGTTTTGTCTTTCTGACTTTATGTCAAATAACAAAGACAAAGTTTGTGAGTAAGCTATCGCCACTTATCAGAAGGTGCTGAAATGGTCCATATTTCTTGTAATTTTTAAATTGGCACCAAATTTTTAGGTGGGTGGAACTATGAAGGAAGAAGGTACAAGTACTCAGCCTCTTTGGTTCTTGAAGCTTTGAGAAACAACATACTATTGAGATTTGTCTGAAAAAATTCTAATTTAAAGATACATCATGCAGTACATCTAATTTTAATTTTTCATTATCTTTTATAAAATATTTTGCATTAATATCTTTGATTGTTACTAAGAATCGTTCAGGTTCCACCACCAAGGATACGTACTTACTGTTACGAAACAGCACACTGGTATAGTCCCTAAATCCGACTCTGTCTAAGCCAGGTATGAAAGATAAAATTATGGCGGATACGCAGGTTTTTTATTACTGTAAATGCCAGAAAGCCAATTGTTTTTGAGTAAGCCGCAATCAAGAATTATCTAGTGAAAAAGGCACTAGTATATAAGGCACCGACCAGGAAGAGTTAGTGGAGTTGATAAAGTGATCTCGTGAAATAAACAAGAATACACTGAAATAAACAAGAATACACCGAAATAGCAAACAATAAATACGTGAATATAAATTATTTAAGTGTTTATATAAATTAGTTTAAGTGAATATACTGTGTATATAAGAAGTGAATAGTGAAGTGAATAAATAAATTAAGTAAGTAGCCATACCGTGTGTTTAAAGTTTATCTCACCCGTTTATTGTTTAAATAAATAAGGAAAACATTACATTGGTATCAGAAGTGGCATAATATAAATAAATTGCTACGTAAAAATGACCAAGAGACTATGTGATCTGAAAGTCACGGAATTAAGAGCAGAATTGGAAGATCGTGAGTTGGAAACGTCCGGTAAGAAAAGTGAGTTAGTAGAAAGACTTAAAGTGGCACTGGAAAATGACGGCTTTGATCCAGAATTATTTTTATTCAATGACGAGGCTTCCACCTTAATCTGGTCAATTTCTGCCATGGACGAGAAGATTTCTGCTATGAAGAACGATATCTCTGATAATATGGACAATAAGATTTCTGCCATGGAAGGAAAGATTTCAACTAATGTGAAAAACGATATTTCTGCTAACATGGACAAACTTTCTGCCGATATCTTATTAATGAAAAATGACATTGCTGCTGACGTCGAAAATAAAATTTCGTCTCATAAAAACGAATATTGAGGATAAGATGACAACTATGAACGAGAGAATAAAATCAGACATTGAAAATAAGTTGACAACGATAAACGAGAAAATCAAAGATTGCCGATTAAAGAACGCGAGGCGCGCCAGAGGAAGAAAAGAAGACCGAGCAAACGAAATCTTGCAAGCCAGAAACACTAGCCAAGTTTGAAGACATTGGCAGTTTTACCCGAGTCAAGGCCCCAACATTCGATGGAAAAGTGTCGTGGACCAATTATGTGAAACAATTTGAAGCAGCCGCTAGAGTGAATAATTGGTCCGATAGAGACAAGGCAGAGAACTTAACTATCGCGCTGCGGGGAGATGCCTTAGATGTACTTCAGACGATACCTCTGGAAGAAACAGATAATTTCGAGCAGCTGAAGAAGAGGCTGAACATGCGATATGGTGGCGAACATCTAGAACATTTGTACCAATCCCAGCTGAAGAACCGAAGGCAGAAACGTGGCGAAGCACTTCAAGAATATGAAGTGGATATTGCCCGACTCGTTCGATTACTTATCCATCAGCAGCAGAGAACATGATAGAATGTTTGGGCATACAGGCGTTTATTGATGGCTTACGTGACCCCAATATGCAGAGGACGCTTCGCTTAGCCGATCCCAAAACATTAGTTGACACATTGACAGCTGCTCTTGAATATGAAGCAGCAACGAAGGCTTCGGGTTACAACAGAGTTAGGACCATCCTAGAAGAAGGCGACGTGGACAAGTTTGACCAGATCGTCAGCTTGATCAAAAGTATGATGGACAAGAAGCCGAGAAAGATCAGATGCTGGAATTGTGGCGAGCTAGGGCATGTACGTAGTTCATGTAAGCGCCCCAGGACTCCTGCAAACCAAGAACCCCAGTCACAGGAAAACTAGAACGGGTCGGCTACGAGGGGGCAGCACCGACCCATTATCGTTCCAAAGACCCTCTCATACTGATAGCTTCTCTCAGATGTCACAACAACATTGTATATATGGATGGCGAAGTAAATGGCAAGAAATATGCTCTGCTGGTTGACACTGGAGCAACTAGAACCATTATACAACCAGAAATAATAAACTCCAAGAAGAAGCTTTCACCAACGAGACTGGGATTGCGGACCGCCACAGGTGAGAGTGCCAACGTTCACGGTGAGACACAAATCCAACTGAGAATTGGCGCAGAAAAGTTCACGCATACGGTAATCGTAGCTGACATTGAAGAAGACGTGATTCTGGGAATGGACGTAATGAAAGTACATGGTTTCCAATTAGACTTTAGAAACAGAACCATTAAAGTGGGTTTCGAGGAGGTATTCCTTCATACATATGAAGGCAGCGCGGTGTTGGCAGCTGTACAGGAAGATACCGTTCTACCTGCACGTAGCGAAACCATGATAGTAGCACGGCTACAGGGAATCATGGAGGAAGGTACACCGGTTATGATGGAGCCAAGGAACCACGACGAAGAAGTTGGCAAAGGAGTACTAATTGGAAAAGGATTAGTTACATCGGCGAAAGGGATCCCAGTACGTGTGATAAACGTGAATGAATACCCAGTTACCATCAAGAAGGAAACCAAGATTGGAACCTGCGTACCAGTTACGTCTATAGTTCGTCAAACAACGACCACTGACAATTCTAATGCCAGATTCGAACAAATGTTATCAGTAGCTGGTGAATCATTGGATCTAGCTGAACAAAAGATAATGAGAGAATTTCTCTTGCAGTATCGAGACTTATTCGTACCAAAAGGAGGAAAGACTGGTAGAACATTAGCCGTCAAACACAAAATCGATACTGGTAATGCTAAGCCAATTAGGCAATCAGCTCGAAGACTTCCACGAGCGATGAGAGCGGTAGCTGAAAGAATAATTCGAGAGGTGGCAGGAGAAAAAGTAATAGAACCATCTACTAGCCCATGGGTGTCTCCAGTAGTGCTCGTCAAGAAAAAAGATGTAACTACGAGATTCTGCGTGGATTATCGACAGCTTAACAACGTGACAAAGAAATACAGCTATCCTCTGCCTCGAATTGACGATACACTAGATACTTTGGCCGGCAGAAAACTGTTTTCCACCTTGGACCTGAAGTCTGGCTATTGGCAAATAGAAATGGACTCAGAAAATAAAAAGAGAAGACTGCTTTTACTACCGGATCTGGTTTATGGCAATTCAACGTCATGCCATTCGGGCTCTGTAATGCGCCTGCGACATTTGAGAGACTCATGGAAAATGTCTTGAGAGGGTTGTCTTGGAAGACATGCCTGGTCGGTTTGGACGAAATCGTAGTACTGGGAAATACATTTGACGAACACCTGAAGAATTTGGTAGACGTATTCAAACGACTCCAGGCTGTCCAGCTCATGTTAAACCCGAAGAAATGTCAGCTATTCCAAAACCGAGTCAACTATCTAGGCCATATAGTGAGCAATGAAGGAGTAGCGGTGGATCCAGAGAAAATTGCTTCCATTCAGCAATGGCCGCAATCAACCGACAAACATCAAATTAGGAGTTTCCTTGGACTTTGCACGTATTATGGAAGATTTATCAGGAAGTTTGGAGATATTGCCAAGCCTCTAACGCGACTTAGAGAAGAAGCAAGAGCTTTCCAATGGGACGAAGACTGTCAAACGGCTTTTGAAACCCTGAAGAGGCATTTAACCTCGGCGCCGATATTAGGATATCCATTACCAGAGGGAGACTTTATTCTTGACACTGACGCAAGCAACGTAGGAATTGGCGGAGTGCTCTCAGAGATCCAAGGAGGGCAAGAAAGAGTGCTGGGATATTTCAGTAAAGTCCTCTCCAAACCAGAACGAAACTACTGCGTCAAAAGAAGAGAACTTTTGGCGGTCGTGAAGTCCGTGGAACACTTTTACCAGTATCTCTATGGTAGGAAGTTTTTAATCCGGACTGATCATGCAGCACTCAAGTGGTTGATGCAGTTCAAGAATCCCGATGGCCAGATCGCTAGATGGATTGAACGACTTCAAGAGTACGATTTTAGCAATGAACATCGAGCTGGTGTGAGTCACCGAAATGCCGACTCCCTATCCAGACGGCCGTGCCCAACAGACTGCTCCCACTGCAACAAGGCGGAATCTAGGGAAGCTGCAGTTTCAAAAACTACAGTAGTTAACGAGGAATGGTCACCCACCAGGATCAGAGAAGATCAGGAGAATGATCCTCACCTGAAGATGATCCGGCAATGGAAGGAAGAAAATCGGCGTCCTACCTGGCAAAAAGTGTCACCGAAACTCAAGGCGTATTGGGCTCAGTGGGACTCCCTTGTCCGGGAAGAAGGGCTGTTGAAAAGATTCCTTGAAAACGATGATGGTTCTGAGATAAGAAGACAGCTAGTTATCCCGAGAACAAGAGTAGCTGAAGTACTTAAGAAGTTACACGACAATCCATCGGGAGGTCATCTGGAAGTGAAGAAAACCCTCCAGCGAATCCGTGAGAGGTTTTATTGGATGAACAGCTCCGATGATGTGAAGGACTGGTGTAAGAAATGTACGTGCTGCAAGTAATGGACCACATCGCAAGAGAAAGGCACCTATGAAACAGTATAATGTTGGAAGCCCTTTCGAAAGGATTGCTTTAGATATCGCTGGACCATTTCCGACGACAGAAAATGGTGGCAAATACATATTGGTTGTAATGGATTATTTCACAAAGTGGGTTGAAATTTACGCTATCCTGAACCAAGAGGCCACAACTGTCGCAGATGTATTGGTGAAAAAATTTATCAGGCGATATGGAGTGCCCTTGGAAATCCACAGCGACCAAGGAAGACATTTTTAAAGCCATCTATTCCAGGAAATTTGCGACAAGCTGGGAATAAAGAGGACCAGGACGATAGCATTACATCCACAATCAGATGGAATGGTCGAGAGAATGAACAGGACTATAGGAAAATACCTGTCCAAAATATTTTCCAGCCATCAGAGAGATTGGGACCAGTATATTTCCCTATTCGCATTGGCTTATCGATCTGCCGTCAATGAGTCCACGGGTGAAACACCGGCGAAAATTCTGTTTGGACGTGAAATGAGGCTTGCGTGTGACCTGGAGTTTGGCTGTCGTTCTGGAGAAGATATAGCAGGAGAGGACTACGTGATCCAATAGAGAAGAAGGCTGGACGATATTCATGAGTTAGTTCGAACAAATCTTCAAGTTGCCAGCGACAGAATGAAACGCAAGCCACAGTAGGCGGTTTTAAAGAAGGTGACAAAGTATGGTTACACAACCCGACGAGGAGAAAAGGATTTTCTCCAAAATTACAAAAATCCTAGGAAGGTCCATACCTAATCAAGAAAAGGATCAATGATGTTATATATCGCATAAGCAAGATCCCCAACGGAAAACCAAAAGTAGTTTACCGAAACCGACTAGCGCCATTCGAAGGAGACCATGACCTAGAGAAAGGAGTAAACCATATTCGAGATGTATCTGACCCTACCTTCGATGAATTTATGAGCGCTTATGGAGGTACCGGGAAAGCTAGATATGGAGTTACTTCAGAACAACAGCAAGATTTGTTCACTCTCCCGGAAGATTATTCACTGGCATACAACATCCCCCTCCGTCTCAAGAACGCACTAGGCTTGGCATCCGTCTTTCGAAAGAAGTTCGGGCAGTTAGAAAAACTTGAAGATCAGATTCCAGCCCCTGGCAAGACACTGAAACTAAAACATAATTCGCGGTACGTCTTCTACGTGGTAACTAAAAATGAATTTCAACATCGATCTACCTACCGTGATGTGTGGGAAGCATTTCGAAACCTACGAGACCATGTGTTGAAATCCAGCGTGAAGAAACTGGCTATGCCTAAGATAACGAGTAACCGGTTGGATTGGCGAATCATCAGGAACATGGTAGAGATTATCTTTCAAGATATCGGTGTCCAGATATTAATTTGCAGCTACAACTCCCGTTATCAGTATCCGATGAAGACGGTGTCCTGCTATTTCCATAAGATCGGAAAGTGTAGAAATGGGGCCAGTTGCCGATTCAAACATCCAGTCTCGGCTACACAAAATTTCCAGGAGGAACTTCCATTTAAGGAGGGGGTAATGTTACGAAACAGCACACTGGTGTAGTCCCTAAATCCGACTCTGTCTAAGCCAGGTATGAAAGTTAAAATTATGGCGGATACGCAGGGTTTTTTTATAATTGTTTACGATTGTCACTATCTTATCTAGACGTTGTTTTTGTGACCAGTCTTATCCAGAAAATGCGGGAGCCAATTGTTCTTGTGTAAGCCGCAATCTAGAATTATCCAGTAAAAAAGGCACCAATATATAAAGGACCAACCAGCGGAGAAGTTCAGTTTACTTTAAAAAGTGATCTCGACAAATAAACAAGAATACACCGAAATAGCGAACAGTAAAGTGTTGATATAAATTAGTTAAGTGGTTATATAAATTAGTTTAAGTGAATATACTGTGTATATAAGTAGTGAATAAATAAATTAAGTAAGTAGCCATACCGTGTGTTTAAAGTTTATTATTTATTATTTGGGAGCAAATTTCACATCCTTATTTCAATAATTATATTTCTGATTATATAATTTCAATAAACCCCGTATATAACAATATAAATTCCCGAAACAAAATTTCATAATTCTACTTTTCTCATTATTGTTACTTTTCGATGAACACTGTATATAGTAAAAACATTTTAAACAATTTGTAGGGTAATGTCAAATGAATAATATTTCATACAGAAATTGACGTTTGTCGATAATTGGATAAGTGTAGATAAGGAGTGATAATAATGCGGTCTCGAAAACTGATAGAACGTGGCTGAAATGTCGAGAAGAATATAAGAATGGATAGGGTAGGCTAAGAAAAAACATTTATTTATTCCAACAACAAAGGAACAATTAAAAAAGTTGAAAGTTGTTGATTGTTGGCTTGGGAAGAAGCGTCGCGTGTGTAAAGAGAATGGCAACAAAAAAGTATTCTCCTTTTTAATTTATGAATTTCAATTAAAATAATTATAGTAACATAAATGAAACTTCAATAAGTTATAAGGTAACATAAGTGATACTAAATAAAGCCATAATATCGAACAACTAAAGAAATATTAGTGTTAAAAAACGGAAAATTAGTGACTATCTACAAGAACTTTGGTAAGCTAGAATAATTTACCTTTAAACAATTTGGTGATACTTATATCAGAAACGTTCCAAAATAAACAATTCACATTCAATTGATTTCCAATCTTGGATAGAATATTTGTTCTATCGCCACTACGGACAATCCTCCATGTAATCCCGTGAACCGGAAAAGGAACCAACAAAGAACTTTTACTCTTGATGTATATAGAACTTTTCTGAAACGAAAATTAAATCAACTTTTCAAAATGTTCGGTTAGGTATAACAATATTATCGAAATTAAATTTTATATAGTTATTAGATATAATCAATCTCCACTAAATCACGAACATCATTCACTTAATAAATTCAATTAATAATTACTTACCAATCTATAATCATTTTAACAACAAATATATCGGTTACATCACATTGTTTTCACATAACTTCTTATTATAATTCATTGCATGACGCGGACGGAATCTTAAATAACTAGAGTTGGGATTGATTCGGTAACATGATATCATGGTTCCCAAAGATTCTGGGAGTAAAAACTATAATAGGGACAAAGTTATTACAATAACATCACAACAAATGGATAATGCTCACTTAGCAAGGAGCCATATAAACCAAGACAAACGCAAATAGTCTAAAAATCGCCAGTACCACCGGCTTCCACTGTATTTTATACATGTATTTTTAGATATTTGTAAATAGGGCACCAAATACAAATAAAGACCTTTTTAATAATAAAAATAAATCATGGTTCCACAATATTAACGTGTATATATTTTTCTTTGAAGTTACTTGTAACAAAACTTAAAATCCAATTTCATAATGAGAATTATATTTAAATGTTACATAAAGGTTTTCATATGTTGTCATGAGAATTGAGTAATTTTCTTTAATTCCACTATAAGGACATTAACAAATACGTTAAAATTTCATATTTCATTAGATGGTTTATCTATGACTTTTTTATATTCTTCCAGTATCTCAACCTATAAGATTCCTGTTGCTGACGAGCGTTTCGTGCCGAACACATCCCTGAGACATAATTAGTAAAGAATAAAAAACTTAATAACACAAAAAAATAAATTGAATTGGTATTTGTTTTTGACCATACCAGTTCTGGCGCCCATAACATTGAATAATAATAATAAAATTAATTAACTACAATAAAATTAACTCTATATTTACTTTTAAAGACTTGATTTCATTATATTTTAAATTTGAACAGTATATTAAGTTGTATGTATCAATTGACTCTCATTTAAAGGGAAGTTAAATAAAAATACATAACAATATATATATATATATATATATATATATATATATATATATATATATATATATTATAAATATTTTTATAATTAATTTTTTCTTTTAGGTTCGGGTAAATATGTCAAGTCGAGCATGAGTACTCCTTAATCTCTTTGAGTTCTGGCATAAAGCTTCTTCTATGTAATTTATTATTTTATTTTATATAGATTAATAAAGAATTATTTGTTTTAGTCTATTACTTAAAATAAAAAAAATATACCTTGTCCAAATTTAAGTTGAGACGCCTATGTTATCAATCCTATTCCTGTTTTTAGAATTGACACTTGAATTTAATGGAATAACTATTTCCTGTTTTAAATATAGGGTATTGAAACGAAAATGAAGAACACTGTGATTATATATTATCAAAATTGCGATGGAAATAGGAATAGAAATACATGTATCAATACAAACAAATTTAAAATCGAAATAGTAGAACAAACAATTATAATCTAATAAACTCAATAAATTGGTACCTTTACGCACATTTAAATTGTTTTGAATGGCCAAATCATATAATTTTAAATTGGTTAACCAATAAATTGACGCACTAACCTTCACGGAACAATAGTTTCTTCTTGGCACCAAAAATCTCTAATCTGCTATAACACCACGTTTGTGTTATTGTGTCTACTGCCTTTCCTCCCGCTGGACTTCAACTAGACACCACTCCTCCAGGTAAATCTTGAATTTCTCGTTCTTAATATACTTTATACTATTATTTATCTTCTCTTCTTTCACAATCTGGTTTCTTACTTTTAAGTATCTTTTTAAATGATACTTTCTGGTATCATTTATTATTCTACAGCCTTTATTTTATTTATCTATTTTAATTACTTGTCTTCTGTTCCTTTATTTATCTTTCAAATCTTCTCAAATTATTTCATTAACTTTATTTAACTTCTTTTTATACTTTTGTTTTGATTGTATGAACACTGGACTTATATTTTCTTAAATTTTTAATGTTTCTTAGCATATGTCCTCCCTCAACAATATCACACCACATACTACTGATGGCTTCCAAATCAACAAACTATTTTTTCTTCCCGTTGTCATGGACAAAATTAATCATCTAACTAGATTTTTTTACAACTATCTACATATCCGAGGTCTTTTTATTTAATTTCGTATCTTTTTTAACTATATTAGGATATTTAATATAAAACTCAACTTCTCTAAAAACTATCCCTATTTGAAAAAATATCTTATTATGTATTACTTGCGTGGTATATAACATTTAAAATTAAAATTGCGTTTTTAAGTTGTTTTGAGTTATATGCAGTTTCTATTAAACGATGAATTGTTCCTCTCGAGTATTCGTGATAGTGTTGAAACGCATGCTAAAGTTTAAAATAAAACAAAAATGTATGACGGTTACTGGTCCCTCAGTATTATAATATAGAAGGAATAGATTCAGCCTGTTAAAGCTTTTTAATGTCGTATAGTAACGCTGAAAATCGAATAATACGGCATTGATGAAATCGTGGAATGAGCCAGTCAGCCATGACGAATACTGAGCTTAGTACTATTTCTGGTGTACGAATGTTCGTCACCCCATAAATGTAGATAAACCTAGGTTATAAGTTTATATTTTCAGTTTTAAATCATAATTTAAGACACTAATAAACATCGTATACCTCAAAGAAACTCGTTTTATATAATTAGGTAAATTGTATTTACCTTAACTACAAGCCAACGAACTGTCAAAAATTGCGATGATCACTGAAGCACTAAAGTCAAAGTAAACTGTTACTGTATTGGAATAAAGTTGCGTTGGAGTGTATATAATACCAACTCAATATCGACAAATATGACTAGAAATTTTAGTTTGACAACTTAACAATTTTCTCTCAGCTTATAGAACTTATAAAGCAATTGGTAGGTTAGTAAGTTGAGTCATTGGCAGAATAGATAATACTTTGGATATCTGCTCAATCTTTTCTCCCATGCCGTCTTCCTTGTATTATGTATTTAACTTAATTCCAGAAGAGTTCTGTTTTCCTTTCCTACTAAACAGATGATAAATTCATACTTTGTTTTCTTATGTGAAAGAGTGATAAAATAAAATTTGTATTGACAGGTAACAGATCCCATTAAACAGGGTAGACAACTTCAAAATTGTATTTTATAATTCGCGTATAAAAGATACTTCTTTAATAGCATTGTTTACATTGTAACAATGAAGCTCTTTGAACACTTTTTTAGTAATTTTTAGTGTCGTACAGTTGGTTATTGTATGTAGTATATATTTTTATTTGACATTTGACTTTAACCTTGGAACACATTATAAAATGGTCAAAGGTCTAGCGTTGTTCAAGCTAGAAAATTATTATATTATATATATAAATAACGTACGCTAACGTTTATTCATCAATGATTTGTCGATTGTTTATTTTTTTATATAGGTATACATAACGATCAATTTTTGGGATAAATTACCAGATATCTATATAAAGATGTATTAAAGAAATAATTCTGTTCATAATATAATGTAAATAGATCGAAAGAATATACGTAGAAGCTCCTTTTTAAACTAATAATTATCCTCTGTTTGCTTAAATGAAAGTTTGTTAACAATTTACACAATTATTGGGTCATAATATGTCAAGTTGGTTATTGTATGTAGTTATATTTTTATTGGACATTTGACTTTAACGAGTTATTAATAAAATGGTCTAGCTGATCTAGCGTTGTTCTAGCTAGCAAATTATTATATTAAATGTTCTTAAAGGTAAATTAGAATGAATTATATATTACAAATATTAATGAATAAAGTACGCTAACGTTTATTTATCAATGATTTGTCAATTTTTTATTTTTATATTATATAGGATCAATATATAGGTATACATAACGTTCGATTTTTGGGATAAATTAGCAGATATCTATGTGAAGATGTATTACAGACATAATTCTGTTCATGATATAATATAAATAGATAGCTAGAGCATATACGAAGAAGCTCTTTTTTAAACAAATAATCATGCTCTGTTTGCTTAAATGAAAGTTTGTTTACAATTTACACAATTATTCGGAAATAATATGTCAAACGTGCTGAATAAAACCATCTGTGATCTGACCAATCAGGAATCCACAGAATTGCCAACTTAAATTCAAACCACTCCTCCTAGTTTAAAAACAGGGATTATATGTAATTCTATTTTATTTAAAAAATTAAATAAATACGTATTATAAAAAATATTGTGTAAAACTTGTGCCACAATGACTCTGTAGTTCTCGTGATTTGCGCAACGAACCGCTTCACCCGTTCTACAAAACGAGTCATTGTGACACTTGTTTTACAAATAACTATTGTAAAATTAGCCTGGTAGTTTAAAAAAATTCTATTATTCAGTTTTTATTACCTACACCCTCCGAATCGATTCTAAATTAGGGTCACCCTAATTTACTTACAATAAAAATATTAATAGTGTTCTCCTATTTTCGTAAGTGGTAGCTGACCGTGACCATTACTCGTCCATTAAAAATAAAATCCATTGTTTGCTCAAAGTATTATTCAAAAATATAATATTCACGTCTAGTAAACCACCATCGACAAACCTATTTTTGCTACAATGTGTGTAATTATAAATCTTCCACGTTTTTCGATGGTTAATTTTTATTCTAGTGAAACATCTTTCTATGAAAACTACGCATTTTATATTCTCCACCTGCCATATTTTCCAACGGTAGGTAAATTCTTCATTTAACTAAGTTCCGTTTATATACATAATAGATATTCCAATTTTCTCTTCGATATTTCTAATATGAATTGAGTCATAGTAATAATTTCGTCGAAGTTTTCCACGATTCCACGTAATCTTCTTATCTTATGATCTTTTTCATTTCGCACATTATTTTGTCATTTACTACATTTTAAATCGTACCAGATCCTATTTTTGTTTTTAACAGAAGATACATCTTCATTAAAATTGAAGAAATCTTCGTTTAAAATATCTTTGGTCGCTTACGTAGGATAAGAAAACATCATCTTTAAATATTCTTTACTTAATGCAGCTTTTGTTTCAACTACTGGAAACCAACTTAAATTGTGGATGGGAAACGGCAAGCTCATGCAGGCAATTTCTTGTTTTTAGACCACGTATCATGAACACACAGGAGTAATTGTAATTAGAAACAGTAATTGTGCCTATAAATATATTTGTAATTATAAAAGTTTTTTAATTAGAAAAAGAAGTATAATTAAGAAATGAATTGTACTTATAAGTAATTGTTATTAGAGAATTTAAGTAATATGAAGGCAAACGTACTTGTTCTCAGATATTAAAACCATATCTATCTTGTATAACACATTGTGTTTTATTATCCCTTTTTTATGTTGGAGATAATAAATGGAACGGAAAGTTTGTATTTTACACTTAGCTCGAAGGACCTTAGTTTTGTTCACTTTAGTATTCTTAGGATTATGATGGTTTAATAAATTAAACGATTACGTCACTTTTATTTAAATATATTGCTATACATTATAACTTATTCTTTTGCTTGAACAATTAAGAAGTTACTGAAATACGCGCATTTTGCACTGTTGTTTAATTATCATATGATCTGATATAATTAATGAATGATGGTTAATTAATTGTAAAAATGATTTACCGGTAGCAACGCCGGTATTTTCTTATAACGATAGTATCATTATGTACGATGGCTGACTGATGAAGTGTATGAAGGATGACTGGAAAGTAAGTAAAAATAGGGTATTATGCATATTTATAGGTCGTTAAAGTGGGTGAGAAGAAGGAGAATCATATGAGGATTTGACCAATGGGATAAGAGATTTTGAAATTTAACGGTCAGATACAGCGAGTGGAGAGTACACGTTTGGGGTGATTTTTTGTTGCATGAATAAGGTTTGTTTGTTACAGATAACGAAGTTTGGAAGATAGTTTTGGTGAAGCGATAAGGTGTCGGTTGCTTTGAAATATTGAGTGGAAAATCATAAGACAATACGTAACTGTATTTCTTGCGTGAGAGTAACGTTAAAATGGATTTTTGTCGGTGTAAAGAAACATTAAATGTTTGAGAAGAATGATATATTTCTTTATATGATCTGGGCAGGATATATGAATTGTGTTATACAGGGGGAAGTTGAAATAAAGGCTACAGGAAGAATTTGGTTGTTAAATCAAATTCGTACACATTGGTTAGACTTTGCATCTCTTATTTGGGGGGAAATAAGCAAAAGTGCATTTAGAAGCTGTAGATAGAGAACAAAACAGATTCTTGAAATAACTTTATTTTAAGAAATACCAAAAATTGCCGGACTATACAACAGTTAGAACAACAAGATTGCGTGTAGAATTTAATATATAATTTTTACATTCTAGACGTCAGCTAATAGCAATGATTTTTTGTATAATTTGGTAAACAGTATTACAAATTCTACCGCTATACTGTCTTTAATACCTTTTAAAGTACCGCAGAGGGTATAGTTGGCGCAAAACATATAGTGTAGCAATGTAATGTTATATCCCTTTTAAGTTATGTTGCGGAGCAAGACTCTGAAAAGTATTAATATTTTGTTAACTTTTACCAATACCCAGAGCCGAGCCAAGGATATCCGCCGTCCGGGTGCACGAACAAAATATGCCGCCTTATTAGCGTACCTAGTCGAAATTTGATTAGTGAGTCGAGATATGAGGTAAATTTCTAGTCTAGTCGGATAGAAAAGTACCTACCTACGCCGGGAAAATATTCATTAGTGAAAATCGTCTCTATCTAGCAAATGTGTCTAGATCTTATTGGAGATAGGAGTATCAATGCCGATTTTGAGGTGTATGTTTAACGCACCTACTGTTTACATTTTAGATTGGGAAAATTAATAAAAACAAATTTTTCAACATTATTCATTGACAAATATATAAAAACGTAATGAAAATAAAATTTACATTCTGAAGGTAGTAAGAGAAAAGAAAAAATAAAAAAAAAACGAAAAAATAAAAATATATTACTAGATGTGTTTAAATGTTAAAATCTACTTCTCTTGCCTTCTTTAAAGCAAATTCTTTAATTAAATCTGTAACATCTATACTGGAACAAATATCTTCCTCGATACTAATTACTGCTAAATTTGTAAGCCTCGATTGGCTCATATTTGACCTTAAGTAGGTTTTTATAAGTTTTAATTTCGAAAATGATCGCTCCCCATATGCCACAGTGACCGGCATGGTTAAAAATATTCGTAAGGCTACAAATAAATTAGGGAATATTCCTTTTAAATCGTTAATGACGAGATATGGTAATACTTCTTTGGCGGACATATTATTTTTATCAATAATATGAATTGACAGTGTATCAATTTCGTTGCAAAGATTAATTGCACTTATATCGATATTTCCTGTTTCTGAATCAGTTAATTTAATTTGTAAGTTCTTACAATATCCCATTATTTCATTTTTAGTTATTGCATCTTAATTATTTAAAAAACCAAAAGAGTCATTATGTTTTTCGAAATCTTTAAATCTTTCATCTAATTTTGAAATTGCAATACCGAGAATATAAAAATAAAAATTTAGCTCTGGAGATTGAGTGGGTTCATCTTCATGTTGATATTAAGAAACTCACTTAACAGCTGGGAAACAAATTTCGGAGACTATTTCTTCGGAAATTTTTTGGCCTCATTAAGCATGTCTATAAAACCATTTTCAGATCTAATTTCGGTTAAAAATATTTTAATTTCCTTCAACATTCGCAGAGCTTCTGGCAAAATAACGCTAGACTTTTGCATTATCTTACTTACTACGTTTATTTTTGCCAAAATATTGTACCAGACAACTAAGGAACATATAAATTTAAAAGATTTTATTTTATTAATTAGGTACATTGCAAGATTTTTAGTGTCATTATCTCTAGAATCATCACTATACAGGGCAAACAAATCATCATACACTTTTTCTAATTCAAATCTAAGGGTTTTTCTAGCATCAAATCGACTCTCCCATCGAGTATCAGATAGCGGCTTAACTGTTAGCTTAGGAAGTTTTTTCATAAGAATATACCATCGATAGGTTGAGGCCGAAAAAAAGACATAAATTTCCTGATTAATGTTAAAAAAAATTGTTACTTCAAGAGAGCTTTTTGCCGCATTATTAACGACTAAATTAAGGCTATGTGTCGCACAAGGTACGAAAAAGGCTCTAGGATTAATATCCAAATTTTTTTTTGTAGACCATTGTGTTTGCCTTTCATATTGGTACCGTTATCATAACCCTGACCTCTCATATCAGCAATATCAATATCCATTTCTTTTAAATAATTCAATAGAAAATCAGATAATCCCTGACCAGAAGTATTTGTAACTGGGCAAAATCCTAAAAAATGTTCTCGTATTTCTATACTTTTTGAATGGACTCGTTTCATGAAATTCAATGATAATGTCACAACATATATTGGGTCTGAACTAATAACGCCACTCCACGATTTCAAATAAGAATTAAAAAAAAATATTGAAATTTGAATTCTTGTGGTAGACTGTGGTAGGCTAGAGCCATTGACAAACAAAGGTATTTTGCGCTGTTGTCACGAGGGAAAACTTTATAAGTAGACTAGTTATCTTTTTTCTTTAACACCCGTTAAAGAGAAACGCAAAGTACTGTCAAAACGTACTCTTTCAAATAATGTTCTCCTAATCGGGTGCCTCTCTTAGTCAAAGAAATTTGGAAATATATATTTTAAACTGCAGTAATGATGCTTTCAAAATAGAAAATATAATGTAAAATTTATGTATAATGAAAATTAAATGTTCTCCATGTAGGTTGAGTTGTTTGGAAAACGTGTCATGTAACACACATACACAAATTGCGTTACCTCACAGTTCCAAACTCGATTTAGTACCGGATCGCTTACTCTTCTTCTGTTTAGGGGAGTTCGAGTGACTGAGACACCATGTCCACATCCAAGTGAGGAAGATTTGTCGAATTAGCTTCGGTGAAACCTGGATCCATTTTAACGATGTCTTTTAAAAGGCAAACAAACAGAAGCACATTTTCTACTATAAAATAATATAACAAACAACTAAAAAGTCGGCGAGGATGATATCTGTTTGAGGTTGGTTGTGGATATTGATTGTCAATTGTCATATTCTTCTAGTCGACTTTCACTTTGTATTAATCTACTTTAATAGTCAAGTAGGATTTGTCAACAGAACGTACTTTCAATCTGACAACAAGGGCTTCTGTCATTGGTCGACTTACAGCGGTTTATTTAAATCTAATAAAATTTTTAAATCTAATTTTCGAAGATATTTATAACTTTTTGAGATAAATATCGTTATCGTAGAAAAATATATGATATTTTTAATACTTGTGATATGATTTCACTTGTTAATTCATACCCATGAAACTAGCCCATTGTCATTAATGAAAACGAATCTAACAATAATCGTTATCTGTTCTTGGTGGCTAATGTCAGGTGTACAATCAAGAATAATTGAAAAATATTTGCAACATTTTAAGGTTTCAATAATAGTTCTCTTTACTCTTTCTCCTATTAGGAAAATTAATTCATTTTGTATTTTATTGCCCAAATAGTGTGGCATTTTTTAACTCATACTTTTCAATTATAACATTTAATTGTTTATTAAGTTAATAAAGTTCCACTTTCTTAAATTGTTCAATTATGTTTAAAAACGACTTTTACGCGAGTGAACATAAAATTTCTACTTATTATAATATTATGTTACATATTGTTCGCTTCTTTTTTATTTTTTACACGATACATTCCATATGATAAATATTAACTTTTTTCAAGTACATTCAAGTACATGTTTACCAAATTTTGTCATTAATAGGATCGTTTTAAATTCGCCAATATTGTTGGTTAGGGAATGATTGTATAAAAACTATTGCGTAAATATTTAGCAGTGCAAGGTCATGATTAAATTAACACAATTGGTTTAATTTACTTTTAAACCGGGATACCACCGCCTATAACAGGATTAAAATAGATACAAATCCAAATCATTCAGACAGGATAGAACTCACAGTCCAATAAAATTGAAGACTCAAATTACCATCGAAAAGACAAGCCCGCATTTTTTAATGTAAGCTCGTTTTAACATACATTGAAAAAGCTATGGAGCTATGCTCTCATACTTGGGACAAAGTAACTTTCATCATCAATAACACGTGGATAATGCCTCAAGAGCAAGGAGAAAGATATGACGTACACAAGTGATTCAAGATTCGCCAGAAGATTGGCATATAATCTTAGAAACACTTGTAAATAGGACATATAAAAACTATTGTGAATAAAGAAATTTTAAAATTAAAGGGTAGAACATAATTAAAAACTAGGCTAAAAATCACGTTTTTGGAAATATCTCAAAAACATAATTTGATACGAAAAAATGTCTCTAGAAATATAAAGATTTAAACTTCTAGTTAAATTGGGGATACAGACAGTGTCTTGTGTAGGAATATTAAAAAAATAGATGACTCACTTTAGTTTGTAGATATGATTAAAAACAAAAAAAATTATTATTTTTTCAATATTTCACCCGGCTGAATTATAAATTTGAATTTTTTACTGCAAGGATCTCGGTTTCTATGCTGAAATTTACTGTTTCGACCCTTACTCTGTGGACTAGGAAAAAGAAACAATTCTATTGCTCAGGCGTGTAATTTGTGCCTTGCAAGTGTCACAAATCTTGTATATAAATCTTTTGAAATTATCTGAGTCTTACTCATTAATTTCTCCCCTATTCCTTCACCCCCCAATTACGGTAACTCCGTACCCTACGACATACATTCGTAGAATTAGGGAAAAAATTAAAAAACCTAATAAAATTAAACCGGAAATGTGTACCAGTGCAAATCTCAATAGTGACAAAAACATTAGTGTTAAAAACAATCAAAAAAATAAACGGTTTTAAAGAATAAAACTAACTTTTCCGCATCTGTGGTCCTGAACAATATTCTATCATAAAATTGTTACTTGTATACACTTCGGGGGATTTATCGTGCTAACAAACCGAAATTTCTCCAAAAATGTAGTATATCTGAATTTATAGGACCCGCTGTACTCGCTCTAGTCAACTGAAAATAAATAGGGTATATCTGTGAGACGCCTTGAACAATATTCAATCATAAAATTGATCAATCGTATACTATTTGGATGCTGTATCGTGCTAACAAACTGAAAATTCTCCTAAAATGACAGAAATTTGGTACTTAAAGTACCATAGGACCCGTTGTACTGGCTTTAGTGAGCTGAACATCAATAGGGTTCATCTTTGATATGCTCTGAATAATATCCAATGCTAAAATTGGTCATTTGTATGTACTCCGGAGGTTCTATCTTCCTAACAAACTGAAACTTCTCCAAAAATGAAAAAAAATATCGTACTTAAACTACTGTAGCACCTGTTGTATTGGCTCTGGTGAGCTGAAAATCAATAGGGCTCATCTATAAGATGTCCTGAATAATATTCAATCATAAAATTGGTGACTTGTTGAACTCCGGAGGCTGTATCGTGCTAACAAACTGAAATTTCTCAAAAAATGACAAAATGTCGTACTTCAAGTACCATAGCACCCGTTATACTGGCCCTGATGAGCTGAAAATCAGTAGGGTTCATCTATGACATGTTCTTAACAATATTCAATCATAAAATTGGTGACTTATTGCACTCCGGAGGCTGTATCGTGCTAACAAGACATGTAAGAAAAAGTGGCCGACGACAACGACGACGACGACATACACACAGGATTTTTGTTCTAAAAACCGTTTTTTCGTGTTGTTGGATGGAAAACGTAAAAATAACTCAAAACAATTTCTAAATTCCAACTTTTTTTGGGGTAAACCAATACTTTTCTTGCATATTAGATAGGTTGGGTGGAAAAGTAATAAACGGTTTTTAAGATTAAAACTTTTCTGCATCTGTGAGACGCCCTGAACAATATCGGATCATAAAATTGGTCACTTATATACACTTCGGAGACTGTATCATGCTAACCAAGCGAAATTTCTTCAAAAATGACAAAAAATGTAAGGTTTGTTCCAACCTGCGTCAGAAACAGTTTCTTACAGTCAGGATTCTTAGCACTAACTCTGGTTGGAACACATTTGAGTTGGTGCGCAGAATTCTGACTGTAAGAAACTGTTTCTGACGCAGGTTGGAACAAACCTGTAGTCTTTCTGGACTTATTACACCCGTTGTACTGGCTTTGATGAACTGAAAATCAATAGGATGCATATGTGAAACACCCTTAACAATATCCAATCATAAAATCGATCACTTGTTACACTCCGGAGGCTATATCGTGCTAATGTCTCCAAAAATGACTCTGAAATACTTAAACAGAATTAAAAATAAAATTAAAAACACAAATTTAAACTACCTTAAATTGGTTTACCTAAATGAGGAGAATTTAGATCAAAATTATACTATTACATGGTTCAGAAACGTTAAATATGCCGTAAAATTCCATAGAGGCTATAGACATTAATACTCTAAACAAGTGTCTCGAATTTACCAATTCATCATATAATGATAAAATCTGTTTAGAATGTCCACCGAAAGTAAAGTTTAGTAAACAAAAATGAAAAGTGTATGGGAAACAAAAAGTGTCTAGAACAGAACACAAAGTCACTAGAATTAACACACAAAAAAATGTCTAGGAAGCGAAGTCTAATCAACACAGACTATAAAGACAAAGAAAAGTGTTTAGAATCTAGCACTGCTACTGAACCAAACCTAGAATTATCAATTCCAGCCAGTCGCGGTAACAAGTCAAACAGAACTTCCACTCCAGATAGAACCGGTATTAATAAGAAATACAAAGAAACGGATATGGAAGAAGATACCATCGGTTATTAATCTAGTAATCACTCCTCCGATAACTCCAACAGATTCCTGAATAAAGATCAACCACTTAAAATGACAATAACCCAGGCGCATGTGCACAAACAGGACAATTTATCACGGGCACAGGAGGTGGAAGACCTCTTCTAAACTCCCCGCAAATAAATTTTGATCCCAATATGAAAAAATCTTCAAAAAAACCAAAACAGACCGACAACTAGCTATGACACGAAAAAATAACAAGCAAACCAAATACTTCAACGCAATTATTACCATCCCAGAAGAACATATGGAAATCTCGGACATTACAACTGACTTCATCAAACCAAAAAAATTATTATTTTAAAATAATTCATTATTTTCTTCCATTTCTATGGAACGTTCTTTGTCGTTAGTTTCAGCTGGCGGCTTTAATAGGGAATATAGGTCACCCGCACATTTGCAAAAAACTTCAAATGGGTCCATTTCTTGATAGTGGCACATTCTCGAAGACATATATTTGACAGATGTGATGGGAAAAGTGTCTTCTTGCGCTGTCCGGGGCCCATGATAGTTTTTGCGTGTCTCCAACTGCTTTCAATGGCATTTGTGTGGACACCTGAAAATAATCAAAAATATACGATATTTTCACGAGTAAGAAGGTTAAAATATCTGTTTCCCGATCATTGAAATTAACCGAATGATTAACTTTAAAAGTATTGTATTTTTCTTCTGACAAGCAATCATATGTTTTCCAAAAATCACAACTATAGTGATACCTGGATTTATCCGTTCTTCTATTATCGGAATCAAAGTCTAGCTTTTTCGGTCATCTACAGCAACCATAAGCAATTTACTATATTCTCGTTCAATTCCGCCACCAACCGTTCATCAACATGATGTCCGCAGTTATATTTGCGCTTTCCAAACTATGATTCGTCCATTTCGAATGGAATTACAAAAAAATTACGATATTGTCACGACTAACGGGGTTAAACTATCTACCTGTTTTGTCAGAGCCACCTGTCTAATTCTTTCTTTATGATAATTATATCATAAATGACCTCTCTACAAAATGAAGACTGTATGGCAGCTCCTTTCGAATTGTATTCCTATCACATATAATGGCACGTTGTCGATCCAGAGGTTAACAAAAACCTAGGATTTGCCACAAATCCAAATGCGATAGTGCGAAGAATGTGCCACTCCTTAAACTAATCTGTTTAGTGCATTTGACTGTCTTCTTCTGTAATACCTGTGATATTTTCACTGTAATAACCCAGGAATCGCTGTCACCAAAATGTAATAACCTAAGTACTTCTGTCACCAAATGTGATAACCTAAAAAAACTGTTCGCCATAAAACTAAAAATACCGCTATCGCCACTGTAATAATCTAAAAAACTCTGCTGTCAAGATGTCCCTAATGGACAGAGAAGGCAGCGTAGCTGGCTGTCACCACCCACGATTCCGTGGGAAACAGGAGGCGACGGCTATCCGAAAGAGCTGGCTTCGGCCTCCGCTGCTACCAGTTGTCGTTGTGTTATGGGGTTACGTCAGTTAGAGGGGTGTGTTGAGGAAAAATTTTAGGTGTAGCTCTTATGTGTATATGCTAGGTATTCTTGCTCTTCTGGTTGAGAAAATAAATTAACCGACGATGATTTCTTAAACGAGTTTAATAAAAAAATATAAGAAAAATAAAATTAAATTACACCAAATTGACAAAGCGTCAGGAATAATCGTATATAGAGTCTTGTGACTGTAATTGAATAAAACCAGTGATAGGATCGAGAGAAAACTTGAGATACCCTTTTAAATCAACGCGAATGACTCGCAGAATAAAAAGAAATTTGTTATTTTAAAAAATAATCGCCAGAACCTGCATATTTTCGCGTACCCTATATATGAACTTTGATATTAACAATTTAATATTCAACCTCAAATGTGCTCCCTATTCCTAATTCATACGGTGAGATATCACCATTAAATACTCGTATGCGATATGAACTATCATAACACAAATTAAATTATATAGATATAATATCATAGAAAGAGGGCTGGCAATGTTAATAATCTGACCAAAATACAAAAAAATCATAATACACAGTTAGTATAATTTTGAAATCTGACTTACCAATTCCTGGACCGGGTGTTCACAAAACGCCGACGGACACGATTCGCGTTTCGAACAAAAAAGAAACCCTTTCAGAGCGCATACAGTAGACGCTCCCTTGTAATCTGCTTTTCCCTTTTCGAGAGAAAAAAAATTATACCTGATTGCTAAAACACTACTTTAATTATAAACTACTGAAACTTAGGACTCCTCAAAAAACCGCTATCCGCGAAACCCAAAAGAAAACTAGCCCGTTCCCGACCGCGAGTTTTTACCAACTGCCCCTCAATTGTTACACCTTAGCCGTTTTCGACCTTTCTCCCTAGTCAGCAATCTTTTATTTTTTTGTACCTGTTACTTTTTGATTGGTGGAACTTATCGTTCGACGTAATTGTGTAATAGGTTTTTTACCTCGATTAACAATTGAATTTTTATTTGATTCCGCATAATTTCGTTATTTTGACGCAATTATTATTTCCGGTTAAAATATTATTTTTTTCTTTCCGCAACCAGACCGCTTAGATAAGTGTTTTTTCATTGTATCAATGTAAACCACCGCTTTCTATAGTTTAAACGTTACAATGTAAAAAGTAATTTGTTATACAGGATGATTCTCCCCATGTTTCTTATTTTGGTATTTATTACACTTCGTGTGGGACTTTTCACCGCACTAAACCACCCTCCTCTGACTCCTCCTGAGTGAGAGCCCACCGGAAAGGCGAAACTGCCATACATCAGTGTGCCTCCCATGTCAAAGCTAGTGCTATTATCTAACCGTTCGTTTGTCTGTCTTCTGTTTCTTTCTTCTTCATCACACTAGTTATAAATTCATCTATGTGTCTACATTCTTCTTCGCCCTGTAGCATATATGGGACTATCTCATCTATTGTGGGTGATTCGCCTATTTGTTTCTTTAGTTCATTTCTCTCCCTATCCCATCTCGCACATTCATACAGGACATGGCCCGGGTCGGCCTCAACATCACACGTAGCGCATAGATCATTAGTATTATTGATTCTATGTGTATAAGTTCCGAACGATCCATGTCCCGTAAGAACCTGTGTGACGAAATAAGAAGTTTTCCGATGAGTGCATTTCACCCATGACTTGAGATCTCTTATTCGAGTTTTTGTCCACTGTGCTATTGTTCGTAGTCGGTCCCATCTCTCCTGCCACTTGGCATACGTTCTTTCCCTTGATATCTTCCTATTACCGGCCAGTCTACCTCCTATTTTATATAGGAAGCATCTCTCAGCAATCATTAGGTCGATGGGGAGATATCCCGATATGACTTAATGTGCTTCTGCAGAGACATTTATATACGCTGAGATGACTCTTAGTAACTCGCTTCTTTGAGCCGATATCGGTTTGATTCTATATTTTTCAATTTTTATTACATCTCTCCAGACTGGTGCCGCATACAGCAGAACGCTGTGCACCACTTGATACAGGACTCTGCGCTTGCAGTACCCAGGTCCCCCTACATTCGGCATCAGTCTTTGTAGTTGGACTATTTTTTTCCTTGCTTTATCCACAGTATACTCCACGTTTTTTGTTGGTATTACCCCCAAATGTCTGACCTTATTTGTCGCCAGTATCCGTTGACCATGGACCACCATTTTGAAAGGACCTGTCGATTTCCTGGGGCTCTTAATGACCACTACCTGAGTTTTTTTCGGAGCGATTGCAAGTCCATTTGCTCTAGTCCATTGGACCGCCAACGCTGCTGCCCTTTCCGCTGTATTTCTTACTACGTTCTCCGTTTTGCCTTCCACCCAGTAAACCAAATCGTCAGCGTAGGCAATTGTAGATGTACTAGGCCCGTAATCTAGTAGTAGACATGACATGACGTTCCACAGTACTGGTCCTAGAACCGAGAGGACGCCCATTGTACATTGGTGGGATATCACACTTGATCTGACGTTTGTATTGCTGAGGTAGCTGTGAATAAAATAATATAGCCCAACCCAACCTAATATATCTTAACCTAATCTAACCTAACCTAACTTTTTTGCCCGAGAGGTAGGGTGGAAGCTAATGCCTCCCTCACAGCGGGCGGTCCAATGCTGCGAGTTCGTGTGGGACTTTCACCGCACTAAACCACCCTCCTCTTTAGAACACCTTGGAAGTGCAAGTACACCGGAAAAGCGATAATCGCCATAGCTTCAGTGTACCTCCCAGCGCCTCATAAAGTCACATTTTGAAACATTATACTACCTACTCTACCCGTTGTCCCTCCTATCCTCATCCTCCTTTCTCCGCATGACCTTGACCATGTAATCCTCCATTATTCTCCAATTCCGTACATTATCCATCATAAACTTAACCCAATTGTTAATACACGGTAGATCCCCTATCACATTTACCAGCTCCGCCCGCTCCTCTTCCCATCGGACACATTAGCACAGGGCCTAATACCACACCTGTCGCATACATCATCGGACTTCTTTTTAATTCTATGTGTGTAGGTACCAAACGATCCATGCCCTGCGTGACAAAATATGAGGTCGTACGGTGCTTGCACGTGACCCACGCCTTGACATCAGGGATCAGCCTCTTAGTCCATTGTCCCTTAGACAGCAGCCTATCCCATCTCTCCTGCCATTTCCGATAGGTCCTCTCCCTCGCCATTAACCTAACCTAGGTCACTTATATTATCCTTCTTTTGGTAATAAATTCCATTTTTGAAGGCTGGGGATGCGTTGATCCGAGTGGCACAAATTATAAATTTGTATAAAATTGATATTTTTTTGTGACTCTTGTGATGTGGAGGTCATCGTTCCACACACAGAAATAAGGTTTAATGGAAAGGGAAATACAATATATAGCCATAAAGTACGTTTTCTAAAAGCTTGGATACACTACATATCTACCAAGATTTGAGTGATGTAAAAAGATCATTTGAGCATGTGAAAAAAATTCAAAGGACTTGTTAAACAACTACAGCTATTCCTGTGGTTTAGATATTCATCCTTGTCTAGCTACAGCGTACCAACGATTTATCGATTGGTGTAAAGCAAAAAAATATTGAGTTATATTCAGAAGATGTACTGATGGTATATTTCGCAAATTTAGCAAATGAAATGAAGTCGTCGACGCTTTGGTCACAATATTCAATGTTACGGTCAACGTTGGATATAAAGAACGGGATTGATATCAGTAAATATTCAAAGTTACGTGCTTTTCCCAAGAGACAAAGTGAAGGACATTTACCGAAAAAAGCGCGAGTATTTACAAATGAGGAAGTTGTTCGCTTTTCGAATAGTGCACCTGATAATCTATATTTGATAATGAGGTTAAACACTTTTAAAATAAAAGAACAATATTTTCAAAAAGTTTCTTTATAGGTCGTCCTAATATTGGGGGTTGCAGACGCATGCCGTTTTGATGAATTAGTCAAATTAACAATCGATAATGTTGAAGATGTGAAAACCGCCTTAATTATAAAAATTCCCATTACTAAAACTAAGAAATCACGTTCTTTTACTATGTTGGGAAACAATTATTTGAATTTATATCGAAAATATGTTGCTTTACGTCCAACCGGATTGAAAGAACATCGATTATTTCTCAGATATCTTAATGGAAAGTGTCATCGAATGGTGGTTGGTATTCATACAATCAGTAGCGTCCTGCAAAAAATAGCACCATTTTGGAAGATGGACAACTGGAAAGAGTACACTGGACACTCATTACAACGAACGTCTGCTACTCTTTTAGTTGATGGTGGTGTCTTAAAAGACACGGTGGATGGAGATCGAGCACTGTGGCGGAAGGCTATATTGAAGACTCACTTCTAAATAAAGAAAATATTGCGAAAAGAATACTGTTGATAGTGATAATGATAAACCAAGCACCATTGTTATTTCTGATGTCATAACATCTGAACATATTAATGAAAACGTGTTGGATTGTTTTGAGAATTGCTCCAAGAAAGAGGGTGCGGGCAGTTCTAATGATTTATTTAATTTTAATACTTGGTCAAACTGTATATTTAATATCAATGTGGCTAAACAATAATTGTAAATAGTCTTGAATACATTGTGTCAAATTGAAAGTACCAACTTTTGATTGAATTCAACACTTAAATGACAGCTTTTGGCTCCTAGGTTTAAAAGTGCAACTTTTGCTTCTAGGATTAAAAGTGAATATTGTTGTTGCTAAGATACTTGGTTTTTTTGTTCAGTAAAAAACGGCAACTTTTGAGACCCCTGACAGTTAAAAAATGTCATAGTTTTGAAGCGGTTGGAGAAGAAAGTACGTTATTTACGAAAAAGGTACTGGAGAATCGAAAAATTGTGCTAAAATTTATATTCTGCCAGCGGCGTGAAATTTGAGAACGATTAACCTGTTACTTTCCCCTGTCGTACGCCTCTGTTAGTAGCCAGAAACGTTTGTTTAACATAATTTAGTAGGGTGTACAGTGTTAACACTTTCTGCCGAATATGAAATAGATACGTAAAACAGTTTTAAAGAACTGAGCACAAATAGTTACTAAATTTTTAAACAAAACACTGTAACTCAGTAAGCAGCTACATTTTATTTAAGTGTTTTCGGTTAAATCTTCATAATTTGAAGTTAGGATTCAACTGTTAAATTATTTCCAATTGGTAATGAATTAATCACCCTGTATTATTCATGTACTTACATGGAAGTTTTGACATTTCTAAATTCTTCAAAAGTCTTATTCGATGCTAAAAACTGCCCAAGCATCGATTGTAGGCAAATTGGCACTATTTTTCCATGACTCACTCGCATTATTTCACTTTCTATGTAATATTCGATATTAACCAAATTGAATCCTAAATTAAATCACAGAGAACCAGCGGTTTGTTTACTTTTTGTTGTTTAATGATTGGTGTTCAACATATCAAGACGGACTCCCATTTTGTATTTTTATTATATCAAAATAATTATCAATCTGGCTCTTAATAAAAAAAGAAATGCTTGTTTCGTATTCCATCACTCAAGTTTCATTAAATAAATACATAATTGTAATGATTTTTAATTATTGTCATCATGCCTATTGCCACCGAACAATACGGATTGAGAGGTGGGCACAGTACAGTCGCACAAATTATAAGAGTTTTAAATCACGTTAGAGAAAGATTTCATGATCAAAATAACTATGTTATGGTCACGATTGATATTGCCTTTGATTCCGCATGGCACGATGGACTTATCCACAAACTTATAAAAATTAAACTACCCGATTATTTAATTAAAAACATTTACTCTTATCTCACCGACCGCAAATTTTTCATAAATATTAACGAAGGTCATGCGGTACCATATCCCATGCAAGCCGGATCAGTTCTGTCACCCTTGCTATATTCCCTTTTCACCCATGATTTACCCAACACTCCTCAAATACCAATTGCCATGTATACTGACGACACTTGCTTTATCTCATCGGTAAAAACCCAGATATTACATTATACCATATTCAAACACATTTAAATGCAAACATCATCCCATACCTGAGAGAGAATAAACTAGCAGTTAACGCGTCCAAGACAGAGGACTTGTTGCTCAGGAGAATTGCAAGGAAAAATAGCTCATTGCAATCGTAGCTGTGCATCGATGAGCAAATTATCCCTCCCAGCAGCACCTTTAAATACTTAGAATACACGGTACACAAAATACCAACGCCCACATTAGTCAGCAAGTGCAAAAAGTTAAAGTTGCAATGAGTAAATTATACCCTCTAATCTGCAGACATAGTTATTTCCCAACGGTGAACAAACTTTTAATTTACAGACAGATCATAAGACCATTGCTCACATACGCCACCCAGTTTATTACACTGCTACTAAACACAATTTCCACACATTGCAAAACAAACAAGCGTCTCCGCATGGCAATTAAATACACAACATGTTACCCCAAACTTCCTAGAGCCTCATGGTTACACGAACGGGCCGACATACCTACTATCATACCAAAAATATCCATAAACTTCTACAATCATTGTCTCCACAAAAATCTTCGTGATAAAATTAATGCCACCAATCGCACAGAAGATACCCGTGATAGTGGATCGTTATTCACATGACATTGTTTAGTTTCAACAACCAAATATATCGAATTATGGCATAATTTACATGCCCCTAATCACAGCTCATTATCATCATCCAACAAAAATAAAAATCTAACATAACCAACATCGGCCATGTGGCTGTCTCTCATAAACTACCCGCTCACTCGATTTTGAAACCCTGTTTTTCAGCTGCTTTTTAGGGATTTATCAGTCGAAAATGCCGTGGAGTCTTTTATACCAGGAACAAAGTAACTTTCTCTAACGAAAACAATTGGATAATGCCGGAAGAGCAAGGAGCCAAGTAAACTCAAGACGTAAGTACACAAGAGATGCAAGAATTTCCAGACCATTGGCTTATTATTCAATCTTAGCATAACTTGTAAATAGGGAATATAAAAACTATTGAATAAATATCTTTTTCTAAGTCCGTTATAATATTCACGTTTTTTTTCATTCATTTGCATTCATAAAGATTGTAATTTCCGAATCGGTCAAAAAGCGTGAAAAAAAGTACCGTAAGAGTTCATTTTTTCACGCTTTTGCGTTAAAAAAAGTGGCGTAACGTGTCATTTTTTAACGCTATTATAAAATTGTTTTATCAAAGTAGTGGGCTGTGAACGCTTTCTTTCTCATGTCAATTTGTTTCTCCGATAAACTGTCACACTTTTATTTCTTGATACTTGTTTAAGAAAATCCGTGTCTAATTAGAAGGAGTGTAGTATTATTATTAGTGATGGAGAGTGATAGTGAAGAAAGTTTAAACTGCACACCAGAAGATGTTGTTGAATCGGCAACTGCAGCAACTATGAATCTCCTCCCTGAGAAATCCAGGGAACAGTATTTAAAGGAATATAATTTTTTTATGGAGTGGCGTACTAAAAAAGGCATAAACAGCTTCACAGAAAGAGTGTTACTAGCTTACTTTGAAACTAAATCCATAATGTGGAAGTCTTCAACACTTTGGTCGACTTATTCAAAACTGAAAGGCACCCTAATGATAAATAACGACGTAGACATCAGTAAATACTCGAAACTCATTGCGTATTTGAAAAATAAATCAGTTGACTATAGACCCAAAAAATGTAAAACATTTGCCCGTGAAGAAATGAATAAGTTTCTATTGCAAGCTCCAGACGATCATTATCTCATGCATAAGGTATGACAGGAAAAAATTTTAATGTAAGCTTAGATATTATTTGTAACATCTGTCAGGTTGCTTTAATATTCGGAATCGCAGGAGCTCTGCGGAGGGAGGAATTATATAAAATGAAGTGTAACGATATTAATGATACCGGAAATGTGTTAATTATCACAGTACCTGATACAAAAACTCATGTTCAACGTCGATTTACTGTTATTGGTGAAATATCTGACAATAGATTAAACTTGATAAACATTTATAAAATAGTATATTAAAGTATAAGTGGATAAAGAGATCTTTCAAACACGCGCGATTTTTAGAGCGCGACGGCGCAGCCGGAGTGCTCGAAATAGAGCAAGTATTTGAAAGACCAGTTATCCACGAATACTTTACGCTATTTTTTTTATTGGTGCACTTTGAAATCATAATAGTATATTATACACCAAGGTGGTGAAGACTATTATTATCAACCGAGCACCAAAATTATTTCGCGAGGGGCTTTGCCCCGAGCAGAATAAGGTGCGAGGTTTATAAATGTCTTCTCCACCGTGGTGTATATACATTTTTCCACTACTAGCCAAATTTAAGACAAAAATAAAAAAATGTCTTATAAAAATCATGTAGGTATAATTTAATCACACAGCAATAGAATACCATTATTCCTATAGTTCATTATCACCAATATTAAGTGCAACAACGAATTAACGAAACCAATTATACGATCACATCCAAAAATTTCACAAAACGTGGTTTATGTTTTACTTTGAACTTTGAACAATTACAGCGGTAGTGCGTTCACAAGTCACAACACTTGGGTACAAAGTGAGCGTTCATAAAACATTTAACATATGCTTCACCATAGAGAAAGTAATATATTATTAGTCTATGTGGGTCAAGGTTAGCTACCAGTTTCAACAAATGATTGTCAAATTCCACTGGTGATAATGTTGAAGGTAAAAACATTCCTCGATCCTCGTTTTTCTAAAATTAACGGAAAATAAACAGCACATTTCAATGTCAAATTTTGATAGTGTCGATCTACAAATCGTTCAAACTGATTTCTCCCTATGCGTTTACTCCGTCATCTGACTGACACTGGCACTATTTTCGCTCCTCACCTCACCCATATATTATGAACGCACTCCTTATGTCATCAGACACTTTTGGTTGAGCGCAAATTTTAAACTAATGACAGTTTTATTGAATTAATTTTATCTTGTTAGGTAATTTCAAGCAGGAAATATGTTAAAGACAATCTCCTGGGTATACAAAATTATGCTGCACTAGTTTTTGTTAAGCTATTATCCCTGAATTCTCAAAACATTTGAATTTGTTCATTATTAACCTAGGTTAACAATAGAAAACATTATTAGCCACTAATAGAGAAATTCAACTTCTCAGTTGGCTAGATGACACAATAATTGTCAACTTCACAGCTAGTAGTGGAAAAAATATTATTATTATATTATTTCTACAAAAAAATGGAAGTCCGTCCTCGATGCTCAGCCAAGTTTCGTGAAAGTCAAATAGAATTTATTTTTATTTGACGTTACGAGGTACTGATGCTGTCAGATCAATAATCAAAAAGTTTCTTTATTTATATTTAAAAGGATACAATGTATATATGAATATATAAATAAATTTTGAAGAAGAAACCAAATAAGACATTGGTTCCCAATGAAAATATACAATTTAAAAACTAATAAAACAAGTTGTCATTGCTACTTACGTTTCTCAAGTTGTTGTTGTTACCATAGGGACTTTAAAAAACGGGCGTGTTTGAAAGTTCGATTTAAACACGCTCAGGCGTGCTTTAAAAAGGTAATATGGGGCATCAATAGAAAAAATATAAAAACCAACGACCCACAAATGTCAAAAAAGATCATTTCTTTTTCCGGTATTGAAATGGAAAATGCAAAACTGAAGTTGTGGGTATCAATACCTTTTCAAAAATTCCCTCGCTCATCGCAACATATTTGAATTTATCTAATCCAAAAAACTACACTGGGCATACATTTCGACGCTCTTCGGCGTTTCTATTAGTGGATTCCGGTGGTGATATAATTCAACTAAAGAAGCACGGTGGGTGGAAATCCAACACGGTTGCGGAGGGTTACGTAGACGATTCAATAAGAAACAAAATGGATTTCGCAGTGAACATTTTAACGGGAACAACTAGTTCGACTTCAAGCACCATTGTAAATGTTCACGATCCTACCAACAATCCAGTAAGTACTAATACAACTATAGACGATGTTATTTATTCTTTGAACTCGTTAAATGCTGCCAATTCAAGTACCAATAGTAATGTAACTTCTTCTTCACTTCAAATTAATAATGCGCACAGTTGTACTTTTAATATTGCTATTAAAAAATAAAGATCGATAAAAGTTTTGACGAATTTTTTTAAGTCTACGGACGTAGAAAAATTTTTGTATTAAACTCGTGAGTAAAGTAACATTTTTTCACTCGTAGGAATTGCCGTCCTACTCGTGAAAAAAAGTATTACTTTACTCACTTGTTCCATAAATAACTATTTTAATTTAATCTAAATCGGTTTCTACTGCTAATTCGTCATTCTCTACATTTTTTGTTTGAGACTGTTTTTCATATATTTCCATGTTTTTGAGATATTTTTAAAATAGTGATTTTTGGGGTCGTTTTTAATTATTTTCTACTCTCCAAATGAACAACATTTTTTAACTATAAATGCTTTAAATGTATACCTTTTGGATGGTAATTTGTATCTTCATCTTATGTTACTTGGCATATGCTAGAGTTTTGTTTTTTTATAATTTACTATCGCAGCACTTGTTTGAGCCATTACATATTTCGTAAAAAAACTGTATTATATTCAATGCGAGCAGCCTAATCACCATTATTTGATTTTTCTTCTTCAAAATAGTGTACTTTACAATTTTCAGAAACTAACTTTTCCGCACTCCAGAGGTTGTATCGTGCTAACATACCGAAATTTCTCTAATAGTATATTAAAGTATAAGTGAATAAAAAGGTCTTTCAAACACGCAAAATAAAAATTAACAGGGTTCATCTGTGAGACAACCCTGAACAATATCCAATCATAAAATTGCTCACTTGTATACACTCCAGAGGCTGTATCGTGCTAAAAAACTGAAATTTCTCCAAAAATGCAGTATATTTGGATGTACAGAACACGTTGTACTGGCTATGGTGAGCTGAAAATCAAAAGTTCATTTGTGAGTCACCCTCAACAATAACCAATTATAAAATTGGTTACTTGTATATGTTAAGGTAAAAGTAGATATTGCGGCAAATGTACACATTTTCTGGAAAATGTGCACATTTGCCTCCTCGTTTGGGTAATGTGCATTCAACTAACATTTACAATTTCAAAGAAGGGAAATGTGCATTGAATTCACAATGACCATGTCGTTTTGGTAAATGTAAGCATACGAAATCGCAATTGCTAGTAATGTGGTGCGCATGCGCACTTCTAGTGGTACGCGAACTACCGTTTCGGCAAGTTTAATAATCCATAGACAAATTTCTCTATGTAGTAATCTTTGGTTTAGTAGGCCATAGATAAGACAAAATTATACACGGATAGATCGGAATCTTACGTTAAAACTCGAGGTCCCAGAGAACCGGTAGCGCCCCTTACGGCTGAGGATCAATTAAATTTGGCGCGGCGGTTCTTTTGAATCTATAATTTTTCGTTTTGAATTATTTAATAAGAGCCCCGATTCTGAAAATCGAATGAAATTATCGAGTGACCTCGAATATTGTCGAATCAAATTTACCCATATTTGAGTTCACTCGACAACTTCAATAAAACACAATAACAAGTATATTACATATTATAAAATTAAAAAAAATTAAAAATCCATTAAAAAATATTACAAATACAATTAAAAAAAACAACTAACGCAAGGAAATACTGTAGATACGGTGAAGCTTTTCCATCAGGTGACTTAGTTGACGATATTATTCAAGACACACTATGTTGGTACTGTCTTCTTCAAATAACAGAAAAAGAGGAACAGTATTTATATTATGTTGCTCATCAACTTGGTTTAAATTGTGTTCTTGAACTAAAAAATAAATGTATAATTACTTTTCCTTCATTTTCACAAAATAATACAAAAATAAGTTAATCATTCATCTTTAATATTTCATTAAAAAAACTTACATATTTCAGTGGAATTGCCCAATAGAGTGGGCACAGCATCAGCTTTTATTGTTGATCCATATCTGCTACCAACATAAACAGCTTCTGGTCCAAAATGTATGCCACAAACTCTAGAGGATTCACGAATTATTTCAAGATGTTTTTCCTTCATATCCAAACGTCCAATTGCAGACAACCAAATATTGCACATCTAAAATTATAAAATAAATGCCGTTTGCTCAAGCTTATTCAATCACTTTTATTGAAATATTGTATCTAAATATCCTCAAAAACAGTACACAATGTAAACCTTTTCTATAAAACCAACGTTTTTAGCTAGAGATATACAAATTTAGTTTGAAATATGTGTATTTTTATTTCAAAATATAACAATTGACATTAGGGAAATTTTTAAGGTTAACTAACTTCGTGATAATTCGGGAAACGATGCATCTCAATTCCTTTTTTAGTAGAGTTAAAACAGTCTTTAACACAGCTCACAAATACCATTTTTAATGGAAATTTATTGAATACAAATAACACAAATAAAAATATATTGGAAGTCGTTGTAAATAAATATCATAGCTAAGAGAACATTATGACAAATACAGAAACTTGTCACTTGTCAATTTGAGTCAGCGCCACTTACAGCTGGAGGATCAACTATTTTAGAAAGAACTGTCATTCTCATTTAAGTTTCTAGGGTATGTAGTAGGCGCTGCTATTTCACGTTACACATTTCGTGCAAGTGCTCTATCTATAATGTTAATGCTATTATGTTTATGTACCCTACAGTAACTACATTACAAATTAATGCCATAGTACTGAAAATTTCTGGATATAATTTAAGATATTTAGAGAAATAAGACTAAGGTAAATTAAAATTATCATAATTATAGATTTAAAATTTTAATTTCTCTACAAAAAAAATATTTTTTTAGTTAGAATTTTTGAAAAACAATGGAACAAAAACAAACATTTAAAAACCAACTAGAACAGATTGTATCACAAAAAAAAACAAAAATAATATTTATTTAAACCAACATCAGTATGAAAAAATATTATTGGAAGTAAAGGCAGCAAAATTAAAAGAAAAGAATAAAAGTGAAGTAGATTACCGCCGGCTGAAAAGATACGATATAATAGTGGTAGGGAAGGAAGAAAAATTAATAAGTCTATTAAAAGAAGAGGGTGGCATAAAATATTTTGCAACAATTTAAGAAACTTATGGAATTAAACACGATGGCAATGGTAGTCGAAACAGATTAGTGAAAGAAATTAATAACAAATACAACAACATTACTACTGAAATAGTTATGTTGTATTTATCTTTATGTGAAGCATGTCAAAAAAGCAAAGGGCAAGAAAAAAGGAATTGTGATAAAACCAATTTTGACGAGTGAAATGAATTCTAGGTGTCAAGTGGATCTTATAGATTTACAGATACAACCAGATAATGAATTTAAATTTATTTCAAATTATCAAGATCATTTAACCAAATTTGTTGTACTGCGCCCACTAAAAACAAAAACTGCGTCAGAAGTAGCAAACCACTTATGGACATTTTCACTCTTTTGGGAGCCCTATCCATTTTCCAATGTGATAATGGAAGGGAGTTTGCAAATAAAATTATCCAAGAATTAGCAAATATGTGGAATGGTGTGAAAATAATACACGGGAAACCTCGCCATTCCCAAAGCCAGGGCTCACTAACAAAACAACCAAGTGGTCAGAAGGTTTAAAATATGTTCAACTGATGAAAAATAGAGCTTTTCATGAGGGTACATATAAAGCAAACTCCCTACGAAGCTTTATTCGGAACAAGAATGAAATTGGGTTGATAACATCAAATTTACCTATGGAATCTGTTGAACAGCTGGAAACAGAAGAAGAGTTAGAGCAATTACTAGAAGGAGTACACACAGCCAATACATCACATAGCAAAGTATCAGAAAACGATGAATTTTCCATTGAAACGTTAGACATAATTTTGGATGATGGTTTATTATGCAACCAAAGATAAAGATGGAAGTTTTGAGTTAAATTCTGTTTTAAACGAGAAGAAAATTTTAATTGAAAATGATCGAAAGAGAGGTACGGAAAATTTAGAAAATCAAGCTATCAAAATGTGTAATCTTTCGAAAGAAAAATTTCCTGCTGCTGTGATTGGTGACAATGCTAGAATTTCCATTCCAGACGTTGATCGTGGTAAAACGGATCCAAAAAATTTAATTTGCGTTGTTTTGTCTACAGATGACGATAAAAATTTATATAAATTAGGAACTAAACAGGGAGTTTTAAAACAATCTTATTCTATGCATGAATTCGCCATTTGCGAACAAAAGTTTATATCATACGAAGATGTTCCTCAAGATGTTGAGAAATCGGTAAGAGAAATGATAGGAATGCAGTCCCTTACTGGTGGACAAGGTTTTAAAAGAGGCTTCTGTAAAGGAACATGTTCCTCAAAAAAAATGCAGTTGTAAAAATGCTGGAATATTATGTAATTCCAAGTGCCACAGTAGCAATTCTTGCTCAAATAAAACTTTTTTTCATTATGGAATTTCTATATGTTCATCCTTTATAGTTTTATAAAATTCAACTGTTATAATAAAGAAAAGTATGTTATTATTATTATTTGTTTGATTCCCATCGTATTGGTCCTAAAAAACTAGGACGAAAATTGTATTTATAAATATTGGGATCATAACCTACGACATATTATATAATATGCAAAGAAAAGTATGTTTTGTTTGTCATTGACATTTTTTAATTAAAATAATTTTCGTTATTAAAGCCTTTTGTATTATGTTTATTTAAATAAATATTTTTTACTGCAACAACATTTTTAATTTATTTGTATTCCAACTTTTCTTAAAACATGAAGGTAAGAGTACATATTTGCCGAGAAATGTACATATACATTATATTCAGTTCACATATACCTAACTTTTTGGGAAATGTACACATTTTACGGTAAAAGTGAACATTTCCCAAAAGTGTACATTTACCGTAACATATACACTCCAGAGGCTACACAAATTTCTCCAAAAATTATCAAAAATGCAGTATATCTGGATTTATAGAACTCTTCAATTATCACATGTATTCATAACGATAAAAAAGATATGAGCGAATAAATGTTTGCAAACATTCTGTAGACAACCGCCCATATGTATAAGAGGTAGATTCAATCGGAATTGCACATTCGCTTGCAAGAATGTTACAGTAAACGTAGAATAAGTTCGTTAACCTCGTTTTCCGAAGCAGAAAGCAAACAACAAGTGTTAATACCAGTATTGTTAATTGTTATTCTTTTCAGTCTTGGATAACAATGAAATAAGTTGGTCGCTTAATATATTTTTTTGAATTGTATGAATAAAAATTCTCACAAATCGGTTATGATCTCTTACAGAGTCAAGGTCAACTTGGTCCATGTGGTTGAAAATAACCATTTGTTTATTGTTATCAATAACAAATTTACAGCATTATACCAGTAGAGGATCCGAATAAGAAGCGCTCTTCTCCCATTTGTTTAATGGATGAAAATTATGTTATATCAAATTTAATATGTTTAAAATATATAGCGAGTGGGTGGACTCAAAAATTCCTGTTCGTGCTATGATTAATTAAAAATACTATAATGACTTTTTTATAATTCGCGTATAAAAGAGACTTCATTATTATAACATTGTTTACAGTGCCACAATGAAGTTCTTTGAACACTTTTTTAGTAATTTTTAGTGTCATACAGTTGGTTATTGTATGTAGAATTTATTTTTATTTGACATTTGACTTTAACCTTGAAATAATTTATAAGATGGTCTAGCATTGTTCTAGCTAGCAAATTTTTATACTAAAAATGGTCTTGAAGATAAATTTGTTTAAATTATGTATTAAAAATATTAATAAATAAAGTACACTAACGTTTATTCCTCAATGATTTGTCAATTGTTTATTTTTTTATTGAATAGGATCAATATATAGGTATACATAACGTTCGATTTTTGGGATAAATTACCAGATATCTATGTGAAGATGTATTATAGAAATAATTCTGTTCATGATATAATATAAATAGATCGCAAGCATGTTTGCTTGAATGAAAGTTTGTTTACAATTAACACAATTATTCTGTCATAATATATGTAAAAGTTATAAGTATTGAATAAAACCATATGTAATCAGACCAATCAGGAATCTACAGAATTGCCAACTTAAATTCAAACCACTCCTCCTAGTTTAAAAACAGGGATTACATGTAATTCTATTTTATTTAAAAAATTAAATAAATGCGAATTATAAAAAATATTTTAGAGGAAAGAGCAACCCAAAAATATGTGTATCTATTTGTCATTTTTAAATCCATCTTCTAAGTTTATATTTTCTAGTATTGATACGTTTTATAATGTTTAGTTCATTTGGTAGTTCATTGAATATACTAAACGATTTGAAAGTACTGCTTTTACCTCACACAGTTTTAAGTATTTTGGATACAATTATTCTTTTATTCATAGTTATACTAATGGAATTTTTGTATATAACTAATCGTAATGAAATTTAATACCAAGAGAATAGTATCATGTATGTTCAAGGATTTTTTATCTGTAATTATAGTCCAAGAGCCCGCTTTGGCTAGGCACACATCATTTCATAAAACCTGAAAGTTTGTTTGCGCACGTCACCAACACAGGTAAGAACGATGAGCGAGTATGTAGTTTGGGTAGTGGTTACTTTGACAGGTAACAGGTATCAAATGTGTAAAAATACAGCACCTTAAATACATTAAGATATAAAGTTCGGTTTTTTGATATTTTCTTTAGAATGATATTTAAAATGACGTCATCCATTGCCGGACAAAGTATGGTTTCAACCCCCTGCCGGACACCCCAAGCTATGAAAAGAATTTACCCCAGTAGCCGGACAGTTTTCACGGTTTTTTACCGCTTGCCAGAGGCCTTGAGAGTCCGCCGTAAGTGCGAGCGCGAGGCAATATATGTTCAGGTGGGTTTGAGTGAGATGGTGAGTTTGCTCTATTGCGATCTTTTACTGCTTATTTTTTACTTACTCAGTATTATATCTTAAATACTTTTTTATACTTAACAAAAAATAAAAATACTAACTTAACAAAATAATTCCATAAAATTATTTATGACTAAAAAATACATGTAAAAAAATTATCTAATCAAATTTTCAAGTCTGAAATAAAAAAAAAATCTAGAAAATTAATCCATAAATTTTTAGAGTTTCATTAATATTTTCTAGAAATTCAAGTTTTGACTGTGTGAGGTAATAATATTGTTTATAGTAAGAAATCCAATGAACAAATATTTTTATTATATTCACAGCCATCTTATAGAAGTAAAAAATATTCTTAATATTATTACAGAGTTCGTAACTGCTTGGTATTTTTCCGAATATTATGAAGATTCAAGTCTGCAGAAACATCTTGATGAGTTTGTAAGCCTAGTTCTAGATAAACTAGGCTTATTATTGTAGATCTCACATCAAGATTCCGAGCCCAGACGGGCTGAAATTGAATTTGTAAAATGTATTACTCCTGTGAGCCTTCTAGCAGCGTTTGCGTTTATCGTTTGCTCTAACAGCAGGTCAATAGGTTGTCTTGAAAACGGCTTGGTGGTCCTTTTAATACCAAAACAGCCTATTTTAAATCCTTCGTATAAACCAGGATGAGTTTCTGCAACTTTCAACAAATTATCATAATATTATACGGTCCATCATGCATAATTTTGTTGATTACATATAAAACATATATTTGTGATTTTGGGTAGCATCAATTTAAAAAGCTCGAAATTTCCAGTCCGAATGCTTCGTGATAGGTTCAGGTAATAGTTTATAAGGTTGATGTAAATTAAGTAAAACTGTGCAGTTTTACCATGTTCGCCATTGAGAAATTGTTGCTTGTAAATTCCGTAACTATTTATTAATTCTTTTAATTCTTCATTTTCTATGTGAAATGACGATATTTCGCTGTTTTGAAGTCTTTTCACTTCTTCTATTACATCGTCCGTTAATGTTATATTATTATTTTGTAAGAACGATTTAAAAATAGTAATTTTTCTACGCCCTATCTTTAAAGTACCTTGTATTTCATCGGTTTGCAGCGCTTAAAGTAGTTGTTTATGGTTAGAGTGAAAACAGGTAAAAAAGCGTTAAAAAAAGTGCCATAACGTTAACTTTATTTCACGTTTACCATAATCTAACACAATGAATCTTGGCTGTGCATCGAGGATGGACTTTCATGAAACTTGGAATACGTATAACTAATACAATGAATCTTGGCTGGGCATCGAGGATGGACTTTCATGTTGGAATCCGTATAATTGTAATTTACCGAAGGAGCTTAATTAAAATATCCCAAATTTCTATTTGAATTTTATTTTTTTGTATAGGGCTGTAGAAAAAATAATGTATGCAACATGTGCATAAAGTGTCTTTTTTTCACTCATGGAATTGCTTTTTCCATTCGTGAAAAAAGTTGACCACACGAGCCGTCAGGCGAGTGCGGCAATTACATGAGTGAAAAAAAAGACACTATGCACATGTTGCATACATTATTTTTTCTACAGCCCTATACAAAAAAATAAAATTCAAATAGAAATTTGGGATATTTTAATTAAGCTCCTTCGGTAAATTACAATTATACGTATTCCAAGTTTCATGAAAGTCCATCCTCGATGCCCAGCCAAGATTCATTGTGTTAGCTTATGGGAAGCGTGAAATAAAGTTAACGTTATGGCACTTTTTTTAACGCTTTTTTACTTTTTTTCACTCTAACCATAAACAACCACTTTAAGCGCTGCAAACCGATGAAATACAAGATAGGACGTAGAAAAATAGTATTTCCAACCCCAAAGCAACCATTGGGTGTAATCTTTTACAACGGTTAAAGTGTTTTCCATCAATAAATCCATTCACCGAACCGTTTGCCAGTAAATTACTCTCAACCATTACATTTGTTAACCCACAGGCATTTATCACCTTACCTATTGCTTTAAAATAAGCCATCATTATATGAAACGGTCCTAAATGTATGAATAAGTTATCAAAATAAGGTTTTTCCGTGGCTTGTATTTGGTATGCAGCTTTTGCAATGGCAAGATCATATGTAACCTGTATGGAAGGTTGGTGTAAATCTTTTGCTATTTTTTTACTTTGTTCCATAGTTTCTAGAACTATGGATGTACTGGTTGGAGATGCATTGATTGGGGTTAAATAAGAAATAATTTGTTGCGGACTGTCATTATTATCAATCCGGCTGTGGAAACCAACGCACATTGGTACATCAGGTAATTCCAAAGCATGACTAATCATCCATATATCGTCAATTATAGTGTGTAATTGCGAATTTGTAGAGTGTGTAATTTCGATATTATCAGCCTTTAATTGTAGTTCAACTGTCATTTTTGGTTTCTTTGGATATGGAATCTCTTAAGTAGATAAGGCTTCAAAAGTTCTTCTTTTCCTTTTTTTGTTGTTGTGAGTTATTACCATTATTTGGAATCGACGCTTCAGACATCTCAGATTCTTCAGGCATCTCAGATTTTTCGGATATTTTAGGTTCTTCGCCTGTATTTGACTCAATGTTTTGGTAAATAATTCCCACTCTATCATGTAAAGTATCCTTTCCGCTCGTAGTCTCCACAAAACGGTCAAAATTGTCATATGCCACACCAGTAAAAAGTTCAGGTTTCTTTTTAATTTTTTCTGAGCATAAGCTAGACTTTTCAATAGAGGTAAACGTTGTTTCCGTTTCTAGTTCCTCAACTCCTTGATAACTTATACAGTGCCCGTATCTATTAATGATATCAATAACTTTTCTACTGCTTGTCAAGCTCTTTAAAGCCATGCCTAACATTATATGCTTTGACGTCTTCAATTGACCATTATGAACTCCAAAAATCACATTTTGACAATAAGAATGAACTTGACGATTTCGTTTTAAGCTGTTTTTTTCGTTTTTGATTGGTTCCTGCAAGAAGAGTAAAGTAAAAGTCCAGTAATTGTTGCGGTATCGAAGCTTCTCCTGATATTAAATCCTGCGCTGTAATATTTTTAGCTGGTAACTTTTTCTTTTCTATTTGCCATATTGCTTTTCCTCAACTCAATGCCGCTTTTTGTAAAATATTTTCGGTTTGTACATTTTCCAACATTATATCGTCTATGACGTGTAAAAATTTCGGTGCTATTATTTTTTTTATGAACAATCAAAGATTTAATATCATTAGAAAATGTTTTTAACATTTTTCTTCTAGGTGTTGAGCTTTGAAAGTAATGTTCATTTCAACAGAATTGTCTTGAAAAATTTTCTCCAATGAATCCATGTACAATTCATTTAAATGTACTAATAAATGACAGCGCCCTCTTTTGATTATGTCTTCCTCGATGATTACACTTATTTCATCAAAAGCCATTTGGTGATGCTCTCGATGTAAATGCCAGTCACTTTTACTGGATGGTTTTTTTAATGAAGATATTTTATTATACAAATCGACTCTACATTCTGTATGATAGTGTATTTTCGGACTAGAAAATTTTTCCAATCTATTTAATAATTCTGCAAACTCGTCTTGACCTTCGATTTTAGGTAATACACTAGATTTAAGTTGGTTGGTGTCCGCTTCGTGAAGTGGAAGAATTTTCGACCGTAATTTTTTATATCTTCTATTGCAGAATACACAAACTTTTGGATTATTATTAATACTGCCATCACTCTCAGTAACATTACCTATGTACTATTGGAGTTGAATGATTATTTTTACGAATATCTGACTCAAAAGTTTCAATATTTTCTTGAGATATTGATGATTGGAGTTCGACCGATTCAGAAATTGGAATCGATTGCAATAATGATGGAGATTCTACAGGTAGATTCTGAGAATGAGGTTTTTCTTGAGAAGTTGTAGGTTGTGGTTCTATTGATTCGGAAGTAAAAGATGTTTGAGAGATTATTGACGATTCTGTAGTGGAAGATTGTAAATTAGATGGTTCGATAGTCAACTCTGATGTTGCTTTTTCATTTTTTTTTGTTAGAACCTACAGGTTCAGAAGTTAAATATTTTTTCATAACTCCTACGAATACTTTATAGCGTGCGCGTTGATAACCACAGTCTGTATATTCATCGGGCAAAATAATGTCTTTATATTTTAGGTTATGTTTTTTTCTGACATTCAAAATATTTTTACATTTTTTGAAAGTTTCCTCTGAAGACAATATTATTTTGCCGCTACTTTCTTTACAAACAAAACAAATTAATTTATTTTCCATGATAACACTTTACTTAAACTCGATCAAATTTATTTCACAAACTACACAAATAAATGATAAAACGTATACTGAACGTATAATAGTTCAACACATAATACAGTGTAAACGACAGATGGTGCGCAGTAAAAGATCGCAATAGAGCAAACTCGCCATCTCACTCAAACCCACCTGAACATATATTGCCTCGCGCTCGCATTTACGGCGGACTCTCAAGGCCTCTGGCAAGCGGTAAAAAACCGTGAAAACTGTCCGGCTACTAGGGTAACTTCTTCTCATAGCCTCCCAAGTAACATATATAAAATTCAGCTCTTATACTATAAAGTAAGTGTAATCACAATTTTTTAGAGTTTGGGGTTGTCCGGCAGGGAGTTGAAACCATACTGTGTCCGGTAATGGATGACGTCATTTTAAATATCATTCTAAAGAAAATATCAAAAAACCGAACTTTATATCTTAATGTATTTAAGGTGCTGTTTTTATACACCTTTGTTACCTGTTACCTGTCAAAGTAACCACTACCCAAACTACATAGTCGCTCATCGCTCTTACCTGTGTCGATGACGTGCGCCGACAAACTTTCAGGTTTTATGAAATGATGTGTGCCTAGCCAAAGCGGGCTCTTGCTCTATTATCCTCGTTTACACATTTTCATCAAGTTTGCTGTTTTCACAAGGAATGCAAAGATTATCCGCGAAAGCATTGACATACTTTCACGTGGACGTATACATGAACTAAATTCTATATCGACAATTGAACGCCTAAAAGGCGTCGGTGGGTAAAGAGAAGTTAACTAAAGACGTCGTCGCAATTCACTGCGTCTTCATTCTGGATGAATCATTGATTCGGGAAACGAGTCTATCATCAAAAATGGGTCGGTGAATATCCTTTATCATTCATCTTTAGTGTACACTCTGGATGAATCCAAAATTAAAGGCAATTTACACTTATCTCTTTGGATGAATCCTCCATGATCCAAGATGATTATCAAAAGTGAAGAATGTAAATGCGCCTTTAGACTAATACTTATTCTTGTTGAATTTTCACTAATTCGTGATGGTATTTATTGGCTTTCAGCTCGTCTAGTCTTGCATTGGTATATCGTACAGAATATACTAATGAAACAAAAGTTTACACAAAAGGGTTAACACAAGAAGGCTTACGAGGCGTTAATTAACTTTTAAACGTTCAATTGAAGTGCTGTTAATATATACCTACATATACAAAAAGCGTAAATTTCCTACAATATATACAACACACGGACATCTAGTTAACGATAATTTACGGAAAATTCTCACATCGCAACATATCAGAGACGAACTAAGGTTAAGGATGTGATTACTTTGATGATATTAATTATACACAGTATTTCAGATAACGTCAATATATACTTCAGAGTATTTTGATAAAGAAATCTTAGATGGATAATTAGTTAAATATCAATATAGTGACATAAGTTCGAACTTACGCTAAAAAATAGCCACGTTATTTAAAATATGATGCATTTGAAATGCAAAGTTATTGGATATTTTTTTACCTGTCTTTTAATAAAGTGAGAATAAATTATTTATTATATTACGATCTTAAGGCAAACTTGAAAAATTGCAAGTGTGGTCTTTCTAATTTTTCCTAAAATTATTTAGAAGAAAAAACTTTTGTATAGGTAGTTATGCAGAGTTTATTGAAAGACCATATTTCCAGAGAGATTTCATCTATACTCGATAGTCGAAATTGTGTAAAGTGAGTCAGAGCTATCTAATCAACACTTTGGTTAAAGCGCAGTTGCCATATGTATTCTAGAGAGAAATGCTGTATTTTATAAATATACTTCAAATCCATTGTGTCAATATTTCAGGTACAAAAGATGCAATGTAATTAAGTCAATACCAATTTAATATATTTATTTCAAATTTCAAGCAGACTAATAATAATTAGTTTACTTGAAATGTGAAATAAAGTGTTTATGTATATTTCTTGAACGCAAAGTTTGTTGTGAAAAACTCGCCGATTTGACAATGTTGGAGAGTCGCTTCAATGTTCCGGCTTTGAGAACGAGATAGATAGATCGAGCTACGCGAATGAGACAGTGATAGTAATCAGTTATGTGAGGTGTTTATTCTCTTCATGAGCGTAACATCAGTATTTGTGTTGTGGTTTTGTGTGATAAATCGGTTATTATTGGTATTTATTGTAATATTTATATCGGTATATTTAGTGACAATAATGGCGGAGTGTAGCGGTGTTGGCGATAAAAAACGGCGTCGTAACAATTTAATTCGGGAAGAAAAAGTCCTCATATTAAATGTGTACGAAGGACTGCGTGCCATGGACAAACAGTTGGGTGTTAGTGACGCTGTGATTAAGTGCAGTTATTTAACTAAAGTTTCTGAGAGTACTATATACAATATTCTAAAGAAATCGCGGGACGGATCTTTGACAAGAGAACGAGGGGAAAACTGTAAACCGGAAAGTAGGGGAAGAAAGAAAATTGTTTTGGACGACCAAACACGGAATGCTATACGTAGGGAAATACATTCTTTTTATTTTAGGAATGAAATCCCCTCGGTAGCTAAATTGAGCAAGGTAATAGAAGCTGATGATACTTTACCAAACATCAGTGATAAAGTTTTGAGACGAACTTTAAAATTAATGAATTTTCGTTACCAAACAAGAAGTAGAAACAGTGCCTTAATTGAACGAAATGACATTGTGGAATGGAGGAGAAATTATTTAAAACAGATACGACAGTTTCGTAACGAAGGACGGCACATATATTATCTTGACGAAACATGGTTAAATGAAGGCCACACTGTGTCAAAAGTGTGGCAAGACATGAATATACGAAGCAATCGACAAGCCTTTATGGAGGGTTTCTCTTCCGGTTTAAAAGCTCCCTCTGGGAAAGGACGTCGACTGATTATCACTCACATTGGCAGCGAGGAAGGATTTGTAGAAGGTGGATTACTAAGTTTTCAGTCCAAAAAAACTGTCGATTACCATGAAGAGATGTATGGTAACCGGTTTGAAACATGGTTTAGATCAATTTTAACAAAGGTAACTCCTGGTTCAGTGATAGTTATGGATAATGCTTCATACCACTCTCGTCGACTGGAGCAAATACCTACTTCAGCTAGCCGCAAGAGGGTTATAATTGATTGGTTAGAGAGTAAAAGCATTCCGCACAACGAGGCAATGCTAAAAGTTGAATTATTATCTCTCGTACGGAAACATAAAAGCAGTTATATTAAGTACGTTGTCGATGAAATGGCGAAAGATTTCAACGTCTCAGTTGTTAGACTTCCTCCCTACCACTGTGAGTTAAACCCCATCGAGCTGGTTTGGGCCCAAGTGAAAAATTATGTTGCGAGAAAAATCAGTACATTCAAAATGGCTGACGTTGAGAAACTGTTTGACGAGGCGCTGCATACCGTTACTGCTGAGAGTTGGCGTAAATGTATTCAACACGTATTAAAAGAAGAAATAAAGTTTTGGGATTTAGACATACGTGTAGAAGTAATGACGGAACCACTCATTATCGATATAGGAGGAGAAAGCGATGATTCTGAGGAGTCGCCAGGGAGTGATACCGCTTCCAGTTAGTCAGACATTTTACAAGTGACCTCGCAACATACCTATACTTATTGGTAATTTATTTTGGTCTTGACAAACAACTTTTTTTTAGTTTTAGTAGTAGTAAGTTGGAATTGACTTTTAAACATTTTTTTATTTTGTTTTAACTTACTTATGAACAACTTGTGATAAGTTATTATTTCAAATGTTAAAAATTGAAATTCCAGATATTTCAGTATTCGCACCCTTAAACTATGATACGCTCATGGAGTTCACTTTAAATCGGTAGATAACCGATGACGTCACTTTACAGAATTTCGACTATCGACTTTTTTATATACATCTTATTATAGCTCATCCTTAAAAATGTGTATTATTCTTGGTAACACCCTGTATATACATAATGATACCTACCATAATAATTTCGTATTTCTGTTCTCTCAAATTTAAACGCCAGAGCGTACAAGAACATTTTCTATTTATTTTTTATTTAGGACTATTAAGAACCCTTCAAAAATGATGCGCTCATGAAGTTCGCTTCTGCAACTGATTTTATGGACAGTAAGAGCGATGAGTCACTTTACAGAATTTCGACTATCGAGTATATATTCCATCATCAGTGCGGTCATTGTCAATACACAAGACTAAGGGCCAGTTTCACCACCTTCCGATAAGTGTCGGATGGCTTATTCATAACTTCTGATTTTGTCCCTGTCATAAAATAGGACAGGACAAAACTTCCGTTTAAGCTATCAGACACTTATCAGTAGTAGGTGGTGAAACTGGCCCTGAGGATCTCAAACTATCCATAGTATAAAAGACAAATATCACATCTCATCTGATCAAGCATATTTAAAATTGTACAGTAAAATTTTTAATATAATAGATTTTTTTGAATTTTTTTTTAATTATACTTACTTACTCAACATAATTATTTTAAATTGTTAAAAACAATAACTCAATATCAATAATTTCAAACGGTAAAATTTAAAATAAAAATAATTGAAGTTAGGAAGAGATTTATTGTCGTGACTACAGTCTAGAATGTCTAGATCAAAAGTCGTAACCGTAAACGTGGAACGCCGAAAATCATTGCACTGCCAGTGCCAGAAGTTAAGCCAGTGCCACCAGCGGGGTATAGACACAATTATAGCGTTTTTTGTTAACGATGTCTTAAGCTTAATACTCACTTAGGCGAAATTCGCGTTTTTTTGACATAATGTGCCAAATCGAGACTGTTGTCGCACATTCGCGTATTTCATCCATACTCACAAATGCGAAATTCGCCAACGCGAAAGTGCGGATAAATCGCAAAAAAGTTGAAATGATTTTTACTATTTTGCGATTTTCTGTCATTACTGTCATTTTTTGATGGTTTGTACAGATCATAAATTTGTTCTTGAGAGATATTAGGTTTGTGTACATACTACACTATAATATTTTCGTAAAAAATTGTTGTAATGACAAGCATCCATGACTGTCTTCTTTTTATACAAATTGGTCAAACACAAACAAATAATAATACAAATTCTAGGTTATGTTATTTCTCTTGATTTATGACAAACGATACTTGTAAAAATCGCAGAATAGTTAAAATTTCCCGCCGCGAATATTATTAAATCTGGATTTGACACGTTATGTCAAAAAACGCGGATTTCGCCTAAGTGAGTATTAAGCTTTATGTCTCAGAGATTTTCGTTTTCAATTCTTTGTTCTCTGGCCAATATAACAAAAACGTAATAAATTGCAGAGCGGCGTAATATCCTAATAGGTTCGTTCGTAGTGCAATCACAAAACGTTGGAAACTGTACGACTCATGCGCAGTGTATAAAAACCGTTCGCAGAGACCCAACCATAAATCCAGCGTTCGAAGAGCAATTTATAGAATTGGTAACTAGTTTCAAATCGTTGGAATGATTTGCTTATTTTTATCCGATGTTGAATTGGAGACATGCGCGTTGTGTTTTTCATAGACTTCTCCATAGACAAATCATTATAATAATAGTATATTATTTAACGAGCGGTAATGTAGCTCATAACTCACGCAAATGAAGTTTGCAGCACGAGCCGCAGGCGGCTGTAATTCACCAAGTGAGTTATGACTATTTCCGCAAGTTGAATACTATACTTTATCTACGACTATAACAATAAATACTATGATACAAGTACAAAGAAATAACTTTATTCACAAATCTTAATGGTTACCCATAACAACGCAATAAAAAAAATTGTTTAATAATCAAATTAACTGTAAAGTTTGAACAACTGTAAACTGAATTTGGCAAGTTTGTTGTTTCTTTTTATGTTTGTTGCAAATATTATGTTGATGTCCTAACTGGTTGAGATGTTATAGAACTGTATATTTTATTTGCAGTATATGACTTATTCTTTTCGGTATCATCAACGTACCCCTCAACCATAATTATAGGTATTAAATCACAGATTATATAACTACTATTAAAAGCGAAGAATACTATTTGATAAAAGTATTAGCTTAATTTAGATATTCTGGAGACAAATAGCAAGGAAACCGGGGTGTAGGATTTATGGTATCCCAGTCAATGAAACAAAAAATTATTGAATTCAAACCAATAGATGAAAGGATGGCATACCTAAAAGTGAAAGCAAAACCATGCAACATATCCCTATTAAATATTTATGCTCCAACAGAGAAGGACAGCAATGAAGAAAAGAATAAATTTTAAGAAAAGGTAGAAGAAGAATTAGAAATAACACTAAAGGAAGGTACTATAATAATATTAGGAGATTTTAATGCCCAAATAGGTAAAGAAGACTACATAAAATGCGTAGCTGGAAAGGAAACTATACACGAAAAAACAAATAACAATGGGCAGCAAGCACGAATATGTACATAAGTAGCACAAAATTTCCACATCCAAAAAAACATAAAATAACATGGATGTTGCCTGATAACAAAGCAACATCTCAAATAGACCATATATTAATTAATAGGAGAAAACAAACATCAATAAAGAACGTGAGAACATACAGAGGAGCATGTGCAGACTCCGATCACTTTCTTGTTATTGCCAAAATAAAACAAAAGTGGTACAATGATAGTTGCCGTGTAGCAATAGAAAAAAAAAGGAAAAAAGACAAAAATGGATAAGAACAAACGAAATAAAGCACAAGCAAGTATATATAAAAAGCAGAAATGAATGTAACAAAATGATAAGAAAATCAAAGCGAGAATGGATGGATAACAATATAAAAGAAATAGAACAAGAAAGAAAGAATTGTAATACCAAGAAATTTTCTAAAAATATAAATGAACAAAGCCGAACCTATAAGGGCAAAACGAAAGGTATAAAAAACCAATATGGCAAAGTCATTGAAGAAGAAAATGAATACCAACAAATATGGATGGATCACTTTAGGACGTTACTAGTAGAAGATTCAGATATTGAAGAAGACATTGAAGAAATATCACAAGCAAAAATATTGGAAGAACCTACAAGAGAAGAGATTATGGATATTATTAACAACAGCCGAAACGGAAAAGCTCCTGGAAAAGATAACATAAATATGGAGCTGATAAAGTACGGAGGTGAGAAGCTTCATGATATAGTATACCAACTTATAATAAAAATATGGAGAGAAGAAAAAATGCCTATAGAATGGGGAATAGGCCAGATAATTACAATCCACAAAAAAAGTGACCAGCATGAATGCCAAAACTATAGACGTATTACATTACTGAATACTGCTTATAAAATACTATCAACTACAATAAACAGAAGGCTTAGAGACCCTACAGGAAATACTATAGGACGATATCAGTGTGGATTCGTAAAAGGAAGATCAGCGGTGGATGCCATATATACACTGAAGCAGATAATGGAAAAAGCATATGAACATCAAATAGAACTGGAAATATCATTTGTACACTTTCGGCAAGCTTTCGATTCAATACATAGAGGCAAACTTTTGTCTACTTTGAAAGAACTAGGCATTAATGATAAATTAAGAAGGTTAATCAAGATGACTATGGAAAACTCAAGGGCTACGATAAAAACACAAGGAGGAGAAATTGATGAAATAAACATAAATAAGGGTGTAAGACAAGGTGATTCGCTATCTGCAACATTATTTAACCTAACACTTGAATATGCAATGAGACGAATAAAAAAAGCAATCTCAGGACGAGCGGAAGACAGATAATTGCCTATGCGGACGATATAGTAATCATATCAAAGACAAGAGAGATTCTGGAAAACACAATAAGGGAAATCACAAGTGAAGGAAGTAGGATGAGATTAGAAATAAATGCAGATAAAACAAAAATAGTGCTTTTTGTTAAAATAAATCAAAACAGTGCAATAAAGATCGGAGATTTCGAATTTGAAAAAGTGGAGAAATTCAAATACTTAGGTGTCACAGTAACAAACACTGGAAACAGGAAAAAGGAAATAGAAGAAAAAATCATTAATGCAAATAAAAAACGTTTAAAAAGCAAATTACTCTCAAGACAAACCAAAATCAATATTTATAAAGTGCTAATAAGACCCGTTCTGTTGTATCCTGCTGAAACAGTGACACCGACTAAAAAGGAAGAAGAAGACTTGAGAATAATAGAAAGAAAGATAATGAGAACAATATTGGGTCCAATCAAAATGAGAGATAACGAGTACAGACAAAGAATGAACTATGAAATTGAGCAAGAACTGGAAGGAGAGGACATAGTAAGGAAAATAAAAAGGCAAAGAATGAAATGGATGGGACACGTATATAGAGCAGAAGAACAAGAAATAACACTGCAAATGACACAATGGGATCCTGGGGGAAGAAAACGTAGGGGTAGACCTAGAATAAAATGGCTGGAACAGGTGAAGGAAGATATGACAAGAGCCGGAATTGGAGGATGGAAGGACAAAGTTAAGGATAGGAAACTATGGAGAACATTGACAGAGAAACTCTAAAGGGAAAAACGGGGATTGATCCACCCCAAAAAAATGGATTTAGAAAGCGTAAAGCGGCGATACCCCAGCAGGGCTATCGGCTATCAAGCCATTATATATATATATATATATATATATATATATATATATATATATATTAGCTTAATTTGAAAACGTCAAAATTATTCAAGTGACATTACTCCCCTCAATAACAATAATGGACTCTTCCCCTTCGGCGATTCAGCTTGTACAAAAGTACAGAGCGTGAGTTATAGTAGTGAGTTATTATAACTTACGCTGTTTGTTTAAAGATACTATGAATTGCAGTTGAATAATTAATATATAATTTAACAGGAGTAGATAAAATAATTAATTATTAATTCAATAATATATTACTTTGTCTAAGGGCTTCTATTTCTACGTTGTTTGCTTCTTTAATTGTTTATTTGTTTGTTGTTCATTACGTTTATTCTATTTTTTCCCTAAGTTTAAATAATTAGTTGTTTCGTTTTTCTTCAATAGTTCGTTTAATTTAACATAGTTGGTAGTTTTTTACACATTAAAAACGTTTATATTTATTAGGTGTTATTATTAATAATTTGCAGGTTAGTAATTTTGTACTATATGTTCAGATACAATTGTGGAATATATTTAAAAGTAGGATTTTTTAATTTACATTTGTAGATGTTTGACCAACTAAGTTCATCAAGTAGTGATGATGAGGAATTGGTACATATATTTCACATACGCAGAGCAATTAAAAATTAAAGCTATATCGAAGAAACAGTATCTAAATATAGCCTAGAAGAATTTATTGAACATTTTCGCGTAAGTCGTCAGCTTGCTCAAGAAATTTCAGAGAGATTCAAAAATTATCAGTATTATAGTTACCAAAGCGGTGATTTTGGAAAAATACCCAGCTACCAGTATACACTTACATTTTGGTGGTTTGCTGGACATGAAGCAGCATTATATCGTGATGTTGCAGATCGCTTTGGAATAGCTAAAAGCTCTCTAAGAAAAATCATTCTAAGAATGATATATTTTTTGAGTAATCTATCTGGTGAAGTTATCACGTGACCCACACCTCAAGAACAAATGATGATAAAAGAAAAATTTTCAGTTAATGGTTTCCCAAACGTTGTTGGTGCCATTGATGGAAGTCATATTCGTCTTGATAAACCAATGGTAGACCCAGATTCCTACTTGAATAGAAAGAGCTTCTACTCAATGCAAGTAAGAATAAGTTAACAAAATAATCATGGTGATTCTACAGTTCTATTGTTAATTTACACTTTTTTCTCCGAAAACAATTGAATTTATGTGTTTAAAAAATATTGTAACAAAATAATATACACAGTTACAACATGAATAGTCTAGTAAACTGAAAAAAAATTTTCAAGTAATTTGTATGACAAATTATTTATTTTTACTCTGCTTTTGAAATTTTGTTTTTAAGTATAAATATGTTTGATATTAAAAAAAGTTTAATCATTTTTACTTACCTTACTTAGTTTCAGGTTGTTTGTGATAGTAGAAGGAATATAGTTATTGGGTTTTCAGGATCTGTTCATGACAGTAGAGTGTTTCAAGCAGGTCCATGATCAGAAAGTCTAGAAGAAAAATGTGGGAATAACTATATTTTAGGAGACAGTGGCTATCCTTGCCACCGACATTTGTTGACACTATATAGGGATCTAGGGAATCTTACAAGAGCTCAAATAAATTTTAATATAAAATTGTCCAAAACACGATATGTAGTTGAATACTGTTTTGGAGTATTGAAACAGAAATTTCGTCAACTGTACCATCTAAAACTACGAGATGATAATGATATTGCCAACTTTATTAGAACGTGTTGTGTCCTTCATAATTTAGCTTTAGATGATGCATTTCCTTTTGAAGAAGTCCCATATGATGAAGTTCCTCCGAATGAAGATATTATTTATTTATTATTTATTTTATTTATTTATTAATACACTGTTCAAACAGGACGAACCCAACTACAGAACAGGAACTTAATTATATTGATTACAAAGAATAATATCATCAATCAAAGAGGAATGCTTTAATCGCAGATATGCGGCAATGAAATATATCAAGCTGGTAACTTACATGATTACATATCGAACACATCCTGTGAAGTGGCGAAAATTTTAAAATATTTGTTCGAGGGGTATTAATGTAAAGCGTATTAACAGCTCTTGAAGCTACTCTCGGAGTATTGAACTGGAGTTTAAGAAGAAGATTGGGATCACTGATGTTGTTATTCACGATTTTAAACAGAAATATCAATAAGTGACAGTCGCGAAGAGCACTTAAGTTATTCACACAATGCCTCGTTTGAAGTGTACCGGTACGAACTCCCACCGGTGGGTAAATGCCATCCATTTTAAAGGAAAGTAATTTCAAAAACCTCCGTTGAACTGATTCAAGTTTCTGAATGTGTATGTCATAAAATGGACTCGAAATAACATCTGCGTATTCAATTTTAGACCTAACAAAGGCGTAGTATAAAGCCTTTAAAGTGTCTTGATCATTGAAGTCACGCGAGTTTCGAACTAAGAAGCCATACATTTTGTTAGCAGACGAGCATATAGCCTCAATATGAGGTATAAAAGAGAGTTTAGAATCAAAAGTGACACCCAAGTCAATAAATGTCGCCGGGCGTTCAAGAACAGTATTGTTGATTTCATAATCATATATAATTTTCTCAGGTTTTAAGGAAAACGTCATTACCTTACATTTACAGGCATTCAACGACAATTTATTACTTATAGACCATCTCTCAATACGTCGAAGGTTAGTTGAAAGTGAGACACAATCGCTTCTATCACCAATCCGGCAGAATAATTTTAAGTCATCAGCATATAGTAAGCAGTTGACTTCAAGATCGTCAACTATATCATTGATGAAGACATTAAATAATAAGGGACCCAGGTTACTTCCCTATGTAACACCAGATTTTCCTAAGTATTCAACTGACTTATAACCGTCTGTTGTTTAGATAGGAGGTGAATAATTTGATTAGAGAGGGTAATAATCCATATCGAGATAATTTACTCACGAAAATTCCGTGGTCTAGTCTATCGAACGCTTTAGAGAAATCGGTGTACACAACGTCAGTCTGCGATCGCTCATCAATGTTTTCAGCAATAAATTGGGTTATATTTGCCAAATTGGTCACAGTTGGGCCACCCTTTACAAAACCATGTTGTTTTATAGTTATTATGTTGCATAAATGGCTATACATTCTATTGTACAATAACATTTCGAATACCTTACAGAAATGACAAATAATTGAGATTGGCCGATAGTTGCTAATATCAACTCTATCACCATGTTTGTAGATAGGTCTAACCTTCGACGATTTCCACATATTCGGCACAGTGCAAGTCTTCAAGCACGTGTTGAGCAGTATTGTTAACGGCAGAGCAAGCACAGACGCACAATCCATCAAAATGAAAGCAGGGACAGAGTCTGGTCCTGTTGTCATTTTATTTTTTACTTGTTTTAAAGCTATAAGTACTTCATCCTCAGTGAAGGTCATGATATTCAGGAACTGTGAGGTTACCGAATCATCATGCGTAACGCACATTGTACAACTGAAAAAGATTTTGCAAAATATTCAGAAAAACCATTGAGTATATCGGTAGGCGTATCGAGCGTTTCATCGTTAAACGTCATTATATCAGAGATATTAGTTGACCCCTTTTTGCTGTTGACAAAAGCCCAGAATTTTTTGGAGTCTGCTTTCATACTCGACTTAGCTGAATCAGCATAATCCCTGTACGACTTGTCTATGTCAGATTTCACCTTTGCTCGTAAATATTTAAACTTGTTAAGAGTATTTACATCATTGTTGATTTTACATTCGTTATTTAATTTCGATTTCAGCTTAATGTCTTTAATAATATTCCGGGTAAGAAGAACATAATTATAATATCCCTCCTGCAGAGTATAGAGATGAACGAGATGGAATAACAATGCGCAATAATGTAGCAAATATGTTAATTAATAATTAGATGTTATAAGCATATAACATGTTTCTGTGATACAAAATAAAATATTTATTATAACATTTACTGGTATTATATTCTGGAATTTTTAATTACTTTTGTATTTCATTTGAATGATTCAGCACTGCTTAAATTGCACAGAAAAAATAACAGGTTTTAAAAAGAAATACAATTAAGCTTTAATTTTCTATCAAAAATCAAAATAATACATAACAAATATATATACAATATTAAAAACGGACACTATTTTGTGTTTAGACTGTAATATAGTAGTCTATTAGTTGCTTGTTGAAACTTATTTTTTTTCCAACAATTCATTTTTTTTCTCCTTTACAGCTATCTTTTTTGTTTTCCAAGATTAAAATTTTTACAAATTTCTCTTTTTCAAAGATTAGTTTTTCGTTATGCCTTAACATCTTATCCATTTGTAGTAATATGTCTGTCCTAGTTTTTTCTCTAACCTTGTTTGGACGACATCTTGGTGTTGCAGTTCTCGGTAAATCAGTAGTTAAAGTCCTCTCTGGGGGTGGTATTGAAGCTGTGGCTTCTGCAACAGAACCTACTTGTAATTCTGTGTTTGTAGCAGAAGCTGCTTGTGGTAGTTCTATTTTGGTATTTGACGTTGGGATAATCGTTGGTCGAATACATTTCTTCTTTCCCAAAACGTCTTCCATTACATCTGCATATTCGAAATATTTTCTCCCAGCCCCTGTTTGATTTTTATTTTCTCCATATTTTTTGTAATTTCGCTCCAGCACTCTCCAACGGTTTTCACAATCGGCTGGAGTTGTATTTAAATTGTAGTTAGTACTAAATTCTAAAGAAATTTCTTACCACAAATTCTTTAAATTTCTTACTTTCATAGGTCCGACCTGTTCTCTGGATTTTTTAAATAAATTTATCAAAACTAGCGTTGTAGAATACATCCAGAATAAGCTGCGCTCAGTTTCTCTGCTGGTCGAAGGAAGAATAAAAAATTCCTCTAAACTTTCTTCTAAAACAATTTAATATTTAAAAATTTATATAAAACTTACAAAAATATTTTACCTTCCATCCTTATTTTTTCTTGGGAAACTATTAAAACACTCGATAAAAACCTAACTAAGAATTAAAAAATTAAAAACACAGGAAGACCTAACTATAAAACTATTAAATTGAACAACTAAAACTAATCTTTAAAAAATGCCAAAAAACTTAAATTAAATTTATATTATATAAGAAACCTAAGCTAAGAAGAAATATGATTGATTAAAAATAAACTACAGTAAAGAAAAACGTTACAATTTAGCAACAAGCAAAAAGAGACAAGACAACAGACCATAGATAACCTTTATGACAACAGACAGACAACAAAGTGTAAAACTACTGATACGCAATCGCATTACAGTTTTGACTAGTGTCAAATTTATGGTTCATAGGGAACAAAATTGGAAATTGGTTTGAAACTAGTTTCTGAACGCTCTTGCGCATAGCAAAATCAGTGACTGGTTGGAAATTTCGCACTACAAACGAACCTATAAGTTAACACTCCGTTTAACGTGGTCCCCAATGTCAACAGGATAAGGTAAGGTGGGGCAAGTGCGTAAGGGAATTTCCATAGTTGAATTTTAACTAAATATGCAAATCGCTCTTACTAAATTTATGAGTTTTTGCGTGTTTTTCGTATCATTGTGATCGTTCAACTATTAACTGATAAGGTATGTTCAACAAAAAAACAATATTTGCGAATATATGCAAAAAAAAATTTGACGTGCATATTACGCACTTGCCCCACTGGTCCGGAGTAAGAGCATAATACGCCATTATATTTGCTGATAATGCCTGGAGTTTAACGCGTGGCTAGTGCATAATTCCTATATGTTTGCACATTTTTTCGGCATATTCAACTTTGAGTTATTATCGTCAAAAAAAAGATACCAAATATATTTTTGTAGGAAGTCGAATGAAGATGATTTTGTTTTACTGGAAAATTGTTTATTCAAAGAGCAAAACGTAAGTTTAAGAACTAAAACAATAAAATTCTATCCAAACTTAAAAGTAATAGTTGAAAAACTGAGATTTTCAAGCCTCAAATACTTCAGGAGCAGTCTCAAAAATATACTTCTCGTAATCAGCGGTTATCGACATTTTTGGTTCAGGTAGTTTTTTTATGTCGGACAACAGTATGCTGCATACATCGTTCTCCTTTAAAATTAAGTGTCACTTATTTGTGAGCCTTTTTAGGCCTGTCACTTCTGCTTCTTCATCATTAATAAGTTGTTTCACTAAACAAACATATTTGTAGACTTTCTTTTTTCCAACAAAGTTTGCCAATACAAAATCACCCACTTGAATTTTGGAAAAACCAGGTTCCTCAGTAGAAGCTTCGTTTTTTTCGAGCTTTTCCAAATCATTTTTACTGAAATTATCAAACTCACTTATTCTGTCTTCGGTTGAATCGCTGTGCCAAGACCTGTCATCGTCGGAGCTGCTCTCAAATACCTTTTGTTTAGTAACGTTCTTATTTTTTCTGGTCTTATTTTCTGGTTTACTCTTTTCCATTGTTTTTTCATTCAATATTGTATCAACTTCAGCTCTTGTGATTACCTCTGCTCCTAAACACACACGCTTTCTTTTTCTCAAATCAGGGTTATTTTCACGTTTGGTGGATTTCAACAAAAGCTCATCGAATGACACAACTGGAATCTCTGGTTCTTGTGGTGAAAAATAAACATTCTCTTGTCTGCTTGAGCTTAGCGTTGGTTCGATGGGCTCTGGTACTGCATTATTGTTCGCTGATGTGCTCTGAGTCGACTCGACAGGTTAATCGCTGCAAGCCACATTCTGCTTTTTTGCCAACGTTGAAAAACTACTGGATCAAATGAGTCTTACTTCACAACATTCCGATTTAACGGAAATATCCCCGCTTTAGTGAAACCACTCACTAAAATTTCGAGTTTGGTTTCCGTTCATATCTCTCCTATCATCTTGGAGCACATACTTTTTGATATGGTAGCTCCTACGTTCTTTCTCTACCTTTCAACGAGTTTGGCATCCCAACGAGTCTTGAGTGATTTAAATACGCACAAGTCTAGTGGCTGCAGAATGTGGCTGGTATGGGGTGGAAGCTTAAGTATGGTTATATCGTTTTCCACTGCCAAATTTATCACATCCACTCCAAGATTAGTAGCGTGCCCGTCATAAATGACTAACACAGGTCGTTCTGAACCAATGCTCTTCAGAAAACTGTTTTTGAAATAGTTTTTGAAAACAGTTGTCTCCATCCACCCTTTAGATGTAGCAGCGTAGGTAGTATTTGGGAATTCTGTACCCGGTGGAGAAGTCCACTGTTCCCAAACATGCTTACCTTTAAAGATTATAAGCGGAGGAGCTTTTTCTCCGCTCGCGCTGCAGCACATTAGAACAGTTGTATTTTGCTTGCCAGTTCCACTTACGGTTCTTGTCGATGGCGTTCCCCGTTGACCGACAATTTTTGTTTTTGACGGATCCGTACAAAAGCTACTCTCATCCAAGTTCCAGATTTGTAAACCAACCTGATTTATGGTTTTTTCGAGTAAGTCAAAGTAGTCGTAGATTAAGAACGGATCAAGATTTTTTTTCTGGCGTATTCGACACTCAGGTTTTTTAATCGAAAGGTTATGCCTACGCTTAAAATTAAGAAACCAGTCTTCCCCAGGCTCTCCATCTTTAAATTGCGTTTTAATGTTGTTTTCTTTGACATAATCAGCTACTGTTTGCAATACTTCTTTTCGGGACAGGCCGAAGCCCCATTTCTTCATGACTCGAAGACCTTTTGCTAGTTTTTCTTCTTCTTGTTGAGGAATGTCTTGGGGCCTGCCATAGCTAGAGCTTTTTGCCCTCTTCTGCCTTTGAAGTGATCATGAAGTGTCGCTATTGGAATGTTGAACACGTTGTTAGATCGGTATAACGTCATTTGGCCTGACTTTATTGCTGACAACGCAGCTTTAAAGCTCTCTGCGGTATATCCTTTGCCTCGGTTACTTTTGCGGATATATTTTCTCACCATGATGAAACTGAAAATTTAAAAAAACATTTCACTCAAAACGTTGGGGTAAGAGCGTAATACGTATCGCTCTTGCCCCAGGACTGACTACGCACTATCCCCGAGTTTAAAAAAGGAAGGGGCAAGAGCGTTATAACCAAAAAACTGTCATCAAGGAAAAATAACAACAAAATATTAAGCTAAACATGAACTACTAGAGTTAATTTGTCTACTCACCAAAAATCAGAGGATTGCCAAGAAACATGTGGATCAATTATTGTCGTTGAGCTTGCTCCGAGAGTTGAAAAACACATGTGACACTTTCACTGCTGCATCATAAAGAAGACTGAACTATTCAATTCTGTAATCATTTAGTTCGATGGCAGACGTACCAGGAACATACAAAAATAGATGGCAGCACCTGTTTCAAAAGTAATATTAATTTAACGGGTATATTACGCTCTTGCTCCGTAACCGCTCTTGCCCCACCTTACCTTATTTGAAATCTTTGACGGAGGGTGTAATATATTTTCTTTGGACAAGAATGTAACAGTTTATTTATTGTCAAGCTTTTGTATTGTATATCTTTGTTCAATAAAAATTACTATTTGTCTCTACCTACCCACCAGTTTTTTTAAAATGAAGAATATCAGATTTAGAAACAAACCTTATTCCCATTCTGTTTGGAAACGCTATAAACGCTAGGAAAACTAATTTGTCAAATGGGAATCGACCATATTTGTAATCCTATGTGTCAACTAACTTTAATGGACTCGCATATATGTATAGGAAGTAAAATAGAACTAATGTGATTAATCAACGTAAAATATTTAACTCATAGAAAGAGTAAACGAGTTGAAACTCGTTTTCGAATTCAATTAGATAATCAAAATACTAAACAGGAATAACTAGTAATAAAGATAAATTGAAATTGCTGAATAAACTTGTAAATTACAACAATGACGAAGCTACGTTGTATTGAGTGTATAATTAATAAAATTGCAAAGCGATTTAGACTTCAGTCATCATCAGTGCTTCCTGAAAGTAAATACTCATGTTGAAGTGTTTTGAAAAATTTCAGTTTTTAATATGTTTGAAAGTTAAGTGAATGAATAATTTAGAAATTTTTTTCCTAAATGAGTACTCACAAGTCAGGTACAGGCAGTCTAACAATAATATTCATCTTGTTACAATATTATGCAATAATCCTACATCACAGACATCTTTATACAAATAAAATAAAATGTGGAAGAACCACGTGGAAATATCCTAATCTTATGAAATTGTTGTTAACAATCTTGTGTAGGAATTTTGAATTTCCATTAGGACTAAAGTTGTGATTATTAAATTTCAAGTGGAAACCAAACGCTGATGGATCATGTCTGTTCAAATGTTCACTGGTGCGAGTGAAAAGAGGTCTACAAGTACGACCTATGTAAGTAGAGGAGCAATCAGAACAGCGCAACCTCTAAACACCACTACTTTTTAGTTTATTAATTTTATCTTTGGAATTGACTAAATATGGTTGCTTAAGCTGTTACAAAATTTGTAAGAAATTTTAATACCTGGAAAAGAATCCTGTATGAATCTGGAAATATCTTTACACATATTGTGGTTGAGAAAATGAATAGAAAAGAATTTATTTATGGGATTTTGAATGTCGAGAGAAGAGTTGAAGGCTTTTAAGTACTACATAATCTTTGAAAAAACTTGACTCTCTTAATTTTGTCATGAAGTAATTTTACCTTACAGTTTATTAATAATCAATACTCTAAACACTTTTCATATTGACGGAGTTTTCGGATTTTTTTCTTATAGATTTTAGAATGAAATTTCAACAAAAAACACTTTTTTTCAAATAATTTCATTTCCTCTTTCACTATTTAATTGATTAACTGTTAATTCAATTTTCATCCAAAAATGTTTATTTTTCACTTGATCCTTACTGCTTTATAATACCGAGGCAACAGTTGCTTGCTATTAAGAGACCCATAACGCCCAGGGCGTTATAGAGGGCATTATGAATCATAACGCCCGCTAATTGTTTTTTTCTGTAGTTCAATATATTAATTAATCAGAAAAGTTTTATTTATAGCTGTACATAAAAAAGGGGCTAATTATTTTCTCTAAAACAGAAATTACAATTTTCAAAATGTTCCTGAAAAATTAGTACCAAGTTTGAAGTTCTGTGAGTTGACCGATGATGAACTCCTCAATGTGCAATCGGTTTCGTTCGGAACGTTCACATTTTATTTTTCAGAAACGGAATCATTATAGCAATTTTGTTCTTCGAGGAGATACTTTCTTCAATATAGCTCTCCTCTACCGTACTTCTCTTCCATTTTCCATGTAATTTTAGTGTTTCAAAGGAAGCACCACCTTGAAAAAGAAGCGTTGACGACGTTCGGCGTAGACAATGTCGGTGTAACCTTTCGGGTCTTCCAAATTTAGGTATTTCGCTATAATAGAAGGAACATTTCCTATAGTATTTTTACCTACAGGTGACTCAATGCATTTATTATTTCTGTATGTTAAAAAAACCCTACGTTGTTTACATCCTTTTGGTCGTAGTGCAATGTACTTTTTAACTAAGTTCAAGGCTCCTATTTCACTTTCTTTAACAATAGTGAAACTTTTTGAGGTGCAGGTCTAGGTTTCTGGTAATTTGATCAGTAAAACGGCTCATTTGTCTTCAATGTCATCAATTGTCATCTCGACCATTTCATCACGTCTTAAGCCTCCAAATATGCCCATTACCAGAACAACTTTATGTAGCAGAAAAGTATCATCTGGAGCTTTTCTTATGAAAAGTAATACTTGTCCACCTTCCAACACCTTTGGTTTTTTACGAATGTATCCTTTTGAATTAACTTTTAGAAATGCCATCAGTTGACTGAATGCTGATATATTAATGGTTTCTTTAACAATCAATGTTGATTTCAGCTGTGACTATTTGGTCCATAGACTATTTGCACTATATTCTTCAGACTCAAATAATGTAAAATAAATAAAAAATAAAATAAACGGTTTTAAAGATTAAAACTAACTTTTCCGCATCTGTGGCCCTGAACAATATTCTATCATAAAATTGTTACTTGTATACACTTCGGGGGATGTATCGTGCTAACAAACCGAAATTTCTCCAAAAATAACCAAAAATTTAGTATATCTAGTTTCATAAGACCCGCTGTACTCGCTCTAGTCAATTGAAAATCAATAGGGTACATCTGTGAGACACCTTGAACAATACTTATTCATAAAGTTGATCAATCGTATACTCTTTGGAGGCTGTATCGTGCTAACAAACTGAAAATTCTCCAAAAATGACAAAAATTTGGTACTTCAAGTACAACAGCACCCGTTGTACTGTCTTTAGTGAGCTCAATATCAATAGGGTTCATCTTTAAGACGCTCTGAATAATATCCAATCATAAAATTCATCACTTCTATATACTCCGGAGGCTGTATCGTGCTAACAAACTGAAACTTCTCCAAAAATGACAAAAATATCGTACTTAAAGTACTGTAGCTCCGGTTGTATTGACTCTGGTGAGCTAAAAATCAATAGGGTTCATCAGTGAGATGCCCTGAATAATATTCAATCATAAAATTGGTGACTTGTTGAACTCCGGAGGCTGTATCGTGCTAACAAACTGAAAATTCTCCAAAAATGACAAAAATTTGGTACTTGAAGTACCATAGCACACGTTGTACTGGCTTTAGTGAGCTCAATATCAATAGGGTTCATCTTTGAGACGCTCTGAACAATATTCAATCATAAAATTGGTCACTTGTATATACTCCGGAGGCTGTATCGTGCTAACAAACTGAAACTTCTCCAAAAATGACAAAAATATCGTACTTAAAGTACTGTATCACCTGTTGCATTGGCTCTGGTGAGCTTAAAATCAATAGGGTTCAACTGTGAGATGTCCTGAATAATATTCAATTATAACATTGGTGACTTGTTGAACTCCGGAGGCTGTATCATGCTAACAAACTGAAATTTCTTAAAAAATGACAAAATGTCGTACTTCAAGTACCATAGCACCCGTTGTACTGGCTCTGGTGAGCTGAAAATCAATAGGGTTCATCTGTGACATGTCATTTACAATATTCAATCATAAAATTGGTGACTTATTGTACTCCTGAGGCTGTATCGTGCTAACAAGACATGTAAGAAAAAGTGGCCGACGACAACGACGACAACATACACACAGGATTTTTTTCTGAAAACCATTTTTTCGTGTTGTTGATGGAAAACGTATACATAACTCAAAAAAAATTTCAAATTTCCAACTTCTTACTTTTCCGCCCAACCGGCCCAACCTATCTAATATGCGAGAAAAGTATTGGTTTACCCACAAAAAAGATGGAATTTTGAAATAAAAATTTGAGTTATTTTTACGTTTTTCATCAAGAATATACACGAAAAAACGGTTTTTAGAAAAAAATCCTGTGTGTATGTCGTCGTCGTCGTTGTCGTCGGCCACTTTTCGTTACATGTCTTGTTAGCACGATACAGCCTCCGGAGTGCAACAAGTCACCAATTTTATGATCGAATATTATTCAGAACATCTCATAGATGTATACTATTGATTTTCAGCTCACCACAGCCTGTACAACAGGTGCTATAGTACTTTAAGTACGACATTTTAGTCATTTTTGGAGAAATTTCAGTTTGTTAGCACGATACAGCCTCCGGAGTGCAAAAAGTCACCAATTTTATGATTAAATATTATTCAGAACATTTCACAGATGAACCCTATTGATTTTCAGCTCACCACAGGCAGTACAACAGGTGCTATAGTACTTTAAGTACGACATTTTTGTCATTTTTGGAGAAATTTCAGTTTGTTAGCACGATACAGTCTCCGGAGTATATACAAGTGACCAATTTTATGATTAAATATTATACAGGGCGTCTCAAATATGAACCCTATTGATATTCAGCTCATTAAAGTCAGTACAACGAGTGCTATGGTACTTGAGGAACCAAATTTTTGTCATTTTTGGAGAATTTTCAGTTTGTTAGCACGATACAGCTTCCAACGTGTATAAAAGTGACCCATTTTATGATTGAATATTGTTCAGGGCGTCTTATAGATGGACCTTATTGAATTTTAGCTCACGAGTAGTACAACGGGTGCTATAGTATCTGAAGTGCCACATTTTTGTCCCTTTTGGAGAAATTTCGGGTTGTTAGTACGATACAACCTCCGGAGTGTATACAAGTGGCCAATTTTATAATTGGATATTATTCAAGGTCTCTCATTCAAGGTGTCTCATAGATGTACCCTATTGATTTTCAGCTGACTATAGCGAGTACAGCGGGTCCTATAAATCCAGATATACTGCATTTTTGGTTACTTTTGGAGAAATTTCGGTTTGTTAGCACGATACGTCCCCCGAAGTGTACAAGTGACAATTTTATGATAGAATATTATTCAGGGCATCTCACAGATGCGGAAAAGTTAGTTTCGGTCTTTAAAACCGTTTATTTTGGGGTAAACCAATACTTTTCTCGCATATTAGATAGGTTGGGCGGAAAAGTAATATTAATATTTTTCATGAGATAAACTTACCAGTTCCTGAAAGTATGCCATTAAGACAGTTTCATTTACGGTATTCACTCTGTTTTCATCTTTCCATTTCAGAAAATGGTTATACTCCTTCTCGTATAAGTGTTTGGATTTAACAGGCAGTAAATTTACTAACGCTTTTTAAGCTTGGAGCGTTACATTCTGTGGGATTTCCATAAATATTATGAACGAAACCGTTTTAAGGTTCCTCCACTAACAAGCTTGTCAATTCTTACAAAAATATGCGGCGTCGTTTTATTAAATAAACAACCCTTAGTAACCTCTTCAATGATTCCATGGCAATTGCATAGAAGCTCACTTGTGCTCAGTTGCCGACCAGAACGTAGTAAATACTATGAAAAGAAATTTATGAAGTAAACAGCGTCGTTTAAGATAATTTTTTCGTGAAAAATAAATTTTTGTATGCACCACGAGCGTTAGTAGATCCTAACGCCCATCGGGCAACATTCATCTCTCGGGCCAAAGGCCCTCGGGTGAATGTTCCGGGCGTTATATAACGCACTTGGTACATAAATAGCTATAACACTTACGTTACACAGAACAAGCTTCACTGCTTTAGATTGTAGATATCCTTAAATTATTTGCTAATGACATGACAATTTAGACAACCAGTCACCATTTTGCAGATTTTCCATGTGATTAATACGTATAATAGGCCGAAAACGCTATGACGTCATAAACATAGCCGCTGACAGTTACTGAGAGAAAACAAATATTTATTTACGTTTATTTTACGTTTGTAATATGCTTAAACATGGCTATTGTTAATTTGTCGAGCATTGCGGAGCAGTTCTGCAATGAAATTAAAATGTTAAAGAAATGTGGAGACAGTTTAAATAGTGGATATGTCTTAGATATAGAGTATATGATGGAAATTTGGGAGCGAAGCAATAAGGCATAATTACTTGATAGTCACTGCAGTGTCACTTTACAAATGAAAAAACGAATAAACTTTTAAAATATTACAATGGTCAAGACAAGACATAAGTTAAATAATTGATTTGTTTTCCCTCAGTAACTGTCAGCGGCCATGTTCTGACGTCACACTTTTTCGGTCTATACATACAATATTTAGTACATTATTGAATATGTCATAATAAATTTTACGATTGTTTTTGCCAACAAATATCTAGACGAAATATTTATTTATTTATTGGATAAAAGTACAATAGGGCCAAATGTGCGAGATGATCCCATTAATAGGTACACATTTTATTTAATTGTTTTGTAATATTTATTTGTAAAACAAGTGTCACAATGACTCGTTTTGTAGTACGAGTGAAGTTTGCGCAACGAACCGCGAAGCGGTGAGTTGCACAAATCACGAATACTACAGAAAGTCATTGTGACACAAGTTTTAGACAATATTTTTTATAATTCGCATTTATGTAATCTTTTAAATAAAATAGAATTACATATAATCCCTGTTTTTAAACTAGGTGGAGTGGTTTGAATTCAAGTTGGCAATTCTGTAGATTCCTGATTGTTCAGATCACATATGGTTTTATTCAGCACGTTTGACTTTTGACATATTATGACCCAATAATTGTGTAAATTGTAAACAAACTTTCATTTAAGCAAACAGAGGATAATTATTAGTTTAAAAAAGAGCTTCTACGTATATTCTTGCGATCTGTTTACATTATATTATGAACAGAATTATTTCTTTAATACATCTTTATATAGATATCTGGTAATTTATCCCAAAAATTGAACGTTATGTATACTTATATATAAAAATAAACAATCGATAAATCATTGATAATTTATTGAAATTTACCTTTAAGACCATTCAATATAATAATTTGCTAGCTTGAGCAACGCTAGACCATAGACCATTTTATAATGTGTTCCAAGGTTAAAGTCAAATGTCAAATAAAAATATATACTACATACAATAACCAACTGTACGACACTAAAAATTACTAACAAAGTGTTCAAAGTGACTTCATTGTGACACTGTAAACAATGTTATAACGAAGTCTCTTTTATACGCGAATTATTAAAAAGTATTTTTTATTTTATTTATAGTGTATGTTTTTTACATATTTCTAATTTTGTCTCTTAGTTGATTCTTTATGCCATATTACTTCAGACGTTTTTTACTTTTAAGAAACCTTATTATATTTCTAGTTCTTAGAAGTAATAATGTATGTAACTATTATGTAACATTAGTGTTATTAAATATTAGGTACTACAAAAAATGAGCACACTTTTTATTATAATTTTTTGGCAAAACTAAAATTTACCCCCCTCCCCCCAGGACCGAAGGCTGTACACGCGACTGGAGGTATGTGCGACGACGAGTTTACACATGGAAATTAGTGACACAATATGCATAGGTGTTTGTACACGTGGATTACAAGCATGGCTAAATTAAGTAAATTATTTTATTTATTGAGTCAACTGTCAATTTCTTCTAAATAACTAGATGATCCTGTAAACTTTGTATCACCTATATATAAAAATCAATTGCTACTTGTTAGTCTCTAAAACTCAAAAACTTTTTAATAGTTTTTGTATCTTTTCATTTGCTATAATCTATCCTAATTAACCTTCCAGCTCAATTCATTGAGATCAATAATAATGGCCATATCTTTAGGGTTTGAATTTTGTCTGTTTATGAAATGAACCTTGATTACATTTCAAATGAATTCAATCGTCTTTTATGTACCGAGTGTCTGATTAAGAGAGTTAAGCCGCTGTGTCTCAGAAACTATTTATCGTATAGCTTAGAGAAAAAAATCTGTGTTGCAAACTCGCATACGAGAAACTACTGGAAAGTATTTTCAAGTTTTCTACTCCACCGCTTCACAACAAAAACACAAAAACATTTTTCTATAATAAATATACTGTTATAGTACCAGAAAATTTAAATATTCGTAATCAGTAAATCATTTTACATAAGTTTGCTACAGTACTTCTTCCACTTCTTGTAAAATAAATGGTAGGGGTGAGTGGAAAAGCTGACGCAATAAAACTGTTATCACTTTTGTTCCGCTTTATGGATTTTGACAAACTTAGTATCATTTGAAAGGGGATTCATAGCTTCATTACAGAGGTTTTAGCGGTCACTAGGTGGCGGTGATTGGACAATTGTTTTGATTTCAACTTTTTTTGGGAGTCTTTAAATGCGATGCTATAGTTTTTAATCATTTACTTGAAAGAGGATGGAAATTAAAATTTAAAATTAACTGGTATAAACCGCATATCAATGGCCCGAGTGAATAAAACTTAGCTTTTGCTTTTAGTATGAAGTATAAGCTTTAGCTTTTACTAGGTAGATTTAGCTTTTGCTAATAGCATTTGCTTAAATTGAAGTGAATAACCTTTTGCTTTTACTTACTAGCAAAAGCTAGATATTTTAAGTATTTACTTAAAGTTCGTATTTGGGGTCTGTTCCAACCAACACAAAAACCGTACAATTACGATACAAACCCAGTTGACCTGCTGATTAGTGAATATAATAAGTCTGTGTAATTTACATCAAATTTGCTGCGTTACTGAGATTGTACGGTACTAGAACGGTATTTACTTCAGTTGGAACAGACCTTTGGTAAATCATCCAAAAAAAATGTTTTTATACTGATAAGGTCTATATTTATATTTTTATGACTATATAACTTTATAATCAGTCGGCCGTGAAATTCGATAGACTGTATGTGTATGGACAAATTTTAACTGCCGATGTGCAAATCGACAAAGGCAAATATGGAGCACATGAAAACTTTTTAAACCAGTATCATTAACGAGTGCTAACGGTTTATGTTTAAAATGAGTGGTGATTCTGAAAATTCTACAAGTGATTTTTTGACGGAGGAAGTTCCTGCAAAATTTTCGTCCAGCCTGATATTGATGGAAATTTTGGAAAGCTATAATATTATATTTATAAAAATCGCAAGTTCCTAAAATAAAAGAGAAAAAAGAACAAGCATACAAAAAAATATATTTTGCAAATTGGAAGGGATTTAACTGAAAAACAACTAAAAAAGAAAATCCAAAATATGAAGACCGAGTTGAAGAAAAAGACGGACAAAACTGCAACGGGAAATCAGAAAATTGTTTTAAACGCGTGGGAAAAACAACTTTTGGCGCTAATGGAAGGACAAGAAAACCCTGTTTTTCAAAAAGTACCAGGTAGGTAATAAAGTATGGCTATAAAAACAAATAAATGGTATGAAGATGTATAAGCAAAATTAAGTATTTTTTCGCCGAATTGTATAAGTTACTGCCATTTTGATCCAAAAAATTATTTCAGGAGCAATGTCGATAGGATCTGTGATGGAACAACCTCAGCCATCAACGTCCAAAACTGAAGAATTTATTCCACTTCCACCTCCACCTCATCTTCGGCCTTTACCTGATAAGTCTCCAGTTACCAGAAGAACAAAATTTAAGGAAACATACGAAACCTCAAATTTGTCCAATACAGAGCTTCTACGACTGGTATTGTTGGAACAGCAGGAACTAATAAGGGTTCAAAAGGAAAAGGAAAAATTATTGTTGGAAAAAATACAAAAAGAAAATGGAAACCAATTTGAAGAAATAAATAATTTGGTGTTCAGAAAGTTGTAAGTGAATAAATTGTTTTCGTTGTTAACGTTTATTTTTTTAATAAATTAATGAACTTTTGACTCTTATTAAGGTACCTACTTACATTTAAATTTAACTTAAGAAGTAATTCAAAATAATAAAAACCATAAAATATAACATTATACAGTGTGGCCCATTGAAAACTTTCTAGAAGGCATAACTGCCTGAAAAAGTTGTTGTCGAAAGAGTCCTCCTTCAAGTATCTTGTTATTTTACTTATTACGTATTAATATTCATGTTGTCTTATGATATATAGGGTATCGTACTCAGTAGTATATTTACAACTGCAATTAAAAATTTATATTTTTTATTCCTTCTCGTCTCTGTTGACCACGCTGACGGTCGTTATTCAGCTCATCATTACCTTCCACAACTTCTTCACCATCGTGATCCTCGGCGGCTACTTCTTCTTCGTCATTTTGTAGTTAGTCATTTAAATACTTAGCAACATTATGCAGAACCACAGCGCTGACGATTACTGACGGAATTTTGTCAATGTTCAATCGTATCTGATGTTTCAAAACAGGGAATCGACGTTTTAGTTGTCCGAAACAGCGTTCTATAATAACGTGCTCTCTTTTATTTACATAGTCCATAGTTCTTTTGACGTCTTCTCATCATACCAAAAATATTTGATCTTAAAATACGACTGTCGTGCACCGAGCCAGGCCATTGACCATCTACGGATGTAAAAATTTCTTTTCCGTTACAAGTTGCTTGCACTTTTATACTACACCAGCCTTTCCTATTGATATACTCGTCAACATGTAGCGATGGCTTTATTATTGGTACATGAGTGCAATCAATTGCACCAAAAGCACAGGGAAATATATACAACTGTGCCCATTCGCTGATTGCCTGATCAGTCGAGTTTTCTGTAGGAAATTTAATCCAAATTCCAGCCTTTCCAACTATTTTTGGTAAAACGTGAGATATCATTTTACATATTGTTGTTCTATGAACTCCTTCTTTTCCGATCCCTATTTGAAATCGCAAAAATATTTGCATTTGTTTTTTTTGGACTCAATGCACCACCTCTAGTCTCCACTTTTGGCTCCAAAAAATTGTTAGCTATCCACTCAACATTTTCTTCACTAAATCTATACAGACCTTGGTACTTTTCGGCACGACTTTCTTTTCATTCGGGATAAAATTTTACAGATCTTATATTCATAAATGCAGCAATTTCTTTTAACAATACTAAATTTTTAAGCCAGGGTCTAACAAGCTTGCAAAAATGTAAGCTTTTCCTTAATATTCTTAGTAATTGCTTACATCCATTCACACCATTTTTAGACACTGCTAAAAACTTTAGCTTTTGATAATTGCATTTTTAGTAAGAGCTACTATTTATTTTTATTCACTGCAAACTAAGCATTTGCTAGGAAAATGTAAGTTTTAGCTTTTACTGAATTTTTATTCACACTGCTCAATATCTATTTTCTAAGCGAAGATACGAGAACAAATAGGTATACATAAAAATAGGATTTTGACAAACTCAGTATCATTGTAACAATTACCAACAATTAATTACGTAACAGAAACAGCAAAAATCAACTACATTAACTGTTTTATACTTTATATAGGTTTAATAATTAAATTAAACAATCCTGACTAACAATTAACTTTATTTATTATAAGTGTCAAGTGACAATCAGTTGTCGGCATTACAACCACTATTGCCAACCGTTATTACCAAATATCACTATACAACATCTTCCTCCTTAAGTAAGTTAATTGACACATAGTTAATACAATACAAAATCCTTAAACTTAGATGGTTTTTTGCAGACCCGCTTTTCGAGCGACTCTTGTTCAGGGCTCTGAACAACAGGCTCGTCACACTTATTTTTTAATTCTAAGTTATCATCAGCTACAGTAGAATACAGTTTTTCTGTTTCATTACTATCACTATTACTACAATGACCTGTGCTATTAGGACTATTTTGAATTTGTTTATTAGTTATCGAAGGTTTTAAATGTAAGGTATTTCTTCTTAAAATATTATTATTTTCATTAGACACATAATAAGATCTGGGTGTTTCAGCTTCTGCAATTATTTTGCCTGGTACCCATACCTTGTCTTTGATAACAACATTTTGACCTGGACAAAAATCAACATTTCTATTAACTGCTGACTTATCAAACTGAGCTTTATACTTTAGCTGTGATTGTAAAAGTTTGTCCTTTACATTTGTTTGAATTTTAGGCTTCAATTTGCACAAAGAGGATGGAAGCTTTGTACGTAATAACCTACTCATTAATAGTTCACTTGGACTAGCGTTTAAACTAGGAATTGGTGTGCTACGATATTCTAATAATGATATGCTTAAATCTTTTCCCTCCTCCTTGTGTTTTTTAATCATTTGTTTAGCAATGTGAACAGCTTTTTCTGCAAGTCCATTGCTTCGAGCATAATGGGGACTAGAAGTTATTATTTGGAATTGTTGCCAGATGCCGTCATGTATATTTCATAGCTTTGTTTAAACTTTTTCCAATTGTTGGCAATATTTTCATCAACGATAAGATTTTTGGGGGGCTTAAACAGTTCCATGTCGTGTCTTCTTAATTGCACACGTGTTTTTTACTAGCCTAACCTCACTTATTTCTTAATATATTATTAATTTTCTTACTGGGGTTTGAGAATTTTCAATATTACTCTACACACTTCTAACTTGATTAAGCAGCGCCATGTTTTATACTTTATATAGGTTTAATAATTAAATTAAACAATCCTGACTAACAATTAACTTTATTTATTATAAGTGTCAAGTGACAATCAGTTGTCGGCATTACAACCACTATTGCCAACCGTTATTACCAAATATCACTATACAACATTAACCTAGTAAAGTCTACCTAAAGATATTGCTTGAAACGCTTTCCATCTTTTTCGATGCAGATATTAAATCTCTGCGTGTTAGAAAAGACTGCAGCTTCCATTTCAGCCCTAGGAATACTGCGCTTTATATTCGTTGAATAAGATCTGCTCTAGTTGCAGGTATTGTCTGAAATACTAAATCTTTAATTCGACCCCATAGATAAAAATCTAACACAGTAAGGTCGGGAAATCTTGGCGGCCAAGGACATATGCTACCTCATCCTATCCACCATACTCATATTGTTGATTTAAAAAACATGCATCACTTCATTTATAAAGCGGTCTGGTCAGCCAACTTGTTGTATCCATATATTTTGCCGTTCTGCTCATCTAAATATAGGCAATTCATTTCTTAAGAATCTTAAGTAACGCTCGCCATTTAAATGTTCATCAAAAACAAAAGGGCTTATAATTTTACCATCTCAAATCCCACACCATACTTTAACTGACAATAAGCGACTCTGGTTAAAATCTTGTTGCATCCAGTGTGGATTTTGATCATGCCAACAGTGTGTGTTTTGTCTATTTACAGATCCATTACTGGAAAATGTACCTTCATCGTACCACATTATATTTCATGACAATGATCCAATCATTTATCGTAATTGTAATCGTCATTTTATAGAAAAATGTTTTGTATTTTGTTATTATATCAAAAAGAAAGCAAACATCGTTCCAACAAGAAAAAAATAACGCTAAATGGGAAAGACGAGATGTGTGTGTTGCTAAACCTATATACGTATTGAGTGCTATGTAATAAATATCACCAGTCATCTATCAATATCACCCACTGTTGAATATTCCGATAAAATATACTGTGACGTCAATTTATCATCAGTGATCTGAACCGATTCCAAATTGGTTATAGGATATCGAATTGTTAAACGATGTAATAATAATAGGTACTGGAGTGAAAGTAATATGAATTATTGGGTAGTTATATTTGATAGTATAAAATGGAGAATTAAAAGTTTTTAGTATGAAGTAATGTGATGTACATGTATGTGAAAATAATTAGACCGAGTAAAATCAAAATAATATATACTAAATTAAACAAGATATAATAACTACAAAAAAATAAAAACATTAAAACAGTAAATTAACTAACCACTTAATAAATGATCAAAATGCAAAATAAAGGTGCGGCGTCAGGAAAAGCGCTCTCTCGAGATGACACATCTGGAAAGGAAACAAAATCCTGAATAACCAATTCATAAGAGATTTGGAAAATTAGGCTACAACAACAATTTTACTTGTCTCAAAAGTCCAATATCAATCCCGAATATTTATGGTCCATATTTAAAACCAGAACCTACTCAGAATAATATATTTAAAAGAAATGTACAAATAATACATAAGACAGTTCAAACGTCTCTCGGGTATTAAAGGCAAACTCGCGAAATACCTCTCCAATAGCACAAAATTTGCTAGTCCGGAGTATTTATCATGATAAACAGTGTAATAGGCCTTCACTAAGATACTAGGGGCAAACTCACAAAGTATCAACTCCTTTCAACTAGTGAAGTACGAAGGGCGAACTCGCGACTTGTAATCTCAGATATCAAATTCATAAATTGTCAAACAGTTATTGTATATAAATATATAGATTTGTCAACATAAAAAGTCAAATATGAATTAGTTTAAGCTATAATAGCTTATTAAAACAATATATCAAAATAATAATACTTATTAAAATAGATGAAACTGATTACTCTGTGAGAGAAACTCACAAATAATAATTATTACGATATGTGGAAAAGGTTACTCTGTGAGAAAAACTCACAAATAATAATTATTATAATGTATGGAAAAGGGTACTCTGTGAAAAACTCACCTATTGTACTGAAGATGATACTTACTCAATTTTTACAATAACAACACTTTGCTCTGCTTAAACTGAGCTCTATTATGCTATAAGCAATTTTGGTCTTTATTTCTTATGCGATATGCAGCGTAAGATGATATAACAACCACCGAATGTTTATGAGTTGCCAGATGCTGCTTTTACAAAATTTTATCGGCACGAATATTGGTTTGTTTATGTTATCGAGATAAGTGCCTTTATTTCAGATCTCCTTCTTCTTCGTTATAGAGAGATTTTAGAATATGCGTTAAAATTCAACCTTGAAGAATATGTTCGTATTTTAAATAAACTTACCCTGACAGTAAGTATTTTAATTTTGCGTTTTGTCCGACATTATTCAATTTTTCACTCGTTTAATACGAATCTAATGTATCTACATACAGTTATTTAGCCATTTAGTTTGTTTAGGGCCATTTTGACACCTTCTGATAAGTGTCGAATAGCTTATTCACATCCTTTGTCTTTGTCACTTGGCATAAAATAAATGAGAATAAAACTTCCGTTTAAGTTGTGAGAGACTTATCAGACGGTGGTGAAACTGGTCCTTACTGTGCTTCATTTTGAATAGCAAATGTCATCTCGTGTATGGTCGCGCTATATAAAGCTTGCGTTAAATTGACATTTAAAAAAATACGTATATATGAGTGAGTTAAGCGCACTGTGAGAAAGTTGCATTTTAAAAAAAATTGAGCTGAACAATTACTCACCATCTCACAAGACCATCATTATGTATTACTTTTTGGACAGACAATTCTTTGAAAATGTGATACTATATAATACAATTTAAATAAACTGGTTATGAACATAAACAAGCATCCTAGAAACTTTAAAACGTATCTAATAACAGACAAAGATATCACAATAATATTAGACCCTCTTAGAGTAGCATGTAAACATAAAAAAACGAAATCTTAAACAAAATTAAATCATCAAGTACAAAGCCAAGGAAAGAATGTATACGTTCTTTGAGAATCTTCTTATACAGATATATTGATGACACATACTCAGATTAACAAATAAAATAGATATGTGTGTTTTGCTTTTTTCTTGCCCCAAACATCGAGTCACATTCGAAGCTCACTTGCGGACACTTCCACTGCTTTGCCATATTTACAAAGTCTCTTTAGTTCCAGGAAAAAAGAATTTAGAAGTTCTTTGGGAACACAACTTCTATAGGGGATTTCAGGATAAAAGAATTGAAAAACTTCTTCTTTTTTCTTCAAGAAGTTGATCTCAATTTCATCACCACTAATCCTCTCAATTTTACCTACGAAATTCTTAATAGTTTTCTTTGATTTGAACTGCGCAATGACGAAGTCATTAACTACTAGGGTTGAATTGTCAATAACTTCTTCAGATTCAGACTCGGGTGAAGATCCAACGAAGTTTGCGTCATCGCTGCTATCGTGCAGGCAAAAATTGTCATCATCCTCATCACTAGAAACCATCCACGCTCGTTTCACAGCTTCTACTTTCTTTTTCTGCTTCTGGTTGGAACTTTTCTTTGCTTTTTTTCTTCTCTTTTCATAAGCTCTTCTTCAATTTGGGTCTTCTCCGGTGTATCTGTGAGTATTCGACTTTTCCCACGCTTTCGACCACGCACTGATGAGTTGCTACTTCTCGGTGGTACTTTTGGGAATGGAAATATTTCAACAGGCGAGAAGTGACGATGAGCAACTGGCAGTCCAGATGATGTTGACGGGAGCAGCTCAGAATTTTCTACCACTGTGGTATCTAATTGTTCTGTTTTTTCTGGATTTGGGCGATCTGTAACGAAGCTCGTGAGAAACGCTACATCTGTGAATATCATGGAACTTAAGGGCCAAATGCCTGTTACTTGGAATCCGCTCATGATATTGATGATATCATAGCGTTAGGATAGGCTTTCCCAAGTAACTCTGCAAGATCGTAAATTAATAAGGGTCTGCCAGGGTGAACTGTCATCCATTCTGCAGCTGCCACATTATAATACGTTTTCAGTGGGCAAAATACAGTCCTGTCTAAAGGCTGAAGTTTATGGGACGTGTGAGGAGGTATGGTTGGGAAGACAATGCCATTCTGTTTTGCATACATCAAACTTTCAACAGATATGTGGCTGTCATGGTTGTCCATAATCATCAATGTTTGGTTACTTGGAGAGCTGTTTGTATGTTGAGAAAAGTGATGTAGAAACTTTGGGAAGTTCAGAGCTGTCATCCAACCGCTCGTGTGGGTGGATCCTTTAGTACCGGGAGCGGCGCCATCGATCATTCGTTCCTGCCAATTAACCCGTGGAAATATCATAAACATGGAATGTGGTTACCAGATGCACTGATAGCAGAATATAGAGTTACCAATTGACCTCTTTCAGCAGAGGTAACTTTTCCGATTTGTTTGGTCCCTTTTCCAGCAATAATTTTTCCGGGTTTCGTCTACATTCCATATTCTTGATGGTACAAACTGGTGTCTCTCGTAAACGTTTATTAAATTTTCGAAGAACTTGCTAACAGTGTGCCGGTTGAAAGCGGTACTTCTACTTAGGCTAGTAGGCTCCGGCGTTCTCAAGGATAGAGTTCTATTTCTTTCCAGAAATCCACGGGCCCATTATTTTCCTGCTGACTGATTTGTTTCCTAACAAGCTGGAAACTTCTTGCTATTTTTTTGCCATTTGGAACGCTAACTTTCGAAGACTTGTAATAGTTAGTCCATAATACAACTGAGAAGCAGTTAAAAGATAGGCGGAACGTTCATCTTCCTCTTCAGCAGTAAACACTTGGGCCTTCTTGTAGCCCGGTGTCTTGGTTGTTCCTCTCCTTATAAGTCTTTTGAGGGTCATCAGAGGCACATTGAAACAGTTTGCAATTCCTCGGAAAGAACCACCCGCTTTGACAGCATTTACAACTCCTTGCAATTGTTCTGGGACAGGGGAACCCTTCTCTTTGCCCCTTCCTTTCTTTTATATTTTCTCGGCATCTGTAACAAAAAGAAATAACCAATAATTGACCAAATAAGTATTCAAAATCTTTATTGTAAATACATTTACAATTATTTTACAAAATGATCTTATTTTTATGTTTAGTATAGAATTGTATAGAATTATGCTTATTACCTAGTAATATGTAGGCCCTAATATCAGTTTATACTTCTTAAGGGTCATAAACAAATATATAAATTAGTGTTTTTAATGAAACTCACGGTCTCTAGTTAATTCCACAATATAATAAAAGTTATTGAAAATTCTAAAAAAATTTTTAGAATTTTCAATAACTTTTATTATATTGTGGAATTAACTAGATACCGCGAGTTTCATTTAAAAACACTAATATGAGCATATTCCACGAAGTAAGGGTCGAGACAGTCAATTTCATTGAATATATAAATAAAAAAATTAAAAAAAAACTTGCAGGATGAGACTTGATTCACTGATCAAGTCTCCTACCACAGCATGGGATCAAGTCTCCCAACGCACACTTAAAATGTTAAAAAAAAAGATATCTGAAAAATAATTCGCAAACAGACTTCAAATTCCTTGAAATATTGTGCCAAATATAGCCAAAGTCACAAGAAAATAAACGGTTTTAAAGATTAAAACTAACTTTTCCGCATCTGTGGCCCTGAACAATATTCTATCATAAAATTGTTACTTGTATACACTTCGGGGGATGTATAGTGCTAACAAACCGAAATTTCTCCAAAAATAACCAAAAATTTAGTATATCTAGTTTTATAGGACCCGCTGTACTCGCTCTAGTCAACTGAAAATCAATAGGGTACATCTGTGAGACACCTTGAACAATACTTATTCATAAAGTTGATCAATCGTATACTCTCTGGAGGCTGTATCGTGCTAACAAACTGAAAATTCTCCAAAAATGACAAAAATTTGGTACTTCAAGTACCACAGCACCCGTTGTACTGGCTTTAGTGAGCTCAATATCAATAGGGTTCATCTTTATGACGCTCTGAATAATATCCAATCATAAAATTCATCACTTGTATATACTCCGGAGGCTGTATCGTGCTAACAAACTGAAACTTCTCCAAAAATGACAAAAATATCGTACTTAAAGTAGTGTAGCACCGGTTGTATTGGCTCTGGTGAGCTGAAAATCAATAGGGTTCATCAGTGAGATGTCCTGAATAATATTCAATCATAAAATTGGTGACTTGTTGAACTCCGGAGGCTGTATCGTGCTAACAAACTAAAATTTCTCGAAAAACGACAAAATGTCGTACTTCAAGTACCATAGCACCCGTTGTAATGGCTCTGGTGAGCTGAAAATCAATAGGGTTCATCTGTGAAATGTCCTTAACAATATTCCATCATAAAATTGGTGACTTATTGCACTCCGGAGGCTGTATCGTGCTAACAAGACTTGCAAGGAAAAGTGGCCGACGACAATTACGACGACATACACACAGAATTTTTTTCTAAAAACCGTTTTTTCGTGTTGTTGTTGATGGATAACGTAAAAATAACTCAAAAAAAAATTTCAAATTTCCAACTTTTTTGTGGGTAAACCAATACTTTTCTCGCATATTAGATAGGTTGGCGGAAAAGTAAAATACAAACAAGCTATTTTTCATATATTTGCGGTTAAAAAAACAAATAAATACTAAGCGAAAAAGAAGTCTGGAACGTATAAAAATAAAATGGCGATGATAACTGTTCATGTGATGGCTGCAAGACGCTTACTGGAGCAGTAGAGCACTGTTGCCAACCAAAACAAGCGCCACTGATGAAATGATGCAGTAACGGCTGAACACAGCGCTAATTTCGAATGGGGATCAAGTCTCCTAGGGGATCAAGTATCCCTACACTTTTCTCATTAAAATTTAAAAATTATTAATAAAATTACAAATTCCTTATATCCCCCTCTTAAAACACCGGAGATATCCCAAATTCTGTAAGAATCATCTATCTCGCTTATAATAATTTCCGACACTTAGCCAGCTCAACCGCATATCATATGTATCGGCAGCGATGCATGGTTCATCTTCCACCAGAACGTCCCAATCCTAGACATTTTTTGTCGCACCATTCCATTTCCAATTCTATACACATTTTTAAATTTCTTCCTAGTCACTTTTCCAAAAAAATTCTAGACACTTTTTTAACCCAACCAATTTTCTGCAAATCACCTTTTTAGACCAAACTCAACATATGAACGCGCACTAAAACCCCCAACCCAGCCCTGAAGAGGAAACTAATCCTACACCAGGGCAACCATCACACAAAACAAACAACTTCAACTATTAAAACAAAATCCAATTTCACACAAAATTTTATCGAATTTCTCTCTCTCTCAATATGATAAACAGCGTGCGATTTTTGCTGACTATAACAAAAATAAGGGCAAATATTTCGTATATATCATAGTCCGGTCAATTTAAACATTCGAAGCTACATAAATTCCCATCAAGCTGAAAATCAGTAAGGTTGTTAAACATATGATTAAAAATAAAATTTGTAAATTCCCCATCTTTCCCCTGTATGGAAAAAATTTTAATCAAGGTCAAAGGTCAAAAAAATGAGTTTTTCACGATTTTCAGCGAAACGGTAAGTTTTATCATAAAAATATTTCAGACAAAAAGTGTAGATCATAAAATAATCTACAAAAAATGTATCAATACTGTTTTTCCTACGAGCCACCGTTTTTGAGATATAACGATTCAAAAAGTTGTACAAGTTGCAATCGTCATAATATGCACAGGTTTCCACGCCACCTATGAGGTAGTGTACTTAGCGCGTTTTGTTTAACGTGGTTTCCCCCGTAGGCCTACTCCACCGGTCAGTTGTGATCCTGTTTAATTTGAAACTATTGCAAAATTACGGAGATTTGTAAATATTGGAAAAGATAAAAAGCGATGTAAATTTAAAAAGTGGTGAATTTTATTCGTCTGAATTGTAACCGTCAAACTCTTCTCGTTCTTCTTCTTCTTGTTGTTCTTCTTCATTCTGAGTACAAGTAAATTGCGTCAATAGCGATGTATCCTCGTAGGAATCAAACAAATCCTCCTCTGTTAGTGATTCAACATTGGAGCACGACCAGCCTTGACAGTTTGTACATGCCAGAGAACAAAACAGTCCGACTTTTTTGCAACCACATTTAGCACTGCATCCCTTTTTGCAGTTGCAAAAAATTGTGTTCTGCAGTTTTTCCGGTGCAGGTGGGAGTAAAGTTTTTCACCTTACTTTAGTTTTAGTCGTAGCTTAATCGTTCTGTAATCTACTGTCGTAGTTTTGCAAACATTTGATAATTCATTCAAAGTGAACTGACAGTCATCGCTATTTTCAATGTAAGTGAACATTTTCTCCATTGCCAGATTCGTAGCTTCGTCTTTAGGACGACCAATTTTAGCTCCAGTGGAAGGTATTCCGAAAGAAATATAGCAATCACGATGATACTTAGCTTCAGCAGCAACTAAATCATATTCGAATTCGACTCGAGCAAGAACAGCTTTTGCTATAGCATCGTCACGAGTCCGAACTACTTCCAGAATTGAATCTTTAAACTGAAGTGTACTTACTTGGCTAATTCGACGGCGAAAATCTGAGGATTTTCTTCTCTCATACTCTTCATTCTATTTCTAGCCACAAAATAAGCATAGCTCTTTAAAACAAAAAGCTGATTCACTGACACGAGGAGGACTTACTGTGTATGTACTGGCTTCTTGTTCTTCTCGTTGTCTTTTATTAGCTGCAGCAATAGAAGATTCCGAAAATTCATCTGCTCTTTCGATACTTGCATTAATTAATGACTCCATACCACGTTCAACAGTAACAATTTTACTTTCACTTAAAAGTTTAGTACAAATAAAACAATATTCAGACATTTTTGTTATAAAAGTCAAAACAGCACGATATAGGTTAGTATAAACACGTGATTTTACTACAGAGTGTCGCTCAAGACTAACGGTATTTCATTTATTATAGCAGGTATAAGACCCTAGCCACGCACACAAAAGAACACGAGACAGATGTCTCGAAGTTACACTGGCGTATGAAGTAAGGGACTGGGTTTCATTTGACCTGATATTCTTATAGTTATAACGTATGCATATTTTAAGTATAAATTACAATCACCGATAGAAAAATATTTCAGCATATATAGCAACTCTAGATAAGGGATGTATATACGTGGCGCACTCATGCATATTATGACGATAACAATTTTAACAACTTTTTAAATACGTTATATCTCAAAAACGGTGGCCCGTAGGAAAAAATGTATTGACACATTTTTTGTAGATTATTTTATGATCTACAATTTTTGTCTGAAATGTTTTTATGATAAAACTTACCGTTTCGCTGAAAATCGTGAAAAACTCATTTTTTTGACCTTTGACCCTGAATAAAAAAATTTCCATACAGGGGAAAGATGGGGAACTTTCAAATTTTATTTTTAATCATATTTTTCACAATCTTACTGATTTTCAGTTTGATGGGAATTTATGTACCTTCGCTCTCATTTTTAGGTCTAGATTGACCGGACTATCAGGGTTATGGGTAAAAACTCATTTACATTTGTCGCTTTTGATGATCATGACGACGGATTTATCCAAAGTGATAAGTGTAAGTTGCCTACACTAAAGATTAATGATGAAAGGTATTGACACCGGACCTACTTTTGATGGAAGATTTGTACTCCAAATCGATTATCCATCCAGAGTGAGGACACAGTGAAGAATGTAAATTGCGACGTCTTCACTTTTTAGTTAATTTCTCGGAACCAAGTATCTTTTTTTATAAATGGAGATACTTTATCGAGAATTGTTTCTCGTTCATTCTTAAATGATTTCTGTACACTTCAGAATTTTCTTCTGTCCATTCTCTTAACAGTGTTGAAAAAGCTCCCAGATTTTCTCTCCTTAAAACCCATGGTTTTACATACCAACGTCTTTTATCTCGTTTAGTTCATGTATTAGTGCGCGTGAAATTATGTCAATGCCTCCGCGTACAATCTTCACATTCCTTCTTAAACGAGACATTCTTCCACCAGGAACCACCATTAGTTTTGTCCCTTGCACATTTTCACACACTCGAAATAAAAAAACAGTGGCAATACGCGGGAAGAGAAACCAGCAAACTGGATGAAAATAAGAGTAGATATACTAAGCCGGTTCTGGGACGGAAGTCGGCCATGTTGGATTTCGTTGACTGTGCGCGCGCACCGGAAGTGGCATCCATCTTGTGTCAATGGCGGACGTGTTGGTGTGACGTGTGTCGTATCCATCTTGTGTCAATGGCGGGTCGTTGGCGAGTATTTCGAATGTCGCGACTGTGACGGCATCCATCTTCTGTGACGTCAATCATGGTCCATCCACATGTGTGACGTAGCACTTCCAATTTGGTGGGTTGTGTCGTTGGCGGGTGATTCGAATGTCGCGACGGCATCTTCTGTGACGTCAGTAAAATCCCTACGGCATCCATCTTCTGTGACGTCAATCGTGGTCCACCACAACACTTCCAATTTATAAAATTGAAAAAATGGTCGACCGTGAGATTCGAACTCACGACACACACAGCGACTTTCTCGTTCCTAACACAGTCCCTAACCGTTGCGCTATCGAGGTTATTTGTATAAATTTCTTATTTGGGTTTTACCTTCATCCGTTGGGTGTCAGTGACCCCAGATACTTTTGGCGCTCTTGTTAAAAAAGATAGTTGAGTGGGACGTCTAAATTTCATATGGTGTGTATGTAAAAAAAAAATCCGCTTGAAAAAAAAAATCATGCAATTTATAAAATTGAAAAAAAATGGATGTCTGTGAAATTCGAACTAAGAACACACAGCATCTTCTCGTTCCTAACACAGTCCGTAACCGTTGCGCTATCATGGTTTATTTATAAATGTCTTATTTGGGTTTTAACACTTTGCGTTGGGTGTCAGTGACCCCACGTAATTTTGAAAGTTGCACTTTACATTTTAATATTCCAAGATTGATGCCTTCACAGCATACGAGTGAAATCAAAAGTGTCTATGATTCTTTGTCATAAAATGTATACAGGGGTTGTTTCTTATACGTTTCTTGTTAAAAAAGATATTTAGTTTGTTGAGTGGGACGTCTAAATGGTGTGTGTAAAAAAAAATCCACTTTAAAAAAATCATTTATTATTGATATAATAATTACAAAGGTAACGCAATATTTAAAAACCATTGTCGGAGATATTGTACATTTCTGGAGGATCCTCCAGTGGCGTGACAGGAATCACGTTCAAAGTTTCCAGTTGCCAATGATGTACCATCAAACTTGCAGACGTCAATAATGATGGGAAAGACACTAAAAATGTGACATTTCTTTTGTAGAAATTCAGCCTTTTGCTGTCCGCGTACGTAAATGAAGTCTGCAGCATACAACAGCTTAGTTTCCAATATTACATTTATTTCGCTATACTCGATGTCACCTGAAGAGTATCGAATGCCATGCACATTTTTTTCCAGGTATTTCACAGTTTTCTTATCACGCTGACTTAATGTATCAAACGATTGAGGTGGCAAAAACATGTAGTGACTCTGCTTAAAACCAATCTCGATGGTGAGTTCTTTGGGAACAAAGCATCCATCAACGACGAATCCTTGGATGTCCACGAATGCAACTCTCATGATGATGATTGCTAGAATACTAACGTGCAGCAGCAGTAGCACATTCTAGTTTAAATTCTTAACAATTTCGGTGAGGGGGAAATACTCCATTACGCAATCGTGTATTATGATGCAATATACTTTGGTATTTTCGGGGAAACCAATGTTTGCTTCAATGTCAAGTTTTACATCAACTGTAGATGCCTTCATGCTTTCTTCTTGTTTCGAGCAATCGATAACAAACAATGCACGCCTCTTGAATGAGGAATAATCCAACAGAGGACGCTTCTGTGTCGAATTCATATAGCTAGGATAAAATTCAGTATAGTTGAAATATGCCTCATTGTAATCATTCTTGGTAAAATCCAACTGCATTCTTTCATTGGGATAATACTCTCCATTTAGCGATAACCTGATACTTTGAATGTCTGCATTGTCAAATAAAGTTGGATCAGTTGTGTTGTTGTCACGTTTGTTGGTTTGAAAGAAAACAATAACATAACGAGGTCGTTCCACTGAAGTTGTAGTTTTAACAGCCCAAACTTCACGTCTAGCATTTCTGGTGATGGATGGCAGTTCATGTATCTCCCACTTTCTAAATGGAATAACTATAGGCTGATCCTTTTGAATGGTCCTCATCAGTTCCAACTTAATATCATCATTAGGGTAGATATGCTTGATTTTCAATTCGATGTTGGTAATGTTTATGCTAACAGTTGTAGTGGAAGTCACACCGGCAACATTTTTTTCTGTGATATATACACAATCATTATCGTTTCGAGCTCGAACCAAACGTATTGTTTGCCGTCCACATGTAATCATGGGATAGTCATTGAAAATGTTGAAAATGTGCTTGAGAGGAATTTGTAGGTTGAATGATTTATCTGGAGCATTAAGGATGGGATCTTTGGGATAATTCCAGCCTGCTATAGCCATATGATTGGAATCTTCTTGATTGTAGCACGTCATGGCACGTACAGCACTCACGATTCCAGGATCTCGAACCGTTTCCATTTCTCTTGCGCTTTCACTGTATGTGCACGAATCGAAAAGGAAAGCACCAAAATTATTTGCCAGCTTTACATCACCGGCTCCATGTATATTGAGCGAACCTTTAATGCACAACAATGTTTCGTTCATTGCAAAAAACGAATCAACTTGATTGATGCTAAATTCCACAATGTCACTGCAACTGAACGATTTGATGAACGGAGCATATGTTCTGTATTCAGCTTTGCGAATCGATTCATCGAATCTCGGCTTGCGATAGATATCAAACATTGGAGGCATATCGTTCATACGAGAACGTTTTCCATACATGGTTGTCATCGTTTTTCTTTCAACAAAAAGCCTAAAGATTGCAAGAACAATTTGTTAGCAAACGTAAGATGCTGCTGCTGTTGCTTTGAAGGACGTCGTTTAACTAATGGAACTGAATGTGCAGCGGAACGTCTTTTATGATTAATTATCAATCCCATCTGTTGCTTCTCGCTCTAAGCTCCAACACCAAGGTACTCTTTTCACCACGAAAGTTGATAGGATGTCCGTCTTGGTCCAAAGCCAACACAGTAACGTTAGTAATTTCACGTTGTGGTATAACAGGTAAATAAAGTAAATTATGTGGAGTTTCGTCAATGGCGTACCCAGGATCTACTTTTATAACTAATTCGTAAATAGTATGAGCAGGTCTGTCTGCGTCAAAGGCTCCAGTGGTAATGTTACATTCGAAGCGTATGCTAGATACTTTTATAATTTTGACGGGTAGATCTGAAGAGTACCATTTTTTGGCTTCGAGTATCTGTCTAGAAAAACCCAATATGTCGCCAAGACAGTTGGGAGTATCCTGCTCGCCGAACGGAATTCTATATTTACTGTAAATCATACATTGTAACGTATTATTATTGGGTTTTAACGCAAATACAGTTTCAAATGGATTGCTGGTGCCACCACCACCACCACCTAACTTGTCTAGTATGAACGCTTCAATATCAGCGATTTCGTAACATCCCGTTGGTATATCAAAACTCTGCATCATGTTGTTGTCATCGTAGTAGTGAAATTTGCGATTTTCAATGTTTGGTATACTATGGTATGAGTGGAAGGAACGTAGTGCTAACTCATAGTCTTTCTCAGGATAGAGTACAATAGGCGTAGGAGGTTGGAATGTAAATACGTGATTTGTGCTATTTACTCTCAACAACTGCGACATGATGACTGATGCATGTCAAGGGATGAAGGTACTTTAAATAATACACAGAACTATGTTCAAGATTTATTTAATACACTTTGACATAGAAAACAAGATGCCTGAGAACTTGCAGGACCATCCCAATGCGTTGTCCAATCGGGACGGTTGTAGTGAACGAAGCACGGCAGACGAATTTGTAGCTCAAAATTTGTTTTGTAGTCATTAGGTAGTTTATGCCATATATCCAACAATTCAGACGGGCTGACAAACCCAATCAGATATTGAATGGGGACTTTTTTCAGCGCATCAACAGTAAAACTTCGTGGCTTTTGCATTAATAATGTTTTAATGTCATCCCACTCCTCTCCCATTGTTCCAAGGATGTTGAAGTAGAAATTTCAAACACAAATGTCCACAATTGATTTGATCGTAGTTTTGATACTGATTATTGTTATAAAAAATATTTTTTCCTCCTCCTCCTAGATACTTTACAAGTTCTTTGGGCGGTTTCAAATTACCAAATGAATCGAAATACTCGATGACATTGTTTTTCTTTATATATGCTACCCAATGTGTTCCACTGTTTTTGGATGAGTCCAAGTTAACCACTGCACACTCTTGTTGTCGTCGAGGACCGGATTTAGGTAGAGTGTCACGCATGAAAACACCACGAAAGTGTGAGATTTTATATAATTTTGCATAACGCGCAATATCGGTGTCGTACAGTGGACGATTGGGTAGCTTTATCGCGAGTTTTTTTTTAAATACAATCCAAATCCTCTGCCACTAGGATACTTTTTCAGATATAAACCATTTCCGACATGTTCCATAACCTTATTATGGCGGTGGTCTTCTTCCAATTTTTTTCGAGCATTATTTGCATCAATGACAGTCTTTGCAATCCCAGCAGCTCCACCCGATAGTGCTCCGAGTGCTGAGAGACCGGCAAACAGAGGTATAAGTGGTAGAAAACCTCCAGATTTTACTGGTATCACTCGAGGAACAACAATTTTCTTCGATCCACCAAATTGTTTAATAAGTGATTTGGCTGCTCGTAAGGCAAACAAGGCGCTTTCTTTTAGAGATGCTCCTCTCTTCATTGATTTTCCCACCTTTAGCACTACGTCTCGATTAAAGGAACGTCGTTGTTTCTTTGGACGACTTCCCATTCCCAACTTTCGTTTCACTTTCATGGTACCAGTAACAAGTAATGCAGCAGCTTTTTCACCAAAAGATCCCTCTTTTGATTTTACTCGAGCCCAAGCCTTATCTTCCAACTCCTTATCTGCTTTGTGACGTTCTTCAAGAGATTTATTTTGCGAATAAGCTATATCGTGTTGTTTGCAGGCGTCGTCTAAAGGATTAATGCCTGCGTCACCACGTGCAAGTCGCTTTTGTAGTTTTGTTCCAGCTATAAATGTACGTAATATATGTTTAACGAAAAAAAAAAGACAAGTTATATTCACTTACGACCACAATAATTGTAGGTAGGCAAGTGAAGTTCGAATGGCAGTTTATTTATTAGAGAATTCAAAAGACCTTCTCCCTCAAACACCAACATTAAGACTGATGTATGATAATGCTGCGATATCCATATTTATAGAATAACACTCTAATAAAATTCTTCACAAGATGAAGATCGTTCAACAAGAGCAGACGCTACCCATTGAAAACTTGGACTTTACCTCTAATCCATCATCTGTTGGTAAACATGGTAAACTACTACCAAATTCTTTTCGTGCAATCATCTGTGGTCCTAGTGGGTGTGGAAAGACAAATGTTATGTTGTCGCTCCTATTCGATCCAAATGGTGCTAAATTCAAAAATGTTTACGTTTATTCCAAGTCGTTATTTCAACCAAAATATAAATTGTTGCAAGAAGTCTTAGGAGAAGTTAAAGGTGTTGGTTATTTTCCATTTAAAGACAATGAGGAAATTATTAGTCCAGATAAAGCGCAGTCAAACTCGATATTCATATTTGATGATGTTGCCTGCGATGGACAACAGAAAATTCGTGAATATTATTCAATGTGTAGGCACAAGCTCATTGACGCGGCCTACTTATGTCAAACATATTCGAAAATACCAAAACAGCTCATACGTGACAATTGTAATATGATTGTGTTATTCAAGCAGGATGAAATTAATCTAAAACATATATTTGAGGAACATGTGTCACCAGACATGACATTTGAAGAATTTAAAAAGATTTGCTCAGAATGCTGGTCGACTACTAACAACTATGGAACATTGGTGATTGTAAAAGATTTTGCTTTAAATAATGGTAGGTACCGTAAAGGATTCGATAAATTCATAAAGCACTAGACATTATCCTCAGTCATCGTCACCATGTCCAACGATAAGGTTGCTATTGCCATGCGTAAGAAAAAAATCAGTGAATTGGCGAGATCTATTCGCAAGAAATATTTAGCGTTAAAATTAGGAAAATCAGAACATGATACATCTCTAAATAAGCTATTTAAACCGATATCTGTACCGCTAAAAGAAATGGTCAAATCCTCAAAATCATTACAACAAGCCATAGTTTCAAAATTCATCCCTCCAAAAGAGGAAACAACGACAAAAAATGAAAAAAATGCTGATGTATCATTTCTCGATACAAAACCCATAGCCGAGACGGATGAATCAGGAAATATACGTTATGATGATGAAGAAGGAGAAGACGATTATTATTATGATGATTATGATATAGGCACACATCCCAACGTTTCGCGTGATGTCATAGAAGATTATTTAGATCAATATCCAATAATTAGTCAACCATATCTTGAAGATTACTTTCGCAAAGATGATGAAATTGATAGAAGTTATGGTCCATTATATAATGATGAAATTGGTTGGATGTTGGGCAGACGTAGAATTGCATTCGATAAAAGAAACGGTAATATAAACATATTACGAGAGAAGGATGAGGGGGGTGGAGAAGGAAATATACCGGGGACTTCGGGATTGTATCAGCTTGTGTTTTACAATCATCCCAATGAATACTCTGATGATGATTTGAATAATTACAAAGCTCTGCTAACAATAACAAAAGCTCATCTCAATGCAGCAGATCGTCTGAAAAGTACTGCTACCGAAAAGTATCGCAACATAATTAGACCGTTGTTTAAAACTGACTCATCAAATATTAGTAGTAGTACTATAACCAAACCTCCATCAGCTCGAATATTAAAGAAACAACGACAACAACAACAACAACAATCCATTCAAACCGCTCCATATACTAATGTAGGAAAAGGTCTTGTTGTCGGCGGCGGCGGTGGTGGTGGCCCTCTTTTGTCATACAACGAAAAACCGATGGAATACATTTATTGGGACGATCCCAATGAGCTGTGTGACCGTTTAAGATTACTGATTGCATCCAAGGAAGCTGGCAACACCTCATTCTCACACAACAACGAGATAATTGCAATAATCAATGAGTTGAAAGAGGCCAATATAATTGAATAACAAACGGAAAACATAATCATTTCAATCATGTCTGTCGATAAGTTTGGACATCGCCGCAATCATGCTAATGAGCGGGTTAAGCCGTATATGCCGAAAGTATCGTATCCACATACTCTAGACGGTAATATTGATGCAGAAAACGTAAAAATTTGTAATGTAAAGATGCCGACTGCAAATAGCGATGTTGCTAACAAACTATATGTTGATGAACAATTACATGTGTACCATAATGAGCTCGAAACACTTCAAAAAACAATAATCCCCTCATTACAAACGCAATTGGTATCTCATCAAAATAAAATCAACGAAATTGCTGCATTTATTTCGAGAAATCCTCCCGTCAGAGCTCGAGATATGGCAACTAAAATATACGTCGACGAGGTAGTTGCTATGGGCAAGGAATTTTTGAGAAATGATTTGGAGAGTTTTAAACAAGAAATACAGGATAAATTGTCGAAAAGTAATACTCTAATCAGTGATAAGATCGATATGTATAATACATACATAGAACGTTCGTTTCAAGTTTTGGACAGGGACTTGAAGAAGAAGCATGAAATTGAACAAAAGAAGAAAATAGATGAGAAGAGTAATGGATCATCAGTTTAGAAAGTGCATGCGCTTACGAAACATGTCATCCAAAGTCCAGCTTGTTAACGAACTCCATAAACCTATACGTAAAAATTATCCACGCAGACGTACAATTGTCAAAGGCATAGATGATTTATGGCAAATGGATTTAGCTGAAATGCGACCTTACGCTAATCAAAATAAAAATCACAAAATGATACTAGTCGTCATCGATTGCTTTTCAAAGTTTTTATGGACACGTCCATTAAAGACAAAAACCGGTGAAGAGTTAACTCGTGCATTCTCAGACATTCTCACCAACACAAAACGAGTTCCTAAAAATCTCCAATCAGACCAAGGAACGGAATTTTACAACAGCAAGTTTCAACAACTAATGAAAAAACATGGGATTAATCATTATAGTGTATTTAGCACGAAAAAAGCTTCTATGGCAGAAAGAGTTATTAGAACATTGAAATTAAAGCTTTACAAACATTTCAGTTTAAATGGTACCTATAGATGGATTGACATTCTCCCTAAAATTACACGAGATTACAATAACACAAAACATTCAACAACCAAATATAAACCTTCCAATGTCAATAAATCCAACGAAAAAGATATTTTAAACAAAACCTATACACATCTAAAGATTGCCGGACTTCGTAAATTTAAAGTTGGTGATATTGTTCGTATAAGCAAGTCGAAACATGTCTTTGAAAAGGGATACACACCCAATTGGACGACTGAACTATTCAAAATCATTAAAGTTAAAATAACCAATCCCACCACATATTTGCTCGAAGACTTGCAAGGTATCCCAATCAGTGGAGGGTTTTACGAAGAAGAGCTACAGAAAACGTCAAATCCACACATTTACTTGGTGGAGAAAGTACTTAAAAGAAAAGGCAACAAGATGTTTGTTACATGGTTAGGTTTAGATAGAAAACACAACACCTGGATACAAAGCACAGATGTAGTCACGTAATTACATCGCTTCACTACTCATGAATATATTGTTTTGTAGTAGTAGGAGATGTGAATGAGTATAAATAGAGGAGAGAGTTGTAGGTTAGATTCTCAGTCGTCAATATGAGTTCTCAAGACAGCGGCTATTTTAGTGCTACACAAAGTCATGTTAATTATGACACACAATTAGATCATATTTTACAAGTGTATGAAATGGCAGCCAAACAGGAAAACCACTACTTATTGTACACAGAGTATTGTACAGATGGAGATTTTCGAATTGGTTGTGGTTTGAGCCCCGCAAGAACGTTCAGTACTGCGATCACTCTATCATACACCGATAAACATAAGAAAATCAACTTCAGCTCATACGAATGGTTCACATTTATCGACATTTTAAATAATAATTTATTTATAAGTGCATCATTTCACGAAGAAGAAAAAAAAGAAGAAGCTGTGTTATCTTGTGGAGACTACTGCACCATTCGACAAATGGTATTTGATCGTGTTAAATGGTTGGAGGTGACCAAACATGATATCAGTGTACCTTTAAGAAAAGAAGATGTTTATCAAATACTACAAGCGGATCGTTGCCTCATCTCCCCACGTCTCACTCATTTAGAATCCATAAATTTTGGTGAATACTATGAAAATTTGGTGGAAAACATTAGAAATTTCAGTCAAACTAATGAAAATTTGACTAAATTTGAACTGATTCAAGTAATGTGTGACATCAACAATAGCGAATTAGCCATTGCACTAAGAGAATATATGTTTTTTTGTAAAGTTAACATTGTCAGTGATTTAGAGAAGTATTAAAACTAATTAATTAAAATTATTGTGTTTTATTTCATGTTCCCATCGTATGTGAGTTGATAAATGAAACGAAAATTGTCAATGATTTTGTTTCATGTTTCCAAGTTGATAGAAGGAGATCACTAATTATTTTTTATGTATTGCTTTTGAAAATTACAATACTTTTTATATTGATGAAATATATTTGAGAATAATATTTCATATATATATGTGTGTGGGTCTTAGAATAAATAAAACATTTACATTTTAAATCAATATTTAACTTTAATGGATAGACATAATTATAACGGTATAGAGAAATTAGATTTTTCGTGGGAACACCGTTTATTAAATTGCTTTTTTCAGTGCGTAGGTTAAGAATAAATAAACCATTTCAAATCAACATTTAGATAGACGTAATTATAATGGTACAGAGTAGTTCGTTTTCTCGTGGGAACATCGTTTATTAAATTGCTTTTTTTTTAGTTTGTATGTTTGAGAATAAATAAAACATTTCAAATCAACATTTTAATAGATAGACGTAATTATAATGGTACAGAGTAGTTCGTTTTTTCGTGGGAACACCGTTTATTGCTTTTTTTCAATATTAGGAGAAGCTATTAAATTTTAATTTGTGTGGGTATCGTTGAGAGAACCACCTTGCAAATAGTGGGGGATATCGTTCCATATAAATTTGATATTTCACATCATACAAATCAGTTATCATTGAACAGTGATAGAATATTAAAATTAATCTGTGTGTTGTGTGAAGGCTACTCAGAAAAAAGTAAGTTTTTCATTTATTTCTTCAAATAACAAATCGTTCACTTTTGTTTTTTATGATATAAAGTTCCACTAAAAAGGTAGAGTTTATTAACACATATTTATTCTTTTGTAGATGGATCTACCTTCATTAAATTCAGTGTCGTTAATTACAGAGAAGAAGCCTATTATTAAACTTCAACATTTGACGCTTGGGGAAGCATACCCTATCTTAGGCGCAAAATTAGTTTCAAGCAAATTTGGTGGTGAAGTCATTTTGATAGAATTCGCAGACAATATCACATTCCTGCCCAAGAGAGTGACGGAACAGTACCGATGTCAACTTGATTATTTCAAAGCTCAAAAGCATTCTCTCATATTTAGAGGATTAATTGAAGTGGGCAGACCAAATCGTGCAATATCGTTTGAAATTGTTGAAAATTAGTTTTCGCTTGGTGAGTTTTTATTTATTATATATGTATATTATATATTTAAAGTGAAAAAATGGTGAATTTAATGAACAAAGCTGATCAAACGTTAACTTTCCTAAAAGAACATTATTCTAAACCGCTAGCTAATTCAATAATTAAATTAATAGACCGTCATGTTAGGAGATGTGTCTTGACTTTGGTTAAGTTCAAATTTTCCATTGGTGAGAAGAGAAAAATTCAATCAAAAATTGGGGAACTTAAGCGATTACGTCATCAAATTAATTCAATTACAAAAAAAAATATGGGTTATGGGTTGAGAAAACGAAGTGTAAAATGGTTAGATGTTGGGGTTATTTTTAATTGTAGAATTAGGACAGGGCTTATTGTAAATTTGAAACATAAAGTAATCGATGAATTTTTCAAAGATGCTTTTAATTTATTCAACGTTAAAATTTCACAAATATTGAAGGATCTAAAAATAATAAAAGTTAATACTACTCTCATTGGTGATTATATAAAGCAATCGAATGATCGGGAGGTGGTAAATCAAAAACATTTTAGTACACCCAATGCAATCATTGATGAGGGAACTGATTTAATAGAATGGTTTAAAAATAATGTCGTAGATCGTATTTTGAATAAAATGTCAGAGTTTCAAGAGAAACAGAGCGGTTGGGCATTAAGCAAAATCATTTCACTAGAGATAGCAATTAACAAATACGAAATGGGTAATGGTTCATCTTTCATTCGATTGCCTGAGCAGATACAGAAAAAACATGCATGCATCAACATCCAGAACAATGATGAAGCGTGTTTTTTCTGGAGCGTTGTTGCAGGTTTACACGCTCCCACAGGGCAGGTGAGCCGAACATCATCATATCCACACTATTCCACCGTTTTGAAAACTCGAGGCTTAGATATGCCAATGAAACTGCCTCAAATTAAGAAGTTTGAAACACTAAATGAAATTTCCATAAACGTTTATATGTTAGAGTACAATGAAACAGTGAACAAAACATTTTACACAGTATTGCCGGCAAGATTGACTAGGAAAAAATTAGACCGTCACGTCAACTTATTACTCATTCAAGATAAATACTTTCCGAAATTAAACGAATATGAAACAACGCCATCTCATAATGATTACAGTACTATTGTTGAGGTAAAATATCATTATTGTTGGGTTAAAGATTTATCGCGTTTAATTAGTTCACAGTTAAATAGAAACGATCATAAAAAATATGTTTGTGATAGATGTCTCAATTACTTTTCATTGCGTGAGAGACTGGATGATCATTCCGAACTTTGTGAGAATTTAAACAATGAAAAGATTTCATTTCCCAAATATGATTTTGTTGAGTTTAAGAATTATACATACAAGCAAAAATGTCCTTTTATTATTTATGCTGATTTTGAATCTCAATTGACACAATGTAATGAAATCATTTCTAAAACAACAAACAAATATCAACATCATAAAACTTACAGTGCAGGCTACTATATAAAATGTTCTTTTGACGATTCTCTATCGTTTTACAAAAGTTACAGAGGTGTGGATTGTATGGATTGGTTCGCTAACGAAATGACTGATATAGCTAAATTTGTAGATTCAAAAATTAAAATAATTGTACCAATGGTAGTCAAACCAAGAACTACTAATGATGCAACTGTTTGTCATATATGTGAAAAAAAGTTTAATAAAAAAGATATAGTTGTACGTGATCACAATCATTTTACGGGGGAGTTTCGAGGATTTGCGCACCAATCCTGCAATTTAAATTTTAGAAAACTGTTTGTTGTGCCGATTGTATTTCACAATTTGTCTGGTTATGATAGCCATTTTATCATAAGAGATATTGCCAAACGTGGTAGAGTCAGCCTTTTACCAATCAATAAGGAAAAATACATTTCATTCACACAATACGATTCGGAAACAAACATAAAATTCAGATTTATTGATTCGTTTCGTTTTTTGGGATCTAGTTTGGATGCTGTCGTTAAAACTTTGGACACCAATTATTTGAAAATTTTGAAAAAAGAAAACCATAATTTAACCAATATCCAATTTACATTATTGACACGTAAAGGTATCTTTCCTTATGACTATATTAATAACTTGGAAAAATTGAATGATGATAAATTACCACCGATTGAATGTTTTTATAATAAATTAAATGAAGCGAACGTAACTGATGATGATTATGCTCACGCTAAAAATGTTTGGCGGTCTTTCAATGTAAAAACACTTGGAGAATATAGCGATATATACATGCGCACCGATATTCTTCTTCTAGCAGATGTGTTTGAAAATTTTAGAGAGACAGCTTTAGCAACGTATGGTCTAGATCCTGGATGGTTCTACAGTATACCAGGATATGCGTGGAATGTGATGCTAAAGTTTACAAAATGTAAACTGCAAATTTTAAAAAATATTGATATGATAATGTTTATTGAAAAGGCTATTAGAGGAGGAATATCACAGTGTTGCAATAGGTACAGTGAAGCAAATAATAAATATATGTCTGAATATGATGTTGAGAAACCATCAATGTATATTCTCTATACAGATGTAAATAATTTGTATGGAAAAGCGATGTGTGAACATTTGCCCTTTGATGGCTTCGAGTGGATCGAAAATGATATGGAGAAATTTAACGACATCAATTTCATAAAATCCATCCCAGATGATAACCCCGAAGGCTATATTCTTCAAGTGGATTTGTTATATCCAGACAAGTTGCATAATCTACATAAAGACTTTCCTATGTGTCCCGAACACCACAAACCACCCGATTCAAAATTAACAAAATTAATGACTACCCTACACGATAAAAAAAGTTACACTTTACATTATAGAAATTTAAAGCAAGCCCTAGAACATGGACTAGTATTGGAAAAAGTTCACAAAGTTTTGAAATTCCAACAATCTGCATGGCTTCAACCCTACATCGAATTAAACAATCGATTGAGGACTTTAGCCACCAGCGACTTTGAGAAAGATTTGAGAAAACTAATGAATAATGCTGTGTTTGGGAAATGTATGGAATCCATCCGTAAACATAGAATTTGTAAATTGGTATCTACATATGAGGGTCGTTATGGTGCTAAAAATCTTATTGCTAGTCCGCGTTATCACAATAGAACAGTTTTCGATGATGGTGATCCACCTTTGATGGCAATCGAATTGAAAAAGTCTGAACTAATTTTCAATAAACCGATATACGTGGGTATGGTTATTCTTGACATCTCGAAAACTGTAATGTATGACTTCCATTACAATTTTATGCTTCCCACAATGGGAGTAGACAATTGTAAGTTGATGTACACCGACACTGATAGTTTTGTTTATCAACTTACTTGTGAAGATGCATACGAACAGTTAATTGACGCAAACATTGACAAATTTGATACATCAGATTATCCCATTAACAATATCTACAACATACCCCGAGTTAATAAAAAAATACTAGGTTTGATGAAAGATGAAGCTAATGGACAAATAATCACCCATTTTGTTGGTTTAAGGTCCAAAATGTATAGTTACAAAGTTCAGGGGGGCAAAGTTGTCAAAAAATCAAAGGGGATTAAAAAATGTGTTGTGAAAAATAAAATAATTTTCGATGATTATGTGGATTGTTTGAAAAATTGGAAACAGATGACAATTACTCAAAATACGATACGTTCCTTCGCTCATAATGTGTATAGCATTGAACAAACAAAAATCGCTTTGAGTCCTCACGATGATAAAAGGAAATTACTTCCCGATTCATTTGATACGCTTCCATGGGGACATTACAGTATTTTGGAATAATGTTTTTTGTTTTTAGATAAAAAATGTCTCCTACTCCCGAAACTGAAGATCGTGCCAAACGGCGTGTAAAATTTCTTAAGAAATCACGTAAATTAATCAGAGATTTTCGAAGTGCTGTTGCAATGATTAAAGTACCTCGATCACTATCTAAAAATGATTGTCGAAGAGTACTAAAACTCATATATACTGATTTTCCAATAGAAATTTTAAATGGATTAATTCTTCATTTCAATTTACCTACAGAACCTGAAGATTCTGACTATGATTCAGATGAAACTATTTTTGCTGACTTTTGAATACAACTTTGTAAAACCATTTTTCACTTTTCACATATATTTAAATATATAATAATATGAACTCAAATATAGTTTTATACTTTTATATTAAACTATTACATATTAAGTTATAGCATGTATTACTACTTTGTGAATTATGGCATTTGTTTGTAGTATTATTAATCTTTCATATTAATTTATAACATATATTACTATACTTTCATATTAAAATGTAACATATTGTTTTTTCCAATATAATTTTAGGATATTGCCTAAATATTTTTGTTAAATGAAACAATGTTTTTTTTTATGAGTAAAACATCAGGTTAATTTCCAAATAAAATCTTCTTCAATGTTCAATGATAGCTCAATTATATCAAGAATAAATAATTTTTCAAGTAAATGGATTAAGTTATAGCATATATTACTACTTTGTGAATTATGACATTCGTTTGTAGTATTATTACTCTTTCATATTAATTTATAACATATATTACTATACTTTCATATTAAAATGTAAAATATTGTTTTTTCCAATATAATTTTAGACTATTGCATAAATATTTCTGTTAATTGAAACAATGTTTTTTTTTTATGAGTAAAACATCAGGTTAATTTCCAAATGAAATCTTCTTCAATGTTCAATGATAACTCAATTATATCAAGAATAAATAATTTTTCAAGTAAATGGATTTTTTTTTATTACCTAGTATCTACTCATCAGCTGAAAAATTACAGCATGGCATTCGATACTCTTTTATGTGGCATCAAGTATTACAGAATAAAAATGATTGGAAACTATGCTGCAAACACACAGCAATAAGCTGAATTTCTACTAAAGAAATGCCTCGTGTGTTTCCCTTTAGTCTACTAGTTTGATGACACACACACACACACACACATCATGGGTAACTGGAAACTTTGAACCTACTACACCACTGGAGGACCCTACAGAAATATACAACGTCTCCAACAATGGTTTTTTAAATACTACATTACCTTTGTAATTATTATATCAATAATAAATTATTTTTTTAAAGTGGATTTTTTTTTTATTAAAACACCCAATCTACTCATCAGCGGATATATTACATGAAGATTTAAATTTACGTTTAACAATTTTTGGTAAAATTTTAAATAATAAAACGAATATGAATGCTAATAATATACATAGAGTCATTGAAAATATATTATTAAGTTCATTTTTCATACTATGGAACATGCTGCTAGTGTTGGTTATATTGATCATGGTGAAAGCTTTGTAGGTTGAATTCTGTTTAATGGATATGTTGTTGTTTGCGGACATCTAAAGATATAATCTACAGCACTTGAAATCTCCTGTCGTCGAGCTCCGTTTTGTAATTCGTCTGGCACCCAATTTATTGTAAGCTTCTCCCACTTCTTTTGATCTGAGTCGGTAGTATCAGCAGCAGAAAGGCACAGGTTTGCAATTTGCTTCATAACCCTTCGTTTTTCTTCATAAAATATTACATCCTTATTCAATCGATCTATTTTTATAATAAACTCCTCAAATAGACGTCTATACTCAACTAATGACATACTACAACTGATTCGTTTACAGATATATTAGTGTCCTATATTTTGTGTATCTCCACACACACACACACACACAATAATGTCTCAACCTCCTAGTCGGACGGAACGGTTTTTTCTCATAAAGACCTGTGAAGAAATTTGTTATAAAACCCCTCACACCTCCCCATTAATCCATTAAATACTGTCTTTGTAATTATTATTTTTCTCACCCCCTGCGATAGCGCAACGGTTAGGGACTGTGTTAGGAACGAGAAAGTCGCTGTGTGTGTCGTGAGTTCGAATCTCACGGTCGACCATTTTTTCAATTTTATAAATTGGAAGTGTTGTGGTGGACCACGATTGACGTCACAGAAGATGGATGCCGTAGGGATTTTACTGACGTCACAGAAGATGCCGTCGCGACATTCGAATCACCCGCCAACGACACAACCCACCAAATTGGAAGTGCTACGTCACACATGTGGATGGACCATGATTGACGTCACAGAAGATGGATGCCGTCACAGTCGCGACATTCGAAATACTCGCCAACGACCCGCCATTGACACAAGATGGATACGACACACGTCACACGTCCGCCATTGACACAAGATGGATGCCACTTCCGGTGCGCGCGCACAGTCAACGAAATCCAACATGGCCGACTTCCGTCCCAGAACCGGCTTAGTATATCTACTAATAAGTAAACGAGAAACATGACCCTGGATGATTTCACTATGAGTGATTCACTTTGGACGTACATCAAAAGTGATACAGAGTAAATTATTCTTTAGGTTGAAGGAAGATATGTATAGGACGCAAGACCTTATAATGGATGCATAACACCAGAAAACGGGGAGTTTTCGTTTTTCCGATCAAAGATTTTTTACATAATCTACATTTATAACATTTTTTCAAACTACACCTCGTAGTTTGAGGAGAAAGACGCAATTACTTTTAAAATCCGAAAAACAACTACTGAAAGAAACGACGCAGTTTTAACATTGACACTCAGGGTTACTTTAGTGAATTAATCTATTGCGACGCTAAATATTTTTGTTGTGATCTGGAATAGTTCTTTTGAATGAGATAGGTCAGTCATTAGCTAATGAATAATTATTATACATATTATTGTCGTATCAAATGCAATGGCAACCTTGAAATAAGTGGGGATCTGTATAAAAATAAACGAGATATTATGAAAGATTACACTCAAGTTAATTTGTAATAAACATGTTGCAAAATACGTATACAGTACGGTAGTTTCCTATCTTTTAGATACAGGAGGGCCCATTATAATTATAAACTTAACATTCATGTTAAGTGGAAGCGGATACGCGCGAATAATGAAACATGCGGAAACATCCAAATTTGTGATCTTGCCTATATGTGCGTGGAGTTCCTACAGTGACAGCGATAAGAAGGTGCAAACAGCTATTTCATGTTGCAAAATGTCGTGCTCGTGATTTATATTTGCTTTCAAAGAAGACGAATATTCGCAAAAGGAGAAAGGTATGGGTGAATGAAATAATCAGAAAAAGAAAAGAATTTGGTGAATTTCATTATGATTTAAGGAACAATGAAGAATTTTTTTCCTGTTATTTAGGATGAAAGAAGGAACTTTCAATTATATATTAAATTGAATCGAGGACAAGCTTACAAAATAATGCAATTTTCTAGAACCCATTTCTCCATAGGGTACTTTGTTAATTACGGTGGTGATAATGTGGTTCTCGCTGATCCCATAAATATTTTCACACTCGTACCAACCAAATCAATAAACTTTTCAGTATCCGTTTTATTTCACAATGGTGCAAAACAACGATGCGAAGGAACAAAAATTTACCAACCAAACGTGATCTGTTCGAAAGTTGCAAATGTAGAAGTCGTTAGCTGCATTTTAATAAATATATACACACTGAGTACTCGTCGTTTACATTCACTCAATTTACTTCTTTTTGGTAATTAAATTTAGTTATGGATGTCTCATCTATATAAAAATCATTTTCTAATGTAGTTCTGGCTGTATCTGAAACAAACTCACTCTCCTGTCCGTTGTAACACCTGCTGGTAATTTACTATACTATTTTGAGTTGTTCCTTCAATTTGTTGGCACGTATTTCATCTTTGTGTTTCAATGATATGTATCATTATATTTCCTTTAAATTATAATAACAAGTAAGTTAAAATATAATATTCAAATTATAGTCGTCTGATGAGTACATACTATCGCTTTCAATGTAAAGTTTAATTATTGATGGACACATTCCACGAATATGGATGCTTCCTCAGATCTATATTACGTTTCTTATCCGAAAAAAAAAATTGGCCACTTGTATACACTCCGGAGGCTGTATCGTACTAACCCGAAATTCCTCCAAAAAGAACAAAAAATGTGGCACTTCAGGTACCATAGCACCCGTTGTACTAGCTCTGGTGAGCTAAAAATTAATAAGGTTCATCTCCGTGAACAATATTCAATCATAAAATGGGTCCCTTATATACATGCTGGAGGCTGTATCGTGCTAACAAACTGAAAATTCTCCAAAAATGACAAAAATTTGGTACCTCAAGTACCATAGCACTCGCTGTACTGGCTTTAGTGAGCTGAATCTCAATAGGGTTCATCTTTGAGATATCCAATCATAAAATTGGTCATTTGTATATACTCCGGAGGCTGTATCGTGTTAACCAACTGAAATTTCTCCAAAAATGACAAAAATGTCGTACTCAAAGTACTATAGCACCTGTTGTACTGGATGTGTTGAGCTAAATATCAATAGGGTTCATCTGTGAGATGTTATGAATAATAATCAATCATAAAATTAGTGACTTTTTGCACTCCGGAGGCTGCATCGTGCTAACAAATTGAAATTTCTCAAAAAATGACAAAAATGTCGTACTTCAAGTACCATACCACCTGTTGTACTGGCTATTGTGAACAGAAAATCAATAGGATTCATCTGTGAGATGTCCTGAACAATATTCAATCATAAAATTGTGCTAACAAGACATGTAACGGAAAGTGGGCGACGACAACGACGACGACGACATACACACAGGATTTTTTTCAAACACCATTTTTTCGTCTGGTGCTTGATGAAAAACGTAAAAATAACTCAAAATTTTTTTTCAAAATTTCAACTTTTTTGTGGGTAAACCAATACTTTTCTCGCATATAGATAGGTTGGGCGGAAAAGTAATATGGTATAGATTCCCATTTCGTAATAAAAGGGAAAAAAAGTTAAAAAACCACTTTTATGAATCAACTTCTTATCGCCGATTTTGAAACAGGGAAGAAATATTGAATGATTGTAGTCAATAAAATTTTCAATTTTCTATAGTCATAATTTTTACTAGATACAGATGAAAAAACTATAATTCGAAGGTGTATCCAATGAAATATTTTGATATAATAGGCTCCAAGTTTTCCCTTCAATTTCTCAATATGTACCACCTATTTCCACCTGAATTAAATAAGGCATGAACAATTCACGAATTTTGTATAAAAATAATGAGGAAATACGGAATGCTGGAATATCATTCGAAAACAAAGCTGCATCAAAACTAGATTTGACTGAAGTCATTGATTCTTGCGCGGAAAATAAGGCTAGAAAGATGTAAACAAAACTGGTTATTTTTTTAATACATTAGTTAACTTAGTATTAGTGTTTTAAATGAAACTCACTGTTTCTAGTTAGTTCCACAATATAATAAAAATTGTTGAAAATTCTAAATTTAGAGTCACATGAGTAATATATACGTTGTGTTCAAGATTAGGAAATATTAAATTGTATAGATTACGGTACTTTTTAAAAACTTGTAAAATATTTGTAGATATGAAAATCATTTTGCTTCTTTTCGCCATTGTTATACATTTCAAGGCGTAAATTCATTTTATTGGGTAGCATTGTAAAAATGTGTTAAGGTATTTGTAGATCCCTTTGTATCATTTTGGTATTTTTGTGCATTCAAAGAGTAAATTCACTTTATTTGTATCTTTGTTAGATATTTACAAAATATCACACTATTATTTGTAAAGTAGCATTGTTAGAGCAAACGAAATAACACATTGTGAAGTTCGTCAAAGACATATTGTCGCATTGTGTTTGAAATCATGAAGTTAAAAAGTTGGGAAAAAGTCACGTTTCACACTATTATTTTATTAAGTTAATGGAACCGTAAACGCCGTTAAATGGTATTGCTTGGAGCAAACTAAATAGCGCCTTGTAAAATTCGTAAAAAACTTATTGTCACATTGTATTTGAACTTCTATGGTAGATGTTCGGAAGGTTTGTAATAAATTTCAATTAAATTATAATCAAAAACACATTGTTTTCAATGTTTTTATCCACAACTGAATATTTTATATAAATACTTGAATAAACCTTTCGATTCATTTCGTTTCATTACCTAATAACAACATTATTTATTCAAGTATATTCCTGAGCTGCTCAACTGTAGAACTATGCTCAGGTAAGACACTCATGCACATACTTATAGTAAGTAGCATTGCTGTGCCCTGTGCTGTGGTGTAATATAAAGAAATGATGATAAAGTAGCTTTATATTTCGATTTGATAAAAACTGAACAATTTACTAGTGGACCTCACCTATTTTTTGCACCACGGCCTCTGGTTATCTAACTACGCCACTGAATATACTCAAAACTTATTTCCCATTTAGGTATTGATAATAAGAGAGTAAGCTAAAACCATAACAGTCTTCTTTTTATATGGCATCCATTAAAAATTCATTAAACAGTTTGCGTGGTAATGGGCTCGTTTCATGATATTCAATGATAATGTCACAAGATATATTGGGTCTGAACTAAGAATTTGCGACTAATAACGCCACTCTACGATTTCAAATAAAAATGAAAAAAAATATTGAAATTTGAATTCTTGTGGTAGACTGTGGTAGGCTAGAGCCAATGGCAAACAAAGATATTTTGCGCTGTTGTCACGAGAAAAAACTTTATAAGTAGACTAGTTATCTTTTTCTTTAACACCCGTTAAAGAGAAACGCAAAGTACTGTCAAAACGTACTCTTTCAAATAATGTTCTCCTAATCGGGTGCCTCTTATTAAAAAAGGTAACTCTCTCGTAGTCAAAAAAATTTGGAAATATATATTTTAAACTACAATGAGGATGCTTTCAAAATAGAAAATATAACGTAAAATGTATGTATAATGAAAATTAAATGTTCTCCATGTAGGTTAAGTTGTTTGGAAAACGTGTCATGTAACACACATGCACACATTGCGTTACCTCACAGTTCCAAACTCGATTTAGTACCGGATCGCTTACTCTTCTTCTGTTTAGGGGAGTTCGAGTGACTGAGACACCATGTCCACATCCACTTGAGGAAGATTGTAGAATTAGCTTCGGTGAAACCTGGATCCATTTTAACGATGTCTTTTAAAAGGCAAACAAACAGAAGCACATTTTCTACTATAAAATAATATAACAAACAACTAAAAAGTCGACTTTCACTTTGTATTAATAAACTTGGATAGTCAAGTAGGATTCCTCAACAGAACGTACTTTCAATCTGACAACAAGGGCTTCTGTCATTGGTCGACTTATAGCGGTTTATTTAAATCTAATAAACTTTTTAAATCTAATTTTCGAAGATATTTATAACTTTTTGAGATAAATATCGTTATCATAGAAAAATATATGATATTTTTATTCCTTCTGATATGATTTCACTTGTTATTTCATACCCATGAAACTAGCCCATTGTTTTGTAATTATAAGTTGTCATTATAAGTTGCAGTGTTATAATTTTCTTTTGAATTTCGTTAACTTCAATTGAGAATGCATAAAATATACAGTTTTACAAATGATTGGTTACGGAGATAAAGCCCGAACACGGCAGGAACTAGCTTGTCTATTTCACGAGAAAAAACAATTAGTAGAATAGATACGGAGTTTCGCGAGTTTGAACATGTAAGACAGATCAAAAAGCAGCTGACAATGCATTGAGTGACGATATCAAATTAGACGTGATGCTTGAGTTTCAGGAAAACCCACTAGCTCATGGAAAATTATTTTGATAGGAGAACTTATTATCGTGAGCGAAGATGGACATGTTGGATAACAACAATATTATCCAATTAGAAGACGTAATGTTTTCTGATGAGTACATTTTTTCACTTAACTGTCATGCTAATCGTCAAAATTGCCACTACTCCTCAGCGGAAAAAAACACTCGCAATACCCTCAAAAGGTTAATGTTAGAGCAAGCGATAATTATTTAGCACTACTTCAAAATGATGTTCCAACTTTGGCAAATTTGTATTCTAATCCACGAAACCCTCGTGGAATCTACTCATATTAGTGTTTTAAATGAAACTCAAGGTTTCTAGTTAATACCACAATATAATAAAAATTGTTGAAAATTCTAAAAAATTGGCAATTGTTTCGATAAATCAATATCATTGTCAGAATGACAGAAGTTACATTTCATTTGATGCCTACCTGATGTTTAGTAGTTATTTTTGGCTAGATCAAGAACTGACCTAACTTGTGGTTGACTTAATATATGTTAATAGAAAAAAGAAGAATATGTGATATTACAAATATTGAAGCTTAGATATTATTAGCCCTATGGTGATATCCTGGATATCATTTTTCCAATTAAGATCAGTATAACTGTGCAATGATATAGAAAACCAGGAAAACTATATCTGCTGATCTTTACAATTATCACTTAAGACAGTTTATTAGTGGAGAACTCCCTAGATTTAACTATTCATTGACAACTTCATATTGTGGGTTTCTTAAATGTCTTCTAATTTCCAATTCTTCAAGGAAATCCAGTTCTTGTTTCTTTTCACAACTATGCAGCACTTCTAGTTTTGTGTTAGGTGTCAATGAATGATTGGTATCAAGTAGATGTTTTCCGTAGTTGGATTTATCTGGTTGTTTTAATCTGTATACTCGTAAGTGTTCACTGTATCGGACTTCAAAATTCCTAAGGGTCTGACCCAAATAGACATCATTACATTCTGGACATTTGAGTTTATATATACCTGACTTCTTTAATGGTGGTATTTTTGTTTTTACATTTAACAATTTTCTACTAACGTTACTTTCAGTTTTAAAAGAAATTGTTGTATTCGTTGCTGAAGATATTATCTTTGAAATATTATTAGAAATATTTCCTGCATATGTGACGGTTTTATAAGTTTTTATTTCATCAGTTTGTTTAGGAAATATTAGTTGTAATGCCACTTTTTCCTCTTTTTTATTAATTAGCTTATTTATCATATCTAATGGATAACCGTTGGATGTTGCTATTTGTCTAATTGTATTAATCTCTCTATCAAAATTACATTTGTTCATAGTAACCGAAAAAGCTCTATGTATCATTGAATTATATGCCGCTAGTTTATGGGACACGGGGTGATTGGAATTAAATTGAATTGTCACATCAGTCTGTGTTGGTTTTCGGTAAATTGAATAATCAAGTACATTATTAACTCTTTGAATCTTCAAATCAAGAAAATTGATTGAGCTATTTTCTTCAATTTCTAATGTAAATTTAATTTTTGGGTGTAAATTATTGATGTGGTTGAAAAATACATCTAATTGTCATTCACTACCCATAAAACAAGCTAATATGTCATCTACATATCTATACCAAAATAAAACATTTTTCGAAATATTACTTTCAAAGATCTTTCTTTCTAAATTGTCCATAAAAATGTTTGCCAAAATAGGTGATATAGGGCTTCCCATTGGTAAACCTTCATTTTGAATATATTGTAATGTTTTTGTTATTTATTTAAACAATAAACAGGTGGGATAAATTTTAAACACTCGGTATTGCCACTTACTAATTTATTTAAACACTAACTCACTAATACTAATTTATATGTACTCAACTAGTCACTTAAATTTAATTTATATGCACACTAACTTATTAATTTATAACACTTTTATATTCACTTAATTACTGTTTATCTGTCAAGATCACTTTATCAACTCATAAACTAAACTCATCCGCTGATCGGTCCTGTATTTATATCAAAGCTTTCTTTACTAGAACATTCCGGATGCGACAAATGCCTTTCGCGATATTTCTTAAAATGCCTTTCGAGAAATGTTTAAAAAAGGACGGTCACCGTAAATCCCAATAGACCTTCTCAGAATTCGGCACGCTCGCCATTTTCTTAACTCCGTTAACATAAGGTTACAGGACCGTACTTAGTATCTGCTACGGTGTGCGAGTTCGTAGCATTACCCCCTCCTTAAATGAAAGTTCCTCCTGGAACTTTTATGTAGCCGAGACTGGATGTTTGAATCGGCAACTAGCCCCATTTCTACACTTTCCGATCTTATGGAAATAGCAGGGCACCGTCTTCATCGGATATTGATAACGGGGGTTGTAGCTGCAAATTAATATCTGGACACCGGTACCTTGAAAGATAATCTCTACCATATTCCTGATGATTCGCCAATTCAAGTGGTTACTCGCTACCTTAGGCATAGCCAGTTTCTTCACGTTGGATTCCAACACATGGTCTCGGAGGTTTCGAAGTGCTTCCCACACATCGCGGTAGGTAGATCGATCTTGGAATTCATTTTTAGTTACCACGTAGAAGACGTGCCGCGAATTATGTTTCAGTTTCAGTGTCTTGCCAGGGGCTGGAATCTGGTCTTCAAGTTTTTCTAATTGCCCGAACTTCTTTCGAAAGACGGTTGCCAACCCTCGTGCGTTCTCGATACGGGCGGGGATGTTGTATGCCAGTGAATAATCTTCTGGGAGAGTGAACAAATCTTGTTGCTGTTCCGAAGTGACTCCATATCTAGCTTTCCCGGTACCTCCATACGCGCCCATAAATTCATCGAAGGTGGGGTCAGACACATCTCGAATAAGGTTTACTCCTTCCTCTATGTCATGGTCTCCTTCGAATGGCGCTAGTCGGTTTCGGTGAACTACTTTTGGTTTTCCGTTGGGGATCTTGCTTATGCGATATAAAACATCATTGATCCTTTTCTTGATCAAGTATGGACCTTCCCAGGATTTTTGTAATTTTGGAGAAATCCTTTTCTCCTCGCCGGGTTGTGCAACCATACTTTGTCCCCTTCTTTAAAACCGCCCTCTGTGGCCTGCGTGTCGTACCGACTTTTCATTCTGTCGCTGGCAACTTGAAGATTTGTTCGAACTAGTTCATGAATATCGTCCAGCCTTCTTCTCAATTGGATCACGTAGTCTTCGCCTGCTATATCTTCTCCAGGCCGACAGCCAAATTCCAGGTCACAAGGAAGCCTCATTTCACGTCCAAACAGGATTTTCGCAGGTGTTTCACCCGTGGACTCATTGACGGCAGATCGATAAGCCAATGCGAATAGGGAGAGATACTGGTCCCAATCTCTCTGATGGCTGGATACTACTTTGGACATGTATTTTCCAATAGTCCTGTTCATTCTCTCGACCATTCCATCTGACTGTGGATGTAATGCTGTTGTTCTGGTCTTCTTCATTCCCAGCTTGTCGCAAATCTCCTGGAATAGATGGCTTTCGAAATTTCTTCCCTGGTCACTGTGGACTTCCATGGGCACTCCATATCGGCTGATGAATTCTTTCACCAATACATCCGCGACAGTTGTGGCCTCTTGGTTCGGGATAGCGTAAATTTCCACCCACTTTGTAAAATAATCCATTACAACCAGTATGTACTTGCTACCATTTTCTGTCTTTTGAAATAGTCCAGCGATATCTAAAGCAATCCTTTCGAAAGGGCTTCCAAGATTGTACTGTTTCATGGGTGGCTTTCTCTTGCGATGTGGTCCATTACTCGTAGCACAAGTCGTACATTTCTTACACCAGTCCTTCACATCGTCGGAGCTGTTCATCCAATAAAACCTTTCACGAATTCGCTGAAGGGTTTTCTTCACTCCCAGATGACCTCCCGATGGACTGTCGTGTAACTTCTTCAGTACCTCAGCTACTCTTGTTCTCGGGATAACTAGCTGTCCCCTCATCTCAGAACCATCATCGTTTTCAAGGACTCTTTTCAACAGCCCTTCTTCCAGGACAAGGGAGTCCCACTGAGCCCAACACGCCTTGAGTTTCGGTGAAAATCTTGACACTTCTTACCAGGTAGGTCGCCGGTTTTCTTTCTTCCATTGCCGGATCATCTTCAGGTGAGGATCATTCTCCTGATCTTCTCTGATCCTGGTGGGTGACCATTCCTCGTTGACTACAGTAGTTCTTGAGACTGCAGCTTCCCTAGATTCCGCCTTGTTGCAGTGGGAGCAGTCTGTTGGGCACGGCCGTCTGAACAGGGAGTCGGCATTTCGGTGACTCACATCAGCAGGATGTTCACCCCTGTCTGATTTCCCCTGTGACTGGAGTTCTTGGGTTACAGGAATCTTGGGGCGCTTAGACGGACTGCGTACGTGCTCTAGCTCGCCACACTCCCGGCATTTGATCTTCTTTGGCATCTTGTCTGGCATACCTTTCAACAAGTTTACGATCTGGTCAAGTTTGTCATCGTCATCTTCTTCCTGCATGGTCCTACCTTTGTTGTACCGCGAGCTTTTCTTGGCTGCTTTGCATTTAAGAGGTTCTTGGTTTGCAGGAGTCGTAGGACGCTTACACAAACTGCGTGCATGCTCTGGCTGGCCACAATTACAGCACCTGATTTTCTTCGGCTTCTTGTCTGCCATACCTTTCAACAAGTTGACGATCTGGTCAAGTCTGTCATCGTCACCTTCTTCCTGTATGGTCCTACCTTTGTTGTATCCCGAAGCCATCGTGGCTGCTTCATATTCAAGAGCAGCAGTCAATGCATCGGCGAATTTTTTAGGATGGGCGAATCGAAGCGTCTTCTCCATATCGTGGTCACACAAGCCGTCAATAAAGGCCTGGATGCCTAAACATTCCATCATGTTCTCTGGTGCTGACGGATAAGCAAACCGAACTAGTCGGGCAATATCCATTTCATACTCTTGAAGGGTTTCGTCACGTTTCCGCCTTCGGTTCTTCAGCTGGAATCTGTACAACTGTTCCAAATGTTCGTGACCATATCGCATGTCCAACCTCTTCTTCAGCAGCTCGAAATCATCCGTTTCTTCCAGAGGTATCGCCTGAAGTACATCTAAGGCATCTCCCCGGAACGCGATAGTTAGGTTCACTGCTTTCTCCTTATCGGACCAATTATTCACTCTAGCGGCTGCTTCGAACTGTTTTACGTAATTGGTCCACGACATCTTTCCATCGAACGTTGGGGCCTTCACTCGGGTAAAACTGCCAATATCATCTGTCTTGGGTTGTGTTTCTGGCTTGCAGATCTTGATCTTCTTTTCTTCTGCTGAAGTGTCCTGTGTTCTTAAATCAGCAATCTTTGTCTCCAACTCCTTGATTTTCTCGTCCATCTGATTTTCCATCGCTGTCATCTTATTTTCAATGTCTGATTTTAGAGACGTAATTTTATTCTCGACGTCAGCAGCAATGTCATTTTTTAACTATAAGATGTCGGCAGAAATGTCATTTTTCATAGTGGAAATCTTCTCGTCCATATTAGTAGAAATATCGTTCTTCATGGTTGAAATCTTCTCGTCCATGGCAGAAATTGACGAGATTATGGTGGAAGCCTCGTCATTGAATAAAAATAATTCTGGATTAAAGCCGTTATTTTCCAGTGCCACTTTAAGTCTTTCTACTAATTCACTTTTCGTAGCGGACGTTTCCAACTCACGATCTTCCAATTCTGCCCTTAATTCCGTGACTTTCAGATCACATAGTCTCTTGGCCATTTTTACGTAGCAATTTATTTAAATTATCCCACTTCTGACACCAATGTAATGTTTTTGTTATTTATTTAAACAATAAACGGGTGGGATAAATTTTAAACACTCGGTGTTGCTACTTACTAATTTATTTAAACACTAACTCACTAATACTAATTTATATGTACTTAACTAGTAACTTAAATTTAATTTATATGCACACTAACTTATTAATTTATAACACTTTTATATTCACTTAATTACTGTTTATCTGTCAAGATCACTTTATCAACTCATAAACTAAACTCATCCGCTGATCGGTCCTGTATTTATATCAAAGCTTTCTTTACTAGAACATTCCGGATGGGACAAATGCCTTTCGCGATATTTCTTAAAATGCCTTTCGAGAACATGTTTAAAAAAGGACGGTCACCGTAAATCCCAATAGACCTTCTCAGAATTCGGCGTGCTCGCCATTTTCTTAACTCCGTTAACATAAGGTTACAGGACCGTACTTAGTATCTGCTTCGGTGTGCGAGTTCGTAACAATATATCTTATTGTTAAAAGTGAAATAATTTTGATTAATGCATACATCAAATAAGTTAAGTATACGATTAAAACAACCAGATAAATCCAACTACGCAAAACATCTACTTGATACCAATCATTCATTAATACACCTAACACAAAACTAGAAGTGCTGCATATTTGTGAAAAGAAACAAGAACTGGATTTCCTTGAAGAATTGGAAATTAGAAGACATTTAAGAAACCCACAATATGAAGTTTTCAATGAATAGTTAAATCTAGGGAGTTCTCCACTAATAAACTGTCTTAAGTGATAATTGTAAAGATCAGCAGATATAGTTTTCCTGGTTTTCTATATCATTGCACAGTTATACTGATCTTAATTGGAAAAATGATATCCAGGATATCACCATAGGGCTAATAATATCTAAGCTTCAATATTTGTAATATCACATATTCTTCTTTTTTCTATTAACATATATTAAGTCAACCACAAGTTAGGTCAGTTCTTGGTCTAGCCAAAAATAACTACTAAACATCAGGTAGGCATCAAATCAAATGTAACTTCTGTCATTCTGACAATGATATTGATTTATCGAAACAATTGTCAATTTTTTAGAATTTTCAACAATTTTTATTATATTGTGGTATTAACTAGAAACCTTGAGTTTCATTTAAAACACTAATATGAGTAGATTCCACGAAGTAAGGGTCGAGACAGTTAATAACATTTTGAATATCTACTTCACTGATATTCATAGTTTTCTTTTGATTTTAACATTATAAACAACTAAGTATTACTTTTATCTATTTGAGTGTATTGTAGCGAATTTGGGTAATAACATTTTTTATTTTCTTCTATAAACGATAACAGTTTTGAATAGAGAATGAGGAGACATTTCTAACGATAAATCACAAGCTCGTACTCCCAATTTAAAAATTGGAGGTTGCACCTATCATTCGAAGTGGGTTGAAGGTAGGGATCACATTTTCACGTTGAAGAATGTCAATTTATAATTTAAATTTGACGTGTTTCGGGATTTTTTATAGTTATTATGTACAGTAACCGATATAATGAATTTATTTCATTTGGCTTTCGCTGTATAAATGCGAATGCCAACTGCAAACGTCAACGGAATTTAGAAACGATCATTGACCTATCATTATACAAAGTGACCAATATAAAAAACTGCTTAAATATTTTCTACAATGAAAAATATCACCAAGGACATGTATTAATTGAAATATTTAAAACACAGATTTTGAGTTAGGACATAATTTTCTTATAATTGAGTGTTTGCAATTAAGGTTCTTATAGTACAAATAATGTTTTCCAGAATACAGTTAGATTATCTAAAAAAATAACCCGGTTTAAGTTTTTACTTACTTTCTACATACATATTATATAATTCATTCCGTACTGCCATTTTACTCACTTCAGGTGAGCCATCTGTTTTTAATTTAAGTCGACGTTTCGGATAGAGCTCACCGACCATCTGTCACTTGAAAGCCAATATTGCCAATATGTTTAGTGTTTTTTTTTGTGATTTTGGCAATTCTGATACAATGACAACAATGAGTGAGTATGATAACAATTTTAAAAACCAGCATCCAGATGTCGCTGTTCGTTGCCAGATTTGAATAAAAAATACACAAACATGTGGGGTTAGATACTGTTTATCGATTAGCGAGATAAGTTTTAACCCGAAAGGCTTTCTCAGCGTTAGTAATATGGATATTGTTAATTATATGGTATTAACATCGAGTTTTTATATCAAGGAGTAGAAGTAGAAGCCTCCATTTAAAAGTATATATGCATAGTACAGCCTCTCAACATAGACGTTCGGATCCGTCGTTAAACTGTAGGTCCCTTCTATCTGTGTTAACTGGAGAGCACAACACAGGTAGAAGTGAGAGGTCGCCTACGTCCGATCACGGATATGGCACTGTAAGAAGAAGAAGATGCATACACGTTTTTTGAGGCAGGATTTGTGACTCAATGTGGAGTTAAGAGAGTAGACGATATTTATATTGTTATTGGAAGGGTAAGTAAACTAATCACGTAGGATGCAATTATGTACCTTACTTGCTATTTTTCATTTACAATGAGCTAAATTATTGTTTGTTTCTTTTTCCAGGTAAAACTTTCTCGACGGATGAACGAACCCGCTTTATAAGTGTGGATGGAAGTGTTGAAACTGCTATTACACCTGTATTATATTATAAAAATGCTAAAATACGTCTTAAAGTGCTTTAAACAAGGGTTGTACAATGCACTCTACAGCTGCGTATGATCCACAGACACTATGTTGACATTTAAGTGACAGTTTGCTTGAGTGCCCTATTCTTTGAGGAAGTTGACAAACCTGCTTTATTTTTATTGGTTATTAAGCAAAAATTATATTCAGATATTTAGATTGTTTATCCTAAATGGACTCGCCTTTCTAAAAGCCGAGTCAGGAGTTTTACAAATAACGTATAGTGTTTAGTTTTCTTTAAATTTAACTGTAACTAATATTCTATATACTTAGTCGTTGCGAAGTAGTCCTAGAAAGACTTACAAATTACGGCTCGAAGTAAATAAAACTATTTAGACTTTTTATCTGTGTTTCACTGAGATCCATTATACCTTTCATTAGGTTATGGGCCCAGTCACGGATTGTGATTGTGCGTGAGTTTCAGTTGTTCAGTTGAAATAAAAAATAAATAAAAAATAAATGGCGAGTGGCGCGTCAACTGTGATGAAACGGAGTTTAAAACTCTTTAATGGAGAAAACTATTTAATGTGGAAATTTAGACTTTCGGAAATAATCGAACAAGAAGGTGCGAGTAGAGTGCTGAACGAGGATCCACCAGAACCACTTACTGATGAGTGGATAAAATGGGAGCGGTTTGCCAGAGGTACCTTGATTGAATATTTGGACGATATCACACTGTCACAATTACCTCCAGGACGGGCGACAGCTCGACAAATCTTAGAAAAGTTCGATGGACTATATGCTTGCAAAAAGGTATCCACTCAACTATGTGTCCAAGATCGATTGTTTAACTGCAAACTAAAGCCTGATAGATCAATGAAGAAACACATGCTGGAAATTGAAGAAATGGTGCGTGATTTAACTGCATGTGGCTTAGAAGTGAACAAGACAACAAAAGTATGGTATATGCTCAACTCACTACCTTTAAGTTATGCACCAATTAAAGCTGCAATAAAAACAATGACAGATGATAGACTTACATTGGCCTTTGTAAAAGGAATGCTCTTCATTTTCGTAGTACAAACGACAAAGGGTGGAAGAAAGAAAAACATTTTCCTAAAAATAAAACATGTAAAAACAAACAGGTGCAAAAATGTTTCCATTGTGGTAGGAAATACCACCATAAACGTGATTGCTTCTTCTACAAACAGAGTTTGAAGACGTATCAAAAACCTCACTATCAAAAGAAGAAAAACAATCATCAGGAGACTAGTGCTAGTGTTTCTGCAGCAGTAGAGGAACCGTTTGCCTTTATGTGTACTAATGATTCAAATTACGAAGAAAAAGAATCAGGACGTTTTATATTAGACTCTGGTGCTACCGAGCATATTATCAACGATTTGGGGCTCTTCACAGAATACAGACAGCTAGCGAAGCCAATTTGCATAACTGTGGCGAAGAAAGGTGCAACCATCGAGGCGACACATATTGGGCAAGTGGAAATCAACACAACCCTTGGCTACAATGGAACATTGAAGGATGTCCTCTACAGCAGCAGTATACCTGCCAACCTCATCTCAGTGAGGCGTATCCAGGAGGCTGGGATGCCAGTCGTGTTCACGGAAACTGGCAACGTGGAAATCAAAAGGGGAAGCACGACAATGATAAAAGGTAAGTGCATAAATAATTTGTATATTATTGAGCTTATAATACAAAATGCGCGAAATACAGCACGGGCCGCAGGCCACGTGGCAGCTGTTAAAAGTATTGACAAAAATATATTGTGGCATGAACGAATGGGCCACATGAGTAAAGAAAAATTTTCAAAATTTAAAGAAAATGAACTTGAAAGTGATAATATTTATTTAAAAAATATAAATCCCATAAATTCAGTTTGTGAAGCGTGCATAAGCGGAAAACAAACACGCCTTCCTTTCGCCAAAATAAAAGATAAACGTCATATTAATAGACCGCTATTTATTGTTCATTCAGACGTATGTGGTCCAATAACACCATCTACGATAGATGATAAAAATCATTTTGTAAACTTTACAGATGAATATACTCATTATACCGTAACTTATTTAATGTCAAAGAAATCTGAAGTCTTTACTTATTTTAAAGATTACGCTGCAAAAGGCGAAGCCCATTTTAATACGAAAATTGTCAATTTATATTGCGATAACGGTCGAGAATATTTATCTGGCGAAATGAAGGAGTATTGTAAACAAAAAGGAATAACATATCATCTTACGGTGCCATATACTCCGCAACAAAGCGGTGTGGCGGAACAGATGAATCGAGCTTTAACCGAAAAAGCACGTGCAATGGTATATAGCTCGGGTTTAGACAAACGATTTTGGGGCGAAGCAGTTTTAACTGCAGCTTACTTAGTAAATATGTCACCTACTAAAGCCATAATATTTAATAAAACTCCCTACGAAATGTGGCATGATAGAAAACCGAAATTAAGTATTTTAAAAATATTTGGCTGTACAGCTTATGTACATAATAAAACAAAAACAAAAAAATTTGATAGTAAATCATCTAAGGGAATTTTTGTGGGTTACGTGCCAAATGGATATAAGATTTTTGATTCAGAATCGAAAAAATTCATAGTTGCACGAGATGTAATTTTTAATAGTACAAAAGCCAAATAACGTAAATATCGTCGACTGCAAATGGGTGTTTACAATAAAAGACGATAGTAATGGAAATTGGGTCAAATGTAAAGCTCGCTTGGAAGCGCGCGGTTTTAGCCAAAGAAAAATGTTAGATTACGATGAAACGTTCGCGCCGGTAGCGCGAATCAGCACTTTTAGATGCTTGCTTGTGTTCGCAAATCAAAATGAGCCGTTAGTTCATCAAATGCATGTGAAGACAGCATTTTTGAATGGAACATTAAAAGAAAACATTTACATGAGAGTACCTGACGGTGTTGTAGTTAATGCAAATACTGTTATATGTATATTAAATAAGTCTTTATACGGCTTAAAACAATCTGCTCGATGTTGGTTTGAATGTTTTAATAACGTATTAATTGAAAAAGGATTTGTAAATTCAGCAGCAGATAATTGTTTATATTTTTTGAACAGAGGAAATGTCAATAAAAATATCTATGTAATTTTATATGTGGATGATTTAGTGATTGCAACTAAAGATAACAATACAATGAATAATTTTAAACAGTTTTTAATGAAACAATTTGATATGGTTGATTTACAAGAAATTAATTATTTTTTGGTTATAAGAATAAGCAGATCTAACTCAGAAATTTCACTTGATCAAACAACGTATTTAAAGTCTGTATTACAAAAATATAATATGAGTAATTGCAACCCCGTCAGTACACCATTACCAGTAAAAATAAACTATACCGCATTAAATTCAGAGGATAGTTATGATGCACCTTGTAGAAATGTAATTGGCTGTTTAATGTACGCAATGCTGTGCACACGTCCCGATCTGTGTACAGCGGTAAATTTACTAAGTAGGTACCAAACTAAAAATAATAAAGAATTATGGTTATTCTTAAAGCGGGTATTAAGATATGTAAAAGGAAGGATTAATATTAAATTGGTATATAGAAGAATTGACAATTATGCACAAATATTAACAGGGTATGTTGATGCTGATTGGGCAAATAATGAAGTTGATCGCCGAAGTACAACGGGCTGTTTATTTAAACTGTATGACAATTGTATAGTAACTTGGATTACACGGCGACAGAATTCGGTTGCAGCGTCGTCAACCGAAGCGGAATATATGGCCGTTTTTGAGGCTGTAAAAGAAGCCCTATGGCTAAGATCTTTATTTGTCAGTATTGATGTCAATGTGTTTAAACCAATAATTTTATATGAAGACAACCAAAGTTGTATAGCAATGTCAAATAATCCCGTAAGTCACAAACGTTCTAAACATATCGACATTAAATACCATTTTACAAGGGAACAAGTAGAGAACAAAATGATCTGTTTGAAATATTTGTCCACAGGTAATCAAGAAGCTGATTTGTTGACAAAGTCGTTGCCACCACAGCAGTTCAAGGAACTGAGAAAGAAAATGAGATTAGAAGAAAAATAATGTTCACATTATAAAATTCTTTTTATTACTGATTTAGAAATTTAAGTGTTAATGATCTGGTTAGGTTTTGTGGGGTTTCCCTAACCCAAGCAACAGATTTTGGATCATTGTGAATTCCCCAGAAAGCCGTAAAGTAATAAGTTTTTCCTCATATATTTTTGAGGGGGTGTATTGATTATTAAGCAAAAATTATATTCAGATATTTAGATTGTTTATCCTAAATGGACTCGCCTTTCTAAAAGCCGAGTCAGGAGTTTTACAAATAACGTATCGTGTTTAGTTTTCTTTAAATTTGACTGTAACTAATATTCTATATAGTTAGTCGTTGCGAAGTAGTCCTAGAAAGACTTACAAATTACGGCTCGAAGTAAATAAAACTATTTAGACTTTTTATCTGTGTTTCACTGAGATCCATTATACCTTTCATTAATTTTCAAAAACAAATATCAACTTTATGTATATTACCTCCTGAACAGATGAAACATGTTGAAAAGGACCTCCATTGATTTTTTCCAGTTTAAAATATTCCAGCAAATTTATAACTAATTGTCGCGCTTTAGAATTAAGCTCTTTGCCAGGCATTTTCTAAAAAAATTTATTTAAAATACCATTATAAGCAACATCAAGTATTTAGCCCCTTAGTGCGCCAAATAAATTTTAAAAAACGGCCCTTTTTCACCAATTATTTTATTTATGAATTTTGTTCTACATATGAAAACACAAAGAAATACTGCTAAAACATTTGGAAATTTTTTATATTTTGACAGAAAAATACAACTTAAGTAACCTTATTTCGCCAAACCGAGTTAACTCGTGCAAAAAAATGTTTTTTCAATCCAAATTTGCAACATTGTGATACATTTTGAAGCATGGTATGACGCAAAGAGGCACATCACAGTCACGACACATATATCTCGTTTCTTTACGGATTTTTTTATTTTTCTCATCTCTTTTCCGTGCGCAGATAAAGCACTAACGTGTTGGGTTTGATTTTTTTTCCGTTGGCGGTATGAAATCTGGGAAATGCGGTGATGATAATCTTAGTAATATATTTCTTTCCTCTTTTCCTTGGTACAACATAGGAAGATAGATGTTGATCTACACGATCAACACCGCCCATTGTATTGTTGTAACCAAGAACAGCTTGCGGTATCTTCATTTTGCCTTTACACGTCTCGATTTCTACCATCGAGCTGTTATGAATTGTAGAAATGAGAGAGACATCCTTTTCATCCTTCCACTTCATTACACATACTTTTCCTCTCTGAAAAGCAATTATTTCTCCATTTTTCAACTTTTTATTTTTAACTTCTACGGGTACTTCTTTCCTCGAAAGTCGCAACATTCCATATGCATCAGTCATTTTGAAGTAGAAGATCTACCATTTGTGGAGAATTATAGAAATTGTCCATGTGAGACAATAACCCTTGTTCAATAATGATTTCATCAACGTCATGACTATTTGGGAGGATGCGGGGAGATCGTCAAAAGCCCGATCTAAGAGAGTACCTTTTCCTGTAGAAATTATAAAACTATATATATATAACCACTTTTTGATTCGCATAACAAATATATTTTTATCCCAAATCTCGCTCGCTTGAGAGGAATGTACTGCGCACATCCCAAACGGCTTTTATAAAGTAGAAGACTCTCATCAATCGTCACTAATTGTTGCGGCGTAATTAGGTTTTTACATTTATTGTTTATATTTTCATAAACTTCCCAGATTTTGTTTAGTTTTGGACGGTTATCTGGATCAAAGTCTTCGTTATTTGACAAATGTAAGTATTGTTTTATATTTTCAAATCGTTTTCCAGTCATACAGTTTAGAAAAAAGGCGTATACAGTAGTGGATTTTTTGTCCAGTAATGCCGGTATTCGGGTTTTCTTACAATACTTTGCAATAGAATAACAGCAAGGAACACTCTAGTCTCATTCGGATTTGTTTCATGCCACACACTATTTGCTCTCCCCTGTATCTTGCTGGCCGCATATCTGTTAGTCTCGCTTGTTATATGTTGAATTAAGAAATTGTCAAAGGAGAGCTCTAAGAAATTCAAACAATTACTATTTTGATCAACATTAGCAGCTATAACAGGAGCTCCCGTAAACGGAAATCTGGGAGGTGCCTGACAATTTCCAGGAAGCTGAAACCATTGTCGTGCAGCTGCAAGATTATTGTCGTCACTACTTTCGCCATCGGAAATATTTTCAAGTTCGGAATCGCTCTCACTCATTTCCAAGCTTTCATTCTCGGAACCTGCATCCCATTCGGCGTCACTAGCATCACTATCCATAACGTCAATTCGTAGAAAAGAACGATATCAAAATATAACACATAAAGTTCAAAACATAAAGTCAAAATAAAACGTATGTAAACACAAGAGCAAACGCTGCGAATATACTAAACTCGAATTTTTACTATGTGCTCCTTTTACCAAAGCATGAAATAGCAGAAGAGCTATTGAAGAGACGCTCGGTTGAGCGAGAATGCGTTACGAACTTATATCTAAAATATACGGTTGAGATACTTCTGAATAAAAAACATACCAAGATGCCCGAATATACTCGGGCTCGCGGAAAAAAGTCAGACAAGCCATCCCGAGTTAACTCAGCTGAGTGCATTAACCTTCATGTGACGGACATCAAAATTTTACGAAAAGGACTAACTGGGGTCCGAGAAGACCCCATGCGCAAAATTGCAGAAATGCTGTATTTTGCTTTAAATTAAATATATAGAAAAGAAGTTTTATTAAAGTTTTACTATTAACCATTTATTAGTCAAAAATCATCACGAAAAAATACAAAATACCCTAATCACTAATACTAAGCTAGATATCATTTTAACATTTTTTACAAACTATCTCCGATTTTGAATGTTCTAGGCACACAAAGTTATTACACCTAATACATATTTTTCTGGATTTTCTGCCTTTTCCTCTTTGACGCATATGGCAACGCCCCCTGGTAAAGTTTTGTTGTTCAACTCTATGTTCTATTGCATCCAGTAGTTCGGGAAAAACGTCTGTCATATGCCGTTTTCTATTCGTCTGAATGTATTTATTATTATATCGCCGGAAAACGTTTTTCTTTATGAGTTCTTTTCCTAGTCCCAAAATATACATTTTACGTTTATCCAAACTGTTTTTTCGCCAATCCGGCTTTTTCAGTAACCACAATTTATAAGCATTTATTCCTGCGATATCTATAAGATGTGAAAAGATTGCCATTGGCCAGCGGTTTGACTTTCTCTGCACTGTATATTCTTTGGCCAACTTATCTGAAGTGTCGACAGCACCTTTTGTTTTGTTGTAATGAAGAATAATTTCTGGTTTATAGTGCTGTTTTCTCCAAACATACTTAAAAACTCTTTCTTGTACGATACCGGTAGAAGTTCCCTGGGAATAAATGTTTTATTTTTCCGGAGGGTTCCACATAAAGTAATATTTTTTTTCCACAACTTGTCAGCAATTTCTAAACTTGTAAAAAAGTTATCGGTCGTTATTCCAAATCCGCCTTCTAAATGGTCTGTCAAATCTAGGACAACCCTTTGACCTTGACCCTTTTCCGCTTTGTTACCTTGTTTTCCTAAAAATTAATAGATGCATAGAAATATAAAGTTTGCCTATATTGCTTTTCAAATAACTTACCCAAATAAACTTGTATGTTTGCAATATAAGAAGTGGTGCAGTCCACAAGAGCCCATATTTTGATTCCATACTTATCAGGTTTACTCTTCATATAGACTCGGAATGGTGCCTTACTCCTAAATAGTACAAGCTGCTCATCTACACATAGATGGTCGCCAGGATTGAGTGATTTTTTACATTTTTACAATTAGAAGTGAAAATATCGAATATATCTCTTATCGGAGCTAGCTTATCTACTAATTTTCGTTCTTGTCTTGTTTGGAAATTATCAAAGCGTAAAAATGAAGTAATTTGTTTGAATCTGTCTCTTGACATTGCAGCAGGAATTATAGGACGACAGTAAGAAATATCTTGACACCAGAGCATTTCGATAGGCTCTTTCGATCCGTGAAGTGCGCCAAGAATAAGCAACAGTCCAATATAAGCTTCAATCTCTGTAGAATCAACAGGTACAAAAACTTTAATTTTATTCCGATTTTCTATATTCCATTTATCATAATATGTTTGTGCCTTTCTGTTTGTTCAGAATATCCGGAGATAGGAAAAGAAGAAAAGCGTCTTTTATACTTGAGATATCAGAACTGTAATTTGTAAGGCCTAGAGCATGTCTCCGAATATTAGCTTTTGAACGTCTAACTTTTGTGTTTCCTGGAAGTTTTGACCACTCAGTTCCATCTTTAGATTTATATACTGGAATGCCCTGGCTGTTACTAACTGTTGGTTCCTCTGGGTTCGTTTTCTCTATACTTTGATCAACAACTATTACATCATTTTCTTTCTCTACTTCTGTGACAATGTCTTCATCTTCTAAGTCACTCGATGTTTCCTCATTAATAACACTATCAAACTCTGGATCATCACTTTCAAGTATACGTAACATCTCATCGACAGTAAGCCCCTTGCGATTGTTTGTAAATAAAAACTGACTCATTTTCAAAACGATGTACCTACCCTACTCGCAATATCACAAGAGACTAACCCGAATATTCAAGTCTAAAAATTATATCGCAGTGCGGGGAATCCCCCGTTTGAACTGGTAATTTACATTTTACAATTATATGGGTAAATTATATGGGTACATGGTCATAAGTAAAAATCCATCATGCCATCCTAATACCAACATCAAAGTCAATTCATTGTTGATCGAAAGAGTTAAGCAGTATCAGTATCTTGGCATGTGGATCAACGACAAACATGATCAGACTATGGAGATTAAAGTTAGAATCGAAAAGGCGAGAAATGTTTTCTTCAAAATGAAACAACTATTCACTAATCCCCACTTAAATCTCCAACTCAGACTGAGAATGATTAAATGCTACGTAATCCCAGTGCTTCTGTATGGACTGGAATCATGGACAATCAACAAAATCGCAATGAAAAAGCTCCAGTCTTTTGAAATGTGGATCTTCCGGCGGGCACTAAGAATATCATGGACAAAAAAGATTGCCAATGAGGAAGTTCTACGCCGAGTAAAAAGAGAAAGAGAACTAGTGAACGTGATTAAAGCCCGAAAATTAGAATATCTCGGTCATATTATGCGTGGAGAGAGATACGGTATACTACGACTGATAATGGAGGGAAAGATCGCAGGAAAGAGATCGATAGGCAGAAGACGTATGTCCTGGCTAAGAAACCTCAGAGAATGGTTTGGATGCACATCCCTCCAACTCTTCAGAGCCGCGGTATCCAAAGTAAAAATAGCTGTAATGATAGCCAACCTCCATAAAGAGACGGCACCATAAGAAGAAGAATGGGTAAATTCCCTGTGAGTAAACAAACGTTAAATGTATGGGATTCCCCGATTTTACTAACAGTTCCGGGATTATTTTATCGGACGTAAAAGGCTGACCGGGGTCTGAAGAGACCCCTGGAATATAAAACTATTTTTGTTTTTACCAGCCAATAAAAACTACTAAATACAACATATTTTATCAAAATAATTCATAAACTGCAGCTAAATGAAAGATCAATATTTAAAAATTTGCGTTTGCACAGATACAGCAAAAACATAAGTCATGAAGTACAAACGGACCCCGGCCAGTCCTATGAAGGTTAAGGGGTTGAGGGACTGTCTATTCGTCCGGGCGCCCGGACGAATAGTAGATTGCGCTATACACCCGGGCGTAAAAATACGCCCAGAAGAACAGTGTGGGAGGCTATTAATCCGAGCATGCAGTAACACTAAAATCCTTTAAAAAATAAAGTTAGGTTATAAATTTATAGGTCACAACTTACAAAAAGTAATTTTGGTTGTGAAAAGCACATTTAAAAGCATTAAAACGACTATTAAGTTTTTATTTAAAATTTGTTATGTATTTATACTATGATAATAATTAATTATTTGCGTCATAGCTTTATTTCGGTTTTCTTGACATGTAAAATTAATTCCATGTTGATATCTCATAGCTCATTTTAAAAGAAATGTTAAGTTTTGCCACTTTTTATTAATACCTACCTAATGTCTTTCAATAAATCTTTTTAATGAGGATTGAAGTAGATATAAACATGAAAAATATAGGGGAGACCGGGGTAATGTGGCCGCCTGAAGAAAAAATTGGGATTTGGACCAGAATTTTTTTTGAAATTATGTTTTTTTTTACTAATACTCCTCATTCATATGTTCACTCGAACCTAAGATATCAAACAACTGTTAAATTCGAATGCAACTTTTGTTTTATTTAAAAAAGTACAAAATTGTAACTCGCCTTATTACCCCGCTATATGGGGTAATGGCGCCACGGGTGGCTTTATTGTTAGTTAGAAATCGAAAGACATTTAAGCCTAACTGGGCAATAGGAGTTGCCTACCGTACCGACGGAAATCATTTTGTCATTTGCCGCCAGGAAAAGTACTGATATGGCCCGCCCGGTGTTGAAGGTCACTGTTCCTTAAAGAGTTAGATAAATGGATTATATGTACAGTTTTGTTTGTTTCATAAGCATGGTAAGTACAACTATTATTTTATTTAATCCTAGATATTTCGTGTTAATGTGTCCAAATATCTCCATTGGGTGGTAACAAGAAGTAATAATTCTTATATTGTATGATTGAATTAAATTAAATTGTTGCTTGTATGATGTAACCTCAAGTCATTGTATGTGAAAACTCTGCCAAAATCTCTACTTATCGATTGAAAAGGAAACTTTCTTTCAAAATAAGAAATGAACAGCATATTCATTTGGCTCTGATTAAAGGTACCTTCATTAAACTTGAAGCCCATCTAGATCCAAGTTCTTCTATCGGTGAAGTTGACAATCCCCCATTTTCTTACTGAGCGTGACCCATTTTCCACATGCATATTTTTGGTGCAATTTACTTTTACACCGGAAAACACCTTAATATAGAAAATAAAATGTTTTGTAGTGTGTTTCAAATATGTTTTTTTTTATTTTGAGTGTCCATATATTGTTAACAATTAGTATTAACTAAAAATATAGTTATATTTTTCCGAAAGATTTAAAATATATAATTTCCATTTAATCTCAGGATATTGTATAACATTATTAATTAAAATATATAATATGCATTTTTACGGTGAAGCATCAGCTTTTTAGATGAAGTATTTTTATGAATGTATGTAAATCAATATGATGCACAGTCGAAAGTTTCTTATGGCTCAAGTCCAAAGTAAATTCGTATTATAATCAATTCACATATCCCGGTTCCCTATTTATTTGTTGTTTACTTTCAGGAGGACGAGACTACTACAAAAAGGAAATAAAGCACTATTGAAATATTTTTTAACAATATGTTAACAAAAACATTACCAATATCAAACGATGACAACCAAATGAATAAAGATTCTTTTTCAACAGCTTTAAATCTGGAAACACATTCAGAAGTTGATCAAATTATCTATTTTGATAAAGAAGCCAAAGAAACATCCGTTGGATTTGAAAGTCGTTCGGGACCATCTATTATTGCTGATTTTCCTACTAGTTCAATCAGTGAATACGACATTGGTACATTTATTGGAAAGACTGGTAAGCTAGACGATTTCTCTAAAGAGATATTACTGCTACAATATTGGAATCCACCTCAAGGGTACAACTTTACATCATCTATCCAAAAAGACAGTGGAGGAAAGATCGCCGGCATAATCGAGAACTATTTACAAAGTTTCCATGGCTTGCCTTTTCAAAATCACATCAAGGTCTTTACTGCCGTTATTGGCCATTGTTTTTGCCAAGTTTGGCTGCTAGTGTTTGCAAAAATTAGTGGTAAAACATGTGACCAATTTTCAAAAACTCCTTGGCAAAGATAGTTGCCTAATTCAACACGAAAACCATCTCTATCATAAAACAGCTGTCGAAGCTGGTAAAGAATTTTTAATAAAGGTGCACTCCCCTCAACTTTGTGTAAGCAATATGCAAGATAGAGTGGAAGAAAATAGAGAAATGTCTTCAACCGTCAAATGTGTTTTGTTTTTGAGAAAACAAAACATCCTATTACGAGGCCACCGTGATGATGGCAGAATAGCAATCATGGAACTTCTTGAACTGTCGATTCTGATTCCAACTTCAGTTGTTAAAATGAACTTTAAAGACTTCGGGGAATCAGCTAAGGTCTTGTTTTCGAAATTTCAGGTTGCTATTCTGTATGGAAGTACTGGAAGTCTTTATAGAATCGTTTTTAGCAATGAAACTGCCATATGGCAAATCGTTAAAGCAACAACAGAAAACAAAAAATGAAGGCATTGAGGCGATACACGAATAAATATTTTTTCAAAGCTGCCTGTTAGCATAGTTACTGCCGAGAGATCATTCTCAGCCCTTCGGAGATTGAAGAACTGGTTGAAAACAACAATGAGAGAGTATAGACTTGTAGCTCTAGCTCTGCTGAACATTCACAGAGGGATGTCACAGCCACTAAATGCGTGTAAAAATAGAATGTGTTTTTTAGTACGAGGATATTGGTCAAAACTTTGAGAAGAGTATATTTGTGTCTTAACATTGCCTTTGCCAACTTTTTCAAAGAAAATTTCCTGTCGATGTGATTGAGTACGTCCAATTAAAATAACGAGCAAATCAATATCTTCTCCTATGATGACGGCAGTCTTTTGATGTTCTGATAATGCAATAGCTGTCTCGATGATGAGATCATCAGCATCATCTCTGGCTTGTTTTGTTGTGATATTAACAGTTAAGTGCAGCAGTTCTTCTTTGTTGTTCCATTGCTTTAATATTTTTACTATTGTCCGAATATCCGTCAAATACAGCAACAATTGTTGAGCCATAATGTCTTTGTAAATATTTAATGTATTTATCTAAAATAATAGAGAAAGTATCCTCTTTGCTCCATACGACGCAATGCAGAAGAAATCCACCATCGATAATGTATGTTACATTATTTTCATCAAGCTCGATATCGATATCGACAGGTATTATATTGTCATATAATGTCGATTTCGTGGTTTTTTGCATGCCATTACTTTCGAATAAAGATGTCGAATAGGGGCTTAGTTCATATTGAAGATATTCTTGTAGATTACTGTCAAATTTTTTGCTTACAGTTATTCTTTGGAAAAGTAACAATGCATCTACAGAGACTTTACAATCATTAATATTGACAAATTTGTTAACGGCTAAAAGCGGCAAAACCTTATCGACGCGTTTTAACTTTATCTCATTAAAGTTTAAACCAGTTATCTTTTCCATAGATTGCAATCCGAGTTCATGGGCTCTGTGATAATTAATTTGGTCATTTCCAACGATTCCTGATGCTAAGGATACCAACTGATTCGTATTTGGAAAGGGATTATGCAGCGTAAACCAAGCAACCAGTTTATTAACATCAGTATTAATTATCCTTTTTTATTCGTGAATCTCTAGCATCAACATGTTGGTCTACAGAATCGAAAGAAATGTTACAAAACCGTTCAATTTTTTCACAAATTGTATTCGTGGCATACATAGCATATACCCACTTCCATAGATCACTTTCTTGTGTACTTCGGCCTCGAGATACTCCTCCTTCTGTCTTCATAGATTTCATAAAACTTTGCTCGATTACCATGTCTGTCCATGTACCAGAATTACATTTTTCTGTTCGTTTTACAGTAAAGAATCCGTTTTTAAAGTTCTGAAAAGTCTGTTCATCCATTGTCTTCTCCAGTTTTATCATATCTTGAAGATACAAATGAGCTGATTTCGCATATAGGAAATGACCATCCGCATGAAAATACGGCAGTAATTTTCGCACTGCCTTCAAATGTTCTTCAAAAAGTCCCAGTCTTTCAGCACGAATGAAATCTAGGGCTATTGATACCATTTCAAAATATTGCGCCCATAACTGTGCTGTGGAACCTCGAGATTTTAATTCATTTAGTTTATCCTGAAATATATCAATTAACGAGTTGGAGCAACTTGTACATCCTTCAACATATTCGTAGGAAACTTCGCGACTAGTCATCTCTTCGATTAACTCATCTAACACACAACCTTCAATCTTCATCTATTCAAAAATCTTCATTGATAATGCAAGTCGTAATAATGTATGGCCTCTGATACTTCTTGCATAAGCGTGATCATTCAACATTTTGTCGACAGAATTTGTAGCATATATTTTACTTAAAGCTTCCTTGAGACCACCGTCCATTATATATCCTATGCATCCAAGAAAAGACATGAGCATATGAAATCCTCCTAGTTTGACAACTGTTCTAGACAAGTCTGAGTTTGCATCTGATACAGCAATCATTTCACGTGCTTTGGAGTACAGGGGTTGGTCAAATGTAATTATGCACATTTTTTGATTATGTGACTTGGCAAAATTTATAGCACAATTTAAAGTGATATAAATTGTGTCTAAATTACTGGCAGGATGATCAATGAAAGGTAGAAATATAACCTGAGAAGTTGCAAAATTCTGATTATTTTTCGTAAGTTGTTGAAGATAGCCATTCCACCCTGGCAACGGTGAAAGATTCTTCCATTTTCCGTATAACCACTAAAAATTAACTGCATTAAATTTTTTTTCAATTAGTACTTGATCATCATGTAGATTTTGGACTTGAATCTTGGTGTACACGTGTAAAAGAGATACATGTGATATTGCTGCCAACTCTTTTGCACTTGGTTTAGTTGTATATTTTTTTATGCGATCATCATAAATTACAGCATCTTTTGGAGTAACTATTTTTATCATTCCCATAACGTGAAGAGTATTATTACCGTCAAGAGTACTGACATTAATATCTGCATTGTCTCCAACATATTGTACCAACGCACCTGACTCTGTAACGCGAATAATCGCCAAGCTGTCGTAGATTTAATATTGGCAAGCCTCTCGACGGAGAGAATTGAGAGAGCGCTGAGTGTGCGAGGTTAAAATTTAGTCATCCATTTGCCGTCAACGTGTAAACACACTTCCAACATAAAAATTTTGCATGTGCTCTGGGAGCCATAAAGTATTTTGCGAAAAACCTGACGATCCTTACGTAGGGGAAGAAAATAGGGCTTAAACCAACAGCTGGCAGCTCTGACCCGTTAAGCTACTGGTCCAGAAAGGGCCGATGACTGAGGATACCAGTAGAATTTGGTGGACTGCGTAATTCATGGTAAATTTCCGTAGACGGCGTTGGTTAGAAGGATTCATTATCAAGGGGGGTTTTTTTATGTAGATATTAATTCACTGATTGGAGATTAATGAGTCAGTGAGACCAGTTCCAGGAGAGTTGAAATATTCTGGAGTGACTTCAGTTGCTGTTCTGGGTCCGAAAAAGGATAAGTGAACAGTTTTCCTTTTTATTCTTCATTCATTTGTACATTCACCTTTATGCGTCACATTTCACAGTTTTTTTATGTAAAGTTTTATTTCTCTTTTTGCGGCAATTACTATAATTTCGCTTACACTTTGTATTTAAAATTGTAATATTTTGCTATAGTTTAAAATATTGGGCTGTTTGCTCTAAACGCTAAGATACTACGGTACGTACCTGGGTACTGCGTTATTTGGTGGATTTTTTCTCAAACTCTGACGATTTTATGTAAATAATTTTGCGCCGTACATAATTTCGACTTATATTTTCATTTAGCAACGCTGAGCTCGTTTGCTATTTAAAATTTTATGATTATGCATTTATTTATATTTATATTCATATTGGTATAAATTGCGGAAGTGTGAACCCATGTAACTGTACATTGTTAATTTTTGGTATATATTATCATTGTATTTTGAGATATTGTACGTGAACCATTTGGTCGTTTCTCTATAATTATAGAATTGAGTCATCGATGTAGTTTGGAGCCCTCAGCTCTTCTGCACCCTGAGTTTGAAGCCTTCAGCTCTGCTCAGAGATTATAGAACCTGCTTGTCAGCTATTTATTTAAGCTGCGATTTCGTGGTAACTGATAATTTATAATTTTATTTTCTTATGATAACTTACCTATCAGTTTAACCTTTGGAGTATGTAGTGAGTGTTGTTAACCCACTGAGGAGTTGTGGGCTAATTAAAGAAGTCTTGGGTGCTTGCCAAAACTTCTCTGGCGCCCTTTTTGAAAACTTAATATTTTTTTTTGAAGAGTTCACCCCTTCTTCGACTCGAAGCTAGTCGACTGGCGAGCACGGGTTGTACCACGTGAGACAACCCGCATATCTATAACGAGCACTGAGAGGGTTGGTAGGTTTCCTCGTTATAACTCTAATGGTAAAATACGAAGCTGTGGATGGTAAACTGCTGAAATTTCACATTGTACAGTATTACTATATGGTGCAGCAATTTCCAAAGTTGATAAAGCATCCAATAATTTTTTAGATTCATATCTTCTGTGAAGAAATTCAGATAGGCCTAATAGTAACTGTGATGAAAATGACCGTCCTCGTATCGAATCCATTATTGCGTGACTGATAGATGTGCATTTCGTTTTTAAATGATCCACCTGTCCTTTTCTATTTTTTAATATAATTTCTTCCAAAAAATGTAATAATGTTTTTGGTATTTCTTCATTAATACCATCTAGCATTTTATTCGGTGGTGGATACGTCTTAGTTTCAGCTACAGATGATCTAATATCTTCCCTAATAATTGCCGCAGCTGCTTCTACAATCCGTAAACGTTCCTCTGCAGGAGTGCTTTTTTATTTTCGTACCAAGCTTTTGATAATACATTAACCTGTGTATGACGGAAAGATATTATTGTAAATGCTCCTATTTTTTTGTGATTATTATGTCAGTTAAATATTTTTGTTGCAGTTTTGTAATAATCGTCTTATCGTCTGGTACGTATTCCGTAAGGACATCTTTCAGATCTTTCAAAGTAAATTGAGAATATTCATTATTTTCTATATAACAAAAAATCTTCTTCATTGCTTGAGTGACTTGATCATTTTGCCGAGGCTTTTCATCAGCAGATGGTACTCGGGTTAAAAAGTTGGTATAGCAAGTAGTATGATACTTTGCTTCAGCAGCGATCAAATCATACTCGTAAAGTATACGTTCCTTTTCTAATTCTCCTAAGGAATCGTTGCATTCTTCTGCTTTTTTAATTTCGTTGTCTTTGAATGCAAGAGTACTTACATTACTTATTGTCCATCTATACTTATTTTTTTCCTTTCTGCTACTTCATTAGCTTATTGGCCACAAAATAAGCATAATTTTTTAAAATCAAACTCTTCATTTCTTTTTTACGAGGTGCACTTGACGTTGAAGGTTCACTCTCTTTTATGCGTCGTTTCGATGCAACAATAGCATTTTTACTAGTGTACACTTTTCGACACTCGGAATGCACATTCACAGAACTTAAAAGTACTTAAATAGTCCATATGTCCATCATTCCTTTCAATACTTGCAGTTTTTAAAGTTTCTAAACCACGTACGCCATTCACGGAAACACCTTATGAAAGTGACTTATCACATATAAAACACAAATCAGCCATAGCTCTTAAAACCGTACGTCCGTCGTTGCGAAGATACAATTTCAAACTAACGAATAATCTTGACTAATACAAAGTGGTCCCTTAAAAGAGAAAGTGGCCTTGAATACAATAGAACATCTGTCCCGGCTATAAATTGAAAAGGCCACTCTACAACTTTTATAATAGGTGCAAATGTCATTTAAGCAATAGAAAGCGAGATATTTACGAATAGAAAGCGATCTTTGATCTTTAATATCTTAAGACGCGGACACGATAGCACTTGTGACTTTTGAGACAACATTTAGAACGACAAAACAAAGGTTTATACCAATTTACAGCTTATTATCTTTTATTCCGAGGTTGACCCCTTTTTTTACCTAATATGACTGGGCTATTAGTAGTTCAACTAAAGAGCAACCTTCAGTCTTGACACCGTCAACAGCAACACCAAGTTTGTCAGTTTCTGAGTTCCAGTCATTATCTTCATCTTCCTGATATAACGTTTAGTAATTTGAACAATTGTACATTTAATATTTATTCCAATAAATTACATGAATGAAAAAAAGGGCTGTTATGAAAAAAAGTGTTGCTAACAATAACAGTAATACTTTACGATTTTTAATTGAACAATGTGCATCTTTTCTATAAACTATATTTTTTAATCCGCAACTACAGCTTGGCACTGGCCGCAAAATCCAAACCTCTCCAAACATTTGGCTTGAGCGAAGTGCAAAGAGCAGGTTTCATTCACCGTTCACCTGATCACACTATGATTTGTGCAACGGAAAATTCTTCATTGAAAATATGGTATGTTCTGCAACGCAACAAAAACACAAGTAATACTAATGTTCATACCATCAACCGAACGGGAAATGTTTAGTTTATTTACAGTTTTATAATATATTTTCTCAATTTCAACAGTAATGTTTGCTGATTGATTCAACCCCCAGTTTAGCGTCCAGAAAAATTTATTAAATTAGGGAAAAATAAAATTTAAACTTCTTATAAAAAAAACTTAAAACTTAATGAAAAATATATTATTGTTATCGAAGCATAGATTTGTTCCTTTTTTTCTCCTGAAGTAGCCGCTTATAGGTAATATAGTATAGTAGATCATAATAACGTTTTATGCAACGACCATGTAATTATGGTAATTAATACACGAGCGAGTCTCTTGTAGCATACGAAGCAAAACATTTTTTACAATCTATTGTTTTACATCTTTTAGTTTCTTCCAAACGATACAATTTTTTTTAGCTGTAAATCCTGGAATGTCATTCATAAGGGGACAATAACAAAACTGAATGTATAACTAGTATCAATGATAATTTTAAAAGCGAAGATTACTTACCGCTGATTATTGTCTGTAAAATCACTCAAAAAATTAACTGGCGCCACTGTCACTCTTCGATGACTCCTCAGAAAACGAATTATCACTTTCTTTTTGTAGCTCTATAATAAATGGTTCAGTCACCGGTTAAACACGTATGTCTAAATCCCAAAACCTCATTTCTTTTTTATATACGTGCTGAATACATTTATGCCAAGTATCAGCAGTAACAGTCTCTAAACCATCGTAAAACAGTTTTTTAACGTGAACCATTTTAAATGATTGGTTTTTTCGTGCAACATAGTTTTTCACTTTGGCACAAATAAGCTCTATCGGGTTTAATTCGCAGTAGTAGGGCGGAAGTCTAAGAACTGAAACGTTAAATTCTTTTGCCATTTCATCAACTATATATTTTATATAATTCGCTCTATGTTGCCGCACCAGGGATCATAATTCAGTTTTTAGCATTGTTTCTTCGTGCGGAATACGTTGACTTGCCAGACAATCCATTACAACACTCTTGCGGCTAGCTGAAGTACGTGTGTGCTCCAGACGGCGACTGTGGTATGAAGCATTATCCATAACTATTACCGAACCGGGAGCCACTTTTGTTAATATTGATTTAAACCATGCTTCAAATCTGTTACCATCCATCTCTTCATGGTAATCACTAGATTTTCTTTACTCGAAAGTCAATAAGCCTCCTTTCACAAATCCTTCTTCGCTTCTCGATATTTGCAATAATGAGTCTGCGCCCTTTTCCAGAAGGAGCTTTCAAAGCGGTAGGCCAACCCTCCGTAAAGGCTTGTCGACTGCTTTGGATATTCAAGTCCTGCCATACTTTTCATACAGTGTGACCTTCGTTAACCCAAGTTTCGTCAAGATAATAAATGTGTCTTCTTTCGTTACGAAACTGTCGTATCTGCTTTAAATAGTTTTTCCGCCATTGAACAATTTCATTTCGTTCGACTAAAGCACTTTTTCTGCTTCTTTTCGGGTAACGAAAGTTCATTAGTCTTAAAGTCCTCCTTAAAACTTTATTGCTGATGTTTGGTAACGTTGCATCTGCTTCTATAGCTTTACTAATTTTTATTATTGTGGGGATTTCATTTTTAAAATAAAAATAATGAATCAGTCTACGTACAGCGTTACGTGTTTGGTCGTCTAAAACAATTTTCTTTCTTCCTCTAGTTTCCTGCTTACAATTTTGATTTCCTTCTCTTGTCAACGTCCCTTGTACATTTCTCAAAATTTTATATATGAAACTTTTGTTAGTTAACTGCACAGAGCCACAGCATCGCTAACGCCTAATTGTTTATCCCTGGGGTACGTAACCCTTCATAAAAATTTAATATAATAATTTTCTCTTCTCTTAATAAATTTGGGCGACGCCGTATCTTGGAGCTAACACCACTACATTCGGCCATTATTGTTAACAAAAAATAAAAAGTAAGCCTAATTTATAAGGTACAAGAAAACAAAAAGTTGTAACTAATCAAATAAAAACACAATAAGCACAAATTGATAAAATGCTAAAACGATCACAGGTGTTCTATTCTATCCTCTCTGTCTTCTACACATCGCTGCATCAAGCTGTCTTTTTTCACAAGTAAGTCTCCGACGTTGTCACGTACGCCGAAATACTGGCAAATAATATTTTTTTAATAAAATATACAAATAGATTAGCTGTGTATTGAATTGATATTTGCATAGATGTTTGTTACAAGTATAAGAAAAAAAATATATGGATTTTATTATTATTTGTGTAATCAATTACCTATCGCTAGAATATACCTGGCAACACCGCTTATAATACATTGCTTGCTAGGGGGTGGTGAGTCACTGTACAGAATTTCGACTTTCGACTATAGTCTGCGAAAAGTCGAGTTTGTAACTCAAAATGACGCGATCTCTATCCGGAAGCTTCTCATGAAGACATTTAAATGAAGCTACGTAATTATAGATAAATAATCGTCAACGTAAAGAAATAATCTATTCCTGAGAATTTAATCTTATTTCGGGTTGTAGCATTGATACGGATGAGATTTACATATAGTTGCCGCCATGTTATTTTATTTTTTGTATGGTTTTCCATAAACTTTATTAAAACTAGAGTATAAACTCTGTATTTCTGATGTAGGTAGACGCCACTGCCTTGAAACAATTAACATTTTATCTATACATATTGTCACCAAAATATTTTAAAGAAAAAACACGTGATGTGTCGCAGAATGCCGTTATTCATTACCCAATATTATTAGAACACAAACACTTAAATTTAGAATTATACATTGCCAAAAATATATTGAAGATGTGCCAAAATTTGACAGTAAAATGGCTCGGTGTTTACCAGACTAATGCAACAGAGGCGGACATTTTATTGTATTTACGTAAATAGAATTTAAAACGTCGCATCTTGCCTTTTTTGGTGTTTCTCTCTTTCCATATTTTTATTTCATAGAAGTAGATATAGTAAGATATGGAAAGAGTACTTAGATTTTGAACCACGATTTTTTTAGTAAGAAAGTTTTAAGGGTAATATTGAGTAACTGATTAGAAGGAGGGAAATGTAATTTTAAATTAGCGTGTTTCTCTGTAAGGTGTTAGACTGTTACTCGCTACAAAAATTATGAAAATTACAACCACGAGCTACAAGTTTCCAAGAGTAAAGTGCTTGAAGAGCAAAATTCGGAAAAAATGTGATATCTTTGAAAATGATTGGATAATTAAGGCGGAAATACACCGTTCAATTTGGTTGAACAATGTAGAAGATTCAGCCAAATTGAATAGTGTAGTTTACGATTCAATGAAAGTGTTAAACCGAATTCACCGTCAAAGAGAATTTTAACTTTTGTTCATCTTTGTTGTAGGACTATAGCCTATTTCAGAAAGGTATATAGTAATAAGGGCGTAGGTAAATTGCGCACAGTGGTCATGAAGTTTCCCAAAATTGGGTAGGATTCGTCAGGTAGTAGCAGCCAGGAGATTAAGTCTCTGTATAGGTAAATTGCGCACAGCGGTCAAATTGTATCCTTAGTCCGGTATACCTCAAAACTTTTTCTTTCTGATATAATCAACGAATAAAAGTTGATGAAAAGGACACTTCTTGTAAACTATCTAACCTAACCTAACCTAACTTTTAAAATTCGTGGAATCGGTAGAAAGTAGTATGCCATTTACCTAGACCCTCTTTAGGGTCACTGGTGCGCAATTTATCTATGAAAAAGAAACATTTTGGGTATACCTGGCTACAAACTGGCCGCTGTGCGCAATTTACCAACCCCGAGTAATAAAACTTCATTAGGTATGCAAAGGGACTACAGAGTGACTCAACGAATATTTCAGCTTTCATAGTTTGGCATTGATTTCATTTAAAATTCTTTCTTTTTATCAAGTGCAGGTAGTACCACCCGCATTGGGATCAATTTTTGGGTTTTGCCTATTTTTATCCATTCACAAACACTTAATATAATGTGCCAAAGGCCAAAGAAAGGATTCTATTTTAACAGAATAAAAATTAGGCATTATGTACATAGTATTAGCTACACTTATTTTCTATTAAACATTATACAAAAAATACATTATACAGAAATTGAAATATACAATATCATAACATTCTTCGTCATCTGAGGAATAGTCATCTCCTCTTGACGTTGTAATTAATGGGTCGACCTTTTCTTTAATTACATGCTGGACTGCTTTTCGCCAGTTCTCTGGTGTCACTTCCTTAATGACTTGATCAAATAGTAACTTAACGTCTTTCATTTTGAACGTCGTGTTGTGTCTTGCTACAAATCCTTTCACTTGCGCCCATATAAATTCTATAGGATTTAGTAAGCAATGAAATGGCAGTGTGCGCAGCACAGTTACACTATGTTTTTCTACTATATCTTCAACTGCATATTTCATAAAACGATGTTTGTGTAAATTTGCTATAGCTAATAACTTTTTATCAAATGATCTTCAAATTCAATAGTTTTGATGGTTAACCAGTCAAAAATGTGTTGTTTTCTCCAAGATGAAGCTGGAGTCTTCTCTATGCGTCGAGAATGATAGCTTGCGGTATCCGTAACTATAACTACTACTGAATCAGCCGGAAGATATTTTATCATTTTACCAAAATAGTCTTCAAAAACATCCAAATTCATTTCCTGGTGGTAATATCCCGTATGGCACGACTGAATGGTTAGCAAACATTCTTTTAAAAATCCCTCTTCCATTCCCATATGGACAATTATTAGTCTCTTCCCTTTACCTGAAGACACCTTAATACCCGTTGACAGGCCTTCCAGGAAAGCTTGGCGAGCACTGTTTATATTTTTGTCTTGCCACATTTTTGGTACTGTATAACCTTCATTAAACCACGTCCCATTAAGATGATAGTATATTGTGCAACAAGTGGGGAAAGCTCAATTTTTCTCACGAGTGTGGAAGTTTGTGGCACAACCCTGAAGGGCGAGTGCCGCAAACACACGAGTGAGAATAGTACTTTTTCCCCACATGTTGCACTCTATACTTTTTCTACAACCGCACAAATCTAAAGCATGCAAGTAAATAGTTACATAGAAAAAGTCTAGGCGTCGAGAATACTTCACTGAACAAGTCTAAGTATCCCCCTACTGGAAAAATTATTGATTCTCCATATTAATGTGTGTAGTGTGGGCAAAGTGCCGTGAGAAGTTATATCTATCCAACTGTTTTAAACAGTGGTTACGGTTAATTAAGCTTTTCCCAAGCAAAATCCATATTTTTAAAGTGGTTAATAAAAGTTTTCTAGTTATCAACGGAATACTGTCATCCTGGCAAAGCTCCATTAAAATCTTATCTGGGGTGCGTATTTCTTTTTTAAAATAAAAAGAATAAACTTTTCATAAAATTACAGTTTTAATCTTTTACTAGTCTACCTGGACTTTTCTTGGGAGGTTCAGCTTGACTTGCTGTCTTTCTCCACCGCAATCATTTAAAAATTGTGGACTTTCCAACTCCAGTCATTCGGGAACATCGGTCGACAGTTTCTTGTACAGTAAAATTCGGGTAATCGTATTTCATGCAATCATTTATTTTTAAAATAATCACTTTTTCACTCACTAATAGTGGAGAGTTAATGGAACATCTTTTCATTGGTGTGAATGTCGCCATTTTATTACAAATATTATACTAATGTGAACACTATATAGAACAGCAAATAATGCGTTAAACTTTTATGCAATGGGTCAGTTTTATTGCTCGCTAATTTCTTTAAGAATACGACCGGTACGTGCTTTGGTACCTACTAATAATAATAAAATTTTATTAGTATACTTGCGAATTTGAAATACCGTGTTTATGACAGGGAGCATTGTGTAAATGTTAAATACAACAAGAATGCATAAAGACCACAGATGCCTCCTCATAAATAAGAAAGTATCCTTTATACCTGCGTCCTAACAGGGTCGGAGTAATCACCAACCAGGTAAAGCAAGGATGCAGTCTGTGACTTTTCATCGTTGCGCATTGTGCAAATAAAAATGGCAGTGTTTCGTCCATGGGAAAACATTGTGTCGAATCAAATGGAAATAGAGAATGAAGTGATTGAAATTAGTGATAACAGTGATACTGAAGATGATGTTTCGGACAACAGGAAGATTAAAAGAAAACATTTGTCAAGTGAGGCAAAAACGATAATAAAAAATGTTTACCAAACTCTAATTGAAAAATGGTGTTCAACTTCTTTCACCATGACAAGTGAATTAACAAAAGTCCCTGTATCTACGGCAAGGGACATTATAAACAAGGGAGAGACAGAAAGACAGAAACGAGAAATGAAAAATTTTTCTAAAATCGATGAAGCGGCGGGAACTGAAATAAAACAATAAATTTACTCTTTTTACAAAGAAAATAGGGTTCCAACAACGTCTATGATTTTGGAAAGACTGAAAGTTTCGGGAATTGAAGTAACCTATTCGGAACAATGCTTTCGTAAATATTTGAAAACCATAGGTTTTGAGTGTAAAACCCTCAACGGAGGGATGAGCATCATGGAAAGTGGACGATTGAAAAGATTGCGTTGGGAGTAGGTTACAGAAATAAGAAGATTTCGCCAAGAAGGTCGATACATAGTTTGGTTGGATGAAACATGGTACGATAGCCATGACGTTATAAAGAAAGGATGGACTGATGGCACAAAAAGTTGTTGTCTAGAGGCCCCTCCATCTAGGGGAAAAAGAATAATAATTTTACATGCCGGTGGCAGCGATGGATGGGTGTCCAATGCGCTGTTGTCCGCAAAAAATATAGAAAATTATTGAGCCGACTATCACGAAGACATGAATTCACCACTTTTTGAGACTTGGTTTCAAGAACAATTGTTGCCTAATTTGCCCGATAATTCTGTCATTGTGATGGACAACGCCAGTTATTATTCAAAACAAATTAACAAGAAACCCACCACAAGCACGAAAAAAGCAGAAATCCTACAATATATGGCTGAAAATGATATAGAAATACTCAAATCAAAATGCACCAAAAAAGATCTTCTAACCATTATAAAAGACCTGAACATTCCTACAAAATATCGGATTGACACCATGGCACAAGCAAAAGGACATACGGTACTGCGTCTTCCGCCCTACTACTGTGTATTAAATCCCATTGAACTGATCTGGAGTACTCTAAAACGGGGAATTCGGCGTAAAAATACAGCTCCAAGGCTAAGTTCTGTTGTAGTAGATTTAATTAGATGTGAGGTGGAAAATATAGACAGTATTTTATGGAAAAATTACATCGCACACGTAGTTGAAGTGGAAGATTCATATGTGTCTCCGAATGTACAACCATTTATAATTAATTTGGACGAAGACAGTGATAATAGTGACCAGTTTGTTGATAGTGACGATGATTTATAACGCAAATATTTGTTATTATTGTAACATATTATGTGTCTATATACACTGTGGGTCGAAATAAAGGAGTACATTTTTTAATTGAAAATATTTTTTTTGTTTTTTGGGCGATTAAATTTCTTTTTGCAGGGCTAATAACCCAACATGTCCTCAATATGACTGTAAATTTGAAAGGAAAAATAATGTACAGGGTCGGACTTATTAAAAAATTATATAACAGTGCATTTGAGCTCGTTGCAAATGAAAACTGTCTTAGCCAAAATTGTACTAATATGCTTTTTCGGTAGATAAACTATCCAGAACACTTCAGTAAAAAGGAAATTTTCCGAAATTACCGGATTCGCAAAATACCATTTTTTTATTAAATAACATTTTAACAAATAACACATTTATGAAAAAAAGGGCATGACTGCTCAGGTTGCCATGGAATTTGTTTGACACAGCTAAATAAGTAAATTAGTAGTAAAGAAGACAGAATATTAATTAAATATTTCCGTGAAAAATATAATTATGGTGCAAGAAAAATTGTAAATGAATTTCCTGAGAAAAATTGGCATATTGGAACGATAGAAAAGTTCTTAAGACATCTAAGGGAAACCGATGGGTCTATTGAACATAAACGTGGAAGAGGAATGAAGCGAAGCTCGAGAACTGAAGAAAATATTGGTAGAGTAAGGGTTGTTTTAGAATATTTGCAACCTGGCCAATCTCATGGAACAAGGAAAATCGCAAAAATAACTAGGATTTCCCGTACATCAGTTCGAAGAATCATTAAAATATTTAAAAAAGTTTACTGTCAAAGACTTACGGCCAATGTAAGAGAAAAACGATTGGAAAGATGTAATTTGCTACTACGAAGATTCCGCTCTCGCGAAGACATTAGAAAAATATGGTATTCAGATGAAAAAATGTTTTATTTACGGCCACCTAAAAATACTCAAAATAGTAGGGTATATTCTGACCTAAAATTTAAGAAAGAAATTCCTTTAGAGCATCTTTTGATTGAAAAAAATCATTTCTCGAAAGGTGTAATTGTCTCTGTTGCAGTATTCATGTTGGAAAAATCTCGTCTGATTTTTGTTGATGTTGGGGTAAAACTCAATTCAGAAACGTATCAAGAACAAATCTTGCAGCACCTATTACCAGAAATTGAAGATGTTTGTTACGATTACACTTTCCAACAGGATGGTCCTCCCTCGCACACTTCCCACAGGACAAAGATGTTCGAAGGGAAAATTGCCCGGGTTATATTGAGCCAGAAATGTGGCCACCTAACAGCCCAGAATTAAATCCGGTTGATTATTGAATTTGGGGAATTTTCGAACAAAATTTGTATGACCGACAACAATTTGAAACAATCGAGCAACTCAAAGAAAGAATGCAGTTTGTTTGGAACAATTTTGAACAGGGTGCAATAAATGAGGCATCAATTTATGGCGCAGACGACTTCAAGAAGTGGTAAACAATAATGGTGGCCACATTCATAATATTTTACTCTAAGTTTCAAAGTTACTAAACTGTTTTCATAAATGTGTTATTTGTTAAAATGTTATTTAATAAAAAAAATGGTATTTCGCGAATCCGCTAATTTCGGAAAATTTCCTTTTTACTGAAGTTTTCTGGATAATTTATCTACCGAAAAAGCATATTAGTACAATTTTAGTTAAGACAGTTTTCATTTGCAACGAGCTCAAATGCACTGTTATATAATTTTTTTATAAGTCCGATCCTGTGCATTATTTTTCCTTTCAAATTCACAGTCATGTTGAGGACATGTTAGGTTATTAGCCCTGCAAAAAGAAATTAAATCGCCCAAAAAACAAAAAAAATATTTTCAATTAAAAAATGTATTCCTTTATTTCGACCCACAGTGTATATGTGTATATTGTATATATCATTTTCAAGAAGTCAGTTAAACAGTTTCTGATTGAGAAGGTTTTTTATTATGTAGATGACTTTTACTTTACTGACTGTTCTCGTATACTGTGTCTTTTTTTGTGTATACGTAGATATATATTTATGTATAATATGTACTTTTGTTTTGTTGACATGTCCAGCGTAAATCTAATATTTTTCTATGTATGTTTCACTGAATGAATACATGTATTATTATAAAAAAAATTATTACATCATATTATAATAATGAAATAATTTTTCTTTTACCCTAACATAGTTGTGTATAATTATAATATAATAATTATATGAGTCGTTTTTGATTGTAAATCCAAAAAATCCAGAAGGAATTGTTCTATACTTTGCTCAAATTTTTAAAGACGTCCCTGCGTAGGGTCGGACTGTGTACTTGGTCTTGATTTACAACTATGCTATTTATGGTCCATAAATTGTTCCCCACTGGGGAAAGTTTACAACGGGCGAAGATAATAGACACGGTATTTCAAATTCGCAACTATACAAGTTGTTACTTTTTCTTCCAATACCTAAATTTTCCGTACGAATTCTGTAGTTATTCACATACTGCAACGTATTTCTAGCAGTTTAGATTCATAAATATAGTATGTTTTATAAATTATTTCGTATAAAATAACTTGTTGTACTAAAGTAATATAACTACTGATGACAATTTGACACAAAATCAAAAAACAAAAATAATAGGCAGCATTGTCAATATGGTACTGGTAGTCACAGCGCTACTAACTGAGTTACAAACAGGTTAACCCGTACTTGTTAAACGTAAAATGTAACTGTATAATCTACAATCTAACTAATCCCTACACAATATTTCTATTTTGACAGTTCAGACCAGAAAACATACCTTTCCTAATCCTCTTACGCAATTATTTGACATTTTAATATTACAAACATTACTATTTCAAGGTCTATGCCTATGGCTGACACCGAAATTGAGTTTAAATGGCCGTAATTTTCCTTTCTGAAATATATTAAGGCGGGTACGCATATGAGCACGAACGCGAATGAGACAATCCGAGGCCGAACCATCTGCCTCGGATTCGGTTCGGCCTCGGGAAGAAATAATTTTTTGGGTGACCTGAATAGTGGACGCACGAGGCGTTGTACAGAATCGATCCATAAATGTGGTTAGCACTTTCTTGTGTATAGTAGTAGTGCATCAATATGGCCGATTCAGATTCTGATGACGCTGAACGTGCTGGGTATTTTATAATTTTAAGCAGTTTATTAAAAAAGAAAAAGAAGAAAAAACCAAAACGATGGTCGTCGCAATTATATCTGAACAGAAAAAGACAACTAACAGAAAATAGCACCGGTTTATTAAAAGACCTCTTGGCCGATAATAAAACGAGTGAGTTCTTTAAAAAATTTACCAGGATGTCTGAAGAAGATTTCTTTTTGTTGTTAAATTGTATAAAATCAAAAATAGAGCGACAAAACACGTGGTACAGAAAGGCTGTTCTAGTAGAAGAAAGGCTAGCACTGACTCTTCGGTTTCTTGCTACAGGAGATTCGTTTACAAGTTTGCAATATATTTTCAATGTATCCAAACAGTTAATTTCCGAAATAGTACCAGAAGTATGTCAAGCAATTATCGAGTGTTTAAGTAACTATGTTCAGGTAAGTAAAATAATAGAGACACTTAGTTAAAATAAACGTTTATTGTAAAAGAAACAATAGTATATTATACACCAAGGTGGTGAAGACTATTATTATCAACCGAGCACCAAAATTATTTCGCGAGGGGCTTTGCCCCGAGCGGAATAAGGTGCGAGGTTTATAAATGTCTTCACCACCGTGGTGTATATACATTTTTTTCCACTACTAGCCAAATTTAAGACAAAAATAAAAAATAAAAAAATGTCTTATAAAATTAATGTAGGTATAATTTAATCACACAGCAATAGAATACCATTATTCATATAGTCCATAATCACCAATATTAAGTGCAATGAATTAACGAAACCAATTATACGATCACATCCAAAAATTTCACAAAACGTGGTTTAAGTTTTACTTTGAACATTGAACAATTACAGCGGTAGTGCGTTCACAACACTTGGGTACAAAGTGAGCGTTCATAAAACATTTAACATATGCTTCACCATAGAGAAAGTAATATATTATTTGTCAATGTACTTCACACCACACCACAGCGTTCACAAACGAATCACGAGAATCGACGAGAGTGCACTTCTAGTTCCCCGCTTGCTATCTGGGAAACTCTTACCCTGATATGCGCAATTCGTATAATATGTACAATGTACACGTGTTCTTATTTGTAGAGGTTAAGGCACCGATAACCGATATACTGTGAGTCAAGGTTAGCTACCAGTTTCTATCAACAGAAGATTTTCAAATTCCACTGGTGATAATGTTGAAGGTAAAAACATTCCTCGATCCTCGTTTTTCTAAAATTAACGGAAAATAAACAATACATTTCAATGTCAAATTTTGATAGATTCGATCTACAAATCGTTCAAACTGATTTCTCCCTAGGCGTTTACTCCGTCGTCTGACTGACATTGTTTTCGCTCCTCACCTCACCCATATATTATGAACGCACTCCTTATGTCAGCAGAAATTTTTGGTTTAGCGCTACTTTTAAACTAATGACAGTTTTATTGAAATAATATTATCTATGTTAGGTAATTTCAAGCAGTAAATATGTTAAAGACACTCTCCTGGGTATACAAAATTATGTTGCACTAGTTTTTGTTAAGCTATTATCCCTGAATTCTCAAAACATTTGAATTTGTCCATTATTGACCTAGGTTAACAATAGAAAAAACTATTAACAACTAATAGAGAAATTCAACTTCTCAGTTGGCTAGATGACACAATAATTGTCAACTTCACAGCTAGTAGTGGAAAAAATTGTTTATAGTATTTTGTCGACAAACATGCGGCAAAAATTTTTTTGGGTAAGTGCCTAATTTAGTAAGATTGTTGAAAAATATTGGAAACAGAAGTGAAAATATAATACGTAAGTATTTAAAAACAAAATGTGAGATTCTGCAAATCTAATAATAAACGCTACAAATTCAGCAAAGAATCGTCATCTTCTGAAAATGATTGAGAAAACCAGTTAGACTATTATTGTCATGAGGTGATAATTGTGGTACTCCTGTGGTACTACTGCTTGCTGTACGAGGTGGTGAAGAACTCCTTGGCATTGTTGGAGCGCAACGCGACAATTGTTGAGGACAATATTCTTGACGACCTCGAGGGAAATTGTACAGTTCCATTTCTAGTTCGAACAAAACATTGCTTATCTTATGCTGAGCGGTTGCGCGATATCTGTCATTAAATTGTCTTATTTTATTAGCAACATAATCTGCAAAAAGCTGGCAGTCATCTTTAGGTCGATCAGAGACTGTAGATTTCTTTTCAAGATAGTTGAATGCCATAGTGAGTATTGGATCTTCCTTTACTTTTGTTTTTGACCAAGAGCGTTTCTGTGGCGATTTAAATAGTTTTTTTGGTTCCACAGTACCTTCCGCTTGCTCGCTTGACAACAGTGAACTTTCTATATTCACATTTGAATTATGTTTCGCGTCCGGATGACCTGCAATCTGCTCTTGTTCCGTGTGTTCTTTTTCTGTTTGCTCTTGTTCCGTGTTGTCATTTGACTCTACCCCATCACTTTCGTAAATTGCATTCTGAAATATACAAAAACGAAATTTTACAAAAAAATCGCTGTAATAAAACATTTGCTTTTATTTTTCAGATGCCTCTAACTGAAGAAGAGTGGGCACATATTGCGCAGCAATTTGAAAATAAATGGAATTTTCCAAAATGTCTTGGGTCGATTGACGGCAAGCATGTCGTTTTACAAGTACCAATAAACAGTGGCAGTGCATATATAAATTATAAATCTCATTTTAGTATAGTTCTGTTACGAAATAGCAAACTAGTTTAGACCCTGAATCCGACTCTGTCTAAGCCATCTATGAAAGTTAAAATTATGGCGAATGTGCAGGGATTTCTTAGAACTGTTTACGATTGTGACTATCTTATCTAGACATTGTTTTTGTGACCAGTCTTATCTATAAAATGCCAGAGAGCCAATTGTTTTTGTGTAAGCCATAATCTAGAATTATCTAGTAATAAAAGCACTAATATATAAAGGATCGACCAGGGAGAGTTAGTTAGTTTATAAAGTGATCTCGTGAAATAAACAAGAATACACCGAAATAGCGAAGAGTGAAGTGAAGTGTGCATATAAATTAAATGTAAGTAAACAGTTAAGTGTATATAAATTAAGTGTTAGTAGATAGTTTAGTGAATAAATAAATTAAGTAAGTGAACCTACCGTGTGTATGAATTTATCCCACCCGTCAGAATAAACTGTTTTAAATAAATAAGAAAAAAATCACATTGGTGCCAGAAGTGGGAAAATATAAATAAATTGCTACGTAAAAATGGCCAAGAGACTATATGACTTGAAAGTGACTGAGTTAAGAGCAGAATTGGAAGATCGTGAGTTGAAAACGTCCGGTAAGAAAAGTGTATTAGTAGAAAAACTTAAAGTGGCACTGGAAAATGACGGCGTGGATCCAGAAACAGTTTTATTTAATGACGAGGCTTCCAACTTAATCTCGTCAATTTCTGCTAATATTTCTGCCATGGGAGAGAGCATGGACGAGAAGATTTCTGCTATGAAGAACCATATTTCTGTTATGGAAGAGAAAATTTCAATGAATGTGAAAAACATATTTCTGCTATGAAGAACGACATTTCTGCTAATATTAACGACAAGATTTCTGCTTTGAAGAACGATATATCTGCCGATATCTTATTAATAAAAAAGACATTGCCGCTGACGTTGAAAATGAAATTTCGTCTCTAAAATTTGATATCGAGAATAAGATGTCAACGATGGACGAGAAAATCGAGAATAAAATGTCAACGATGGTCGAGAAAATCGAGAATAAAATGTCAACGTGATCGGGAATAAGATTACAACGATGGACGAGAAAATTGAGAATAAGATTACAACGATGGACAAGAAGATTGAGAATAAGATGACAACGATGGACGAGAAAATCAAGGAGTTAGAAAAAAAGATGACAGATATAAGAACTCAAGACACGCCAGCGGAAGAAAATAAGACCGAGCGAACGAAACCTTGCAAGATAGAAACACACCCTAAGTTAGAAGACATTGGCAGTTTTACCCGATCGATGGAAAAATGTCGTGGACCAATTATGTGAAACAGTTTGAAGCAGCCGCTAGAGTGAATAACTGGTCCGATGAGGAGAAAGCAGTGAACCTAACTATAGCACTTCGGGGAGACGCCTTAGATGTACTTCAGACGATATCGCTTGAAGAAACGGATGACTTCGAGCAGCTGAAGAAGAGATTGGACATGCGATACGGTCACGAACATCTAGAACATTTGTACCATTCCCAACTGAAGAACCGAAGGAATTAACGTGACGAAGCCCTTCAAGAGTACGAAGTGGATATTGCCTGACTCGTTCGATTTGCTTATCCGTCAGCATCAGATAACATGATGGAATGTCTGGGCATCCAGGTCTTTATTGATGACTTACGTAACCCCGATATGCAGAGGACGCTTCGTTTAGCGCATCTGAAAACATTAGTCGATGCATTGACAGCTGCTCTTGAATATGAAGCAGCAACGAAGGTTTCGGGATATAACAAAATTAGGACCACCCAAGAAGAAGGTGACTAAGACAGATTTGACCAGTTCGTCAGTTTAATAAAAAGTATGGAGGGCAAGAAGCCGAGAAAGATCAGATGCAGGAATTGTGGCGAGCTAGGGCATGTACGTAGTTCGTGCAAGCGCCCCAAGACTCCTGCAAACCAAGAACCCCAGTCACAGGAAAACTAGAACGGGTCGGATACGAGGGGGCAGCACCGACCCATGATCGTTCCAAAGACCCTCTCATACTGACACAGATGTCGCAACAACAGTGTATATGTAGATGGCGAAGTGAATGGCAAGAGATATACTCTGCTGGTAGACACTGGAGCAACTAGAAACATTATACGACCAGAGATAATAAATTCGAAGAAGAAGTTTTTACCAACGAAACTGCGACTGCGGACCGCCACAGGTGAGAGTGCCAACGTTCAAGGTGAGACAAAAATCCAATTGAGAATTGGCGCAGAAAAGTTCACGCATACGGTAATCGTAGCTGACATTGAAGAAGACGTGATTCTGGGAATGGACGTAATGAATGTACATGGTTTCCAATTAGACTTTAGAAACAGAACCATTAAAGTGGGTTCCGAGATGGTATTCCTTCATCCACATGAAGACAGTGCGGTGTTGGCAGCTGTACAGGAAGATACATAGAAATATAGTTTATTTAGATGAAATGTTGTTCAACACTTACGATGTCGTTCAACGCGGTTGGGCAGACAATTCACAAAAGCGTGTCTTAAATGCGCCGTGCTCAAGGGGAAACGAGTAATAATTTTGCACGCTGGGAATGAAATTTGTATCAAATGCCTTACTACTTTGAGCAAAAAATATCAACAACACTCTGCTTGATAAATAAATAATTTTAGAGAATATATCTGAATTAAAAACAAAATGTATATGCCTTTGGTCGGTTTCTGTTAAAGTTATTATCTGTTTTTTTATATATTTTTAAACTGGCTTTGGAAGAAGTATCAACAGTTTACTATGTCACAAGAAGTTTTTAATCTAATATTTTATTCTTTGAAATTTGTTTTATACTGATATTTCAATAAAAATGCAGATATCTCCACTCTCGATTTCTACAAACTCTTCGATGCGATAACAATACTCTTTGTATTAGTTGTTTACATATCTAATTGAATAAAACTGTATGTTGTGCATTGTTTACTGTTATGTAACTGCTTATTTATTGCAAGGATTGCAATAGATTTTTATAAGTCGCTACCAATGTGTAGTCAGCACAATTCAAATGTGAACGCAAACATTATTGGTATAATTTCGATTTATGATCATTGTCGTTCGTCGAACTGAGATTTGGCAGCTCCTACAAATTATTATAGAATAGATTTTCAAAAATGCATTTAAATGAGGCCCAAAATTCAAGAAAATTGAAAGAAAACTCCAAATAAAATTAAGACAATGCTTTCGTCGAATATATCTGGTAAAATCCTTTAGGAGCCACTATCAGAGAAAAAATGTGTCCAAAACAGTTACATAACTATTGGCGTTAATGAAATCGACAAAACCAATCAATCAAATATACTGAGTGACATAGAAACCCGTTAAAAAGTATTTAATTTCGGTAATATTTGGCATACATATCGGTGAGTTCGTAATATGTGAATTATTCAAATTTCACTCCAACCGGGTGAGGATAATTTAAGTTTCTACTCACCAATTTTAATAATGGGTTGAACATCCACGATTTCTTACACATTCCCTAATGCGTCTAGATATGTTCAGGAGATCAATATTCTCCTGGGGTATCGCATTCCATGCCACCCCTATCGCATGTCCAAAAGGGTGGAGACAGGTGAGGGTCTGCTTTATTCCTAAAAGTGGCAAACGTCCTCCGGAGGAACCAAAGTCATATAGACCTATAAGCCTTACCTACTTCTTACTGAAAAGTATTGAAAAAATACTCGACACATACATGAGAAGTGAGTATTTATCAAATACACCGCTTCACGAAGAACAATTTGCCTATCAACCCGGCAAATCTACCTTAGATGTCTTACATTGTCTCGTAAGAGACCTAGAAAAGGCAATCGCTGCAAAAGAAGTATCGCTATGTGTCTTCGTAGATATAGAGGGAGCATTGGATAACACCTCATATGAATCAATTAGCGCTGCTGCAACCGCAAAGGGTATTCCACCTTCCATAATCAAACGGATTCAGTCCATGCTAAATACTAGGAAAATAATCACCTACCTTGAGACCAGTCGACTACTATAAAAGCGGTGAAAGGTTATCCTCAAGGAGGAGTGCTATCGCCTCTATTGTGGTCACTAGTGGTTGACGACCTCCTAGCAATGCTAAAAAGAGAAAGATTTCGTGCTCTTGGCATCATTGCCGATCGCATTCAGTGTGCCTTGAACCTCATAACTACCTGGTGTTCGAAGGAAGGACTTTCAGTCAATCCTAATAAAACGACACTTGTTCCATTCACTAACAGGAGAAAATTAAGTATACAGACCTCAAACTTGAATGGTACAACCCTGTTTTTTTCGGAAGAGGTTAAGTACCTTGGAGTCATCTTTGATAGGAAACTTACGTGGAACTCACACCTCGCACACATCCCCTCAAAAGCAACAAGAGCTCTTTGGACGTGCCGTAGGCTCTTTGGGAAAACATGGGATCTAAAACCAAAAATGATCTACTGGTCATATATAACGGTTGTCAGATCTATCATCCCCTTTGCTAGGCTTATATGGTGGAGGAAAACAATGTAACAAAGGGCTCTTTAAGAATAACGGGTGCAATGAGATCATGCCTTGGCGCGGCCTTGGAGGTAATGCTAGATATCCCTCTACTACATTTACATGTATGGAGGATAGCTCTGCAAAATTCCTATAGGTTAACAGATGCTAAATCTCTGAAACCCGGCAATTTGACAGGACATCTCGAGATACTAAGGGTTGGATCAATCCAATCTATGATTATGCCTAGGGACATGATGTCTGTTAAACAAGATTTCGAAGTAACTCTAGATGTTATTATTAACGATCGTGAGTTAACACAAAACGAAATCTCAGAATAACAGTGGGTGCCCTCACATATTATACTGATGGGTCAAAAACAAACGAAGGAGTAGGAATAGGGGCTACAGGACCTAATCTTAGGTTATCAAAAGCCCTAGGTAACACTCCCACAATATTCTAAGCGAAAATACTAGAGATAGACTTCTGTGCTCAAGAGTGCCTTAAAAGGTGCCTCAACGCAGCCAGAATATTTATTGCGTCCGACAACCAGGCTGCTTTGAAAGTTCTAAAGCCTACAACTTATGATTTCGAAACAGTATGGAGCTGCAAACAATCTCTTAAGCTACTGGATAGACATAACAAACTATCTCCGTTATGGGTGCCCGGGCACAAGGGAATTGTTGGCAATGAGACTGCTGATAGTCTTGCAAAAGAAGGAGCTAGCACTTCTTTCATCGTACCCCAACCATTTTGTGGCATCTCTAAAAACCACATAGTGGAAGAAGTCCGAAAATGGGGAAAAGGAACTTAGTGCAGCCTACTGGAAAAAGGTTCCAGGCCAAAGACAAGGAAAAAGGTGGCTACAACCTTCTGCTCGCTATGCTAAATCGCTCTTGGAGCTTCAGAAGTCTGATCTCAGAGCAATCACAGGACTCCTTACGGGACACTGACCACTCAGATATCACATCTGCAAGATGGGAAAAGTGGACAGAGGAACATGTAGATTCTGCGATAGTGCAGATGAAACGGCTGAACATATAATCTGCCACTGCGGAGTACTTGTTCGCCAACGTCATAGGTACCTGGAACGGTTGTTCTTGAGACCTGATCAGGTAACAAAAATAGCTCCCAATCGGATAATAGGCTTCCATAGAAGCCTTGATTTTCCGGACTAAAAATAGATGTAGGATATACACAAAATATCTTTTCAGGTTGCAGTGTGGAAAGGCCAGCTATAGGCCAATCGACCCCCTTGTAATCTACAATCTCTTGAGGAGGACGCTGTAAATTTCTTAACCTTCTACCGATTATGTCGCACACATGTTCAATTGTGGACAAATCCGGGGATCTTGGGGGCCAAGGTAGGATACGAATTTGAGCCTGGTGGAAGTAGTCCAAGTTTGTCTGGCTACATGTGGCCCAGCCTTATCTTCCTGAGGTAAGGAATGAGATGAGATTCCAATATTTCTTGAATGTATCGATGTACATTCATACTGCCGCTATTGAAGACGAAAAGTAACCTTGAGCAATGGCATCCCATATCATAACACTAACAGTACGATGTACATGCCGCTCAATAGAAAATTGAAGGTTACGACGTTCGCCTAGTCTCCTCATTATTATTCGTTAAAAATGTATTGAACTGAAGTACAAAACATAATTTGAAACATATAAAAATATGTTACTATTTGAGAAATTCTTCGAAGCGACGCTCGATACACAGGGCTGGTTTTTCCGGGATTGTTTTACATAGGTATTTCATTTCTTTGCGAATTTTATTCTCAGCGCATTGCCTGCATGTGGTAGCTCCTGCTAGGATCTTTTTATTCGCAAATTTATCTGGAAAATGCATGACAGTTTGTAGTTCTCCGCCTAAATCAAGTTGGCACCGGGGAAGTTTACCGGCGCCATATATTGGGTCTGAACAAACTAACATTCGATCATCTTTCAGGTCTTGAGGTATTTCAAGAAACTATTTGACTAACTCTTCACGAAATCTTAATAAGGTTTGTTTAGGATTGAATTTTTTATAGCCATAAAAAGAATTCCAGATCATTACGTTTAAAAGGTGGAACATGACCTTCTTATACCAGTGTATACTTTTACGAAGAGAAGAATAGTAATTTACCATTTGGTCAATTCGATCAATTCCGGCCATATTATCGTTGTAGTTTGACACCTCCTTTGGTTTTATTGTTTCCTGTCCAAAACGGCTTTTGACTGAAATAAGATCAGGATGATATTTTATATTTAGTTGTCAAGATTAACTTCACAACGATTCCTCCACTTGGATACATATACTTTTCCATTTATACTCTCCCTTTTCCAGCTTTAATTTTGTTAATTATTCTTCTGAATATTTATTCATGGGTGTTAGTATCATGTTCATAACACCATCGTCCCAAATTTTTTCAAAACACTGTATAACGGATGGGTTAGTTTGAAATTTGAACTGAATTCCAGGCTTCGAGCTGTCAAAACTAAACTCTGGTATATTGTCAATATCATCTTGCCACTCGTCGTTACTCAATTCGTCATTTCCAGTCACATGACCAGTGGGAGCATAATCATATTGAGAAACAGTTTCGTCGCGATAATTATCCTCTAACACGAAATCATCTAAGCTGTTTCGAGTAAACACATTTTATGACATATAATTAGGGTCAGCAATATCATCATCTGCACTGAACGATTCTGATTCGGAAAATTCTTCCGTGTCGGGTGTGAATACTTCATCCATCATTTGCCCAAGCCTCCCAATGTTCGATCCATTTATTTGCCCTGTACATAAAAACGTGAATTATGTAATGATTTTATTATTTATTTAAACAGTAAACTTTAAACACTCGGTGGGTTCACTTACTTAATTTATTTAAACACTAAACTACTCTCTAACACTTAATTTATATGAACACAAACTTAATTATTAATTTATATCAACACTTCACTGTTCGCTATTTCGGTGTATTCTTGTTTATTTGTCGCGATCACTTTATCAACTATAATCACTCTCCCGGGTTGGTCCCTTATATATTAGTTCCTTTTTTACTAGATAATTCTAGATTACAAACACAATTGCTTTCTGGCATTTTTTAGATAAGACTGGTCGCAAAAACAATGTCTAGATAAGATAGTCACAATCGTAAACAATTCTAAGAAATCCCTGCGCGTCCGCTATAATTTTAACTTTCATACATGGCTTAGGCAGAGTGGAATTCAGGGACTATACCAGTGTGCTGTTTCATAACATTACCCCCTCCTTAAATGGCAGTTCCTCCTGGAAGTTTTGTGTAGCCGAGACTGGATGTTTGAATCGAAAACTGGCCCCATTTCTATACTTTCCGATCTTATGGAAATAGCAGAGCACCGTCTTCATCGGATACTGATAACGGGGGTTGTAGCTGCAAATTAATATCTGGACACCGGTATCTCGAAAGATAATCTCTACCATGTTCCTGATAACCCACCAATCCAACTGGTTACTCGCTATCTTAGGCATAGCCAGTTTCTTCACGCTGGATTCTCACACATGGTCTCGGAGGCTTCGAATTGCTTCCCACACATCGCGGTAGGTAGATCGATCTTGAAATTAATTTTTAGTTACCACGTAGAAGACGTACCGCGAATTATGTTTCAGTTTCAGTGTCTTGCCAATGGCACTCCATATCGGCTGATAAATTCCTTCACCAATACATCCGCGACAATTGTGGCCTCTTGGTGCGGGATAGCGTAAATTTCCACCCACTTTGTGAAATAATCCATTACAACCAGTATGTATTCACTACCATTTTCTGTCGTTGGAAATGGTCCAGCGATATCTAAAGCAATCCTTTCGAAAGGGCTTCCAACATTATACTGTTTCATAGGTGCCTTTCTCTTGCGATGTGGTCCATTACTCGTAGCACAAGTCGTACATTTCTTACACCAGTCCTTCACATAATCGGAGCTGTTTATCCAATAAAACCTCTCACGGACTCGCTGGAGGGTTTTCTTCACTCCCAGATGACCTCCCAATGGACTGTCCTGTAACTTCTTTAGTACTTCAGCTACTCTTGTTCTCGGGATAACTAGCTGTCTCCTCATCTCGGAACCATAATCGTTTTCAAGGACTCTTTTCAACAGCCCTTCTTCCAGGATAAGGGAATCCTACTGAGCCCAATACGCCTTGAGTTTCGGTGAAAATCTTGACACTTCTTGCCAGGTAGGTCGCCGACTTTCTTCCTTCCATTGCCGGATCATCTTCAGGTGAGGATTATTCTCCTGATCTTCTCTGATCCTGGTGGGTGACCATTCTTCATTGACTACTGTAATTCTTGAAACTGCAACTTCCTTAGATTTCGACTTATTGCATTGTGAATAGTCTACAGGGCATGGCCGTCTAGGCTTTTCGGTGATTCACATCAGCTGGATGTTCACCTCTGTCTGACTCCTGTGACTGGAGTTCTTGCGTTACAGGAGTCATGGGGCGCTTAGACGGACTGCGTACGTGCTCTAGCTCGCCACACTTCCGGCATTTGATCTTCTTCGGCTTCTTGTCTACCATACCTTTCAACAAGTTAACGATCTGGTCAAGTTTGTTATCGCCATCACCTTCCTGCATGGTTCTACCTTTGTTGTAGCGCGAGCTCTTCGTGGCTGCTTTGCATTTAAGAGGTTCTTGGTTTGCAGGAGTCGTAGGACGCTTACACGAACTGCGTGCATGCTTTAGCTCGCCACAATTACAACACCTGCTTTTCTGCGGCTTCTTGTCTACCATACCTTTCAACAAGTTGACGATCTGGTCAATTCTGTCATCGTCACCTTCTTTCCGTATGGTCCTACCTTTGTTGTATCCGGAAGCCATTGTGGCTGCTTCATATTCAAGAGCAGCAGTCAATGCGTCGACTAATGTTTTCGGATGGGCTAAACGAAGCGTCCTCTGCATTTTGGGGTCACGTAAGCCATCAATAAACGCCTGGATGCCTAAACATGCCATCATGTTATCTGGTGCTGATGAATAAGCAAATCGAACTAGTCGGCCAATATTCAGTTCATACTCTTGAAGGGTTCCGTCACGTTTCCGCCTTCGGTTCTTCAGCTGGAATCTGTACAAATGTTCCAAATGTTCGTGACCGTATCGCATGCCCAACCTCTTCTTCAGCTGCTCGAAGTCATCCGTTTCTTCAAGCGGTATCGTCTGCAGTACATCTAAGGCATCTCCCCGAAGCGCTATAGTTAAGTTCACTGCTTTCTCCTCATCGGACCAATTATTCACTCTAGCGGCTGCTTCAAACTGTTTGACATAATTGGTCCACGACATTTTTCCATCGAACGTTGGGGCCTTGACTCGGGTAAAACTGCCAATGTCTTCTAACTTAGGGTGTGTTTCTTTCATGCAAGTTTTCGTTTGCTCGGTCTTCTTTTCTTCCGCTGGCGTGTCTTGAGTTCTTATATCTGTCATCTTTTTTTCTAACTCCTTGATTTTCTCGTCCATCGTTGTCATCTTATTTTCAATTTTCTCGTCCATCGTTGTAATCTTATTCTCGATTTTCTCGTCCATGGTTGACATTTTATTCTCGATTTTCTCGTCCATCGTTGACATCTTATTCTCGATTTCAGATTTTAGAGACGAAATTTTATTTTCAACGTCAGCGGCAATGTCGTTTTTCATTAATAAGATATCGGCAGATATATCATTCTTCAAAGCAGAAATCTTGTCGTTAATATTAGCAGAAATGTCGTTCTTCATAGCAGAAATATCGTTTTTCACATTTGTTGAAATTTTCTCTTCCATGGCAGAAATATCGTTCTTCATAGCAGAAATATCGTTTTTCACATTCGTTGAAAGTTTCCCTTCCATGGCAGAAATCTTCTCGTCCATGTTCTCTTCCATGACAGAAATCTTCTCGTCCATGTTAGCAGAAATATTAGCAGAAATTGACGAGATTAAGGTGGAAGCCTCTTCATTAAATAGAACTGTTTCTGGATCAAAGCCGTCATTTTCCAGGGTCACTTTAAGTCGTTCTACTAATTCACTTTTCTTACCGGACGTTTCCAAGTCACGATCTCCCAATTCTGCTCTTAGTTCCGTCACTTTGAGGTCACATAGTCTCTTGGCCATTCTTACGTAGCAATTTATTTATATTACCCCACTTCTGACACCAATGTAATGTTTTTATTATTTATTTAAAAAGTAAACGGGTGGGATAAACTTTAAACACTCGGTGGGTTCACTTACTTAATTTATTTTATTTTAAACACTAAACTACTCACTAACAGTTAATTTATATGCACACAAACTTAATTATTAATTTGTATCAACACTTCACTGTTCGCTATTTCGGTGTATTCTTGTTTATTTGTCGCGATCACTTTATCAACTATACTCACTCTCCCGGGTCGGTCCCTTATATATTAGTGCCTTTTTTACTAGATAATTCTAGATTACAAAAACAATTGGCTTTCTGGCATTTGCTAGATAAGACTGGTCGAAAAACAATGTCTAGATAAGATAGTCACAATCGTAAACAATTCTAAGAAATCCCTGCGCGTCCGCCATAATTTTAACTTTCATACATGGCATCGGATTCAGGGACTATACCAGTGTGCTGTTTCGTAACAATTATATATCAGATTATCAACAACAAACGATATGTTTATAAGTTTTGTTCGTGCTGGGACAGTACCTATAAAAACAATTTAAAAGTGTCTGCATATGCCACGCGGAGTCATCGTCACAACTTTGTTACAAACAAATAAAATAAATTTGCCCAGCACGTGTATAAAAAATATTATAACTATACCTACTACCAGTGGCGGCTTGTCCATAACTGCACGGCTGTTTAAATTATTGTTGTTATTATATTACTATACAATTATTTTACGAAAACATATTCTTTTGTTCGTGGCATATTCATTTTTGCATTGTAGAAGGACTGCAGTGAATGCAGCCGAGCCATAGCGTACAGGTGGGTATGGGTTGGGGGGGGGGGGGTTAACGGCAAGATATAATGTTCGTTTCGTGGCCTGCAAACATTGCAATCTGTACGAAGCAAAAAATTCAGTGACGTATTTTAATTTTGCACGACTGTTGTTTCAAGAAAAAATTGAGACTAAATCTTTGGGATGGTTAACTCCAGATTTAAATATTTTTCATGTGTCACAAAGTCGTTCAAAGAATGATCGCCGAAAATTGAATTCCAGCATTTATATGAAGTATAATTGGCTAACGGGCTGTCCAAAAAAGAATGTTTTTTTGTTCTCCATGCCTTTTGTTTGTGTTCGGAACAGATACGTCATGGGAAAAAACTGGCATCGCCGATCTACAAGTCTTGATCGATATATCGGTAACCACGATATTTCAATATACATCATTTAAATGACAAAATTAAAAAACACGAGAACTGTGCAGAGCATTTAATAAGTGTGTGCAATCTTTGAATGTTGGGAACACTTGATATCAGGACGCAATTAAGAGCAGCCTACAGCCAAGAAATAAATAGGCATAACGAAAATGTGAAAAAAAATCGCGATATTTTATCTAAAATTATGGACTGTATATTGTTTTGTGGTAAATTGAAATTACCTTTAAGAAGACACGATGAAAATGAAGACTCATTAAATCCTGGAGTGTTCAGGGGATTATTAGAATCAGGAATCAGGAAAATTTTAAAATCAGATGTTTTTAAGGGATCATCAAAAATTGTTGGAATTTTAATTTAGTTTCAAGAAAAACCACTCTATTTTATTGCTTCAACATTCTTATGTGAAATAAGATTAAATTAGAATAATAATAACATCCTCTCTTACAAATAGTTGTCCTTTGACACATGGTTAGGTTTTATGATACCCATATAAAAGGAAGTATCTGAATATCCGGTAATAAATATCTACACATAGCTTTTAGAGTATACACAAAAGAACCAGTGTTTGTTTTTAAGTGTGCGAAACAAGAAAAGATATTCTTGTGATTTTAAAATCATTTTTGTCTAAATCGAAATTCTCTAGTAGAAGGACATACCGTCCGGGTGCTATCATTTTTAAGAAATTAAACAGTATTCAAACAGTAATTATAGTTTAATTTAATTCGACCGATCAAAGTCTCAATCCTCTTCCATATCCAACAAAAATAATTCAGAATGAACTTTTAGATTGTATTTTAAACGTGTGTAAAGACGAAATATGCCAAATTGAAAGAGTTACCATAGACGTTTCGGAACATACGCAACAGGTAATAGTTTTTCGTTATGAACTAGAAGGAACTGTATATGAAAGATTTTACAGCGGGTCCTATAAATCCAGATATACTGAATTTTTGGTTATTTTTGGAGAAATTTCGGTTGGTTAGCACGATACATCCCCCGAAGTGTATACAAGTAACAATTTTATGATAGAATATTGTTCAGGGCCACAGATGCGGAAAAGTTAGTTTTAATCCTTAAAACCGTTTATTTTGTATCATGTTTACTAAAAAATAAGTGTAGGTACATAATGCCTAATTTTTATTCTGCGTTAAAATAAAATTCGTTCATTTTTAAGAGTATCTTTCCGGCACTCCTTTGGTACATCATTTTCAATGTTTGTGAATGGATAACAAAATACCAAACCGAGCTGTCAGAGTGTTCGGGTGTTATAAATTAATTTCTGAATATAATAAGCATCCTCTGTAAATTATCAATAAATCACAATAATATCTCATCTAAATTAAAAATAAATCAGGTAGAGTACAATAGTTCCACGAAAAGTAGCTAAATAGTGTAAATCAATAAACCACATGGCAAAACAATCGGGTGGACATGATCCACCCAACTCTCAAGGGGGTCTAACTCAAGTTCAAGAAGAAAATCAGTTCTACAAAACCTACAATACAACAAATATGATACAGGCCCATTTAAGATTATGATGCAGCACTCAGAAAATAACGTAGGTAACCTACACCCAGTAGAATTAGGCAAACTATTACATAAAAACATATTGAAGGAACAAAAAACATAGAAAAAGGGCAAAAACAAAGATGCTATCACTTTCAAAACATCAACTGAAACTAACAATTTCAAAAACAATGAGTCAATTGCAAAACTGGGATATAAAACTTTTATTCCGGCTACGTTAATATCTTGTAAAGGAGTCGTAAAAGGTGCAGGAGTTAACATCACTGAAGAAGAGGTCATAAAAAAAATCAAATGAAGAATCTGAAAATGTATATAAAGTCTTAGAAGTTAGACGTCTGAACAGAAGAGTTGAAGACAAAACTAACCATACAGTCAGCTATGTGCCAACTGCCAACTGGCACCTATATCTTTACATTCCAGGGCAAATCATTCCCAAGGTACGTTAATATATACGCTAATAAACTAGAAGTAAGAACTTATATTCGGCCCATAACTCTATGCAGAAATTGTTGCAGATTTAACCACACTGCTAAACAATGCCATAGCAAAAGCAGATGTCCAAAATGCGGACAGGATAACCATGAGGAGGAGAAATGTAATGAATTTCCTAATCTAAAAAATTGTTTTTATTGTAGACAACCCCACCTGATAACCGAACAACTAAAAAACCCAGATGGATGTGGTGAACTTCTTAGGCAAAAGAGAATCAACGAAATCATGAGCTTCGAAAACGTGTCATACTTCGATGCAAACAAAAAGGTGCCAAGGAAACACAATGAAAATATAGACAACTATACAGCAAGTATAGTACCTAATTTAAATAATTAATAGCGAGAAAAGCAGTAAGTAATGAACTTATATCAATTTCTCAACGAGCAATGACTAATTACTCAAATAACAGTAAAAGTTATAAAGACGTAGCTTCCGGCAGTAAAAGGAAATGTCCGAGCAGCCCTCCATATGATAAATAGACACACGATAAATATCTCCTAAAAATTCCTCTATATCCCAACTCACCAATAAAAATCAACAATAAATACAATTCTAACCTAATCCCAGAAACAGACAAAAAACCACTCCTAATAGCCAGCACAACTCTTCAAACTTAATATTTCCATTCAAAAATATAAGCCCGTCACTAAATATCGAAGAGATTGTAAATCTGACTGACTACTTTTCTAATCCAGACACCCCAGAAGAAGAACTCATCAGTTATTCTCAAACCCTCAACTCTGCACTCCAAAAAAGAGGAGTAACCCTGAATAAAACCCCAAATTCTCAAAGCCCTATACAAAGAACAGGCTCCATGTCAAATATCATGGAAATGTATTAAATTAATTGCACATCACATTCAAAATCCTACAATGGAACATCCGAAGCACAAACTCTAATAGTCATAACTTAGAAATTTTAATACATAGTGAAAATCCTGACATTGTCATGTTGCAAGAAACATTTTTAAAACATAGCAGTACATGGAAAATTAAAAATTATAATATATTTAGAATAGATTCAATCGATGGTCACAATAGTATAGCTATACTAACTAAACATAATATAGTAGCTTCACTGTATCATCTTAATTTAAGAAATAAACCAAATGGAATCCAAATTCAAAGTATTAAAATAACTAATCACCTTATCATAAATATTTACAACCCAAATAATGTAAAACTTAATAAATTATTTTTAAAGGAAATATGCCAGAATAGAGTTAATATAGAAAACATAATAATAGGAGGGGATTTCAATTCAAAAAATTTAGTATGGGGCAACAATAAAAATGATCACAACGGAAAACTTCTCGTAGAAGTGTTGCTGGACGAAAACTTTATTTGCATAAACGATGGATGAGCCACAAGAATCAGCCTTCCAGGACAAGCAATAAGCATTACGGACCTAACATTTTGCACATCTCAATTAGGCTTAATGTGCGAATGGACCACTCTTCCCCTGGATAAGGGTAATAATGATAATTTTCCTATCATTGTAAAATTCAGGGAGACAATTATGGAAGTACATAATCCCAACAGTACATATTCTAATACACATGTTATAAAAACACAGGCATACAATATTAAAAAAATAGATTGGAGAAAATATGAATCATTATGTCAACAGATAGCTCAACAAACTAGTGACACTTCATATGAGAATATCATTAATACAATTGATAAAGCCACAGAAAAAGGGTTACAAAATGAGCAAAATGAATATACAACCTACTATATGGTGGGATGAAGAGTGCTCGATCCAGAAATACTTACAAGACAGCTCTATCACCAACTATATAAATATGAACAGAACAATAGCGTTAACAAAAAAGATACTAAGAAATAAAAAAAGAACTAGCTTCAGAAACTTTTGTGCAGGTCTAAATAGAGATAGCAATCTAAGTAAAACATGGAGAATAATAAAAAGATTTAATAACGTAGACACTAACCAGTGCAAAAACAACTTTATTAAGAATAATTTAGACAATTTTGTTGATATTATGACAATCCCAGATATCAATTTCAATCCAAATATTACACTAAATTCAGATGTAAGAGAACAAATCCCCTTTTCAATTGACGAGCTAATCACAACTCTAAATCTCAGAAACAAAGACACTGCCCCTGGTGCCGACGCAATCACCTATTCACAACTGAAATTTTTACCAAAAATTATGAAAACTCAACTACTAAAACATTTCAATGGTATACTAGGTATTTGGGGACCCAATACCAAAAGATTGGGAAATACAAATAATTTGCCCTATTCTGAAATCCTACAAAGATCCCTCACAATTATTTAACTATAGATTCATAGCACTACAATCCTGTGTGATGAAAACATTTGACAATTTGGTTAAAAACAGAATTGAATTTAAAGTCGAATCAGAGGGAATCATAATCGAAAATCAAACAGGTTTTAGAAAAGGCCACGGAATCACAGACAATCTAATTATAGTTCGAAATAGAATAATTAATGCCTTTAAAAATAATAACACTGTAATTATAGTTTACCTAGATATTAAAGCTGTATATGACAATGTAAGGATACCCATTTATATCAATAAATTATCTAAAATTAAAATATCACTGGAAATCATAAATGTAATAAACAGGTTATTTTCAAAAAAAATTATCATTCGAGACATCTCAAAAACATACTCAAAATAAACGGTTTTAAAGATTAAAACTAACTTTTCCGCATCTGTGACCCTGAACAATATTCTATTATAAAATTGTTACTTGTATACACTTGGAGGATGTATCGTGCTAACAAACCGAATTTTCTCCAAAAATTTAGTATATCTGGATTTATAGGACCCGCTGTACTCGCTCTAGTCAACTGAAAATCAATAGGGTACATCTGTGAGACACCTTGAATAATATTCAATCATGAAATTGATCAATCGTATACTGTATACTCTCTGGAAGCTGTATCGTGCTAACAAACTGAAAGTTCTCCAAAAATGACAAAAATTTGATGCTTCAAGTACCATAGCACCTGTTGTACTGACTTTAGTGAGCTGAATATCAATTGAGTTCATCTTTGAGACGCTCTGAATAATATCCAATCATAAAATTGGTCACTTGTATATACTCCGGAGGCTGTATCGTGTTAACAAACTGAAACTTCTCCAAAAATAACAAAAATATCGTACTTAAAGTACTGTAGCACCTGTTGTATTGGCTCTGTTGAGCTAAAAATCAATAGGGTTCATCAGTGAGATATCCTGAATAATATTCAATCATAAAATTGGTGACTAGTTCAACTCCGGAGGCTGTATCGTGCTAACAAACGGAAAATTCTCATATTAGTGTTTTTAAATGAAACTCAAGGTCTCTAGTTAATTCCACAATATAATACAAGTTATTGAAAATTCTAAAAAATTGACAATTGTTTCGATAAATCAATATCATCGAAACAATTGTCAATTTTTTAGAATTTTCAATAAATTGTATTATATTGTGGAATTAACTAGAGACCTTGAGTTTCATTTAAAAACAGTAATATGAGCATATTCCACGAAGTAAGGGTCGAGACAGTCAATTTCAGGAAAATTCTCCAAAAATGACAAAAATTTGGTACTTCAAGTACTATAGCACCCGTTGTACTGGCTTTAGTGAGCTGAATATCAATAGGGTTCATCTTTGAGACGCTCTGAATAATATCCAATTATAAAATTGGTCACTTTTATATACTCTGGAGGCTGTATCGTGCTAACAAACTGAAACTTCTCCAAAAATGACAAAAATATCGTACTTAAAGTACTGTAGCACCTGTTGTATTGGCTCTGGTGAGCTGAAAATCAATAGGGTTCATCAGTGAGATATCCTGAATAATATTCAATCATAAAATTGGTGACTTGTTCAACTCCGGAGGCTGTATCGTGCTAACAAACTGATATTTCTCAAAAAATGACAAAATATCGTACTTCAAGTACCATAGCACCCGTTTTACTGGCTCTGGTGAGCTGAAAATCAATAGGGATCATCTGTGACATGTTCTTAACAATATTCAATCATAAAATTGCTGACTTATTGCACTCCGGAGGCTGTATTGTGCTAACAAGACATGTAAAGAAAAGTGGCCGACGACGACGACGACGACATACACACAAGATTTTTTTCTAAAAACCGTTTTTTTGTGCTGTTGTTAATGGAAAACGTAAAAATAACTCAAAAAAAATTTCAAAATTCCAACTTTTTTTGGGGCAAACCATATAGATAGGTTGGGCGGAAAAGTAAAAAGGAGAGCTAATTAAAGGATTGCCACAGGGGTCATTACTAAGTCCTTTGTTATACAATATATATACAAACGACATTTACAACTTGGTAGCTAACGGCGTTAAAATGTTGGCTTATGCAGATGACATAATTTTAATCACAGAAGGTAAAAAAATGACCGATATGGGAAGATCCATAAATGAAACACTCCAAAATCTTGAATGCTGGATGAAAGAACACTACCTAGAACTTTCAACTGAGAAATCACATGCGGTAGCATACAGCCAAAGAAAAATCAAACAAATACTACTAGAACTGAGATATAATAATGACACCATTCCATACGAGAAAAAATCTAAATACCTGGGAGTGGTACATGAGAAAATGAAACTCGTCAACCACATCGATAACATAACTGCCAAGGCACAAAAGGGTATAGACATTATGAGGTCAATATCAGGCACTTGGTGGGGAGCCGATCCGAAAGTATTAATGATGATATATAAAGGACTATACTCGATAGTCGAAATTCTGTAAAGTGACTCATCGCTCTTACTGTCCATAAAATCAGTTGCAGAAGCGAACTTCATGAGCGCATCATTTTTGAAGGGTTCTTAATAGTCCTAAATAAAAAATAAATAGAAAATGTTCTTGTACGCTCTGGCGTTTAAATTTGAGAGAACAGAAATACGAAATTATTATGGTAGGTATCATTATGTATATACAGGGTGTTACCAAGAATAATACACATTTTTAAGGATGAGCTATAATAAGATGTATATAAAAAAGTCGATAGTCGAAATTCTGTAAAGTGACGTCATCGGTTATCTACCGATTTAAAGTGAACTCCATGAGCGTATCATAGTTTAAGGGTGCGAATACTGAAATATCTGGAATTTCAATTTTTAACATTTGAAATAATAACTTATCACAAGTTGTTCATGAGTAAGTTAAAACAAAATAAAAAAATGTTTAAAAGTCAATTCCAACTTACTACTACTAAAACTAAAAAAAAGTTGTTTGTCAAGACCAAAATAAATTACCAATAAGTATAGGTATGTTGCGAGGTCACTTGTAAAATGTCTGACTAACTGGAAGCGGTATCACTCCCTGACGACTCCTCAGAATCATCGCTTTCTCCTCCTATATCGATAATGAGTGGTTCCGTCATTACTTCTACACGTATGTCTAAATCCCAAAACTTTATTTCTTCTTTTAATACGTGTTGAATACATTTACGCCAACTCTCAGCAGTAACGGTATGCAGCGCCTCGTCAAACAGTTTCTCAACGTCAGCCATTTTGAATGTACTGTTTTTTCTCGCAACATAATTTTTCACTTGGGCCCAAACCAGCTCGATGAAGTTTAACTCACAGTGGTAGGGAGGAAGTCTAACAACTGAGACGTTGAAATCTTTCGCCATTTCATCGACAACGTACTTAATATAACTGCTTTTATGTTTCCGTACGAGAGATAATAATTCAACTTTTAGCATTGCCTCGTTGTGCGGAATGCTTTTACTCTCTAACCAATCAATTATAACCCTCTTGCGGCTAGCTGAAGTAGGTATTTGCTCCAGTCGACGAGAGTGGTATGAAGCATTATCCATAACTATCACTGAACCAGGAGTTACCTTTGTTAAAATTGATCTAAACCATGTTTCAAACCGGTTACCATCCATCTCTTCATGGTAATCGACAGTTTTTTTGGACTGAAAACTTAGTAATCCACCTTCTACAAATCCTTCCTCGCTGCCAATGTGAGTGATAATCAGTCGACGTCCTTTCCCAGAGGGAGCTTTTAAACCGGAAGAGAAACCCTCCATAAAGGCTTGTCGATTGCTTCGTATATTCATGTCTTGCCACACTTTTGACACAGTGTGGCCTTCATTTAACCATGTTTCGTCAAGATAATATATGTGCCGTCCTTCGTTACGAAACTGTCGTATCTGTTTTAAATAATTTCTCCTCCATTCCACAATGTCATTTCGTTCAATTAAGGCACTGTTTCTACTTCTTGTTTGGTAACGAAAATTCATTAATTTTAAAGTTCGTCTCAAAACTTTATCACTGATGTTTGGTAAAGTATCATCAGCTTCTATTACCTTGCTCAATTTAGCTACCGAGGGGATTTCATTCCTAAAATAAAAAGAATGTATTTCCCTACGTATAGCATTCCGTGTTTGGTCGTCCAAAACAATTTTCTTTCTTCCCCTACTTTCCGGTTTACAGTTTTCACCTCGTTCTCTTGTCAAAGATCCGTCCCGCGATTTCTTTAGAATATTGTATATAGTACTCTCAGAAACTTTAGTTAAATAACTGCACTTAATCACAGCGTCACTAACACCCAACTGTTTGTCCATGGCACGCAGTCCTTCGTACACATTTAATATGAGGACTTTTTCTTCCCGAATTAAATTGTTACGACGCCGTTTTTTATCGCCAACACCGCTACACTCCGCCATTATTGTCACTAAATATACCGATATAAATATTACAATAAATACCAATAATAACCGATTTATCACACAAAACCACAACACAAATACTGATGTTACGCTCATGAAGAGAATAAACACCTCACATAACTGTTTACTATCACTGTCTCATTCGCGTAGCTCGATCTATCTATCTCGTTCTCAAAGCCGGAACATTGAAGCGACTCTCCAACATTGTCAAATCGGCGAGTTTTTCACAACAAACTTTGCGTTCAAGAAATATACATAAACACTTTATTTCACATTTCAAGTAAACTAATTATTATTAGTCTGCTTGAAATTTGAAATAAATATATTAAATTGGTATTGACTTAATTACATTGCATCTTTTGTACCTGAAATATTGACACAATGGATTTGAAGTGTATTTATAAAATACAGCATTTCTCTCTAGAATACATATGGCAACTGCGCTTTAACCAAAGTGTTGATTAGATAGCTCTGACTCACTTTACACAATTTCGACTATCGAGTATAGTAAAGTCACACTTAGATTTTGGAATTATTTTAACATTCAACACCTCACAGCAAAATTTAAACCGTCTAGACAGGGTACAATATAGGGCATTGAGAATCATACTGGGCGCAATGAAAAGTTCACACATACCCTCACTTTTAGCAGAAACGGGAGAGCTTCCTCTCAAATGGAGAAGAATTTGGCTTGCCGAGAAAGACATTCTCAAACATAGTTCGTTAACTAATAGTACAATTTTCAAATCCCTACTCAACTTATATGAAAATCAGCACCAAATAAAAAATTATATCAACTTTCCAATTTTAGAAGGGCTAGACAAAGCATTAGCTGTATATAAAAAAATTCGAAAACCTGCCATGCTTCCTGTCAGAATATGAATCCCAATATTATAATATACCCATTGTATCTTTAGGGCTGAATAAACACTCTCCCAACAACATTATCTTCCCTGCAAGAATATCTGAAGAAAGAAACAACAGTCAAATCTTCTACAAAGATGGATCCAAAAACAAACTAAACAGAACAGGAATAGGAATATATAATGACCACAAGGGAAGCCAATTTAAAGTGGCATCGTTAATTGCTGACGATTACAGTATTTGTTCTGCTGAAATGCTCGCTATTCCAGTGGCCGCTGAAAGGATCTTACAAAAACAAATCCCCAAAGCGCTGATACTTTCAGATTCCCATAGCGCCATCCAGAAAATACAAAAAAGAGGACTACTGTTCGTAGCAGACTGTATACAATTAAAGGCTAGACAAATAATTTGGACTGCATATAAGGAAAACATTATAATTGAACTAGGATGGATACCAAGCCACACAGGTATCAAAGGCAATGAAATTGCTGATAAACTTGCCAAAGAAAGTTTAACAAAAGACGACATCACATTTAAACTAGTAGAATATAAAGACATCCTACCAAATATCAAAAATGACATCAAGATACTTTGAGAAGAGGAATGAAAAGAAATCAGCAAAATAAAAGGAAAACAATTATTTAAACTAATGAATAAACTACCTTCTAAACCATGGTTCTATGAAATAAATCTGGACAGACAAAAAATATCCACAATTTGTAGAATGAGAATAGGACATTGCTGTACACAATAACATCTAAACAAAATTGGAGTTAGTGAGTCCCCCTTATGTGAATGTGGTAAAATTGGAAATCTCCAACACATACTATTAGAGTGCAATATTAACAGACCTGTGCGAGATAAATTCTACTTTGAAATGCTTCAATGCTTACAACCTTCTCAATCTGTGCTAAACTTATAGTGCATGCTTAGTAACCCCAAGTGGAAGTAGTGCTTCAATAATCTGTAGCTTCCTTAAAAGACTAGGATATAAAATGTAATAAAAAAATAATTAAAATTTTAAATTTCAAGGCTGGGAGGAGTTATGGTTGATGACCAGACACGCGAAAGCGTAACTCTTTGCAGAGAATAAGAGAAAAGAAGAGTGCTATCTGGGCAAATAATCCATTAGGATTGAACCCAAAAAAAGTCAAAGAAGAAGAATGGATAACAATAGGCAAAACCCATAAATTGGCACAAACTCGGATGGTACATGATAAAAAAAAGAATTTTACAATGAAATCAATGTCAAACATATTTCGCATTCCATTTAAATATTCACATTCACGTTACTTAAATTAATTTTTAAGGGAAGTTATCAATTATTTAAAGCAATTAACACAGATATGATAATAATTAGTCATTCATTGAGCATTTTCTATACGTTATTTACATTCTAATAAACTCCAAATACATGTACAACATATGACGAATCTAAACGATTATACTGTCTTACGTAATATTGATTAAAGAAATAGTTTTCCTCTTTTGATTAATAACATGCAATTTTACGAAATTCAAAATCGTTCCCTAAATATAGAAAATTGTTTATACAAATATAGAAACCAATTAAAATGTTTTAAAATAGCAATTATTCAAATTCGAAAGCTTACACTATCATAATCGTTCAATTTAATTTGTTCTTCATGAAAACTGTTATGTATCCGTCTGCATTCCTCCAACAAGGAGTATAAATTGGGGATTCATCTGGGAGTTTTAAGTAATGTAATGTTTTTCTATTTATTAAAACGTTTTTATTACGGGTGGGATAAACTTTAAATACACGGTAGGTTCACTTACTTCAATTTCTTCCCTGGTCGCTGTGGACTTCCAAGGGCACTCCATAAGCTGATAAATTCTTTCACCAATACATCCGCAAAAGGTGTGGCCTCTTGGTTCGGGATAGCGTAAATTTCCACCCACTGAAATAATCCATTACAAACAGTATGTATTTGCCACCATTTTCGGTCCACGGAAATGGTCCAGCGATATCTGAAGCAATCCTTTCGAAAGGGCTTCCAACATTGTACTGTTTCATGGGTGCATTTCTCTTGCGATGTGGTCCATTACTCGTAGCACAAGTCGTACATTTCTTACACCAGTCCTTCACATCATCGGAGCTGTTCATCTAATAAAACCTCTCACGGATTCGCTGGGGGGTTTTCTTCACTCCCAGATGACCTCCCGATGGACTGTCGTGTAACTTCTTTAGTACTTCAGCTACTCTTGTTGTCGGGATAACTGTCTCCTCATCTCGGAACCATCATCGTTTTCAAGGACTCTTTTCAACAGCCCTTCTTCCAGGACAAGGGAGTCCCACTGAGCCCAATACGCCTTGAGTTTCGGTGAAAATCTTGACACTTCTTGCCAGGTAGGTCGCCGATTTTCTTCCTTCCATTGCCGGATCATCTTCAGGTGAGGATCATTCTCCTGATCTTCTCTGACCCTGGTGGGTGACCATTCCTCGTTAACTACTGTAGTTCTTGAAACTGCAGCTTCCCTAGATTCCGCCTTGTTGCAGTGGGAGCAGTCTGTTGGGCACGGCCGTCTGGACATGGAGTCGGCATTTCGGTGACTCACAACAGCTCGATGTTCGATGTTGAAATCGTACTCTTGAAGTCGTTCAATCCATCTAGCGATCTGGCCCTCAGGATTCTTGAACTGCATCAACCACTTGAGTGCTGCATGATGAGTCCGGAATAAAAACTTCCTACCATGAAGATACTGGTAAAAGTGTTCCACGGACTTCACTACTGCCAAAAGTTCTCTTCTTGTGAGGAGTAGTTTCGTTCTGGTTTGGAGAGGAGTTTACTGAAATATCCCAGCACTCTTTCTTGCCCTCCTTGGATCTGTGAAAGCACTCCACCAATTCCTACGCTGCTTGCGTCAGTGTCAAGAATAAAGTCTCCCTCTGGTAAAGGATATCCTAATATCGGCGCCGAGATTAAATGCCACTTCAAGGTTTCAAAAGCCGTTTGACAGTTTTCGTCCCATTGGAAAGCTCTTGCTTCTTCTGTAAGTCGCGTTAGAGGCTTGGCAGTATCTCCAAAGTTCCTGATAAATCTTCTATAATACGTGCAAAGTCCAAGGAAACTCCTAATTTGATGTTTGTCGGTTGGTTGCGGCCATTGCTGAATGGAAGCATTTTTCTCTGGATCCACCGCCACTCCTTCATTGCTCACTATATGACCTCGATAGTTGACTCGGTTTTGGAACAGCTGACATTTCTTCGGGTTTAACATGAGCTGGGCAGCTTGCAGTCGTTTGAATACGTCTTCCAAATTCTTCAGGTGTTCGTCAAATGTCTTCCCCAGTACTACGATGTCGTCCAAATAGACCAGGCATGTCTTCCAAGACAACCCTCTCAAGACATTTTTCATGAGTCTTTCAAATGTCGCAGGCGCATTACAGAGCCCGAATGGAATGACGTTGAATTGCTATAATCCAGATCCGGTAGTAAAAGCAGTCTTTTCTATGTCTTCTGAGTCCATTTCCACTTGCCAATAGCCAGACTTCAGATCCAAGGTGGAAAACAGTTTTCTGCCGGCCAAAGTATCTAGCGTATCGTCAATTCGAGGCAGAGGATAGCTGTCCTTCTTCGTCACATTGTTAAGCTGGCGATAATCCACGCAGAATCTCGTAGTTCCATCCTTTTTCTTGACGAGCACTACTGGAGACCACCATGGACTAGTAGATGATTCTATTACTTTTTCTTCTGCCATCTCTCAAATTATTCTTTCAGCTTCCTCTCTCTTCGCTCGTGGAAGTCTTCGAGCTGATTGCCTAATTGACTTAGCATCACCAGTATCGATTTTTGTTTGACGGCTGATGTTCTACCAGTCTTTCCTTCTTTTGGTACGAATAAGTCTCGATACTGCAAGAGAAAATATCTCTTTCTCTTTTTTCAGCTCGATCCAAAGATTGACCAGCTACTGATAACATTTGTTCGAATCTGGCATTAGAATTGTCAGTGGTCGTTGTTTGACGAACTATAGGCGTCACTGGTACGCAGGATCCAATCTTGGTTTCCTTCTTGATAGTAATTGGGTAATCATTCACGTTTATCACACATACTGAGATCTCTTTCGCCGACGTAACCAATCCTATTCCAATTAGTACTCCTTTCCCAACTTCTTCGTCGTGGTTCCTTGGATCCATCATCACCGATGTACCTTCCCCCATGATTCCCTGTAGCCATGCTACTATCATGGTTTCGCTTCGTGCAGGTAGAACGGTATTTTCCTGTACAGCTGCCAACACCGCGCTGCCTTCATATGGATGAAGGAATACCTCCTCGGAACCCACTTTAATGGTTCTGTTTCTAAAGTCTATTGGAAACCATGTACATTCATTACATCCATTCCCAGAATCACGTATTCTTCAATGTCAGCTACGATTACCGCATGCGTGAACTTTTCTACGCCATTCCCAATCGGATTTGTGTCTCACCGTGAACGTTGGCACTCTCACCTGTGGCGGTCCGCACTCGCAGTCTTGTTGGTAAAAGCTTCTTCTTGGAGTTAATTAGTTCTGGTCGTATAATGGTTTTAGTTGCTCCAGTGTCAACCAGCAGAGCATATTTCTTGCCATTTACTTCACCATTCACTGTCGTTGCGACATCTGAGAGAAGCTATCAGTATGAGAGGGTCTTTGGAACGAGCATGGGTCGGTGCTGCCCCCTCGTAGCCGACCCGTTCTAGTTTTCCTGTGACTGGGGTTCTTGGTTTGCAGGAGTCTTGGGGCGCTTACTCGAACTACGTACATACCCTAGCTCGCCACAATTCCAGCATCTGATCTTTTTCGGCTTCTTGTCCATCATACTTTTTATTAAACTGACGAACTGGTCAAATCTGTCTTCGTCACCTTCTTCTTGGATGCTCCTAATTTTGTTATATCCCGAAGCCTTCGTAGCTGCTTCATATTCAAGAGCAGCTGTTAATTCGTCAACTAATGTTTTGGCATAGGCTAAACGAAGCGTCCTCTGCATATCGGGGTCGCGTAAGCCATCGATAAAGGCCTGGATGCCCAGACATTCCATCATGTTCTCTGGTGCTGATGGATAAGCGAATCGAAATAATCGGGGCAATGTCCACTTCGTACTCTTGAAGGGCTTCATCACGTTTCTGCCTTCGGTTCTTCAGCTGGGATTGGTAAAAGTGCTCTAGATGTTCGCGGCCAAATCGCATGTCCATCCTCTTCTTCAGCGTCTTGAAGTCATCCGTTTCTTCAAATGGTATCGTCTGTAGTACATCTAAAGCATCTCCCCGAAGCGCGATAGTTAAGTTCGCTGCCTTCTCTTTATCGGACAAATTATTCACTCTAGCGGCTGCTTCAAATTTTTTCACTTAATTGGTCCACGACATGTTTCCATCGAATGTTGGGGCCTTGACTCTGATAAAACTGCCAATGTATTCTAACTTAGGGTGTGTTTCTGTCTTGCAAGGTTTCGTCTTCTCGGTCTTCTTTTCTCCCGCTGGCGTGCCTTGAGTTGTTATATCTGTCATATTTTTTTCTAACTCCTTGATTTTCTTGACCATCGTAGTCATCTTATTCTCAATTTCAGATTTTAGAGACGAAATTTCATTTTCAACGTCAGCGGCAATATCGTTTTTCATTAATAAGATATCGGCAGATATATCGTTCTTCAGAGTAGAAATCTTGTAGTCAATATTAGCAGAAATGTCGTTCTTCATAGCAAAAATATCGTTTTTCACATTCGTTGAAATTTTCTCTTCCATGGCAGGAATATCGTTCTTCACATTCATTGAAAGTTTCTCTTCCATGGCAGAAATCTTCTCGTCCATGTTAGCAAAAATTGACGAGAATAAGGTGGAAGCCTCGTCATTAAATAAAACTGTTGCTGGATCAAAGCAGTCATTTTCCAGTGCCACTTTAAGTCGTTCTACTAATTCACTATTCTTACCGGACGTTTCCAACTCACGATCTTCCGTCACTTTCAGATCACATAGTCTCTTGGTCATTTTTACGTAGCAATTTATTTATATTATCCCAATGTAATGTTTTTCTATTTATTAAAACGGGTGGGATAAACTTTAAACACACGGTAGGTTCACTTACTTAATTTATTTATTCACCAATTATATACACAGTATACTCACTTAGACTAATTTATATAAACAGTTCACTAATTTATATTCACTTATTTACTTGTTTATCTCACGATGTCAAATTATCAACTAACTGACTCTTCCTCGTCGGTTCCTTATATATCAATGCCTTTTTCACTAGATAATTCTAGATTGCGGCTTACTCTAAAACAATTGGCTTTCCGGCATTTTATAGATAAGACTGGTCACAAAAACAATGTTTAGATAAGATAGTCACAATCCCTGCGCGTCCGCCATAATTTTATCTTTCATACCTGGCTTAGACAGAGTCGGATTTAGGGACTATACCAGTGTGCTGTTTCGTAACAGTAAACTGCAAGTTTTTGGATTTTTTAAAAATTATTGATGTCAACTGGTTGTCTGTGCACCTACCGTGATGATAGTAAATAAGAAAGCTAAGGAAATTTACTATTTCGACCCTTACTGTGTGGAATCTACCCATATTACTTTTTAAATTAAACTTACTGAATAATTCCACAATATAATGAAGCAATGATATAAACTCTAAAAAATTGACAATTTTTTCGATATTACTAAATATCATATTTACTAATATCGAAGCAATTGTCAATATTTATTTTTACCGTTTTTTCATTATATTGGGATATTATTTAGAAACAGTTAGTTTCATTTAAAAATGTAAGCAAGCTAACGTTTCACATTTTTGGGATCAAAACTTTAATCTGATCTTATTGTAAATATACAATTCATATACAATCAGGGCGGGGTTGGTTGCAAGTTGGCCATTGCTTTGTAGTTGGTTTGCTTATTTGCTTGCTTGCTGCTTCCTTGTCTGCTTGTGGGTACTCCAACACTCCCAATAAAACCCAAGCTGTGTAAGGAAACGTTCCCCTGGAGGTACCAGTCGAAACCCCCTTGGAAATAGCCTTTCCCTGTCATGCAAGACCCTGCCAGAGATGACCCAGCCTTTCCCTAACTCCTCGTGGGATAAGAAGGGATGATCATCGATAATCACAAAAAAACCGGGGGATGGGCGAGAACGCACACCTCCAAAACAAAAGCACCGTCGAGGTAAAAGAGTCTGCGGCTGGCGTCTTCACAGACACCACCAGCGCCACTCGCCCCTCCCTATCCAAACCTGGTACCAGCGGCCGAAAAAGCAAGGGCAGCGATGGCAGTTCCTACTCCAAAAGAGGCACGGAACGCGTCGCCCCCCAGGAAAAGAAGCGCATCGGCTCCAGCACCTGGGAGGAGAAATCTTCCAGATGAAAGAGGCTACGGATGGACGCTAAAGTAAAGAGCTACAGTGAAGCAGCTACCAACCATTTACGAGTAGCTATTATAGACATAGCCGAACCATACGGTAAAATCATTAATTATAATGGAGACCTTGTCAAAATACAGCTAATGGAGGCTCTGGATGAAATCATACTTTTAGGTAATGGTCGCACTTTGGTGAAATAATCATTCACCTGCGATAATGACGAAACGCTAGAGTAGCTAAAGAACACGATTTCGGGAGGCTAAGCTCGACGTGGTGCACGTCGACAACCTCCCACAGCTGACAAAAGCCATCATCTTGGTCCTTAGCGAAGCTCACGCTGACCTGGGTGACAAATAGGATGTGCTGCGTCGGCTGGATTAACAAAACTCAGACTTTAGGGTGGATGCGTGGTTTTCCTTCCACCACGAAACAAAGGTCAACCCTAAAGGGCACATCTTCGTCTTCGACACAAGAGACGAGGAGAGGGAAGAATCTACTGCGAGGTAATCGAAGCACTCTCCAGTGCTACCGTCATAAAAGAGGATGGCTGAAATACTACCAACCTGAAGGAAAGCCAACTATTAATTTCAACTCACTTCCTTGACTCCAGAGCCGTATATACGGCAACCTGAGAGGAAGAGGAGAATCACTACCCGACGGACGATGACTGGCGTATATCGCGTCAGATCGTCGACGCGGACGGACTGAGGCGGGCCATCTCTAGCTTCTCCCTTTTTAAATCTCGAGAAACGGACGGCATTTATCCAGTTCTACTGCAGTCGGGCCTGGATGCTTTAATGCCGCACCTGGTGGGAATCCTCAGATCATCATTGGCACTGAGGTATGTTCCAAAAGGTTGGAAATAAGTTAAAGTTGTGTTCATACCAAAACTAGGAAGAATGGACCATTCCATTCCAAAAGCATATCGACCCATTAGTTTCACAGGCTGTACGAACGATATATAGGAGATGTAGTGATAACACAAAATCCACTGCATCCAAATCAACATGCATAAACTCCAGGGAAATCTACCGATTCGGCTCTTCATCTCGTTGCGGGCCGCATCGAGAAATCGTTAAAAAAAAAGGAGTCCACCCTGGGTGTATTCATAGACATAAAAGGTGCATGCGATAGAACCACTTTTCCTAAAATAACAAATGCACTTTCCAACAAAAATATCCCCCAAAGCATTAATGGCTGGATATATAACATGCTCTCAAAAAGAGGCAATAAAAATCAGTATAGATGATGTAACTATCAGAGGCTTGGTTGTAAAAGGTTGTCCACGGGGAGGGGTACTCTCACCACTACTGTGGAACATGGTCTTAGACTCCTTGGTCAGCCACCTCAACGATAGCAACTTCTACACAATAGTATATGCAGATGACCTAGTGATTCCTAACAGGAAGATTCGAAAATACACTCTGCGCTTTAATGCAAGAAGCCCTCCATATCATAGAACAATGGTGTAGAGACCATTCACTGTCAATAAATTCAAAAAAGACGGAGATGGTTCTTTTCACGAAAAAAATGAAGCTTGCAAAACATCAAGCCCTAACGCTCCTTGATACCAAACTTAATTTCTCTCCAGAGGTGAAATATTTAGGGGTAACCTTCGACAGTAAATTAACGTGGAACTCTCACTTAGAAAGTGGAGTTAAAAAAGCATATATTTCTTATGAGGAGTGTCGTAGAACCATCGGCCGCACCAGGAGAATGTCACCAAGGGTAGCTGCCTCAACACAACAGGAGGCATGAGAACCACATCAACAAGAGCTATGGAGCTAATCCTCGGTCTCACTTCCCTTTATATACATCAAGAAGATTGTTTTGATGGCCATGGCACGTCTACGCCCTACCGGTATACAACCTGATGTAGGATCCGGTAAACTGAGACGTAACTTGTGGCATGAGGCCCTCAGGGAGGTCCCACTGCTGCAGGCCAATACGGACTCGATTCCACCGCGATATGCCTTCAACAGGCCCTACAAGGTAATCTTAAAATACAACGCACAAGACCCATTGGAAGAAGGCGCAATACGCATCTTCACAGATGGGTCTTAATCCAATGTGGGCTCAGGATGTGGAATTTTTTCCAGATCCCTGAATCTAAATATAAAATGGGCAATGGGCTGCAATGCAAGTGTTGCTCAAACAGAGCTCACTGCTATCTGCATCGCTGCAAAAGAGATTGCCAAAAGGAAAACACTACTAGCCCTGAACAGACCACGCATTACATCAGCCCTAGTACTAGAATGTCGCATGGCCTTAATAGAAGCCTCTAACAAAAACACGCGGTCACTTTAGGCTGTATCAAGGGCCATGAGAAATCGAAAGGAAACCGTATTGCAGACTTGTTAGCCAGGAAGGCAGCCTCCCACAAACTCTTGGGACCTGGCAATTTCATTGGTCTATTGGTGTCAGCGACGGCCGACCTATTAAAGGAACACTCCCTTAATAAGTCTAAGGGTAGATGGGACAACGCAGAAGGCTGCAGGCTTACCAAGGAACTGCTACAGTATCCGGACAGCAAAGTAGCCAAAAAATACGTGACTATGAACAGGCAGAATCTACGAACAGCCACGGGTATTCTGACTGGTCACTGCCACCTACGAAAACACCTCCATCGACTGGGCTGTCTAACACTCACTTTGTAGAGGATGTGAGCAAAAAGATGGGACTGTCGAACACATTCTTTGCGAATGTCAGACACTCTCTCATTTTAGGTTTCATGTATTCGGCGAGCACAGGCTAACATACGCTAGTATGAGGGAACTTAATTCAGGCGACGTTATCGCGTACGTCAAAGAAGTAGGCTGGATGATGAGCTAGTAGGAAGTTTTGAACCTCAGAATGATGCACAATGGGCCAATTGTGGCCTAAGTGCTGTGGGGTCACCCAGCCTTCAAACTTTTACAGATTACAGATTGTGTAGATAATTAATGTGTTTTAGAGGTCGTCTCCAGTGCTTTGGACTTTTGGTTTTTGGAGTTTTGGTTTTTAATAATTGTACTGTTATATATATTTTTGAAATTAAATGCATATTTGAAGTTAACATTATATCAAATTATTATTATAATTGTTTTTCTTAAATAAATAAATGTTTCAATAAAACTACTAATTTTTTCACAAAAAATACTTTTAACTTGAAGCAGTTTTTCTTTTATATATTGTTCACAAAATTCAACAAGTTGTAAACTTATTTGTTCCAGTGAAGTTTCTCGGTTTTTCAACGCTAGTTATCAGTTCGCGTAATGTTAAAACTGTTGGTGTGTTATGCACATTAAAATCTTTATGACTAAGACATGCATCAACTTCTTCACATTTCCGAGGATTCATCAAATACAATAATGCCTCTGCAGCTTCTCTGTCTTCCTGATATTCAAAATCGAGTCTATTTTCGATTTGACTCCTTTTCTAGAAGTTGTTGACTTGAGGGATGAACTGGAAACGCCAGTTACTGGCAAAATATTGGATGGCACAGCATTACATTTAAGTTTTCTGCGTTTTACCTTTTTCAAAAATATTTCATTTAAATTTTAGATACATAACTTAAATTCATATATTAACAAACATTTTTGGAAAAAATGAGTTTATTTAAAATTAAGAGAGCAAGCTTACATATAATTAGACACCCTTTTTCCAATTCCTAATCTATTCTTTGTTTCTGCCAACAAGTTCTCCGCCCCCAATTTCGGTTTCCACAAAAACTTTCAAATTTCCGGCTACTGGAAAACTGTGAAAGACCAGTTCAGGATTTTTTGCCCAGGAAAAGCATTGAGGAACATAACTGATTATTCACATTCAAAATGAATAAAACGGGAAAATAATTTTTTCTACAACTGCTATGAAAAGTAGCATATTTCTCATAGCTTACTTAATTTCAAAACCATATATTGCTCACACTGTGAGAAATATTATTTCTCACGGCACTTTGCCCACACTACATACATTTATATGGAGAATCCAGTAGGGGATCCTCGATGCCCAGCCAATTTCAGTAACTTATACTCGATGCCCAGCCGTTTTCGGTTGGTGGCCCTCGATGCTTACACTTTTTCTACAAAATTATTTACTTGTATTCTTTAAATTTGTGTAGTTGTAGAAAAAGTATAGTGTGCAACATGTGGGAAAGTACTTTTCTCACTCGTGTGTTTGCGGCACTCGCCCTTGGCTCGTGCCACAAACTTCCACGCTCGTGAGAAAGTTGAACTTTTCCCACTTGTTGCACAATATACTATTATTCACAACCTCAATTTTACACTGCTTTAAGTAACCCAAAACACAACAATATATATTAACTTAGTTACACAAACACTCGTCGCTTATGAAGATTTACCTAAAGGCTATAACTGTCAGGAAAAAAGTAGTCAATGCGCGAGATTAGTGTGACGTTACAATTTGAAACTATATCCAAACAAAACTTGTTACCATAGGAATTTCCATTTGAGTGTAGATTTTTGATTATTTAAGCGTTTCATACGTGTTTTTGAAAGGAATAAATTGTTGAACAGTAAGTAATCGTGTTTACTTAATATAAAACATAATAGTTTTGATAATGTAAGTTATCCCGCAGTCCGTATTTTTTATTTTAAAAGCTATATTTGAGGTTATATTTACTGGATTATTTGATTAATGTGAAAATATGAGATAAATAATAGTGATTGTTTGTTCTAGTGTCATCAAAACATGTTTCAACATTCTCTTGAAACCATTTTTAATGATAATATGAGCTTGTTAGTGAAAAATGCTTAATTGAAGTGAAGTCTCCTTTCAAGTATCCGAATGACGAAAAATTAAAACCACTCTCAAGAGACATGAATTACATAATTCATTTTGATGAAAATATATTAGTGATAGTTGAAAAATATAACTATTATCACCAGATGCAAGGTGCATTACATATTGCATGAGAGGACATTTGCTATTTAATATTATGGATACCAAGTGACATTATTGTGGGAATTGCTCGACATCAAGAATGGAAGAAAAATTTACATATTTGAATAACATTCTACCTTTACAAATTTGTACCATTTATATTAACATAATAAAATATTTTCATAATTATAAATTTTGATTTGTGGTAAGAAAATTAAATTGAGGAAACGCTGCCAATTTACATGATTGAAAATATGCCATTTAGTCTGAAAACTCAGAACATCATGTCACAACTTTGCCTCAATCAAATCATATTTGTAAGAGGTTCAGAGTTTCTGTTGGTTGCTTTCAAATTTTATTTGATCTGTAGGCTCTTTTTTCAACTACATGTGTAAACATATTCAATTTTATCTAAAAACAAATAAAATAAACAAAAACGTTTCCAAATTTCTTTATTACACAGAGAAATATTTACTTGTAATACAATGGTTTACAGTTAATAGAAAGAGGAAAGTAAGGTACAATGTGGAATTTCAATTTAAAATAGCAAACGTTTAAAAAATGATACAAAGCAACTTATAAATAATGTAAAGCGAAAGATGTGTGATGACAAATAATAATGTATATGTTATAGGGAGATCGATATATACAGTACCATATCAAACATACAATGAACACGTACAAGTTTGCTTCTACCTTGTTTGCAAAGATTGATCATGTACAAAAAAATAGTTGGCGAATTTTCTTTTCTCCGTCCATAAAATGACAGCTACACAAAAAGCTCCAGGATCTGGTTCTATTGTTCTACAAATATTGAATAAACACACAAAAAAAAATGTTATATTTATCATTATGTAGGTACCTTGTCAGCTTCTTACTTTTGGATCCTTTGGAAATCTATAAAACTTACAGTTCTCTCTCACATTATAATGATTACAGCCTGGTGGCCAGCACAGTACCATTATTCTTTATGTGAAGAAACCTAAAATTAGATAATACAGATAGAAAAAGAATTAAAACAATTGTATTTCATAAGTTTATAATAGCATGTTTAGGTTAGATAACTCTTTTATTAAAATTATATTGTTATACATACCTATTTTGACTGGAATCGAATATATCTCTTTGTAAAAGTCTTAGTGTATATCTAAATGCATAAATCAGCAGGTATATTCAAAATATAAGGGAATAGTCTCTGGTCCAAAATCACACCAATGGTATCTAAATGGCTAGTTATGTTTGTTTGGATACAAAATTGACATAACCTAAGATTATGACGTCACCACTAATACCGCGTATCACACAGTGGCATGTTCTAGATTGATAAGGTTATCAACGAGATTGATGTTTTTTGCTTTTGATCGCTACCAAATTTATTAAGAAAAAGAATGACCGTAACTGAGAAAAGTTTTTATTAAAGAATTTTTAATTAAAAATATCCTTGCCAAGATATGGGGTGTCAAACACGCCTGGTTTTGTTGATCTATATATTTTATTGAAAAACAAATATATTTCATCAGGAAAAAGGATGAGGGGAGTACACTGAACCAGTCGCGTTCTTACGGGTGAGGGATATAGGGGATATATCCTGCCCCTCATGGACTCAACTAAACTTATAAATATCCACTGACTCTATTGGGGTCAGTGCAAAAAATTTATTTTCACCATTTCTATTTTTTATTATATGCTCTTAGATAGACACGAATTATAATTTTGTGCCCTGCCTATTCAAACTCCGGAACTTCTTATGTTTCAATTTCTTCAACGATTTCTCGTCATGGGTCATTGGCTACGTTCCACTTTAGGCCCACAATCGGGACCGCCGAAATACCCGTTCAACTTACTTAAAAAGAACACGGTCGTTGCAGGCGAAAGTGGGAATGCACATTTGAGCGGAGTAGGTTCACAATATGGCGGCTTGGTGAAAACGTGCAGTTTGTGTGTATAAGAATAAATAAAATAATTTTTGGTGCAGTTTGAAGTAAATATTTCGCATAGACCGGGGTAAAATTTAATTCATCATGGATTCCCATGAATTTATGGTTGCGTTTTTAACAAAACGAATGAGAGGCAATCGTCATATTTGAATTGCCGCCACATTTTGATGAAAGCTCACTCAGACCCACCAATTTGTATGGGTGAAGTGGTCGCAAACAGTGACGTCATCTATGACGTTGAACGACCGCTTGCGACGACCACGATCCTTAAGTGGAACGATAACGTGGGTGTTGCAATCGTTGTGGGCTTTAAGTGGAACGCACCCATTGTGTGGGACTAGACTAACCGCGTGCCCAGACGCATCTTCATATCCAATGTAGTGTATTGCAGTTCGGTTTTAACGAAATACATTTTCTAAACCTCGTTCATGGTCGCAAGTAATTTGGCGATACCGTATGAGGAGTAGTACAATATATGATTTCCATATTTGTAAATTAGCTCACACATAATTCAAGTATAGTGTGAGCTTTACTGATCTTAATTATTTCTCCCTCGTCATAATTGTGTTTAAATTGTTTCTCCCATAAATTTGGAAAATCTATTTTATTGTGAAAATAGTGAGGATCAGCTGATAACGTATTGTATTCTTCTCTTCATTCCTCAATTTTCTTGAAACAGAATCCTCCCAAAATATTCTAGTATTTTCTGCTTAGTCCTTTCACCTATAGGACGTCGGATAAGTGCAGTAGGGGAGGCTGGGGATGGTTGAGTACAGGGGTTGGTTGGCACACTGTCATTATTTCTGTAACATGCCGCTAGAGTACGACTTAACACCGTATGTTAGTCGACTGAAGTAGTTCGGTAAGTAATTTTATGATATGACGTTGCATGAGTAAATAAAATTGAAGTGAATAAAATTATTTTTGTGTGAGAACTAATGATTTTTCCAAATGTTTTATATATGGTTTGGTAAGCTTAGGATATAAGTTTTCATGTCATTTTATGTTTTTTATCAAAGTTAGCTCAAGTATCAAATAATGACATATTAAATATTGTGAAGCACTGTGGGGATGGTTGGCACATGTGCCTTAGGGAAGGTTGGCACAGCGAGCCAACCAACCCCCGTTATACACCAAACTTTAGATCTCCTGTCTATTTGAGAAAAATGGTGAGAAATCCGAAACGAAAAACTGCGAGAGCTAGTAAACCTCTGATATTGTGTTAAGGGCAATTAAGGAGGTTAAAGACGAGAAAAGAAGCATTAGGGTTACTGCTACTAAATATGATATTCCGTTCAGTTCTCTTGCAAGGTATTGCGCTAAAATTCCTGATTAAAAACTGAACGTTGTAGAATTTGAGCAGGTTATTGGCTACAAACCAAATAGAAATGTATAAAAAACAACCTTTATGTTTTAAGGTTTTTAATTTGTGTTGTATTGCGCTAAAACTCCTGATTAAAAACTGAACGTTGTAGAATTTGAGCAGGTTATTGGCTACAAACCAAATAGAAAGGTATAAAAAACAATCTTTACGTTTTAAGGTTTTTAATTTGTGTTGTTAGATTTTTTCAGCCGCTGATGAGGAAGAATTAAGTAAATACTTAAAAAAAGCAGCGGATATGTATTTTGGACTTTGTCCTAAAGAAGTGCGTAAGTTTGCGTACCAATATGCTATAAATAAATAAATACCTTATTCCTGGAAAGAAGTTAAAATGGCTGGTCCAGATTGGTTCACCTCTTTTTTAAAAAGAAACTCTACTTTATCTATTCGAACTCCTGAAGCCACTAGTTTGGCCCGAACCTCGGCATTCAACGTCCATAATGTTAATGCTTTTTTTGATAACTTACAGAAAGTAATGGATCGCTACCACTTGCAACCATGCGATATTTGGACGAAACTGGTATCACCACAGTTCAAAAACCGGATCGTGTTGTTGCTCGGAAAGGCTTTAAACAAATTGGCAGAATCACCTCTGCTGAAAGGGGGACACTGGTAACTATGGCAATATCTATTTCGGCAATAGGTAACTCGACTCCTCCGTTTTTTTGTTTTTCCACGAGTACATTTTAAAGACCATTTTTTAAACGGAGCACCTGCTGGAAGTGCCGGTTCCGCCAATCCTTCTGGATGGATGCAAGAAGATCAATTTTTAAGTTTGTTCCGCATTTTGTTGTCAGATGCTTAAAATATCATCCAGTTTTGTTGTTGTTGGATAACCATGACTCACACTTATCCTTAGATGCTTTAAATTTTTTAAAAGAAAACGGAGTCTGCGTTTTGTCATTTCCACCTCATTGCAGCCACAAATTACAACCACTGGATAGAAGCGTATATGGTCCTTTAAAAAAATGTGTTAATACAGTATGTGATGCATGGATGAGGAATCATCCAGGTTCTACAATGACATTTTATGATATTCCTGGTATCGTCCTTCTTCCTTTGGCAGCTACGCAGATGATTGTTATAAATGGTTTCAGAGTATCAGGCATTTTTCCCTTCGACAGATTAATTTTCGATAAATCTGAATTCTCACTTAGCAAGGTAACAGATCGAAGAGATCCAAAAGAAGGCACTTCTGATCGGCCAGATTCAAAAGATAGCACATCTGACCAGATTAATACAAATGAAGGCACAACTAACCAGTCAGATCCTAAAAAAAATTATTCTGATCAGCCAAAACCAGAAGAACGGACACCTGAACGACCGTTCCCAATTAATCAGTTTGGGGAAAAAATACTTTCAAAGCCTAACAGCCCTGTTATGTCGCCTTTAGAGAACCTCAGACCTTTTCCTAAAGCAGCACAAAGGAAAAATACAGAAAAAGGTAGAAAGAGAAGATCAACTGCTATACTGACTGACACCCCTATAAAGGACACACTGGTACAAGAGAAGGCTGAAGCAAAAAGAAGCCGATCATTGCGAGAAAATAAAAAAAGCACATAAAACAAAACAAAAACATGAAGAGAACATAAAAACTGAAGAAACAACTGATGACGACTGGGATTCTGGAACAAACAGCGATGACGTAGACTGGGCGAATATTAATCCTGATTATTTTGAAGAGTTGCAGAGAAATCCTAAAAAAGATGATTTTGTGTTGGTGAAATTGCTAGACAGTGAAAATACCCGCTCAAAGTGAAAATATTTTATTGGCCAAGGGGACGTTGACAAGGAATGGGAGGTCTTATTTTTGCGTAAAAGTGAAAAAGTTAGTGGATCCTTCATATTTCCTGTCATAGAGGACATATCTATCGTACATTGCAATTACATTAAAATGATCCTACCGCCACCTTCCTTTTCAGGGGGAACTAAAAGACTTCAGTCATCCTGTGCCAATTTTTTTTTAAAAAGTATACCAACCATCCCCGGTAGCGCTAAAAACATTATGATTGTGTTCTCCCAAAAACTCCTCACAAACTTCTAAACATTTTTTGTACAATGCCTGTGTCCACTGCTACACAAGAAATGACCTTAAAACGTATAAACACTTATTTAAGAAATACTACTGCCAAGTGAGGTTTAATGGACTCATAGAGAAGTTATACTGAAGAAATAATTGATGATCTTGCACTCAAACTAAGGCGCTTAACTTTTCTATTGTAATACCTAAAATTGTTATAATCACCATCATACATAAATATGTTTTTTGGTCAAAAATATTATATTTTTGTATACCACCAAGTAGGGATGTACCGGATCGAGTATTTGGCCGGTCCGGCCGAAACCGGAATTCCGGCCGATAGCCGGACCGAATCGCCGGAATTCCGGCCGGATCGGGATTTATATGGAAATATGTCAAATTCCTGCAGCTTAACGATATTTTACAGGTTCTATCTATCTAAAGCATAACACTCTATATTTTTTTTGTGGACACAGGTCCTTAATTTATTCCGTTCCGCGTTATGAATTATAAATAAACAAAAAAATTAAATGTCATTGCTTTGTGTAGTGCCATCTATTATCCTATCAAAGCACACTGACTTCCAGTAATTAGGAGAATCCCAAAATCGCGAATCCATTTGAGTGAAACATTTCCTGGTCTAATTAATTGAGTAAAGCAGTTTTTATCAAATACAGCAACTAGTGTTTATTCAGAGAGACTATTTACGGAAATTGGTAACATATATTTTGATAATAGGTGTAGGCTGAATTCTGAAAATGCAGAAAAGCTCTTATTTATTTATCACAATCTAAATAAAATAAATTAGGTATAAATATTAGTTCTTGGTTTATGTCTTTAATCATTTATATCTACCTCGATTTACGACTCTCAATTTATTAAAAATCAAAATATTTTTCTTGCTCTTTTCATATATTTAACCATTTTAAAAAAATTTAATGCTCCGACCGGATCGCAATTGCGATTCGGCCGGAACGGTGATTCCGGACTCTAGGCCGGATTTAGTGGTACCGCCGGAATTCCGGTACATCCCTACCACCAAGGTTCATGTTTGGGTACGCCATCGCACTGAACCGCTTAGATCGAAATTTAAAAGAAAAATGGATAAGAGAATAAGTTAAATTTTATAAACACACTTCTATTGATTAATTGACCTCTTATAACATTTTCAGGTTGGTAATATAAAAAAAGTACTAGTGAATGTAAACTGTTTTCAACATCTTATCTACTACTATTCAATTATTGTCTTGGATAGTTTGTTGGCTATTTTTTTATTGTCCAACTCGATTGTTGTGTCTATTAATACTTTTATTCTTATATCGATGATTAATACCAAAGCATAAAACCAAATATGTTTTGTATATTATTAGACCTTGAACGTGTTTTTCGAATATTATTGTAGATAAGAGGCACCAATATTCTACCAACTAACGGTACGTCATCATATTTTTAATAAAACAGGTTTTTGTATACATATATTAATTTTTACGTATGTATGCGAATATTAATTGATCCATATCCATAATACGTGAGTTGACAACTTATTTCGCACGTAATACCGGAATACCTAGTTCAATGTATCTAATTTTAAATGAACCATTTATTAATGTACACAACTCTGTTTTGTCGGCCGTTCAGACATGCCATTACTCAGTATACAACAATAAAAAATCCGGGATATCTTTTCCATACAAATACCAACAAACAAGTCCATTCATTACCCACTAATAAAGCTGCACCCTTTAATAAATGCAGTGCCGAATGTAGTTTTTCCTGACATCGGTACCATATTCTGATGTTCATGGCGCTCTTTTTACCTTTTATCTATTTAGAAGATGAGAGGGCATACTGAAACACTTTTAGTTTAGTCCATCACTCTTGAATACATTTTTTGTTTGTAACCAGTGGTGTATTTTAAGATTTGCCTCCATGTGCCTATAAAGTTTGCCTTCCCATAAATTACAAGTCGAAATGTCAACTTGTGAAATATTTTTCATAAAGTTTCACGGCTCATTTTTGGAATAATTTTGTTTCAACGTCCTCAACGGTGGATACTTTATTTCCGAAGAAGAAAAAATGTACAGTTCTATGTACCATATTTTTCTGGAACTCTTTTCTTATTCAACCTTTTCTCTGCCACTAAAATGTACTTTTGGCGCTTCCAAACTTCCAGTCTCTTTTCGCACCAGAAAACTTTAAGCGGTTGATAGTAATGACAGAATAAATTGATAGGGCCTGGACCAATAGTGTGGCTGTTTTTTTCTTTGTTATTAGTAGGCAACAATTTGAATTTATCAACAAACTCATAGATAACAAAAAAAATTGTTTAAACATTATTTTATCCAAACATTTATATCTCTGCGGGGTCGCTGCGAGGTACCGTGTCTTTAGACATTCGAAATTAAATATAAAAGTCATAATTTAGATAACGGCTTATCCATTCTTCCTCATAAATCAACCTGATGTGATGGTCTTTTAGAATTGAAAAAATTATTTGCAAACTTTTTATTCTTCTTGAGAGGAGATTTCTCATTAAAAGGACCACCGAAAAAGTTGTATCCTCACTGAGCAGCACCATTAAGTATCTCCTCCTTGTCATTCTAAATTCTAAAATCACACATTTTAACAAAAGCAATATTATTTTATTTAGATATATTAATATTGTTTTGCTTACTACAGACTATAGATTCACAGTTTCAGAAACAAAAAATGTGTCATGAGAGAAATGTCATTGTCATATTCATATGCCAGAAAATATCGCTAGATATTTCCATTTTTGCGAGGTTAAGCGTGACGTTACCGTTATGACGTCACGCTTAAGCAACACTGTTAATCCGCTTAAAGACGCTAGATCGCAAAAATGTCACTTTACAACGGTATGATCGACTGGAAACGAAAATTCGCCCTCTGCGCGCAGATGACGTATTTGCGATGCATGCACCGATCGTAGAACACGGACCGATATACAAAGTGTTGTAGCTTTCGATGATTTAACCCCACAAGCCCCACAGGGTTTCACTCTTACAACTAGTCGAAGTAAACGATGAAATGTGTGTTTTGAATGTTTGCGGTTTTATTATAATTACGAACTTTTAAATACTCTAATTTGCTGTTCAATTTTCAGTGATTTATGTACATCTAACGTTAAAGTTTGGTCACAACTGAATATTAGACATTACGATAATTGTTGTTTTCCACACCCTAGCAATAGTTTGTTAAACGTATATGTGTTTGGTGACGTTCCTCATCTTATTAAATTATTAAGGAACCACATATTGGATCAGGGTTTTTGGGTAAAGAACACATTAATTAATAGGGATTGTTTTGAGAACGTGTTGCAACTGTCGTCCGAATTAACCATCGCATATAAAATTAACCGATACCACTTAGATTTAAAAGGTTCCGAAAGACAAAAAGTTAAGCCAGCCGTTCAACTATTATCTAATTCTGTATTCGGTTTTGTGGAGAAAATAGGCTACTGCCATCTGTTTTACCGTGGAAGGAAGTTTCATATTTTGTACAATTAATAAATGATTGGTTTGATCTTTTTAATTCCCATACAAAAACTGTGGCAAATTGTACAACTAAAAATGCGTATGGAGTGGATTTAGATAAGCAGAAAAAAGTGTTAAAAGAGGTGACCGAAACTATTGGGAATATGACCGTAGGCAAACATAAGTCTCTCAGTCCGTTTCAAAAAGGAATTCTGTTGTCAAATAGGTCACTGGAAGAATTGTTTTCTTATTTGCAGGAAAACTATAAAGGAATCGATTACATCTTGACCTCGCGTCTAAATCAAGACGTTGCTGAAAACTTCTTCTCTTATATGAGAGGCATGGGAGCTACAACTGACCATCCAGAACCTCTAGATTTTATGTATCGTTTGAGGTGGTATATATTAGGTAAAAACTCGGTGGCAATTTTTACAAAGAACAAAAATACAGAGGAATCTGGTGAAAAATGTCTAATACAACCATTAGAATCAGAAGAATCGCGTCCCATCTGCTTAACTGAAACACTACTAGCTAATGTTTCCAAAAATATTCAAATAACAAATACCCGTATACTTGAAGAAGAAGAAACATGTATTCCATATACATTCACTCAACCAGAATATATTCCTGACGATGAGTCTTTACAGTTATTGACAACCTTTTAAAGTACCGAATTAATTCGTCAAGAATCTCTTAAATATCTGGCAGGGTAATTTAAAGATAAATTTAATTTAGGTACTAAAACCAGCGAGATGATTTCCGTTGGAGCTCAAGATTGGGTACATTTCCTATCGAGGGGTGGTTTATTACAGCCAAATCAAGATCTTTTGAAAGCTACGTAAATTCTTGAATCCGAGTTTCGATCTCTTCACGAAACATCAAAAGAAGAAAATGTTTTTAAAATTTTGGCTGATAAAACTTTTAGTATTGCCAGTCAAAACCAAATTGAAATCCCATATGAAGTGATTTATTGTTTGAGTCGAACAAGAACTTACATTAGACTCCGAGATCTAAATAAACAAATAAGTTTGCAAAATTTGAGAGCGAAAATGGAAAAAAAACTTTAAAAATTTACGAACGTTAAAAAGAAAGTGAGATCGGAACAGTGAGTATTTGAAAACGTAAAACCTTTTTTAATTTCATGTTACTTTTAAATAAGTAAGTTGCATCTTATGCAATGTCTTTGTATGCTTTAATGCATCCAGATTACCCCTGAAATCCCCATACTTGGACTTGCCCTAAAACGTGGCTATTGATACAACTCAAAAAGGTTCAATTATTTTTCTGTTTTAGTAAAGTTTAAGTTTATTTTAATTATTATGTTTTTGATTATATTTTTAGTTGAACTTCGTCAACTGGCGTGGACATTCAACTAAATAAATAATCTTAATTTGACAAAATTAATGTCGAAATTAATAATTTATTATATACAAATTTACAATATGGTACAAAGTTGTGAATACTGAACTTCGGTGGTTTCAGATCGGAAGACACTTTAAGTTTCGATTTGATGAATATTAAACTAACTTTGTTATTGATCGTTGAGCTCGATTCGATGAATGTAAAACTTTGCGGTTGAGCGTTGCGCTCGATTCGTTGAGTTAAAAACTAACTTTGTTGTTGAGCATTGCGCTCGTTTCTATGAGTTAAAAACTAACTTTGCTGTTGAGCATTGCGCTTGAGTCAATGTTTGTCTAACTTTGCTGTTGAGCGTTGCGCTCGATTCGTTGAGTTAAAAACTAACTTTGTTGTTGAGCATTGCGCTCGTTTCGATGAGTTAAAAACTAACTTTTCTGTTGAGCATTGCGCTCGAGTCGATGTTTGTGTAACTGTGCTGTTGAGCGTTGCGCTCGAGTCGATGATTGTGTAACTGATTTCTTCACGTTGTGAGACGTGTTAAGTAGAAATCTGCGAGGGGCGTGTTTACACGTGGATTGGGTTGACCAACTGAAAATAAATATTTCCTATTGGCCAGCATCACTTGACTTGTCGGGTTCCCAGACAAGAATCAACTATGGGTGCCGCCAATAGTACGTTAAGTTTCTATGGAATACTACAATAGCAATTGTAACCTTCTTACTTAGAAAGGTAATTCAAAAATGTCTTTCATGTCTTCCGAACCTCTACCATAAAATTCATGCAGAATTGACACTAAATTTAGGGTTTTTACAATACAATATATAATAGGGTGAAACGTGACCTTTTTCTAACTTCTTAACTATAGGACAATGCGTCAAGATGTCGACTTTCGAAAAAGGTGTTATTCATATGCCCATACAAAACAATTTACAATCATTGTTGGAAAACGTGATATTTACAAAGTATTTTGAAAATAAAATTAAAGTATCCTTTGAATTTACTACAATAGAAAGATCTTATCAATTCTGCAACATATTTCTACAAAGCTATTAACTAAAATGAATTTACGCCTTAAATATATACAATAAAAAAGGACACATACAAATATCTCATATATTCTAAAGGTATCATAAACGAATAAAGTTCAAGATTTTACAATCTTGAACATATTATAATATAAATTATCTCTAAGTATGAACAATAAAGATTTGTATAGTCATCCCGTCAAACAAATATCGCCATAAATACCTATTGATGCTACCGAGAGTGGCATTCGTGGCCATAATATAGATATATAGAAATGAATATTGCATCGCAGTGGCGTCACACGCCAAACGTTCGATGCGTATAAGTATACCGTTTTGAGTGTATCGTTCTCAAGACCATGCGTTCAACTGTCGCCACGGGTATCCCCGTGAAATGAACAGCATTCAGCTGCTTCCATTGCAGGAAGTGTACGTTTCAAACCTTTGTATACTCTAAACAAAATCTGTTCCTCCTCGTTGAACATAAACTTCCGGTCCTGCTACTGCATCCATCTAAAACTGTAGAGATAAAAACCGTCACTATGCTGCAACCATATTACTTGATGGAGTCCATATACAGTTATTTAAATGATAACTCAAATTTATTCTGCTCTCTTTTTTTCTTCTCAATGGTCGGATTTCGGAGAACTAGATACAAATAACTAGTCTTTAATTTTCTTGTCCGTGACTGTTTCCTTCTTCTTCGTTTTTATCCGATTATGTGTTAATGATTTAATTTGAAGATTTCGTTTTTTGGGCATTACAATTTCTAGTACAAAATTAAAAATATTACTACAATTACCTACATCGTTTGTAGTAAGTGTGAGGATAGAATGAGATTATTTTTCTATCGGTTAATTCGATTATTTTAAGTTTTCAGGGACTAAAATTCTCACTACAAAATTTAAAATTGTACTACAATGTAGGTACTACAAACGATTGTAAATGTATTAGTTTTCGTTTTTATCTTATGATGTGTTAATGGTTTAATTTGACGATTTTATTTTTCGGCATTGCAGTGTGTACAGCAAAAATAAACTACTCGTACATCGTTAGTAGTAAGAGCGGGCTTAAAATGAGTTTTTTTTATTGTCGGGTTTCAGGTTCATATGGCTTTGTTGTCTTTTTGATTTAAAAATATTCCTCAAATTTTCATATAGATTACTGTTAAAATCTTTCAACGCACTTTATCTCGATTTTTGTAATGTAAATAGCATCTCATCAAGGAAAAGTGGTAACCTAATTCGATACAGTTAACTATTGTAATATTTTGAGTGAATGGAAATTTACCGTGTATGTGTAGACGGAACATAAGCGATGTAGTGAGCAATGACATCCTGTAAACTGCTGAATGTTACTATAAATAGATGTTTATTTGATATCAGATACAAGTTTCAAGGTTATTCAAACGAAATGTTTATAAGAAATTTATAATCTACCATATTTTCTTCAATATAAAATTATATCTTTTAGAGGTGTGTCCTTGACGTAATCGTCTACCTACTAAGATATATTTATGGATTGTTATCATAAATATTTACGGTGAGACTGTAAAGTGAGGCAGATAGACCAAATATACATATTGTATTACCTAGATTATCAATTTTATTGGATATTCAAAAAAATAAATGGATTTTTCACTGTAATATACTGCTCTTTCTTTCAAATGATTAATTCAATATACGGGGTGAATCACATCACAATGATGACATCATTTAGAAGTTTCGCACAAATTGCTCCGAAATAATACCGGATTGGCAAAATATCAATGTACTATAATGTAGGGTTCAAAACGAAGCAGGCTATATTCTTAACCTTTTATCTGATACGGTCAGTGGCCTCTATACTATATAATATATAGTATAGAGGCCATATTATGTAACTGGAATGGAACCAGGTATTGTCGGAAACTGAGGCAAATTTCGCAAATAAAACGGGTTGCTGTCTTTGTGATAGTGCAAATATTGCGGCTTGTATTTGAAAAGTATTTATTTTTATGTTAATTCGATCAAAAAACTTTATTATTTTCATTAAATATATAATTTTAAAATTTTTTCAACATTCTAAAATTAAAAGAGCAAAGATTTTGTAAAAAATTATCTTGCAATTAATTGATTAAAAAGCTAAACTGATATATATTTTAAATATTTAAAAATATAGATTATTTATTATCGTATGCAAGAACGACAATTATATTATAGTATAGTACGATTTGTTTCATTAAAACTTAAAAAAACTAACATTTAGTCATGCTTATTTCTATTTTTGCCGATTGAAGAATGAGTACAAATAAAGTAAAAACTCTGTTTTACATCATCATGTAGGTAGGGGAGGGTTGGGCACAATGGAACACAAAAATTGGTTTTGCCCATAGCTCCCCACATGATTTTTTTTTCAGCATTTTAATGATTTCCTTTGACCTAAGGATCTAAGCTATGAAAGAAATGCATGAACCGTTATTATAGAAATCATATGTGACCGTGAGCGGCCATTTTCCAAGAAATGAATTTTGTGTCATTGCGCCATTCCCGGGGTACCCTGACACAGGGCATGGGGTACATTGGAACAATTGAAAAAAAACACGATAATTCATAAAAAACTTTATTTTTTGAATTGAAAATGTCAAGAGAAGGCATTTAAAAAAAGAGGTAAGTATCTGGAACTGAAAACCCAAAATACTTTTGTTTAGCCAATGTTCAAATTGCCAAAATCAACGTTAAATGAGATGAAGCCCTTTTGTCTTTTAGTGCCCTGGACCACAGAAGGATTTTCCAGTAGCATATTTATGTCTTTTCGGTATAATTTAGATTGGCTTTAAGCTTGAACTCGATCAAAACATTATCTTCCAAAACAGGAAGTCGATTCAATTTTGCAAAATGGTCGGGCTCAACAGCAAAAATCTCATCTGTGTCCATGTCGTCGTCTGAGTCTGCATATTCAATGTCATCATCGTCTGCTTCGTCGTCCTCTGATGAATGAACTGGAGCATGTTCACTAGATTTTTTCTTCTTCGTTTTTGGTTGATTTACGAACACCTGCCTTTTAACAGACAGTATTCTGGAGGTTGAAATCGGCTGCTTCTTCTCTGCAATGGCTTTCATTTCTGGAGTACTCGTGGCTATCATACTCTTTCCTTTCTTCCGCTGCTTTCGATTAGTTTTTCGTTCTTCTGCTTTTGGATAACCACGAAAATCTTCGGGAGATAGGAAAGCATGACTTGGACCAGCTCCTGGATCAAGGATACCGATGTCTGTATGGTTTGCTTCTTCCATAGAAGCTGCTCTTTCTTCTAGGGAAGCTGCTCCTTCTTCTTCTTGAGGGAGGGAACCGTTGAGCAAATCACTTGGTACAGCATAAACATTTCTCCCAGGTGGTTGATCGTCCACAACGGTAGGAGGCGGTCGGTCAGTCACATAATCGCATAAGAAGTCTGCTTCTGTAAAAATATCTCGATCAAACGGATATATCCCACTTTTTTTAAAACCTGCAATTATGTTGGAAGGGGTCATGCTTTTCTGATGAGCTGTGTTCACGAAGGTTGCTGTATTATAAATTGAAGCAGTTTTGCCAGGGTTTTGCATCATTCAAGAGTCAATTGCTGCATTATAATAAGTTTTAAAAGGCCCGAAAACCGCAACATCTAATGGTTGCATTTTGTTGGATGAATGAGGAGGTAAAGTCAAAACTGAGACACCGTTCTCCTTACACAGCATAAGAGCTTCCAGGGACAAGTGATTTTCTACATTGTCATAGATTAATAGAGTGGGGTTCTCTCCAGAACTGCAAGTGTGGTGAATGAAATGCTTAATAACTTCCACAAAAAGTTCTGATGTCATCCAACCGCTAGGTGTGGCTAAGGCCAGTGTGCCTGGAGTTGTTCCTTGAGTCATGTGGTCCTTGACATGAACACGTGGAAAAATCATGACTGGCGGAATTGTGCTACCAGACGCAGAAATTATGGACACAAGTTATTGAAGAACACACAAACATTTGATTTGGTGAACGAATTAGCACGAGACAAGCTGCAAGCCTCAGGAGTTCGTTGGCTGAGTTTAGGGTGCCTTTTCAGAAAACCGTAAAACCAGTCAATTCCTACAATTTTCTTCTCACCCCATTATATAGGGCATGTTATTTTGTTCATAACTGCCATTTCGTATGCAACTCGTCTGCAACCTTCAACTGGTAGACCATAAAACATTTTAGAGCACATAATGAGGTAGTTTTTCAGTTTCTCCTCCTGCTTCATTGTGAAGACCATCCTAACTGTGTAGTTAGGTGCATATTTCATATTCTCTTCTCTACCATCACCATATTCTTCTCTTTTCTTCACATATCTTGATAAAGTGACATAATGTAGCAGCACGTTTTAAACTGTTTCCATTCATGACCATTTCCACTGCTGCCTTCATGTCATCTTCCGAGAAGAGCCTCTTGGTACTCTTGCGTTGTCGATTTCGCACCATTTCTGAAACAAGAAGAAAAAACCATACTTACTGCACAATGAAAAACACATGGGCACAATGAAAAACACATGGGCACAATGAAACGTTTCATTGTACCCCAAATTCATCTGTTTCAAGGAACCGCAAACACGCCATTTTTCTTTCCCAAACTCTGTACCACAAATGTGAAGCAGTAGAAATGCGAAAGTCGAGCAAAAACTTCTATATGTACAATGAAATGCTATAAAAGCCGATTGAATTAAAATAAACGGTTTTAAAGATTAAAACTAACTTTTTCGCATCTGTGGCCCGAACAATATTCTGTCATAAAATTGATACTTGTATACAATTCGGGGGATGTATCGTGCTAACAAACCAAAATTTCTCCAAAAATAACCAAAAATTTAGTATATCTGGGTTTATAGGATCCGCTGTACTCACTCTAATCAACTGAAAATCAATAGGGTACATCTGTGAGACACCTTGAACAATATTCAATCATAAAATTGATCAATCGTATACTCTCTGGAAGCTGTATCGTGCTAACAAACTGAAAATTCTCCAAAAATGACAAAAATTTGGTACCATAGCACTTACCATAGCACTCGTTGTACTGGCTTTAGTGAGCTGAGTATCAGTAGGGTCCATCTTTGAGACGGTCTGAATAATATCCAATCTTAAAATTAGTCACTTGTATATACTCCGGAGGCTGTATCATCCTAACAAACTGAAACTTCTCCAAAAATGACCAAAAATATCGTACTTAAAGTACTGTAGCGCCTGTTGTATTGGCTCTGGTGAACTGAAAATCAATATGGTTCATCAGTGAAATGTCCTGAATAATATTCAATCATAAAATTGGTGACCTGTTGAACTCCGGAGGCTGTATCGTGCTAACAAACTGAAATTTCTCAAAAAATTACAAAATGTCGAACTTCAAGTACAATAGCACCCGTTGTACTGGCTCTGATGAGCTGAAAATTAATAGGGTTCATCTGTGACATGTCCTTAACAACATTCCATCATAGAATTGGTGACTTATTGCACTCCGGAGGCTGTATCGTGCTAACAAGACATGTAAGGAAAAGTGGCCGACGACAACGACGACGACATACACACAGGATTGTTATTAAACCATTTTTTCGTGTTGTTCTTGATGGAAAACGTAAAAATAACTCAAAAAAAATACAAAATTCCAACTTTTTTTGGGGTAAACCAATACTTTTCTCGCATATTAGATAGGTTGGGCGGAAAAGTAAAATCACTCTTACCTGGAGGCAAAAATCCGTTGGCGCTAAATTTTTACTTTCACAGCGAAAAACAACACATTACCTCGTCAAGTTTGGTACGCGACTGATGAGCAGGAGAGCAGGGGACGATTAGCTGACTTTGTTGGGTGTGGCCCGCAGCGCTTACTACCGGAATCCCGTTGCACTGGACACTTCTGTAAATCCGGTACACGAACTGTTCCCCTGTGCCCCGTGTTCCATTGTACCCCACCCTCCCCTACTATTAGGACACTGTATGTAGATACCCCTGTAAGTACCTATACATTTATTTATTCTTTTTAGGATAAGGTGAATAAATAAATTTATGCATATTTACATTTTTTAGTTTTTTTCGAGGCAAAACAACTGTCTTTTTCAAATGCTTTGAAAATTGAACAATAATCTCTATTGTCATTTGGTCAGATGAAATTCAGACGCAGGAAAACCAGACTTTATTGGATAGTTCTGATTATTTAAGAATTAATGCAAGAGGCTGCCATAAGAAAATCCCCGAGAACTCCATTTTTACTTTAAAGGAACCAATGTCTAGTAAGAGAAACGTTAAATGATTTACAAGGAACTGTACGAGAACTGTTAGATTTTAACATAAATTTTATGTGTGGCAAAACAAAGCATGCGCTATTTCTAAGAGGTTTCTACATGTTTTTCTTGCATTCCTATGCTAAAATAATAGATGACAATGCAATGTTATAGAAAATACTTTTTTCCAGGTGAAAAGCTACTGAATGAGGATATTCCTAATGAAGAACCAAATTCAAATTATGTAGAGTCTGACGCTAGAAGCGACGTCGGAGAAGGGAATTTTCAATTTACTGATAGTAAAGAATAAAGATAGTTATAAACCATCCAGCGTTAATGAAGTGTCTTCAGAATCCGAAGAACCGACAAATGAATTAAGAAGAGAGCGTGATCTAGAAGCAGATCTTAATGGCGGAGAGCCTACCCAAGAAACTGCTGAATTTAGGGGAGTGATGTAGATGTAGATATTAACGGTGTTGAGCCGGTCCAAGAAAATGGGGCTAAAAAGCTTACTCAGAAAAGAAAGAGAGATCTAAACTCATGGAAGAGAAAAGTGCACAAAAATTTAAGATTGGAAGGAAAACAATACTATACACAGAAAGGTAAACAAAAATGTGCTAAATTTGTGAGAGATATTGTATGTCGTTGTCATTATAAATGTTAACAATATTTTACAAAGGAACAGTGGGAAAAAATTCTATAAAATTTTCTCAAGCTAAAATCCCAAGAACTTAAAGAGAATTTTATTTTAAAACACGTTTGTTGTATTTCAAAAAACGGTGTTATAGTCAAAACAATAATAAACGATCGAAGACTTTTGTTCATAATTTAACATCGAATCAAGTTTCTCGCGAAGTTTGTCAAAAAAATCCAGTCTTAACATTTCTAGCAGGACAGTAGTTAGAACTGTAGTTGATAAGATTTCTGATACAGACATGATTAACAGACTTGCGTGGTAAAAAAGTCTCCTTAAAAAAAGATAATGTAAAAAATGTAATCAGGGAACATATCAATCGATTCCTGTAGATTCGTCGCATTATTGTCGAAGCACTACCAAAAGATATTCGTTGTCCTCCAATCTTTCCGAGAAACGGTTGTATGAAGACCACAAACTTTTTTGCGAAGATGGAAATGTCGCTCCCGAGAAATTTAGCTTTTACAGAAATGTTTTCAGTACTGAATTTAACCTTGAATTTCATCGTCCAAAAAAAGTCAGTGTGATTTGTGAACGAAATTCAGTTCTTTGGGAGAACAAGAAAAGTTAACACTACAAGAAGAGTACGATTTACATCTTATTAGGAAACAAGAAGCTAGGGACCATAAATAAAATGTCAAAGAACGGGCCAAAGTAAATAACAGATTCGCTTCTTATACAATGGGCATGGAAAAAATTCTTGTAACACCATCGATCCTTCAATGTTGGTAAATTATATTAGGCGCAGAAGTTAAAGACTTTCAACTTTACTGTTTACAACTTGGCAACTTCTGAAGCTACTAATTATATGTGGCATGAAGGTGTAGGAATTAAAGAGTCCTCAGAAGTCGCTTGGTTTAAGACTCTGCACTACGGCTAATTTATACGGATTAAAATTCCATTCTTCATAGAGGATCCACATCACAGAACGAGCAGAGAACCCAACAACAGCAGCATGCTTTCGAGTAGAGCACTTTGGGTATCGCAAAACCAAATCGATGTTTTATGGTGTTCTTTCTTATTGTTCGTGGAAGCCCGGGTTTCTTCTTTTCCACTTCACCAGTTTTACTGAAGTTGCTTGCCCGTGAAACAATCGACCTGGAACACGTCCACGGTGCAGTGGCGCTTCCACAGAAGGATCATAATCCGACAAATAAATAATACTCAGATTAATTATCTAGTGTTGCCGTATATACGTATTATTGCGTGAAAATTAAGAGAGAAATGGCACAACGAATCACCTATTCTTATCATATCTATGTTAATTTCGTTAAATGATTAAAGGTAAATGTGCTGAATATGTGTTATTTGAAATATTTTACATTAATCGCATTTTAATATTCCACTTATATCGGTTTTATTTAGACTGTTTGTCAAGTAATCTTTAGTCACTCATTGGTAGTTTATTTTTATTAAATGCCTCTATTACTAACCAAATTGAAAGCCCATAATTCCATAATTTATCCAACCTTTATGATTTTGTGGTTTTCCTGAAGATTACTTCGAAATCAACCAAAATCACAATCGTCAGCCATACAAATAAACAATTTAGTTTTAAGTTCACTTAATAATAATTCTTTCTTAACCCTTAAATTGGCAAGATAAGATTTCGGTGCGAAAAAGATTATTTGTGGTATTAAATATAAACAATGGATATCTTAGAACACGTTTTGCCAAATTTTTTGAAAAAATATTACATAGTTGCTAAAAATGAATTGTATCTTATACGCTGCCAATTTGACAGAACCACGTCCTTTTTTATTATGTAGGTATCCTATAAAATACATTGCTAAGTTAATATAGCATAATGGATATAGCGTTTTTAAATTTTAAACAAAGAATACATGTGAATTATCAAAAATGAAGTACAAAAAGAATAAAAGCAAACTTAAAAAAGTTAAGCAATGTGGTGGAATTCAGAAAAATAATTTCTGTATTTTACTAAACAAAGTCTTAAATTACATTTAGAGCATATCTAATGAGTTTTACCCCGTTTGCAGTATATGCATCTTCCTTTACTACCAAACGTGGGGAAATTATCAACTTTATCGTATCGAATTTCATTTCTAGGACTGAAAACCACAGGATGTTTGATTTTTTTCTTTTATATCATCTATATACCTTTGGCACATAAACTTCTTGTGTTCCCATTCCACTTTTCTTTAATCTACAAAACAGTGAATGGTTTTTGTACATTGTTCTGATCGTCTGGATTTTATTCTTTATATCAGCTGTATTAAGCCTAGTAATGCGAATTTCTTTTGCAATATGTTGTGTATTGATTAACAATAATATTCCAGTTATATTTTATGTTATATTTTATTCTTAAACAAACTTATAATATACATGAACATTAAGTAATCTCATTGACAACTATATATTTCCACTGACAGCTGACAAGGGGCGTTTTCACTAACGGTACGTTTGCTATGTATCTCCGTAACAATTCCCCTCGTTGTATTATGAAACTTATAAATCTAAACGTTTGGGCGGCCTTCTGTTTCTAGTACTGCGGCGAATTACCACATCTTCCTGTTTTGGTTCGTTGATCTGAGGAACAGTGTCGGCCGAATATACTACCTCTTCATTAGCCGGTTGCTGATCCGATCTCTCTAGTGTCTGGTCCTCTTTCTCAATATGTTTCTCCTTAACTGGTTCCTTTTCAGAGTCAACACCCTTGTCCGTCTGTAATTCCTCTTGCGAATCAGGCAGATGATGCTGCCTAACAGACTCATCCTTATGGATAGTGTGGTCCTTAACATGTGATTTTAATATTTGATCCACGCGTCTTTTATGAATTTTTCCATCTGCATTTATCTCATAGTGTAATTTTCCTATTTTTTCCACGATGACTCCAAATTTCCATTTATTGTCATCATACGATCGTATCTGTACTGTTTCTCCCACATTGAATTGTTTATTTATTTTTATTTCTTCTCTTTTGTTATTCATTACTGTTATGAATTCCCTTTGAACCAAATCAATACTTGTTCTATATAATCTTTTAAACATCATTTCACTACGACTCAATCCAGTGGAATTATTTGGCGTTTTCCTGTGCATCATTAATATTTTTGATAGTTTGTCCTGGAGAGTACCTTCCTCATGTATCATGGCCTTTAATTTATTTTTATAAGTTTGTACATATCTTTCTGCTTGTCCATTGGTCGATGGATGGAAAGGTGCAAAATTCGACCCGTGAGAACCACCCTTTAGGAGCATTTGTGACTTAATAAACTGCAAACTGTTCTAAGTACTGGCTAAGTACTAAGTACAGAGCCAGGCCGTAGTATAGACAAATAAGGCAAATGTCTAGGGCTCGGTCAAACCATCTACGTTTATTGAAATATTAAACAAAAAAATGTCAAATATTTGTTAATATTAAAATTAACTCTACCCCTGATATAACACACGAAGACCAGTTAACTTTTATATTGCTTTATTATCAGTAGATGGAATCCCAATAGAGATTTTTTGGGTTTTAACCAATTTATTCGTTTTGAAAAACCTTAAATTATTCGTAACTATAGAGGACAAAGCTACGACAATGCGGCAAATAATTAATTAAATTAAATCTGATAGTACAATAAATTGTGCTAGTGAATCATGTTTACAAGCAATAACATATTTTAATTTATTGGAATGCTTTAGAAAAAAGTTTCGCACCAAAGAAACTGTAAAAAATATGTACTTCTAGGACGTCTCGTAGAGCTGATGCAGTTAAAGCAATTCACCCTGGATTCGACGAAATAAAAAGTGCTCTACTTTATCTATCTCTCGATAAATCTCAGAAATGTTCTGTAATAGTGGAATCCCGAAAAATAGCAAACAATTTTTTTAATTTAGAAGCAAGTCGCATCTACCACTGGGGTAATTCGCGACATAAATATGGATGGGCTATAGTTTTGTAAATATGTTAATGCCACTTAGATATTTCAAAAGATTCTGGGTATTACAGTTTTTGCCAAGTACTTGTTCTAGATTGTTGCTAAGGTTGTTGCCTTTTCTTGATTGTTGGAACATTAGGCAATCGGTTATTAAATATTTGACAGTGAGCTGTGTCTTGCATAATTCGCATTTTTGGAAATCACTTTAAGTAACTATGAGTAAGCTTAATGTGACCTATACATAACGTAGTTAGTTTAACTTGAAGTGATCTTTCGCTGATTGACTGCGACAGAGGTTTCACATCGCGTTGTTTCGATTGGGATATTTGCCACTCGTTTGGCCAAAATTTTACACTTTTATTTTATACCGTTGTACTTCACTCGCGGTTTCACTAATTACTGCTTGTCGTGCGTTGTGGTCGGCTTCTTCCTTTCCTTAAGATCAATATGAGAAGAAAGCCAAAGTATTTCCACAGTGCTATTCTGTTACAACTGTGATAATTTGGAGAGCTATTGGGTGTGTGGGATAAAGTTCATTAATTTTTTTTATTCATAATTAACGTGCTCGGCTACTGTAGCCACTTACACAGGTGCGATTACAAGATTGACAATATAATTTGTATAAGGTTCATTCATTCAATATATGTATATGTACACAATTACACAATTGTTCTATAGTTTATGGAAAAGTTGCACATCTTTGAGAAACTGAAGAAGGTAGGTAATTTGTACAGAGTTGTTTAGGACATCTTTGTAATTCTGGCTAAGCTGAAACTGTCTTTGGGTAGCATATTTCTGACACTCCGTCAAGTTATATTTCATGGTTAGGTTGGAGTTGCAGCTGGAGCAAACGGGTATGGAGGTATTAGACATTAGGTATCCATGGGTAAGTTTTGAATGACCTATTCTAGCTCTTCTCACCACAGCTAATCTTGCCTTGAGAGACCAGCAAAACAACATGGTTGAGGATGACCTATCGAGGGATGTATTTGGCGTAAGAATGTGCCGGCAGAGTCCCAATTCTACTGCCATGTTACTTTGGCTGTTGTTTTAAAATGTGATTTTAAACCCTTACAAATTGTGAGATTGTCGGTAACAGTAAATTTAGAAGCAGATTTTGCCTGTTGGTCTGCAAGTTCGTTGCCTACGATTCCAATGTGGGAAGGTAACCAAATTATAGTAACTGCTATTTTACTTTTCCGCCCAACCTGTCTAATATGCGAGAAAAGTATTGGTTTACCCACAAAAAATATGAAATTTTGAAAAAAAAATTTGAGTTATTTTTACGTTTTTCATCAAGAACAACAGGAAAAAACGGTTTTTAGAAAAAAAATTCTGTGTGTATGTCGTCGTCGTCGGCCACTTTTCGTTACATGTCTTGTTAGCACGATACAGCCTCCAGAGTGCAACAAATCACCAATTATATGATTGAATATTGTTCAGGACATCTCACAGATGAACCCTATTGATTTTCAATTCACAATAGCCAGTACAACGGATGCTATGGTACTTGAAGTACGACATTTTTGTCATTTTCTGAGAAATTTCAGTTTGTTAGCACGATACAGCCTCCGGAGTGCAAAAAGTCACCAATTTTATGATTGAATATTATTCACAATATCTCATAGATGAACCCTATTGATTTTCAGCTCACCACAGCCAATACAACAGGTGCTATAGTACTTTAAGTACGACATTTTTGTCATTTTTGGAGAAATTTCAGTTGGTTAGCACGATACAACTTCCGGAGTATATACAAGTGATCAATTTATGATTGGATATTATTCAGAGCATCTCAAAGATGAACTCTATCGAGATTCAGCTCACTAAAGCCAGTACAACGAGTGCTATGGTACTTGAGGTACCAAATTTTTGTCATTTTTGGAGAATTTCCAGTTTGTTAGCACGATACAGCCTCCAGCGTGTATACAAGTGACCCATTTTATGATTGAATATTGTTCAGGACGTCTTATAGATGAACCTCATTGATTTTTTGCTCACCAGAGCTAGTACAACGGGTGCTATGGTACCTGAAGTGCCACATTTTTGTCCTTTTTGGAGAAATTTCGGGTTTACTACGATACAGCCTCCGGAGTGTATACAAGTGACCAATTTGATGATTTTCAGCTGACTATAGCGAGTACAGCGGTTCCTATAAATCCAGATAGAAATTTGGGATATTTTAATTAAGCTCCTTCGGTAAATTACAATTATACGTATTCCAAGTTTCATGAAAGTCCATCCTCGATGCCCAGCCAAGATTCATTGTGTTAGTTATACGTATTCAAAGTTTCATGAAAGTCCATCCTCGATGCCCAGCCAAGATTCATTGTGTTAGCTTATGGGAAGCGTGAAATAAAGTTAACGTTATGGCACTTTTAACGCTTTTTTTACTTTTTTTCACTCTAACCATAAACAACCACTTTAAGCGCTGCAAACCGATGAAATACAAGGTACTTTAAAGATAGGGCGTAGAAAAAGTTAGTTTTAATCTTTAAAACCGTTTATTTAGGGATGTGATAAGATGGTATGAGTCATGGATAGATTAAACAATAGGATGTTCTGTAATAGTTATATATGAAGCGGCAATATATTTTCTTCGGAGTGGTAGAGGGGGTTCCCCGGTTTCAGACTGCAGGCTTTTTATTTGAATTGAACATAATACTCCTGTTGCTATTCTTAGTGCATGTGTTTTGAACAATTTCGAGCTGGTTTAGAGTAGTTTTCTTAGAACCGTAGTCTATCTTTGAGCGAATAAGTGCTTTATATATTTGCATTAGACAGGTATAGTCAGATCCCTAGAATTTGCTTGAGAGTGTCTTCATAAGGTTTACACCGTTTTGGCACGACTTTTTAACACGTCGTATGTGCTGTTTCTAGCTGAGTTTTTTGTCAACAATCATTCCAAGAAATCTGATGTAATCTTAGGGTAATGTTAATGTTATTAAGTTTTAGTTCTGGAGGGATAGGATTATATTATCTAGAAAATACTATGCATATGGTCTTCTCTGTTGAAAATTGCAGTCCCGTGAGTTTAGACCAGTGATGAATATATCGTTGACAGCAATCAGGAAAATTGTTGAACTAATGACTGATCCGTGGGGAGTTCCGTCAGTTTGTTGTTTTAGGGTTGAAGTGGTGTTATTGGTTAGGGCACGAAAAAACGATTTTTAAACAAATTTTGTATGAATTTTAAGATGTTTCCTTAGATACCCCATGAATGAAGAGTTTTGATAATACCATGACGTCTTACTGTATCGAAGGCTTTTGTGATACTGATAAAAACTGCAAGGCAATCTTGTTTATTTGCGAAAGATTCGTGGATAAAGGCAGAATTGGAAAATCGCGAGTTGGAAACGTCCGGAAAGAAGAGTGAATTAATAGAAAGACTAAAAATGGCATTGGAAAGTGACGGCTTGGATCCAGAAACATTTCCACCCTAATTTCGTCAATTTCAACTATAAAGAACGATATTTCTGCTAATACGGACGAGAAGATTTCAACTATAAAGAGTGATATTTCCACTATGAAGAACGATATTTCTACTAATATGGACGAGAAGATTTCCACTATGAAGAACGACACTTTTGCCGATAACTTATCGTTGAAAAATGACATTGCTGCTGACGTCGAAAATAAAATTTCGTCTCTAAAATTGGATATTCAGGATAAGATCACAACGATGGACGACAAAATCGAGAATAAGATGACAACGATGAATGAGAAAGTAAAATCAGACTTTGAAAATAAGATGACAACGATGGACGAGAGAATCACGGAATTAGAGAGAAATATGGCAGATTTAAGAACACAAGACACGCCAATAGAAGAAAAGAAGATTAAACATATAAAACCCTGCAAGCCAGAAATAAACTCCAGAATAGAAGATATTGTCAGTTTTGCCCGAGTCAAGGCCCCAACGTTCGACGGAAAGACGTCATGGGTCTATTACGTAAAGCAGTTTGAAGCTGCCGCTAGCAGCACACTAGATAATTGGTGCGACAGGGAGAAGACAGTAAACTTAACGCATTTATGGGCGCATACGGGGTAAATTATAAAGTTATCCCACCCGTCGTAATAAAAACGTTTACATAAATAAGAAAATCATTACAATATGATAAATAAACTAATTAATAAAAAAGCGGAAAATTGGCATTACAACTAGGTAATATTTCCTAAACAAACTAAAGAAATAAAAAATTATAAAACCATTACATATGCAGGTAATATTTCTAATAATATTTCAAAGATAATAATATTTTTAGCAACAAATACAACAATTTCTTTTAAAACGGAAAGTAATGCGAGTACAAAATTGTTAAATGTAAAAACAAAAATATCCCCATTAAAGAAGTGTGGTATATATAAATTTAAATGTCTAGATTGTAATGCGGTCTATTTGGGTCAAACCCTTAGAAATTTTGAAATCCGATAAAATGAACACGAGTTTACAGATTAAAACAACCAGATAAGTCCCACTACGCAAAACATCTACCAAACACCAAACATTCATTGACACCTAACACAGAATTATAAGTACACTACGTATTTGTGATACGGAACAAGAACTGGATTTCCTTGATGAATTGGAAATTAGAAGATAATTAAGAAACCCACTATATGAAGTCGTTAATGAACAGATAAATCCAGGGAGTTCTCCACTTTTAGCTGTCTTCTTAAAAGTGATAATTGTAGAGATCAGCAGATATAGTTTTCCTGGTTTTCTATATCACTGCACAGTTATACTGATCTTACATGGGAAAAAATATTTCCAGGATATCCCCATAGGGCTAATAATATCTAAGATTTGATATTTGTAATATCATATAATCTTCTTTTTCTATTAATAAGTATATATTAAGTCAATCACAAGGTATATAGGCATCAAATGAAATATAACTTCTGTCATTCTGACGATGATATTTATTATCGAAACAATTGTCAAATTTCTTAGAATTTTTAACATTTTATCAATGTAGGTATTGTGGAATTATCTAGAAACAGTTTCATTTAAAACAGTAAGTATAGATATTTCCGAAAATAGAAGCGTAGATGCATTAAACGTGTAATAAAAACTTATTCCGATACTGATAAAAGGTCACGAAAAGAATTTGTTGAAGTTCATCATCGATGACGACAAAAGTTTATGTGATCAGGGTCAAGATGCCTTTAAACGAAATTGCTTTTACGTTATATGTGACAAAATATGTTTTGATCTCAAACTACGTAGCAAAAGTTACAAAGGCATTATAGACACTTTAAAAATACTTCTTACAAACCTAAATGACAATGTATCAATTGAATCTGAAGGTACATACCGAAATAGTGAAGACAAAGGAGTCTGACGAAAAATTGTTACAATTTCTAATTCTTTGTAAAAGTCAAATTTTAACATTACCATCTGAAATACTACTATTTATAGACTTAAATGATATCTACATTTTTCCGAATATGGAAATCAAACAATCATTTTTTTCAACTTTTTATAGAATGTATCTGGTAAAAGTTATTTTCGGTGTTAGAAGGCATAAAAAACTATTTACGAAGCTCGTTAAGTCAAACAAAATTAACTTCTATAGATGTTCTATAAATACAACAAAATACGTTGGATAATATTAATTACAAATAAATCATTGATTGGTTTGCAGAATTGAAAGCTGAAAAAGGATTTTCCAATTATTTTCATAATCATTTTTTTCAAAACTATGTTTTTGGAGTTTCGAAACTCAACAGAATAATTTGTTTTCAAAATTTATCACAAACAAAAATACAATCTGATGCCTGAATAGAGACATAAAGATAAGTCAAGAAGAAAAAAAACTAATTATTATTGTTAATTAAACTTCATACATTATAAAGAGAGATGCATACGTTTTATCTTTAAATCTAATTCAAGAAGAGATTTATTATATTAAAAGTTATGAATTATTAAATATAATTAAATACAATAAATAATTATCATCTTATACATTTTAATATAACACATCTCCTTTCTTGAATTAGATTTAAAGATAAACAATTTATGACGTACATCTATATTTATAATGTACGAAATATTTTTTTAATTTTTTTCTATTTCAGCACTATTTATTATTTTGTTAGAAAGTTCTCATAAAAATCAGAACACCTCGGGCATAGAAAGGCCCGCCAGGAAAAAATTTCTAGTGCCTTAGACTCGTCCAGTGTACCTTTTATATTTCACTTTTTTAATTAAATTTTTGGTTGTGTAGTTACTGCCAATTTTGTTTTCACAGTAAACCAAAAATTAAGTCCCTCAATTGTAAGGTAATTTAAGTGTAGGTATATGTAAACAAGAAACGCCCTAGCACTTGAACAAACTTTATTTAAATATATTAAATAGATATTAATTAGACAGTAATCTCATTAAAATCATTCTCGTAAATACAATTTTACTTATTACATAAAACCATAACAAAAATTGTTAACATTTCAGCTAATTATTGTACATTTCGTTAAATATAAATATTTTTATTCGATAATTTTAGAAATTTATTGGAATGTTCGTTTTTACACACAGAAAAAAATATTTTACTCATATCAAAAATCGATGTTCTTTTATGTTTGTAATTCGTATCAATATCAAAATTTATTTAAAAAGTGAAAGTTGAAAAAAAATACTATTTTCTGTGTAGGTACGTTTACATAAAATAAAGAGGGCAGTGACTTTTTTAGTAATAGGTACTTGATTATATATTATATGTACCCAAATACGTAAGTATATCCCTCTTAGTATTCATCATTATAAGCGACATTTTATATTATTTTGATTTACGTTTGTGCCGCAGTCTCAAGAAAAAATAACTACGAGAAAATTACTTTTAACAACAAAATTATTAGTTAATTTCAATAAAAAAATGTCAAAAACAATAAATTAAATACAAATGAAATGTTTATATGTATTAAAAATATTACCTTCTATACCTATTACTTTAGAGGGCATTCTTATCAACTAATCAATAATTCCTTTAGCAGTCTTGTAGTGAAAACCTAAATATATAACTAATCTATGGAGAACAATAAGTTCCCAAAAATTCTGATTAGTTAGAAAATATAAACACCTAAATGGTGTTAAATATTTCCAATTTGGTATTTACCTATCCAAAATTTAGTAGTAACAAACTACGAAAGCCGAGCTAGCTATAATTTAAACTAAGAATTATAAAGCTGCTATGTTCACTACCTACATATCACAGGACAACACATCAGTTGCTATACCTGAACATACGTTGCCTCGTAGCCCGGATAGTTTTTTTTAAATCACCCCTAAAGTCTTTTGCTGTCATCTTTAGAAGGCTCACCTTCTTTTTCTGAATTTCATGAACTGGTTTTCTCATTATCAGCTCCTGTTCGCAAAGATTTCTTCAATTTGTCCAACAGTCTATTATGGAACTTATTCAAACTTGGTTCTGAGCTGTTCTTTGGGGGCGATGACCCCATACTCATATTTTTGACGGGACTGGGTAAACTACTTTCACTGGTTCTGGAACTGGCCCTGGAATACTGTCTGGATGATATGTTGCTGGGAACTGACCCACGGATTGGTGATGTAACAAACTCAGATCCTGGTGAAGTAGAAAGACTGGGACCTTCAGATTTACACTCTGATACTTTCCTGGATCGGCACGAAGTTGGGTTAGAACATTCAGAGACTCGCCGAGAACGATTGGGTTTGTAAATATCCCATTCGTTTTTCACAACTGGCATCATAAAAGCCATATTTATTTATAACTTAACTTCACTTCGAAATTAACACCAAAAATACTTTCAATTATCTAAACACTTTCTATTCGCACGAGAAATCTAAAATGAGAATTTGTTAGACTATTACACAGTTTTATGTCATCGGGAACTTACTACAAACCCGCTGATTGGTTAAAGCGTAGAAGTAGGGGAACTGTGCCTTGTGACTTCCAATAACAAATACATGTGAGCCGTCACGTTCTCCACTGCAAAATCAAATCAATGAAAATATACAGCTGCGCCCTACCGCTTAGAACATTCTAGATTACAAATAGGAAACTTTCAAGTCATTGTTATTTCCAATACCAGATGGCCCAATAAGGTAGTGGCTACTTGATTGACTCAAAGTCACTGTAGTGGCTTTAATGTGCAGCCTCATGCAATCGCTCGACGCCCGTTTGCAGCGACAAATCTGATCACGTGATATCTAGCGACAAAGCTGAAAATGTTGAGATTTGTCGATTTTAAAGGAGAGTGGGAAGAGAAGAGAGTGCGATGAAAGTCGGAATATGTGTGCTGCAGCCTGCAACTTCTTTAATTGGTCGTGTAGTGACGTATTATGTAGAGTATACACATTAAGTCACTGTAGTGGCTACTAGGTGTTTGGTTATGCAGACATATTTTTTAATGTAGAGAACACTTATTCGATAAAAGGTTAAAGTTACAGATCATATTAGTACATTATCTTATCTATGATTAGTACTACTAAAGAAAGCTTGAAGTTAGTTATAAGAAAGTGAAGAAATTTATGTTTTAGAATAATAAAATACGAAGAAATAGATAAACTAAAACTTAGTTTTATCGATGGTTAGGTCTCAAATTCTTCTTTTTAACGAATTTTTGACGGCTGTCAAAAAATATTCAACTCATTCTGTTTGAAGAATTTGCTGATGAAAAATACATAAAATGGCTAAAGTGAATGAAGTAGCAAACTTATATAAACAGTTAAAATCCGAATGGAATACCACCAACCCAAATTTGAGTAAATGTGAAAAGTTGTTATCTACTTTAAAGGTAAAATAAGTTTTCTTTCACAAATGTACACTATCCCAATAATTTTAAAAATTTGGTTTTTAGCTTGAACTGACTAACCTCATGTTTTTACCGACCACAACGGCTGCTGCATCAAAACAAGAGCTACTTCTCGCCAGAGATGTGTTAGAAATAGGAGTGCAATGGAGTATAGCTGCTAATGATATAACATCATTTGAAAGATACATGGCACAGCTAAAATGTTATTATTTTGATTACAATAATCAACTCCCAGAATCTGCTTTCAAATATCAGTTGTTAGGGTTAAATTTGTTGTTTTTATTGTCCCAAAATAGAGTAGCTGAATTTCATACAGAATTGGAACTATTACCTGCAGATCATATTCAGAATGATGTTTATATAAGGCATCCTTTATCTATTGAACAGTATCTAATGGAAGGAAGCTACAATAAAGTAAGTAAACATTTATAAAGTTTATTAGCATTATAATAAAATGGTTTCAGATATTTCTTGCAAAAGGTAATGTTCCAGCAAAAAGTTACAACTTCTTTATGGATATTCTGTTAGATACAATAAGAGAAGAAATTGCAGACTGTTTATCAGCAGCTTATGAAAAAATATCAGTTACAGATGTTGCCAGAATGTTATATTTACCAAATGAAGAGGCTGCAAAAACATTTGCCAAGAAGGTTTGCACGAACATCCATATTATATATAATTATTTTTGCTATTTCTTTTTCATACTGATACTCTAAGTTGATGTATCTTAATAAATCCATTTACTTTCATCCTAATGCACGCATAGCAGATATATTGAAACAAAAATAAAATTTTCAATTTGTATCATATTCTCATTTTCTTTTTAGGCATTCCAAAACAAAACATGGAAATTGAATAATAATTTCTTCCAGTTTATCCCAGAAGAAAAAACGCATGAGCCAATTCCCTCCCAGGAACTAGCTAAACAAGCAATTGAATATGCAAAGGAGCTTGAAATGATTGTATAAACATCTATTTATATTTTTACTAAAAATTAAGACCTCTTACAATTTTTTTCTACTAAATAATTGGAGTTATTAAATGATATCCTTAATTTGTATTTATGTAATCCTCCTGAATACTTGTTCATGTTTTCATTACTAAAAATAGATACATTCTAGATATACTATAAAACAAATCCATTTATATCTATAATTATATTTTTGATGTGAAGCAATCTAATGCCATAACTGCCATGAATGTATGGCTTGTAATAAGTGCAGTTCATCATTTTTTATGAATACCTGCAATAAACATAACAAGCTTCCAGAGTCTCTTGAGTATCGTAGTAAAGACTTTGTTGTTTTACAAGGATGATTTTTTTAAAGAATGATACCAAACCTTAAAGAACCATCACTTATAATTATGGATACCTCCTATCACAGTTCTTTAATAAAAAAGTATACAGATGTGGACATCAGCTCTTGCAATTGCCACTGCAACTCAAAACTTCATCTATGTACTGTATTGAACCACTTTGCACCCTTCATATGTAACAGATTTGGTTGGTATGTATATGATGATCCACTCCTTCAATTAGAGCTTCCAATAGAGAATCAAGAATCTCATCAGCTGAGAAGTTAAAGCCAAACTCCTATCTATGAATTCTAGCTAAGTCATTCACAAAGTTGTTTATAGTGATTTTATTAATCAAAATATTTTGGGCAGACAGTCTAGATTAACACAGTGATGAGAAATTTTTTCCAACAGTTATGAACGTTGGTTATAATGTAACAAAAAATTATTTTTACGTCATTAATATTAACACAATATCCTAGTTCACTGATATGTTCTTTCAAATAAAATATGCTTGTGCATAAAATACTCAAATTTTCGTGTTTTTGAAATTCCCATGTTTATACATTTGAAAATGATGTTATTCTAATACTGTACAAAAAATATCACTAAATCCACCATGAAAAGTGGTTCATTAAAAAATTATGTAGGTATAATTGGATTTACATTTTACATGCCCATATTACAATATCTGCATGTGTTTGTAAGTCAATATTAAAATCCTAACAAATTTTCTAATGGTTCCACTTTATAGCTAAGGTTATTGTATTAAGTCAGGGTTTATAGAGAAATCTCTAAAGTTAAATTTAAAACATTTCAACTAAAAGAAACAACTTTATTAGATTCTTTAATAACTAATAAAACAATCAAAATCTTTCCATTTCTTTGAGAATTCCATTACCCGTTTACTCTGGTCATCAAAACTTTGCTTCTTTGGTTTCCTCCATTTACTGTGGTGCAAGTCTAACATACCTCCAATGATCTCTTGTGCAAAATTAATAGGAAACAATTTTTCATCTTCTATAACGTGAGCAAAACCTTCCTCCATACCAAAAGATACAGAAAAATATGGCAAACCTTTGGGAACTGCTTTTCTAACATCTCTGCCTTTCAAATGAATCAACTTTTTATTTTGGGCCCATTCTATTTCTGATTCATCTATAGCTTTTTTGAAATATATTGGAGCCATCGCTCCTTCTTCTTTGGGTAATGGTATGCATTCAATAACCATGTGAGGGAATCTGTGTAGATTCATGGCACATTCAAAAAATATGACATCTTCATTTATTTGGTGGAAAAGTTTTACCAGTGATTTTCTAACATTCAGGATATCTGACCATTCATTTTCATCTAATTGGGTAGCACATGGCGTATGCCTAATTGGTATTATCAAACAATGGCCATCTGTTAATGGTTCAAAGGATGGAAGAGCTAAATAAACATTCTCTCCCATAGATACCATCAGATGTTTTAACATAAATTCAGACTGAAGACATTTATCACAGTTGTCCAAACTCTTAGATACTCTTTGGTGGTCATGTATTGCTTTTGTTCTGTTTTTCTCATCCAATTTAGAATCTGAATGCTTTTCTCTGATGTTATCTGCAAATATGTCATCTAAATCATCATTATGTTTAATTTTACTGTATGCTTTTACGAACTCTTTGTCTTGGTCAGTTCCTGCATGATATTTTTCGTTTTCAAACATCTGTTTCAAGGAATATTTATCATCATCAGCGAAATATCTTACCCTCTGACTGTCTTTGTGAGTTTCAGTTCTTTTCTTCTTTTTAGATTTACTAGATTCTCCAAATTCAGACTGTAATTGGAGAGGTTTTGACATTCCTCTATGATCTGTTTGTGTTAGTATAACTTCTTCCTCAACTAATGTTTCTTTTACGGTTCTTGCTTTTTCCAATTTTTCCTTCAGATCTGCTATTTGTTTTGTGTTTCCCATTATTTCTGCCTTGACTAATTTGGCTGCCAGAGCATTCAGATTTTTTTCAGTGTATTGGGCATCTGCTACGGGTTTCTCTTGCTTTACAGGATGATTCATAGTATTGCTGACTTTTGATTCCACAATTTCTTTCTTTCTCCAATTGGAAGAACTGCTTGATAGCCTGTTATAACAAATATTCATATTAGATTGATACAAACGAAAGAATATAAAATTTATTGTATTTTTGGATGGCCACATAATATATTATTGTTATTCTAGATAATACATTATAGGAATCCACTTACCTGCTTTGAGAATTATCAGTGTCACATCTCTTTCTCCAATTTGAATTTCCACTATTAGGTAGATTGGATTTATAACTTTTACTATAAACTTTATCTTCATCGTCAGAGTCACCAGGTCTTTTGAATTTTGGTAAACCATCTCCTCCTTGTTTCCAATAAGGATTAAGTTCCCTATCACAAGTTCTAGGATCATACTGCTGTTTTTCTCTTTCTATTCTTTTCTGTTCTTCCCTTTCTCTCTTACGATCTGAATTGGAGGAAATTAAAAATTTAGTTTGTATGTTCATCCATCCATCTCTTTGGAGATTTGATGCTTGCTCATTTTCAGTTCTATTAATTTCATATTTTGCAGTTTCTTTGCTAATTTTACTCTCTTCAGAACCATGGGAGCTTTCACTATCTGAACTAAATTTAGACTTATGTTTCTTGTATTTTTCGTTTGAGCTAGAAGAATCTGAATTAGAAGAGCTATAATGTCTTTTCTTTTTGCTAGATGTTATCTTGGTCTTCTTAGACTTTGTAAGAATTTCTTTTTCTACCCATTCTTCTTCATCAGAACTGGAATATTTCTTATGCTTGTTAGATTTCTTCGATTTTCCCTAAAATAAAATTAAAATATATTAAAAATACACATATGGATACTGAAAAAACTCACCATTTCGTAATATCTTTTAATAAAATAAAAATGTAAAACAAATTTAGTCCTTTTTGTCTATTATTATGTACATTGTACATAAATAAATAAATAAATAGTCATCTTCCTTTTTTTATTATATTTTCGCTAATAGATTACCTACTGTCATAGATATCCTTTATATATAAAGAACCTACTATTGTATTAGGAATCGAGATTAAGATCGCAGCGCTACCTAACTTTCAAGTCGAAACTACTGTAAATGTGTAAAAATTAAGTAATTTTTCTTAGACAATATTTTTATTAATGTCAAAACTTTTTTCTTAGTGGTATTAAACGTTTTAAGTTTATAGGTACTAAAGATTTCAATTGTATGTTATTGCAATTTGTTTCTAAGATGGGCTAGATAAATTGATTAATGATTTCAACCTACTTCTTGGAATGTCATCTTTAAAATGAAGTAAGTACACAAACATATATTTCGATACAGGTTGTCCAATTGTTACTTAATTTATTTTGCTAAGCCATTTTTGCACCTACCGTTTCGAATTCTATTGTTATTTCTATTCTAAACTCTCCACTTTTTGGTAATCGATGGAAACTCAATTACACGTTTTTATTTCTTATCGATTTGCACTGTAGTACTGAGCAATATTCACGACTTTAGTCGGACATTTTTATAAACAAATATAAAAATCGTTTTTTAAATTAAACGTATCACTTAACATCCAATTTAAAACACGAAAAACGATGTCCAAAACACGCGAAACATATAAAACAAGCATCTATTCCAATCTAAATACATCTAGAGAAGTTCACTTTAACGCCGTGTGGCTACGTATCGCTTAGCAATAGATCTTAATAGTAGGCAATTATGGCCACAGTAAGAAGATGTTTAGGTATAAGGGTAAGTGTATAAAATAGAAGAATGAAATAAACGTCATCATTTCGTTATGGCGACCGAAAGTGACAGTTCTCAAGTTACCGAAAATATTAACAATCTCTCTTTAGAAAATGGAAATAATGCAACAATGAGCAAAACTAGTACTATTATAGAAACGGTAGAATATGGTCTCCCACTTAAAGAAGTATATAAATTAGGTTTAAATTTTTATAAAGGTAAATATCAACATTGAGTTACCACGTATCACTAAATCTACTTTTTTATCAGAAAAAGAAGGCAAAGCTGTACATTTTAGTTATGAAGATAAATTACAGTTAGTAGCTTTTTCACAACAAGTACTACACGGACCTTTCGCAGATGCCTCTCATAAGTTACAACCTTTAGGAACATTAGATGTTGTAGGCAAAGATAGGCGAATAGCATGGCAAAAATTAGGACAGTTGTCAGCAGACCAAGCAAGGGCTGGGTTTGTGGAATTATTAAGTAGAAAATGCCCATTATTTTCAACATACATAGAGGCACATAGACGAGAAAAGAAAGAACAAGATAGAAGAGCGTAAGTTATTAGTAGTTTGTATATGTAGTATTGAGGGGATAAGCTTTTATGTTGTTAATTGAAAATACTATGTGATAATGACTAACAATTTCAGACAAGAACAGTTGGAAAAGAAAAAAATTGAGGAGGAAGAGAGGCTGAAAAAATTAGAAGAGGAAAAAGTGTTACAAGAAGAGATGTGGAAACAAGAGGCAATTAAACGACAAATTCAACTAGCTTTAAACCAACAAACGTATGAACAGTTTAGAAAATATGCTGAGCAACAATATCCAGGTAAATATATTGTCTTCATCTATTTTTTGCAAAACCTTATTTAGTGACCGTTCCTAGGTGATCCTGAGAAACAAGGATCTTTAATCAAACAGTTACAAGAGCAGCATTATATTCAGTATATGCAACAATTGCAGGTAACTCAGAGGGAAAAAGAAATACAAAATGATAATCAGTTTGAGAAACAAGAATCAATTGAACAAGTAACTATCATTGTCAATAAAATGAATACCCTTGATCATAATTTTTTTAATTCTTCAGAATGAGGAAAAATCAGAATCAAATTATCCAGAGAAAGATCCTTCAGAAGAAATGGGTATTGTAACAGCAAGTATGTGGACTAGAAGCGAAATCGAATCATTCAAACAGAGTGTAGCTCAAGGGGAAGGAGATGGAGTAGTAAGAGTGGGTCATGGAGAAACAGTAACTGTCAGAGTACCCACTCATCCACAAGGCACGAGATTGTTTTGGGAATTTGCTACAGATCATTATGATATAGGTATTTATAAATTTGAGTGCTATTGTGTGCAGAAAACTTATTATTTTGAATTCAATATTTTTTTGTTAGGTTTTGGAGTATATTTTGAATTTGGCACCCCAACATCTGAGGAAGTGTCAGTTCACGTATCAGAAAGTGATGATGATGATGCAGATGATTTAGACGATGATGAAACGTATGATGAAGAAACAATAAGAACAAATGATCTAGAATCAGGTTCAATAACAGTTAGTGGAGTATCAAAACCATTACTACATGAGATAGTACCTGTCTACCGGCGAGATTGTCAAAATGAAGTATATGCTGGGTCCCATCCTTATCCTGGGAAAGGAGTTTATTTGCTAAAATTTGATAACTCTTATTCTCTATGGAGATCCAAGACACTTTATTATAGGGTTTATTATACTCAATAATTTTTAATATCTTATTTAAGTTTGCTGTATTATAAAGATAACGGACATGTTTTCCCTTTTGAGCTTTTAATATTTTTATGGTAATATAATAATCCGTATTTATTGTTAAGGATATTTTTTTTAATGCATGGACCTATATTTAGTATTTCCTCAGTTGACTCCATATTTCAGCTAAAATATACCAATTTGTTATTGAAATGATGCAATATTCTTCTATCACAGTCACCTGTAATAAGAAAGGAAAGTAATAATCTAAAAACTACAAAAGATCTAAATTTATCTTTATTCTTAATCATACACAAATAAAGGTATTTTATTTGATATTTCAATAACTTCAAACAGTAAATCTAAGACTCAACGAACATGTAGGTAGTATAAAACATCAAACACCAAAAGTTACATTTAAAATAACATACAATACAACATGTAAACTTGTTCATTAATCCAAATATTTCAATCTTAATCAATTAGATATTTTTTTATATTCATTTTTTATCTTTTTAAATATTAATATTCAAGCAGAAAAGTACTGAACAATCTTAAAATTTGTAACCATTATTTATACACATAAAAATGTAAAGTAGGTATATTTCAGAACTACATATAAATGGCTATAATAAATCCTAACAGTTCTTCACAAGTTTCAAGTTTGGGTGTGAAATATGGATACAAGAAATGAAATTGGTGGGTAGCTGAGAAAGAAGTCTAAATAAAATGTTTATGTTAAGAAAGTACAGTATAGGGCAGTCGTGCACTCAAGCCATCTCAATACAGCCCGCGATTTTGAATTGATCGTCTCTCAAATGTATTCGAATATTCATGTGTTTGAAACAAAACTAAGACTCAAAAAATCAGATAAAAACCAAACACTTGATCATTTTCCTCGTATAAGATCATTGGGCACAGTGAACCAGAATAAATTGGATGAGTATTTTTTACTTTTGGTGCATCTATCCCCAGAATTTGACCAACCTTTTCAATATTTTCGCAAGATCAACGAATTGGAGTTCCCCTTTTTATCAATCCATTTGAAGCTACACATGCACCAATTCATTTGGAAATAAAATTAATATATCTCCAACGTGGACAGTATTATAAAGGATAAATTTAAGACAGTCAATGTTACCACATTTTATACACAGTATTTCAAGTGTTTGAATAACTATCCAAATATGAAAAATCATGCAGCAGGTATCCTTTGTATGTTTGGTAGTACTTATTTATGCGTGCCATTATGAAAAGAAATAACAAATCCATACTAAAAATAACTACCTCAAATATGATCCCTGACATCAATGAGCTTATTAAAAACAAGAGATCTCAGGTGTGAGGATCCTCAAGCCCAACTTAATTTAGCCTGTTTAATACCTTCATATGAAAATTGTATTGAAGGTAAATAAATAAATATTTTAATGCAATATGTTTTAATTCAAAATTAGTCTGGCCCACTAACAAACCCTAAAATTTATAATTGGCCCTTTAGAAAAATGAGTTCAACACCCCTGGAATACATCCAAGAAAATTAATAATCAAGAGTTAGTCTATAGAAAGCCAAAAATAGTTGTGACAATAATGGCATGCCAAATATGGTTGATAGAATAAGCAACAAGCAAATTTACAAAATTCCTAAAAAGAGAGCAATGATGAGGTGAATAGAGGATGTGCAGAAGAGAGCAAGAATCAAAGAAAGCAAAGTATTGAAGAAAATAGAATACCAAAAGCTCAAGGATCAAATCGTTTTAGCAGAAGAAGAAAACTCCCTAATATATAGTGTGAAAGAAGAATATGAAATGATCGGATTAACTCTGAATATGTGGATACTTAATAGTGAGTAGCAAATATTTAAACTTTGATAGTGATGCAATTGAAGGAGTAGAGAAGAGTAGTAGTCATTCTTAACCTAACACAGAAATAATAATGAAATTTAAGAAAGAAACATACTAAACTCTCTACTATGGGACAACAGCATGAAAAATAAGTAAAAACATAAAAAAGTATAATGCACAGTGTAACACTATATTGGACAGAAGTTTGGGATGTATAAAAAACAAATAAGAAAAAAATAAAGGCATTCGAAATGAATTTCCTCAGAAGCTGCCGCTGATCAAAACTATATAGTCAGAAACATAACAATCCGAACAGAAATGGAAATGTAAAGAGAATGCAAGACGACATATGGTCACTGAAAATACTACAGTAGATATCTATATCTCCAGAATAAAAAAAAAACAGAGCGACCATGGAGAAGTTAGAGACGAGAGGCGATGACAAGAAGTAGAAGTTAGGGATGGAGAAGTGGAGGCGGCCAGAAAAAACCGTTTAAAAAAATAATTGAACACTCAAAACATGGAATTTTATTACCAGGGTTGTTTCTAAATTCTGTTTACTGAAAGTTCCTAATCTAAAAGCTTATAGCTTCATCAAATTTGCATCAATAGATTTTTTAATAAATTTGTTTTTATAGAACGATAAAGAATGGTTATATACAGATTTACCTAATTCTAATATCCAATGAAAGATATGTACTATATTTCCAACAAATTCCAAATCTGACATACTATCCAATTGAAATCAATCTACCTAAATTCACCTCTAATATACTGAAGTAAAATTAGTAGTTAATCTATTAATATTACAATCAATTCAATCGCAAGAATGAAAAAGCTATAATTATGTTTAAATAACAAACTTTCCCCAACTCATGAACTAGACAAATATTTGGTTCCTTCCAATGCCATTAACTATTTGAGATTCAATTTCAACAGTTTGAATATTGATTCAAAATACTATTTTTTTCAAGATTAGTGATTTATCCTTCCATCTACACGTGACAGAATTTAAAAATTGAAGTGTTTGGGAATAATTATATTAGAGATATGGTCAGACTTACAAGAAAGTTTGGTTGGATGTAAAAGTATAAAAACAGGGTTTTTCAACTGATTAATTTGAACTTGTCTTTGATTTTTACCTAAAATATATTTAAGTTTAAATCCATTACTACTAATATATACACAATTAAAAACAATGATTATAAAATGCAGATTTCTTGAACAATATATTCTTTACAGAACAGAAGTGTGTATTATTTCTTCGTTTTTAATGCAAGCAGATTTTTTTAGGGACCTTACAATACTTAAACCATTCTTGTAAACAACGCTTATAAAAATATCAGGGCAATTGAGTTACTGCCTTTTTACACTATCAATCTAGATTATGTAAGTTTCTTAATGCTTTCAGTTTCTTTGTGATTATTATGCCAAACTCTTGAGAAGGCCCTTTCGATGGACTCAAAACTAACCTTCTTCTCAGCCTTGGGTTAATCTCGGATCTTTGTGCCACTGGTTCTGGTGTTTTATCTCTTGAAGGACCCAACAGTTTTGTCCTACTATATTCAACTGGTGACCAAGTTATAGGTTTCCTCCTAGGGCCCCTTTGGATTATAATCATCTCATCAGGATTCGTGGATTTAGGGGTGTCGCAAATATGTTCGTTAATTTCAGCTAAAGCTAAGCGCAGAGAACGTCGAGGAGCATTTTCTTCTATCAAAGCTTCTTCTTCCTCCATGGTGGATCGGGCGAAAAACCGTTATAACCCTTCACTAACGGCTTTAACTGTCAAATATTGGTTTTAAACTAATTTTTGAGGTCAAATTTCATATTATTTTAGAATTTTTTGGATAATACAACACTACACAAAAAACTCTAAAAGCACAAGATAAACTTTAACTTTATTTATAAAAATGTACGTGTTATCTTAGCGCCAAATCGCCCCTACTTTTACCAGTCTCTAGCGGTAAAATAGAACATATAACCTCTCCTACCGACTGTTTCTCACAACTATTTTCAGATAACCATGATGCTCTGTTGTCACATTTAACTTCAATAAATTCCTTAAGTCTCTCTTTAACAACATAAACAATATTTTAATGCCAATTCTATTAGCTCGATTAATTCTAACCAGAAATATCGTTAATAACTTATAATCATCAATCAACTAACGCATTTAAATAAATTTAATAACATCTTTATTTATTTCTTTTAATTTAAAAATTCGTTTTTTATCATATATTATTAATTATATCAACTTAATTCAATGTATCATAAAATATACATTTATTTCAGAGCATTTTTTATATTTTAATTAGAAAGTAAATTATGAAAGTTTGTAAAATAACAGCCGATTCTGTAGATTTGGCAACTTGGGGATAAATTATAAACGTTAACAGCTGATTCAACAGGTGTTTACTGTTTATATTTCCGTCCCTTTAAATTTTCTTGTAAAATGTGTTGACTACCTTCAATAATAACACATCATAATGAAAAATAAAGTATTTTTGATATAAATAAAATATTCTTCTGAAAGATTTAATTTATGAAAGAATTGATAGGTATATTGCATATCATCAACAGAAATATATTATGTAAGCTTGTGGTTCACAAATGTGATTGCAGTCGAATCACAGACAGGGCCGGATTTAGGTCTGTGGTGGCCACTGGGCAGAATTCGTTTGAGGGCCCTACTTTTTACCATTCGAAAGAAAAAACGAAAAACTGCAGTTCACTTTTATAAATACATAATATACATGTGAAAATATGTAATAGAAAATAATAACAGTTATTTGCTCGAATGCAAAGTAAAATATGTAAATTAAGATTAGTAAGTTCAATTATTAAGTTTAGTAAGATTCTGTAATTACAGTCCTGCCAGTGTTCTAAATTCTCTTATTGAAAATTTATTGATTATGAAGGACGTATCTAGTTACCTTAAAACATTGTGTTCAATGCTCCTTATAGAGAGAACATTCAAACTCTCTTGACCCATCATAGACCGAAGTCGATTTTTAATTAACTTGAGTTTTGAGAACGACCTCTCCCCAGTGCAGTTAGTTATTAACATCTGAATTAAATATAGACGAAGTTTCACCTCATCGTTTGGAAACGAATCATCCACTTTCTTTTCTTTTAGCAGCCGGTACATTTGATAAGCCGATATATCCCCCTTAAATATATTGAAAAAATCAACAAATTGTACTAATTCGACCCCTATATAGGTTCTCATCATTGTTATACATTCCAGCAGGTTTTAGTGAGTGGGCTTCAGTTTTATTGGGAATTTTCCAATTGATGTAGAAATCCAAAATCAGAATGATTGGCTTCATATACGGAGATCCTCTGACATAAAGAGGTAGTGAATTGAACCATAACAGGAATAACACTTTTAGTTCTAAATTTCTCTGATGGTTTCATTTCATTATATATGTGTGGTGCCCAGCCTGCCCCCCCTTAAATCCGGCCCTGACCACAGATTATATATAACTATGTACTATTAAAAGTCGAATGAAACTCGCATAGTTACTTTATTGTACCTAATTTTTCACATAGAAAGTCAGCTTTGGTAAGGCCGCTCTGCGGTTATGGATGACTTTTGCTGAATGTCACGATACGTCTACACTGAAATGAGAAACAGTGCCATCAATATCAATACATAGTCAGGTAAATTCAGTTGTAAAAAAATGTTTACCGAAGAATACGCTTCGATAGCTGTGTATTGTAATTGCTAATAAAAAAAGAAAAATAAGTGATTTTGGGTGCGACCAGTCTCCGGAGCCGAACTCGTTATAGTGGAACAGACTTAATTAACGATCTGATCCTTAACGATAGAGATATAATTTTTAGTGCATTCAAAGCGTGTTTTATACATACAAACTTACAAGACATGCTAAAATCGGTTAAAAACACTTAACATGTCTTAAGAATTTCTTGTTGCATTTGGTTTATTTTTATCCACGACAAAATGCATAGACGGGTATGTAAACCAGGTGCTCTTATAAATTGCAGCGGTTTCTGCTTCAGAGCGCTGGCTAACTCGTTGCTTTTTAAGTTCCCTGATGAAATTGCTTGGCAAGTTTTTGACTTTACGTAATATGTCATCCTTTGGCACATACATGGCAAAACTTTCTGTCAGAGCATCTGTTTCTGTCTTTATATTTTTTACTTTCAGCATCCTATAAAACCGGACGCTCACGGTACAAACCAATTAACTTCAAACTTTTTCCTGCGACCATTTCATGACGCCAACGAGCGCCTCAACTTATCTCCCCGATACGACTGAATACAAATTACTAACAAATTTAACTGAACTAAAAACTATGACAAGCGTCACGTCCCCTTTGATTTTACCGACAACCGTATTACTAGTCTGTTGGCGATCTATTTGCAGATATAAATTTCTTTTTGTATCCGTTCGCTATTGTTGTATATTTAAAGGCATAAGTTCTTTGAGGTTTGTAACATTGTTAAATATCACGTTTTATAACGTCATTTTTATTTATGTTGTTAAAATTGTAACAACATAAAATAGGATTGTTTAGACCAGCGGTTCTCAAACTTTTTTGGCGACGGAACCTTTTTGGAAAGCGAAATTCTTGACGGAACACTACAATAAAGCTATTGTTTTTAAAAATGCATTCTTTATTAATAGGCATAATAAAAATACAATGTAACAGTTACTACTTATTATTTACTTAGTAAATTACTATATAATAAGTATAATGATAGAAGATATTAAAAAAGAAAAAAATCTAACCAATGGGAGGTATGAAATTGTTTTTTATTTTTCATCAACTGGTTGATGTCAGGACTATTTTTTAGTCACGAGGGGGGTACGGTTCAGGTGTCCTAATGGCTGCCGCTCAGCCATTAATTGGCTTATTGTGCACCCCCACTCACAGGTATTAAGCACCATCCTAAATTCTTAGCGAACATTGAGATTCGTCGGACTATGTGTTATTGCATTCCCTCCTGATTGGTGCCTAGGAAGATATCTAGACAGGAGGCTCGCCTTCTGCACAGGGCAGGGCAATCGAAGACCACGTGCTTTGCGGTTTCCTCTGCTTCTCCACACATCCTGCAATGGGGATGTGTTATTTCAATCCCCATTTTCACTAGGTGTGCGTTGAATATCCAGTGGCCAGTTATGAATCCTACCACTTTTCGCAGTTCTTTCCTACCCAGTCTAAAAGCATTTGCTGCGTAGGAACTCTATGGTCCTTTTAGCATTCTTTTGGACTGAGCATGTCCCGTGATTTTCTTCCAGCGCTTTTGGTTTTCAAGCGACACCCAGTTGGAAACAGTTTTTCGTACGGCGCTATATGAAACGCAGTATGCTGGTTCTGGTTCCATGAGGGTGAGATGAGCTCCTTTCTTGGCACACTTATCAGCTCCCTCATTTCCAGCTACCCCTGTATGGCTTGGCACCCAAGTGAGAATTACTCTATTGTCTTTTGCCAAGGTTTTCAAGGTATTGTGACAGTCCCACACTATCTTCGACGTATAGCTGTGGCTTGCTAAGGCCAAAAGGGCCGCCCGACTGTCCGTTTTCACATAGATGGTCTTTTTGTTATATTTCCTGTCTATGCATGTTCTGCCTCATTCGATTAGTGCAGCTATTTCTGCTTGAAATACGGTCGTCATTTTGCCAAGTCAAACACTTATGCTTTGCCTGGGTCTGACACCGTAAACGCCTGTTCCTGTACCCGTTAGGGTCTTTGATCCGTCGATGTACCAGGTGATACTGTTCAACATGCGTTGAGGTTCTCTCTAGGCGCATTCGGATCTTCCACTCAAGTTGACACGATATGGTATCTCAGTTTCCACGACCTTGGGCATTCTGTCAGGTGGCATTTCGATTATGTCGCACCTCACGGTGTCGTGTATTTTAGTATGTTTCATAGCATGGTGCTTGCACCAGTTGCCATTGCACTGCATGCTGTATGCAGCCATTTTAGCCTCCACCTGTATATAAAGATCTAGTGGTGGGACGTTTAGCAGTATTTCCAATGCTGCGGTTGGGGTGCCTTTCATGGCGCCTGTAATGCTCAGACACGCAGCTCGCTGCATTTTAGAAAGCGTTTTGGTGGCTGTGCTTTGCTGAACTTTAGGCCACTATGCGATCGCACCATACACCATCATTGGTCTGATTACTCTGGTGTACAACCAGTTTACCATTGTCGGAGTTAGGCCCCAGGGGCACCCAATTGCTCGTCTCATCGTCATTAGCGTAATATCAGAACGGCTTGTGATGCTCGCTAGATGGCTGTTCCAGGTTAGTTTGTCATCTAACCGAATTCCTAGATATTTTGCCTCCCTGGCAACCTTTATCTGATTGCCGAAGAGTTTTGGCACACTAGTAGTCTCTGCGATTCACTGTTTTGTAAATGGTACCATGATGGTTTTCGAGGAATTGACAGACAATCCCTCCGCATCACACCATCTCTCCACTATGGACATTGCTATCTGCATTAGTTCCAGGCAGACGCCCACGTGTTTTCCCCGTATTAGAATGATGATGTCGTCAGCATATCCTTGAGCATACCACCCCTGCTCGTTTAGTGTGACAAGAAGGTCGTCGACTACCAGATTCCACAGCTTTGGTGACAGAACGCCTCCCTGTGGACATCCTCTTTCTGTCTTCACCTCTCTTGTGACACCACACAGGGCTGCTTAGCATGTTCTCTATCCATCGGGTAATTGTCCTGTCTGTGCCTCTGGATTCCAGCATTGACAATATTGAGCGAGTGCTCTTGTCAAATGCTCCTTCGACATCCAGGAACACAGCCAGTGCAACTTCTTTGTAAGTAATGGATTGCTCTATCTTATTCACCAAGCTATGCAAGGCTGTTTCGCAAGATTTGCTACTTTGGTAGGCATGTTGATTAGGGTTCAGCGGCTTGTTAGCCAGCACCGTGACCCTCAAATGCCTATCTATCATCTTCTCTAATGCCTTAAGAAGAAATGACAAGAGACTTATCGGACGATGAGCCTTTGCAGTATCGTAAGAGGGTCTTCCAGGTTTTGGTATGAATACCACCTTGGAAATTTCCCACACCGTAGGTATAATTCCTGTGGCTAGGCTTAGTCTGAACAGATTCACAAGTCTTGGAGTTATTATGTCGGCGCTTTTTTGGAGTAGTACACAGGGTAAATTCCGTCCATTCCAGGCGCCTTGAAGGGATCGAAAGATTGAATAGCCCATGTCACAGACCCATGTGTGACTATGGACTTTGCACAAGTCCAGCTATCACGAGTTGCCAGACCGCGGACAACTTGCCGTTCTTCTCTGACTTCGCTCGTTGCTTCGACTTGTATTTCGGTGGATCCCGGGAAGTGCGTACTGAGCATTACTACCAGTGTCTCCTCCGGTCCATCCGTGTGTGAGCCGTCTTCTTTGAGTACGGTCTCTGGAGTATTAACTGGATTTTAAGCCATGACTCTGTGGAGTTTTGCAGTCAGAGACATTTTCAATGTCCTGACAGAAATTTCTCCATGAGCTTTTCTTGGCTTTCCTCACTGCTTTATTGAATTAAGTGAGCGCCTTCGTATGACTGTCCCAATTTCCTGTGCGTTTGCACTGATTGTACAGCCTTCGAACATTCCTTCTCATCGATTCGAACTTCCTGTTCCACCAACGTGCATTTCTGTTGGTCGTTTTGACCGTCTCAGGGCAGGTCTCGGTGTATGAGTTCATTATGGCATTGGTAATGTCACAAGTCATTCTCTCAGCCCCTTCCCCTGAGACTGGGTCAAGTGAGGCTAGATTGGTTTCCAATTCCTTCCGAAATGCTTCCCAATCTGTATTCCTTGGGTTTCTATAAGTCTCTTTTTTATAGGTCGACTTAATAGTAAATGATATGTAATTGTGATCCGACGCTAAGGCTTCGTCTAATACCTCCCAGTCCTTAATTTTGCTAGCCACTGATGTCAGGTTTAATAGAAGACAGTTGAAGTCTCATATTAGGATCGGCGTCCATTCTATTGCGGTATTTTGTTTTCGTAACTGCATAGGTTGAGAATCCTGTTTCGCACAAATATGTTGTTGGGAACGGGAGAAGAATATTCAGAGCCATTTCGGCAAGCATTGGATATTCATCACGAATTCTGCACCAAAAATCGTTGAGAGGCGTCGCTTTGAACAGTGACTCCATACTTGTATCTGACGACAATTCTAAAAGAGATTCATATATCTCGTCTGGCATACTTTCGAGCTCTTGCAAGTTGGGTAAAAAAGAATTATAAATCCATGAATTCAGTTTTCTTTTTGTTTTCCGTTCTTCGGGAAAATACTTCTCAAAAGATGCTCGCATCGAAGTGAGATAGTGACCAATTCTTCAAATACATCATCTTGAAACATTTCCGAGTCATTATCACTAACAAACTCACTGAGCGACTTAAAGCTTCCCATTTTTCTCTTACCAACGCAAATAATCCAAAAATCTAATTTTCATTTGAAGGCAGTTATTTTGTTAAAGGCCTGGAACACTGTTGTCTGTTTAACTTGCAATTATAAATTTAATTCGTTCAGTTTTTGAAAGATATCCGCCATAAAAGACAGTCGGAACAACCAAGTTTTATCATACAAACGATCTTTCAAATTAAAAGAAGTATCTGAAAGCAACATTTGTAACTCGGCTCTAAGTTCAAATAGCCTTGTTAAAGTTTTACCCCGAGACAACCATCGCACTTCTGTATGAAGCAGTAGTGTTTTATGTTTGCTGCCATATAATCTTCACACAATAATGAGAACAATCGGGATTGTAGTGGTCGTGATTTGAGAAAATTAATTATTTTTACCGCTTCATCCATAACTAATTTTAAATTTGACAGCTTTTGCTTAATCGCAAGCGCTTGTCTATGCAGGATACAATGGCTGGAACTACAATTAGGCGCTTTATTAGTGAAACTGCTCCTGTTATTTTACCCGTTATCGCCTTGGTCCCATCTGTACAACTGTCAATGCAATCGTTCCAACTGAGATTATTTTCTTCAAAAACTATATTTATTTTATTAAACATTTCTTCTGTGGGCAGCGATGAATACTTAAGCATGTCTTCTTCAAAATAACTTTCATATGGATATATCACGATAACAAGCAAGATAGCCAGACCAGCGATATCGGTCGACTCATCCATTTGCAAGACGAATCGTGTTTTTTGTAGACGTGTAACTAGATCTTGTTTGACGTAGCTTGCCAGCTTATGAATTCGCCGTGAAACAATATCGTTTGATAGCGGCACAGTAGAAAGATGCTTTTGCAGATGATTCATCAAGCATACATTCTATTTTATGTCTAACACACATAGCTTTATTAAATTCTCAGCGATAGTGTGTGCTTCACCTGCTTGTGCAATGCGATAGCTAACTAAATATGACGCCTTCGTGGCCTTTTCATTGATAGTTTGGGTTACAAGCATCATTGTTTTTTGACTTTCCAATAATTGTTCTTTTTTATGTACAAAAAATTCTTTATTCTTGTCTTTAGACTCGGGGTGTACAGTTTCCAAATGTCAGCGCAACTTGGGAGATGCCATGGAACTATTAGGAACTTAGAGTAGTAATATACAATAGAGAAGGCATTTCATTCTAATACACGTTTATTTTTGCGGCCAACAATCCTAAACGCCAGTAGTAAAATAATGAATGAATTTCAAAAGGTGGGGATGGTAATGTAGACACATGGCCTTGGTAATTTTTGCTGTTCTTCTAACAAACTTGGCACCGACGAACCTTAATAATCCAAAAACATTTAATTAATTAACTTAAAAGTTTATTTGGTCACTAAAAGTCTTGAAAAACTTGTCAAAACGAAAGAACTAAATGTTTACTCTCTAGTCGTAATGACGGTCGTATAAACAAACCACGTATGACATTATTTACCACAGATAGATGAGACACTGATTGTGGCGCCATCTAAAGAGCCTGTCAACTAAACAATTGAGTCATGTTGAAAAGATTTCTGTAATTTTAGGTTTTGGCGGTATATTCAAATCAACTGTATTTTGATTCTTTTATTTCAAAATAGCAATTTATAGTCCATCATTTGACATTTCATTCAATTTAACTCCATTAACTCAATAATGATTAGATGTTGAGTTAAATTAAATGAAATATCAAATCATGGACTATAAATGTTTAAAATGGAGAAAATAAAACAATAATCATATAAACAGTTTATTTATTTTGGTATAAAAATAAACAACAAATTATTTCTTTCACAAAGTACTTTTCTTAACAAACAGAATATATAAAGTAAAAACATTGCAATAATTGAAAATAATTTGAGTAACATACATTCTAGATTGGAGTATCATTAGATTTTCAAATGATGTTAAATCAAGATAAAAGTAGAAAATTATTTATGATAAGTTTATATTAATTTATTTATTTATTATTATACTCCTATAAACACACAGAGCTGGACAAACTAGTGGAGTATAACTGCTAACTACTTAATCAAAAAAAGTGTTAGCAAAGAGTAGTTAACTACTATTTTTGCAGCTTTCTGTGAAAAAAAATATTTGAGTTTAATTACTGTGACTGTTAGAACAAAAGTAATTAAAATATTTTTAAAGGAAATGTAATTAATTACTGCCGAACTCTGTAAATCCAAGGTACCAAGTAATAACATATGAGTGCTAAACAGCCCTTTTATGACTGTACAAAATTTAAAATAATATATCTCACATTTCATTTCCACTTAAAACACATCTTTATTTCTTTACTGGAAGTATTAAATAGGCCTTCATGGCGCTTAAAAATCCCACCGTCTTGTGGAAATCCTTTCTCGTTTCTGGATGAGCTTCTACAATTAACAACAGTTATATAAGTAAACGCACAAAATAACAACAGTAAATAAATAAACACACAAATATGCTTGAAAATGTATATCAACAAAAGAAAACAAAATGTGCTTACTATTGAAATAATAATCAAAAAAATGTTTGAATGTTTAAATTTTGGAGTTTTTGATTTTTTTTAATTAATGATTTTTTTTTATTTCTGAATTTTTTCTTGACTTATAGGTTTTTTTTATTTTATGTTTTTATTGGATATTTTGGATTTTTGGTTACCGCTAGACCAACTACTTAGGCTTAATGGCTCAACAAAAGTTAATACTGACTTTCCCATAAATTACCATACCATATGGGCTATATATGAAAATCGTTTCTTGAGGAATAAATTCAAAAGATAAGTACTTAGTGGAAAAATAATGCTTTTGCTAATTGTAAAGCATTCATTTTTACTTTGTAAATGCCTTTAATTGAATGTATTGGAATAAACTTTGTCATGAAATAAAATTATATCAATTTTTACTACTTACTGATCAATTAAAATAAATGAAAAAAATATAATGAACAAGATTGTCAATTTTACATATATACGATTATGAACATTTACATATTTATTAATTTATTTCTTGAAACTATCTACCTACGTTTGAAAAATGAAAGGACTTTATGCCGATTAATGGTTTTTTCGCTTAGCAACACATTTAGTGAAAGTGGCAAGGACTCAATACCTTCCATCCCATAGCTGGTGGAGGAAATAGCTTCCACAAGTGGGGAAGGTGGAAATGACTCAACACCTTTACTGGTGGAGGGAATAGCTATAACATAAAATAAAACATAGATTATTATTTTTTCAATGGGTACATTTTAAAATGTCCAAAATTATAGCATGATATATTGAATGAAATTAATTGTCTCGACCCTTACTCCGTGGAATCTACTCATATTATGTTTTAAATGAAACTTACTGTTTCTAGATAATTAATACAATATATTGAAAATATGTTAGAAATTCTAAGCAATTGACAATTGTTTTGATATTAAATATCATCATCAGAATGACAGAAGTTACATTTCATTTGATGCCTATCTGACGATTAATAATTATTTTTGGCTAAACCAAGAAGTGACCTACCTTGTGATTGACTACAAGAAGTATTATATTTTATAAACATATATTAAGTCAATCACAAGTAGGTCACACTTCTTTGTCTAGCCAAAAATAATTATTAAGCATTAGGTAGGTATCAAATGAAATGTAACTTCTGTCATTCTGACGATAATATTTAATATCGAAACAATTGTCAATATCTTAGAATTTTTAACATTTTTTCAATATATTGTGGAATTATCTAGAAACACTAAGTTTCATTTAAAACTGCTATATTGAATACAATAAAACTTACCTTCAGTTTTTGTTAATTTCCTCTCATATTTTCTGGTGGGCATTTCAACTTTTCCAACTGGCGAATAATATGTATGGCTGGAAGGCATATCTAGAAAAAAATGTATGTGATTAAACACTGTTTTTTCAATTGCGGATAATAAATACCTTTAATTCTTTTAGCGATCGTCTCCTGTATAGGCTCTTCTACTTTGACGGGAAACAAAAAATTGTCTGTTATATCCCCCTTCATTGAATAATCTAAAATATATACATATTTAATAACATTTAATAAACTTATATAAAAGAAAATTACTCACCTCCATTGTTTCATCGTCGTCAAATTGGATGATTTATTCCCACTAAACGATCACAACCAGGATAAACGATAATGACTGGACGAGCAACACAAAATACGGGTCAGTTTTCTGTGACGACAAATATGACATCGCACATAAGCAGTTATAAAAATCAATAACATTTTATTACAACGACATTACAGTTTTCATTAATGTTTTGGAATTTTTTTAAATCTACCGATTTTAGTTACTCGACAAGCTCTATAGATGGCACGGTCTGCAGTGTCCCTAGCCACTAGCCTGTTTTTTACTACAATACTACGGCGTTTTAGAATTGATCGTCGAGCACACTCTGACGATATTTGCATATCTCTTTATATGGTAATTAAATAGTGACAAAACGGGAAGGCTTAAACGGAGGAAACCGTGCCTCGCTTCGGTTCTTCGTAAGACGAACGACATGCGCTGCAAATTTAAAAAGATCGAAATAATCTTTAGTGCAATGGCTCGCGCTCGAACTTGCATGTTAAAATCTGGTCGTATATCTTAGGGCTTGAGGCAATAGAAATGACAAAATTTTGAGCATATTCATTAATAACGTAAATGTTGAATAGTGAAAAGCAAAATTGAATATTTAAAATACTAAACCCAAACAAAAATGAATTCTTTATATGACTATGTAGAAGGAAACGAAGACAACAAAATTTTATTTACAAAATGTATAGCTAAATAAAAGATTGACTGAGTTCGAGTTACGAAAATTTAAGTCATTTAATATTAAAGTTTAGGTATTTTCTTTTCTTCGTTTTAGTGGCTAAAACTTTTTAAACGCGATTTCTGATAAAACCCCACTTTCGCAACAAAATTTCGATGGAAGGAACGTCGTTTGTTTGATCCCATCCCCAACTTTCGTTTAACCTTCATGCCGCCCGTAACAAGTAATGCAGCACTCTCTTCTCCCAGAGCAGCGTCTTTTGATTTGACTCGATCCCAAGCTTTATCTTCGAACTCCTTATCTGCTTTGTGATGTTCTTCAAGAGACTTGTTTTGCGAATATGCAATATCGTGCTGTTTACAAGCGTTGTCTAAAGGATTAATACCAACGTCCCCACGTGCCAGGCGTTTTTGTAACTTTGTTCCTGCTGTAAATGTAGAGAGAGAGAGAGAGAGAGAGAGAGAGAGAGAGTATAAGCCTTTAACAGTTGACAAGTTATAGTCATGTGATCACTTACGTCCACCAACATTAAGACTGATCTGAAGAGATGTGATGTCATCCATATATATAGCTGAAAAGCGAAAATATATATATATATATATATATATATATATATATATATATTGAAAACACTTTAATTGCACTCACCACAGGATGAAGATCGTTCAACAAGAACAGACGCTACCCATTGAAAATCTGGACTTTACATCTAAACCAAGTGTTGGTAAACATGGAAAACTACTACCAAATTCATTTCGGGCCATCATCTGCGGTCCTAGCGGGCGTGGAAAAACAAACATCATGTTATCACTTTTATTCAATCCAAATGGCGCTAAATTCAAAAATGTTTACGTTTATTCCAAGTCATTGTTTCAACTGAAATATCAGTTGTTGCAGGAAGTACTAGGAGAAGTTAAAGGTGTTGGTTATTTTCCATTTAAAGATAATGAGGAAATTGTTAGCCCAAACAAAGCGAGATCCAACTCGATATTCATATTCGATGATGTCGCTTGCGATGGTCAACAGAAAATTCGGGAATATTATTCAATGTGTAGGCACAGAGACATTGATGCAGCCTACTTATGTCAAACATATTCAAAAATACCGAAACAACTCATACGAGACAATTGTAATATGATTGTGTTATTCAAGCAGGATGAAATTAACCTAAAACATATATTTGATGAGCACGTGTCGCCAGATATGTCATTTGAAGAATTTAAAAAGATTTGCTCTGAATGTTGGTCGTCCGACAACTATGGAACATTGGTAATTGTAAAGGATTTTGCTTTAAATAGCGTCAGGTATCGTAAAGGCTTCGATAAATATATAAATGTGTAAGCCAAGTGTACATGCTACTAGTCTACATCATCATGTCCGACGATAAGGTTGCAATTGTTCTGCGTAAGAAAAAAGTTAGTGAATTGGCGAGATGTATTCGCAAGAAATATTTAGCTTTGAAATTGGGAAAATCGGAGCACGATGAGTCTCTAAATAGACTATTTAAACCGATATCCGCACCACTAAAGGAAATCGTTAAATCCTCAAAGTCACTACAAAAAGCTCTAGTTTCAAATTTTACTCTCAAAGAAGAACCGAAGAAGGAGGAGGAAGAAAACAAAGAACCTGCTACTACACACGACAATGACGATGATGTATTTACACTGTTTCTCGAATCAAAACCAGTAGCTGAGACGGATGAATCGGGAAATATCGTACGTTATGATGACGATGGTGATGATGATGAAGAGTTGCGACCCAACGTTACACGTGAAGCCATTGAAGATTATTTGGATCAATACCCTTCAATTAGTCGGGAATATATTGAAGACTATTTTCGGGGAGATGATAAAATTGATAGGAATTATGGTCCTACATACAATGATGATATCGGTTGGATGTTGGGTCAACGTCGAATTGCGTTCGATAAAAGAACTGGTAATATGAACGTGCTACAGGATGGTGAAAAAGAGGCTGGATACTTACCTGGAACTCAAGGATTGTACGAGCTTTTATTTTACAACGATCCTCAATATAAAGAGGAAGATTTGAAAAATTACAAAAGTCTACTAACTCTTACCAAAGTTCATCTCGATGCACGTAATCGTCTGAAAAGTTCCAGGACATATAAATATCACTACATTATTAAGCCTCTCTTTGCGGCTAGATCAAAATCAACTCCATCAACTATTAGTAGTGGTAGTAGTAGTAGTAATATAATCCGACCTCTATCAGCTCGAATATTAAAGAAACTACAAGCTATTCAAAGTCCATCATATACTAATGTGGGAAAATGACTTTTGTCATACAACGAAAAACCGATGGAATACATTTATTGGGACGTTCCAAATGAATTGGTTGAACGTTTAAAATTGCTGATTGCATCCAAGGAGGCAGGCAACACATCCAACGACAACGAAATAGTTGCCATCATAAATGAACTAAGGGAAGCCGATATAATAGAATAATCAAGAAAAAGTCTATTCATTTCAATCATGTCTGTCGATAAGTTTGGACACCGACGTCGTCATGCTAATGAACGGCTTATTACACCGTATATGTCGAAAGTAGCATATCCACATACTCCGGACGGCAATATTGATGCTGAAAATTTGAAAATCTGTAATTTGAAGATGCCAACCACAAATACTGATGCCGTTAATAAACTTTATGTAGATGATAAACTTCAAAATTTACCACTGGCGCAGCAACATAATAATGATATGCACAATCTGGCAATAGACCTCGACAATGTAAGAAGCGACATGCGCAAATCGCAAATATTTTTAGCAAATATACCACCATTGCAAAATAAAATTGAAGAAATTAAAGAATTTATTTCGAGAAATCCACCTACAGCAGGTCTGCATATGGCTACTAAAAAATACGTTGACGATAGCATAACAACGGCCAAATACTTTATTCGAAAAGAATTTAAAAAAGCTGATGTAGATTTACGTAAACAATTAGACATATATTTAAATGGTGTTCGTACAGATTATCAAAAATAAATGACGCGTTGACGAAAAATGCAAGTCAAAATACCGATTCTATGAATATGAATCTAGAAGGTATAATCGAACTGAAGAAAGAAATTACTGATTTGAATAAGAACGTTAGAGGTATTGTTAACAATATTGCAACGTTGAATATACAGAGTCGTCTTAATCAATTTGAGATGAAGATAAAGAGCAGTAGTACAGTGTGATACATGCAAGTATCATTATGGCATCCAACGAGAAGCAACAGCTGGTAAACGAACTCCACAAACCGATACGTAAAAATTATCCACACAGACGTACAATTATCAAAGGTATAGATGATTTATGGCAAATGGATTTAGCCGAAATGCGACCTTACGCTCATCAAAATAAAAACCATAAAATGATTCTAGTCGTTATCGATTGTTTTTCAGAGTTTTTGTGGACACGACCATTAAAGACAAAGACTGGCGAAGAGCTAACTCGTGCATTCTCGGACATTCTCGCACACGCAGATCGAACAACCAAAAATCTTCAATCGGACCAAGGAACGGAATTTTACAACAACAAGTTTCAACAATTAATGAAAAAACATGGAATTAATCACTATAGCGTATTTACTACGAAAAAAGCTGCAATGGCCGAACGAGTAATACGATCATTGAAATCAAAACTATATAAACATTTCAGTTTAAATGGCACCTACATATGGATAGATATTCTACCAGAAATTACAAACGAATACAATAATACAAAGCATTCAACTACCAAGTACAAGCCCTCCCAAGTCAATAAATCCAACGAAGAAGCTATTTTAAACCAAACCTATAAACATCTAAAGATTGCGGGACCACGAAAATTCAAAGTCGGTGATACTGTTCGTATAAGCAAGTCGAAGCATGCCTTTGAAAAAGGATACACGCCCAATTGGACGACAGAACTATTCAAAATCGTTAAAGTGAAAACCACCAATCCCGCCACCTATTTGCTTGAGGACATGTATGGACTGTATGGAGTACCAATCAGTGGAGGGTTTTACGAGGAAGAGCTGCAGAAAACGTCAAATCCAGACATTTACTTGGTGGAAAAGGTACATAGAAGAAAAGGCAACAATATGTACGTTAAATGGCTTGGATTAGACAAAAAGCATAATAGTTGGATAGAAAACACAGATGTTGTTGTTGTATAACCACTTGTTACCTGCGACACTTAGAGAATTTATATATTTCTATAAACCATTGTAAATGATTTAGATGATGTAATAAATTGATTAATTGACATTATTGTGTTTTTATTTCCTCTTGTCCTTCTCACGTCACGCGAGTCGTTTGAAGAATTTATTAAACAAATTTTAGCTAATAAAACACTTTTTAAATCATTATATATTTTTATTTATACATCATAAGGATATTACAAACTAAGTAATACATTTTTATTGATATATATTTATAATTTTGTGTAACAGAGTTTTTAATTGATTCAATAGCGTATCTTCAGAACAGGGTACTCCAAATAGGCTCCAAGTAAACGGTTTCGCATCGACAACTTTACGGATATATTCGCTGTATTTGTAATATATGTCTTTGTAGAAAAAGTAAATGTGACCATCCGTATAGCGAAATGCAGACGTTACACCTTCGGGAACTCCTGGAAAGACGTCATGCAAATATCCTCTATTAATAGTATGTCCTTCTGCATTAAATTCAATGTAGGAATTGTTATTGTACAGCAGATACATCTGTCGGCTATTGGTTTGAAATAGGGCATTAATTACGGCATATCGGGGTATGGGAAGCGGAAAAGAGTCGTGTATATTTAAATTTGGAAATACAGCTGCATAATATTGATTGTTGCTGAACGTAACTAAATCTCCCACGGTGTTTTGGAACACGTGAGAGACATTTGAGGATGCCAGTTCTTTTGGTAGGTAATCAACAATTAATTCTGGGGTTTTTGGTATATGCATATCGTTTAAATGTAGTCTCCATAAATATTTTTCGTGGCCCACATACATTCTATAGTTTGGAAAAAGTGGAGCCATTGCGAGAAACATAAAGTCCGGAGTGCGAATTTCACACAGGTTCTTATTAGTTCCTCCTCCTCTTTCGATTCACACAATTTTTCTTCTGGGTTCAGGTCGTAGCGTTGATTTCACTGTCGTCGTCGTCGTCGCATTGAAAGTAGAATTTTTTTCGTGCGCCCCATACAAAGCTATCATCCCGTTTTTATCATCTTCATCCAGTTCCACTCTATCCATTTGATACTAAGGGTACATGATGGCTGATTTAACTTCGCTATGTGCTAAGCCGATAGCATGTCCAATTTCGTGAGTTAAAACCATTAAGAAACTGACCATCCCTTCTGGAACGTCGAAATCATCTCCAAAATACCAGTTTTGGTCGATATCTAGATGAATTTCAATACATTTACTATATGGGTTGGGATAATAAGAGTGGCCCAAGACACCATTACCAAGATCGAATGGACATTGATCAGTTCCATGACAGTCGCTTCGAAAATAGTGCTTTCTATTGGTGAGGGTTATAGTGATGTCTGGCTTTATTTTAGCTATTTTCACATTTTTAAACTTCAAATTGGATGCTGATTGCCATGTATCAAAAGCAAGTTTCGCTGTTTTTAAATGCGTGTCGGTAGCTTGCGGAAAATACCAAAGTAATTCTGTTTTGTTCCATTTTGTATGTATAACATAATTATTATCGCCCTTTATACATCGAGGTCTCTTCATCAAATCAATAGTTTCTTTATTAGGCGTTCCATCTACAGGAAGATTATATTTTTCTTGAAAATTAATAAGAACGGCTTCAAAGTCAGTTAATGAATTTTGACTTGAATTCATGTAACCATACTTTTCGAAAAATTATTTAGCGTACGACACATCATCATTTTCGGTGCATGAAGCTGTAGAAACTAGGATCAATACGTATATACTCTTCAACATCTTGAATGATACTAATCATTAGAGGATACAAAAACATTATTTTATATTTTTTTCTAATTGATATGATAAAATTAGAACATATTCGTTATTTCTTTCCTGTTATCAGTTATTGTGGTTTTTGATATTTCACATTGTTAAAATGTGTTGTTTTTTCATCGCTGGTTTAGCCTAAACAAAATATCTCATTATAAAGTTTGTAAGACTTATTGCCATATTATATTTTGAACTTCTACGGTAAATAGAGACGAAATCCTTTAAAGTTACGATCACTATCGGAATGCCTGTAATAAAACCATTTTGCACATTTGAATGACATTTTCGATTTAAAATGTTTTCAATAGGACGATCTCACCTTTGAAATATTTTTCAATAGTGATTGAAAAATCTAATGGATGTGTCCATTGTTTATCCTTGTCATTGGTTCCGGCCAAGTCAACAATAAGCACCAATGGGCATGGTGTACTTCATTTAGTCCCACCAACATTCACGTAAACACACCCCCTTGAAGCTTTCCTATTTAACACGCCTTACAACGTGAAGAAGTCAGTCAGTCATCATTCAATTGCGAAGCAGTCACACTTAATTAAGCAGTTATCACATAGTTACGCAGTCAGTTAGTAAGTTACCAGTTATACCTACTATTAACGAGTTAGTTGGTGGAATAGTGAACCGGTTACTTAGTTGTGCAACAAAGTCGATACTCATCTTCTAAGTGTAATCCAAGTCGAAACTCATCGGTTCACCGCAATTAAGTCAAACAAATCGTTTCTTAATTAGTATTCAAGTCAAGCACGTGTAATCCAAGTCGAAACTCATCGTTTCACCGCAATTAAGTCAAACAAATCGTTTCTTAATGAGTATTCAAGTCAAGCACGTGTAATTCGAGTCGAAACTCATCGTTTCACCGCTATTAAGTCAAACAAATCGTTTCTTAGTTAGTATTCAAGTCAAACACATGTAATTCAAGTCGAAACTCATCGTTTCTATGTCAAGTTTAAGTTACTAAGTCAAACATACCGTTTCTTAGTTAGTATTCGAGTCCATTGTGTACTAAAAGTTAAACAAATCGTTTCTTAGTCAGTATTCAGATAACACCAAAGTAGAGATATACAGTCGCTACTATTGGTCACCTCATCAAGCCGAAATATAACGTTTTTCCGAATCATTAAGTTCTTGTTTACCTTCCGATCTTAATACCAGCAAAGTTCAAACATTAATCCATTTGTATAATTTATTTGTATATTTTTATATAATAAACTATTAATTTCGCGTTGTCAGATTAAGATTATTAATGTAGTTCAGCGGTTCTCAACCTTTTTTCAGCTGCGTACCTCTTACCAAATTATTGAGATAAATTGTACCCCTGAACCATATTTTAGTAGGGTCAGCCCAGAGACAATTGCAAAAAGTGAAATTTAGGGTAAAAATAAATAAAATTAAAACAATATGAGCAACGTTATGTATTTTGTAGTTAATGCGATCCCTGCCCTTGTTTCTTTGCGCACAGCTTTTTGAAGTTGGACTCGAAAGAAGCCAAGTACAATCTCAAATCTGGTGAAGCATCCAACTTGTTTCTGTACTTATTCTCAATGAAAGCGTATGATGAAAAGGCTCTTTCCACTAATACTGTGGATGGAAAAGATAACAACACCTTCATTGCCAGATCAGACAGACGTTTATATTCATTGCTTACGTCCAACCAAAAGTTGACGAGAGGTTTAATCTTGAAAGGTAACTTCAACGTACTATCAGTAGAGATCTCTATCAGACTTTCTTTTTCTGCAATCTCCAACCCAGCAGATTAAAAATTCTCTTCAGAAAAAGGGTTTTGAATCCACTTAATTCCTTCATCAAGCTTCGGAAAGTATTTCGCGAATGAAGATTACAATTCCTTCAAGTGTTCTGAAATTGCCAGTTTGGCAGCACTAGAGAGTTGTAACTCGTTCTCTTTCAAAAAGTTGTACTACGTTTCAAACACTTCTGTCTGGCCATTAAGGATGCAAGAACTCATTGAAAATCAACATAACCTAACCTATCCTTTATCTATGGTACTGGCTCTGGTGAACTGAAAATCGATAGGGATCATCTGTGACATGTCCTTAACAATATTCAATCATAAAATTGCTGACTTATTGCACTCCGGAGACTGTATCGTGCCAACAAGACATGTGAGGAAAAGTGGCCGAAGACAACGACGACGACATACACACAGGATTTTTTTTCTAAAAACCGTTTTTCATGTTGTTGTTGATGGAAAACGTAGAAATAACTCAAAAAAAAATTCAAAATTCCAACTTTTTTTGGAGTAAACCAATACTTTCCTCGCATATAGAAAGGTTGGGCGGAAAAGTAATATATAAATATAAAAAGGTAAAATCATTGTGGATGCAGAACAAAACCTAGAATATTGAGCAAATTATTTGAACCGGTCGCAGCTGGATTTGCACAGAGTTTAGGATTAGATATAAAACGAAATATATGGAAATGATAAATTATAAGAGTAAAAGGTATATAGAAAGAAAAACTAAATGAGGAAATATTCCAAATCTAAAGAGTTAGTAAATTAAATTAACTTGTGAGTTCGGCTAATATACTGACAGGAGATGGAAGAAGACAACAGCCAAAAAAATATGATTTTCAAAAGGTTTTAATGCATCTTTAGCAGCACTCTAAATAACAAACAAAATAAAACATAACATAAAGTAGAGCTCTCGCAACAAATGCATAATAAGGGTATCATGTAGCCCAACAATAGCTCTCTTCCAAGTTTGCTCAAAAAATTGTTTGAGAATCTTTTGGGTGGACGTCGCATTTTGAGTTCCTTTTATAGATTACGAAATAGTTTATCCCAGCGACAGTCAGAAACCCATACAGTATGATCACTTCTTCATGCATTCGTTTTAACTTTTCCAATTTTTTTCATATGGATTCGTTGTTCTATTAAACTAAAAATAGATTTTTGAAATAAACCACTACTAAATAAAATTAAACAAAGTTCGGTCTGATGTACCGAAATTGACCGCAACATAGGGATGCGCAAAATTTTGAAAACATCGATGTTGACATCAAATGATACCTCGAATATGCACTATCGATGTTGTAAAAACATCGGCTTGAAAATATCGATGTTTCTAAGCATCGATGTTTTTAAGAATATGACATATGGCAGGAAAAAGTTAAACTGTTAATAAATTGAACATCATTTCTATTCAATGTATTTTAATGATACATCTAATACAATTTATATGAAAGAAAAAATACATTCAAGAAGTAAACAGAATAGAAGAGAACTAAAACCTAGTTTGATACTCAAATGATATGAATGAGATGACAGCAAAGGCACAACAATGCCTCCTTACAATTTTGTATAAGGGCATCTTTTTCCATTGCGCGTAAGTAAGACAAAGAAAGTGTAGAAAGTGTATGTTTTTCAGTTAAGCTTGGCAATAAACTCCGACGCATATTTTAAAGCATTCATATTAGAGAATAAATAAATCAGAGATGTTCTATCAAATGTTTCATTTACTTTCTGCTTTCTTTAATCAAAATAGAAGAAAACATCGCAAAAAATATCGATGTTCCCTATAAATATCGAATAAAAAAACATCGATATAAACATCGAACATCGAAATACAAAAATCGATGTTTTTGAAACATCGATACATCGTGCGCATCCCTAACGCAACATCAGTCTTATCTTACTAACACCACTGTCTAACAAATACCATACTTCCAACACTTCTTCTTCAGTCATGCATTGAGTTTTGAGGTAGGTAGGTGTACTGAAACGTGTAGAACCGTCCGCGGCTTTAAACAAAAATTATCATTTGACTAAATTTGATTGGGCCTTGGACCAGTATATTGCAAATGAACTGGCATGTTAAATACTTTATTAAGAGATAAAGAAATATCCAGAATAACAAAATAATGATTCATAAAACAGTGATGAGGCCAACAGTACTCTAATATATACTGCAGTAACTTTTGGAGCTATAACAAAACCAAAAACACTCAAATAAAGAGTTGAATTTTGTTGAACAAAACCAATGAAGATAAGTTGGAAATATGGAAGCGAAAATACTAAAAGTTATATGAAGGGGTACAAGAAGACCAGTAGAGAGGAAGAACAAATGAAGTATTACGATTAATCTGTAGAGAGCATCAACGGTTAAGATGGAAGGGTTACATAAAAAAGGCAGACTATTGATTAACGAAATAAGCAATAGATAGAGGAAGAAATGAAGGAAAGGAAAAAGACGAAAAAGGTCAAATAGAAAATGGTTAAATGAAATGAAAGCTGGTTTGAATGAGTTACCTATATAGGAGTGATAGAAAAGAGAAGAAAAGCAAGAAATATATTTGGAAATATATAAGTTTCATATTTATTTTCTCCTAATATCTCAGTATGTATATCTAATTTTTGTTCACAACATATATTTCGATTTTTGGCGAAATAAAACGTTAGGAGACATGAAACCACATGTAAACTTTACGTGTACACTCGCATACAGTTATTTGTGATTTTAAGATTGTTGTACCCCACCGCGCATCAAGTGTTTTAATAGCAATTTGTATAACAAGGGAGGAAAGTGCTACTTTTCCTCCCAAGGATGAAGTTGGCAGTAATCATTCGAGGGAGGAAAAGGCACTTTACACCCATATTATACATATGATTTTTTCGCCTCCCTCAAATAACAAGACAAACTAACAAACAAAATTAATAAATACTACTTTGGATGGACTTTTACGAAACTTGGTTGGTTATCGAGGATGGACTTCTAAAATGCTTGCCTGGGCATCGAGCATGGATTTTTATGAAACTTGGCTGGGCATCAAGGACGGACTTCTAAAATGCTTGGCTAGGCATCGGGAGTGTACGTTTTTATTTGTGCTTCAAATCCCTTAGGATTTTAACTGTTCCTTTATATCCCTTGGGTCTAACATAGTTTCTAACATGTGAGACTAAAGTGACCACTTTAGTCTCGGAATTGCAAAAATTATTTCATTGATAACGTACTATGACGTCACTTTTACTTTTCCTCCCTAGGGAGGACCTTACTTGGTAGTATATAATCGTCTTTACAAAAATGAAGCGAGCACACTTTCATTCCAGAATTTACTTCTCTTATTTTTAGATCTTCATCCAAACTTCTAATTGATCTTTTCGCTCTATTTGTCCGAATAAATTTTTGGAGCACATGAAGCGATTCATTTTCATGGGAAAGTAATGGAAAGGTATATTTCCATCTTTATTAGAAGCACTGTTACAACCTTTTACCACACAAATTAACTTTTTTATAGACTGCACGCGGAGAAAACGTTGCTGACTCCATTATCAATAATGCAATAAAATGTTTTTAATATTGAAATTAGTAGAAAGTTAACCATTTACTGTCAAATCACTAATGTATGCGTTGTGACACGCTACACTGTGTCCTTCTTCACCTCACACAGGTTCCTACCAACTGACGCGTCACTTTGGACACCCTCTATGCAAAGTTTTTTGAAACAAATGCTCGGGCGCCAGATTATTTTACGTGGTTTACTCCACGGCCCCTTGACCCTCAGCGTCAAGAGTTCCAGGTAGCCTCAGATGGAGGTTACGGAAAATTCCAGGGGTCTCGTTGAATTTAACACGTCTACAAAACCTATAAACCTTAGACGGCGATGCTACGGGATATGAAGAAAACACTGATCGTATTTATTTGTATATTACAAATCCTATTTAAAATATATCTACAAAATAACACTTAACAATTTCTAAGTATTTTCAAACGGTACCGAATCAGTTAAATTTATACAGTATGCAAATGTGTTCAAGCCTTATGTTATCATGCGCCATGCGAAATTTGCCGGTATTAAGGAATGTGAGTAATGACACAATAAACCAGGTGTAATCAAGAAAATGCAATTGTTAATAACAACGGAAGCGGTATAAGCTGTTTGTAATTATGCGGTAAGCAGCAGTAAAACAATAATTACCTATCACAGTAGTCAACGGGATATAACTATCTTCGCGGTAGGGATGGTCAATCGGGACAGGTAGGAAAATGTGACCAGACCAGTTTATAACAAAAAAAACTATGATTATCAATCAATCCGTGGCCTCATACTTGGTTGAGAATCTTATTATTGTAGGAGAATATACACTTTTCTAAACAAAATGAGTGAACATAAAATAAGTTACTGACGGTTGGGCAGCTGATGGCAACAGCCTCTGATCTGCCCCGCAATCAGTTTTTAAATTTTCAAATTATCTGTTAAAATTATTCTAAAATTTTGGTCGGATGATAGGACAGCGGTTACCCAAATACAAGCAAAATAAAACTGTGTCTTAGAATAGATAAATATGAAACGAAATTATTACCGGCTGAGAGTGGAACAGCTGGTGGCAACGGCCTCTGATCCGCCCCACAGTCGGTTTTCAAATTTCCGGTCAGTCAAAACTATATATAATTTAGAACTAAAATAATTCAAGGTAATTTAGAGGAAATTATGCTCGTTCCGAAAAGGAGACGGCTGGTGGCAACAGCTTCTGATCCGTTCCACAGTCGGTTTTCAATTTTTCAAAATTCCGGTCAGTTAAAAATATATATAATTTTGAACTAAAATAAATCAAAGTAATTTAGAGAAAATTATGCCCGTTCCGAAAGGGAGACGTCTAGTGGCCACAGCCTCTGATCCGTCCCACAGTTGGTTTTCAGTTTTTCAAATATCGGTGAGCTAATATTGTATAGCAGAGAAATTAATTCCTAAATAAAAAACAAATGATCACAGTCGAAATAGAATCCAATTATCGAAGAGAAAAAGCAAAAAAAATCTATTATGTATTTGGGTAATTTGAAACAGGACAATAGGTATAACAATCTAAATCGCAAAATTAAAATGTTATTTCAATGTATTGAAGGCTCAGACAATAATTCCAAAGAAACAATATACATAATGCAATAATAAAAACTGTAAATAAGTTTGGTTTTCATCGCTTCAAAAAAACTGCTTACCAAAATACGGTATTATATTCTTAAATAGCCAAACTACTAAATCGTTTACTGAAATTAAATATAAAACTTTTAAAACTCGGCGAAATAATTTATTCGGTTTTCAAAAATAAATTTTCACTTACTCAGAGATTAAGGGACGGTCGGACACTGGACTTCAGAACTATCAATTTGATAACTGATCACTGCGAGAGATATCTGGATTCTGCTCCCAAAACGCTCGGTTTTTGGAATTTATAATTTAATTCTTACCTAAAATTTTTGGCGATAACGGTGGTGAGGGAAATTAACTTGAATCGATTTACTTACAACAAGAACTATTTCTATTATACTGGACGGCTTTGGTTTTAATTAAAATAGTTTATATACCGGGCGTCCTCGATAATTTAAATTTTGAAAAACGGAATTTAATAAATTTTACCTATTTCTTTATATAGTAATTTATGGCTTTTGCATTACTAATGAAATAAATACTTAAATTAATGTTACGGGACAGAAACGGTACCAGAAATTAAAGTTGGAAAGTAAGTAACGAGTTATATCCACTTATTAAAATTAAAATACCATCGGAAATGCTTAAAAAAAATAACTCGTTACAGCGTGTATATCTTTCCCTTTTAAGTTATTACGATGATTTACCAACTCCATTTGACGGATCCAAATAGGTACTTTGCATTGCATTCGTTTTTAAAGAATATAGTAAGAACCGTTTTCGAGATATTCTGAAATAAATGCACATATTTCATAGATTAAAGGGATGTCGACAATGTTAATTATGAACAATTTGATTGTTAATACCTCGTTTCGTACAAGATAATTTTTTTTAGTTATATCATTCATTTTTATTAACCCTAATATTTCAATTGACTTTAATTCTTAAGTAAAGACGTTTTACGAGTCAACTACCTAACTTTAAAAGTGATGCAATAGTTAGTAACTGTGACAAAAACAAGTATGTAATTTATTGGTACATTTTGGTACATATTATTGCTCATACAGTGAGAAATATTTTAACTCATGGCACTTTGCCCACACTACATACATTTATATGGAGAATACAGTAGGGGTTACTCGATACCTAGACGTTTTTCAGCACGGGATCCCCGATCCCTGGACGTTTTCGGAGGGGCCCTCGATGCCTAGACTTTTTCTACACAACTATTTACTTGTTTTCTTTAAATTTGTGCCGTTGTAGAAAAAGTATAGTGTGCAATATGTGTGAAAAGTACTTTTCTCACTCGTGCGCTTGCAGCACTCGCCCTTCAGTCTCGTGCCACAAACTTCCACACTCGTGAGAAAAGTTGTACTTTTCCCACTTATTGCACAATATACTTTTCATTAATTCCTTACTTGCACATATGGAGGGTAGAAGTAAGGAGGACCGTCTTGTATAGGGGACAAGTTGAAAAAGTGTCCAGCTGTAAGCAGCAAATTAAAGTTCAATAACCGACCACAATAACGCTAGCGTAGCGAGTGGAAAGGACATGAAATTAGCAGTTGTAAACGGAGTGCGCTGAGCTGGAAAATTTAATGTCTCTGATGACTAGTGCAGTTGAGCATATTGCAGTTTATAAAACGTCAACTATTTAACCGGTGTGAAGATAGCAGCCAATTTTAGCTGCAAAAATGTTGGGAACTGCTCAATTCGCGGTTTCAGTGGCGTGCAAAATATTTATTGAATCGAATTCATATTTCGGAGAGCCACCTTTATATTCAATGAGTAGGGGTGGATTCGTGTAGGAGACACACTGTTTGGAGGGATTTTGACCATGGGGAACAAGGGTTGCAACGTCACCCTTAAAACTGAAGTAAATTGTAACTTCCAAAGGAAAAGAGAAGCCAAATAAATATTCGAAGGGTAGAAGCATTATAATGTTACAAAAACACCGATTAAAGGAAATTTGCTTACGATGGGGAACAAGGGTTGAAACGTCACCCCCAAAATTAAAATAAATTGTAACTAGCAAAGGAAACGAGAAGCCAAGTTATTATTTGGAGGGTAGAAGCATTGTAATGTTAAAAATACACTGTTTAAAGGAAATTTGCTTACGAAGGGGAACAAGGGTTAAATAGTCACCCCCAAAACTGAAATAAATTGTAAATTCCAAAGCAAACGAGAAGCCAAATTAATATTTGGAGGGTAGAAGCATTATAATGTTGAAAACACACTGTTTAAAGGAAATTTACTTACGATGGGAAACAAGGATTGTAACGTCACCCCCAAAACAAAAATAAATTGTAACTTCCAAAGGAAACGAGAAACCAAGTTAATATTTGGAGAGTAGAAGCATTATAATGTTGAAAACACACTGTTCAAAGGAAATTTGCTTTCGATTGGGAACAAGGGATGAAACTTCACCCCCAAAACTAAAATTAATTGTAACTACCAAAGGAAACGAGAAGCCAAGTTAATATTTGGAGTGTAGAAGCATTGTAATGTTATAAATACACTGTTTAAAGCAAATTTGCTTAGGATGGGGAACAAGGGTTGAAAAGTCACCCCCATAAGTAAAATAATGTTACGAAACAGCACACTGGTATAGTCCCTAAAGCCGACTCTGTCTAAGCCAGGTATAAAAGTTAAAATTATGGCGGATACGCAGTTATAAAAAACTGTTTACGAGTTTACGACTATCTTATGTAAACATTGTTTTTGTGACCAGAGTTATCTAGAAAAGGCCAGAAAAATTATTTGTGACTGTGTAAGCCGCAGCCCAGAATTTACTAGTAAAAACGGCTTTAATATATAAGGGACTGATCAGGAAGAGTTTGTAACCCTCTGTAAGGGGTGGTTACGGATTGCCGGGTAGGGTTGTACAGTCAGAGACAGGATCCCAAAATAAAATAAGTTTATTCTTATAAAAATATTTACAGACGCTATTTACATATGTACAAACAAGATCAATACCTGGCCTAAAATTAAATATTTATTATATCGGTTCGTATAAGGTTGTGTATCTAATTATAGGGGAGATACGCCTACGGAATAGTAGTTTGAACGATGCGAACACTGAAACTTCGATACACGGGTATAAGCGGTAATGTGGGTTCTGGACGCTCATCGGAGTCAATACCTCGGGCGAGACGAAGTACCTCTAAGTCAGTACCTCAGAGGCGGGAAGTACAGGAATATGTGAGAGTCAATACCTCTCACACGGGTGGCCGTAGTTTGGTAGGTCAATACCCTACCTAATGGAAGGAAGATTGCTCGGCAAGTCAATACCTTGCCGACGGAAGGGTAGAGTCTAACGAGTCCTAACGAGTCAATACCTCGCTAGACTGGAGGAGAGGTCCTTTCGAGTCAATGCCTCGACCGGACTGCCTCATTGAAATTGTTGGTCGGTTTATATATCCATCAGTTGTCGATAAAAACTGGATTGGTTCGAACCATAGGCGTATCATCAGCGGTGTTCACCAGAACATCGTTACACCCCTCTCTCCTCGGGGAAAAAAATTGTTTGGCACCAAATAATTTTTTTTAGCACCCATCTGAGAAGATACTTTATCCGGACCCCTAAAAATAAAATCTGCTCGTTCCTAAAAAAAATATAGACCTAAAAAAATGTTGTATCCCTTTCTTCTCAGATCATTGTTCTCTGTTTTTATCTCTTTTTATTCTCAAAATCCGTCCATCTGCGAGGTGTAGGCGGTATTTTTTGCCCACGATTGTTGGTGGGATTAGCCTCTGTAGGGGTATAGAGACTTTTATTGATTGTTTCGTTTGTAGCTCTATGATGTCTAGGCTTGTAGTTGGCGGGTCGTCGAAGAGTGATTTGAATTTGGCTAGGCCGTTGACAATGTACTCACAGTTTTTCCCTGGTATAGGCGGTAGCTGGCGAGGAGTTGGCGGCAGCGGTGTTACTGGCTGAACTACTGAAGTATTTCGCGTAATTATTTCAGTCACTGAATTTTCAGAATCGGAATTGCTGAGGAGACTCATCTCTTCGTAAATGATGAGAATATCGTTTTCGGAAGACATCTTGATTTCGGTATCTGTGTCTTAGGTAGTAGTAATGTCTCTGAGTTGTGAATGCTTTAGCTAGATTTATTTTAACGAGTTCAAATGTTTGTTTTAGTTTGTCCCATTTGTCTGGTCTTTCTGGTTGGTTTGCCGGGTGTGCGTCCTCCATGATCTTACTGGGAAATTGTAATTCATGGCCGAAATTTAGAAACGCTGGTGAAAAGCCTGTTGAGTCGTGTTTAGATGAATTGTATGCAAATACTAAGTCCGGTAAATTTGCATCCCATTTTTTATGATTGTTGTCGCAGAACTGGGCTAACATTGTTTTTATTACTTTGTTCGTATGTTCCACTGGATTGTTTTGAGGGGAATAAGGCGGGATATCTCTTTTTGATATTTGGAAATCTGATAGAAGTTTTCTTAGTTCTCTATTTTCGTATGTTTTGGCGTTGTCTGAGACCACTTCTTTAGGGCAGCCGACTCTCATTATGATTTTGTCTTTCAAGTTTTGACATATGGTATTTGCTGTTGTTCTTCTAACTGGAACGGCTTCTATCCATTTTGAAAAAGTGTCTTGGAAAACCACGATGTATTTGTTTCCTTTACTGGAAGTCGGTAGAGGTCCTATGATATCTGTGGAGACTGTATGCCATGGGTACGGGGGAATGTTTGTTGAATGCATGAGTCCTGGCGTTTGTTGTTGCGGCGTTTTGTAGTGTTCACAGTTTACACATTTTCTCACGAAAGTTGCTCCGTCTTTGAACATGCCTGGCCAGTAGTACTTCCTTGCTAGACGGGCTATAGTTTTTGCAATGCCCAGATGACCTGCAGTAGTTTGGTCGTGGTTTTCTGCGATGAGTTGTTGTCTTTTACTCTCGGGGACGCATAGCTTCCAGGGGTCTGATGGCTCGGTTTCTTTAAGGTCATATTTGTCCCAGAAGTGTCTGTATAGCTGGTCTTCCTTGATTATGTAGTCCGGGAACAATTTGGGGTTTGTTTTCACCTCTTTTATCTTTTTATCGTACCATTCGTTTGGTTTTACGTGTGCTGTATCTACTGTGCATACTGAGTCTACTGGTTCTCGGGAGAGTGCGTCGGCTAGGACGTTCTGGTTACCCTCTCTGTATATAACGTCAAAATCGAACTGTTGAAGTGTCATTGCCCATCTCGCTATCCTTCCTGATGGGCTTTCCATTGATTGCAGTTATTTCAGACTTTGATGATCTGTGATGACCGAGAAGCTATATCCTTCTATGTAAGGTTTCATTTTTTCTATGCCGAAGACCACTGCGAGGAGCTCCTTTTCCGTCACGCTGTAGTTTTGTTCTGCCTGCGATAGTGTTCTACTGGCGTATGCTATCACTTGATCTTGACCGGATTCATCTTTTTGTAAGAGGGCTGCGCCTATCCCGTGATTGGATGCATCTGTTTGAAGGTAAAACCGTTTAGAGAAGTCCGGGCATACTAATATAGGGAGCTTGTGTTAAAAGTTTTTTATTTTCTTGAACGCGTCTTCCTGTTCCTGGTCCCAGCTCCAACGGTATTTTTTCTTGAGCAGTTTTGTGAGTGGAGCTGTTGTTTTCGAGAAGTATTGTATGAACCTTCTGTACCATGACGTCATACCTAGGAATCGACGCAATTGTTTTATTGTTTTGGAAGGAGGGTATTCGACCACTGCCTTGATTTTGTTTTCCTCCATTTTAGTTCCGTTCTTGCTGACTACGTGTCCCAGGTATGTGATTTCTTCTCTACAAAATTTACATTTGTTAATGTTCACCTTTAGATTGGCTTGTCGTAGCCTTTGGAACACTTCTTTTAGGTTATTGAGGTGGTCCTGAAATGTTGCTCCGAGGACTATGATGTCGTCTAAATAGGCGAAAGCGTGAGGCTCCATTTCAGGTCCGATTACTGCGTCTAGTAAGCGTTGGAACGTGGCTGATGCGGCATGGAGGCCGAATGGAAGTACTTTAAATTGGAATAATCCTTTGCCCGGTGCTGTGAAAGCTGTAATGGGTTTGCTGTCTTCTGCAAGCGGTACTTGCCAATATCCGTTTTTAAGTCCAGTGTAGAGAAATATTTTGCCGATTTTAATTTTTCTAGAATGTGATTGTTTTATGGCAGTGGGTAGGCGTCCTTTTCTGAAATTTCATTGATCTTCCCGAAATCTATGCAGAATCGGTATCCGTCATTCTTCTTCTTTACTAGAACGATTGGAGAGCTGTACGGGCTATTGGATTTCTCTATCACTCCATCTTTTAGCATCTCTTCTATCTCGTCATTTATTATCTTCTGCATTGCGGGATTTTTTGGTATGTATCTCTGTTTGATTAGTGTGTTGTGTTCAAGTTTGATTCTGTGCTGGGTGATAGTTGTAACTCCTCTAACACCCTTGAACTTATCGAATTCTGACAGGAGCAGGTGTTCCAATTCTTCTCTTTCGGTTTGGCTTAGATTCGGGTTTATGTCGAATTGGTTTTGCGGTGCGGTGGTTATGTCTTCGTTTGTTAGACTGATTTCGTTAAGAATGTTAGAGAGTGCCAGTCCCCATTTTTGCATTTCTTGTATTCCTATGATTGCTTCTGATGCTAAGTGTGGTAGAAAATGAAATTCGGTTTTGGTCCGGTTGTTATTTACAGAATATTCTATCATGTAACTGTGCTTAACGTTTGTGGATCTGCCGTCAGCCAACGTAATTCTCATGTTTTGTTGCGTGTAGACCTCTGATCCGCAGTCTTCGGCGATCTGTTTGCCTTTTTCCCCAATGAACGATCTATGGGACCCAGTATCCAGTAAGGCTTTTAGAGTTTTCCCGTTGTTGCAAGTTAGGAGTACGTGTGGTCTTTCGTCTAACGGTGTTTCTGGGGTTTGGCTTGCCGTCAAGGTCTCCACTCGGGAACTTGGCTGGCCCCTTGTCCTCTCAGAGTTTTCCATCTGGTTCTGGCATGTGCAGTTGTTAGAAGTTGTGCCTAGAGATCCGCAGTGGCTGCAGAATAGAATAGGAGTTGAACGGCATGTTCTTCGATTGTGTCCTCCCTTTCCGCATTTCCAGCAACAAGTTTGTCTGTCGAAGTTTCGGATTTTGTTATTTGGCAACTCACTAGCTGGTCTTGCTTGTCTCTGGTACGAGAGTCTTTGTGTGTTGTATGGGGGTTGATGATGTGGCCGTCCCATGGACTCTTGCTTGTGTATGCTGGCCTGAATCGCGTCGTATTCTTCAGTCATTTTGACCAGCTTTTCTACTGATAGGACATCTTGTCTTTTTATATACAATTTGTATTGCGGTCTTAGGTTTGTATAAATTCTATCTAGCTCCTCTTGATAGTCGAAATTGCTGTGTCGCCGGATGAGTGTCTGTATGTCTATGATATATTCTTGGGTTTTTCATTTTCTCTTTGCATTCGGTTGCGTATCTGAGCTTCTAGTAACTGTGTATTATCTGTCGTCGAAAAGAAATTGGTGAAGTCTCTTACAAAATCCTTCCAGTTGTCCCAATACTTTTTGTTGTTGCGGTACCATAGTATTGCTTTGCCTTTCATGGTTTCTGGTAGCGCTCTTAGCATGACGTTATCCTGTATTTCGTATGCGGTTTGGAGCTCTTCTATGCGTTCGAGGAACTCTATGGGGTCTCTAGAACCGTCGTAATGTAGTCCCCATTTTCTGATTGCATCCATTTGTTTGCATATGTCTTCTTTCGTCATGTCTGTGTTTACGGCCTGGCCTACGGGGAGTGGTTCTATGGTTTTCTTCCTAGCTGATCTAATTTCATCCACCAGTTTTGTTCTCAGTTCCTCGACATTGCCTTCCGTTGGTTTACCTCGGTTTCCTAGTTCTGTTATTAATTCTTCCTTTTTTAATTTGTAGATCCACCCAACTCTGCCTGATCCGTCTTGGTTTGAGGTGTCTTCGTCGTCTGTCATTTTGTGTCTGTATCCGCCGGCTGTTACGGATCGCCCTGTATATTTTTTTTTCTTTTCAACTCTATTTGTAGTTTTCTGTACTGTATATATATTTTGAGGAATGTGGACTGCTCTTATTTCATCTTTTTAGTACTCGGGCGCCATTTGTTACCCTCTGTAAGGGGTGGTTACGGATTACCGGGTAGGGTTGTACAGTCAGAGACAGGATCCCAAAATAAACTAAGTTTATTCTTATAAAAATATTTACAGACGCTATTTACATATGTACAAACAAGATCAATACCTGGCCTAAAATTAAATATTTATTATATCGATCCGTATAAGGTTGTGTATCTAATTATTGCTCATCGACCGGGGAGATACGCCTACGGAATAGTAGTTTGAACGATGCGAACACTGAAACTTCGATACACTGGTATAAGCGGTAATGTGGGTTCTGGACGCTCATCGGAGTCAATACCTCGGGCGAGACGAAGTACCTCTAAGTCAGTACCTCAGAGGCGGGAAGTACAGGAATATGTGAGAGTCAATACCTCTCACACGGGTGGCCGTAGTTTGGTAGGTCAATACCCTACCAAATGGAAGGAAGGATGCTCGGCAAGTCAATACCTTGCCGACGGAAGGGTAGAGTCTAACGAGTCAATACCTCGCTAGACTGGAGGAGAAGTCCTTTCAAGTCAATGCCTCGACCGGACCATAGATAAAGGATAGGTTAGGTTAGGTTGATTTTCAATAGATAGATAGGCAACTCAGTATTAAGAGTTTGGTTCACTAAATACCGCGCCCTCTGGCGAGTGTAGTCAGAAATAAAGCAAAAGCGGGAACTGTACATATAAAATTTAAATTTTTTTTTCTGGAACTGGAAGATTGTTTAAGAATTCATGAATAAAAAAACTGTTTCACTACATACGTTTATTAACAAGTTATATAATAATTAATATAATATAATATACAAATATGACCTTCTCAACCGAAGTATATATAGTATTTTTTTCACTACTAATCGCAGTACTAATACCGAAAGACCTTATTTCTACTTTAAAATTAGTCATTTCCCCAATTATTCAAGGATATCGAAATATCAGCTCGGAATACTTGTCAAAGCATTGAATAAAATCATTGAAACTAAGGGGATTCAATAAACGTCATTTCTACTATTATTTTAAATAATTTTCATATTTTCTGATCATTTTCATTGTCTTAGGACATTTCCTAGAGTTTATTTTTCATGTTTATTTCATTGAATAAATAAAGTTTTAGGTAAATATTGAGCTACTTCTCATTAGACAAATGGGGTAAATAATAAGGTTTTTCATGTTAGTAGTGAAAAAAATAACATATAACAGATTTTGTTAATATAATTATCACAGCTTTAATATTGAAAGTAACGCCGGTACTCACATTTTCATAGTTTTTGGAAAATCGATGCATTTTCACAGTGTCACCCCGGCTTCTGCATGTGGGCACACAACAAACACCATATGGGACTGGTTAGGTTAAATCAGTTTAATAAACACACACAAAAATTAAAATTCAACTTAGTCTCAATACAACACTAATTGGAATAATAATGATAATGAGCTGGGCTAGGTATTGGTGTTGATAAAAATAAATCAACCTAACCTAACCTATCCTTTCTCTATGGATAAACATTAGGCGAGAAATCTATGCGCCTGCGTATTGTGTTCTCGTAAAGCCGCTGTGATATTGCCATATCTCAAAATTATCATTAAAAACTTATGATTTTTATTTTAATTAAAAAATACAACTTGAATAGCTTCTGTAGTGTAGGGTATTGAAAGATAAGTTAAAATTCAAATCCAAACTAACATTCAAGTTTTATGTTATGATAATGAAAAAATATGTTTATACCTATTACATATTAGTAACTTCAATCAATGGATCAGATGATTGACGAAAAACTGAGGAAATTTTCATTACAGATTTGACAAGGTTCAAATTTAAGGTGATTACAGCGCCTCTGGCGAGTGTAGTCGCAAACAGATCTTATGGGACAAGCTGGTTCATAAGAGTTACCTATGCATGGACCGGACTGCCTCATTTGTCTCTGACAGTATCTATTCGTTTATATTTATTCGTTATCTGTGATATTCACAGATCGAAATTGCAAGATTGCAACGCATGTCCCTGGTAGTAGTAATGTTAGGGAGCAGGGTTATGTTACGTTGGCAACGTTGCCGTGCTTATTTGTTAGTCTCTGATGTAGGTAATTGTTCATACTACTATTTAATTAAAAATTGAGTCAAACTTATTATAAAAAATAATAGCGTTGACTGTTCTGATATATTAATCCATGTTAATAGTAATTAAAATTTTGTTCATTGCTAAAATATGCAATATTTAACGAGCGGACATTATTTAGGTCTAGTCTCTAGTTTAGCCTGATAAGTTTTTGTTAATGGAGAAAGATATTATGTACAAATAAGTTACTCTGAAATGATGAATCAATTAAAACTAAATTTCCATATCTTTTTAATATTTTGTTACCTGTTTTCATCACTTTCTACTTTTTTCATGTTCAAAACTTCCCCCAGTTCGTTAATTCTCTGTCTATGTTTCAGATTCTCTCTTATTGTTAGTCCCCTTTGTATTATGAGTTTAGCTACTTTATAATCCCATTTCATTCGACATATTTTCCGCCTTTTGCCTATATGCTTTAATACGCATATTTTTTTAAATACATACAATATATGTTTATACATGACCCAGAACCTTTTAGCACTAACTTTTCAATGCTTCCTATGTTGGTAGGTAGTATTGCCTTATAGATACATTGTAATTTTGGTTTTTGTACTTCTTTTCTTTTTGTTATTATCATGCTGTGGAATAATCATGTTGTTTTTTTGTTTATATATTATTTAATTCTTCTTTGTACGTTCATGATCTGTCTATTTTATAGCTCCTAAATAATATATTTGACATCCAACTACTGAAATTGAAAGTGATAATATAAATGAGAAAAATATGTTAGCTCCCTTAATTCGTGTAAAATTAGTTTTGTATATTCTATTATATTTAAAAAATATGTATCATGTTTATTGTAGCTGGTTTTAGGTTTCATAATTTTTTATAGGTAAGGTTAAATGGGCGGTTAATTATCTATCCTATTACACGGCATCAGAAAAAAGTATTTCATTTAGATAGAAATAAAAACGTAAGAAACGATAAATTCAGACTCCCGGACCCGGTGAAGGTGCATTTCTGAACCGACTTACAATACTCTTTTTTTATTTGTGCCAATACAGCTCTAACATACATTTGGCAAGTACGCCTTAATAAAACACGGCGAGTTTCTGGTCTATTTGACTAGCGGATGCGGAGAGCTCACGAAAACTATTCCCATACGCGAGAAGTACCGAACTGGACACGACAGCATTGGCGCGAACTATGAAATATTTTATTATGGTGCATGTTTGCTGTTTGTGTATAGTCTAGTTTGTTCAGTGACCGTTGACCGTGGAAGAACATGAGCATTTTCTAAAAAATCCCGCGTAGTGGGAAAACCTTATATGGGCGTGTAGAGAATTTATTTTGGACAAATAAATGAATCTTCGATCAAACCCCAGTCGCCATCACTATAGATCTCCGAGATGGTTTGAGATATCGAATTTTTATATCGCTTATGCGAACTTACCACATAACATAAAAATATGACCCCCTTCCCTTTGCCACCCTCTTGACGGTTAGGAAAACGGCGGAATGGTGGCAAATTTATTATTGGTGCTAGCGAGAAATAAAAACATATGAGGAAATTTTACTTAAATGTAATTTTCCGGAAAACTATAAACCAGAATCAAAAACTAACATATTTTTTGGATTCTACGACACGAAATACATAATATTGTATAATTTTTTTTCCTACATTAACTGAAAACCAACATTTTCAACTTTTTGGACCGGAAAGCAAAATTTTGGGATTTTTTTTAACGTGCTTCCATAAAAAATTCAATACTTCTGAAACTATGCAAGATGACAAGATGTCTTCATTCTTACACCATTCGATCCCAGATAGAGGAAATATGTATTAGGTATCTTAATTACTGATTTTCTTCCATTTACTATTCGTAGGAATTATACAGGGTTAAAGTTGGACTAGAAATTTTTGTGAAAATTTATCCTACAAAAATTCGTAACAACTACACGTTTATGAATTGGAATGACTAAAGTTGGTAAAAATCGAAAGAGAGGCCTATAATAAAAAAATACGGAAATTTCCCACCTATATCACAAACCGAGTCATAAACAATTACCATTACGAAGACAACATAGATTAAAAAATAGAAAGACGCAATCTACAAATTGAAAACAAAATCATTTCTTTACCGCCCATACTTTTGGCCGGCTTCGGCAGAATTCGTAAATTGTTCGTGATTGGGAATAGTTTTCGAAAGCTGTCCGCATTCGCTATCGCTAGTGTGGGCTCTATTTATTTGATTTGATCCCCTTCATTCTTCATCTTCATTATGTCAGTGTCTGTTTGCTGTTGAGTGCGTGTGTTTGGTTACTTTGGTCGAAGCTAGTCGAGACGACGCGGCCTTCAGACTATGAAAGTGTGAAATTCACTCCAGTCGATGCACATTTTAAAAGTTAAAGCATTGTAGGCACATTCTATTTATTACAACAATGTTTTTGATTTGATAATATGGAATGGTTCGTTTTCATTACTTGGATAAATTACAAATTATGGTAAGTAATTAATTTTCAAGCTTTTAATGGTATCGGTCACATCATATTGGGCAATAATAAAATCATTCTCTTTTTTGGCAAAATTTAATTATGTAATTCAGTTGATCCATGTACGTATTGTTGAACATATTAGAAACACGTCTTTGTAAATCTTTTTATTATGCAGGTTGGGATATCAATCTATAAAAAAACATCAAAGTAGTGGAATGGATTTTTTATGGAAATATGTAGAAATGCATTAATCAAGCAAAATATTTTGAAATTCGACTATAAAAATAAACCTCCTGTCACAATTTTTTTATTTCGAGCAATAGGTAAAAGTGCTTTTTGTGTTTTATGTTGGTGATATAAATATGTAATTTTCTTTAGGTAATACCGTTATAGATTGTTTATTATGCATACGACACATGGAATGAATAAAAGGGTAGTGATCATGTATAATTTATAGAATAGGCATTGTAGATTTAAGAAAACTATAATATGCAGAATGCAGATTTTAAAAATATTTTTACCTCAAACTAACAAGCGACCACATAATAGGTAGGAATAAAATGAAGCTCCTATAGTTTTATGATAAGAAATATAAAATAGGCACTAATTTTCAACATGTTTTTCTGATAATAATTTTGTATAAACTGCAATATGGTTCTGATATTTGGATGTGTAGCGAAAAAGAAAGTTTTATTTGCTATGTAATACATAACCGACAATACCGACACGCTGTGCAATAAATGGTGGTAAATAATTGAACAAAAATATTGTAATAGTTGAAGCAAAACTGAAAAATGTATTAGCCCGGAAGCCACCAATCCTGAAATCTCCCTGGTAGTGGTTTTAAAAATTTTCAATGAAAATGAACATTGGTCGGGGCGGATTTAATAATTACTCGGAAATATGTATGTTTAAATGAATTACACGGTCAATATTATTGTATAATATTTTATATTTCACAATATTATTGAACATGTATGAGCAAGATTGAAGGCGAAAAACAGATTGCGCAATATATTGAGTGAATTCAAAAAGTTTAGAAATATATGGTGCAATCCTCAAAATATTGGGTCCTGTATGGGTAGTATTGCGCAATATAATGTCAATCTGCCAGTTCTCTGCCCACCTGCTCATGCTAGTGTTGTTTGAAATTGTGTGTCTTATTAAATTCTGTTGCTTCTTGTATAGTGTAACGGTTTACTGTACTGTGTGAAGTATAATTGTTAGTAAACATGTCGAATGTTGATGAAAGGAAGTTTTTATTAGAGGTAATAGAAGTGTACCGTTTGTTACCGGCTTTGTGGGACAATAAGTCTTAAGGACTACAGCAACAGAACAAAAAAGAACGAGCAGTACGACCAACTGCTGCAGAAGTACAATGGAAGATGTCCTGATGCTGACAGGAAGGCATTGGTAAAGAAAATTAATTCTCTTCGAACTATTTTTCAGAAAGAGTTGAGTCGAATAAAAAACTCTGAAAGAAGTGGTGCTGGTACTGATGAAATTGTTGAGCCCACGTTGTGGTATTTTCAAGAAATGAAATTCTTGAGTGATTTAGAGTCTGTTAGTACCATGTCAGTAGAGGAAGAGAGCGAAGAAAATGAAATAAACACATCTCTTGTAAGTAATATATTTTTATTTCCGAACCGTATTATGCAAGTATACAATTAACTACTGCAAGCAACACAACACTAAAAAAATGTTTATAATTGTAGTACTGCGATCCAGTCCCAGGTGGTTTACGAATAGCGATGTGCTTCCCATCGACAGCGCCGACGCAGTTTGGAAAATTCCACCGTTTATTGAACTCTTGTGCTGTTAATTTTCAATCCTCTTCTGATTTCGGTATCTGTTAAGAAAAATCCATTGAAAGACAATGTAATTTCTCTTTGGGTCCGGAGATTTCTACCGGGTGAATAAAAAACCCGGCCGCAACCTCTAAATTATGTATTTGTTAAAATAAACTAACACCCTTTGAGTGGTGTTGTATCTTTTAAAGTTATTCTAAATTTTGAGCGTCCCCCAAGAATGGAGGATTTTGGGGGCAGCTCAAAGATATGAGCTTTTTAAAATGAGAGGTCACTGAAAGGGGTTTACATTTCAAATTTTTGAGTTGCATCCAAAATCTCCCATTTTTGAGGGAAACAACAATTTTGGATAACGACAAAAGATGCAAACATACATCTTAAGTTACTACCACTACCCAAAGGGTGTTTGTTTATTTTAAAAATACAATAATTAGAGGGGTCCAGACTTTGGATTTACCTGGTATAAATATAAAAAATGTTGATTTATCAGTGCTGCAAAGTAAATAAATTAACTGCTGGCAATTTTTTCCAATTAATTGTCAGTCGTGGTACAGTTTTTTCTCTTCCTTTTCAGCATGTAATTGCACCTTCAAAACCTGGACCCTCCAAAAAGTCAAAGTTTAATGCAAATGAAGAGTTATTGGCGAAAGCCCGTAAACGTCTGGAGATACCCCCAGATGATTATAAGAAGATAGCTATGGCTTGGGCAGTTGAATTGAAGAAAATTGATACTCGGCAGCAAATGTTTGCTAAAAAGGCCATAAATGATATTTTGCTTGAGGAGCACATGGGTACTTTGAGCAGAGATTCTGTACAAATCAATGTACATATGAGCCGTACATCTACTCCGTTCAGTGGTTCACTTGCTAGTCCCATATGCTATTATGATCAACCAATTGCAAATAATCAACCGTTACAACCAGCACAGCAGGTCCCTCAACCATCCACAATGCAATATTTCTCAGACCAGCAGCTACCTAGATCAACTCAGAGTGCTTCAGCCTACCTTGCCAACTTCCAGCCACCAGTGTAACTTTGACAATTATTGCCAGAAAACTTAGTTTATTTTGTTCTTATAAACAAATATGTTTGGGTTTTATTTCAAGCAAAATCACAACAAAAAATGATTTAACTAAATTAAATGAAATGTCCGTTTAAGCAAACAATATTTATTTATATTTACCTGTATATAATCCTTCAAGCAGTGTATTATCACATTACAGGTTTCAACTACAATTCTGTCAATTGCTTGTGGAGAAATAGCACTCGTGAATTTGAGGTCTTCAAAAGAGTTTCCTGTAGCAAGATAGTGTAAGGTTATTGACAAACGTTGACTCACGGAAATAGCATCTCTCATAGTAGTATCGATTTTTTTAATATGATGCTCAACCAATCGTAATAACTCATCAAACGATTCTGCGTCTAATCTGGCAAAGTTCTTAAAGTCATTTGGCTCACTTGTTCGAAGCTCATTCAGCAGTCTCTCATGAGTAAATTCACTCCTTTTTTTCAACCATTCCTTCATCCATATCCGCTTCTTCCTCTTCTTCGGCTTGGTTAGCAATGCAACTACCACACACGCTGCAGCATCCAAATCACACATGATAACTAATGTCACTCAAACCAAGATGCAGGACTACTCAACTCTGGGTTGTGCAAATTTATTGAACTGTGGGTTGTACAATAATATTGACCATGTATGGTCACTCCTTCAATAACATTGTACAATAATATTGACCGTGTATGGGGCCCTTTAGATATATACATACTTTATAGTCTAAGAGCTAGTGAAAGTTTTTCTTTCATTACTCAGTGTAGGCTAAAATTTTGCAAAAAGGTTGCCATAAAGGTAATAAGTTGCCATCTTGAACGTTTCGATAAGGGGATAGGCTGAAAAGTGGTGTAAGATCACCCTAAAGTACAATAGTAGCCGAAGTTTTTATTATTGCAAGTCGGTTGAAACTTCGCATTTTGCATAAATTAAAGTATATGAATAACTATAAAAATTGTCTGACAAAAATCTCAAGCAGAGCCAAACATGTATTTTTTTAAATACAAATTTTATTATTCGGCCTTGTCTGACAATTAAATTTGTTATTCTAGACATCAATTTGACCGTGTATTTTATACTCGATAGTCGAAATTCTGTAAAGTGACTCATCGCTCTTACTGTCCATAAAATCAGTTGCAGAAGCGAACTTCATGAGCGCATCATTTTTGAAGGGTTCTTAATAGTCCTAAATAAAAAATAAATAGAAAATGTTCTTGTACGCTCTGGCGTTTAAATTTGAGAGAACAGAAATACGAAATAATTATGGTAGGTATCATTATGTATATACAGGGTGTTACCAAGAATAATACACATTTTTAAGGATGAGCTATAATAAGATGTATATAAAAAAGTCGATAGTCGAAATTCTGTAAAGTGACGTCATCGGTTATCTACCGATTTAAAGTGAACTCCATGAGCGTATCATAGTTTAAGGGTGCGAATACTGAAATATCTGGAATTTCAATTTTTAACATTTGAAATAATAACTTATCACAAGTTGTTCATAAGTAAGTTAAAACAAAATAAAAAAATGTTTAAAAGTCAATTCCAACTTACTACTACTAAAACTAAAAAAAAGTTGTTTGTCAAGACCAAAATAAATTACCAATAAGTATAGGTATGTTGCGAGGTCACTTGTAAAATGTCTGACTAACTGGAAGCGGTATCACTCCCTGACGACTCCTCAGAATCATCGCTTTCTCCTCCTATATCGATAATGAGTGGTTCCGTCATTACTTCTACACGTATGTCTAAATCCCAAAACTTTATTTCTTCTTTTAATACGTGTTGAATACATTTACGCCAACTCTCAGCAGTAACGGTATGCAGCGCCTCGTCAAACAGTTTCTCAACGTCAGCCATTTTGAATGTACTGTTTTTTCTCGCAACATAATTTTTCACTTGGGCCCAAACCAGCTCGATGGGGTTTAACTCACAGTGGTAGGGAGGAAGTCTAACAACTGAGACGTTGAAATCTTTCGCCATTTCATCGACAACGTACTTAATATAACTGCTTTTATGTTTCCGTACGAGAGATAATAATTCAACTTTTAGCATTGCCTCGTTGTGCGGAATGCTTTTACTCTCTAACCAATCAATTATAACCCTCTTGCGGCTAGCTGAAGTAGGTATTTGCTCCAGTCGACGAGAGTGGTATGAAGCATTATCCATAACTATCACTGAACCAGGAGTTACCTTTGTTAAAATTGATCTAAACCATGTTTCAAACCGGTTACCATCCATCTCTTCATGGTAATCGACAGTTTTTTTGGACTGAAAACTTAGTAATCCACCTTCTACAAATCCTTCCTCGCTGCCAATGTGAGTGATAATCAGTCGACGTCCTTTCCCAGAGGGAGCTTTTAAACCGGAAGAGAAACCCTCCATAAAGGCTTGTCGATTGCTTCGTATATTCATGTCTTGCCACACTTTTGACACAGTGTGGCCTTCATTTAACCATGTTTCGTCAAGATAATATATGTGCCGTCCTTCGTTACGAAACTGTCGTATCTGTTTTAAATAATTTCTCTTCTATTCCACAATGTCATTTCGTTCAATTAAGGCACTGTTTCTACTTCTTGTTTGGTAACGAAAATTCATTAATTTTAAAGTTCGTCTCAAAACTTTATCACTGATGTTTGGTAAAGTATCATCAGCTTCTATTACCTTGCTCAATTTAGCTACCGAGGGGATTTCATTCCTAAAATAAAAAGAATGTATTTCCCTACGTATAGCATTCCGTGTTTGGTCGTCCAAAACAATTTTCTTTCTTTCCCTACTTTCCGGTTTACAGTTTTCACCTCGTTCTCTTGTCAAAGATCCGTCCCGCGATTTCTTTAGAATATTGTATATAGTACTCTCAGAAACTTTAGTTAAATAACTGCACTTAATCACAGTGTCACTAACACCCAACTGTTTGTCCATGGCACGCAGTCCTTCGTACACATTTAATATGAGGACTTTTTCTTCCCGAATTAAATTGTTACGACGCCGTTTTTTATCGCCAACACCGCTACACTCCGCCATTATTGTCACTAAATATACCGATATAAATATTACAATAAATACCAATAATAACCGATTTATCACACAAAACCACAACACAAATACTGATGTTACGCTCATGAAGAGAATAAACACCTCACATAACTGTTTACTATCACTGTCTCATTCGCGTAGCTCGATCTATCTATCTCGTTCTCAAAGCCGGAACATTGAAGCGACTCTCCAACATTGTCAAATCGGCGAGTTTTTCACAACAAACTTTGCGTTCAAGAAATATACATAAACACTTTATTTCACATTTCAAGTAAACTAATTATTATTAGTCTACTTGAAATTTGAAATAAATATATTAAATTGGTATTGACTTAATTACATTGCATCTTTTGTACCTGAAATATTGACACAATGGATTTGAAGTGTATTTATAAAATACAGCATTTCTCTCTAGAATACATATGGCAACTGCGCTTTAACCAAAGTGTTGATTAGATAGCTCTGACTCACTTTACACAATTTCGACTATCGAGTATAATTATCAGACAAATATTCGGGGCAGACCACCCTGTAAATACGTCGCGCTATTTATTTCAGAAAGATATTGCAATTTCTATGGCGTGATGATTTTATATTTTTTTTACATTGTACAAATGATTTCGAACAATAATGTATACAAAATATTGACACGTTTCATTTGGAAGGTACACCCCATTCTCGAATTAAACACTTTATCACCGATACCTTTTTTATTAACTATTACATTTATTAAAGAAACAAGTATTCACATTGGCAAATAATTTTTTTATAAAAGATAATCAATGGCTTCTTTAGTTATCCTACTGATTTCTCGAGATATAAGCTGAAATATAAAAAAAATATCTAAGTTTTTCGGACTTGGAAATTTTGTAATCGATTAATCAATGCGCAATATTATTAAATCTGTGATTATTAAACTTTTAAAAAAGGAGTGGTTATTATATTAAAGATGAAGCTCAGAATGATTTATCATAAAAAATACATTTATTGCAGAGTAACAAAAAAATTAAACGTATAAAAAATATTAACTATAAACAGGCTCTATCGTTGCTAATATCATCGTATACATCGTCGGAAGAGTAATGCATGAATGATTTCGCTTTGTAGTTGTTGCTCCGAAACAATAGCATGGAAAATTATAATGCCATTGGTTAAGTTTAAAAATGTATAAAATTAGAAAATACCTTCATCATTTTCATCGAGCCTCCTCTAAAATACCGGTGTGAAGTTAGTAACCCAAAGCTGGTAGCTCATTTGCCAAACAATGCCGAACGATCAGTGGCGTCGTTAATATCATTTTGACTACGTAGAGAATGATGAAGTAGCTGAAAACAACAGCGCAAGTATCTTGAGGATTCACAAAATATTCAGCCGGAATAAAAATCATTTAAATATGGTCAAAGGGGAAGATTCATTCATTTATAGTGGATACATGTAATTTTCACAGACAAAAAATTATCGCGCAATTTAAAATTTATAGTGAAATGAAAATTCCAGACAAAAGAAAGATCATGGAGTCAATCTGCAAGGGATAGTTTTTGGTTCTTTATTATAGAAATATGTCATTTTGACGGTGAATAAAATAACGGAGCAGCTCTAAATTTATAAACAAGTATCCTAATGATACATCAAATACTCCACTGATAGGAAAATGACTTAGCTAATTTCCAAGGGGTAGTTTTTGTTATTTATTTCAGAAATATGTCATTTTGACGGTGAAGAAAATAACGGAGCAACTTTCAATTTATAGAGGTATCGTAATGATAAATCGAATACTCCACTGATAGGAAAACGACTTAGCTAATCTCCAAGGGATAGTTTTTGTTTTTTATTTCAGAAATATGTAATTTTGATGGCGAAGAAAATAACGGAGCAACTTTAAATTTATGAACAGGTATCCTAATAATAAATCGAATAGTCGATTGACAGGAAAATGACTTAGCTAATCTTCAAGGGGTAGTTTTTGTTATTTATTTCTGGAATATGTCATTTTGACGGTGAAGAAAATAACTGAGTAATTTTATATTTCTAAACAAGTATCCTAATGATAATTCGAATACTCCACTGATAGGAAAATTACTTAGCAAATCTCCAAAGGGTAGTGTTTGTTATTTATTTCAGAAATATGTAATTTTGACGGCGAAGAAAATAACGGAGCAACTTTAAATTTATGAACAGGTATCCTAATAATAAATCGAATACTCAATTGACAGGAAAATAACTTAGCTAATCTTCAAGGGGTAGTTTTTGTTATTTATTTCTGGAATATGTCATTTTGACGGTGAAGAAAATAATGGATCAATTTTATATTTCTAAACAAGTACCCTAATGATAATTCGAATACTCCACTGATAGGAAAATTACTTAGCAAATCTCCAAGGGGTAGTTTTTGTTATTTATTTCAGAAATATGTCATTTTGACGGTGAACAAACGGAGCAACTTTCAAATTTATAAACAGGTATCCTAATGATAAATCGAATACTCCACTGATAGGAAAATGACTTAGCTTATGTCCAAGGGGTAGTTTTTGTTATTTATTTCAGAAATATGTAATTTTGATGGCGAAGAAAATAACGGAGCAATTTTATATTTCTAAACAAGTATCCTAGTGATAAATCGAATACTCCACTGATAGGAAAATTACTTAGCAAATCTCCAAGGGTTAGTTTGAGCTACCAGCTTTGGGTTACTAACTTCACACTGGTCTCTAAAATAACGTCGTTGATTGTCGATGACAATCAAAAACATTCAACTAAAGATATATAGCCTGTCCAAGCGAGGGTTGGTTAATACCAAAAATAAATACCGTAGCGTCCTAGCGAGGATTGGTATTAACCGTTCCGTCATCGTTTGATGTCAAATTACGTCACGGTTAAAACCACCAGTGACTCCGTCGGGAGCAGAGTTAGAGCGGTTGACAGATGTGATATTTGACATTTGTTTATGGCATATTTATTAAAACTGAAGTTCTTAAGTTTCTAAATGGAAAAACGATTATGAACACTGAAAAACAAATCAAAACAGTGAAAATTTACCTAAACAAATCCTATAGACCGTACAGAAAGTAGATAATGACATTGGTAAATACCACTTTATCAAAGCGACCAGATAACCGTGACGTATTTTGACATTACCGCCGGTAATAACCACTCGCTCGCTTGGACAGGCTAATAGACTAGCTAAGATCGGAATAGCTGCGACCAAACAAACTAAACAGTTCGTCGACGTTGCCACATTGTCCTAAATAACAATAATTTCATGTGTAAAATAATCCATTTGTGTTTATTTATATGGACAAAACAATCACAAAAGTCCCTAATTAGTGCATATTTAAAAGTTAACTAGTTCACAACGCAAGAAGACATATTAATTCTGAAGCCGCCTTCTATTGAATGCATATATTATTATATGCTAGTAAAAAATGTATCGAATTTATAGATTTATCACGAAAAAAATTATCGTCAACGTGACAACCCTGCCATTCTATGATTAACACAACGTACGCCATTTCATTCATAGTATATTGTATAACAGGTGTTGAAAATGAAAGATTTCACACGAGCTTGCAGAATTGAGCCACGCGCCGTAAGCGAGTGGCTTAAGCAAACGAGTGGCTTAAGCAAACGAGTGTGTGTATTTCCAACGGATATCCAAAAAAGGCCTGCTTTGCCTGTACAAAGTTGTGTAAAAAAGCTTGTTTTGCATAGTGGTTGAAGAAAAACAAGTTTTACTAGTGGAAATGTCAATCTGCATCAGACTACTTAATTTTTGTTTTATTAGTAGAAAGGCGAATTTGCATTTCTGTGCTACTCGATTTTTACAAGATTTTTTTTATTTTGGTCTTAAATTTGGCTAGGAGTGAAAAACATTTTATATACACCATGGTGGTGAAGACATTCATAGGCCTCGCACATTATTCCGCTCGGTACAATGCCCCTCGCGAAATAATCTTGATGCTCGGTCAATAATGTAATTTTTTTATTATTTATTTAAAAGTTTTTATTACGACGAGTGGGATAAATTTATACAGAGTCGCCTGAATTTGTAATGTTAGAACCAATCTCATTTTGTGAGTAACGTGACCATCAATTAATAGAGATTGCACCAGAGACTGTCGAATTTATTGGAACTGTTAATACAAGTAACTTTAATCACCAAACTGAAGGAGCTGAAAACAATCGCATGGAAATTAGCTTTCAACAAGAAGTTGAACACATGGAAGAACGTCTTATAGTACCAACGACTTCCGAAGACAAAGAAACCGACTTCAACGACGAACAACCCCATGTTATTTCTCATGTTTTAAGAGAGCCAAGGATGAACTAAAGGGCAATAATGCTGTATTAGTTCAAAAAAATAAACGACTTAAAGGCCTAGAATATCTCGGTTGTCAGGTTGACACAGAAAGGGCAATAAGGTAACTAACAATATACCTAAAGATGCACGTAGAATAGGGTCACGATGTCATCATATCTCTACAAAGAAGAAAAGTAATTAATATTTTCTGTGTGGATGTTTTAGTGAAGAAGATAGACGTATAATATTTGAGAAATTTTGGAAATTATAATCATGGGCCGAGAAAAAAATGTTCGTGAAAGGATCGGTAACAACAAGAAGAATAAAGAGGCGTAGGAAAAATTCGTCAAATCCAAATAAGAAACGAGAAGGTCGTGACATACTTTTGCGAAAGGAAGATGGTGAGAAAATGAAAGTTTGCCGAACATTTGTTGTTCAGACAACATCAATTGGAGAAGATACGTTCAAAAAGTGGACGAAGAACAATTTTAATATTGCATTACCAGCTGTCGATGAGATGGAGAATCCAGTGCCACTCAAAGAGTATAAAGCAAACTCCAGAACATTCGTTGGTGGTGGGCTAACGTCGAATATTAAAAGAAATGGCTAGATTCTTTGCCTAAGGTTCCCAGTCACTATTGCCGTTCTTCTTCTTCTTCAAAAAAATTTACCTAGAATCGGTTTTTCGTTCTACAAAGCATTTATATGAAGTGTATCAGATGTGGTGTAACACAGAGGACGTTTCTCCTATTGCAGGAATATCGTTCTTTAAGAAAACTCTGAGAAAAGAAAATATAGCCATACACCATCCTCGCAAGGATCAATGCGATACCTGCACCAAATATAAAACCAAGCAGCTATCCGAGGACGAATATAAGCACCATTTAAAGAAAAAATATGACGCACGAACGGCAAAGAATTTAGCCACAGAAACTGCTGGAGATAGACTATGGGGTTTCAAAGCGTGTTGCTATGCCCGAAAGTACTGGCATCAAAACATTATTACAAACAAAAACTGAATAATTAAGAGGTCACTCTATACGTTTGGCATGAATCCAATGGTGGTGTAACGGCTAATGAATTTGTATCATGCATAAAGAACTTCATTAATGATAAGAAAAAAAAGACTTCCATTATTTTGTGTTAATTTCAGACGGATGCTTCTACCAGAATAGGAACAAAATTCTTGCTAGCACACTAAATGATCTAGCTGTGGTAAACTATGTCATTATCGAGCAAATATATTTGGAGAAAGGCCATACCATGATGGAAGCCGACAGTGTCCATGCTACTTTGGAGAAATATTTTATTCCACTCATAAACTCTCCAGGAGATTACATTGCACACATGAGAGCTGCACGTCCTAATCAGCCTTAATCCGTAAAAGTTGTAGACTCTTCATTCTTCTTAAACTTTGCCAGTCTAGCATCCAACCTAAAATCCTTGCGACCAAGCAAGATTGGAGGGCCAACTGTCACTGATTTAAGATCTTTAAAGTACATGTCAAACGGTGACATTCTCTGCAAAATAAACCACTCGGACGAGTTTGCTCTGCTACCTCAGAGAAAACCATTGCCTACATCTGAGCCGGAACAGCTGTACCAAAATTCTATACCGATTTCAGAGTCAAAATATTTACATTTGCAAGGTCTAAAAGATGTTATAGAGACTGATCATCACGCGTTTTACGATAATCTTCCGTACCAGAAGGACGAAAAGCAAGTCGATAAAATCAAAGTAACCAACAAAGAGAAGAGAAGAGAGCCATGAGGTCGGCCGAAATAAAAACAGAATTGCTATCGCTTCAAGGTTCCAAGCTGTTACTCGCATATGCAGATGACATAGATCTCGTTGGAGACTTCATCCTATCCACGAAAGACATTTTCAACAAGGTGGAAAGAGCAACAAGTGAAGTAGGGCTGAAGATTAATGAAGAGAAGACGAAATATATGTGTATAAATAGAACGACACAAAGAGACAGAATAGGACAAAATGTGACGATCAACACCTTTAATTTCGAAAGAGTACAACGTTTTAAGTATCTGGGGGCCGTAATCACAGCGGACAACGATGTTACCGAAGAAATAAAAGACAGAATCCAATCTGCAAACCGCTGTCTATTTGCACTGAATAAGCTCATAAAATCAAAAAATCTCACAAGAAGTTCAAAGATCAAAATCTATAAATCCATCGTCAGACCTGTAATAACATACAGATGCGAAACGTGGACCATGACCAAAGCAAACGAAGAAAAGCTCAGACGCTTTGAACGAAAAATACTTAGAAATATTTTCGGACCTCACCATGACATCACCACAAACCAGTATAAGATCAGAACCAATATCGAATTAAAAGCACTCTACAACGACGCCGATATTGTCCAAGAAATTAAATTACAGCGACTAAGATGGGCAGGCCACGTGCACAGACTGAACAACGAAAGACTTGTAAAACTGGCATGGGAGGAGATTCCCAGAGGCAAAAGACCACTCGGACGTCCCAGAATGCGATGGAGAGATAACATCCAAGCAGATCTCCGGAAAATGAACATTCCATTTGACCCTAGGTTGATGGAAGACCGAACAAATTGGAAAAAAGTTGTACAGTCAGCCAAGACCCACCCAGGGTTGTAGCGCTACGTGATGATGATGAACAAAGAGAATACCAAAACGCCCGTGGTGAACAAAGTGAAGTAAAATGAAAGATAAGTTTTAATTATTTTAGTTTCTTACATTTTTTTATAATGAGAATAATGTATTAATTTTGTTATTTTCTAATATTTTTTTCTAAATTATAACCTTTTACGACAACTTCGTATGCACCTATATTATGCGATAACTCCTATGTGTTGATTTTGTGACTTATGAAACCACCCATGTACCAAGTGTAAAATAAAACAGTTTTGGATACATTTGTAGTAATATCTAATCTTAAAAATGCATAACACATCGTTGTTATGTTACATAACTTTTGTTATCTTAGCATGTAAGATATTGTACGAAAGGATATTTGATATTTAGTTTTGTGTTTTGCGGTTACGTGGAAGAGCGCTACTTAGCTGGTGCTTCTAGTACGAAAACATCATCTAAGAGCGAACGTCTCCTTTGCTTGTACTTGTATTCTTATAACAAAGCAATAAAGTCATTATTATTATTATTATTAAGTAATTACAGTCCTTGTAGGGTGAAAATTATAATTTATCAAATTTAGTTAGTTTTGCAAAGTTTTTGTGTCTACTGACACTTTTTGTTAAATTCAAATAGGAGGTTTCCTCACGACAACGACGATATACATAAAAAAGCAAATTATCACACAACACTACACAGCGAGACGCGTTCAGTAACTGTTCGAGGAATAAATAGTCTCCAAGGAACAACAAATATACAAATTGAAATTATATAGATGTACAAACGATAAAAGTCGCTGAGTTGCGAACAAAGCAAAAAAATTAGTTTATTACTGAAATTATTTTCCGTTTATTCAAAAAAAAATAGGTACGATAATAATACATTATTGAATTATTTGAAAACAAAAAACTCATAGGCATTGTGGAAGTTACGTTAAGATAATGGTACGCAAAATAATTTTATATAGGATAAGCGTGTACGCTGAATTTCTTAACGATTACTATATATAACAGCATAGAACATAAATATTCTCTAAAAAAATGCCAATATTACTAATCAAAAAAACTAGTTATCATAATAAAATAGTTCTGCTACTGTATTGTTCTTTGGCTAAAGAAATGGCGTGACACTAAATTAACTTTCATCATCCGCAAAGAAAAGGTGCGAATTAATCCAGGTAGGAGAAGTACAAAATAATCATTAATGTTACCCGAGTCCAGAACTAACAAGCCAATCACGACAGTACTATTCAGGTAATCAGCTTGGGTGATGACACTTGCATAGTTGCTACCGGAGTCCAGAACTAACAAGCCAATCACGACAGTACTATTCAGGTAATCAGCTTGGGTGATGACACTTGCTGGGGGCGTGGTTTGTCGATTCGGTGGATTTAATTTCTTGAGAAAATACTTGTAATTTGTAATTTACTCTCACCCCGTGATGGAACAAATCACAAACCCTCGGTATTCTTCGGTAACTTTAATAATAATCACGGTAGTAAGCACAATATACAGATAGTCCGGTAATTTTAATTCGCCGAATGCGCACAGGAAATATCGATACGTCTGTATGTTGACACCCTAAGAAAGTTACGACTAACTTGTTTTAGGATTCTTCGACGACTTAATTAATCTCGGTAAGGATAAGAACGACACGATAATCCACGCTGACTCTCCCAGAACTGTGCAACTGCCCCGGTTAAGTATTCGTTGCTGGCTAATTTCTTCACGAGCTTTTGGGGAGATGCAGCCTTTTTACTTTTCCGCCCAACCTTTCTATATGCGAGAAAAGTATTGGTTTACCCCAAAAAAAGTTGGAATTTTGAATTTTTTTTTGAGTTATTTTTACGTTTTCCATCAACAACAACACGAAAAAACGGTTTTTAGAAAAAAAATCCTGTGTGTATGTCGTCGTCGTTGTCGTCGGCCACTTTTCCTTACATGTCTTGTTAGCACGATACAGCCTTCGGAGTGCAATAAGTCAGCAATTTTATGATTGAATATTGTTAAGGACATGTCACAGATGAACCCTATTGATTTTCAGTTCACCAGAGCCAGTACAACGGGTGCTATGGTACTTGAAGTACGACATTTTGTAATTTTTTGAGAAATTTCAGTGTGTTAGCACGATACAGCTTCCGGAGTTCAACAAGTCACCAGTTTTGTGATTGAATATTATTCAGGATGTCAGACTGATGAACCCTATTGATTTTCAGCTCATCAGAGCCAATACAACAGGTGCTACAGTACTTTAAGTACGATATTTTTGTTATTTTTGGAGGAGTTTCAGTTTGTTAGCACGATACAGCTTCCGGAGTATATACAAGTGACCAATTTTATGATTGGATATTATTCAGAGCGTCTCAAAGATGAACCCTATTGATATTCAGCTCACTAAAGCTAGTACAACAGGTACTATGGTACTTGAAGTAACAAATTTTTGTAATTTTTGGAGAATTTTCAGTTTGTTAGCACGATACAGCCTCCAAAGAGTATACGATTGATCAATTTTATGATTGAATATTGTTCAGGGTATCTCACAGATGTACGCTATTGATTTTCAGTTGACTAGAACGAGTACAGCGGGTCCTATAAATCCAGATATACTAACTTTTTGGTTATTTTTGGAGAAATTTCGGTTTCTTAGCACGATACATCCCCCGAAGTGTATACAAGCAACAATTTTATGATAGAACATTGTTCAGGGCCACAGATGCGGAAAAGTTAGTTTTAATCTTTAAAACCGTTTATTTTACAAAGTTTTCCCCGAAAAATAATGAGAAAGCTAGTTCTAAAAAACCATATAAAACTAGTGGTCTCATAGAAAACGAACTGAGACCATAAATTCACCAATTACGCTGTTTAACTGAAATTTCGTAAAAAGTACTCTATTGCCAGGGCCATACTAAAGCTATTATTTACATCGCACATTTTCAGAGGCGATACTAAAAACTATTGTATATTTTGCAATTTAAAATTAAGATTGGACCGTAACGAACCCTTCCGATGTCAAGGGATATTGTTCCATAGTTTGTTATGTTCATTGGCCCTAAAGAACGATATTCGACTCAGTTCGGCGAAAATATTGTTACGCCAGGGCCGTACTGACAGGGATTATTCGTAAATAATTACTCTAATTAGTAGGGCAAAATATAAGAAAAATAAAAACGTTACATTGTTGACTATTTTATGTTCTTTAGTTGATACAAAGTTTTGAATTTTATACATATCAGACTCATAATTACAGAAAATTCAATAATTTTCTCCAATTCGCTCTTTCACTTGCCAACAGCTAAGTCAAACTCAAAATGTCAGGTAGACATCGATAATCATCGACCCGTGTGCAAAATAATTACTTACAGCTGTCGGCCAACCAGATTTCTCAATTTTTCAATTCACACGGGTACGCCCTTCTTTTGCAATTTCAAGTTTTCGTTAAGAGAAAACTGTATGAAATATGGTAGATTAACATCGGATCACAGGCATGGAAATATAAGAAAATAAATTTCACTGGTTGCAGATTATAGAAGAAATCGTGTTTTTGAGGTTATGATCTCGTCCTCTTTTCTTCAAAGTTCGGATCCAATAAGTTGTATACATTGGACATGAAACAAATTATCGTACGAAATACAGCTTTTTTCGGCTATCGGAAAACGATACTTTCGTTTTGACATTAACAGTATGGACAGTTTATACTTTTTTTTACCAGTTTGGTTGTATGAATTTTAATTTTATTCCGGAAAGTAGTCAAATAAAGGCAAAGAACTGTTATGGTGGATTTTTTGCAATATGGAACAAGAGTTACAGTTTCTACTACTAAAAAAACTAATTAAATGCGTTTTGTAACTTTACTAAAACAGAAACAACGAATAGTAAATAGCCGAAAAAATGACACTTGACAAACGGCATACCACATGTTCGGATTTCGGATACATTCGGCTTCCCCAATTTTCCATAACTTCCTCCGTTAAACCATACCGTAAACTTACGGAATAATCGTTTTGCGTTAACGCTATTTGCGTAATTGGGTAAATATTTTGACCTGCGCATGCTTAGATGTCAAATAGCGTAGAACGAAAATAGCGTATCACGCTATTCGTGTTTGCCCGATCTCTCTAATCTCATGGTATACAAAATTATGTTGCACAAGTTTTTGTTAAACTACTATCCCTGGATTCTCAAAACATTTGATTTTGTCCATTATTGACCTAGGTTAACAATAGAAAAAAGTATTAACCACTAATTGAGAAGTTCAATTTCCCAGTAGGCTAGAAGACGCAATAATTGTCAACTTCGTAGCTAGTAGTGGAAAAAGTTATATCATTTAATTAAAACTTTGTAAAAAAGTATTGACATATAATCAGACTATAATTGATCTAAGAATTTAAAAAAAACACAGTTATTCCATTGTTTCAGTTATCACTTCTGCCGGCAGTCCTCATAACTGCCTATTTAAATTTTTTTAGAGCTCGAGAAATGAGTAGCATAACTAAAAAAGTTATTGATTATATTGTAATGTTTTTGTTATTTATTTAAAACGTAAACGGGTGGGATAAATTTTAAACACACGGTATGGCTACTTACTAATTTATTTAAACACTAACTCACTAACACTTAATTTATATATACTTAACTAATCACTTAAATTTAATTTATATGCACACAAACTTGATTATTAATTTATATTAGCACTTTACTGTTCGGTGTATTTTTTGTTTATTTCTCGAGATCACTTTATCAACTAACTCCTCCGCTGATCGGTCCTTATTTATATTAATGCCTTTTTCACTAGAAAATTCCGGACTGTGGCTTACACACACAAAAACAATTTGTTCTGGCCTTTTCTAGATAAGTCTGGTCACAAAAACAATGTTTAGATAAGATAGTCGAAAACAGTGCGTATCCGCCATAATTTTAACTTTTATACCTGGCTTAGACAGAGTCGGATTTAGGGACTATACCAGTGTGCTGTTTCCTAACGATATTTTATAAAAATAGTAATTTATGCAACAAGTGTATAAAGTGGCACTTTTTTTCACGAATGGCAATTCCACGAGTGAAAAAAAGACACTTTATGCACATGTTGCATACATTATTTTTTCTACAGCCCTATATAAAAAAATAAAATGCAAATAGAAATTTGGGATATTTTGATTAAGCTCCTTTGGTAAATTACAATTATATGTATTCCAAGTTTCATGAAAGTTCATCCTCGATGCCCAGCCAAGTATCTTAGAAGACCATCCTCGATGCCCAGCCAAGATTCATTGTGTTAGCTTATGGGAAGCGTGAAATAAAGTTAACGTTATGGCACTTTTTTAACGCTTTTTTACTTTTTTCACTCTAACCATAAAAAAACACTTTAAGCGCTACAAACCGATGAAATACAAGGTACTTTAAAGATAGGGCGTAGAAAAATTAAATTTATGTGCAATTTTTAATAAATGAAATAGTTAAAAAGATATCGTGGATTGCTTAATCGGAGAATGGAGTGTATCTTCGAAATGAAGCGTGACATCAATATTTTGTATACTTTATTTTTGTTTGAAATAATTTGTACTTTTTAAAACAAATATGGAATCATCACGCCGTAGCAATATCTTTTTGAAAAAAAGCGCTTGAGGTCACTGGCGGCCGAGCGAGGAGAAGTTTGCGACGTATTTACAGGGTGTTCGGCCCCGAATTTTTGTCTGACAATTAAATTACATTGTCAAAAAGATCTCTAGAATAACATATTTAATTGTCAGACAAGAACGAATAATAAAAATTTCATTTAAAAAAAATACATGTTTGCGCTCTTATACCCCCTTCTGTCTGAGATTTTTGTTTCAACCAACTTGCAAAAATAAAAATGTCAATTGATATCTAGTGTGTACACCATATTCAGATAATTGTAATAAAAATGTCGACTATTATTGTGATCTTACCACCCTTTATGGCCTATCCCCCTATAAAAACGTTCGAGATGGCAAATTTTTGCCTACTACCAGTAATGACGCGAAATGTTCACCAGCCTTCGTCTATTACTCTAATCGCGGATTTCGAACTATCATAGTACTTGATACGAAATTTCTAAACATTCAAAAAAAATCGGGGAGACCACTTTTTTTCAACCGAATAGCTGTGGTAAATATTTGAAAGTTTTGATAAGAGGTACGATTTCTCTGTTATCACGGAAACCTTTTACTTTATGTACTTTAATGTCAAATTAAAAAATATCTTGGTATGCGAGATAAGAAACAGCCGGAAGTATTGCCCATATCAGTTGAATTGCTTATTTTCTCACTCCTAAAATATCAGAGCTTGCCTACTGTGTCCTACAGTCTACAAGTTTCTGGTACAAAATGAAGAACACATGTTCAAGGTATCCAAAAAAGACATGAATAATAGCAAAAAAATAGATTTAATACAAAAATTAACAAATGAAATGTACACTATAGAAATTAATGATGTTTATGCAGCAATATTTGAGCTATTTTTAAAAATTTTTGTAAGTTCAAGCGACAAAGAATTCTTCGAAGGTATGATAAATTTCAATTCCAGTAATATTCCTCCATGCTCACCTTATATCAATAGTATTTTATGCAACGAGCATGTAATGTACGAGTTTCGTATTTAACATGGAAGTTGCATACATCTGTATGAACCGCATATTCGTAAATACCCGACGCTTTACCCACTTGGGAAGCTCCGGCCACAGGTAACCCACAGATAGATGAGACACTGATTGTGGCGCCATCTAAAGAGCCTGTCGAGTAAACAATTGAGTGATGTTGAAAAGATTTCTGTAATTTTAGGCTTTGGCGGTATATTCAAATTTACTGTATTTTAATTATTTTATTTCAAAATAATCAATTATAGTCCATCATTTAACATTTCATTCAATTTAACTCAATAATGATTAGATGTCGAGTTAAATTAAATGAAATATCAAATGATGGACCATAAATGGTTAATTAAATTGAAAAAATAAAACAGTAATCATATAAACAGTTTATTTATTTTGGTATAAAAATACACAACATAATTTTTTTCACAAAGTACTTTTCTTAACAAACAGAATGGCAACAAATAAACTATAATGTAAAAACAATGCAATAATGAAAAAATAATTTGAGTAACATACATTCTAGATTGGAGTATCATTAGATTTTTAAATGATGTTAAATCAAGATAAAAGTAGAAAATTATTTATGACAAGTTTATATTAATTTATTATTACACTCGTATAAACACACAGACCTGGATAAACTGCTGGAGTCTACTTACTTAATCAAAAAAAGTATTAGCAATGAGTTGTTAACTACTATTTTTGGCAACTTTCTGTGAAAGAAAACATTTGAGTATAATTACTGTGAATGTTAGAACAAAAGTAATTAAAATATTTTTATAGGAAAAGTTCTTAAATACTGTAAATAAAAGGTGCCAAGTAATTACATATAAGAGTGCCAAACAGCACTTGTGACTGTAAAAAATTTAAAATAATATATCTAACATTTCATTTCCACTTAAAACACATCTTTATTTCTTTACTGGAAGTATTAAATAGGTTTATATCACAAGCTTAAACCTAGTAAATTACATATTTGTATATTTCTACATTTAAAAGCATTCCGTTCTTATGAAACCATCGCATAAGGCAATTCAAGTTACTCTGCAGCTCCTGGCAGTCTATGATTGTTAAAATGTTTCTCAAGGGCTCTTAATAATCCCACCATCTCGTGGAAGCTCTTTCTCGTTTCTGGTTGAGGTTCTACAAGTAAACACACAAAATAACAACAATAAATAATAATAACACACAAATATATTTTAAAATGTATGTCAACAAAAGAAAACAAAATGCGCTTACTATCGAAATAATAAGTTTACACATGTTTTTGTACTAGGCCAAAAAAATATCAAAAAATGTTTGAATGTATACATTTGTTTGGTTTTTTTGAATACCTTTTTTGGAGCTTTCGATTTTTTTTAGGAATTCTTGATTTTTAACTATTTTTTTATTTTTTGTCTCTATTGGATATTTTGGATTTTTGGTTACCGCTAGACCAAATACTTAGACGTAATGCCTCAACAAAAGTTAATACTCACTTTCATTTCCCATAAATTGTCACACCATGGGCTATATATGAAAATCGGCAAGGGGTCAATACCTTCCATCCCATAGCTGGTAGAGGGAATATAGCTATAACATAAAATAAAACCCAGATTATAATTTTTTCAATGGATACATTTTAAAATGGAATTGTCTATGTATGGTGTACACACTAGATATAAATTGAGTGAACGAAAAGACGAGTACTGAGTGTGTCATTTGATTAAAATTCCAGCTAAACGCTTTCAGCCATTAGGTCATTCTCAAAGCTGTCGACAAGAGAAAAACATACAACAGGTACAATGTACATACAATGAAATAAAATGTTTGATGTTACATCGTTATTTAAGTAAAATTTGTTAAAATTACCCTATAGAGAGGGTGTACACATATATCATTTAGTTGGTAATTTCAAATTAGACGTTTCGTTATGTGAATTACAATTGTACACGCTCTTTATAGAGTAATTTTAACAAATTGTAGTTAAATAATGATGTAACATCAAACATTTTATTTCATTGTATGTAGCAGTTACAGCGTTTGATCTTTTTTGACACCTTCTGTATATTTTTTTCTTGACGAGAGCTTTCAGAATGGTCTAATGCTGAAAGCGCTTACCTGGAATTTTAATAAAATTACACACTCAGTACTCAGTACTCAATTTACATTTTAAAATGTCCAAAATTATAGCATGCTATATTGAATACAATAAAACTTACCATCAATTTTTGTTAATTTCCACTCATATGGGAAGACAAATCAAACTGTCTTAATAACCTCTCTTCGTCTTTCTCAAATCTACAGAAACACTGTTTTTGAAAATGAAGGGATCATATCCTCCATCGTTTCCTCGTCGACAAATTTAATGAATTATTACAACTGCTTTTCAGCCATATTAATTTTATCTTCCTGGGTTGGAGGAACAAAACTGTAAAAGGAAATATTTACTTTATTAATGCAGCAATTTTCAGTTTAGCTAATGTATAGAACAACCATGATCTCTAAAGTTGTCGATTAAATTAGTAAAAATTCTGTGTTTTATAAAAATAAAGATAATGGTTGTTAATTGTGAAAGAAAAAATGCTCAAATTTTTTTTATAAAACTTACCGATTATTCAGAATACACTTTGACATTGTCTTTTCAATTAATAACAATAAAGCAACGAAACAACAGATAAATATTACACTATAGCGATTAAAAAATACACCAAAATACCGTAACCTTAAAATAACCTCTACACTTGAACTAAGAAATAATAACAGTATAACATATAACATGTGGGGATGGGGACGAGCAATATGATATCGCGCATACGCAGTTATAAAAATCAATAAAATTTGATTACTAACGACGTTACAGTTTTCGTTAATTTTCTGGAATTATCTACCGATTTTAGTTACTCGACAGGCTCTATAGATGGCACGGTCTGCAGTGTCCCTAGCCTGGCTCCGGCTGCCGCTCGGGCGTTCGGTATATAACCGACGTGTCCTAACGACCCGTCTGGTATTTACGTGTCAATCAGTATTGTTTTCTTAACGGTTGTGATTGATTTGAACCAAAATATATTTTAAAATGCGTGATTTAAGCGACTTACCGGAAGACTACTTATATAAAACATATGTCATCAATGGTGAACATTGTATATTGACTAAATTTAAGTCAAAAGAAGATGTAGAAGTAAGTAAAATTGTTTTGAAGTTTTTAACGGCTTTTTTATTCGCGGCAAAATCATTTTTGTTACCCTAAGTTTCGTTAAGATTAGTTTAAAACGGTAGATGTTGACATTAAAAGAAGTGTACTTTGAGTTTACTTTATAAATCCCAAGGTACTCGCACACTTGTACACTTCTTTTTTATTGCGCAACCTGAAAATAGCGCCATTCCGGAATCTCAAAGTGTGGATACCGTTGTAAGGTTAAAACCTGTGCCATTTTTAGAGTTGCACGTCCACTTTTTAAGTGGGAAATTCGCAAATAACAATTATTGAAGTCTCTATTATTCACCACTAACGAAACAGCAAAGAAAACGAGCAAAGAGATAACACCATTCAGGAGAAATGGAAATTAAGAGTATCGACACTCCAAAATAACTGAGTGGTTGAATGGACACTGCAGCACAATAATTAAATATTTAGAAGACAATCCAGAGAACTTTGTGCTAGCCTTAGATACCTATTTAGGAAATCTCAAAAAATATGTACGCTCAAAAACAACACTTTTGAGTGGTTTTTGTACCGCTTTTAAATGGAAAGGGATTTCTACGAAAAACTAATGTCGTCGGTGACGAAAATCTATTCCAGCACAACCGACTTCAGTAGCACAGCGTTGTGTTACTAAGAAGACGGCAGTAGGTAAAACACCAACAGGATAAAACCAAATCCAAGTCTCCACACTGCCTTAAACCACTGATCTATAAACAAGGGCAGGTATAGGTCAGTGCTTAAAACATGTGTAGCAAAAATATAGCCTTGATAATTAATACTGCTGTATATTTTATTCATTCATACATATGATACTAGGTCACGTAGTTTATGCTATAGTTTTAATAAACATTTTCATCTGCCTTCTTAGTATTTTTTTCCTCTTTTATTTTACTTCCATTATTGTATTAACAAGATAACTGACACGTCTGCTATTTACAAAGGAGTGTTGTAAATACCTGACGCGTTAATCCGCTATTTACGAAGCAACTTCGGGTGCTAAAGCGTTGGGCATTTATGCCACCAGGACATATAAAAAAATATTTTTCACGATCTAAGAAAGTTATAGCCTCCAGTTATTATTTCCTGCATTTTGATAAAATGTGTCGGCGTCCAAATGTAAATAATATTTTTCTACTTCCGCTACTAAAAGCGCGTTTGGAACACGGGTTTGACATGCACAAAACGACTCTTTAAACACTAGTGTTTAAAATGCGAAAAGTCACATCTCGTTTATCTTTTGTTTTTAGGGCCACTTGCACCGTACTAGTGCAAAACTTCTATTTATTTAAACTAGATTAAAGTTAAGCCACAGTTCTGGTAATTTTTCTATAAGTTGGTACTGTGACTATCTTCACTTGCATAATTTTTAACCTAGATTATACCTGTTTGGCCAATAAATGAGTGTTTTTTGTGGGAGTATTTAGTTTGCGCAGTTATCCTAGGATTCTAAAATCTTCTGTCGATAATTTATTATAATTGTATGCCAAGCAATGACATAAATCATGACCCTGTACATGGAAAAACAGGGTTTAGTCAAAAAGACCATTTAAAATTCCGAAATGTGTTAATTAAATACCTAATATATATTTTTTAATTATTAATTTTTTTTTATGACCACTGTTACTTAACAATTTTTTATTATCTGGTTTGGATAAACTAGACACAGGTTTAACGGAACAAAAGCTTGTTAATTTGTTTAAATATTTTTTGTGTATTTTTTCTCTGGACAGGTTCTCAAAGGTGACCTAAAATGAAACTCCAGACAGTTTCTTAAATATTTCTTTATTACATAGTATAGATAAACAGTGCGGTTAATTTAGGATTAATAATAAAAATTAAACTCTTGAAATGCTTAAGGATCCGAAAAATGGCTAAATAAGTTCTCTTTGAACTAAAAATAAAAAGAATCTCACAAAAAGTGGGATCCTTTTTTTGTGTAGGTCTAAATTCCTGCATAAAATCTTAGGATGGTTAGGAGCTGATTAATTGGTGATACGGTATATGGTTTCTAAAAAATAAGGAAGTAGTAATCCTGTACTTTTATTTTTTTCCTTTTTTTCCTTATCACTAACCAAAAAATAATTATTCTATGATAAACTTACAAATTATAGGGATATTCTAGTTGATCTTCTATTATTTCCAGAAGTGATAGCTTCATCCAAGTCATCAAAATAATTTGACCTTTCATAAATACGCCTACGAAAGCAGAAATCGTTAATTTCCAAAGTATCTAAAAAATCCTCTTAGAAAATGTCTTCTTCCAATTCCAAATAATCTATATTTTTATATAAAAAAATACCACTTGTAGGCAGCGTAGGCGTAGACACACATAAAATGTAGGGTTAAGATTCAAAGCTTAGCCTTAAACGTTGAATAATCCCTCGAATTTGGGAGATTTAATTTAACAGTTAGTTAAGGCAATTAAACTCGGTTTAAGTGACGGTGCAAGATAATCATTTACTTAAAACTTGGTTTACGTCGTAAACCATAGTTAACAAGTACGGTGCAAGTGGCCCTTAAACGTCAAATCAAGTATATCTTTTGTATGTTAAATTTCAAGTTCCGTGTCATTTTATTTGCCAGTCAGCCGTCAGCCATCGTCCGTGATGTTATGAATATAATTAAAATATAATATAATATTTTTATTCCTGCGGGCGAAGAAAAAGTATAGTAAGCACCTCGTGTTAAAAACGTCTTCAGTCACTCGTTTCACAAGGCACTCGTTCCGCTTCGCTCCACTCGTAACTAAAGTAACCTTTTTGACACTTGGTACTTAATATACTATTAACACATTACATAATCCTAAATGAGAAAAATGAAACATCAGATAATACTATAATGCAATATTTATTACGCATTAACATATAAAATACAAAGATACGATATTTACAATTGGGAGAGTGGTATCAGTATTTACCATATACCTATGTACATAATACATCATCAAGAATACGAATATCAAACACTTGCGCAACGAACACATTATACAATGAAATTTGTAATTTTTCTGCAAACATATTGAGAATGTAAGTCCGTCAATATTTTTAATTTTTGTTTGGTTGCTCGAATTTTAATTTTCACTGGTAAATGAATACATACTTTGTATTTGCACGTAAGTGTATTTGAAATTCTCTTAGTTTTTCATTAAAAATAAACATAGATGGATGTGTTGTATAAAACGACGCATTAAACCTAGAATGGAATGACTCGCAAGCATTTGTAGTATAAAATGTAGATGGATATTCCTTTGCCCACATGGTCGGTGTAGGTCTCCAGTAAATAGTCCGCATATACGTCAGTAAAGGTACGCGTCCACTAATCGGCGTCAAACGGACGGTACGCATCGGACGAATCGGATTTTTTTTGCGTCCTGCGTTTACTACCACGGATTATTGGAGTCGGTATCAGCATTTCTCTACGACGGAGAGCCAGTCATTTCTTTCCTGCTATTGAAGCCAAAGCAATGTCGTTACTGAACGAAAAAGATGTTATAATTATTTGCGTGTTGTTAGAAGAAGAAGATAACGAAAAAAAAAGAAAGAAATGTTGGGTGCATAATATTAACATAAAAAGATCAATATTCGGGGAATATCACAGTTTATTTTGTGATTTAGTTCGAGATGAAAGAAAGTTCTTTGAGCATTTTCGAATGTCACACGTTAGATTTGAAGCACTTTTAAATATTTCAAGACCAAATTTATTGCGACAAAATACACCATTTAGAGAATCTATAGGACCAGAGGAAAGATTGGCAGTCAGTTTAAGGTATGTATGATTTTGAAAATTAATATTTTAAGTAATACGTTTTACCGTTTTTAGCATGATCTATTTAAGCCCTTCAAGTTTTCATTTCTAAAATAACTAATTTTTTTGACTGCACAACTTTTGATTTTGACCCCATATATTGAACTAAGAATTATTCTAAAAACAGTGGGATACAATAAGGTCAAATAATAAAAGTGATTCTTAAGAAAATCTAATATTATGTTTATTAATAATGAAAAGAAAGTAAAAGGCAGCGCCGGTTTTACCACTAGGTGCGCTAGGCCCTAGCAAAGGTTCTCAAAATCTGAAATGGTCATGTGCGATGAAACTGGCGCTGCTTGACGATACATTTTGAAAAGTTTTTACAAACTGATTAGATTCTTCTACATCACTTTGAATTCTGGATGGAACGCAGTTTGGGGACCATACAGACTTCTGGTGTTCTTGGAAACTTGCAGAAATGTTTTGTTCGGTTGTCTGCGTATTGGGCGGGATATAGCTTGTAGATAAAATACGGCCCTGCTGGTGATATACATCCGGAGAAGAAAAATTTGATTCGGTTGTGGCAGTACTTTCAGTCAATAATCTTAGTTCGACGTCATTAACTATTTTGAATAACTGATTCTTTATCAAAATCTGATCTCGTTTTGGAAAAGTTTTTGTGGTGTTAGCGATATTGATAAAGAAGTCAGTTAAAGGATCTGGCGGATCTACTTTTTCCTTTTGTGACAAATAGTTTTGCAAAACTGGGGCGGCAGTTGAATTTTGCGGAACAACTTTTCTAAGGCCTACTGTCCACGAAGCCGCACGTCATACGCACGACATCGTCATTTTACGCTTGTGTGTAGCTTGCTTGCATCTTACGCAGAAAGGGACGACACTGTGTCCACGATGCGGCATCGTCGCATTTGCGTATCGTCATACGTTCGTCATGCAGCTCGTGCAGCAGCCTGCCAGTACTCAACCGTACGGCGAGACGCAAACACGTGTGAAATGGCGGCCTCAGCAGCCAATTTTGTTCGGATTATCGAAGAATATCCATGTCTGTACAATAATAAATTAGCAGAATATTCAAGGAAAGATGTCACGGAAAAAGCGTGGAGTGAAGTGGCACAAAAAACCAATATGTCTGGTGAGTAATCATATTATTTATTTATTCAATTACACAGTAATTCAATTGCCAGGAGAGTGCACAGTCCGGTCTCAAAAAATAATTTGTTAAATAATTACGTAAACCGTTTGGTGTGTTATCGAAGGTCATATTTGGTATTAAAATTGGTTTGTTTATCTGTGTTGCTTCACCGAATGTATTCAGTGTATACCGTACATAATTATGTAAAATACATATACATTTTACTATTGAAGCTATTGTAGCATATTTGCGACATGTTATAGGTTTTAAAAGAACTTGAAATTTTTGAGACATCATACCAAATACACATTCAATTGTTTTGCGTCCACGGCTCAATCGGTAATTAAATATTCTTCTGGTGTTGTCTATTTGTTTTACAGAATATGGTCTCATCAAATATCTTTTTAAGGGAAATGCATTGTCCCCAACAAAATAATATGGAAATATATTCCCAGAATCTTCGTCATGTGGCAATGGTGAGCCTGCATTAGGAATATTTAAGCCATCTCTTTCTAACCACTGTCCGAAATTTGACACTTGAAAGACACCACCATCACTATTTCTTCCAGCAAATCCACATTCTATAGCCGTAAAGTAACCGTCTGCATCGCAACATCCTAATAAAATAATTGAATGGTATCCTTTATAGTTGTAATTTGCAGATCCTGTGTTAGGATACTTTTGAATTCTTATGTGTTTCCCGTCCACGGATCCTAAGCAATTTGGCAGATTCCAAAGTTCGTAGTATCTGGTTGCGATAGCCTTCCATTCATCTGTAGTTGGAACAGGCATAAAGGTATCTTTGAGTGCGTTCCATATAACTTCAGTCGTTTCTGCTACAACTCGTGATATTGTGCATTCTCCTCGAGCAAAGTAAAATCCTAGTGCTCGAAAGCTACACCCAGTTGATAGGTATCTGGAATAAAAGAGAAAGATATGTATGTTTTTTTGCAGTGAGCGACTGTCAAACTAGATGGAGGAATATTAGGAATGGATTTGTCCGCAGCCTGAAACCAACTCCTAGTGGTTCATCAACGAAGCAAAAGAAATTATACTATCTACATGATGAATTACAGTGTGTTCTCCCTTTTGTCCAAGCAACTATTCACACGGGTGAACCAGGCAATATCCCTTTATTTCCAGAAGAAGAGACTGAAAACATAGCGGTTGACAACATATCAAATTCTTCAGCTAACGAAGAACCTGCTGAATCTGCTACAACTTCTGGCGAAGCATCTTCTGAATCGGTCTTGCCCAAATTCAAACGACGCAAAATAAAAAAAGTTACCAACGAAGCGGATAAAGCATTTGTGGACTGGATGAAAAGAAAAGAAACAGCGAAGGATAATCCAAGAAAAATGTTTTTACTCAGTTTATTATCAGATGTAGAAAGTTTATCTGAGGAACAAATGCGAATGTTTAGAATTAAAGTGCTATTATTACTCGAGGAGATTCAGTCGGGCGCACCACAGCAAAGGCAATCATACACGGACAATTATGCGGCAACACACCGCCCACAACAATATAATAGCGACAATTATCTACCAGTACAGCACTCGGAACAATACAGGGATTATTCATCAACACAGCAGTTACAATACAGAGACAATTATTCGCCAAGCTCTTCTGTAGGATCTAATTCACATAACCCAGTCTCTCCAATAAATTATTCTGCAAATACAAATTATACTGTTGATTTGTCAGAACTACAAAATCTTGAAAATTTGTGATCTGACCGAAATTTGTTTAACCGATGACGGTTATTTTATCAATAAAGTGTCGTCTATTCAATTTTACATTGTTTTCTTTTTTTTCTACCAATAAATACTATACACATACAAACAAACTGTTTAAAACTTACCTCAACGTTATAAGTATCCTTTCTTACGGGCTGACACAAGCTCGCATAACAGTATTTCGTTTTTGTATTAAGGGCCCAACAATATTTACTAATGTTCGGTACGTATTTTTAGTCATTCGGTAAAATGATTGAAAGTAGGAATCATCTTCTGATAACTCTCTTGCCGCAACAAATAATCTACAATTAACGTTTCTTTCAATATATGGATGAAGCCAGTACAATCGACGTCTGTGTCGTCGCCGTCTAATAAAATTGTATGCTGCAATCACGTCTTCATCATCGCTTGATGACATTTTCACAGAGAATGAAAACGTGCTTCTGCGATGCTAAAAACCGTTTTTTAGCTTGCATGACGATTGCGTGGACGTATAAAAGATGCAAAATACGTATGTCGTCAACTGTAGCTTGCGTGCATTCGTCAAATGACGCCTCAGTGGACAGTATGCCTAATCCTTTTTTTGCCACGAACAATTATTGATGGTGCTGATGCATATGAAGTAGAAGGTAGTGTATCTGATGTGGTGGGTGAAGGGGGAGGAATGTGAGGAGTAGGGCTAGTCAACACCATTTCTGGGTTTTCCGATTCTTCTTCAAAATCACTCTCTTGAGAAGCAGCAGTAGGAGAAAACTGTGATAAGTTCGATCGCCTTTCTTATTCGTCGTTCAAATATGGGGCCAGAAACGCTAGTTCTTTTTCATACTTGGCAGGCTTTAACTTTGATGCACCTTGGCCACTTTTGGTTTTTCGCAAGTTCATAGCTTTTCGAAAATTATCCATAGTTTTAGTCCACCGTTCTTTGCATAGTTTACCTGCAACAAACAAAAATATTCTAAAATATATTGTATTTTCTGTTTCAGATTTGTGGCTACTGGAAACTCGTTTCGAGCACTGGCTTTTTCTTTTCGACTCGGTGAGCGTACAGTAAGAGAAATAATATATTCAACTTGCAATGCAATATGCAAGGTTGTGCAACCAATTGTTATGCCAGCACCAGATGAGAAGTTGTGGACTGCTTCAGAAAAATGTTTTCGGGAAAAATGGTACTTTCCAAATGCGGTCGGCGCTCTGGATGGCAAACATGTGCTAATTCGGGCACCACCACATAGCGGATCAGATTTCTTTTGCTACAAAAAACATTTTAGCATAGTACTTTTAGCACTGGTTGACGCAAACTATAGATTTATCAGTGTTGATGTGGGTGCATTTGGTAAAAATTCAGATGCTGGTATATTTCGAAATTCTCTTTTGGGTCAACGACTGATGGACGAGAATTTCAATATGCCTCCCCCAAAAAGGCTACCACAGACTCAAGTAACTCTGCCCTATGTTATAATTGGGGATGAGGCATTTCCATTAAGCACATTTTTAATGAGACCGTATTCACGTGATGATGCTCAAGGAAATGAAGAGAAAAAAGTGTTTAATTATAGATTGAGTCGGGCAAGAAATACGGTGGAAAACTCTTTCGGAATTTTAACACGAAAGTTTAGGATTTTTGAAAGAAAACTGAGCATGTCCCCTGAACATGTTGTCTGTGTTGTAATGGCAACTTGCTGCCTTCATAACTTTTTAAAAGATGATTCATGCCAATGGACAGAGAATGATCAACGCGTTTCCCTTTCCGATATGGCAGGTTTTCAGCGTTTAAGAGGAACAGTAGGTGTGGTTCGACGTGATGCCCTAAATGTTCGAGATTCTTTTAAAGCATATTTCAACTCCGAAGTAGGGTCAGTAGAATGGCAAATGAGAAGAGTTGCGGCTGGAAGACGATTAGAATAAACTAGTTATCAGTAGATAAATAAAGATTTAACTTACTATATTTTTATAATGTCATATTACGCCAGTGCAGCACCACCGAGTCAAAAAATTAAATGAATTTTTCTCCAGCCATGTTTTTTATTAATAAAATTTAAACTTCTTTTTCTCCGCCCCTGAAGGGGTTGAATAATAAAATCAACTAGTCCAAACCACGACTACTCACCAAAAATTCGATATAAAAAATTGGCTTTTTAAAAATTACATACACATCAATGCCATTACAAAAACATTACGGCATGGCGATTTATTTATTACATTTTATAAACATATTATTTACTTACTGGGTTCATTCATTCTCGTTCCGATTTCATCCCAAATATTCTCCCTGCGAAGAATATTAGAATATTCTGGATGCCGCAGATTGTAAATTTCTTCATACTCCTGCACAATCGTGATAAGTCTTGCTACATCCATAATTACTTTTAAACAATGTGGACGAGACGAAAGTCACTAACTATTAACAAAACAAAATATGCTCTTATAATAAACTTTGGAAAGAAAACCCCCGTGCCTGCATGTACTTGTCGGTATTCGTACTATCAGCATCGGCAGTGTCCGCACGAAACGGATTTTGATTTCGTCTTTGGAATCCCGTTCGGAAATGCCGAAGTGCGGTCGCTTCGATGCCGATAGGTAAACGCAGTTCTATTTGAAACAATGTAGTTAATCAAATAATCCGATTCGTCCGATGCGTACCGTCCGTTTGACGCCGATTAGTGGACGCGTAACTTAAAGGAGCAGCACTGATTCTAGGCCATTCCTTATGTAAAATAACATGGGAAATCGCAAAGGTCCATCGTGGTAATTTTTTACTCAATTCGATCTGCGCATGCGTTAATCATGAGGTAGCCGTCAGCCATCTCATACCGTGTGCACATCCACCTTGCTGATGACGTCACCCCTTCTCAGTCAGTTGATAGTGTATATAATGGGGAGTCAAAATAAAAAAAACAATTGAATAAACATTTTATTGTACAATATAAAATTGAAAAGTATAATAAATCAAAGTAATAACTAATATAACAATAATTTTTATTTTTATATGAATTTTTAAGGAGAATCCAATTGGCTGGCATCGATGTCCATATTAATATCAATCATATAGGTAAGAAAACCACATTACTTTACTTTCAACGAAGTAGTTTCCACGACCCCCACACCTTTCTACGATGGTATGAATATATAATAAGGCTTTAGTATTCGACGATCGTTGGAACTGTTAAGATGGCAAGCTCCAAAATGTTTAGCCAATTAAGCAATCAGCTTGAAGACTTCCACGAGCGAAGAGAGAGGAAGCTGAAAGAATAATTCGAGAGATGGCAGAAGAAAAAGTAATAGAACCATCTACTAGTCCATGGGTGTTTCCAGTAGTGCTCGTCAAGAAAAAGGATGGAACTACGAGATTCTGCGTGGATTATCGCCAGCTTAACAACGTGACGAAGAAGGACAGCTATCCTCTGCCTCGAATTGACGATACGCTAGATACTTTGGCCGGCAGCAAACTGTTTTCCACCTTGGACCTTAAGTCTGGCTATTAGCAAGTGGAAATAGACCCAGAAGACAAAGAAAAGACTGCTTTTACCACAGGATTTGGATTATGGCAATTCAACGTCATGCCATTCGGGCTCTGTAATGCGCCTGCGACATTTGAAAGACTCATGGAAAATGTCTTGAGAGGGTTGTCTTGGAAGACATGCCTGGTCTATTTGGACGACATCGTAGTACTGGGGAAGACATTTGACGAACACCTGAAGAATTTGGAAGACGTATTCAAACGACTTCAAGCTGCCCAGCTCATGTTAAACCCGAAGAAATGTCAGCTGTTCCAAAACCGTGTCAACTATCTAGGCCATATAGTGAGCAATGAAGTAGTGGCGGTAGATCCAGAGAAAATTGCTTCCATTCAGCAATGGCCGCAACCAACCGACAAACATCAAATTACGAGTTTCCTTGGACTTTGCACATATTATAGAAGATTTATCAGGAAGTTTGGAGATATTGCTAAGCCTCTAACTCGACTTACAGAAGAAGCAAGAGCTTTCCAATGGGACGAAGATTGTCAAACGGCTTTTGATACCTTGAAGAGGCATTTAACCACGGCGCCGATATTAGGATACCCTTTACCAGAGGGAGACTTTATTCTTGACACTGACGCAAGCAACGTAGGAATTGGTGGAGTGCTCTCACAGATCCAAGGAGGGCAAGAAAGAGTGCTGGGATATTTCAGTAAAGTCCTCTCCAAACCAGAACGAAACTACTGCGTCACAAGAAGATAACTTATGGCAGTAGTGAAGTCCCCTGTCCAGACGGCCGTGCCCAACAGACTGCTCCCACTGCAACAAGGTGGAATCTAGGGAAGCTGCAGTTTCAAGAACTACTGTAGTCAATGAAGAATGGTCACCCACAAGGATCAGAGAAGATCAGGAGAATGATCCTCATCTGAAGATGATCCGGCAATGGAAGAAAGAAAATCGGCGACCTACCTCGCAAGAAGTGTCAAAATTTTCACCGAAACTCAAGGCGTATTGGGCTCAGTGGGACTCTCTTGTCCTGGAAGAAGGGCTGTTGAAAATAGTCTTTGAAAACGATGATGGTTCCGAGATGAGGAGACAGCTAGTTATCCCGAGAACAAGAGTAGCTGAGGTACTTAAGAAGTTACACGACAGTCCATCGGGAGGTCATCTGGGAGTGAAGAAAACCCTTCAGCGAGTCCGTGAAAGGTTTTATTGGATGAACAGCTCCGACGATGTGAAGGACTGGTGTAAGAAATGTACGACTTGTGCGACCACATCGCAAGAGAAAGGCACCCATGAAACAGTACAATGTTGGAAGCCCTTTCGAAAGGATTGCTTTAGATATCGCTGGACCATTTCCGACGACAGAAAACGGTAGCAAATACATACTGGTTGTAATGGATTATTTCACAAAGTGGGTGGAAGTTTACGCTATCCCGAACCAAGAGGCCACAACTGTAGCAGATGTATTGGTGAAAGAATTTATCAGCCGATATGGAGTGCCCTTGGAAGTCCACAGCGACCAGGGAAGAAATTTCGAAAGTCATCTATTCCAGGAGATTTGCGAGAAGCTGGGAATGAATAAGACCAGGACAACAGCATTACATCCACAGTCAGATGGAATGGTCGAGAGAATTAACAGGACTATTGGAAAATACCTGTCCAAAGTAGTATCCAGTCATCAGAGAGATTGGGACCAGTAATCTTTCCCTATTCGCATTGGCTTATCGATCTGCCGTCAATGAGTCCACGGGTGAAACACCGGCGAAAATCCTGTTTGGACGTGAAATGAGGCTTCCTTGTGACCTGGAATTTGGCTGTCGGCCTGGCGAAGATCTAGCAGGCGAAGACTACGCGATCCAATTGAGAAGGATGGACGATATTCATGAATTAGTTCGAACAAATCTTCAAGTTGCCAGCGACAGAATGAAAAGTCGGTACGACACGCAGGCCACAGAATGTGGTTTTAAAGAAGGGGACAAAGTATGGTTACACAACGCGACGAGGAGAAAAGGATTTTCTCCAAAATTACAAAAATCCTGGAAAGGTTCATACTTAATCAAGAAAAGGATCAATGATGTTATATATCGCATAAACAAGATCCCCAACGGAAAACCAAAAGTAGTTCACCAAAACCGACTAGCGCCATTCGAAGGAGACCATGACCTGGAGGAAGGAGTAAACCTTATTCGAGATGTGTCTGACCCTACCTTCGAGGAATTTATGGGCACGTATGGAGATACCGGGAAAGCTAGATATGGAGTCACTTCGGAACAACAACAAGATTTGTTCACTCTCCCGGAAGATTATTCACTGGCATACAACATCCCCGCCTGTATCAAGAACGCACGAAGGTTGGCAACCGTCTTTCGAAAGAAGTTCGGGCAATTAGAAAAACTTGAAGACCAGATTCCAGCCCCTGGCAAGACACTGAAACTGAAACATAATTCGCGGTACGTCTTCTACGTGGTAACTAAAAATGAATTTCAAGATCGATCTACCTACCACGATGTGTGGGAAGCACTTCGACACCTCCGAGACCATGTGTTAGAATCCAGCGTGAGAAACTGGCTATGCCTAAGATAGCGAGTTACCAGTTGGATTGGCGAGTTATCAGGAACATGGTAGAGATTATCTTTCGAGATATTAATTCCAGATATTAATTTGCAGCTACAACCCCCGTTATCAGTATCCGATGAAGACGGTGCCCTATTTCCATAAGATCGGAAAGTGTAGAAATGGGGCCAGTTGCCGATTCAAACATCCATTCTCTCAAAAGTTCCGGAGGAACTGCCATTTAAGGAGGGGGTAATGTTACGAAACAGCACACTGGTATAGTCCCTGAATCTGACTTTGCCTAAGCCAGGTATGAAAGTTAAAATTATGGCGGACGCGCACTAATGAATTGTTTACAATTGTGATTATCTTATCTAGACATTGTTTTTTGATATTATAAGATCAATAAATTCTATTCTATATGTTACATATCAGTGCTCAAAGTTTGAATAATAAAGTAGTTGAAATACATTTATTACTAGATGTAGAAAGGATTGACATTCTTTGTATATCCGAGCCTATTACATACAGAACTATCACCAATTAATATAAATAGTTTTCACTGTTTTTTTTTCATCTAAATATAAATATATTAGTCTATTAGGCGATATTAACTTGGATATTGGTGGTAATTGTGAGCATGAGAAAGATCTACTCAATGTTTTTGAAATGTTTGGACTGGCTTACTATATATTTGAACATATCAATAAAATATTGAAAAACTTTCATTTAAATATTTTTACCCGATGATCAATAAACCTACTTCTCTATACGTTATATGCCAAATTCCTGATATAAATTCACCTTTACATATTAATAACGAGCCGCTTAGGGCAACCAAAAATTCAAGGTTCAGCAAGCCAGAAAATATTGATGCGGAGCCTAGTGCAGCGTTGCTAAAGAAGTATAAATCACTTTCTTCCCAATCCTAACGATTGATCGCGTTTGCTACGAATTTATCAATGACTTGGTTCGTCTATCTTTAGGTCTCATTATTCCGGATTCCACAGAATCGTCGCAACTTTACTATCATTGTTGCCAACCTACACTAGTACAGGTGGAATTTTAGGAATATGATTAATTTTTGTGAATTTTTACACATTTGGTGCGGATATATATGTATATGTCGATCTTGGTTGTTGTCCTGAAAACTCGGGATCTTCCAATTGAAGGCACAAATGAGCGTTTGGTTTCCCTGCTGAAATCCGTTGTTTTGTGTTTTCCCATGTTTCGATTAACATCTTTGCTCCCAAATTTCTCATCCTTATTTGGTTGTACCGTGCTGAAGAGGCAAATGAGCCAGAAACATGCATGTCCGCGGTTACCACTCTGTTTCAGTAGCCCTTTATTTTGCGTGAATTACCCATGAATCTCGCAATCCTAAGACTTTGTTTGGGGTATTTATATCGAGATTCAGGTCAAGGTTCACTGATCCAATATCTTCGTATTATTCGGTTGTTATGTTGTTTTTGTATTTTGTGTAAAGTAAAATTATGTTTATTTAAAATTGAGTGTAATTCGGTCTCTAACATTTGTATGTCGGGGATTGTATGGGCCCCGGTTAAAATGTCATCCACATAAGTTTTATTTAAAAGGAATGTAGAAGCTTTAGAAAATTGAGAACTTTTGATTGCAACGTCTTTTAATACTCGACACGCAAGGAATGAGGATGATTTGTGTCCGAATGCCACAGAATTTAATTCGACACATTCGAAAGGTTGGTGTGGTGAATGACGCATCAGCATGGTTTGTAAAAAAGTTGGGTTTGGGTTAATTTGTATATGCCTCTGTACATTTTTTTAATGTCCCCCGTAAGAACATATTTGAATAAACGAAAACGACACAGGATGTTGAATAAAGGTGATTGCACCTGTGGTCTCTTAGGGGAAATGTCATTTGAAGACAAGTTTGTTGAAGATTTGGCAGAAAAATCAAAGTACTCTTATTTGAGTTGTACTATTGAGAATACAAAATAACGGATGTGTTAATTTTTGAAACTAGACAAATGTACATTGCTGATTTTGGAAAACATTGAAGGTTATGGTTTTTGGCCATTGTTTCCATAAAAAATCATACTTATTGTAATTCAGAAGTTCTTGGTGGATATTCTCTTGACGACTAATACATATTATACAGTGAAAAATGAGTGGTGTTAATAGTTCAAATCATTATTGTTGTGTCCCGCAATGTGATTATGGAGCAAAACGATCTCCTTGTAAAGATATTGGTTTTAATTGCTTTCCACGAGAACATGAACGAAAAGTTCTGGTTCAGAATAATGAAAAGGTTGGAAAATCCTGTGTCCAAATATATAAAAGTATGTTCCCTCCATTTCGTCACGGAAGTCTATTTTCATCCTAGTAAGTTTATACAAATTAAAATTCGAAATACCCACAACTTCAATTGTAAACAAATAACAATGTAGGGGAGACTGGGGTACATTTGAACAAAAACTAATTTAGTCCAATTAAAATCAAATGTAATTTTTTCCAAAGAGTTTTAAATATTTTAGCACAAAGTAGAACTCATTTGGGATCTAAATTAACCAACAAATTTGGAAAGGCAAACATAATAACTTACCCCTTAGTTGGGGCAGATTTGAACAGTTGTGGGATAGTGTTGAACAAACCTCAAAAATCGCTTTGCGTAAACTAAAATGACCCCTAAAAACCAACAAGCAACAAAATAGTAGCTACATTACTTTATACTTAAAACTAGAGAAGTCAACCTTAAATGATAGTAAAGAAGCAGCTCTTTCAGTTCCCTCAGAAGTATCAGGTGCCGGCAGTTTCATTTTGATGTCTTCCCTCTCTACGACACTGATGTCCTCTTTTTCAAGGAAGTAAAATTTCCATCTATCCTCCTTTTTCTTCATAAATTTTACCCTGTACGAATTTTCTTCCACGATTTCTTCAATTTGTCCCACAAACAAGAATCTGGATTTTTTTGTATTAAATGATACAAGTCAGAGACATTAGCTTCTTTATGCTCGACCTCTAAATCACTAAAGGTTTCTAATTCATCAGAGGACTCGTTATGTAGGGATATATCTTCATCTTCTGATTCAGAGGTTGATACTTCTAGCGATTTACAGATGTTTTTCTTAACCTGACGAATTTTTTCTGGTTTTGTTTTCGTAAGCTTCATTTTTTTGGACTCTCTCTCCAGTTGTTCAACTTCCAGTCTCGATTTTTCAGGGGTTTCTGTTAAAATACGTGTTTTCCCTTTTCTCCTTCCTCTAAGCGAATTGGATCGAGGAGGGGCCATTGGATATGGGAGAACATGTTCTGGTGAAATCAGCACTAATGTTTTATTGTGAGCGGGATCGATTTGGATGGTTTCAAATTCTTTGCTACATCCAGGTATGTAGCTCGGGTCGATGCTTGGAGTGGGCACATTTGGCATAAATTTATATCTTTGCTGGGGATGGAGCAATTATCTGTATCAGGCGATGCCGCCTGTTCTATGGGCTCGCGGACTGGCTCGTCTGAAATGGTTCTATCCGTGACAGCAGAGCTCGAAAAATCTTCGTCTGTAAATACCTGACGATTAAGTGGCCAAAGTCCAGGCTTCTTAAATGAAGAAATAATGTTTGCTCTTACTAATGATGAGTCAAATGCTCTAGTAACTATGGAGGGAAGATTGTTGATAGAAATCGTTTTCCCAGGATGGTTGGTCAACCAGTCATTTTGTGCAACTTTTGTCTTCGCCTTAAAAGGTCCCAGCACACCAACATCTAGCGGCTGCAGCTTATGGGAACAATGGGGCGGGAAAGTTCTAAAGTCATGTCGTTTTCTCGAGCATAGTTGACGGCGTCAAGAGAACAGTGGCTCTCGTGATTATCCATGAGGATAAGAATTGGATTTTCAGAACTGAATTTCGTATGATTCACTATATGTTTTAGAACGTGTAAGAATAGAGCACGCTTCGTCCAGTGGCTTCCTGGGCTGTTGGCCAACACAATACGTCATCAACCATGGAATCATTTACTCTTGCTCGGGGATAAATAAATACTGGTGGCAAGGAATTACCAGATGCACTTATAATCATACACAACGCAATCGATTGCCCTCTTTCGGCAGAAACAGCATGCCCGACGTGTTTTGCACCTCTTGGAGCTAAGATATTTGGTGCCTGTATAACAGTTGCCACACCTGTTTCATCAAGGTTGTATATGTGGCATGCTGTAAAGTTCTTTAACTTTAGGGCTCTCTCGTAGTTGTCGAAAAACGCTTCTACATTCGTCTTGTTAAAAGATGTCAATCTCGAAAGCGAGGTGTTTTCCGGCCTCCGAATACTAAGGTTACGATGTCGTCGCATGAAACCGTATATCCAATGTTCTCCTGCTATCTGATTTGTGGACCAACTACTGGGCATTTCTAAGTCAAGTCTTGCAGCATAATCGTATGCAAGGTTGGTTGGTACGTTAGACCGTAGCACATTTTAGATGAGTTAATACGAGGCAATTCAGAAACTAACCTCCGATTGGTCACAGTGCGGGTAGTGGGGGGAGTAGCGCGCCATCTGTGCATTCACACGCTCAGCAGGTCAGTCGGCATCAAGCCGTAGTCGAGTGAACATCGTACCTGCGCTAGTTTAGTTTTTGTGGCAGTTTGAAATGTGTGCTGCAATAGAAAATCCCGCCAAATGTGAAGTGCGTGCTGTTATAAGGTTTTTTACAGCCAAAGGATACTCTGCAGCAGCTATTCATCGTGAGCTTTGTGCTTTTGTACGAGATAGTGACAGCAAGATTGGGTTACCGTAAGTTCTGTGCACGATGGGTGCCCAAAATTCTTACCGACCACCACAAAAGTCAAAGAATGGCCTCTGCATTAGACTTTCTGTCACGTTATGAGGACGAAGGAGAACCATTGTTAAACAGAATCGTGACCGGTGACGAAACCTGGATTAAGTACGTGAACCCTGAGACAAAAGAACAATCAAAGATGTGGGCACATTCAGATTCGCCTACCAAACCAAAAAAAGCCCGGCAAGATTTTTCTGCCAGAAAACTGATGGCAACGGTGTTTTGGGATGCCAAAGGGGTGTTGTTGGTTGAATTCATGGAACGTGGGACGACCATTAATCAAGACGTGTACTGTGAAACACTAAAAACATTACGACGGGCTATACAGAACAAACGCCGTGGTATGCTGACTTCCGGTATCGTTTTTTTGCACGATAACGCCCGTCCTCACTCTGCTCGCAGAACAACAGCCCTTCTTGAGTCCTTCAAGTGGGACGTTTTCAACCATCCACCTTACAGCCCAGATCTGGCGCCAAGCGATTATCACCTCTTCATGCATATGAAGAAATGGCTCGGGTCCCAGCGGTTTGATGACGACGAAGAGCTCAAAGATGCGGTCACAGGCTGGCTCAAGGCACAAGCGGGTGATTTTTATGCAGAAGGAATTTCAAAGCTTGTGAAGAGATACGATAAGTGCCTCAATCGTTATGGAGACTATGTCGAAAAATAGTGCAAAGATGTAGTTGTAAGATGTATATATTAAAATATTTTTACTTAACTTGGTGTATTTTTTTCAATCAACCGGAGGTTAGTTTCTGAATTGCCCTCGTAGCATACTCAACCAGTGATAATTCTTGTTACTTTGTAAAAATCTGCCGGCTGGAGCATTTCGATTGGTAGTCATGCTTTACAGAAGGGGTAACCTGACCATCATTAAACTTTAATTTCTTCGGGCGATAATGCAGGGCTGTGTGTGACATCCCGTAATGTGCAGCAGCTTCACGCAGGATCATTTGTTGATCACGTACAGCTATGATAGCATGTATGTCATCTTCATTATAAGCAGATTCTTCTTTATTTTTCTTGTAATTTCGCACCATATTTCGTCTGAAAGAAAAAAAATACCCAATGTTAATTGTAAAAAGAAAAAAAAGTAAAATGGGGAACATTTGAACGCCGTTCAAATGTACCCCATTTCCATAGTTCAAATGTACTCTGTAGGGCGTGAATTAATAATTAATTTATCAGCCGTCTTAATTTATTACTTCAGCTTGCTGGTATAACTTTTACAATTTTCCTAAACTTATTATATTATAAAACAAACATGTATCTCTGACATCTGACTCCAATAATTATCAATCACCTAAAAATCTATATCAATCATGATTATGTCACTTTTTGACACATATGACAATGACAACCTCTGTAAAGTTTTTGGCGAGCAACCACAACATTCAATTATCTATGGCCCCCTACAGTACTCCCCCCTTAAGTAAAGTATTACAATAACGTTACAATTAAAGGTTAAAATATTAACAAGTTTTAACAAATTATCATAATAGCTGATTATATCTATACAAAACACTTTCAAATATATACAATTTGCACAAGGTATTTACTTGGAAATCTCACTTTCCATCCACTACGCGATGTTCGAACTCTTTCATTATCACGATCATCACTTACAGTTTCTGTAGAGTTGACTGGTTGAGCTTCCGGTTCTTGTGTGCCCGAGGATGTAGACTCTGGGTTTTCATTTTGATCTTCTAATAAATTTGCGGGCTTAAGTCTGTCGACATTAATATTCGTTTACTTGTCCTTCATTTCCACCGTGTAATATTTATCATTTCGTTCTAATACTAAAAACGGGCCCTCATATACTGGTTCTAATGATTTTCTTAATCGGTCAATTCGTACAAACACATGTGAACATGTTGCCACATCTTTATGAACAAAAACTGTTCGTGCTGATTTGTGATTAATTTTTACAGGTTTTAACAAATCCATACATTTTTGCAAATTGGAAACAAAAGTTGAAGGATCTGTTTCAACAGATTTATTATCGAAAAATTCACCAGGCAGGCAAATGTGTTTACCATAAATGATTTGTGCTGTTGAACTACCATAAATCATTTGTGCTGTTGAACTATTACTATCTTCACGAAGCGCAGCTCTTCATTCCAACAACACAGTAGGTAAAATATCAGTCCACTTGATATTGTTGTGAGCTTTCATGGTTGTCTTTAATGTTCTATGAAGTCTTTCAATCTTGCCATTGCTTTGAGGTCTATATGGAGTAGTACGTTGTAATTTCACTCCACAAATTTCTGCTAATTTCTTGAATAATAAACTTTCAAATTGTCGGCCTTGATCTGAAATTATTAACGCTGCTGTTCCAAATCGTGTAACCCATTGATTGTAAAAAATTTTTGCTTCTGTTTCTGCAATGCAATCATACATTGGGACTACTTCCATCCAATTCGTAAATCGATCTATCATTGTTAAACAATACAAAAATCCATCAGAAGGAGGCAATGGTCCCACAATATCAATATTTACCGTTGTGAATCTTTCATCTGGTTCTTTATATATCCCAATCGGTGCTTTAGTGTTCTTATTTACTTTATTTTTCTGACAAGGAATGCAAGCCTGTGTCCATTTAGTTACATCTTTCTTAATTCTAGGCCACGCATATTTTGATGTCATAAGTTTTACTGTGGCACGTACTCCTGAGTGAGCCATGTCATGAATTTGATGGAAAAATTGTTGTCTGAATGTCTTAGGTATAAATGGCTTTATTATATTTAAATTTGATGTATCACACCACAAATGTTTTCCTGATGAAAGTGGATAACTGATAAATTTAAGAGAAGAAGTTTTATTTTTAAGTAATTGGTTTAATTCTTCATCATTTTCTTGACCTTCCGCTACTTTGTCAAAATCTAAGACTGAAATTGACGTGTTGATGCTTTTTCATTTTTTTGTTGAAATGCGAATATCAAAGGCTTATGGTCTGTATATATAACAAAATTTCTTCCTTCTACAAAGTGTTTAAATTTTTTTACAGAAAGATATACTCCCAATAGTTCTCGATCATATGTAGAATAAGAAGTTTGAGCCTCGTTAAGTTTTTTCGAGAAGAATGCTATTGGCTTCCATGTTCCCTCTTCAAATTGTTGTAAGACACTCCCAATCGCAAAATTGCTTGCATCTACGAATAATGCAATAGGTAATTCAGGATTTGGATAAGTCAACAATGCTGCATTTGCTAAATCGTTTTTACATTTTACAAACATTTGTTTTGTCTGTTCTGTCCATTCTATTTTTCTTGCTCCTTTGAGATAATTATGTAGGACACTTTGAGTTTGTGCAGCGTCTTTCAAATATCTACGATAAGAGTTTACTAAACCAAGAAATGTTCTTAACTGGTATAGTCTTGGGCACGTAATTTCAATAATATTTAAACACTACTTTGATTTTTGAACATTTTATTAACTTAAGAAAAAACACTTGTTAACCCCAGCGACGACATTGTAAAACTGTCGCTGGTGGCCTCAGATAGCAAATATGGCCTCGTTCAGCTGGCCACCGGAAAATAAGTGAAAGAAGAGTAGAATCGGCGCGAAGTTTAAAATTATAAACGTTAGTGTCTACACTGGTGAATAATTTCAGGTAGTTTATATTCTAATATTGGTTTTACTTTTTCAGGTAATGGTGTAGATCCTTTTGAGTTAATTAAATACCCTAAAAACTCAATTTGCACTTCAATTATCGATTTAGAAATATTAATTCGTAATCCATATTGACAAGTCTCCACAACATTCAATTATCTATGGTCCCCAACATACCCCAACCTTATTTTTCTTATTTACGAAGAATTTATAACACTATCAAAAAGCCAAAACATAAAACTAATACATTGTTAACAAGCCAACACGTACCTCTTTCAAATGTTGTATTTCGATCAGCACTAAACTAATAATTTTCAAAATCAGCAGATTTATCACACTGTAAAAATTTAACTATGTAAACAAACAACCACTTCTATTCAACTAGTGTGCCAAAATCGAGTTAGCGCCTTATACGGTTACACTTTACGTGACAGGGTTGCCAGATGTCGTGATTATTCTTTATTTTGAAAAGTTTGCACTACAGAAGCAAAATTGAATGTTAAAATCTACCCCGTGTTCAAATGCACCCTATTCTCCCCTACATATGTATGTCAAGTTTGAACGTTCGCCACTCTGGTGCTGGCATCTAATTTTGAATTCCCAATTATTTTTGAATACGCATAATTGAATGAGGAACGAAATATTTTTTTTGCTTAGATGAATTGGTTAAAGAAAAGGGAACTTTTTTAGCTTGCCCCAATTCGAGATAATCTACAATTTGTTATCTATACTCAGGACGTAAATGTGGATTTTTGTGTAATCGTTTTTCTTGACTAATAAATCGATTTTTGGCAGTATGAAAGGAGGTATAAGCTAGTTTGTGCATAAGATGAAGGTCCACCTGGTAAGTGCCGTTAGACAACGCTATTGTGGTTTCAGAGAAAATGTATTCAGCTAGCGCGTCGTTGGGCGATAAAATGGAATCAGTAGTGTCGATTTCTTCATACTTCCAGAAGATTTCAATTAAATTGTGAGTTGCTTCCTCACTTAGGTTTGTAAGGATAACGAGATACCATATCTCAGGAAGTAATAGTCCTGGAGTTTTGAAAAAAAAATCTTATCAAGGAAAGTGATCAAAAAAATTGCTGGAAATAATTTTTAAGTTCACAACTCTGTCGCTAGGGGCGTAAGACGTAAAATAACGACTGGAGGGGAAGGTGAACTTTTACTGACTAAAGTACATATAGACTTGATTTTGCTTATTGGAATGTTACAAACTATATATCATTTAAAAAAGGAAAGATTGTTGGTTATAATTTAAAAAGCCCCGTGTCATTGTGGTTTTTGCTGCTTCCACTAGAGGGCGTGATTGAAAAAGTTGACCGTTTTTTGAATTTGCTCCAAATTTTATCAGATTCGGAAAGTAGATTAAATTTGCAACAAAAAATGTTAAAACCACATGTCGATGTCTTTATTCGTTTCAAAGTTATCCCCTAAGGAATATTATTGAGTAACGATTTTTTTTTAAAATCCATCATTATTTTTTTACTTGTCAAACTTCCTTGGTCGTGCATGTTATGGACAAACAAAAAAATAAGTAGGTTTTAAATTAATCCACATAATAATGTCAATTATTATAAGAATTATAAAAACAATAATAATAATGACAAAAAATTACGTTATTCATTTGTATCTGTAGTTTCCCTTGTGTTTTGTTTCTTTATATTTTATCCAGGTTTATGTATCTTAAGGTTTACTCATTTTCGTGGTATCTAAAGATTATTTATTAATCACCCAAAAATTGAGTTATAAAAATTCATTAAAAAATGTCCCATTTGTTCTTAGAAGCCCTTGAAGTAACGTATGGGATGGTTTCCATAGAAACAATAATCTTTTTTAACAAATAGTTTATAATTACTTGTCATCTATGATAGTTAATCATACACATACACACATATGTTTTACTGTTTTACTTTACTTTTATTATTTTTGTTGCAGGAGATCAGGAGATAAGGAGTAACTAGCTCCTGAAATATGACATATTTACAAAAAAGGTAGAGGGGCGGGTTATGCCACCTTGGTGCCCCTCCACCCCTTACAAGGGGTTATTTATTCTAGTGTTAGCATTCGTACTTTTAGAATATTTCTTCAACACCTTCACAAATTCAAAAATTTATAATACAAACAAGTAAGTATATTGATTTTTGTTTTTGTTTTTTATAATCTGTCAAGTTGTGCATATACTACTATACTTACAAATTTATAGCACAATGTGAAAAAATCTTAATAATCAGACTTCCATATGAAATATTAAAATTTAAACAAATAACTAAATAATTCAGAAGTTTAAGTTAAAGTTCATCCTTGAAGGCTACTTATACTGTTTACTTAAATAGTTTATACATTTCAATTCCATCATATTTTTCGAAATATAAATGAAAAGTATAAGAGGTGTTACTTCATTTTGCACTTCCTTTATAAAGGGATAAATGTTTCAAACTTACCCTCGGCTCTGTTTTTTTTTTAATAACTCCAAAATATGTTTACTAGTTTGATATTCAACACAAACATAGAGTTCCTAGAGATCCTTGGAAATGTGTAAATATCATTAATTTTCGATGTTGTCCTAGAGAAACTAAGAATAAGTATAATAAAATGTAAACCATGTATCTAAGTCTTGGAAAAAATGGTTTGACTCTTAATTTGATTTAAAAATTTGGTTTAAAATTTGTTAGTACAAGAAATCCCATTATCATCTCGTTAAAGTGGAAAATATTCAAAATATTATCTCACTAAATCTTGGAAGACTATGGATCAATAATTAGAAAATATTTGAGAAAAAGCTGTGAAATCTTCATATTTTTATTTTATATCTAAATTTCGATTGAAAAAAGAACAGTACAGTTACGGCCAAAAAATGGTACAGTTGTTGATGTTGCCTAGTGTGAATGTGACATTTTCGTTTCTGGGAAAAATGGGATAGTTTTGTCGCATATTTAAATAATAATAACACTAAAGTAAATAATATTGTTAATCATAATTTAAATAGCAAAGGCTACTAAATAATATTTAATGGTCAATAAAAAAAATATTAATATTCAGTAATCCCGTCATTATGCTCTATGACTTCTCTTAATCTACTGGTCATCGATCTATATAATGTGGAACAATATTCTTCAGTTATTTCGTCCCAAGCATTATTTATAACTTCCAACAAACCTTCAACGTGTATTGTCCTTTCGAATTTCTCTGACTAACATCAGCCCGACATTTTCTACTGGATTCAAGTCTGGGCTTTTACTACACCCATCAAGAACATTAATATTATTTGCTCGAAACCATTCGGTCACTACGAGTTATGTACTGAGCAGTTATCTTGTGGGAAGATAAAATCATTGTAAGGGAAAAGAATCTCTCTCAACAGAAGGAAGCATAACATTTTCTAAAATTCTTATATATGCTTCAGTATTAAATCTTTCGCCAAATGCCATAGAACTCCAGGTCCCTGCGCAGATACCCACATATTTACAGAAAAACGACCACTTCTATATGTGAAATTGACATAATTCTCGCCTAACCGTGGACGATAGACACGAATATTGCCACTATTTGAGGATTGAAAAACCTTTCCATTCGTAAACATGGATTCCAAATTTGTTCGCCATGAGCAATGTGATCTAAATCAAACCCCATTCTTGCTTATTTTTGACTGTTGTTTAATAATAGTTTCCATGCTGCTGCGTGGCATTTCAATTCAGACTGTGCCACTCTGCGACGGCCTATACGACATGATGTTAGAAAATGTGTTGCTGGAATAGCATCAACTACTAACTATTGAAAATGGATTTGCTCTTAAATTGTTAATCAAACCAGCATCCTGTTCAGCACTTTCCCGGACGTCCTGAGCCTGGATTTCTATTAATTATTTCATCGTTTCCATATTTGAAACTGAGTTCTTGCTCACATTGTAAAATGCCGCAGTTTACCTCACTGACCACCCATCGTCTGTTTTTGCGATTATATGCGGCATAATTACTTTCTAATTTGGAATTGTTTGACAGATGTCAAATATTCAATGTTGCAATATGACATATTCATAAAACAAATTCAAGCTGCTAGAATTAGACAAAAATCTTCTATAAGACTTGTCCCATTTTTTTATTGGCTGCAACTGTACCTACCTCGTTACTTTCCTTATACAACATATCTAATGAAATATATTTTCAGATTGTCCCGGAATGCTAAAGAATTTAAGGCATACGGACCCCTTTTGAAGACATTACTATTTAAGAATAACAAAACTAATGTTCACAACAATTCTATTATATACACAACGAAGAGCGAATCCTATTATAGTTATATTGTAACAGAACCGTCGTTTTTAATCAACAACTTTAACAGCTCCCCTATATCAGTATCAGCTTTAAATATTACTTCCACTATCGAAATAAAAAACGATTCCAGATTGTATAATTCCACGTTGCCGTTATGTCCAGATGACATTTCTTCCAATTTAGGTGAGTACTGCAATGCAAATGCCTCTGCATTTACTTACATATCATCAATAATGTACATATCCACAACAGTGCATAAAGACAGCAAAGATATTTGATTAAATTATACTATTGTATTATTAAGAAACAAAGAACTTACAAAATATACATAAGTTTATTTTTGAACATTCTTTTGTCAACTTCAGTGTTTTATTTTTTTCTACAATTCTGTTCATTCATCTTAATTCATCTTCACTTTCTTTTAACATAATTGTCATTTTCATACTGCTACCACTAAATTGGATACATATGTTCTCCAGTAATAATTGGGAATGCATATATGAAACACATTGTCCATTACATTTTTCACGTCCGGAAATGTCCCCATCTCTTCTTGGTAGTCAGGCGTAGACTAAAACAATCTTGGTTCTTTTCCACGTGAAGTTTTTAATCCGGTTCATTCACAAAAGTATATTGTGTAGTCTTTTAATTTTTTATCTCACCACACTTGTCCATCAGTAGTTTCTAGTAAGTACAACATTGGAAACAAAAATTTGAAACTGTGACAATTATTATCTGAACTAGATTGTATCACAACTTTTTCTGGATCTTTATTTGCAATAGATTTGGCATATTTGCAATTAATAAGTTTTAAATAAATTCCAACATTGGAAATATTTTTTCTTCTTAATAACCTATGATGTGACAGTCTACTTCCCCTTATTGTTTAGATACAATAAATGGTGGTTGTTTTACTAAAATAGCATTATCCTTTCCTTCCCACATACTTGTGAATGTGTTCATACTCTTTTAGGCAAATTATTATTATTGTATGTAATATATTTCCATACCGAAGTTACATTAAATTTTAATTGGCTTTTTTATTCTTAGATGGGAGAATACCAATAATACTAAGTCCCGTACCATCAGTTGAAGAATTGGAGAATAGGTTTACTTGGCTTCAACCTGGTGGACATTGGCAACCATCAAACTGTAGGGTTTTAAAAAGTGTAGCCATCGTAATTCCATTCCGATGTAGAGGAGAACATCTGTTGCTATTCCTTCAACACATGCATCCATATCTTAAAAAGCAACAATTAGATTACACTATTTTTGTAGTGGAACAAGACGGTGATGGTTCTTTCAATAGAGCTATGTTAATGAATATAGGTTATGCAGAAGCTTTGCAAATTAAACGATTCGATTGTTTTATATTTCATGATATTGATTTGTTGCCAGAGGATGATCGAAATTTATATACTTGTCCAGAACAACCAAGACATATGAGTGTGGCTGTAAATATTTTTAAATATAAGTAAGTATTTTGAATTAATTTTTCATATTTTTAAGATGAATGTAATAATCTGAAGCCTGAATTAGACAAAAAGCTGATAAAAAAGTAAAGTAAAATTTAATAAAAAATTTAAAGGTGTTAAATTAAATTGATTGTAAAGAAGAACACTTTTTTCCCTAATTCTACACCTAAATAATATTTTCTCATTTTCTTTTCTAAAAAGGTTTGGTAGGATACTTAAAAGTCATTGTTTTTTGTAACAGTATAAATTATTAATATATGATTACTAATAAATTTCATTCCCTATTTAACTAAATATTGCTAAAAATAAATAATATATTTAGTATAGGTGTACTATCTGCCGTTTTGTTACAGATTACCCTACCCAGCAATATTTGGTGGAGTTTCAGCTATTAGTACTGACCATTTCAAATTACTAAATGGTTTTTCAAATTCATTTTGGGGTTGGGGAGGTGAAGATGATGATATGTCTAACCGGATTAGATATCATCATCTCCATATTTCAAGATATCCTATTAGTATCGCTCGATATACTATGTTGACGCACAAGAAAGACAAACCTAGTCCCGCTCGGTAAGTCATTTTATATTGATTAATTAATAATGTATGGACCTGTCACTGAGGGATGTTAAAATAACAAACATAATTTAACCAATAATAAAAAATAACGACATTATTTTCTTTTTGTAGGTATGATATACTCAAACAAGGTGAGCAACGGTACGACAAAGATGGATTGAATAGTTTGCAGTACAAACGTATTCAAAGGAAGTACAATTTATTATACACTTGGGTTCTCGTACGTATCGACTTACCTAGTTGATGACCAAATCTGACATCATAGAATGTTCAATTAGTGAGATTAAATTGTGATGTAGATTGATTTTAAAACAAAAATGATTATTTGGTAGATTTCTATATTAATTATTTAATGAGATTTATTTATCAATGTGTGAACATACTCGAAAATTGAATTTGTTTTCTGTAAACCTTCAAACATTTATTTTATTTTAACGCGTTGTAGAATGAGATTATTTCAAACCAAGATCTGTTATAGATTAACTTACAGATGTAAATTTAAAAGTCTGTAGAATATAGAGACATTTTTTGCTTCTAATAATAAGCAAAACGGATTGCCTGTTATTCTTTTTTCTGTATTGACTATATTGAAAGTAATTTATATTATGGCAAAAACTGTCCAAAAGGGCTGTTAACTGATAATATAGTTTCCCAAACTGTCTATATTTCTTTGAAGTAATTTAATTAAGTTCCAGTAAATTATTTAAGGAGGTTAATCTGTGTAGGACTTTATTACTATATTTTGATTTTATCCAGTAAATTTTGTCATATTACTACTAAATTACAGATGTTTATTAATGCAATATTTTTAGTGATAATACCATTCAAATTATGTAGAATTGTGTATTAATGTCAGTTTAATGTTTCAACTGAAGCCGGTTAGCATGTATGCTCCCAACGGTAACTTTTGACGTTTCTAAGGAGTAATAGATCTTTTACAATCTAAACATTGACATACTGACTATAAACTAAATTGTGCTCTAGAAAACCGAAAAAAATATCTATCTTCACACTGCTCTTGCTTGTTCTATCCTACTTCTTATCTCTTGTTTTGGGTCCCATTTTTCATTTAGCATACAACCTAGGTATCTGAAGCTTGCGACTCTTTCAACAACTTCTCCATTTATATGTGTTCTAGCATTTGGCTGATTATTTTTACTCACTACCATTACTTTGGTTTTATTTATGTTAATTTTCAACCCTATTTTTTCACTTGCTTCCTTAACCAGGTTAAGCAGTGTATGGAGATAATTCACATCATCTGCTAATATTGCAGTGTCATCTGCATATCTGATATTATTTAAGGGAATCCGGTTTATTTTAATACCTATAGGACTCTCTGAAATTGCATCTGTAAATGCTCTTTCTGTATATAAGTTAAAAAGCATTGGGGACAAGATAGAACCTTGTCTTACACCCTTTTTTATCTCAAACAGTTCCGTTGTTGAGCTATTTATTCGAATTTCTGCTTTCTGGCTCCAGTATAGGTTGATTAGAATCAGAGATTAATACCTTATTGTTTGTTAGTTGGTTTGAGGATGTTTTGTTGTTAGCATAATATCAATTTTGAGTCAGTGAGTTTCCTTCTATAATTTATATCTAGAGAATACACAAATTGAAATTGATATGTTTAGTTTGTTTATTGACAGTGTGTGGTGATAAAAAATTTGTATTAGGATAAACATACCAGTGTTTGCCAGGAATAACTATTTTCTTTTTTAAATTGCTCCTGGTTGCTTCAAATATATATTTTTCGATACTAGCTGAATTAGCTCATTTCTATAAGATATGAAAGTTGTTGTTTTCATTGTTAAGAAAAAATAGCAAATTTCTAACAGGCACAATACAACCAATGATTGCCATTGTTTTCTAGTAAGTGCCACAGTAAGAACCAGTAAATGCCATATTACTTTTCCACCCAATCTATCTAATATGCGAGAAAAGTATTGGTTTACCCCAAAAAAAGTTGGAAATTTGTAATTTTTTTTGAGTTATTTTTACGTTTTCCGCCAACAACAACCCAAAAAAACTGTTTTTAGAAAAAAAATCCTGTGTATATGTCGTCGTCGTCGTCGGCCACTTTTCGTTACATGTCTTGTTAGCACGATACAGCCTCCGGAGTGCAAGAAGTCACCAATTTTATGATTGAATATTATTCAGGACATCTCACTGATGAACCTTATTGATTTTCAGCCTATCAGTGCCAGTATAATAGGTGCTATAGTACTTTAAGTGCGACATTTTTGTCATTTTTGGAGAATTTTCAGTTTGTTAACACGATACAGCCTCCGGAGATCAACAAGTCACCAATTTTATGATTGAATATCATTCAGGACATCTCACAGATGAACCCTATTGATTTTCAGCTCATCAGAGCCAGTACAACATGTGCTATAGTATTTTAAATACGATATTTTTGTCATTTTTGGATAAATTTCAGTTTGTTAACACGATACAGCCTCCGGAGTATATACAAGTGACCAATTTTATGATTGGATATTATTCAGAGCGTCTCAAAGATGAATCCTATTGATATTCAGCTCACTAAAGCCAGTACAACGGGTTCTATGGTACTTGAAGTACCAAATTTTCTCATTTTTAGAGAATTTTCAGTTTGTTAGCAAGATACAGCCTCCAGAGTGTATACAAGTGACCAATTTTATGATTGAATATTGCTCATGGTGTCTCATAGATGTACCCCATTGATTTTCAGCTGACTAGAGCGAGTACAGCGGGTCCTATAAATCCAGATATACTACATTTTTGGTTATTTTTGGACAAATTTCGGTTTGTTAGCACGATACATTACCTGAAGTGTATACAAGTGACAATTTTATGATATCAGAGCCACAGATGCGGAAAAGTTAGTTTTAATCTTTAAAACCGTTTATTTTTATTTTTGATTATACTTAAGTTATGTGAACAAATAATAACAAAAATAAGTGGTAACTATAAAGAAAGTTAAATGAAATTAACTGTCTCGACCCTTACTTCGTGGAATCTGCTCATATTAGTGTTTTAAATGAATCTCACGGTTTCTAGTTAATTCCACAATATAATAAAAGTTATTAAAAATTCTAAAAAATTGACAATTGTTTCGATAAATCAATATCATCGATGATATTGATTTATCGAAACAATTGTCAATTTTTTAGAATTTTCAATAACTTTTATTATATTGTGGAATTAACTAGAAACCGTGAGTTTAATTTAAAACACTAATAAATAAAGTTCTTAAAAAGGTAACAAAAATACATTTATATGGAAAATACTGAATATCGATTCATTTCTGAAACATAGTAAGCAGTATATCCTCTTTTTCAGGCCATCTTCAGTTCAGTCGACTTTTCTCAATTGCTGAAACTTCAAACTTGTCGTCAATGATTCTTTTAATTATTCTAGGAAAATAACCACCATTATGTTACTACAACGTAGTTCTTTTCAGACAAACTTTCTTCTGTTATCCTGACCCCAATCATAGCCTTCTCCTTCAGATAACAATGGAACATTTTTCGATGAATCTGACGAGACTTTTCGTTTAAAACTGGACTGTTTTTTTTCTTTTCAGTTTCTTTTTCTCTTCCCTATTTTTTTATCTCCTCCTTCAAACGTTCTGCTTCGACTTTTTTGTTGCTCCGATCTTCCTCATACTTTCTCCATTTCTCCGATGTGACCACAGCTGGTAACTTTATTTGTCTCATGCTTGTTTTTTTTTGGGACTGCCTGGCCAGTGAAGGTTTTCATTAAATGGTGTGGGAACATTTTGACCTCCTATTGATGATGATAAAATCCTTGCCAGCTTAGTTGGTCTCACCCTTTGGAACAGGTGGTAATTGGAATGGTCTATCTGGAGAAATAGAAGGAGGAGCCACAATGCTGGTGTTCAGAGCACTGGAAATATTTTTGAAGGAGTCGATATATTTTCTTCACCTCTGTCACCATTGATATGCTTGCTAGTGTACCATATGTCATATAAAGCTTGATTTCCAGCAATGGTATATAATTTCTCATTTGCAAATGAGCATTTCTACATATCGATGTTCCTCATAATATTGTTTAGCTTGTGGCAAAAGCTTTGAAGACTCTTTTGATCCACATTTTGAATAGTCTACTGCTTCTTCGTCTAATGGGTACAGCCCACATATCCGAAAGCCATTAATAAGTACAGTTTTCTCCAAATCAGATTCCAGTATCTTATTTAGTACTGTTGGTAACTGTATTTGCCTACAGAAACGGCATTATTCTTAACCTTACAACGATGAACTTCTTGTGACCACATCTTAAGCTGTCCAAAGACGGCTACGTCAAGCTTTAGCCATTTCCTGTCTGGACGCCGCTCTGCAAATTTGTTGGGCAAGTTCATCTCCTTGACGATTTTTTCAACAGCAGGTCCCATTTCACAATTGGAAATCCGCGTAAAGCCAGTTCTTTTATCCAGTTTACCAGCTTCATTAATCCCTCTCTCCTAGGGTAGACGACGGACCCATTCTGGAAATAATGAAAAATTACTAGCAGCATAAATTAATTCGAAAGATTAAATAATTTTCTACTGGTTTGTACAAGTAAATTTCAATTGTTGATTATAGATTTACCTCGGTTTAAGAGTAGACATGCCACTCACAATATAACGAAGTGTAGTTCGAGGAACATTAAACTGTTGGCTAGCCTTAAATGCACTCATGCCATATTGCACGGTATTCACTGCCTCCTCCATATTCTTCTTGTTATATTGAAATTTCGGTTTTTTATTGATGACATCTGTGAAAAAATGAATGTTTAGCACATAGGGATATAACTGTCAAACACTAGAACATTTAAGGTACCAGCAAATGCCAATAAGTGACAGACAATGGTGAACAATATTCCAGTATTTGCCACTCTCTATTTGATCATTATTCTCTTTCAAATACCTTCAATATCACTTTCCAGTTCAAGTTTAAGTCATTACACATCATCAAATAACCTTTTACATCTCAAAAAGCTTTTATATCAAATAGGATTACAATAGATTTATATTTAGTGTTATCTTATCAAATGTAATAGCTCAGCCACAAATCTCTTACCTTCTCAAATTTTCACTGTGCTACATGCCACTGATTTGACAAAACAAAATTCCGATCGCAGTTGTGACTTTTGAATGGAATGATTTCCTAATTTTGGCAGCACGAGGCGCAATAAAATAAACACAAGATTATCGGCGGGAGTTTCAAATTCAACTGGCCTTCATTGGAACGTATATTAAGTTGCGGCAGCCATTTTAGAGGGCACGATCCGGACTGGTCCCATAATTGGTTGCTATTTTGTTGCTAATTTGTTACGCTATTCCCGATTTTGTTGCTAATGCCGTTCCCCGAGAAACGCGTTGCCCCGTACCTTAATATTAAGCTGCGGTAGCCACCCGCATTATCTCTGGAACGGTAATAGTTACGGATACGAGCCTGGCGGCGTATTTTGTTGCTTCAATATAGTATGATGCCATCATCCCGAAACTCACCCCTAGATGCCCAAAGTCACCCCCTCTCATGTACTATTAAGCTGCGGCAGCCACGTGTGCTATCTCGCGAACGGAGAGGGCTATCGACACGAGCCTGGCGGCGTATTTTGTTGCTAAAAGGTGGCACCACTCCCCCATCTCGCGACTCACCCCCAGCGTCGCTATATTAAGCTACGGCAGCCACGTGTGCTATCTCGCGAACGGAGAGGGCTATCGACACGAGCCTGGCGGCGTATTTTGTTGCTATTTTGTCTGTATGTATGTATGTAATCGCCTTCTTAATCGAAACACCCATCCTACTGGAACTTTACGACAGAATCGATTAGGAAACCTCAGGTTGTTGTAAAAAGCAAACTGAAAAGGGGCGACCATTGCTGGAGGAGCCGTAGTAAGACATATGTGTCCAAGTGGAAAGACAAAAGGGATGTATTGTGTATTACTACAAGATATCATCCGAAACTAATTCAGGTTACAAATAGATATGGTAAAGAAAAAAGAAAACCGGAAGAAATATCCAATTACAATAAGTTTATGTCTGGTATTATTATTCGTCACCCAGAATTTATAAAAGAATATTGGAACTCGATAAGGACATAAAAGATGGAAGATTGTTAGTGAAATCGGGTCCATTACACTGAGGTAAAAGAAGGAGAGCTGAACCTGATCCACCAAAAATACATCCTGAAATGCACTTTCCAGATGAAATTCCAAATCCAAGGAATCCCACTAAATCTTACCATCTGAGATGTAAGAACTGTGGTTCAAAATCTGTACCGAAAGAAACAAAATATTTGTGTAAGACATGCCCTGGCAAACCAGTCTTCGCATCGGACCGTGTTTTGAAGAATACCATATACGATTTACTAACCAAAAAAATCTTTTGTTTATGTCTAGCAATAAATAATGATAATTTCTTAATCTCTTTGTACTTTTTTCGTATGACGGGATATGCCGCTTGGCTACAACCTACCACCAAATGGGTTTATTAGGAACAAGACGGCATCTGCCGCACTACTTTTTCTTACAAAAAAACAATTTTTTTGTTTATATGACATCCTCTATTAATCTTATTATAACTTTCCCTGTTTAAATATTAATAATAACTAAGTGTGTGTTTACAATCCACATTTTTTATTAGTGTCCGCGAATGTGTTAAACAAATTTAAAAACAGTGGTTAGTTGTTTGAACCAATAGAGAATTATTATGATTCAGAAATAGGAGCGCTAGATCGAAGACACATATCATCTAAAAAACAAAAAATATCACCTTTCGGTATTTGCGAGGGTAACAAAAAATGTTTTTAAATTGTTTGCCCATCAGAAACGAAAGTCTGACGCGATATCATTGCACATCTTTACTAACCCGCCAAGCAGTCAAAAAAAGTGACAACAGCAGAGTATAATCATTCTTTTAACCGCTTTGAACTATTTACACATTATTACCAACTTACAGTAGGGGCCCTCTCCGTTCGCGAGATAGCACACGTGGCTGCCGCAGCTTAATAGTATGTAAGAGGGGGTGACTTTGGGCATCTAGGGGTGAGTTTCGGGATGATGGCATCATACCATCTTAAAGCAACAAAATACGCCGCCTGGCTCGTCTCCGTAACTATTACCGTTCCAGAGATAATGCGGGTGGCTGCCGCAGCTTAATATTAAGGTACGGGGCAACGCGTTTCTCGGGGAACGGCATTAGCAACAAAATCGGGAATAGCGTAACAAATTAGCAACAAAATAGCAACAAATTATGGGACCAGTCCGGATCGTGCCCTCTAAAATGGCTGCCGCAACTTAATATACGTTTCATTGGAACACTGGCCAAGGCTGGTGAGCTTACCATAGTTTTTATTTTTCCAAGGATTGGAGCTGAATTATTCTAACTAAATTTCAGTATCTCCTACTACAAATAAAAAATTGCAGCATGGTTGACTCATATAACGTACACAAATCTCGTGTTTAGCCTCTTACTTCTAGAAAAATGTACAATACTCTGCTACTTGTTTAATAATAGTAGAAAGATAATATACTTTCTCAGTTATTAATTTATTATACAAAAGTGACAGTTTAGACTGATTGACTCGATCTCGCCGTGACATAGAAATTGGGATTTCAATTTTAATTATTTTTCTCATATTTTCATTTTAAGTAATTTTCTGGTGGTATTCAAATTAAATTGACAATCAATTTTCTATGAATATATGCAAGCGTGCATATAATTATTAATATGGGAGTTGCCAAGTGAAATAGTATTTAGGTCATTTAATGCTATGGAATTAAAAATTTGCTCTTATATTTTCAACTAAGGGAGATGTTACACTTTAATCACGGCTAAAGATATCGATAATTACAAGATGTTCGAAAATATAGGTTTTGTCACAAAAGGAACTTTTCCCTCGTGTTTATGTATGTCATGAAGCCAAAAATGCCTAGTCCTAATAGATAACTGCAGCAGACAGTGCGCATTTAACATTTTAATAAGGTTCATATCCAGGATACAAAAGACAATTCATCATACCAACTCTATTTTTAAGTTTAATTCCTAAGTTTCAACTTTCGCTATGTTATATCCTTGTTTATATATAACGCTACGCTATAGTTATTCAACCAAGAGTAATTCAGGGAGTTGGCTTACAGAGGGGGTTTTGGTTTTGAGGTGCCCATCCATAAATTCCATTCAAATTTGACAATAATTACGTTTCGCGCGAATCGAGACAAATGTTATCGGATTGTATAGACAAAGATGAGATTATGTCAAATAAAATATGCAAATAGTGTAATTGACCTTGAAAGGCGAATTTCTTATCTCGACCTATCATTTTGACTGGCCCGTTGGCTTAGTCCAGAGACTCAGTTAAAAAAAAGTAAAACCTATCACAAGAAAATGAAGAAGTGACCTTCATATTTATTGTTAACCAGTGATTTATTTTCAACAGCTCTCTCGTTTCCAAGATGCAGTCTTTTATAATGAAGATAATCGTATACAGTGTGTTTCAATAAAAACTCCCAGGCCTGATATTTTTGTAATGGAGATATTTTAATTCTGTAAAAGATAAATTTGTAGAGCGCTACACAATTATACGTTTATTACACAATTATACTGAGGCCGTTCTTTTTATATAGTTTGAAATTTACAATATATACAGTATGTATATATAATATTCTCAATTAAAAATCTTTATAAAGATGTTTATTTCGTTTTAGCACGTAAATCAATTTAACGAGAACAATAGAAATATTATTGGCATGGCAACATTGTTGTTTCTTTTCTTCCCCCTGATGTCATTTGTTCATTCATAAAAGCTGTTTCTTCTATATTCAGTACGAAGGCAGAACTCCCTTAGTATAGTGATATCAAATCATTGGACACAGCTAGAGCGTAGCGTTATATATAGACAAGGGTTATACTGCATATTGGTCCTTGAGTATGTATACCTCAAATCTCCTCTTAACAATGGAAGTTTCACTTCTCATTTTTCATTAGACATAGAAAGATATTTTGAAGAGAAATATTCTGAAATGCGTCCGCAGCTTATAAGATGCAAAATTGTTTTTTAATTATTTATGGGCCATTTTCACTAATTTTTTTTACCTTATTTCGATAATTTCCCAAGGTTATTTATAAAAATATTAATATCTTATCAAAAGAACTACAACGGGCTTTACAAACTGTTAACATCGTATGTGAATAAGTGAGACTGATATCTTTGGCGTTCTTAAAATTAAGAATAACTGTTAGTGTAGTAAGTAGATAGTCAACGTCATATGAGCCTCCTATAAAATCGGGTTTAAGTGATTAAATCTTAAAATAGAAATCCGCCTCTGTAATAAGTAGTGTAATATCCAACTTTCTATTCTCCTTAAACCTTACAATATCAGAGACAAATAATTGTCACTTAATTGTAGGTATTCTTCTTACTGGATTATCTGTACTCCGCATTAGATGTCAGATCAATTATTACACTGAACTATTGTCAGTTGAACAACCATAGACATAAACCAATGAGTTGCACTTGTTTTAGTCAGTCAATCAGATTAGAGTTTTTGAATTGTAAATCGTCTAGATTGTTCTTAGAACAGTAAATGGAATTCCACTCAAGTTTTTTTTTCATTTTTTGTTCTCTGGGGCGAGTGTCATTTCAGGTCAATGTTATTTCTGTTATCAAAATCGAAGATGAATTGGTAGTGGTTTTTTACAATAATAAATATTCCTCTTTCTCGTGTTACTAAATGAGTTTAAGTCTTCCAACGTCATTTTTCGTAGTGTAAAGATTATTGGAAGGTTTGCATGCACTCTATGTTTAGTATAATTTCAGAAATATCAGCTCAAAAATTGGTTAGAAGGTATTTTGAATATGATACAGAATAGTGTGCAAATTTAATGAATGGATGTTGCTGTATGAGGTCATATTGAATATTGATGCCTAGTTACTGAATTACATACTTTTCTTAAGCTTGCTACCATCTCCTTGTAGTTTTTAGTATCCTACTGTTTCCAGTGAAGCGTGGATACAAATATCTTCAAAGTTGATTCAATTCATATTCAATATCAAGAAATTAAAAAAAAATATATGTAAGTTGCGTAAATACAATGTTAAGAACTACTTGAACAATGAAAGATAAATAAGAATTACTTAATTTTTAAGATTCGTCAGTGAGTTATAGGCTTTAAGGATCCATTATTTAAATTGACTTTCAATTTTTTCGAAATGTTCATTGATGGTTATGTACTAAAATTTAAGATTCCTTCTATTTCAAACATTTTAAACTTAATTTACTTTTTTGCAATCTGAATGGAAAATAAAGTCAATATTAGTATACGTATTTGAAAATCAAAGCTTATTAATAGAGCTTGAATGTAGGTGATATATTATTATTTTTTCATTTTTGCCTCTTTCTCTTTTAAACACCGGATTTATTTCATATTTAGTTACTTAAAATCGAATTTTAGAATTTAGTTACATTTTGTACTTAGTATAATTTGATATTGTATTTGTATACATAACAATTTTTCGAATAAAATTTAAATATGTATATGTATGTGTAATATATTTTAATGTACAAATGTATCTCAAGTTTCTATGTGTTGTAGATATATTATTGAACTGCAAATTCTTTATTAATAAAATTTTACATATTACTTTAAAATTGCACCATATCATGATTGATCAAATATAGTTCATTATTATACCGATAGATGGCGTAGAGGTACCAGCGTTCTGTTTACGTTTGAAACAAGAGCATTCTTGACTTTTGAAGTGTCCTGAAACAGTAATCTACAAAGAACTAGTGTGAGGACGTTGCGATTATTATCTCATTTTAGTGTGTAGTGTTTTACCAGATTGATACAAAATCAATTTTTGTTTAATTTGTTGAAATAATAAAAAAATTATGTACTGTTTACGTGAATATAATATACAATTTAATATATTTTGAACATCATTTCTGTGATTCCAATACAATAAATAAGTAACGAATGTCTAATATTTAATATGTACTTTTTATAGCGAATTATATTGAAAAGGTTTAATGATTTATCAATACAGTCAGAATTGGTGACTAAACAATTGTATGTTACTATACAAAGATAGTATTGAAAAACCTGCAAGCGGATCACGATTAAAGCAGTATACAATTGCCTGGCTAGAAAATCTACTACCTCGCCATACACTTGTATACATACTATTAATGTCACATGTTCCTGGTTAGGAACATTGAACTCAAATAATTAAAATGAAAAAAAAACTGTCAAATAACTTAATTTACTAAATGTACACCACTGGTTTATTGATATAGAAGTAAAATAATACACAGAACCAACATATCTAACGCCCTCTGTTGTAGTGTAGCAATAGGAGAAACTTTGCGAGATCACAGTAAATCACTTTATATTCATTGAGTTGTCAAGTGTGATTTTCCATTTGCCGTTTTTATATTTTTTTGTGATTACAGACCGATAAAAGTTCAGACTATACATAGTAACATTAAAAGGAAATTATAAAATAGAAGTTCGAGATATTTAAAGGATAACAAGCTTAGTTTAGGAATGTTTTACCCAAGTAGGTTAAAAAGAATATAGAATAAGAAATCAGTAAACTGTCAATTAGAACAAATAGGAACATAAAAAACATTGCAATACTGTAAATTCATACTAGGAAAAAATTAAACTATTAAACATTGTTAGGAGAAAATAAGAGAAACTTGAAAATTTTATAGAATACATGAAATAAGGCTGGATTCTTTTCTAGAAGTTTAGGTTAATTTGACAAATCACAGATAGGACTAAAAATGGCGGAAGATAGAAGTACGGGATCCATCGAATAGAGAGCAGTACTGTATATTAAAATAAGCAATACTTATTCCTAGATTAATATTAAATGAACATAAACAATAAATATAAAATAGAAAACGGTATGGATTATTATTTAAAATATAATTTTGAAGTAAGTAAATATTAGAAGCAAAAATTGTATATTCAATGGTGTAATCTATATGAATTAATGTTATGCTCTTTTGTGCCACAATACGTAAAGACGATAATAGATGGCAGTCCAGTATTTTAATTTTGTAAATATTAATCAAAAGTTTTTTTTTTATTAATTAACAAATAAACATAAATTAAAAAGAAAAATGGAATGGATTATTATAATGAAACTGTTTTGTGTAAAAATGTAAATAATAATTGTAACGTAGTATATAAGTATTTAAAAATTTGTCTTATTTCATAGTTGAAGGTCAAAACAGTAATCTGTAAAAATGTTTTTTGTTTTGAAGGGTAGATAGAGTAGTGTAAAGTGTTTCGGTCGGTAACTAATAAACTGCTTGGTTGGTGAACATTTTGAAAACCGGGAAGAAAAACATAGGAAGCTTGGGTTGAGATGGAAAAAACGTGGAGGATGTTCTTAAGACAGCAGTGAGAGAAGGCGTGTGGAAAAAGTGGTTCCTGGCAGCAGAACACCTTGAATTTACACTGGTATGTAAATTTCATTTAATAAAGCAGAAACAGTAAAACTACTGAAATATTTCAAACAATCAGTAAAAACCATCTACCTATCTAGACACACTATTCATACCTATCTAGTATACACCATTCATTTTTTTTGGAAGTCAGGAGATAGAAGAACAGTGTGGTAACATTCAATTTGCTCTGATTTGAATGTAAAAATAAGGCACATTTATTTTATTTTTCGAAAGACTGATATTCCATTTATATTACCTAGCGTACGTGTCGCCACTTTCAGAACTCTAATTTATCATTCATTCCATTATAAAATTTTGTTATATGTATACTATTATACTTTATGATATAAAACTAATAATAGTAATAATCCATTCCAGTACCACCAGTCAAACAAAAGAAAATAGAATAATAAAATTTAACTGAGTAATGTGGCATTGTATTGCATTAATATTTTAAAAATGTTCCTATCATAAAATTTTCAAATTGGATAATATAAAAAGTATTTAACACAATTGGCGTCTGAGATTTTATTGAACCTAGCCTTGGAGAGGGAGAAGTCTTATGTTGCCCGCTGAGAAATAAAATAGCATGGGTAAGTTATAGGTAAAACTCAAAGTAATAATAAAATTTAATTTTGTTGATAAAACCTATTATAACTAAACAATATCTTTCCATCAATAATTATATTTCTAATTTTTTTATCACCTATTATTATATATATTTTTTATACACACGACGTAAGCACTGTATTTTTATGTACTTCAAAATTGACAGTTGTTGTCAAATAATTTCCGGCTAGCAGAATTAATTTTTTTTAAATATATCTAATATATAGAAAGATGTGTTTATTTACCTTTGAATTATTTTGACTCTAGTCTCAGGTGGGTTATGTTATTTTCATCCTAATAATTTTATCATGTTTTGGGGTATACAAAATTATGTTGCACAGGTAACATTGATATAGCAGCAGAATAGCTGTGAAATGCTTTATTTTAAAGCTTGTGTTTCGCGGTAGTGCTTAGATTTGGACGAGAAAATCAAGATCATCCACTCGTTCCCGTGGGAATGAGATTTATCCCGCATTAAAAAGTAGGTATTTTCTCGGGATCTATATTATTTCCGTATCAAAATTTCATCAATATAGTATAATTAGTTCCAAAGATTACCCCGCCTCAAACGTAAATACATATAAACAAATGTTATAGAGATCTATAGAAAGTAGAGAGAGAAAAAGATAGTAGAAGAGTGTGTAGTATAGAGAGTTGAAATTAATGTGTACTTACCTAATAAAATGATTCCTCAAAAAACAAATACCTACTTTTACACTTTACACTATTTGTTTCGCAGTCTTATATACTTTTTGTAGTAAGAGTTTGAAATGCGGTATGAAGTTATATCGACATGAATCTCAAAGGACCAGCCACGGTGATGTGGCAAACGTTGTTTTCTTGTACGTTGATTTTATATGTATAGAAGATTTGATTAAACCAGTCAATTTGCCGGGTGACAATGAAAATGTAACTACCTTTTGGTACGATGGGTGACTGAGAAGTGACTGGAAAGTTGGGTTGTAGCCGTATTTATGAGACGCTCAAAGTGGGTGTGATTAGGGGAGATCATGTGGGAAATTGGCCAATGGGTGATGAGATTTTTAAACTCTAACCGTCATAAACGACTGTTGAGTTGGGTATATGCTTGGTCGTTTTTTTGTCATGAAAAAAGTTATTTTCGATAGATAAGGAAAGCTTTTAAGATAATTTTTTGTATGGAGAGCTAAGGTTAACTTTGATATTTGAGGGTGAAAGGGCCGGTAAATGGATATTTGTGTAGCTAAGGAAATATTGAAGAGATAAGAAGAAATGTATTTCGTTTATAGTATATACGGAATGCATAAATTTTGGTATACGGGGTGAAGATGAAAGTAATGATTGCAGGAAGAATTTGAGTGTTAATTCAAATTCGTACACTATTTATATTAAAACTTTTTAGATAAAACTAATGTCACTCCGTAGTCGGAACCAACCATGACTAGAAAGAGAGAGAGAGAGAGAGAGAGAGAGATTAAACACGTCATTTTGCGTGTATACGTGAACGTAGCTTTTGAACCTTGCGCAGTAACGGCAAATTTTCGTTCACGTACGCACATGCTCCGTGAGCTTACGTATCTTTGCGTGCAGACAAAACGTTAACCGTATCGAGCGAATACGCCAATCGGGATTGGAAAGGGAACAAACATAACCGTCATAACCAAAACAAATCTGGTTTAAATTAAATGAAATAATTATGGCTCTACCCTGTCCTTTAGTAGTATGCTAATTAGTTCTAAAGAGTGATCACGTAAAAACTCTTATTTACAGGTGTTTCTCATTTTATTGTCAATCGCCTTTATTTTTATATTTTTCAAATAATTTTGAATTGTTTTTGTGAGTAAATAAATCGACATAGTGACACAGAATAATTTTGTAAAACCCATTATTACGATATTTATATTGTCAACCTTCTTATAATATATATTTATGCATCAATAAGAAGCGAACCTGCTTTGCCGCTTTCCATGTCTGACTTCAATGGACCATTGTTCCATAACGGGAACACTGACATGTTTTTTATTAATTGAAAAAATATGTTTTAAAATATACATATTTGTTTCTATCCTCATCTAAAGCTCTTTATTCACAAAGCTAATATTTTATCTCAATTTAAAAAAAACAGTATCATATTATATGCAATATTAACAGTAGAGGTCTAGAGTGCTACACATGTCCGAGAATTGAACTAAAACAGGTAATTACAACGATCTGAACTAAAGATGTTAGCGTAAATGGAACAGAGCGGAAAGAAAAGAGCTGGATTAATTTGATTTCATATAATATGTAATTACCAACAGCTAACAGAAGTACTTATCAGATCTTCTATATAACTAACCAACTGGAGAAAAAAGGGTCAGAAAAGATTCCTTTTTTTGTTATAACCAGAATTATTAACTTGTAGCAGGAGAAATATTCGCGATTGGAGTACTGAAGCTTACGATTATTTGAACCAATTTCTGTGTAAAATAGCGGCGACACAAAACGTTAAAACTAAACTGTAGTATAATTAGAAACAAAAAATTACCGTCAAACATGAGTTTAAAAGGAAAGTAATAATCATGAATTTACTACAGATAAAAAGATGGAGTAAACCAAGAATCGAGTTTAATTAAATGCAGTAAAAAAACACAATATCTAAAATGTAAATGAATATTGAATAGTTTATTTAAAATTACAAACACTAACTAGATTGATCTGGAGCCGATATATCCTTAACATTCTGAAACGCCGCAATAAGAGCTGTTAACTGGATATTTTCGTTAGCTCCTGCACATAATCTATATTCAATTTCGGCCATTTTGTCCATAAGATCTATCATAATATCAAAAGGAAATTCGATACGGTGTACATACTTATGAACTTCTGTAATGATATCGTGAAGAGCGAGTCCTTTGATCATTTTTAGTTCTTTTATGTTATTGTAAGTGGTTTTGAAGTTTTCGTTTAGTAACCATTTGACGATGCTTTCAATGTCAGTACGAAGAGGATGACCAACGCAGGTATATACGTTATCTTCAGTCACGTTCTTACAAGCTAACCAGGTGCTCTGTAAAACGTTTAGAACTTTTCGCATGTCGCCGTTTGCTAATGTAAGTAAAGCTTTCTTACCATCTTCTGTTACTGTTACTCTGTAAATAAAAAAATCTATGGATTCATTTAAATATATCAATATTGGCAAAGTCAGGATAAAAGGTCAGTTTGTAGTATTAAGGGTGGTAAAAAATAACAGAATAGAAACTAGAGTTCTTATTAGTATTGTAATGTTTTTCTAATTTATTTAAACAATAAACGGGTGGGATAAATTTCAAACACACGGTATGGCTACTTACTAATTTATTTAAATACTAACACTTAATTTATATATACTTAACTAATCACTTAAATCTAATTTATATGCACACAAACTTGATTATATTAGCACTTTACTGTTCGGTGTATTTCTGTTTATTTCTCGAGATCACTTTATCAACTAACTGGTCCGCTGATCGGTCCTTTTTTATATTAATGCCTTTCTCACTAGAAAATTCCGGGCTGCGACTTACACAGACACAAATAATTGATTCTGGCCTTTTCTAGATAAGTCTGGTCACAAAAGCAATGTTTAGATAAGATAGTCCCAAACAGTTATAAAAACACTGCGTATCCGCCATAACTTTAATTTTCATACCTGGCTTAGACAGAGTCGGATTTAGGGTCTATACCAGTGTGCTGTTTCGTAACATTACCCCCTCCTTAAATGGAAGTTCCTTCTGGAACTTTTGTGTAGCCGAGACTGGATGTTTGAATCGGCAACTGGCCCTATTTCTACACTTTCCGATCTTATGGAAATAGCAGGGCACCGTCTTCATCGGATACTGATAACGGGGGTTGTAGCTGCAAATTAATATCTGGACACCGGTATCTCTAAAGATAACCTCTACCATGTTCCTGATAACTCACCAATCCAACTGGTTACTCGCTATCTTAGGCATAGCCAGTTTCTTCACGCTGGATTCTAACACATGGTCTCGGAGGTTACGAAGTGCTTCCCACACATCGCGGTAGGTAGATTGATCTTTAAATTCATCTTTAGTTACCACGTAGAAGACGTACCGCGAATTATGTTTCAGTTTCAGTGTCTTGCCAAGGGCTGGAATTTGGTCTTCAAGTTTTTCTAATTGCCCGAACTTCTTTCGAAAGACGGTTGCCAACCCTTGTGCGTTCTTGATACGGGCGGGGATGTTGTATGCCAGTGAATAATCTTCCGGGAGAGTGAACAAATCTTGTTGTTGTTCCGAAGTGACTCCATATCTAGCTTTCCCGGTACCTCCATACGCGCCCATAAATTCATCGAAGGTAGGGTCAGACACATCTTGAATAAGGTTTACTCCTTCCTCTAGGTCATGGTCTCCTTCGAATGGCGCTAGTCGGTTTTGGTGAACTACTTTTGGTTTTCCGTTGGGGATCTTGCTTATGCGATATAAAACATCATTGATCCTTTTCTTGATTAAGTATGGACCTTCCCAGGATTTTTGTAATTTTGGAGAAAATCCTTTTCTCCTCGTCGGGTTATGTAACCATACTTTGTCCCCTTCTTTAAAACCGCTTTCTGTGGCCTGCGTGTCGTACCGACTTTTCATTCTGTCGCTGGCAACTTTAAGATTTGTTCGAACTAATTCATGAATATCGTCCATCCTTCTCAATTGGATCGCGTAGTCTTCGCCTGCTAGATCTTCTCCAGGCCGACAGCCAAATTCCAGGTCACAAGGAAGCCTCATTTCACGTCCAAACAGGATTTTCGCCGGTGTTTCACCCGTGGACTCATTTACGGCAGATCGATAAGCCAATGCGAATACAGAAATATACTGGTCCCAATCTCTCTGATGGCTGGATACTACTTTGCACATGTATTTTCCAATAGTCCTGTTCATTCTCTTGACCATTCCATCTGACTGTGGATGTAATGCTGTTGTCCTGGTCTTCTTCATTCCCAGCTTCTCGCAAATCTCCTGGAATAGATGGCTTTCAAAATTTCTTCCCTGGTCACTGTGGACTTCCATGGGCACTCCATATTGGCTGATGAATTCCTTCACCAATACATCCGCGACAGTTGTGGCCTCTTGGTTGGGAATAGCGTAAATTTCCACCAATTTTGTGAAATAATCCATTATAACCAGTATGTATTTGCTACCATTTTCTGTTGTCGGAAATGGTACAGCGATGTCTAAAGTAATCCTTTCGAAAGGGCTTCCAACATTGTACTGTTTCATGGGTGCCTTTCTCTTGCGATGTGGTCCATTACTCGTAGCACAAGTCGTACATTTCTGACACCAGTCCTTCACATCGTCGGAGCTGTTCATTCAATAAAACCTTTCACGGACTCGCTGAAGGGTTTTCTTCCCTCCCAGATGACCTCCCGATGGACTGTCGTGTAACTTCTTTAGTACCTCAGCTACTCTTGTTCTCGGGATAACTAGCAGTCTACTCATCTCGTAACGATCATCGTTTTCAAGGACTCGTTTCAACAGCCCTTCTTCCAGGACAAGAGAGTCCCACTGAGCCCAATACGCCTTGAGTTTCGGTGAAAACTTTGACACTTCTTGCCAGGTAGGTCGCCGATTTTCTTTCTTCCATTGCCGGATCATCTTCAGGTGAGGATCATTCTCCTGATCTTCTCTGATCCTGGTGGGTGACTATTCCTCGTTGACTACAGTAGTTCTTGAAACTGCAGCTTCCCTAGATTCCACCTTGTTGCAGTGGGAGCAGTCTGTTGGGCACGGCCGTCTGGACAGGGAGTCGGCATTTCGGTGACTCACACCAGCTCGATGTTCGATGTTGAAATCGTATTCTTGAAGTCGTTCAATCCATCTAGCGATCTGGCCCTCGGGATTCTTGAACTGCATCAACCACTTAAGTGCTGCATGATCAGTCCGGATTAAAAACTTCCTACCATAGAGATACTGGTAAAATTGTTCCACGGACTTCACTACTGCCAAAAATTCTCTTCTTGTGACGCAGTAGTTTCGTTCTGGTTTGGAGAGGACTTTACTGAAATATCCCAGTACTCTTTCTTGCCCTCCTTGGATCTGTGAGAGCACTCCACCAATTCCTACGTTGCTTGCGTCAGTGTCAAGAATAAAGTCTCCCTCTGGTAATGGATATCCTAATATCGGCGCCGAGGTTAAATGCCTCTTCAAGGTTTCAAAAGCCGTTTGACAGTCTTCATCCTATAGGAAAGCTCTTGCTTATTCTGTGAGTCGCGTTAGAGGCTTGGCAATATCTCCAAACTTCCTGATAAATCTTCTATAATACGTGCAAAGTCCAAGAAAACTCCTAATTTGATGTTTGTCGGTTGGTTGCGGCCATTGCTGAATGGAAGCAATTTTCTCTGGATCCACCGCCACTACTTCATTGTTCACTATATGACCTAGATAGTTGACTCGGTTTTGGAATAGCTGGCATTTCTTCGGGTTTAACATGAGCTGGGCAGCTTGGAGTCATTTGAATACGTCTTCCAAATTCTTCAGATGCTCGTCAAATGTCTTCCCCAGTACTACGATGTCGTCCAAATAGACCAGGCATGTCTTCCATTACAACCCTCTCAAGACATTTTCCATAAGTCTTTCAAATGTCGCAGGCGCATTACAGAGCCCGAATGGCATGACGTTGAATTGCCATAATCCAGATCCGGTGGTAAAAGCAGTCTTCTCTTTATCTTCTGGGTCCAGTTCCACTTGCCAATAACCAGACTTCAGGTCCAAGGTGGAAAACAGTTAGCTGCCGGCCAGAGTGTGTAGCGTATCGTCAATTTCGAGGCAAGGGATAGCTGTCTTTCTTCGTCACGTTGTTAAGCTGGCGATAATCCACGCAGAATCTCGTAGTTCCATTCTTTTTCTTGACGAGCACTACTGGAGACACCCATGGACTAGTAGATGGTTCTATTACTTATTCTTCTGCCATCTCTCGAATTATTCTTTCAGCTTCCTCTCTCTTCGCTCGTGGAAGTCTTCGAGCTGATTGTCTAATTGGCTTAGCATTACCAGTATCGATTTTGTGTTTGACGGCTGATGTTCTGCCAGTCTTTCATCCTTTTGGTACGAATAAGTCTCGATACTGCAAGAGAAATTCTCTCATTCTCTTTTTTTCAGCTCGATGCAAAGATTGACCAGCTACTGATAACATTTGTTCGAATCTGGCATTAGAATTGTCAGTGATCGTTGTTTGACGAACTATAGACGTCACTGGTACGCAGGATCCAATCTTGGTTTCCTTCTTGATTGTAATTGGGTAATCGTCCACGCTTATCACACGTACTGGGATCTCTTTCGCCGACGTGACCAATCCTTTTTCAATTAGTACTCCTTTGCCAACTTCTTCGTCGTGGTTCCTTGGCTCCATCATAACCGGTGTACCTTCCTCCATGATTCCCTGTAGCCGTGCTACTATCATGGTTTCGCTTCGTGCAGGTAGAACGGTATCTTCCTGTACAGCTGCCAACACCGCGTTGCCTTCATATGGATGCAGGAACACCTCCTCGGAACCCACTTTAATGGTTCTGTTTCTAAAGTCTAATTGGAAACCATGTACATTCATTACGTCCATTCCCAGAATCACGTTTCTTCAATGTCAGCTACGATTACCGTATGCGTAAACTTTTCTGCGCCAATTCCCAATTGGATTTGTGTCTCACCGTGAACGTTGGCGCTCTCATCTGTGGCGGTCCGCAGTCGCAGTCTCGTTGGTAAAAGCTTCTTTTTGGAGTTTATTATTTCTGGTCGTATAATGGTCCTAGTTGCTCCAGTGTCAACCAGCAGAGCATATTTCTTGCCATTTACTTCGCCATCCACATATACACTGTCGTTGCGATATCTGAGAGAAGCTATCAGTATGAGAGGGTCTTTGGAACGATCATGGGTCGGTGCTGCCCCCTCGTAGCCGACCCGTTCTAGTTTTCCTGTGACTGGAGTTCTTGGTTTGCAGGAGTCTTGGAGCGCTTACATGAACTACGTACATGCCTTAGCTCGCCACAATTCCAGCATCTGATCTTTCTCGGTTTCTTGTCCATCATATTTTTCATTAAACTGACAAACTGGTCAAATCTGTCTTCGTCACCTTCTTCTTGGATGGTCCTGATTTTGTTATATCCTGAAGCCTTCGTTGATGCTTCATATTCAAGGGCAGCTGTCAATGCGTCGACTAATGCTTTCGGATGGGCTAAACGAAGCGTCCTCTGCATATCGGGGTCACGTAATCCATCAATAAAGGCCTGGATGGCCAGACATTCCATCACGTACTCTGGTGCTGACGGATAAGCAAATCGAACCAGTCGGGCAATGTCCACTTCATATTCTTGAAGGGATTCATCCCGTTTCTGCCTTCGGTTCTTCAGTTGAGATTGGTACAAATGTTCTAGATGTTCATGACCATATCGCATATCCAACCTCTTCTTCAGCTGCTCGAAGTCATCCGTTTCTTCCAAAGGTATCGTCTGGAGTACATCTAAGGCATCTCCGCGAAGCACGATGGTTAAGTTCACTGCCTTCTCTCTATCGGACCAATTATTCACTCTAGCGGCTGCTTCAAATTGTTTCACATAATTGGTCCACGACATTTTTCCATCGAACGTTGGGGCCTTGACTCGGGTAAAACTGCAATGTCTTCAAACTTAGATACTGTTTCTGGCTTGCAAGGTTTCGTTTGCTCGGTCTTCTTTTCTTCCTCTGGCGTGCCTCGCGTTCTTGAATCGGCAATCTTTTCCTCTAACTCCTTGATTTTCTCGTCTATCGTTGTAATCCTATTCTCGATTTTCTCGTCTATCGTTGTAATCTTATTCTCGATTTTCTCGTCCATCGTTGACATTTTATTCTCGATTTTAGAGACGAAATTTCATTTTCAACGTCAGCGTTAATGTCGTTTTTCATTAATAAGGTATCGGCAGATATATCGTTCTTCAAAGTAGAAATCTTCTCGTCCATATTAACAGAAATGTCGATCTTCATAGCAGAAATATCGTTCTTTATAGCCGAAATATCGCTTTTCATATTCGTAGAAATCTTCTCTTCCATGCCAGAAATATCGTTTTTCAAAGTAGAAATATCAGCAGAAATTGACGAGATTAAGGTTGCCTCGTCATTAAATAAAACTGTTTCTGGATCAAAGCCGTCATTTTCCAGTGCCACTTTAAGTCTTTCTACTAATTCACTTTTCTTGCCGGACGTTTCCAACTCACGATCTTCCAATTCTGTTCTTAATTCCGTGACTTTCAGATCACATAGTCTCTTGGCCATTTTTACGTAGCAATTTATTTATATTATCCCACTTCTGACACCAATGTAATGTTTTTCTAATTTATTTAAACAATAAACGGGTGGGATAAATTTTAAACACACTGTATGGCTACTTACTAATTTATTTAAACACTAACTCACTAACACTTAATTTATATATACTTAACTAATCACTTAAATCTAATTTATATGAACATAAACTTGATTATATTAGCACTTTACTGTTCGGTGTATTTCTGTTTATTTCTCGAGAACACTTTATCAACTAACTGGTCCGCTGATCGGTCCTTTTTTATATTAACGCCTTTCTTACTAGAAAATTCCGGGCTGCGGCTTACACAGACACAAATAATTGATTCTGGCCTTTTCTAGATAAGTTTGGTCACAAAAACAATGTTTAGATAAGATAGTCCCAAACAGTTATAAAAACACTGCGTATCCGCCATAATTTTAATTTTCATACCTGGCTTAGACAGAGTCGGATTTAGGGTCTATACCAGTGTGCTGTTTCGTAACAGTATCTTTGTTTCAGTGTTTTAAATGAAACTCAACGTTTCTAGCTAATTCCACAATATAATGAAAAATAGTAAATATTCTAAAAACTTGACAAAAATTTAGACCTGAAATGCCATGCGCATGCCCAATAATGGACTGAGTTTATTCACTATAGCCACGACGCTTGCGGCAACGGATCGAGTATTAGAAGAATGCATTTGCTGTCTCTCTTTGTGGGCAACATTTCTACTTACAGGTACTAACAATATAGGGGTATTAAATATATAGACAATACGATTATACAGTTAGGTTAAATTAAGAAACGAGTCTTCGTGTAAACACAGGTTACTTATCGTTGAAACTTTTCTTTCTTCAGATAACAATGCTTAATTAAGTGTTGGACTGAGAATACAACTGTGGGACTAGTTCCTTCTGGAGAAAATATTGATGAGTCAATACTGAATAGCCAATTCTGAGAATGTTTATTTTTACTTGATTTCTTCTGGATGATTATATTTTAGATTTAATTTTGTAGTTTTCATTGATTTGGGCACTATGATCACTATATGGAAAATACTACTTATTTGAATAAGAATGCAGAATAATAGTTAAATTGCAAATGTTCAAAATAAATTTGACAGCTAGAAGATAACAAAACAGTATCGTTTCAAAGTTAACTGAATATCTTCGAACAACTCATACACATAAAAAATTTTAAGCATTAGTTTTAGTAGCTGATTATTTGCATTTTAGAAATTTCTGTTGATAGTAATTTTTGTTTCATTATTTTCCATTACCGATATTATTAAAAGTTATTTTATTCACAAATTAATTTATGTAAGATACTTTCTTTTAAAATTTACAGGGTGTGGCTCTCTTAAGAAAACTGAAAAAATGACAATGCACGACAAGAATTATCACTCATTGTATTCTATACAAACATAGGTTGAATTTTTTTTATTGTACTCACTTTTCTTCATCGATGACGTAGTTAAGTCTTGGTAAAATTTGTTCTGGAGAAAGTGGACCAAATCTAAATCTTGTACAACGGGACTGTAGAGCAGGTATGATCTTGCTTAAATAATTACAGATTATGCAGAAACGAATGTTTTCTGTATACTTTTCTATTACTGTAAAAAAATGATATATTAATTATCAATTTTTCATGTTAAAATTGTAATTTCTAATAAGGGTAAATGAAAATATGATACTTTCAATATATTTTATTTTTAAATAGTATATATATATTATACAATTAGGTTACAAAGAATGAATATCTGTGAAAATATTTATTTTTATTGTTATCAAATGAATTTTAGTATGCGATTTTTGAAGTGTCCCTATATCATTTTGACGTTTCATTCCCTGGATTCTCGAGCTGAACATTTTACTTTTTATTCCTATTATTTTCGGTATCTCCATAACTCTCTCTGCTTAATAGCTCTCCTATTTAATCTCGTTTTTCACTACATACTTCAACTGTATTTGCTTAAAATTTGAGCTATAAGTATTTTGGACTGTGTGATTTTATTGAAAGTACCCATATTAATTTTCTAGACTTGGGTAACAAAATAATTATTCCGTCGGGATGCAGATTCCGCTAGTCGATTTTTCGCCCTCGAAAACCCCATTTTTCATTAAGAGAAAGAAATTTTCGCATATGTTTACTCTAAAAAAATATTGGTATTTTTTATACATGTCCTATTTGTTTGTCAGTTTTTGAATGTGTACTGTAGATACAGTCTATTCAAATTCTTAATGCCCATATTTTCTACTGATAGCCAAAAAATCATCCACGCGTCCTCTATTTATATCTAATGATATTTCATTGTTAATTTACTAGCATGGAACTCATCTTTCATTTTAAGTTCAACGGATTAATCGTATATGTTCAATAAACACTCATGGACTCTTAGATCAAGTCATAAATTTAATGGATGATTATAACTTATTCAACTATTAAAACTCTATACATTTTTTATAGAATATGAAATATGAGAAATTACAAAAATATTTGTACAGTTTACAACTGGGAGTAAAGAGTGGTCCTGTATTATGCGATCTTATTAATTTGATAATATACAGGGATGTTTTAAATATTCCACCTTTTCATGATGTAATTTCAATGACATAATTCGTAGAGATTTTCGAAACTGTTGGCATCGAAACAATACTTTTCAGTAAATTTTCTTCTAGATTGAATATAGTAAATTTTAAGTTGAACGAGATGAACAGAATTTTTTTTTATTTAACTGTCTCCATAAAATCATTGCAAAGAACATGTAGCCGATGAAAAATCAGAATGATTGTTTCGGTAGTTAACATTGACGCCAGATTTTTCTACATGTGATGTCAGTTCAGCCCGTACAATAGGAGCCTGTCTCTCTCTTTCAATTCTTGTCAGTTGTATCCCAAAGTGTATTAAATTCGTCAATGAAGAATGAACCTAAAAAAAATGGAGTGTCAGCATTTATCACATGTAAATTCCCCATACATTTATAATTATCTAGTCCACTTTCACTTGGACAATTACTAAAAAGTTTGATCGATAAGAGATAAAAATATAAAAGGATCGTAATATAAAAAGCAGCATATATCAACCATTGAAGCATAGAATTTTCTTTACACTATACTATTTATTTCAAATCTATGTGAACCATATTAAGGCAGCAATCAGTGTACCGGATGATCAATTAAGGGTACCGAGCGGCCATATCTCATAAGATATTGATCGTATAGATTTAGAAAAAAAATTCATGATAAGAGTCGCCAAGAAGAAATTGCTGGAAATTATTTTCAAGTTTGTCAAACGTCCGCTAGAGGGCGTAACAACTAACACTAAGTAGAAAAATGGGATGTGTATAGAATTTTGCCCAATGAAAGTATATCGAGGATATAATTTTCATATTTACTGACTATTCACCTACACTTTTTGACTAAAATGTTTTGTTCTATCTATCAAAATAAAGCGGTGGGGGAAGTTCAATTGTTTTTTTAAACCAACCAAGATTTCTGCCTCTACCAATCCAACGGTTAGGAAAATGTGCCGGGCATCCGTCTTTTTGAAACCACATGTTTCTTCTTACTTCTAAAGGCACATTTTCTAAGAGTCCTGGTAAATCGTTCAATAAAAAGTTCAAATACATGTCACCGGTTAGATTGCCATTAAAGATGTGCGGACCGATAACAGCATCATTAACAACACCCCACCAGACGTTGACGCTCCATCTGCTGATAATTTTCACGTAACCAGTGTGGATTAGCGTCCGACCAGTAATGCATGTTATGAAGATTTACCCTTCCATTACTGCAAAAAAGATGCTTCATCTGTCTATTTGTGACAAAATATGACGGCTTTCCCTAATGAAATCTCTAAGCCAGTAGCAGTAATCGAGCCTACGTTCAAAGTCAGTCTCATTTAAGGATTGATGAATCACGACGTGATACGGATGCATTTTAAAATTCATTAATTTTTTTTGCACTGGGCCATAGGATATTCCTAAATGTCTGGAGATCTCTCTTATGCTTAAATGGGGGTCTGCATGAATATAAGCCAACACATTTATAATGTTATCTTCTTTTCTTACTCTACGATTTCTTCTCAAAGTTGGAGTTGGTTGCACTTGGCCATGTTGCCTTAAACGTAAGGCTAAACGACGAAAAACCATTCTCGAATGCCGTCTTCGGAGGGGATAACGCAGTGCATACTGCCTAGAAGCAATCGTCGCATTTTCAAACTATTGAAAATAAATTCTCAACATATCAAAGGCTTCTTCATTCGTAAAAGGCATGATTTGTTGTAAAAATACTTTTTACATAACATTAAATTAGATGTTAATAGCAGGAACTATCAAAATGAAAATTATCGTGATTGACAATTTGGTGTTTTCTTTCTTAATATAGATCATGGCCTGCTTCGCTTAAATGCGATGTTAGTTTAAACAGTATGTAAACCTATCTTATTTTTTCAATCCAAAACCGTTCGTCTAACGAAAAAAAGTCAGGGGGTTCTTTTTCTTATCAACTAATAAGTGATTACGAAAATGATTTTTATTTTGATAAAAACCAGTGGCGTGCCATTTTTTAATGTAATTAAATTATATTTTGTTCAATATCAACGGTTCAAAAAAAGGTAGTTGATTTATTTTTTTTATTAAATTTTAGAAAAATGTATCCTCTTTTAGAATATGTAAAAATGAATATACCATTACATTTGGTTTTTTTTGAAAAAAACTCCAAAATTTGCTACCATTTCAGTTAACGCCATCTAGCGGCGAAGACGAAAGTCAAAACCAAGTAAGCATTATGTAGTGTAAATTATGCTCTTTCATATGAGCCCAAATTTGTTAAAATCGGTCAAGCGAAACGGGAGAAATCTTGGTTTATTTAAAAAAACAATTGAACTTCCCCCACTGCTTTATTTTGATAGATAGAACAAAACATTTTAGTCAAAAAGTGTAGGTGAATAGTCAGTAAATATGAAAATGATATCATCGATATACTTTCATTAGGCAAAATTCTATAAAAATCCCATTTTTCTACTTAGTATTGGTTGTTACGGCCTCTAGCGGACGTTTGACAAACTCGAAAATAATTTCCATCAATTTCTCTTGGCGACTTTTATCATTAATTTTTTTTCTAAATCTATACGACCAATATCTTATGAGATTGGCCGCTCGCTACCCTTAACTGATCACCCGGTACTTTAGAAATACGGAAATATAAATAATTAATTGTAATAATTTCTATCAAACCAAACACTTGGTATATTTACAAAACGCTACTGAAAACTTTTTTTGTCCGTTTAGATTATTAATTTTAAACTGAATTTGGGACTTTTGATTATTGTAAAACTTCTTCGAATACTAGTCGTTTGCTTACTAGTAGTTATCATAGTCTAGGACAGTGGTCGCCAACCTCTCAATGTGTTGAGCTACTTTGTTAATTTTGGAATAAACAGCGAGCTACCCACACGGAAGCCACGTAACGCAACGTAAATTAAATTATCCACAGTTAATTCATCATTATATGTATTTATTTTACTATTTAACTGGTAATACATAATACATAGGTACTAATAATAAACTAATAACAAAATAACTAATATTACTAATGCGAGCTTGTTCATAGCATAGTTTGAAAAATAATCACAAACTTTTATCCAGCCACAACGGCATGTCACGTAAGATTTAAAAATAGTTAATAATAACAACAAAAAAGTAACGCACTATCATGAACATAAACATTGAAAAATAAAATAGCACGTTCAATTAGAAGGCTGGCACTCAGACTCATCGATAATTTTTTTAATGTTTGCAGTATAATTTGATACAGCCATTCGAATACAATTATCCAAATGTTCATCTGTAAGTCGATTGCGATATTTGTTCTTAATATACTTCATATTGGAAAAAGAAGATTCACACAAATAGGTTGAACTGAATAATGCTTTCACTTTCAAGGCAACACGGCATAGAACGGAATATTTGTCATTACTTACAATAGGCCAGATACATTTGGTACTTGAGACTAACGATTTTAAGGCTAAATCATTTTGAAACTCAATTACTTCCATTTCTGTTGAAGCGATGTCTTCACCAAAGTTCTGCATAACACACGTTGCAAACTATTGGATATCAATTTCCATAAAGGGTGAAACAACAAACTGCGCTACTAAAGCCATTTCGTTGAAATCCTTAAAACGATTTTTGAATTTATTCTTCAGGGTAGAAACTATTTCTACATGATATTTGCTGTCAGGGTTCTAATGGATTTTGAGATATTTTTCTGAAAGAATAGGAAAATGCTTGGCATCGCTGTTAATTAGGTTTTGTTCCCAAAACTACAGCTTGTTGATAAATGCTTTTATATCAGAAATCATTTCCGCTAGTTCTTTGTCGCTCCCCTGAAGCTGCAAATTAAGTTCGTCTAATTTCCTTGTAATGTCCACGAGAAAACCAAAATCTCTAAGCCAGATTGAATTTTCTTGTTCCGGAGTCGGTTCATCGCGTTGTTTGAAAAATTGAACTATGCCAGATAGGACATCATTAAAACGTTTCAGCACCCGTCCTCTACTTAACCATCGGACTTCAGAGTGAAGGAGTAGGTCCCCGTATTGACAGTCAATTTTATCGGCCAAGGTTTTGAATAATCTTCTTTGTAACGCTAGAGCTCTAATCTTGTTCACAATTTTTACCACCAGTTTCATAACGTTGTTTAGTTTCAGTAAATTTCCACATAATGCTTGCTGATGGGTAATGCAGTGGTAACAGAGAAATTGCGAAAAAGTTTCATTTTTACGACATAACGCCACCAGACCCTTATCACAACCTACCATAGCTGGAGCGCCATCGGTTGTCAAGCATACCATTTTCGATATTGGAATTTTCTCGGAAGAAATAATATTTTTTAAATGAGAAAACAACTCCTGTCCAGTAGTGTGTCCTTTCAGTGGAATAAACTTCAAAAGATCTTCTTTAAACGTAAAATCACTCAAAACCATCCTGACGAACACGGCCATCTGGGCAGTGTCAACGACATCTGTTGATTCATCCAGTTGAAGTGAAAAATAAACACAGTTATCTAAGTCAGTTCTTAACTGTAAAAAAATATCATTGCTCATTACTTCTACACGTCTCATCACTGTATTAGCAGAAAGTTGCATAGATTTTATAGCTGAAACTATCTCGTCTTTATTTCTAAAGTTGGCAAATAACGAATCAGCAGCTTCTAAAAACGCCTGTTTTATAATTTCCCCGTCTTCATAAGGTTTCTTTTTTTGTGCAATTATCTGGGACACACGGTACGAAGCTTCAGTTGCAGCCTTATTTTCGTCGACTGTTCTTAAAAATATTGATTGTTGTCCAATTAACTGCTTTTTTAACTGTTTCAGTTTCTCCTTTCTGGCGGCAGAATGTAGTGGGAATGATTTTTCAAAATTAGAATGTACAGTTTTATAATGTCTCTCAATACTTCCTTTTTTAGCAACGGAGACCGAAGTATTACATAACAAACACACATTTTTATCTTTAACTTCTGTAAAAAAGTATTGTTCTTCCCATTCCGAATGAAAGTGGTATGTCTTTACCTTCTTACAACTGCTTGCCATAATATTATTTTTTGTTGTTCTCTACTAACCCAACCGCTGGACGTTGGTTACGCGTTCAGTTTTAAACTAAGCGCAATGTCGCCGCGCCGTGCGTATTTATCCCGTTCAAAGCAATCCTGATCGTTCTCGAACACTAACGCGCTGGTCCGGCTGGTCGGCTTTAGCCGATTCTAGCTTGATGGCGTCAGCGGCAGATCGCTCACTGCAACGTTGCCGCTGTTTAAGTTTAATATTATGACAATTAGATTTTTTTGTGGAATTTTCGGAAGCTTCTCTGATTTTTGCAGTTTTTATTTTTTAAATTAAAATCGTTGTGAGAGCTACCAGAATTGCCTTCGCGAGCTACCGGTAGCTCGCGATCGAGAGGTTGGCGACCACTGGTCTAGGATATGGCGCGTCAAAAAATCCATGAAACCTAACTTTCTAATGTGTGGTAAGTAAGCTCCTGAGTCGATTTGGAGCATTTCTCTCATAGGATACATATATGGCAGAATGGCCATTTGCGATATAGAGGGGGGTGTAGAAGTCTGGAAAAGTTGAACCTAATCGTCTGGAAGCAACGATGTCAAAGCATCCATTTTTTATAAACCGAGAAAAATAGTGGCAGACAAAACTTTATGGCAGTTACGGAGGGGGATGGGGTTGAAGTAACCTGAAAAAAAGTGGATCCTAGTCGGATAAACTCAAGTGCGATTTTCTTGCTACAAGATGTACTTTTATGAAAAAATCGTGACAGACACCGCAGACTGGCAGTATCATGGTAATTTGAAATCAAGCCTGGGAGAATTCCCGAAAACTGTTGTAAAACAGTATAAAGTAGGTAAAAACTGAAATAATTTTCTATCGCTTGTCAAATAACTTCCATAACGACCGCACCAACATCTTACTTTTAAAAAATTACAACAAGATATACAACTAGACCTTGATAATATGCCAAATATGAGCCATCAACAATTTGAATAATGTTAAAAAGTTTAAATTTTTATTACATTAAGGCGAATAGGAAGAGTATGCTAGTAGAAAAAGACGAAATTATTTGTTTACGGAGAAGCAAATATATTATTTGGACAAAACTTGGTTGAATGAAGGCCATACCGCCTAGAAAGTTTGGCAAGACAAGAACATAAAAAGTTCTCGTCAAGCATTTATGGAAGGTCCAGGCTTCAGGCTTGAAACTACCTTCTGAGAAATGTCACCAGTTGTTTTGCATATTGGAAGCGCACAAGAATTTGTTGAATAGAAGAAAAAACTGGAGACTATCATGAAACATCTTGAACAAAATCGATCCTTTTGCGGTTGTAGTCATGGACAATGCACTCCGCCATGGTGGCCTTCTTAAAAAATTACCAACAAGTGCCTGGAGAAAAGATGACAGCCAAAATTCGCTTCGCGAATGATATATCCAGTTCGATTTTGCCTTTCTTAAAGCAAAATTATTAATGTTGGCAAACAATATTTTCCAAGAGACAAGCAATATTGTGATGATGAGATGGCTCGAAGTAGAAACATTGACGTACTTAGGCTACCACCCTAACATTGTGAGTTAAATCATATTGAACTTGTTTGGGCGGATATAAAGGCTAAAAACAGAATAGATGTTCGAAATATTCTTTTACTAGCTATTGCAGATGTAAATGCACAGAAATGGGAAAAATGTATAGACCACGCGAAAAAGGTGGAATCAAATATGTGGCAATAGTATATTACGTAACGTGTGCGGAAAGTGACATTTTTCACACTAGTGGGAAGTATTGTCTCACGAGGCGCAAGCCGAGTGAGACACTCCCACGAGTGTGAAAAATCACTTTCGCACAAGTAATGTACAATATTTTTCCTACGACCACCCATTTTACTAAACAATATGTAAATATCAGATCGTGTATATTGAGTTGCCTGACTAATGATACGTTTTATTTGTGACAATATATGTTTGAATATTGTTTCTATAAAAAGTGCACATGAATTTACAATTACTTTCATAGTGAAATATAGAAATAACGATAATTAATGTGTATTTGAAAATATTACAATAAGTAAGTACTTATTAGATACAACTGGGGAATAAATTCAATTACATACTTTATAGGGCGAGCATGCAAGTTTCAGGTCGACGATGAAGGCGGAGCCCTGAAAGCATGCGATCCCTGTAAATACACTTTCCGAGTGTGGCCCGTACAATATTTTTGACCACCAATAATTTGACAATAATCTAGGAATAGAATATTTATTGCCTAGTCAAGTTTCATAAATGCTCGTCTTCCATGCCTAGCCAAGTTTCATAGTCGTACTCGATGCCCAACCAATTTCAATAAATCTGGCGGAAAGTTTCTCATATCATCATAGTGACGCGAACCGTGCGCTATGATATCACCCTAGTGTGATATCATATCACAGGGTTCGCATGAATTCGATTAACGTGGTTTTCTTATTTAAATTTATCTACGTAATAACTACAAATATAGCACAAAACACAAATACGGGCGGGAATCGAACAGCGGTCCACTCCAACACTCTCCAAATTGTCATGACGGGTTAACCACTGAGCTACTATAAGATAGCTGTCAAAAGTTCTTATTTTAGGTATATCTATAGTATAGCTGTAGGAATTTTAAAAAATCAAATTATTAAGAATTAAAATGTCTTCTGTGTTATTTTGAAAATATTTTGCACTACCAACTGATTATTTTAAAAATAATCATATGTTGTAGGTACAGTTATTGATGTTTTCAAATAAATAAACCATCATATTTCGTAAATTTATCGCGGGATCGTAAAAAATATATACTAATTATAAAAGTGAAAAATAATAAAGTAGGCTTATGTCAAAATCTCAAATTATAACACAAGGCATAGAAATAGTTTTTGTGAAGTGTAAGTGAAATATTCATTACATAAAAGTGTAAACGAATTACAATTGTGAGATAAACTAAAACTAAAAAGTGTTAGTCTCTGTTTTTTTATTATAATGGAAGTTGATACTGATAGTAGGGAATGTACACCACCAGAAATTATCGAAGCGGCTCAAGCAACATCATTAAAGTTACTTCCTCCAAAATCAAGAAAAATATATGAACGCGCTTATGACCAGTTTTTGGCTAGGAGAAGAAACAAAGAAATAAAACCTTCATTCTCAGAAAATGTCCTATTGGCCTATATTGATGAATTATCAAAAAATAAAAATAAACCTTCCACATTATGGACTCAATATTCAATACTGCGTAGTACGATCTACGTTAACCATAATGTAGACATCTCAAAATAACTTAAATTAAGAGCATTTCTGAATAGGTTATCTGATGGATATAAGCCGAAAAAAGCCAAAACTTTTAGCAGTGAAGAAATAAATGAGTTTATAAACATCGTACCCGACGAAAAGTTTTTGTTTGCTAAGGAAAATTTTGATAAAAAAATAGCTAATTATACCTTTTTCAAATTTTTTAGGTGGCGCTAATTATGGGGATATCAGGAGCATGCCGCAAGCAAGAATTCGTTCAACTGACAGTTGATGATATAGAAGATTTAAAAACGAGAGCTATTGTAAGAATATAAAATACTAAAAACAAAGTTAACCGAAAATTTACTATTTCGGGTTTATTTTATAATATATATAAGAAATATGTAAATTGGAAACCGCAAACGAACCAAAAAAGATTTTTTATGAATTTTCAAAACGGAAAATGTACCCAACAGGTGGTCGGAATTAATAAAATAGGTAGCGTAGCGAAAACGGTGGCCACTTTTTTAAAATTGGATAATCCAGAATTATATACCGGTCACTGTTTTCGCAGGTCATCAGCAACTATTTTAGTAGATGCAGGAGCAAACGTGACAACCCTTAAAAGACACGGAGGGTGGAAGTCCTCAACTGTTGCAGAGGGATACGTGGATGACTCTGCCACAAACCGATTACATATTGCCAATAAAATAATGGGTGCGATAGCCTCTTCATCTAAAGAAAATATTCAACCAAGAAACAATTAATTTACAGATTTGTCATATGACACTGAAATTCCATCATCAACAAAAATATTAAACCAACCACAAGTAACCCAACCAATAGAAACAATTTTAAATCAACCAACAACAATATTGATCAGTAGCAGCATTCAAAACATCGATGAAAATATTGCCAGTAATATCACATCGTCATCTATGCAATTACCTATAACTTTTACAAACTGCCAGGGTAATTATTTTACGTTTAATTTTTATGCTGCTCCAGAAAAAAAATAACATACTTAATATCGATTTCATGAGTTAAATTTTTATATTCTTGCAGTAAGTTTACATCGTTTGTTCTTAGTTTTGTTTCTAATAAATTTCTCGTTTCCTTACTCTATTTTTTATCTCATTATACTATTATTAGATATGATTTGCCTCTAGTGTCATATGCGAACACAAAACCTAAGGTACTTTTTAAATATTTATGGCCATTGGAGAAATAGTGTACATAACTCGTTGGAAAGTAAATTTCACTCATTTCATTTCTGCACTCACCGATGTCAACATTATTTTTAAAAAACCATCACATTAAACAATACTTATTTGTTACAATTATTATCGTATGGTCGTAGGAAAATGTATTTTACAATGGATAACTCAGTGAATCAAGTTATTGTGAATTGAAATAAAACTAGTAGTGACTCAGAGGGTGAAAGCACTAAATATTTATATACCCGTATGCTATCAATATATTTACTTTCTATTAAATACACTGTTAAACAATAAAAATATTCCTTTCTTTTTACAATATTAATTTTTTGAATTTCTTTTACCTCCGCACTTCCGCTTATGAAGATACGTTTGTTCTCGATAAGAATAAATGAAACCGCTAGCGTTCAGTGCTATAGTAAAATTTTACAAGTGCTCCAAATCGAGTATCCGATGATATCGACTAATGTTATTTATAAGGTTAATCTATTTGGTATAGTGCGACCAAAAATCTAAGAAGGTCATAAATCACCAAACACTTGAGTTATTAGCAAACGGGCGATTCCAGCTGCCCTGGCCATTAAATTGTGTTTTATAGGTAAGTATAATGATATTGGGTTAAGATAATAATTAAGATAAATCGCTTGAATATAATTGAGAATTGTTTATGTATATATAATAGATAACACAACAACGTTTATAAACATCACGATAATTAATGCGATTATATTTCAGAAAGTTTACAATATTTAATTTGTTTACAATTAAATTTAATATATATATGCACTTATGAAGTTGCTGTTTTTGGCAAATAAGTATATGTATATAAGTTAAAGTATATTTATAAACAAAATTTCTGACGAAGATGTTTCACTGTCGTCATCCAAATTGATAATAAACTTTTCTTTGGGAATGTTTTCAATATCCATTGACTTTTTCACCTTTTTAATATGGGAAACACTTGGCCCAGTTGATATCAGAAATGTTTGCAGTTTCTATTTGAATAAGAGCTATTTATAAACAAAATTTCTGACGAAGATGTTTCACTGTCGTCATCCAAATTGATAATAAACTTTTCTTTGGGAATGTTTTCTATATCCATTGACTTTTTCACCTTTTTGATATGGGAAACACACTTGGCCCAGTTGATATCAGAAATGTTTGCAGTTTCTATTTGAATAAGAGCTATCGCAGTTGAACTTAAGGCTAGAGAAGTATTATAACTTCGAATTGCTGGCTTAAGCTAATATCATATATGTTCAATTGGGTTAAACATATGGAGGAGGAAGTTAGCACCGTATGTTCGAAGCTTTCATCCAATGAATCACAAAAATATTTCTTTTTCGTCGAATAACTGCGTAAAACTACTAGTAACTGTTTGTTTGTCGTTTTCCTCATAGTGCATATCATTATTTAACATATATTCTTGTATAGTGGCTTTGGTGTCATTAGAACATGGTGCTTTATCTAGCCTTCGACTTTGATAGCTAGCATTATCCATGACGATAATACTGTTGGGTGGAATTTTTGGTATGAGTTTATTTTGGAAACAGTTTTCAAATAATTCGGCTGCAGTATCCATGGTAATTGACTAAGAGTCCCTAATATTCTTTGCCGATAAAGACAACGCATTTGGTATAGAACCATTTTTGGTTCCTGCGTGAATTATCGTAATGCGTTTTCCTTTATTAGTTTACCACAAGTCAGATGCGTGTACCTAACTTTTGTTCGGAATATCATGTCGTCATTCTAAATTCGTTTATTGCCAATAAATATTAAAATCTCCATTTCTTAAGGCGCACGTATTCAATTCGGATTTTGCAGCTACTAGTGAAGCGACACAATGGAATATTAGGTAGGTAATGACTAAACGTTGTCTAACTTTTATTTCTGAAATTGGAAAGCGGTCAGTTCTCACAACAGTCTTCTTTTCCAAAACTGGTAGGTAATTTATTTTGTAATCGTAAATAGACCATTATACTCTGGTTAATAGCCCATTCGTACTCAAAGTCTGGTGGCCAGGTAAGTAGATTTTATTATTTACACGCATTTAAACAAAAATAATAGAGAGATCACTATTATTAAAATTAAATATTTTAATCCGGACCTGGGAATCTTTGAAGGCGCGTCAGCTACGACATTCTTAGATTTCTGGTTTTACTATATCATTTCATTTTTTACGAACTTGAATTTAGAGACCACCGATAATTAAAAGTGTGTCGCCATTATTTGAATGTTAGGTTTTCAGTTTTAACCTACATATATGTGACGTTCAGTATCAAACTTACATTTTCGCCTGTCTTTGCCGAAACGAAATAACTTAAAATTCCAGTTTCGACAACGAATCGCTGGGTTTTGTCCAATTTTACAGTTCGTTTGTGCTCCATATCAGCTACAACATATTAATAACAAAATTGTATATTGAGAAAAGTTACATATGTTTGTATATTACATTTATTTCCAAAAATTGCTATTTGCTTCGAATTATCAACAATGTTCCTTACTTCATTCAGCCACATTAAAGTATTTTCGAAGCTTTGAATGTTTGTAATATCATATACTATAATAACAATCTAAAACAAATGTTAATTAATCCGATTACATTAAAATCAGTACGCTGCGAACCTTGCTAGAGAACAGACTTTACTAATTGCCGATTTCATAGTTATATAGTCAGTGTAAAAACCGCGATGTCTTCAGAAAATGATGGATCCTTCTCGGAAATAGAGGTGGATGAGAACGGAACTTGGACAAAAGTAAGAATAAAACGAAAAAGACCATGTAAACCAAAAAATATATCCAATACAAAGAATAATACCATCGACTAATTTAAAGGTTTTACACCAAGGGCACAGAGTAAAACACAAACAGATAATAAAACAAAAACTAACCCACACCAACAAGAACCATCCAATATCATTAACCAACCAATAAATCACAACAAAAATAAAACACTGTACCTATCAGATATAATGAAGACTATTACAAATAAGAAATACGATGATTTACTTTATCCAAGCCACAACAGAACGTCCCCGAATTCTAACAATGATGAAAGAATCAAAACAAAAATAGAATTTGTTTTAAAAACTAATAATGAAAAAATAGGGTGGTAGAAATCTTATAAAAACTAAAATAAACATAGTAACAAGCTACAAACAAACCAATACTAATAAACTTCCACAAAAGCAATCAAAAGATTCTTACTCAGTAGTTATAGCTAATGTTGAATACGAAATTGAAGATTTTACTATAGGTGCATATATCACCGCAAATAAATTAAAACATAGGTAGGTAATGCAAAAGAACTGTTGCTAAAAATACTGGAAAACCCACCAAACTAATTAGTATTATTAGTATTTCATTATTATTACTTACACTAACGCCCTTGACGATGAAAAATATATGAATGAAAGTAGACCAGAATAAATACAAAAATTAAGAAAAACATTTGTAAATAACTTCAACATAGACACAGATATTGTTCTCGGGTAGCCGTACCCTGAGAATGAATCCCCTAAAAGATCTATCGAAGAACACAAAAATTACCAATACATTAAAAATGTTTAAATTCCTACCAGGCTCTTTTTTAAAAGAAAACTAGAGATACACTACACCAGATCTATTTTTACATACAGAAAATCTTAACAACTTTTACATCAGCTCTTGGTTCAAACCATTTGAGCATACATTCGAACTAGACATGGACATTAATCCAATCCGGTATACACCAGGTGATAAATGAGGCTATGGGTGCATTAGTGGACTAACCCATATTAAGGTTAATAGAAGATAAATGGGTTTACGTTTTGTATGAAATTTGTCTGTGATGTACTGATCTTAGTTTTAAGTATTTTGTATCAAATCAATTTCAGATCGCGAAATTGTATTGAAAATGAGATATAATTATAAGATACCTTGTATATTGACAAGGTATCGACATTTTAATGTGGCTTAGTCCACTTTGCTTAATTGTTTTTTCGACTTAATTCCGATTTTAGTATCAAACAACAATGGAAGTTTTAACAGTATTTTTAATATCCAAACACAAATAATTTTTCAATTGGCAGAAAAAAAAACAAGCATACTGCTCTATGACATAACTGAGTTGAAGAAAGTCTTTTAATTAAAGTTTTCTCTTAATCATCTTCTTCCAATGATCCAATTAGATCTCCGCCTGATGACTGAGTCGAGGACTTCAAATTTTCATAAAACTTGTGATGCAGAGGAGGGATAAGTTCCATGAGTTGAAGAAGATCCTTCTTTTTTGCCTCATTTATTACATTGCCGTTGGGGTAGAGTAGTGGAAGTGCATTTTGAGTCAATACCTTTTTTTTTCTTTTGCTGATGTCAACCTTTTCAAAATAATGATCCTCTTGGTTTGAGTATTTGTACTGGATTGTATCAGGATATTTTCTATCAAATCGCAACCATTGTGTTTTTAACCATTCCACCTTGTTCTTGGCGTCAGACATTTTTCGGTTCGTAATGTTGTCCTCGAGCACCTTGGTAGAATAGAAATTGTGTTTTCCCATTTTGATTACTGTAAAGGGATTTTTTTTCTTTGCATTCCTAATTACGATATGCCAATCTTTAGAAATAAAAATATTAGGATGAAACTTTTTTTCCTTTTCTCAGGCCAAAATCCTGATCACAGGGAAGATACGAGTGACCACTGACTAAAAATTTGTGGTCAATTACTTCCACAGTATAATCTGGTGACGCAGTGATGTAATTACAGAGCACAGACATTTTTATATTGCGGTTCTGGCCTCCGCATTGATCGGAGTACATTATAAGTTTTTTTGAAGTTACAAAGTTCTTGATGTAGTATAAAAGGCAAGAGCCTATTTCTTGGGTACCTCTTGAGGCAACTGTTTCATCCCATACAAACATGAAAGAACGATCAGTTCCCATATCGTGAATACCGAAGCAGTAAGTCCATAGTTGTCTTTTATAATAGCATATTCCTGTTGTTAGTACCGGTGTTGGCAGAGTTTTCATCAAATCAAAACATATTACGGAGATCTCTCCATTTCTCGAAATCTCAGTGTCAGTTTTGAGTCCCTCTCTGGCACTTTCAGGTTTCCTCTGATGTAATTCTCTGTAAATTTCCAATTGTCTTTTTTGTGTTTCATCTCCTGCCTGGATTTTTATATTAAAAAGATCACACTTCTTACAAGAATCTGTGATTGGGGGATGGAAGTGTAAATTGAATTCTGTATTGAATATTTTTCGGAAAATTAAATAAGATACCGGATTTATTGTTTCAGCCTTATACAGCTCAAACATTTTGCCAATGCTTAAATCTGGTGAAAGATACTTTCTATGGTTACTTTTTTCCCTGCTATAGTGAGATTCATAGCAGGGGAACTTCTCGATGAAATGTTTCACCTCCTTTCTCTTTTCATCACTTGTTTTATTGGCTGGTGCATGTTTTCCTCGACGGTTGTATGGAGGAGGTGTTCCAACTGATTTGTTCTTCAGTAGTCTGTCAAGCCTGCCAGCAGAAACCTGGAATAGTTGAAATAGAAAATTATTCTGCATAAATTATCGAAATAAAATACAAACCTGTAGAACAGCTTGGAAGAATGATTTGCAAACCTTTTGCTCTATACCATCTACGTCCGGCAAATAATATATTCTAGTTTTCTGACTTCTATTGTTTGGATTTGCAATGTATGTACGTAGTTTGTTCACCACTTTTATCAAAGAGAATAAGTAAGAAGTAAGTTGAAGGTTTTTATAGAATAAAAATTCGAATGTAGCTCATTTTGCCGTTCTTGAGTAATCTTAAGAGAGCATTTATTTTTGCAAGTACATACAATTGGACTGAACTGTTTTGCTGGAACAATTTTTCCAGATTTTGTTTTATATTCCTCATCGGCACATCTCTTCTTTTTATCAATAACTCTCTTCCATCTTTCAGAATTGCGTACTCGCTTTTTTGGTTTAAGAGTTGTTGCTGCTATAACTGATCTCGTTTGCTCAGTTGACTGGTTGCTCAAATGTTCAGCTTCTGTGTCAGATGGAATATACTCGGACCCAGAATCCGCGAACTGATCAGATTCTGACGAGGCTGTAAAAATAATTTACCACTCAAATATTTTAGTGCAATAGTGGACCAACCCACAAAATTATGAAAACTTTTAAGGCAGAAATTGATTGATATCAACAGACAAATAATGTTGATAGAGTAGATCTTAATAAATCATTATTTTGTTGTATGAATAATCCCCAAGATTGAGAACATTCTGAAAATATCTTTAGTACAAAGTTATAACCTTCAAATTGATAAGAACAAGTTTTCAAGTAAATAATTCTTTTAAATGGAACATAGCATAACAATAAATAATAACTTACCTTCTATTGCAACTTCCATTACACTATTGATACTAAATGTTATTATTCTCTAGAATATTTGATTATTTATACACAACAGCATGCAAGTAGGGCTACATAAACAAATATAATCAAGAAGCACAGTGGACTAACCGGACTTGATCCACTTTGCTACTTAGCAGTCACGTCAAACTGAAAACGGCAAAAGTAGTTTAGTGTAGCCATCTAGTGATCAATAGGAAAAGTTGACCTGGTCCATTTTGCAGCCGATAATATATGAAAATAGGAGTTGAATAATGCAATAAAAGCAAATTATTTTTTTTTGTGGGTTATTCCACGATTGCACTCATAGCCTCAAATATAATCTGAAAAAGTGCAACAATGAGAAAGTAAATGAAATAACGGATAATTATGTAAATACATACCACAAAATGTATAAAGCAAATATTATACACTTCAACAAAAAACTATGTGAGACAATCTTGGAAAATTCTCCTAAAAACCAGACTTATACTCACGAATTACCGCCTTTTATACTTAGACTGATAAAATAAAAAAGAAGGCTATACAGAGAATACAGAATAAATCAGAATCCTGATTTCAAAACACAAATGAATAACTTTAATAAACATATACAAAAAGTAATTTGGGAATACAAAACAAATAAATGGATAGAAACTTGTGAAGAAATAAATAAGAAGGGAAATACATACTGGCGCGAAATTGATAAGCAGATATAAACAGCAAACCAATAATATCGAGGAAATAATCAAAGAAAATAATAGACTATTTTTAACAGACGAAGAAAAACTAGAAATATTTTCCACTACAAAGAGTGTACTCATCCCAATTTTAATCAAGAATACTACCACAATATACAAGAATGGATGCACGAATACACTAACCGAAATTTAAAAATCACTAATCAAACCATAGATGAAGAAGACTATTTTGAAAGTTTACATAAAGGAAAAAATTCCTCTCCAGTTTATGACTGTCACGAAAACTATTCTGAGAAAACTTGACTACAACTTACATCGATACATCATTAAAATGTTTGAATACTGCTTAACAAACCACTATTACCCCGAATGCTGGAAAATAGGAAGGGTAATAAACATTCCAAAGCGTAACGCAGACCATACAAGGGTACAAAATTATCGACCAAAAACCGTACTTAGTAACCTAGGCCAGAATATATAAAAAATTATAATAGCAAAGCTCATCGAAGAAGATAAAATGAAATGCGTGGTTACCAGTTCGGCTTCAAACAAAATAACTCTACTGTACATCCTCTGGTCATACTTAAATCAATAATAAGGGTACTTTACCCTTGAGCAAAATTCATATTTTTGACATACCTCCTATAAGACTAAAAATAATAATATCTGATAGTTGCATTTTGGATTTTAGGCTAAGCAGAGATTTTTATAAAATATGACTTTTTTCCTAAAATTGATAATAAAAAAGTTGTCCATTTATATTCAACTTTTTGGGACACAGCGTATATATGAAACCAAACCTAACGAAAATAACAAAGCAAACAATAAAGACATCAGAACTAACACATTTTAAGCTATAAAATCAAGAATTTTGCTCAAAAATACATTGAGTTGGTTTAAAATTATTATAGTAGACTTAGTCAAAGAGGTATGTATTACAATCTAAATCAGAGGAAACCAAAAGAAAACGGTGGAATAAAATTAAACAAAAAGAGATGGAAATAATATCTGAAAGATAAAACAAGTAGCTATAATAAATATGAGGAACCAAGGAGGAAAGGAAAATATGTAATGAGTATAGCTAAGAAAAAATAATGAATATTGAATATTTTGGCACAAAAGTAGATTTCTATCAGAAGAAAAGAGCTACGTTATGGCCGGTACGCATATGAGCACGTACGCGAATGAGGCAACACGAGGACGAACCATTTGCTTCGGATTCGAGACAGAAAACTGTCGGGTTCTTTCAAGTGGACGCACGAGGCGTTGTAAGGCAACAATCCATGAAATGTGGCGGGCATTCTTGTTTTTTTTTAAGTTTAAAGCGTTTAAAAGTGTTAATATCTTATACTTCAATTTTTTAAATCTCAGTCATTCCTTGCCAAGCTTCTTTACTTTTACTCGTGTTTAAAAAAAATGGGTCGATTGGTTTCCATAATATCTCCTTCTTTTGATATTCTTCAAGGATCGTTAATAAAAAATATTTTTCAAGTTTTAATCGACAATATTTTTTATTATTATTGTTGTTCCTGCACACGTATCTACACTCCTACTACTACTACCTCTAGACAGCCTCGCCTCAAAAAGTTTGTCTCGTCCAGACTGAGCACGCAACAGCATGAGCCTTAAGGCTCATTGTCACATCATGCCAGTGTATTCGGCCGAGTAAAATTCGCGCGCATCACTTGCAGAACATTTCGTATTCAAATTTGCCAGTTTACTGGCATGCTTTTTTGCATGCGAGTTCAGTTGATATTCTTAGACTTGTAGCAGCCTCCTAGATCTAGATCCACCGCAGATGCCAACACAAGCGTATTTAATTGAAAACAAATTAGTAAAATGACTAATCAGACTAATCAGGTTATAAAGTGTTGTATGATAACTTAACAGCAGTTTTAGTTGATGAATTAGACGAAATAATGGAAGATATTTTGAGTGAACAAAAAGCATACTCCCGCTTGTGTTTATTTTTGTACTCATTACTCTTTAGATTCCACAAACATTCCTCGTTTATGTAAAGTTCTATAAAATTAATAGTTTCTTTTTCACCCCACTTGTGCTGCCCACTCATTTTTTAAATTTACACATCAACATAACCTACGAAACGTCTACAAGAAACGTGCTAGTAGTGGAACCCCCACTCTTTACTAGCACGAATAACTAGAGCTGAGTCCAAGTGAACTCGCAAGCGAGTGCACTAGCACCAGTGACTGTTCACACATACGAAATGTTATGTTAGTAGATGCGCGCATTTTACTCCGCCGAGTACATTGGCGTGTGATAATGAGCCTTTAGTTTGATGTACCGCCACAGCATATAAAACACACAGCAGAGACTCTTACTTGGCGGGAACAAAATACGCAGCTATTCGCGCATACCGCCCTCCGGTGTAAAACGTCTCAGATCAGTGACGAGAATGCAGAAGGAGCTAGTCGTAACCATAGTCGTACGTAGCTGGGAGTCTTTTAATCGGTAGATATAAAAATTCGCTTCGTTACAAACGAATCGAACTACCTACTTCCCAACGCGGTGATATAGCTAAATAATAAATATCAATATTTCACATCACTAGAACAGCTTACCTATATTCTATTTTTATAATTATCTATGTAAATTTAAAAAAACATAATACTCTCATGTTTACTTTACATTTTTAAGGACGGCCCTGCCACCGGTACCAAAATAAAGTTACAGCCAACTCTGACATTTACACCCAAATGGCGTCCTCAAGGTCACAGATTTTCAATAAATAATATCAAAGTGCCGACGTTAAGAGTCTGGCCTGCGTGTTCATTAGGCTGTGGTACCGCCAAGAAACGGATCGTGTCTAGGCCGAAGGTATGTGGGGTGCGAACGGATGCGCATGCCTCGTTCAAACGTACACATTTATATTCTCATGCGAGTTGCCTCATTTTATTTTAAACATTCTTTATTAACAGTTTTGTTTCCCTTGTACAACAATTATGAAAAATAATACATAATGCCGATGACCTGGTTATTTTTTCTTCCTGTTGTGTGCGTCTATGTTAGTCATGGCTCCTTGCTGGCAGCATTATCCATATGTTTTTACTATCTGCAACAACAGTGTCCCTAGAATATTTCGGCTAAGTTACCCCTGAAAAGTAGCTGAAAAACAGGGTTTCTAACATGATTGGGGTTTAGTTTTCGAGAAAGCAACATGACTGACGTTGATTTGAATTTAATTTATATATTTGGAAGGTTATATATTGTGTGATAATTAGGTTTGAAGTTAATCAACCTTGTTATGTAATTAGCGTGCCATGCAGAAGCCTACACCCACTATCTCGGATGTCTCCTGCGCGATTTGCGTCTTTGAGTTTTGTACGAAAATCTTCTGGAAGACAATTGTTTTAAAAATTTTATGAAATTTTTGTTATAAAGTCTTTGATAGTAGGCATATCGGCTTTGTCATGTAACCAATAATTTTTAGGTAGTCTGGGGTAACAGTGTTTGATTGCCATCCGGAGACACCTGTTTTGTACCATCTGTAGGCAGTGGAAGTTGTGTTTAGTTCCGTTATAATAAACGGTAGAGGCATATGTAAGTATGGGTCTGATTTTGTATTTATATGTAAGTATTTTGTTGTGCGTTGTTAAGTTACTGTGTGTACAAATGAGTGGATACAGTTTGCTCATTGCAATATTAGCCTTACGTATCTGTTGCATAATATGAGCGTTTGCGTTTGTATTCGCTTATATAGTATACCCTAAGTATTTTAGGGTATTACCAGGCTTGATAAAATGTCCATCCACGCAAAGCTGCGATTGCAATGATGTGTTTTTTTAGCTATTCTCCTGAGTAATAAATACTCTGTTTTGGAAGAGTTGATAACTAATTTGTGGTGGTGTAGGTATGGTAAGATTTTTGTATTTATATGAGTTTGTACAGTGTCGAGTGCGTGATCTGGATTCTGTGCAGTGGCTACGAAACAAGTATCGTCGGCATACATTGCGGTTAACAGGTATGGGGATGTTGGGAGATCGTGGATAAATAGGGAGTATAACAAAGGAGATAAGACCTACCCTTGCGGTACCCCCGCTTGAATGGAGTATAGCCCCGAGACAGTGATGTCTACTTTAGAATAGAATTTTCTGTTCGTTAAGTATGAATATAAATTTTTTATTAAATAATTAGGAATTTCTAATTTGATGAGTTTATTTATTAACCCCTCGTGCTATACGGAATCAAAAGCTTTCTGCACATCTATCGTTACCATAACTGCTTTATTTTTGTTATGAAACCCCTCTCTTATGTGGCTTACCACTCTAATTATTTGAGCTACGGTACTATGGCCGCTTCTGAATCCGTACTGCTCTGAGGGGATAATATTTTGTTTTTCGACAAAATGTTTTAGTCTCACTAAAATAATGTTGTCAATCACCTTTGCTATATTATTAAGAAGAGATATTGGTCTTTAGCTATCTACATAACACGGTTGCTTATTAGCTTTGACGATTGGGATAACGTTTGCTATCTTAAGCATATCGGGTTATTGGCCCGTTTTGATAATATAATTGTACGATTGCTTTTTTTTGGTATATTTTTAAGTAATATGTTGTATTGTATCTGATTCTGGTGCTGTTTTGTTTTCAGTTGTTGTTTTGTGTTGTATATTTGTGTGCATGTAGTTAAGTTTTTCGTGTTTGCGGTGTAATATGAATTTATGAATTGGTGTACTGTGTGAGTGATGTCTTTATGATATTGTGTGTGTTGTGCGTGATTTATAAAGTTGCTTGGAAAATACTCTCCGAACTTTTCTGCGATTTCTGGTGCATCAGTATATGTTTTACTGTTATGAATTATTTTGGGTATGTCGAATTGTTTATTATTAAAATGTCTGGCGATTTTCCAGAGAGAATTGTCTTCCGGATTTAGGGTGTCTAAAAATTTTCCTCATTCTTTGTTTTTATGAGTTGCGACTAAGTTGTTAATTTCGTGTTGGTATTCTCTCAATGTGTTATGATCATTTATGTTCCTCATTCTATGCCATATTTTTCTCATAATCTTTTTTTCGTGCATTAATTGAATTATAGTGTCCGGTAATCTATTTTTAGTTTGAGTTATTTTTATTAATTGGGTAGATACATTTCTGGGTTTTAGTATTATATTTTGTAGGCTTATTATTGTCTGGGTTAGTTTTTGTACTTTATCAATTTTTTCAGTGATTGTAATGTTCTCATTAATGTATTTTCTGAATTTTAACCATTTAGTGTTTCGAAGTTATAAATTATAGGTTTGTTGTGATTTAGGATGGTATGAGTCAATTTGAGGTGGATAAGGACGGGATAGTGGTCGGAGTTAAGATCAGTTAGGGTTTTTATTTTGGTTAAATTATCGATATTTTTGCCTATTGAAAGTTCTGAAATGCTGGGGGAGTGGTTTGCGGCATAAGGAAAGTAGGTGGGTTCTATAGTATGAAATACGTTACAATCCGAAAAATCGCAGAACTTCATGAGAGTATTACCATTAGCGTTAGGGTAGTTGGTGTATTGATTCCACTGCGGATGTTTGCAGTTGAGATCACCAACTACCAATACTTTATTGTGTGTATTGAATATGTTGTGAAAGTTTGTAAGTGTGAGTTTGTTTCCAGGCGGATTGTATGCTCCGACTATTTTAATTTTATTATCAAAAAAGATCGCGGTATGCTCAATTGATGTATTAATTTGTTGCAGGATTTTGAAATGTATGCCTTTTCTGATTAATAATTCGATTCCACTACCGTCGACATCACCGGAGCGGTCTTGTCTGTATAGACGATATTCTGGGTTTCTGAAGTTTATTTTTTTATGTGATTTAAGAAATGTCTCTATTAGAAAGAAAATATCTGGTTTGTGGATTTCGAGAAAATGTCTGATTAAGGGTAGTTTATTTTGTACTCCACGTACATTGCAGAATATTATTTTGATGTTATAGCGTTTTTGAAATTCTGTTTTTTTAACCTACCTGCCTATATGTCATAGTCGTCGATTCTAGCTACAAAGTTGTTGTAAATAGTAAATTTTTCAATTTTGCTGGAGGCCTTCTTCGTCTCCTGAAGTAGATCGCCAACTGCCCTTGTGAGTTCATCCAGGTTTACCAGCCAATGCAATTCACGAAACATGGCGTTTAATTCACTGAATTTGTTGACGTCTGTGGTTTGCATAGAATTTTTGGGTTGTGCGGAGGGTTTTTGTGATTGGGGGTGGCCTTTCTAGTTTGGGGGTGATATTTCGAGGGAAGGCTAGGAAATTCGGTGTTTTTGTCATTCTGGAACCAGGGGTTGTTTTTCGGAGGGGGAGCAGGGATGAATTTTTGGGGGGTAAGTTTAGTTTTTTGGTTTGTTGTCCGCTTTTCTTCTAGCTAAATATTCCTTTTAATGAATTCCGGGCAAATTTCTGCATTCGCTTGATGCTCACCCCTGCAGTTGGCGCATCTGGCTGGGGTTGTTCTCTCTTTGGTGCAGGTGGGATCCGGCACACTTAAGACATCTGGGAGCTCTGCCGCAGTTTGATGTCGCATGTCCCCATAGCTGACATACGTGGCATTGAATTATGGGTTTATTTTGTCTTCTGAACGCACAGATGACTCTGGTGTGTTCGATAACACGTACGTTTTTATTCAAATATTCGAGGGTCGCCTTGACGTCGGTGACGACTAGGTAGAGTGGACGTCCTTTAGTTGTCATCCTGAAGATGTCTCTCACTTGAATTTTGTGGATGCTTTCGATTTCTTCTTTGATGTCGGTCAGCTGGAGCCCCTCAGCAAGCCCTCGTAAAACAAATGCGTGAGATCTCTCGTCATGTCTGGAATAAGTGTGAAACTAGACTTTTTCGTTTTTAAGTACAGTTTTCAAATTTTCGTATATTTAATTTCAAATGGCTTTTTAGTTTCCTCCTTGAGCTTATTTACCATCTCGCGATGGTGCGAGACGTTTCCCTCGATTAGTATTGGAGGGCAGTTTTCTGTGGTTTTTTATTGTTTTGGGGGCAGCAGTGTTTGTCCTCTTCGGTTCCTGCGATGTTGCTTCTTCTTCGTCAGTTGAAAAGTCCGCGTCATTGATTTTTCGGAAATGGGTTTTTTTCAGTTTTTTTTGAGTTGTTGTGGTTTTTTTGTCGTTTTTTTCTTCGTCGTCTGATAAGTCTGTTAGCGATTCATAGTTATTCTGAGTGATAATAGGATCGTTGTTACGAGTAGTTTGACTCAGATTTGGAAATTTTTGGTTTGCCTCATTTGCGTGTGATCTCATATGCGTACCCGCCTTTATAGAATTGTGAAGAATGTAAGAAAATGAAGTTAGCTGGAACTGGATCGAAATAGGTAAGTAAAAGACAAGGCACAGATGGCCACATTCTCAATAAAGTTCGGAACTGATAGAAGGAGTACTTCAAAGAATTTTTTATTCACTGATAAGATGGAGACCTTTAACAGGAAATGAGGTATACTGTCAACACGAGACTAAACAGTAGAAAAGAATCTCTACAACCAATGTGACTGGAATGAAACTGATTTTTGACACACGATTTATAGGTCTATAAAATTTCAAAATACAATCTTAAATTCAAGAACATAGTCTAAAGTTTATATCTAACTTTTTAATTAATTAATTTTTCAATATGCGAAACTTGACTAATCTAAATATAGTTTTATGCTATATCCGACAGATCTCTTAAGATTTTATATGCATATGAATATCATAAATGATTTAAATTTCATGATATACACAGAAAATGAACTTTTTTATACAGAATTATATCGTCAGAGTTTAGCAAATGTGATACTTACATTTGAATTAAATAAATAATTCTTCAACATTTTTTCGTTCAACTGAATTCCACCGATATCCGAAACTCGCACTGAGATTTCTTTCTTTTTAGATAGATCAATTCGTTTAATATAAAAATCTGCACCCATCGTTTGAACGTAGTATCTAGTAAATTCATCGTAACAAAATCTTCTAACAATGCTTGTCTAAAACAAATAACAACATTTGACAATAACTAATAATTTTCTAATTATAATCGAAAATTTTCTAACGTCCTAATATATCAAATTTTTAGTGGGATCATTAGATCTTTTTATATTTCAAGAAGGGCGCATTTGAAAGCAGAAAAATAACCTAAAATTGATTGTCCATAATATTAACCAGTTCTTTTATTCAGTCTTGAGTTTCGAATAATCTATATGGCTTAGATAATTTTTTGACGGCAAGAATATCAAAGGAGGAAAAGTAAGTATGTCTTTTTTAAGCTCGTTTACCATATTTTCCATAACAATTTGAGCGCTATCAGCGGCCAGCGTAGTGAAAAGTTCCATCAAAATTCAACACCAATGACGGTAGGATCCGGTTACGAGTGATTATCACCTATCGGAACAATAAAATTTCGAAATATGTGCCCGCATCGGAATGAAATAAAGTATAAATCAGTAAGGTTCATACTGCAGTCTCATCTTTGGTTTAGTTATAAGCCAAATTATTTATTTTACTCAAAATACGTCCTAAATCCTAATTTGAGGGGTTTAGTGGAAATTGCACGATTGTATTGTAGATAATAGAGTGAGAGTCAAAGCTTGCCAGACATCATACGTTAAATTATAAGTAAAGGTAGGAAATTTTTGTGTGCATTTTCACTACAGTAGGTAAAAATGCTCGGGGGTTACAAAACTTGACCAACGATGACTTAGCCAGGTATCAGGTAATACAGGAGCGCAATAAATTGGCTCAGTTATGTTAAAGTATAAAGTCTGGCTTTTATATATGTTGTTTAAACAACGATTTTATAACACTATTTATAACACTATTTATAAAGCCAGACAAATTTGAAGCGTTTGACACACCTCCAGGCCCAGTATAAAGTCGAAAGAACCCGAGAGATCGTTGTCAGAAACAGATATACAACAGACGACAGGAGTTTGACGTAGATCGGCCATCCTGTTAGGGGTTACTTTCCATACAAACTTTTGACAGCGATAATTGTGTTATAAGAAAGTTATTTAAATTAGTGTTTCGAAGCTATTTTGTTATTTCTATAACCGTAAGTACTTTTTGCATATTACTTATATTTGGAAGAAATCCGTAAAATACGTAATGGTGTCATATTCTAAAATTGGGAGAAATTTAACTTTTTAAAATATACTGTATATGAATATTATTGAAGTTTATTCAAAATATATTCAACAGTACATTACAGCACTTATTTTAAAATATACTTGCATAACTAATAAAATAAAACCACTTTGTAAAAATAATTTTAAAAGGTCACAAATCACACAATCAACAAACTTTGTTTGAAAAGTAGACACTGACCAACCCTAACAACATGGCTGATCATACGTCATCACTTCGGTCGTCTATAGAAACTGATCGGATTAAGAACTAAAGAATATCTAAAGGTACAGTTTAGAAAAAAATATCAGCTATTCTGGCTTCCAACGGATATAGGTTATCTCGTATTATGGAATATCGCGAAATACTGTTTCTGTCTTCATATCTAGAGGAAAAAGGTTTCCGCGCGGTTGTCAATATTCTAACAAAAAAAGAAACAAACTGGACATCATTAACTGAAGAGATTTAATAAACTTCCTCACTAAATTGATGCCAAATATTGAAAATTTATTATCAAAGCATCCTTTTCACTAAGAAGCGTTTATTTTTACTTATTGATTTTATGTCATACATAGATACTTTCATTTTATTTTGGCATGTTTTAATATCGGTTTCAACAATAAACATATAAAAATTTATGTGTTTTTCATTGTTTTTTTCTTCTTCTACATCTAACTACAGTTAGACATCTGTCAAAACACACAAAACATTTGATGTTAATGAAATTTCAAAAATATAATATAAGCCAAACCGGAAAACATGGTATGTGGTCTGAGACAAAAAAGTTTGGGGACCTCTGCTTTAACGTATGTCAGATAGTCTACATGCATTTTGTTAAAGCTTTCTTTTCTTTTATATTTTTTATGTCTGGTTTTAAGTGGTTTCTTAATTAAACGAGAAATCCGTAAGTGATAACAATTTTTTGCAACCAATTTCGAATTTATTTAATTTTATTATAGTGTTACGAAATCGCATACTGGTGTAGTCCCTGAAGCCGGCGCCCTGTCTAATTCAATGTTATCGAAAGTTAAAATTTTGGCGAGGGCGCACGGGATTTCTCATAAGGACTGTTTTTTATGATTGTTTTTATAGAGGGGTTTCTAAGAAGGTTGATCGTTTGTTGGATGCCGAATTCTAGAAATTCCAGAAATCCGAATGTTCGAGGGGATTTTCGTATACAGGGGACTATATGGAGACGTGAGTTTAGTTCATAATTTGATCTCTTGAGCAGAACAGTGAACTTAAAAGTGAATTGTGTTTAATATAAATTAGAAATTAGTTAATAGTGAACAGTGTATTTAATATAAATTAGTTGAATAGTTGAGTGTATAAATAAATTACGTAAGTTGACATACCGTCTGTATGAATTTAACCCACCCGTAAAGAGAAAGTAGTTTAAATAAATAAGAAATACATTACATTGATGTCAGGTGTGAGGTAATATAAATAAATGGGTACGTAAAAATAAGTAAAAGACTAAGTGACCTGAAAGTGGCAGAACTAAAAGCAGAATTGGAAAATCGCAAGTTAAAAACGGCCGGAAAGAAGAGTGTATTAGTAGAAATACTCAAAATGGCACTGGAAAGTGACGGCTTAGATCCAGAAACATTTTTATTCAAAGACGAGGTTTCAACCTTAATCTCGTCAATTTCTGCTAATACGGACGAGACGATATCTACTATGACGAACTATATTACTGTCAATATCTTATCAATGAAAAATGACATTGCCGCTAACATCGAAAATAAAATTTCGACTCTACAAACGGATATCGAGAATAAGCTTACAACGATGGACGATAAAATAAGATCGAATATTGAGAATAAGATGACAACGATAGACGAGAAAATCAATGAGTTAGAGACAAATATGGCAGATTTAAGAACACTAGATACGTCAGCGGAAGAAAAGAAGATCGAACATATAAAATCCTGTAAGCTAGATGTTCGGAACATATCCGAACCATTATTTTATTTAAATTTAGATAGGCAGGGCCTGTCCGTCAAAAAATTGATTTATATTAGGGGCTGTGGGAAGCTGCGGTAAAAGGAGCAAAGAGGCCCCTGTTCCGGATTATCGGTAACGCGCAACTCACATTCGAGGAGTTGAGCACTGTATTGGATCAGATTGAAGCCATTCTAAATTCCAGACCTCTGTGTTCTCTATCAAGTGACCCAAATGATTTAGAGGTTTTGACTCCTGGCCATTTTCTATTTGGTCGTAGCCTAACTTCTTACCCTGAACGCTTCGAAACCTTCGAGATGATGTAATGGAATCCAACATGAAGAAACTGGCTATACCTAAGATAGCGAACAACCAGTTGGATTGGCGAGTCATTAGGAACATTGTGTAGGTGATCTTCCAAGATATCTGTGTCCACATATTAATTTGTAGCTACACTACCCGTTATCGGTACTCGATGAAGACGGAGCCCTGTTATTTCCATACGACCGGTAGATGTGTAGAAATGAGTCCAGTTGCCGATTGAAACATGCAGTTCCGGCTACCCAGAAGTCACAGGAGGAACTTACTTTTAAGGTTAATGTTACGAAATCGGACACTGGTGTAGTCCCTGAAGCCGGCCCTGTCTAATCCAATGTTATCGAGCATTAAAATGTTGGCGAGAGTGCACGGGATTTCTCAGGACTGTTTTTTGTGAGTGTTTTATAGAGGCATTTCTAAGAAGGTCGATCGTTTGTTGGGAGCTGAATTCTAGAAATTACAGAAATCCGAATGTTCGAGAAAGGAGTTTTGGTATAAAAGGCGATTACCCGCGAGCCGTGTGTTTAGTTTACAATTTGATCTCGTGCGCAGACAGTGAACATAAAAGTGAACTGTGTTTAATATGAATTAGTTCATACTGAACAGTGTATTTAATATAAATTAGTTGAATAGTTAAGTGTATTCATAAATTAACTAAGTAAACATACCGTGTGTATAAATTTATCCCACCCGTAAAGAGAAAGTAGTTTAAATAAATAAGAAAAATATTACAATAGCTTTATGTTGCGAAACAAGTCGATGTAAACGAAGTTCATATCATATTATTAAAGAATTTGGAGTTCTAACAGTTTTAAAATTGTTTAACCTAACTACTTATCACACAACAGAAATTAATCAGCTTATACTCACTTTTCCTACATTCGGATCACCCAACACGACGATTTTAACATTCTTTTCAGATATATCTTCTTCTGATTCAGACATTACTTCTTAGCATGCGTTCTGAATTAAATAAATATATTAGCATTACAAAAGTGAAAAGCTAAAGTGCTTTATTGAAATTCTGTAAGAAAACACATATTGATATGATACATAAAAAGTAACAAACCATATTTATCTCTGAAAAAAGTAGGCGTCTACAGTTTTCTATATATATGTAGAAAATTTCGTTATTGAAGCTACATTCGCTTTCAGTCGTTTCAACAGCAAATATGGTAAAACATATTCTTTTTATATTGTGCATAGTATTTTTTAACAATTACGTTGACAGTTGTTTGATAACAAATTGTCCCAGAGGTGGTAAGAGAAGCGCTTCAACTGGATATATGGAATCAAATATTAAAAAGGTAACAAAGTACACATTTTAAATATGATATTCTAAAAATTTGCCACTGTTTTTTAAAGGATCATTCATTTTATAGAAATATTCAAAAATTGATTGGTTTTTATAGTGTATTTCATGTGGTCCTGGACATACAGGTCAATGTTTCGGTCCAAATATATGTTGTGGTCCTTTTGGTTGTTTAATTGGTAGCACTGAAACGGTACGATGTCAACGAGAAGGCATGTTCCACGAAGCTGAACCCTGTATAGCAGGAAATAGTTTCTGTAGAAAAAATACAGGACGATGTGCTACAGAAAATATATGTTGCAATCAAGGTATTTATAAATGTATTTGTACAATGTAACCCAGAATGACCAGAATAATTATAGGTGTAATTGACAAATAATAGAATTTAACATTTTTTTTACTGCATGTCCCCCAAACGTGAATAAATTTATTGTGAAATCCAAAAAGTTTTAATGAATCTAAATACTTTTAATGCATAAATTGGTGCATTTGGTATCCCACTTTTTTATTAATCTTGTGTGTAAAATTGTTTACCATTTATTTAGTAATAATATTGATATATTCTAGATTCATGTACTACAGACCGACACTGTTCAATGGAAAATAAACCCGAAAATATAGCAAACTTAGACTTCTACAATTTCCTGAACACCTACCCAGTGGAAATAACTGAAAATTAATTAATATGACATTGGACTGGATCACAATATGTATAAACTACTTTGACTAATAGATAATAAAACTTTATACTTACCATCGTTTTGTTTATCAATTTTCTTGTCTTATAAAAATCACTCTTGAACACCGTCTGCTAATAATAAATATAGTCGCGTTTCTAAGACGATATATCAATACAAACAATTTTTACTTACCTAATGATACATATAATTCATATTTGCGTGTTCGGTCAAAGAATTTTTCTGAACACATCACTTTTTTCCAATTAGCAAAATAATTATAAAGGGCGTCTTATTCGATATTTATAACTCAAAATGATCAAAAAAGCAACATTCACGCGCATAAATTTTTAATCGAAAATTGCGATAGATTTAATGGGCAAGGAAGCCTTAAACATTATGATCGATGGTCACTTATACCTCTTTTATATAGCAAGCAAAAAAAATTAGAATTAATAAGCAGCAATTACAAGGGCGTGTTGTGTATTTATTAGTTATTGTATGTTTTTTAGTACATACCCATCGAACGCAATTTATTATTAAGCGCGTTCTTCTAGAAATTATGTATACAGTACTAGCAATTAGGAATATTCTTTAGTCACATGCAAATTAATACGGATCATAAGCGACAATGCGTTAGAAAGAAACAAGTATATTCAGTGCATCACTCTTTTCTTTGACGGTTCGGAAATAATCGGAAAAAATGGGATAAAACACGGATTTTCCCATTACTGGGAAAAATTGGAAAAAAAGGAAAATTTGTTTTTTTTTAAATCAAAGGCCTGAAAGCTAAAAACGAGTTAATATATTGTGATATAAATGTACATTGGTGCAATATGAATCTGATAATACAATATAAAATGAAAAACTTAATGAATTTAAATCAAATGCTCGAATAAGCCACGATTTGGAACTAAGCAATAGCCCAAATGGTTATAAAATTCTGGACGTACATGGATATTTCAGGGGTTATCTCCATACATGCTTGTAGAATATGTTCCCTAAGTTCATTCACGGAATTGATCCTGTTTTCCTGGAATCCACAAATTCTTGATTTCGCATAACCCTAGAAAAAGAAATCGTTGGGTGCCAAATCTGGAGATCTAGCAGGCCATGAAATAATACCATTCGTAGAGATTAACCGATTGGGAAATAATGCATTTAAATAATTATTTGCTAATCGAAAATTATGTGATGCACAACCGTCATGTTGGTACCAAATTTCATTGAAGTTGACACCTAATTGTATAAGGGCTGGTGTAATTTGATTTTGCAACATATTCATCTATTTTTGTCCGGTTAAATTGCCGTCAATAAAAAATGATGCAATCAAATGTTCATCTAATACCTATTCCAGCCCAAACATTTAACTTTTGGGGATACTGAGTTCTACTATTATAGTGTTTGTGTAGGTTTGTTGTTGACCAATATCGCATAACGGATGAATTATGTGCAACGTGTATGGAAAGTCGATTCATCTGTGAACAAAATCTTTTTTGAAACGTTAGTATTTTTTGCCATAACTATTTCACAAAATTCCATTCTACGAAATTGGTCGTCTTGAAATATTTCATGGCTCTTTTTCATTTTAAAGCAATTTTTTTTAATACAGTCCAAATCGTTTTCGGATCAACATTAAAATCCTCGGCTAAATGAGTGGATGACTGTAGAGGATTATTTTCCACAATTGCACAGTTAAAATATCTCTTTTTCTGGTTGGATTTCACGAGACTGTGTACATGCTCCATGCTTTGTAGGAGTGACGCAACCATGTTTCTCAAAGTTTTTTATAATCATTCTCACCTGTCTCTTGGTAATTGGTTGAGTATTTTCAAATGCTACAATAAACAAATATTCTGCTATTTCTCGATATGAATTACCCTGGTAACACCATTTTACAATTTGCACTTTTTGGTGTATCTGCAGACTACTCATTTTAAGATTTGCAAATATTCATCATACAAAAACAAACTCGATACCCATTTAAATTGCTCACTCTGTAGACCGATTGTCATTAATACGCTCCTAATAAAACGATCTCCTAGTGAACTGTAATTCTTCTATTTTTATTTATCCCTCTCTTCATTTTCAGTCTACATGTTAAAATTGGTAGTGCCCACAAAAAATGCCCTATTGAAAACAACAGAATTCAGTCCCCACTTAATTCTAATGTAAAATGATAATCGCCTCATAGTCAAAGGGAAAATGCATAAGGTACATGGCGTTATCAGTTTATCAGAGAGAGGCATGGAGGCATGCAAGTCTTAGCGTAGATTATTCCAGTTATAAACAAATATTAGCATATGATACTTCTTTCGCATGCTATGATACCCCGTTAAAGAAAATAATAGGTGATACACTGAATCTACTTATTTCTTTCTAACACATTGTCGCTTGTGTTAAATTGCATGTGACCAAAGAATATTCTTAGTACTATACATTCAATGGTAAAATAAATGAATAAAAAAATAGCAATAGTAACATTATAAATCGATTATTTAGTTTTTAATGTTGAAATAAATAAATAAAACCATTTTTATATAACCTTTGTTTTGTTTTTGCCGTCCTCCTAGAAACGCCCATGCAAGGTGTCTTAGCAAGAATATTTAATGTAATGTAATTTTATCAGAATTGTAATATATTTATTATAAGCAAAATTTATGTACTAATTAATAGAAATTAAACATACTATTTATACTAATCTTATTCGAATACTCGAAATATCGTTCATTCTATACAAAATAATGAATATTACTGCTGTTCTTCAAAAACTGACCTCATGACAGCGCGATGTTGCGCATTTGTTGTAAGAAAATCATTCCTGCCGGAAATTAGCTAGTCAGTGAATGAATCTCAAATAATTTTCAAAATCCACGGATACATTATTAAAAAAGTCAAAACGATTTAATTTTTTTTATTTGATTTCAGTTAAATTCAGATTAAATTTTTCAATTTTATACTAAATAATACTATTTCCGGCAGAAATAACCTACAATCAAAACTAACTTTAACTGTTTTTTTCATGTTATCAAAATAGTAGTATTTATTATTGATACTTTAATTTGAATAATTAAACTTCAAATTTAATATCGTATATGCATCCTTAAACGCAAAAATATAGGTACTCAGAAATTTATGATTCAATTAGGGATTAAATTTAGTAAAGAATGAAAAATGCAGATATTGTGAGAAACAAAACAGGGCAGGGCCTGCAAAATACCACGGGTCCCGGTCCAAGAGACCGCGAGCTCACAAGTAACCTAACATTTTTAATTTAATTTAATAAAAGTATAAATTTTATATAAGTACATAAAATCAATTAAAGTTAAACACAATTATACAGGAAGAAAATATGTAGTCATCTGCTCCGCTTACTTCCCGGGAGATCTGGGTCAGGAACCTCCTCCTGCTGCCCTACGAAAACTTATCGCCTTCTGCCGGAAAAGCAACAAGCAGCTCGTGTTGGGGTGCGACGCTAACACCCACCACAGGGACTGGGGTAGTTCCAACATCAATAAACGAGGTGAGCAACTTTATAATTTTATAATCGGGGAAGGGCTTATTATTGCACTTCGTTTTTAGTTGCAGGCAACTCTGACACATTTCTCCGATAAACGAGTCTACTCAATAGGCAACTCTGTATACGGCTTGTTTTGACATTATTATATGTATTTTCATAAAGCCCCTGACGCGCCATTGGCTCGTTCCACGGAGTGGATTTTTGGAGTTCGTGGTTTGGGAGAAATATCGCTGTCTATCGCGCGTTGAGTCTCATTTTTCCTTTTGGTGTTTGGAATAGTAGCAAGTTTTGATAAGTTGTTCCTGGGTAAGTGTGGCGATTGTTGGAGTTGGATCGTTGTAAGTCATCCGTTAAGGGATTATACCAGGATGACTTAATGTAATTTTCGAGTGCGATCGAGGTTGATTTGGATGAGTTTTAAGTAAGATCGACTCGAAAACCGTTGTGACGGATTATTTCAAGACTCTATTCCGCCATCTTGGGGACATCGTGGACGCCACGTGGAGTTTGGCCCTCTTAATAACTAGAGGTAATTATTTTCTTGGTTAAAATCTAACAATTACAAATTATTATTTTTGACGAGTTTTGTTATAGTCGAGGGGCTCATGCCTATAGCGAATTATCTTTGTTGCTAGTGTATTTTTTTATTCTCATACGGGGCGGTCTTTCGTCGGGCGAATCTTTAGCTGCGTGGATCGTATTTGGGGTGTGTCTTTTTCCCCACTGGGTTTCGCTGTGAGACACTTTTGTGCTGGCTGGAGTCCTCCTACTGGAAGGCTCAGTTCTTCTTGTCAGGGTGACAGCTTTCAGCGGTTTGTGCTATCGCTGGGAAACATCGGAAGAACCGGAAAACAGGTTTCTTAAGGATGCCGTCGGAAGAGGCCAGAAGACAGGTTTCTTGGGAAAGTAATTTTTTTATTACATGTATTCTTGTAACTAGGATCATATTATTTGTATGATTATTAATGTATTTTATGTATGCGTTTATAATTGGACATATAATTTTCGTATGGAGTTGGAGCTATCCCAAGAAGTAAATTTTCCATGCCAGTTTTTTTTAGATAACTTGTTTTATTTCAGACTCTCACCTTTTTTATAAGAACTATTATATTTCAAGTATGGAAACAGCAGTTTTGAAAGTTTTAGAACATATGTCATTAGACATACAGCACTGTAGAGGACAATCTTACGATCACGCTAGCAACATGTCTGGTCGATATTCTGGTTTGCAAGCTAGAATCAAGGAAAAGAACAAATTGGCAAAATTTAAACCATGTGCTGCCCATTCACTAAATTTAGTAGTCACCTGCGCTGCAGAGTGTTCTCCTGTTGTAACAAAGTTCTTCTTGTTTGTGGAAGAAATTTACACTTTCTTTTCAGTATCAACCTATAAGTGGGAAATAATGAAAGAGTGTTTAACACATAACAGAACTGTGAGTGGGTCAGAACTACATGTGCCTAAAAAACTTTCAGCTACTAGATGGTCAGCTAGAGTCGATGCCTGCACCGCTCTTTATGACAGTTACGATGCTTTTAAAGAAGCTTTGAATTTTATTGTGAATGATACCTCGCAAGCACCTAAAACAAAAGCTAACGGGAAGGGTATATTGCAAAAAATGATAAGCTTGGAGACTGGTATTATACTCTCTTTCTGGAGATATTTTAATTCAATTCCACAAAACAAGCCAGTCTTTGCAAAAGCAAAGTATGGATATAGTGACAGCCGTTCAGCTCTATAAATCATTAATTCACTGTGTTACGGAAATGAGAACAACTTATAACAAATACGAGGAAAGCGGTAAATTGTTAACAAAATGTAGTACCTATACGTTGGATTCGAAAAGGAAGAAAAAAAGGAAATGTTTGCCAGGAGAGAGTGATGTTGGAGAAACTACTTTTGATGGTAGGGCAGATATTGAAGTAAATATGTTCTACGTGGATGTAGACGATATAGTATCAGAACTAGAGAGGCGAAAAAATTCGTACGATGAAATCAATGATTCTTTTGGTTTTCTTACAAACTTAGAAAACACTGAAGACAATATAATAAAAGAAAAGTGTAGATATCTTCAAGGAATTTATACTAGAGATTTGGATTGTAATTTTGAAAATGGATGTGTACAATTCAAATATTTGATTCAAACTCTGGACTCACCTAAATCTGAGAAAAAACATCAAAAACTATGTCATGGTTGCAAACACTCCGCAGCAGAAATTTAATTTATACGTTTCCCAACATGGACATTATTTTAAGAATATATCTGTGTCTTCCAGACGAATTGTACAGGTGAAAGGTCCTTCTCCGTGTTAAAACGAGTAAAAAATTACTTAAGAAATTCTTTAACAGACGATAAAACTGCTGACCTCTCAATATTATGTATAGAATGTAGGGCACTAAAAGAAAGAAATTTTGACGATATCATACAAAAATTTTCAAGTATTAAGTGTCGTAAAATCCACTTTTAAATAATCGATTTGTACATTTTCACAAATACATATATATTTTGTGAAACGCGTTTTATTTTACTTGTATTTATATTTTAACTTTCCTAGTTTAGAGGCGCCAAACTGATGTCAGCCTAGGGCGCTCTAATGTCTTAATCCGGCCCTGGATGTGAGCCACAATAGGGATCGAGACCGAACTATAGAGGCAGCACTTCTGTCGAAAGTAGACCGCCCTGGTGTTAAATAAGAAAAACATTGTGATGTAAACAGTATAATAAACAACCTACAAAATGCAAAAAATGAATAGTACTTTTTATTTTCTCTGCCGGGAAAAATTGTTGGTATGTAAGATGGGTGTAGGGGATCATCTGATTTTTGATTATTGAAAAAATGAGCACTGCAAATTCTAGTATTTTTATTTGGTTCCCAATCCTCCCGATGTTTTCTGAAATGTAATTAAAAAACTTGAAGTGATTCGTTTTGTACTAATGTTTACTTTCTGCCCCTTAATAGTATTTAATTATTTGAACTTATTATATAATATTAAAGTCAGCAAACACATAACAAGTTTTTTATTTTATATAATCAATGAAATCGTACAGAAAACAAAATTTAATTCTCTCGATAATAAATTTTTATTTATGGAAAAAAACATTTAGAGCTTTTCTAATAGCTGCCAATTGTAGTATCATACTGATTATACACAAAATAATAGTTAATAAAATGCTTTAATTAGAACATTTTAATTACATATGGGTTTTTAAGGTTATCCACGCAGTGTTCAATGAACTATCGGGGAAACTATAAAATTTCAACTGCGTAGTATTTTTATACTGCATATTTGAATAGCCATGAATACTTTTGATGACGACATCACAAACATTTAATATCAGTTTTAAAAAATGCACATTTAAAAACGCTGATTATACAAAACTACTAAAGGTGGGATTATACAGCAAAAAAAATAAAATAAGGAATAAAATAAATTAAAATAATAAAGATGAACATACGCATCTCTATGAAAGCGTTTATACAAGAAATAAGGTAAAGTATGAAATAAGAATTAGTACAAAAGATGGCCAACTTTTATCTTTTTGTCTTATTTTATTTTAATTTGTTTGGAAACTGATAATGCGCATGACCCATATTTCTGTTCTAAATGTTCTGAGTTATTCTTATCTAACATGTAACCTAAAAATATTATATTTATTTGTTTACTTTGATTGAAATTTTCTTGCGATAGAGATGGATGATAGAAATATTAAGCCTGGGGGCGATGCTGTTGTTGATGGCAGGCACTGCGGCTGTAGCTTTACAACATAGAAAAAAAATAGACGTTTTAAAGTTCGACCCATGAATAGGGGCAAAAAATTTAATGTGTATAAAAATTTGTTGGAATATGCAAAAGCGCATGATAGGGAGCAATTTTTTAAATACACCAGATATAAACCATGTAGCCAAAACAAAAAGTGGAATTCACTAAGCTTGCAGAAAACACAAACAAAGTCACTGTCAAAAAAGCTGCAATTTGATTGGCTTACTCTTACTTCTTATTTTACTTTTGTCATCTGTATGACCAATGTTTTTTGTCCTTATTTCTCAACTTATTTTAATTAGTTCCTTATTTTATTTTATTTGCTGTATAATCTCACCTTAATACTACTAATAGTGTTTACATCACATTGTTTGTGTTTTTTCACGGCAGATGGCATAAACGTCATCTTTCTCGGTCCCTATAGACATATCAGAGTTGGAGTGGAAGGCGTTATTTCTAAGCCACTCACCTATAACCTTAAACACAACTAAAAACTAAATTTTATATAAATACATAAAATCAATTAAAGTTAGACACAACTAAAGATAAAAAAGACCATATAATAGATACATATTGTGGTGAATAAAGATAGTCTAGTAAAATTAAGAATACATTTAATCAGATTAATATTAATAGCGGGGTTAGTATGCACTGAAACTCTAAGTTTATTATGCCCACATTTAATTAACAGACACGTAGAATTGATACTATGGAATCAAAGAGGATGTTAGGGGAATCCCTAATTTATATTTTTTAAGGACGGGGGAATTATGCATTCTTCTCGTTTGATTGTTAATTGGTCATTTGTATTTTTGCTTTAAAAGTTCGGTTGTTGAAGTCCAAAAAGCGCTAACTAAAACAATCCTGTTAAATTGCAAATCAGATGAAAGAAATGGAGCTATTTCACTCAAGAAGAAGATTGATAACCACAATTTTATTATGCATTTGGTTTTCAATCGCAAAATTCTACAAATTATCGATGCGGCCTGTAAGGCACTAAAGTCTAAAGCCAGATTTGTTCAAAGTGTATTAGACATGGTTATTAATCCACTGAAATCGCGTTTCATTCCAATCAATAAAACTGTTTCCAATTTCAGTGTTTTGCAGCTGGCCACTTTGCAAAATTTAAATGTCACTGAACTATTAAAAAAAAGGTCTAGAATTTGTTGATATAATATATAAAAAAGATATATCCGAATCATTTGCCACGGAAATTCTCAGTTTTTGGTCGAATTTCAGAGACAAAGTAGAAAAGTCTTCGTATATTAGAGAACTTGTCGATTTATTAATAATAAAGGATCATTTTATGCTGTGCAGCTTTCCTGAAGTACGTACTGCATTAATGTTTGTTATAATTCATGTAACTACAGCTAGAGCTAAGAGATCATTTTCGAAATTAAATTTAGAAACTTTTTTAAGAAACTCTATGGGATAAGACAGGCTACGTAACTTGGCTATTCTGACTATTACGGCTCTATCTTTAAACGGGATAACCCTAGACAATAAGCTTCTGTGAAATAAGCATGTTGAAATAACTGCTAGTAAAGCAATAAGAGCTTTGATGGCGTGCAGAAATCTAGCTGGTAAGAGGTGGGGCTGTAACCCAAAAATACTGCGATGGATGTACGCCATGATTGTGAGACCAGCAATTACGTATGGGGCAATAGTTTGGCACACAAAAGCAAGTCAGTACAGCACGAGGAAGACCCTCGACAAAGTTCAAAGGCTTGCCTGTGTGTGCATCACTGGAGCTATGAGAATGTGTCCAACTAGGGCACTAGAGATCATTACAGGTCTCACACCTCTACATCTGTCCAAGAGGCAATTCTTAGAATATCTAAGGAAGGTTCAGGCAATGAGAGTATTAAAAATCAGGGAGCTTGGTCCTCTCTGACAAGATACATATCATTAGCGAATCTTCCCAGTGACGAAATGATCAGGAAAGTAAGCATCGAAAAAAATTTCACTACAATGCTAAATACGAGGATAGACTGGGAAAGGGAATACACCACCCAAACTCTCAAATAAAACACCATTAGATGATATATGGATGGTTCAAAAACCACCATTGGAGCAGGCGCTGGAGTATTTGGGCCTGGCACCAGATACTCATTATCGTTAGGCTCCTTCCCGAGCGTCTTTCAGGCAGAAATACTTGCGATCGAAAGAAGCGTGGAAATAAACCTAGAAAGAAACTACCAGAAATGTGACATATCGATCCATTCTGATAGTCAAGCAGCTATCAAAGCATTGAGCTCCCATGTCATTGACTGAAAGTGGGCATGGGAGTGCCGAAGAAAACTTGATGAATTAGGGAAGAATAAGAGGGTCTCTTTAGTATGGGTTCCGGGCCCATCGGGAAACGAAGAGGCCAATACACTTGCCAGGAAAGGAGCACAAATGCCCTTTATTGGCCCGGAGCCTTTCTGTGGTGTAGCAAAATACTCCTACAAGAAAGAGTTTCGGAAGCAAGAAGAAACCGAAAGAGAAGCACTCTGGCGGTTCCTTCCCCGGTTGGAACATTCCAAAAAGTTCCTGTGGAACTTTGACACTGCTAGATCCAAAAAATATTTGGACCTCAGTAAAGATAAGCTACATCTCCTCACGAGCTTTCTTACAGGACACTGCCGCCTTAGGAAGCACTTAATGAGAATAGGTCTAGCAGAGATTGACGAGTGTAGATTCTGTGGGGAGGAGGATGAAACTCCAGATCACCTAGTTCTGGAATGCCTCGCCATTGCAAGCCAACGCAAGAAATGCTTCGGACAAGAAACTTGTGTGAGGACCTAACCTCGTTGAAGCCGTCCCAAATACTAGAGTTCATTAGAACCTTGGAATAATTGGAAGGCGAGCTGTAGTAGTAGCGAGAACAGCTCTGATAGGGGGGGCACAATAAACCTTTGGTTTCAGTGCACTGTAACCCCGTTAAAATCTAATCTAATCTTCAAACGTTGATGGCACTATTGATACTTTTGCAGAGAACAGAAAGCTCTGGGAAAAGAATTTTATTAATAAATATCCTGTTAATATTAAATTATTTCCTTGAAATTATGTAAGACATATGATTTTGAGAATAAAATTTACTAGATATTTAACTAAAACGCAGTCAATATTAGTAATACTGTTGGGTTACTAATTTATTAAAAATAAATTACGTGGCGATTATTACTAGGAGGGCCCCCTCCTATAAATTTTCCACAGGCCTCAGATGTATAGTATGTTAATATCCACCACGCGGAGTGGTGGATATTAACAAAATGAAGATGAAATACTGACAACGTAGTAAGAAATTTATCTTGAGTAGACATGCAACTTAATGAGAAAATTATACAATAAAAATTAAATTAATTGCCATTAACCTCCTGGGTCCTAGTGTCATTTATATATTACATAAAAATTAAATCGTCTTGGTAGCGCCATCTTAAAGAATATAAGCAAATTATATGTAGGTATGAAAGGATACAGGTCAGTTTACTTTGTAATGTCGGGTGGCGGCAAGGAAAACTGTAATATTATTTTCATACATAAAGCAGTGTGAGAACATGGCCGGCCGTTCGCGATTTCGCCGTAAGTACTCTTAAGATATATAAAGAATCCTGTGTTAATTATTTACGTTTTTATAATATTAACGTGGTTTGATAATCAGTTTATATCAATCGATAGGTATTTTTTTATCGATGAACATATTATGGTGTTTATCAGTTATGATATTTTTATGTCATACTACTATTACACCGGGTCTTAACCTCTATTGATTCCTTTTCTTTATGTCATATGGGTATAACATGAGTTCTCAACCGCTCTAAAAAATAATATGTAATATTTTTGACAACCTAAAAAAGGTTTCATTTCTTGTAGGACTAACTGAAAAGGAACTTGAGGAAGCTCTTTACGAATCGGATATTAGTCTTTCCGATGACGACGATCCTGAATTTCCACCAAATTTATAAAATGACCATAGTGAAATTCGTCAGACACCTCAGAAGACACTAAGGATAATGGTTCAGTATCTGAGTTATCACTCTCATCATCGCTTATAAACCGACCAAGTGGATCTACCAGAAATAGTCGTGGACGCCATGGTCGTCGTGTTGTAACACGAATAAGGCCTACCACTGTTATTCGTACACAGCCTGTAAATGACGAATGGACAGGTAATTTCAAGCCAACTGAGAAGCTTCTTCACCAACCAAGATATAATCTGGAGGACTGCCAGGAGTGGAGACCGGAAGTCTTTTTTAAGCAATACATCAATGAAGAAATGCTGGAAATTATGGTAGAAGCAACAAATATACATGGAAAGGAAAGGCCAACCGCTCAGATTGACAATAATGGAGCTAAAAATATTTGTTGGTGTTCTGTTCGTTATGCCGAAAATTAGGATGTTTTGGTCGAGAAAGTATGGAGTTCCAATTATCAGAAATGCTATGACGCGAGCCCGATTTTTTGTTATTAGATTATCTCTAAAAGTCGTTTATTATCCCGAAGTAACTGAGGCATAAAATGTAAACAAGATCTGGAAAATTATGCCTCTGTTTAGAAGTATACTAAAGGGGTGTCATGCCCAAATAAGATCTGATAACGTCTGTATTGACGAAATGGTAATACCGTTCACTGGCCATTGTGGAATTCGTCAGTACTGCCCAGGTAAACCAACTCCAGTGGGTATTAATAATTTTGTTCTTGCCAATCCTAATGGGATAGTTTGCGATATGACAGTATATCAGGGCGATTCAACATTCTCTGCTGACCTTCAAGAACAAAAGTGTACCTTAGGTGAAGCGGCAATCATCAGTTTATGTGAGACTCTTGTGCCTGGCCATCATCTATACTTTGATCGTTATTTTAAAATGGTAAAACTCGCCGATGTGTTACTCGAAAAAGGTTTTCACGCAACAAGTACGATTATGAAGAATAGAATTCCTAAAAAGTGTATATTTTCACCGGAAAAACAGTTTATGAAAGGACAAAGAGGTGCAAGTGAAATAAAGGTACGAGGTGATGGAACTATTGCCATTCTTGGATGGTTAGACAAACAGTTCTCTCGACATTTTATGAGGCCAACAATTCAGATCAATACAGGATATGGTCAAAGTGCAAAAAGGAATACGAAATGGTTAGTAGACCAGAAATAATTAAAAATTACAATCAATATATGGGCGGCGTAGACCTTGCTGACAGAATGTTGGCTGTTTGCCCTTGTCGCTCACGCACCAGAAAGTGGACAGTTCGTTTTATTTCCCAGATGTTTGATTTGGCAGTTTATAATTCATGGTTTCAATACAAAGATGCCCAAAAGCAAAAAAAAGTACTGGCCAAAAATATTCCCCAATTGAGGACTTTCAAATTATCATTGGGAGAACAAATTATAACCGAAAGCAATCTCTCTTCTGATTCTGGGAGCTGCAGTGAGTACGAATATTTGGAACCTAAACACAAAAAATGAAGGACGGAAATTCAACCAATTCCTGCTGGAGTTTTACGTTATCATAGGGCTGAACATCTGGTCCATTATGTTGATAAACAAAATAGATGTAGAAAACAGAACTGCAAACATACAACGACAGCATTTTGCATCAAATGCAAGATATATTTATGCAGCACACAGAAGCGTAATTGTTTTCTCTAATTTCATACCAAGCATTAATGTTGTTGTTTTTTTCATACTTACGATTTGTATACTTTTATAGTTAAAGTTTACAGTATTCATTTTAATTTATATATATAAAGTCTAAGAAGATAAGCATTTTATTGTTCGCACTTGTCCCTAATCTTTAATATAATTCCCGAAATACTGACCCAAAGTCATATATTTATGACATTGAGAAAATGCAGATTTTCCACTGAAAATTTGTTTCTCAATTATTTTACTGTAAGCAACAGTGATTCAAAAGCGAAAACGCCCAAAAAACTAAAATTATCAAAGAAATATTATTCGGGACTCAGGAGGTTAAAGAAAAGAGGAACTCAAAACATTACTGTTACCTTATTAATTAATATAATAGTCACCCAAATTTTACAATCAAACAATAGTCATTAGATTTATTGGATAACTTTATTATGGGCACAGCAAATTGATATTTAAAAAACTTAGACTGAAAATATAAGTCAAAAAGCATAATTGTAGTTTATATATCTGTTAAAACTAATTGGGTGCAATAATTATTAGATAATGTTTCTAACGTTAAAAATTGGAGTGAATGAATTACAAAAATGTATCATATTTACTAGCATTATAAACACAACCAAAATTCTACCGTAAAGGATATGTATTTTAACTTTTAGTGATTGGGCCCATGACCTGTTAAAACTAATTGGATTTAATAATTATTAGATTACATTACTAATGTTTTTATTTTAAAAGCCGGAGTGAATGAATTACAAAAATGTATATTTTTGACTGACACATAAATAACTAAACTCATAACTTCTAACGAAAACCATCATAATATACAATAGTAATTAAGATCAATATACTCCTATGATAAAAACTTCTATTGTCTATAATTTCAACAATATCTTAATGATCTACATACATATAAACATTTTCAGAATCAGGATAAACTACTCCACAAACTATTTATTCCAACTGGTGTCAAACTACCCTTCTTAAAAGGATATGATACAAATCTATGAAGGATCAGTTTTCTTTTTATTGACACAATTTAAATACAAAATTATTTCTTGAAAACTATCAATAGTGATACTTAATAATTGATATTCATTTGTTACTTACTTCTACGTAAGGCATTCTGTGCATCCATTGTCATTGCATCAGCTTCATCTAATATAATTAATTTAAAACCGGACTTAAAAATTGTCCTGGTACTAGCAAATGTCAAAATAGGTCCTCTTACAATTCCTATTCCTCTATCATCTGATGCATTTAATTCTAGAACCTATGAAATATACATAAATTCATGTATTTATGTTAGAAATATAATTGCAAATATACCAACTCATTGCCTTCATCAAAAAAATAAATTATCGATTAGCAAAGCCAGTACTACACCTCCGATAATTACCAATAAACAGAATCAGGCTTAGAAAAAAAAGTTACAGGAATTTTTTTAAAAGAAAACAATAGCACTTCAAACTTAGTATAATCACAAAACAACTATGTATAGAACACTATGGAGTCAATCCTAGATAATATTCAACAGCAAATAAAAAATATGGGGACAAATTTAGAAGGAAAATTAGATGAGATACATAAAGAGTTGAGAAGGATGACGGTGGTAAACCAAATCTTAAAGGAAGAAAATACTGAAATGAGTAATATTAGTGTTTTAAATGAAACTCACGGTTTCTAGTTAATTCCACAATATAATAAAAGTTATTGAAAATTCTAAAAAAATGACAATTGTTTCGATAAATCAATATCATCGTCAGAATGACAGAAGTTACATTTTATTTGATGCCTACCTGATGTTTAGTAGTTATTTTTGGCTAGATCAAGAAGTGACCTAACTTGTGATTGACTTAATATATATTTATAGAAAAAAGATGTGATATTACAAATATTGAAGCTTAGATATTATTAGCCCTATGGTGATATCCTGGATATCATTTTTCCAATTAAAATTTGACCCGACTGTACCAGAAGTTACTACAAAAACGTTACAAAACATCACAAAACATTTGGTTTAACCAAGAATGCCTTAGGAAAAAGGTAATACAAAATTATGTGAATATAAAATGTCACACTAAAACACCACAAGCACAAAAAGCTATAAAATGTGCTCAACGAGTTTGGATAAAAGGAGAATGTAAGAAATGGTTCAAAGTTAGAGACTTCTTAGACAACTACATAAAAGTTGTACATTCAGAACTCACATTCCAATAACATCCAGTAGAATTTGACTGTTTGGATGACAAAATTAGAGAAAGTATCAGCACGATGAAGCATAAGAAATTTAAGAAACAAGAAAAGAAGCTACAGAATTTTGAACACACACAACATAAAATTCAATACTCAAAACATCATGAAACTGTAAGTACCTACATACCAACACACTTTGCACAACGATTTGAAAACCTTTCAGACACTAATTTTACAGATAGTGAAATAGAATTTTTAAATAAAGGTTTAAAGTACAGCATACCACCAAAATTTACGAATAATATTAAACAAATTATAGCTACAGAGTCAGAAATAGCTTTAAAATCTAATTCAAATAACTTTCTTTATGAGAAATTAAAAATTGCCAATTTAATCAAAAATATTGAACCTTCAAAAGTTAAACGTCAAACAAAAAATGACATTACAGTTTTAAATGCAATAAAAAAGAATATAGAAGATAACAACCTAACAGTTACAAAATCTGATAAGGGGAACACAACTGTCATTTTGACGACTGAAAATTACAATTCCAAAATATATAACTTTATAGAATCTAGCGATGTAAAAGTTCTTAAAGCAGACCCAACAAAAAAGTTTTCTAATAATGTAAGGGATATTGTTAATAATTCAAATTATCTTTTAAGTGATTACGAAAAGAGGTCTATCATACATAAGAATCTTCATTGTCCACAATTATATGGAACCGTTAAATTACATAAAATAACGAAACCAATTAGACCTGTAGTTTCTTATGTAAATGCTCCTAATAATTTATTGGCAAAGAGGCTCAACAATATACTCAATAGTTACGGATATGAATCTCAGTACTCAATTAGAAATTCAATAGAACTAATCAAAAAGTTGAAAGCAATCCACTTGCAAGATACCTATAAACTCATTTCGTTCGATGTAACTAATATGTTCACTAAAATTCCTCCTAAAGAATGTCTAATACTTGTAAGAAAATTACTAGAAGATAAAAATATTAATCCAGGAAAAATATCAGATATATTTAATTTATTTGATGTATGCATTAATCAGAATTATTTCACTTTTGACAATAAGATATATATTCAAAATGAAGGTTTACCAATGGGAAGCCCCATATCACCTATTTTAGCAAACATTTTTATGGACAATTTAGAAAGAAAGATCTTTGAAAGTAATATTTCGAAAAATATTTTATTTTGGTATAGATATGTAGATGACATATTAGCTTGTTTTATGGGTAGTGAACGACAATTAGATGTATTTTTCAACCACATCAATAATTTACACCCAAAAATTAAATTTACATTAGAAATTGAGGAAAATAGCTCAATCAATTTTCTTGATTTAAAAATTCAAAGAGTTAATAATGTACTTGATTATTCTATTTACCGAAAACCAACACAGACTGATGTGACAATTCCATTCAATTCCAATCACCCTATGTCACACATACTAGCGGCATATAATTCAATGATACATAGAGCTTTTTCAGTTCCTATGAACAAATGTAATTTTGATAGAGAGATTAATACAATTAGACAAATAGCAACATCAAACGGTTATCCATTAGATATGATAAATAAGCTAATTAGTAAAAAAGAGGAAAAAGTGGCATTACAACTAATATTTCCTAAACAAGCCGATGAAATAAAAACTTATAAAAAATCATCACATATGCAGGAAATGTTTCTAATAATATTTCAAAGATAATATCTTCAGCAACGAATACAACAATTTCTTTTTAAAACAGAAAGTAACGTTAGTACAAAATTATTGAATGAAAAAACAAAAATACCACTATTAAAGAAATCAGGTATATATAAACTCAAATGTCCAGAATGTAATGCTGTCTATTTGGGTCAGACCCTTAGGAATTTTGAAATCCGATACAGTGAACACTTACGAGCATACAGGTTAAAACTAGCACATACTCTCAACCCCAATAATAAAAAAATATTTAATTATAAAAAAACAAATTGGAACATATACAGAAAATACATAAACGAAAATTTAATAATTACTGAAAAAATTGAAAATTCAAATCATTTAAAAAAAACAATAGAAAATTTACAAAATATCATTATCAAAGCAAGAGATAAATCTACCACCATAAAAAAACAAACACATAATAAATATACTCTTCCAAATAACATCAAACAATTAATTCAAATAAAAAATAAAACAAGAAAAAAATGGCAACAATCCAGAGATCCAGTTTACTATCAAGAACTAAAGCAGCAGCAACAACAAATAAATCATCAAATCAAAGAACACAACAACAGCGAATGGGCAAAATTCTTAAAAACGCTGAAACCAGGCGATAACTCCCTCTGGAAAATAGCCCGGCATTTCAGGAATAAACGTAACGAAATAAACAAAATTACACACAACAATCAAACTTATTATAACACCCCCGAAATCGCAGAACAGTTCGGAGAGTATTTTCAAAGCAACTTTGTTAATCACACTCAACATACACAAATTCATCAAAACATTACACACACAGTTAATCAATACATAAATTCAATCATCACATCAAACACAAAAAATCTAACAACATGCACTGAAATTTACAACACGATACAGCAACTGAAAACAAAACAGCCCCTGGTACAGACACGATACACAATATATTATTAAAAAATATTCCAAAAAAGGCTATTGTACAAATAACATATATAACAAATTTTATTCTAAAAACAGGACAATATCCCGATATGCTTAAGATAGCCAATGTCATCCCAATTATCAAAGCTAACAAACAATCATGTTATGTAGATAGTTACAGACCAATATCCCTTCTCAACAATATAGCAAAGGTGATAGATAAAATTATTTTATTTAGGTTAAGACACCATATTGATCATCACAAAATTTTACCCTCGGAGCAATACGGTTTCAGAAGCGGCCACAGCACAATAGCTCAAATAATTAGAGTTACAAATTATATAAGGGAGGGCTTCTTTAAAAAAAAATAAGGCCGTCATGGTCACTCTGGACATTCAGAAGGCATTCGATTCCGTATGGCTCGAGGGTTTAATCAATAAAATGATAAAAATAGAGCTACCGGACTATTTAATCAAATTATTAAATTCATATCTTACAAATCGAAAGTTCTACTCAAAAATTGATAATTACTCAGCCGGACCCTACTCCATGAGGGCAGGAGTCCCTCAAGGCTCAGTATTATCACCTTTGTTATATTCCCTGTTCGTCCATGACCTCCCAACTTCCCCACATCTGTTAACGGCTATGTACGCCGACGACACTTGTTTTGTAGCTTCAGCACAGAATCCTGATGACGCACTGGAAACAGTACAAACACACATAAACACGATCATTCTTCCATATTTACACGAACACAAATAAGCTATCAACGCATCCAAAACAGAGTATTTATTACTCAGGAGAGTAGCTAAAAAAAACACCGCATTGCAATCTCAGCTTTGTGTAGATGGGCATAATATTCAGCCAAGTAATACTCTAAAATATTTAGGGTATACTATTCAAGGCAATACAAATGCAAACGCGCATATTATGCAACAGGTACGCAAAGCCAAGGTTGCAATGGGAAAACTGTATCCACTCATTTGCACAAACAGTAACTTAACAAGTCAAAACAAAATACTAACTTACAAATACATTATACGACCAATACTCACATATGCAGCTCCCGTTTATTTTAACGGGACTAAACACAACTTCTACTCCCTGCAGATGATACAAAACAAGTGTTTACGGATGGCAATAAAACACAATTCTACCTACCCTAAATTACCCAAAAACTCTTGGTTACATGACAAAGCCGACATACCCACTATCAAAGAATTCATAACAAAAATTTCAAGTAATTTTTATAATTATTGTCTGCCACAAGATCTTCGTAAAAGCCTCATAGACGCAGATCGCGCAGAAGACATCCGAGATAGTGGGGGTAGACTTCTGCATGGAACTCTAATTACATAACATAATTGTTTAACTCCAAGCCTATTTCTCACGATAGTGTAAACATATCCAAATAAATAATAAATAAAACACACAAAATCAACGTCAGCCAGGTTGCTTTCTCGAAAACTTCACCCCATATCGTTTTTGAAACCCTGTTTTTTAGCTACTTTTCAGGGAATACACAGCCGAAATATGCTAGGAGCCATAATCACATTGCGGGACAAAGTTATTGTAGAACACGATTATCTATGGATAGTGCTTCGGCAAGGAGCCATAGTTCTCTTTCAAGAAAAACACAAAAATGGATGGAAATTGGCCAGAACATCGGCAGACATTTTATATGTAATTTATTTCATTTTTGTACAAGGGCACTATAATTTAAAAATAAAGAACCTTTTTAATAAAAAAAAAACAGGTTAAAACAACCAGATAAATCCCAGTACGCAAAACATCTACTTGACACCAATCATTCATTGACACCTAACACAAAACTAGAAGTGCTGCATATTTGTGAAAAGAAACAAGAGCTGGATTTTCTTGAAGAATTGGAAATTAGAAGACATTTAAGAAACCCACAATATGAAGTTGTCAATGAACTGTTAAATCTAAGGAGTTCTCCACTAATAAACTGTCTTCTTAAGTGATAATTGTAAAGATCAGCAGATATAGTTTTCCTGGTGGTTTTTTATATCATTGCACAGTTATACTGATCGTAATTGGAAAAATGATATCCAGGATATCACCATAGGGCTAATAATATCTAAGCTTCAATATTTGTAATATCACATCTTCTTTTTTCTATAAACATATATTAAGTCAATCACAAATTAGGTCACTTCTTGGTCTAGCCAAAAATAACTACTAAACATCAGGTAGGCATCAAATAAAATGTAACTTCTGTCATTCTGACGACGATATTGATTTATCGAAACAATTGTCAATTTTTTAGAATTTTCAATAACTTTTATTATATTGTGGAATTAACTAGAAACCGTGAGTTTCATTTAAAACAATAATATGAGCAGATTCCACGAAGTAAGGGTCGAGACAGTTAATTTCATTAAAAAATCTTCGAGAGAAATGGTTCAAAGTTAGAGACTCCTTAGACAACTACATAAAAGTTGTACATTCAGAACTCACATTCCAATTACATCCAGTAGAATTTGACTGTTTGTATGACAAAATTAGAGAAAGTGTCAGCACGATGAAGCATAAGAAATTTAAGAAACAAGAAAAGAAGCTACAGAATCTTGAACACACACAACATAAAATTCAATACTCAAAACATCATGAAACTGAAACTGTTTCATTTAAAACACTAATATGAGCAGATTCCTCGAAGTAAGGATCGAGACAGTTAATTTCATGAAATGAGTAAAATAATGTTAGAACAGGATAAAAGAATAGAATAATTGGTGAAACATGAAAAAATAAAATCCTGGTATTTGGGATAAAGGAAGAAAAATAGGAAGGCCCCAACAGATGAAACTGAAAGTTAAAGAGATAATGAAAAAATAGAAGTTAATACAGGGGACCAACCAAGAAACTTAAGGGTATAATACTTTTCATGGTAAATGGTAAAACGGTAAAAGCAATAATTAGACCCTTAACACATTGACTGCGACCTTCTGAAATGCCTCCTTAGCGTGGTGCTGACTTACCTTTTTTAAATTATTTGATATTATTCTTGTGCAGCTCGTTAGAAATATATATAGGGAAGGGATGCCTGTAAAAATTATGATCAAAAGGGCGGTGACTGCCAAATCCGTCATGCGCATTGAGGCAGTGAAACCCTATCCTAGTGCTAATGACGGAATTGTCCGTCATGAAATTTAGTAATGTTTTCTCTTGCATGTTTGCACTCTTTCATTATGTAGAATAAAACAAAAATGAAAAACATAAATTTAATTTATATTTGTGTGATATAAATTGAAACAGTCATTCAAACATAAATATGGTTTTTCGGTACAAGCCAGGCAGTGATAGGACATATCTCTTCTTTTTTTAGTATTATGATTATAACACCACGTATATCTCCTAGACACAACCTTTCTAGTAGGGCCTGCTGGGATTTTATTTGGTAGGTGATTTTTGTCATTGAGAGGTTGTGGAATGGATGGTTTTTCAGGAACCCACTAACCAATTATCGAAATTCTAAAATTGCAAAAAAAACATCCTAGACTTGGTACAGTTCTCGAAAAGTAGATAAGAATTTAAGAGCAACATTTGAAAATTGTGTATTCCTAATTTTCTGTACCGGCGTAGTATCTTTCTTTCAATTCGTCAATTCTTTCATAAACTGATCCTGCCTATCTATACCTCTCATGTACTTGTTTTATTTGTATATTAGTTTAGGTTTTTCTTTTACTCGATCCAATTTATCAGGATATGTAACCATATTGTTATCAAATTCTGTACTGATGTAGGTTACCCGGTAAAATCAATAGGTTTTATTGTGGTTTCATGTATCCAAACCGGTCCTGGTTCACCAGATACAACAGCAATAGGTGGCTTTTCGATATCCCCAATAGTATTTTCATGTTCTTCAGCATCCTCTGGTATTTTCATTAACTCTTCATTGTCGTCAGAATTCTCCCAACTCGTATAGCCGTCATTAGAATCTAACAAAGCTTTTTCCAACTCTGCACATGATAGAAAAACATTTCTTGCACGTTTTGCAACGATGGACCTGCCTCAGAGTCACTCATTTCGAGCAAAAACTAAACAATTTTTTTTACGACTTTCACTTTTATTCACACGCTGACGCGATAACAGTCACTCGGCGATTGCTAAGCTCACACTGAAGTATTTAAATCATTTAGCCTTATGACGGACGCGTCCGTCATGCACTCTGGTTAACGAGCACTATGACGGATATGTACGTTATGCGCAGTGAATGTGTTAAGTTATAAAACCCGAGATGTCCATCATAAATGTAAAATGGCAGGACTGTTTTATAATAATTTGTAGGTATAATATTTACTTGATGCTTTTCTATACAATGGGATTAAACCAGGTAGATTATGGCAGTTGATAAGCCAATACCATTTACTGTGAAACGTATTATACCAACATCTTTATGGATGAAGATTACTCCAGAAAAATACTGAACCAAAGGAAAATATTAAAAACATATATGAAGCAAGCAAGAGAAAATAGTCACAGAACATATATCACTTATAACAAATTAAAGAGAGAGCGAGCAACATACATGGTAGGAAGCTTAGGTAAGATAACAACGGAAGGAGAACCACTTTCAACAACAAACGTACACTGCAGAGAAAAGAACATTTAGTGTAAGATCACCAGAAGCAGAAGAAGATGAAATAGAGTAGAAAGGTTCAAGAAATTAGCAATAAATAACAGTCAAACAGGATCAATTTCAAAAAACGTATAAATCAGATGGGAAAACAAGTCCCCGAAGAAAAAAAGAATACAAGAAAGTAGTTGTAATAAGTATAATTGTAATAAAACTAGATATATGTGGAATGGGAAAACAAATACTAATAAAAAAACACAAATGGCCCATTTTAGTAATGAAAATGTGAAGGTAAAATAAACAAAAATGAAAATAAATAAGTCAAACAAAAAAGGAAAGGCAAACTTTTAAACTTTTAAAGATAGCCACTTGGGATATTAAAACCTTATTTTAAATTGGTAAAATGGAAGAAACAGCAAGAGTGTTGGATAAATACAATATAGATGTAACAGCTGTACATGAAACAAGATTGGAAAAATCGGGAGAAATAACAAAAGAATTGTTTGAATATGGTCTACACACTAGATATAAATTGAGCGGATGAATTGAGTACTGAGTGTGTAATTTACTATAAATTTCAGCTAAGTACTTTCAGCCATTAGGTCATTATCAAAACTATCATATAAAATTTACAAAAGTTGACTAATTGAAAAAACAATTTAAAAAATTGAACTTACTTCAAAAAAGGTTACAACAGGTGTCGAAAAAATATAAAACTGTGCAATTATTCTGCATAGCTAGATGAAATTGTTAAAAGTTACAATACTAGTAATGAATTAAAATATAATAAGTTAAAATTAATAAGGGTGTATAATTATATTTTACATGTTATAAACGTTGAATTGAAAAATATTAAATAAATGATATTATGTCTAAACTGATGACAAATTTGACATTAATTAAGGACAGCTTCGATAATGGCCTAGTGGCTGAAAGCGCTTAGCTGGAATTTATAATAAACTGCACACTCAGTACTCGTCGTTTCATTCAATTAAATAACAAAAGACAAACACATGTTTCTTTATAATGGAAAAGAGAAAAAGGGTGTAGGTTTTTATATTAAGAAGGATTTGGTGAACAGTATTATTAAATGTATGCCAGTAAATAGTAGGATTGGAGTAAACTGGAAAATGGTAATATATCAATACTAAATATTTATGGAAACAACAGAGGATATGGAAAAGGATCCTCTTTATGAAAAATTAAATGAGGTATGCGAAGGTTTGCCAAAAAAGACGAAGTGATGATATTAGGAGATGCAAATACCAAAATAGTAAAGAAAGTTTATCTAAAAGATATAATAGGAAAGATACATAAAGAAACTAACGACTGTGGACATAATCTTCATATCTACAAAATTTGAGCACCAAAGAGGACACAAAGTGACATGAAGACACCCATCAGAAGAAATCGAAAATCAAATAGATCTTATACTAACAACAAAACAAATAAGTAGAAACACAACTAATACAAGATCGTACAAAGGAGCGATGATACAAAATATAACAATACAAAAACAACATAATGCCCACAGTAATATTAAAAAATAGGGTGCGAAAAGTGTATAAAAGGATGAAGTAAAAGAAATTTTTGAAAATGCATACAAATCATATATAAAATACAGATATAGAAAACATCTGGCTAGAAATGAAAAATAATACAACAAAAAGGGCTCAAGAGGTTCTCAGAAAATCAACAAATAGACAAAAATTCAAGGATGGGTTTGATAATGAATGTGAAGGAAATAGGCAAGAATTAAATGGACTAGGACAAAAAACAACATGACAGAATTAACTATGAATTAAAAAGGAATGCAGCAAATAATTCATAGAAAAAACGAAAAAAAAACTGATTAAATAAGAAATTAGAAATTATAGAAAAACAAAGATCTCAATATAAGATAAAAGTATTTACAAAAATGTAAAATTACAATACAACCAACCAAAAAACATAATAAGAGCAATAAAAGGCAGAACTGGGAAAATAGAACAGGACCTTAAAAAAATTGAAAAAATATGGGAAGAGCACTACAAAGGAATATTGTACATGGAAGAAAATAACGATGTACTTACACAATGTATAGATGAGCAACAATTGCAAGAAGGCGAAGAAGGAAGTCCGGAAGCAGATGAAATAAAGAAGATAATGAAATAGAAGCAGAATTGTTGAAATATGGAGGACCACAATTGTAGGAACAAATAAGTCATCTTATCAAAGAGAAATGGATTCAAAATAAGATGCCGGAAGATTGGACAACTGGCGTAATCATACCGACATATAAAAAAAGAGACAAGGAAAATGCCAAAATTATAGACTGATGACATCTAAAAGTACACACAGAAAAATTAGTGGAGACTACCAAAACGGCTTCAGGTCGGGAAGGTCAACAATTATACAATACACACTCTAGAACAAATACTGCAAAAAAACTAGGAACATAACAGAAATACACATGCAGTCTTCACATATTTCAAAAGTGCCTTTGATACAGTAATTAGAAAGCATATGGTAAACGAACTAGAAAGATTGAATAAAATTTCGGCCTACAAAACACATCAATTTGAAATCATTAGGGGGTCAAACAGTGTCACCCACCATATTTAATTTAGTAATGGAAGGCATACTGAGAAGGGCAAATTTAGACAAGAAAAATGTATTGGTGAATCAAACATAAGTTATAGCATATGCAGACGACGTTAAGATAATAGCAAATACAAAAAAAACAATTAATAAAAGATATAGATAGGCTAGACAGTGTAGCACGAAAATTTGGTTTGTTTATAAAGGAAGGCAAAACAAAATATATGTATATAGGAAGAGAAGACAATAATGTGAAAACTACTTTGAAACAGAGAATCATAGATTTGAGATGGTAACCCACTTCAATTATTTAGGAGTGATAATTGGAAAAGATAGAAAATAATGAATAGGAGATAGGATATTAAAAGGAAATCAAGGCTATGGTCAGAATCGAGCAATGTTAAAAAGTAAAACATTAACAAAAATGAATATTTATAAGATGATTATTAGACCAGTTGTCACCTATGCAATGGAAACAAGCACAATAACAAGAAAAGAGAAAAAGTATTAGAGTGAAACAATGAGAATAATACTGGGACCAGACACTACAAGAGATGTGACTGTAAGGTGTAAAAGTAGTGAAGAAATAGAGCATGATCTACAAGGCGAAAACATTATAAAGTTCATAAAAGCACAAAGATTACAATGGGCAGGGCATAGAGTGGGAAGAAAACCATTGGGAATGATTAGGAAAATTACAGAGTGAATCCCGATCTAGCCTAGACTGAGAGGAAGACCCAGAAAAAGATAGAAAGACACAATTGAAGGAGATTCAAAGAGTATATGAATAAATAACTCGAAACTAAAATGTAAAAACAGAGTAGAGTGGCAAAATATAACAAGAATAGCCAGGACCCACAACAAACAGTAAAAAAAATGTTGAAATATACATATCCGTTATCTCTTGTTGAAAATAATAGGAAAGTACTCACAGTTGATGACATTTGAGCTGGACTGTATAATAATCTTGCACAAGCTAAAATTGTACTTGTTTTTCCGGTACCAGGAGGTCCATAGAATAATAGATGTGGTACTTGATCTTCTTGAATAAATTTGCTGACTAATTACAAGGTAAAAAACAGAAAATTAGCATTCCTTCCTTCAAAAAATACAACAAATGTACATTGTTGAATTTAACATATACTAACCCGTTTTGATAATATCTTCATGGGAAACTAGATCATCGAGCGTACTTGGCCGATACTTTTCAACCCTAAAAATTAGTAAACAATTTATAATATACGAAGTACAAACAAAAACATGGACTTAAAATATTTTGTTCTTATACTAACCACGGCAAATTTACTTTCTGTTGTACTTTTTGTACCATAGTTATTTACGAATTCAAAATATTTAGAAAAACAGATAGGTATTAGCCTAAATTTAAGCGCTCAAACCAAAGAATTTTCCGTATTTTGTGATTTTGATTTTCTCTTCTTCTTTTTATTTTTTACACATTATAAGCTTTTCATCCACACTACCCAAACAAATTTAAGGTTAAATATTTACCTATATTCGACAAATGACAAATTAAAACAAATGAGAGAAAACCTCCAGGTGCTAAATAGTATTAGCGCTGCAACTGGAAAGCCTGAACACCACAACGTATCCAAAGTTTATAAAAAGCAATACCAGAGCGCCATACAAAATGCCAAAAGAATTTCATATGATAATTTCATTAATGAATCAAGTAACAAATCCAAGGACGCAACTATGAGCGCAATTTAAATAAAAAACTTTCAGCCTCAAGCAGCATTTCCCCTGATGAATATAACATCTTTTTCACAAATGTAGCAAAATAAATTGTAAAATCTCTACCCTCCTGCAACATTAATGCTCTAACCTACCTCTATACACTCCCCAAACCGAGCACTTCTATCTTTCTCAGTCCAGTAACTGAGCTTGAAGTTAAACAAGTAATAACTAAATTAAAAAAATCTGCTTGTTTGGACATATACAACTTAAACAACAGACTGATTAAAGAAACCATACACCTTGTTTCTGGTCCATTGACTTTTCTTTTCAATGGTTGCCTCTGTGAAGGACTATTACTAGACATCTTTAAGAGAAGTGAAGCTATTCCCATATTTAAAAAGGGCGATCCAAATATTCCTGATAACTATAGACCCATATCTATCATTCCTATCTTTGGTGAAACTTCTGAGAAGCTAATTAAAGAACGCTTAATTTATTTTTTAAATGCTAATTCAGTACTTAATAAAAATTAATTCGGATTTAGGTCTAACAAATCAACTACCCAAACTTTGATGGCTATAGTTGAGTTAATAATCGATAATATAGAAAAGGGCCTAGTGTCTGCTCTAACTGTATGTGATTTAAGTAAGGCTTTTGACAGTGTGAACCATGACCTCCTATTAGACAAACTGGAATATTATGGTATACGTGGCACAGCTTTAGAGCTAATGAAGACCTACTTATGTGGGAGAAAGCAAGTTGTTTATACATCTGAAAATTCTAGCTCATGTAGATCCATTTCGCACGGTGTACCACAAGGCTCCATACTAGGACCAACTCTTTTTGTGATATATATTAACGATATTATCAATTTCTTATTTTCAAGCTTATCATTCTGCTATGCAGATGATGTATCAACGGTAGAAGCAGATTCAAATGTTAACGACTAATGGACCTATGCTCGAGAGCAGATAATAACGCTGAAACTTGGTTTACTTCAAATGATCTCAAGCTAAATAGGGATAAGACACAGAAAATTATAATATCATCAAATCGACAAAGCACAACGAAGCAATATGTAGATTTATTGGGATTTAAAATTGATGACATGTTAAATTGGGTTGCACATATTGCTGGTTTGTGTAAAAAACTTTCTACACAACTGTTCGTACTAAGACAGCTGAAAGCAAACAGTGCCTTCAGACTGAGCCAGACAAAAAGCCTAAAAGCAGGAAATCTGATCGGACACTTAAAGATTTTGGAACATATTTCCCTAGAAGCCATGTCTAAACCGACAGATTTCATGCCAGTTAGGTACGACTTCGAAATGCAGTTTGAAGTGGTCATAAACAGCCACCAAACTTGCACAGAGAACGGACCTCAACTGGGAAGGGATGCATCAGTGTGGTACACAGATGGATCTAAGATGGACGAAAGGGTTGGAGTGGGCGTTACAGGACCGAATTTCAGGCTCTCAAAACCCCTTGGTAACACCCCAACCATCTTCCAAGCAGAAGTACATGCTATAGAACTATGTGCCCAGGAATGCCTTGAAAGAGGCACTCGAAGGGAAAAAATCTATATACTGTCAGATAGCCAAGCAGCGCTAAAAGCTCTGAGGTCATACACCTGTGAGTCTAAGCTAACTTGGGACTGTAAACAATCCCTGAGACAACTGGCAGCAAACAATCAGGTCACCCTGATGTGGGTGTCAGGTCACAGAGGAATTAAAGGCAACGAAGAAGCAGATTGCCTTGCCAAAGAAGGGGCAAATACACAATTTCCCGGCCCAGAACCCTTCTGTGGACTCTCCAAAGCCCACTTAAAAGAGGAGTTCCGACGCTGGGAAACCGATGAAATGAAATCTCACTGGAATAAAGTGCCAGGACAAAGACAAGCGAAAAGACTAGTGTGCCTATCGCCTAAGAAAGCTAAACTCCTCACTGGACACTGCCCTCTGGGGTATCACCTCAAAAAGATGGGCAAATCAGAGAGTGACAGTTGCCGCTACTGCGAGAACTTCGCGGAAGCTGCAGAACATTTGCTTTGCGAATGCCCAGCGCTTTTCTGCAAGAGGCTTAAGTTCCTGGAAGGGGCCTTTTGAACGCCCTCTGACATCAGGAACTTAGCTCCCAGGAAACTGATAAACTTCACAAGAAGTCTCGGAATCCCGGGCCTCGAATAGATCAAGGGTCACGCACAAAAGAACTTATAGGTCGAAGTGCTTGTGAGGCTGTACAGCCTGTAGGACCCCCCTACAATCTACAATATTCGACAAAATTGAATATTAAGCACTAAAAACTAAAAATCAAGATTACTTTTACTTTAACATGGGAAATATAAATGAAATTGTGTAGTCACAGGCTGTGGTGTTGTTGTAAACACAGATAACCCACAGTAAACGCTTGAACAATAGACAAATAATTTTGCTTTCTCTATTGCTTGAACTGTCACAGTGTCAATTTACCTCAAAACAAGTTATATCAAAGATTATATGAGTTATATGATCTGTGTCTGTGCATGATCTGTGGTCTGTGCCTCAAAATAAAATTGGCTAACCTACTCCGCAGAAAAGGTTGTTTCGCTCATTGCTCACATTTTATTGAAAAAACATTTTTGGATACATCAAGATAAAATATGGCCGGTTTATTAGTTAAAAGTTTTCGTACAGTAGTAAGAAGCTCCTTAGGTCTACGATCTTTCGCCACCAGACCAGTAGCAATAACGTTGGTAAATAAAAAATGTAATGATACATTGCAAAATTCCCTACAAATGAAAGCAGGTCCTATGCACTCCACACAGGTAATATTTTTGATATACATAAAATTTGATAATTTTAAATCATTTTACAATCGTAATTTATATTTTATTGAAGAAATGAAATGATTATATATTACATAACATAACCTCATTTTGATATGTTTGGCCCTTTATCTTATTTGTCACGTTAGAATGTTTCTAAATTAAATTTTGATAATGAAACAGTTAAATCTAGTATAATTTTCAGCATAACTAAATTATCTTTTATTTTATTATTAGACTCGATTTTACTCACCAGAAGTGAAAAAAGTCAAACCTTCTGAAGACGAAATCAAAGAGAGGGTGCTGAAAGTGTGTGCTTCATATGATAAAGTAACTGCAGATAAGGTATTTACATTTACTTTTTCTATTTCAGAGACTTGTTACACCACAAGAGCGAAGTTACAGTTCTAAGCCACCGCTGACTTTGCAACTAATTTCAGATAGAGTCCTGTTAGTGTTAAAATTGTATGACAAAATTAACCCTGAGAAGGTACAGTAGGACATATAGCACAGGTTTCAAACCTTTCAAATTCAGTTGGAAAAAAATTAATAATATGTTTATTCACTTTTTTGTGTATAATTATATTTGAAGTTTTAACTTACAGGTTTTGAAACTATAAATTATTCAATTATATTTGTGATGAGTTAGATCTGTTACTTTTATTGTGGTTGACAGTCTTTGTTTAATGTTCCAGACATACTGAGCTAAATAAACTAATATGTTACATTTATTATGACATGATGATTATTAAACTTTCAGATGTAACAAATTCTGTTCATTTGAGATATCATGAAATTTGCCTTTAAATTGTTCAAACATTTGCAAATGTAATGATCCAAATCATTCAAGTGACTTGAAAAAGCCTGTATTTAGTTATATCATTATTGTTAGTTTAAAATTGGTTTAAGTAATTGTATCTACACAATTTTTCGAAATATGATTAACTTTATTAATTTATGAACAGTCTATTATAGAGCAAACATCATTTTACTGTCTTGTAACAAGTGGCTAGATCAAATAGGTGCTATTTATGGCGTGGAAGTAGTATCTCGTTTATTTTTACAGACTTCCCACTAATGTAATTTTTTATTAGCAAGTTCTCCTGAGAACTCATATGTAAACCAATAATTTGTGATATTTCTATTAGATATTTGTACTTACTGATTCTGGAGTTTTCAGATGTATTGAGTACTCGGAGATTTTAGTACTTCATATGTGGAATTTCGATTTACCAAGTATACCATCTAAAAGGTCAATTGGTTCAATTAATTTGCCAGTGACAGAAATTTTTTTATTAAGGATCAAACTTTATCAATGTTACTCAAAAATGTTAGCACCTCATTTCTCACCAATAACAAAAGGAATAGCTGTATTAAATAGATATAATGATCTACTGATAATTGGTCAATTCAATTTTATTTTTAAAAAACTAATCAAGCCTAGTATATAGTTGTGCGCATGCACTGGTTATGTTAAGTAGGTATATCGGCAGCTTCTGTAAATAATTATTTGTTTCATAGATTTAACATATTAATAGGTGTATGATTTTAATGTAAAATGAATAAATTCGTAATTATTAGGCTAACTACCCTTCTATTGTTTTCTATCACTGACCAATTATTCCATCCAATTGACTTTTTATGACCCTTGAGATGGTATAATTGGTCAATTGAAATTCCACATAATATGAGGTACTACGATTTCGGAGCTTGTTTTGAGTCTGTATAAAATGATCTACCATCACACAGGTTAATTTTAGACCATACTTTTAAAAGGTCAATGGCATAGAAAACTAAGTATCTGCAGTCAGGTACTATGAAGAAGTGTAATACTTCAAGTAACTGCCAACAAAAGTATCCCAAATATCCTGGAAAGGTACAAATTTATCATCAGCTTTCCTTTGATTGCTAGTATATTCAGTTGTAAGAAGGAAAATATCTTTTCGGAGATAGTAGTACTGCAGAAAATAGGTTGGCAGTAAACCATACCTCATATGTTCTTCATTTTATTAAATTGAATAATTAGAGATAGGAGGTTTGAGTCAATTTTAACAGATCATAAATATTATAAAAATGTGTACCGGATGTCCCAATAAAAATGGCTCTCGGTCATATATCAGAAAGCTGTGGGAAACATTTTCTGACCAAAGCGGCCTCGAGAAAAACCTGGAAATTATTTCTAAGTTTGTATGTTTACTGTTAGAGAGCACCAAATTTTACAAAATTGACCGAATTAACCCATTAACGTCAATATTATTGAACTTTTATGGAAAAACTGAATTTTCTGGTTCTGTTGGGTAGATTCAACTATGAAAAAATAGCCGCGTTTTTTTTTATTTAGTCACTAAATGCTGATCTATAAATCGATGGCTGGGCGAATAAACTTATACAATTATTTTTATTTAAATAGTTTATTCAGTTCCAACATTTAATTTTTACGATGAAGCTTGCTGAAACAGGTAGTACAAAGGGTTACATTACATTTTCTACAAAACTTTTACAGGAAACGTATTGGCATTGTCTTTGCTTAGACCGTTTTTCCAGAAAATGTTCCTTTTCTTCAAGTCTTATACCACCAGTGTTCTAGATGTTGATGGAAAGCTTAGTGTCTACCTTTTAAAATGATCGATGCATGTTAAAACTTGAGATAAGTTGCAGCAACTTCACAACGAAAATCTTTCAATGATGTTGATTTCTTTCTATTGATTCTTCAATACAATGGAAACGCATTTATAATAGACATGTCAATAGTTCTCATAAATAAACACCAGTACCACTTTTGCCTCTAATTGGAATAGAATATTTCTCTAAAAGCCAGTCACGGTGATCTACTCCCCCCATACACTGATTTTAGTTGTGGATCAGTCGAGGTTGAGGAACTAACATACATGTTTTCTCTTTTCCATTCCATTGTGACACTGTAGCAAGTGGCTATATCTGATCAAAATTTGTGGGCATTGAAACACGCTTATTGTCATTCCACTTGACCAGTAAAATTGGGTTTCTGGTATCAAATCTAAAGTCATGTGATCCACAATTTTGTTTTTCCAAGACTTTAGTTGACTCACCCGTTCGCTGCACTGTTTGATTTTCTCTAATTGTACCTTAGCTCTAAACTTCAGTTCCTTCAGCTTGCAAAATAAGGCATGGCTACTGAAAAAATTGTCAAAATATACACATTAGATTTTCCACAGCGATAACATTGCTAAAACTACTCTGGTACCTAATGGTCTGTTTTTTTATTTTGTTTTCCAGCGTAAAGTGAAAAAGAAATATAGTAGCCGTCTCACCACATATTACCCAAAATTTATAACCAAAACAAATTCTCTTTGATTTAATACATTGCTTTAATGAGTGCCGATCATAATGCCTTACAATCATTACGTCGATTGATAGGCTTTCCTGAAAAACTCCAAATTTGTAAAAATGTTTGTTCACCTTTTCGAACAATGGTCTCAGTTTAGAGACTTTATCACTTTTGTTGTCTTTAGCCATTGTGTTATCAGCATGATGATTAGGGTCACTTCACTGGCTCTCGACCAGTTAATACAAAAAATAACTTTGGAAATTATTTTAATTAGCAAAAACTTCTCAAATTATTGAAAACTTAGTTCTTACCTATTCCTCAGTAAGTTCTAAGCAACTTACAATTATGATTTTTATGTTTTTTTGCCTTTAAACCATTAAAATTTCAATTAAAAACAAAAAACTGCACTTTACTGGTTTTCGACCACTTTACCGAATTCTCGACCATTTTTATGTCAGTTTTCGACGACCACTTTAATACTTACTAAAAATGATCCAGAGGTAGGTAGATAGGTACTAGTTTTTCATAAACACCACACAAATGCTACTAATTTCAAAGGGAACGAGAATTAAAAACGGATTAAAGTTGCTACGGTACTAGATTTAAGAATTTAATTCAGTATAATTTTACAAAATAAAAATTTATTTAAAAAAAAACTAAACATTTATTATCAGCGGATCCAACTAATCTGGATCGATTTTTTAATAATTAAAAAATGGAATAAAAATAACAAAACATAGGTTATACATCCTTATTGGTAGATATTTAATAAAATAAAAAAGCAATAAAAACTAAACATTTGCTATTAATAGGTATACAACTAATTAATTGCTTTTTAATTGAACTAGGTACAAAAATCACATTTGTACTCCTTCTTTGCTGCAATACTGTAGGATAAATCATAAAATTCTGTGCATTTTTTATGATATCATATATGACAAAAATCACAGCCAATAGTCTTTTCATCTTCGTCCTCTGTGTGTGTAAAATTTCTTCGCATAAGGCACAAGGCACTTTTTAAATTTTTGTTACCGAAGTTTCTGCAGCAATTTGCTTCTTTTTTTGGTTAACCTTTTTTCTAACTTTTCCTCTCTGCTATTATTTTTTGCATTTCTTTTGTCTTTTTTCTTAATTTTTTCTTTTGTAGCATTCCTTCCATTTATTGCTTGAAATTGCACTTGGCAGTTTTTGATTTTCTTTTTTGTTTGTATTGTTGCTTCTTTGGACACCTTCAGGATAAGTTGAATGGTTGTCAAATGCCTAACAAAGGGGCAATAATGGTCTTTGTTCATTCATGTCTGTAAAATATTGGGGCAATAATGGTCTTCGTTCATTCATGCCTGTAAAATATTACACTGGTTCCAATAATGGTATGCCCATCTTTTCATTTTGGTTAATTTTTTCGATCTGGTCTTCGTGCTTGGTGTTACAGTTTTCATCCCACAGTAGGGACTCGAGTGGAAAATTTCACAGTTAACAAACGAGTCAGATAAATGAATGATAGGTAGTTCTCCGTCTTCAATACTGTTTAGAACGAAATTTGTGATACAACTTGGCAAACTAACATCGACAACATCATTCACTGTATTTTCTATTATTTCTGAGTGATTTTCATTGACATTTGTGTGGTCAGATTCGTTTACTAATTTTGGTTCCTCAGACCTTTGTTCAATAGAATTTTCCTTATCATCTTTTGAAGTGTTATTGGAGAATCTTTTCTAGGGAATAACATCGTCTGTAACAAATATATTTCAATGATGATCACTTCTGTATTTATGCAGTACGACTCCAGCTCAAGTTTTATTTTACTTTTTTCGCAGAACTGATGTCTCGTTGTGTTATATTTTCATTTGATCTTGATTTTAATTTGTTCTGAGGTGTTTGCTACGCATTTTGTGTAGTCTACAGCGCCAGGATTTAAGGGGAAAGGATCACATTTTCCAAACCCATTTTTTATCTTTGTCTCAAAGTCTAACCTCCCTGTCAACATTTCGTTAAAAACAGAACAAAAGTTTACTTTGGTTATGCAGGAATTTATATTTTCTGGTCTGACTTGCCATTGGCAAACGATCTTTTTCGAGTCGGATTTCAAAGGTTTAAAAACACTAACATCCACAGGCTGAAGAATGTGGGTAGTGTTAGGCGACAAAGCATACAAAATGACTTGATTTTCATCATACCACTGACTTGTTGCCATAGTTAGGTGAGATTTATGCCCATCTACAAAAATAATAACTGGTTTAGGAATTGTTTCTTTTGAGAACCATGTATTAAAATCATTGCTAATATATTCGTAAAACAATCTGAGGTCATCCATCCCTTCTCTGATCTTCCCAAAACCCATTCATTTGGCATATTATCAACCAATGCTCGAGGTGACCTTACATAAGGAAAGAGCACCAAGGGAGGTGCAAGATTGCCCTCAGCATTGAAAACTATTAAAACGATGACGTTTTCTGTTTCATTTCCTTTTTGAATTGAATATAAATTTTTAAATCCTTTTGGGCCTAAGATTTTTCCCGTTTTTGGACACAGAGAGGAACCAGATTCATCATCGTCTAATATCCTTCTTGGATCTTGAATTATATCCATTAAATTGCTATCCTGTCTGTCTGTTGTGGTGTACCATACTTACCGTTTAAATAAGCATTTCCTTTTTATAGGAAACTCACATTTTGCAAGATTAATAACCCAATTTATTATTCTCTCTTCTCCTTCTGCTCCTAATAGTGGAGGTGGACCAGGTCTTCTTAATATGTCTGGTACTCTTCCAGAAAGTCGATCGATTATTGTTGTTTTTGGTACGTTAAAACTGCGTACATGCTTCCCTTATTTTCATTTTATTTTCCCTAATTTCATTTAATGCATTTTTCAAACTTTCCTCACTATATTTGAACAATTTCCGTTGCACTTTCTTCTCTTTTTGTTTAATCGGTAGTTCTTCCGGATTCCTTTTTTCTGTTCATTTTTTTTGCACGTAACACTGAAATAATAAAGATCCTATTTGAAAAAACGCCTCTGCAATTTTACCGAAATAAAAACCATCAGAGCTGTCACAAATAATTTTGCAAAAATTTAAATCAAGAGTTTAAATATTTTATGAAATAAAAAATTAATTAAATCTGAACTTTTTTATAGTACAAATCTAAAATGATTGAATTTTTAATTCAAAAACGTATTTAGTTATTGAAAAAGCTGACAGCTCTGACCATTATGATGTGGTCGAAAACCAAAAATTGCAGTTAACTAGTTCTCGACTACTGGATTTGTTCTAGTGGTCGAGAACTAAAAAACATTTAATTAGTTTTCGACCATCAGTCAATTATATTCAAAAATATTATTTATTTAAACCTAATTCAATGGTCGAAAACTAAAATTTAAAAACTAGATGTGGTAATAAGTAATGTAAAGAAATAAATATGAACATTTTTTATTAAGAAATGGCATTATTTGAATATACAATTATTCAATGTACATATTGGTTTTCGACCACTTTGGTCGAGAACTAAATTTCGTGTTTTTTTAAATACCGGTTCTTGACCACCAAAAATTTAACATTAAAAGTTAAATTAAATGTGTTTTTTCTGGATATATGTTATAAACTTTCATTAATAATCAATATATAATACAATATTTTGACCTAATGCATTTAAAATTACAATTACTTACTATTTCTCAGCCGGGCAACACTTGACACGTCTGTACCTAAGAGCGATGTGCAGCTTTGCTCTAGAACTACGTTATTGAACTGATTTTTTCGCAGGAAAGCGTTGACATTTCCTGTCATTTTGTGTACGGTTTTAAATGTATGGAGGGGGTAGGAAACAAATTTAACGGTTATTTTTCAAATACAGACGTTACTTTTCTTATTTTCTCCTTTTAATAGACGAAATGGTCGAAAACTAGTAGTGGTTGGCCAACCAGTGAAGTGACCCTACTTGATTTTATTTGAAGATAGTCATTGCTACTAAAAGCATTCTTTACATTGGATTGACCTAAATCTTCTTCATTGGACCAATTGTCCCGTTCGGATGGCAGATCTTTAGTGATCATAAATCCGTGTCAATTTTTTTGAGATGCAGCTACCTAGTAGTTTATTCTGTAATCGTATCAAATATGTTGTCATAAAAAAATTGTTGAAATGAGTCTACAGGAGTTAACGTATTCAAAGAAGATTTTAGATTATTCCCTGCTTCGAGAAATTCTTGTTCTGGGGCCCCGACAGTATACTTTGGTTGTGTCTTTGTCCAGTTAGTCTGTAATTTTTTGATCTTTGGTTTCTTTTTATTGGGAACATACTTGTTGACGGCAAATTATCTTGTTCACTGTCGTCTTCAGGGCTGTATTTCTACGTAGCTGGCCACATCTGTTACAGCAGGGATACCCGTTTCCTCATCATAAAGTACTTCTTCGTCAGTGAGTTCATCTACTTCAGGTGGCAATGCCAATATGTCGTCTTCTATTTCCTCTGAACATAAGTACTCCTTACCCACCATGCTAATTGTTCCGCGATTTAATAAATTTATTATAAATTATTATAATTCGGTCTGTTTTATAACTGTAATATGTAATGTAATATTCCCTGGATCACCCAGCAATCTATTTATAGATCGCTATTTAAAACAACATGGCAAAAGGGATACAATGAAATACTGCTCACATTTCATACATATTTAGTTTTGTAAACATATATTTGAAATAGGGTTTACTTACCTAATCATTTTTCATAAATACTCCAGAATATATTTTGTAAGGCACTGGGACAAAAATGTCTGTTATAATTTGTAGATAAACGAACTACTAACAGCTGTTGGAACTGACTATTTTTTAATGTCCCATTAAGCTAATGGAGATACAGTTTAATATAAAAGAGCCCTTTCATAAGTGAAATGTCTCCAGTTAAAGCTTCATTAGCAAACATAAGTTAAAATATTTGTATTGAAATGTTTTCAGTGGAAGTGATAAAAATTTTCTTTCTAATCTTCAGATAAGAAAATCTAGTTTCAAATGAGATTTAAAAAAAATGTATTACTGTGACTGAAAAAATTAAAGAGCTGGAGCAGTATATTTAATTTGATAATTTTGAACTTGAAGAGAACATGAAAAATGTGAATATTGTGGAAGATGTATTAATTGAGGACATGTTAGATGATGACATTGAAGTACAAGACTATCAAATATAGATATACATGATGAATCAACCCAAGACCAAATTATTATCACGAAATGAGTGAATTAGAATTATTCAGAAGATTTAATTTAATGAAACTAACAGTCCCCTCGCTTAATTTTTTTCATTGTTGGTAACTGCATTGGTTTGTTTGTTTCAATGTTTTTATATTTTAGTACAATTGAGAACAACAAATTTTGTTTTCTAGACGTGAAATTAATTGAACTAATTCGTTTTTTCGGTTCATCCATGTAGTATAGTATGTAAAATCTTGTAACCCGAGAAAATCTGCTCAACAAAACAAATTAGAACTAAAATTTTTAGGTTAGAAGTGTTAATTTTTTACGAATCCACCTAAAAGAGAGGAAATTCCTATGCAAAGTGCGACGTTGTCATATTGTCACTGCAATTAAAGGACACATTAAAAACTTTCCAAAAAGGTGTTGGTGCAAATCCCTTAAAGTTAAAGGAACATTAAAATTTAATGGTCCCATAAAAATAAGTCCCTGCAATCGGCTATTAGGGTCATAAAATCAAACTAAACCCTAAACGTATAATATTTTACTTTAAAGTAATGGTAGAGGTGGGAACAACTCGGATTTCTTCAAGGTCGTCTTTCAAAAACGGTACTACGTATGGTGATCTCTATAAATAGGTCACTGGACACTAGTGGGTTAAGGGGCATAACAAAAAAAATCAACGCATTCTTCGAAAAATTCTGCATATATTGGATATAACCAGTCTTAGACTCTGTACCCAAATAAGGGGTGGGAGAGAGTGGAAACTTTGGTTATGAAAAAACGTCCATATCTCAGATTCTACTTAACCGATTTTTTCAAACTTAGTCTTCTCGAAAACATCGCTTTTCCATCAACATAAGAATAATAATTTCGACATAACCCAATGAGTAACATGAACCTTAGAAGTTACCATTTAAATTTTTTTAATCTAGTTATCTTTGGAAAATATTAAATTGGAGTATGCAGTTTTAATCGGGTATTATAAAAGTAGACCTAATTAGCAACAAAATAGTGAAAACCGCATGTCGAAATTTTTCTTCCTGCCCCGATATATCTTTAAAAAAGTGTAAACTTTTAGAATTTTTCTTTGAAAATAGGTTACCTACTATAGTTGTAGCTACTGAACAAATTTCAACAATTTTGAACTATTTAAAATTGACTTTCCTTGGTGTTATAATCTCAATTATTATTTCAATATTACTGGGAAACAGTGTTAATGAAGTTTATGTCATCCTTATTCATTATACAGTAAACATATCTAACTTTAAATGGCAAATAACGCTCTCTAACTTGGCAACGAAAGTTATTTTTCATAATGCCAGCTAATAAATGTCAACATATTTTAAACATTAAATGTTCAATTTTGAAACTCCCCTAAAAATGAATGCCACTACCAATATATAGGTATGATCGAATTAATTTCCAAACAATGGTTATAAACGTACCAGTTCCTGAAAATATGCTAACATGACAGTCTAGTTAATTATTATTATTTCGTTGTCTTGTAACCATTTCTCGAACTGGCAGTCTTCCTTGTCGTAAATCGATTTAGATTTTTGAGTGCCTTCACAGCTCTTGCTGCTCTCAGTAGGACGATTTTGGGTAAATGATCAACTTCTTGATTCATCATGAACGCCGCGACGAACGATGACTTGACAATATGAAATTAATTGGAATTTGCGTTACCGCAGTCACAACCAACAAATACCTAAATCTATCATGTAAGCCTATGCTACCGCGACATTTCTGTAGGGAAGTTTTAAAATTTATACCGAACAATAAAGTTACTGTTATTTACAAGGATGACATAAAATGTGAAAGACACCATGGGCGTTAAGCGAAATAACGACCTTGGTACCTTAATAACTATAAAGTGGAAATATATTTGTTTGTTTTTTTCAGTGGCCCACTACTTGTTTTTATATATTTCCACTTTAACTTCCTTAGCGCCGTTTCCCAGTAACATTAACTGTGATATTGAAATTATTTCTATATATATAAAAATGAATGTTTGTATATAATATGTTCTCTCTTCACTCCAACACTGTTCAACCAATCATCATGAGAGTTGGTATGTATATGTATTTTTTCATTGAGCAGGTTTTTAGACTATCTTCTTTGTTGCAACTCTTCACTAGGTGGCGTTGCAGCATATCAAATTCTAAACCCTTCTACCGATCACCCTAAAAATTGGCATAAATATATATATATATATATATATATATATATGCAGAATTTGTATTTACTATCCTTTTTGTTGTAACTTCCCACCAGGGAGGCGCTGCAGAATATCAACTTCTATATCGTTTACTTTTTCCCTGAGCACAGAAATTTGTGGAACGAGCTGTAAGGCGAGTGCTGCAAATCAAGCTAGCGGGAAAAGTGATTTGCGTACGAAATGTACACAATATTCTTTCTACGACCACGTTTCTTAATTAAAGAAAAAAGTAACTTGTACAGTTATTTAAATTTTGAACAGAAATAATTTAAAAAATTAATATTGAATATAGAAAAATCAGTTAGACGTACATATAGTTAATAACGAAATTTGAACAATTTTGAATCGTTAAGCATGGTCTATCTTTTTTGATAAGTTTCAATCAACCGTAATATTAGTGTTTGCCAACGAAATTCACTATCAAGATAAGTTTAGATTGTCGAAAAGAATTTTGACATTTCCCAGGTAACGCTGCAACTTATTAACTTCTATATTATTCACTTTTTCCACGAGCGAGAAAAGTGATTTGTGTACGAGTTTTACACAATATTTCTTCTACGACCACGTTTGTTAATGAAAGAAAAAAATAACATATAGGTATTTTATTTAAACTTTGACAGAAAAAATCAGTTAAAAGTAGCTATAGTTAATAGTGAAATTTGAATTGTTATGACTGGTGTATCTGTTTTCAATAATAAATTTTAATTAACTGTAATATTAGTGCATGTAAACGAAATTCACTATAAATATAATGTTAGATTGTCAAAAAACATATGAAATTGACTCCACGGGTAAAAGCGCCATAGCGTGTACTTTTACCACTCTAAATTATTACTTTTCCAATGAATATCAAAGAAATTGAAAAAAGGCCTACTTTGCTTATAAAAACTTGTGTAGAAAAGCGTGTTTTGCATAGTGACTATAGAAACATTTTATTATAAATATTTTCTATTACTTAATCTGTTATATAAAATAAAAAGTTATTAATTATTGAAAATGCCCATATATCTCAATTTATTTATTTATAAGATATATTTTAAATGTGGTTATTTGCAGTGCTAGTATGTATTTTAAAACAAGTATGGAAGAATCGCAGAAATCTAATACTTCTTCGTAAGTGCAAAGGAGGCTCCGCAGCTTTGACTTCTAGGGCATTTAGTGGTGTACTCTTTAAGACTCCCAGACATAAACGTAGACATTTGTTTTTAATTAATTCCACTTTTCCCAATTTATTCATTGTTGAGTTTCCGTGTGTGATGGTATCCAAACTTATAGCCCAAAATAGACATGAACAGTTGCACAAACTATCCTCACTATTAAATGTTCCCTATTGGAGAAAGAAAAAGCAACCCCTCCTCACAACAAGTTATCGGTTCCTAAGGCAATTTGAAGAAAATATGTATAAAAGTGATGTTCTTCCTTGTTACAATGTGGACTACACATTATTAGAAATTAATGTGCCAACATTTACCTTCATACAGATATGCCAAATATTACTTCTATAAATGCTTTTATCAACATTAGCTTACAGAAAAAATTGCCAAATGCAGATTACATATACACAGATGGGTCAAAAAATACAGAAGCCACTGGATGTGCTTTTTTCCATCCAAACGATAATGTTTCCAAATTAGTAAAACTCCCAAACCAGATGTCTATCTATTCAGCAGAACTAACAGCAATATTAGAAGCATTAAAATACATAAATAATCATGAGAAAACTAATTTCGTAATTCTAACTGATAGCAATAGTTCTATAGATTCTATAAAAAATTTAAAATAGACATCCAATCTTTCACCAATCATTATTTGCATATTAGAAATCACCAGAACAATAAAAGAACAGGAGAACAACTTCAGTTTGGTATGGATTAAAGGCCATCATGGAATAAAAAACAATGAAAAAGTAGATCAATTAGCCAAACTAGCAACAACAGATGGAGAAACATCAAGTGAAAATAAAATACCATTTACTGATTTACGTCCTTTAAGGAAAGCGAAACAAATGGAAGAATGGAGAGAATTGTTTATAAATGAACATAAAAGTTTGCGTTTTAGAAATATACAACCAAAAATATTTAGAAATACCTGGTTTCACAATACTCCCAATCGGCAGTTTATAAAAACATTAAACAGAATTAGATGCGGACATGGAAGATATCCAGAACATTTATATAAAATTTGGATTGGTGGATTCACCAGATTGCTCATGTGGGGAACTTGGAACATTACAACACATAATTTTGGATTGCCAAAACTTCCATCGAGAGATTGAAGAATTCCTACACCAACTGCGACAAAATGGGATAGACCTAGCCACCAATTTAGACAGTATCTTGAGTACAAGGAATGATAATGTATATTATGTAGATTACCAACATTTGAAAAAAATGAAAATAAAAAATAAATAAATAAATAAAGAATGAAAAAAAGAGAACAAATGAAAAAAAAGAACAAAAGGAGAAAAAATGTAATCCCTCCCTATAACAGGTTAACTTAGTTATATTATAAGAAATGGTTGTTTATTTAAAAAAAACATATGTATGTATAAAACAAAAATATGTATATATATATATATATATATATATATATATATATAAAGAAAATATATATTATAACTAAAACACACATATTATACTTTATTCAATTTATTGAAAGAAATTTATAATCAGTACAATACTTTTGGGTTTATGAATCGGTATCGATATATAAAGTAATTAGTGAGTAATTTCAATAATCACAATTAGTAAATTTAAGCGCAAAAGATTGCCTACTATTCATTTGTTTAGATATGTAGTTAAACTATTTTCCAACATTCAATAATAACAAATATTATGTGTGACAGTGATTAGTTATTAGTGAGTAGCTTTAAATATAACAAGCATTGGCTAATGTCTGACAGGAAAACGTCTGCCAGGTTCAGCTAGTTAATAGTATAAATGTATAAATTTTACACTTTTTTAAATATATCTCGGGACAGGAAAAAGATATTAACATGCGGTTTTTACCGCTTTGTTGCTAATCAGGTCTACTTTTATAATCCCCGATTAAAACTGCATACTCCTATTTAATATTTTCCAAACATAACTAGATTTAAAAAAAAATTGAATTGTGTGCCCTCTAGCGTGCATGTTACACATTAGGTTATGTCGAAATTATTACTTTTATCTTGGTGGAAAAGAGCTTTTGCAAATATCGGTAAGTAACACTTTAGTTATGGGCGTTTTTTCCTAACAAACTTGCCACTCCCTCACCCGGGTTTTTCTCGATGCCACTTTTGTCATATTTTTTTTCACCACAGATTTACTGTAAACAGTTTCTGATATATGGCCGATAGCCATTCTTATTGGGACATCTGGTACAATTCACAATACATGTCTGTTTATAACAAAATGTTTTATATCAATATAGAAAATCCTATAAATTTGTAATTTGTTTGGATGTTTTAGTTGACTCTACAATCTCATTTCATCAATGATTTAGGGTTAGATTCTCTAGATCATGTAGAAGTTATAATGGCGATGGAAGATGAATTCGGTTTTGAAATCCCAGATGCTGATGCAGAAAAATTGTTGAAACCCGCAGATATTGTGAGATATGTTGGAGATCGAGAAGATGTATATGAGTAAGTGGTAATTTAAATCACTGCAATCTGTCATATATAGCATTATCTTTTAAGTTTATTAAATAAATGTAAATAATTTTTTGTAGTTTTTTTTAAAATTATTTCCTTTTAGCGAGTGCTGCGTATAATAAAACCACTATTTGTTACAGAGAAAATAAATTATATTTTCTAATATATAACTTTGGATTATAAACATCATTTAATTAACTATTGGAATAAAAATATTCATCACACATTGCTTTCCTTACATTATCTAATTATTAAAAAATTATATTGTACATAATAATACTCTAAATTATATCTTACGACAAGTTCATATAATTTAAACCATGACCAATCACAATTGTATGATCATAAAGGTTTCAGTTTTATCTAAATCCTGACAATGTGAATATGCTAACTGGACAAAAACAATGAATGAGATTTTAATTTATCATGTAATGGTTGTCAGGAAACTATACCTCTATTAATAATGTTAAAATTAAATCTAAATTGTCTATTAAAAGTATTTTCACATTTAAATAAGTTCGTCAAAGTTTAAAATTTCTCAAGATAAATATCTTATTGTCTTAACTTGGGTCATGTGCTCCAGCATTAATAAAATTTTGACATAAAAGTAAAAAAAATAGATGATTAATTAAAAAAGTGTCTAAGAATTGACCATGGTTAAACAATGTGCTCGTCAGTTTATGTTGCTCAGTCTTCGTGTTCGAGACCATGATCGTTCACGAGCACTAGCGAACATTATGTAGAAGAGATTTGTGCCCATATTGATGCCAGCAGCAAGATAGAATACCATACGCCACTGGTTCAAAGTTTGCTTAAATAAAAAAAATAGTTAATAACTTCACAAAGTATACAGGGAATAACAAAATGAAGTTTATTTTTAAATCGGATTTACTTACTCTTCCTTCGATGATGATCCCAATTACATAGGGAGCCAAAAAGCCGCACATATTAGCAGCAGCATTTGTAATGCCATACATGGTTCCTGCATATTTTGGACTCAAAGCAATGTGGTTCATAGAATTTCCAGCATATACAGCACCACCAAATGCTCCAGTAATAGCCAATAACAACTGAACTGCGACTTTATCACATCCTACATACGCTACCCCTAGTAGACCTAATGAGGGTATGATGGATGCTGAAAAAAATTTAAATTATGAAAATTTTCGTTGGAAAAAGATTCAATATGATGGACTATTAACACCCGCACGTGTAGTTGTGTTTATAAATGATGGGGTTAGAAGCAAATGGGTACAAGTGCACTTTTTTTTGAAATCGATAAGTGCATTTTTACTTAGTATAATGAGACAACTTTTGATTGACAAAAGGATATAAGTGATATTCAACGTATTAGACGCCATTTGTACTCTGTTAGAATAAGCTTGTTAAAAAAATAGAAAACTTCATGGGAGCAAATGGATACAAGTGAACTTGTACCCTTTTGCTCCCAAAGTAGTGATGTGGTAGTGACAGCAGTTGTATTATTCATATGTACTATTACAGATTATAGAGGTTCTTTTGTGTTAAATACTATCCTTGTTTACATATAACGCTATGATCTAGTTGTCCAATGATTTGATATCACTATACTAAGGAAGTGCTGCCTTCGTACTGAATATAGAAGAAACAGCTTTTATGAATGAACAAATGACATCAGGGGGAAGAAAAGAAACAACAATGTTGCCATGCCAATAATATTTCTATTGTTCTCATTAAACTGATTTACGTGCTAAAACGAAATAAACATCTTTATAAAGATTTTTAATTGAAAATATTAGATATACTATATAACAGCCTCAGTTACAGTTGTAGTTTACAAATTATGATTGATAATTGTGTAATAAATGTATATTTGAGTTACATATATTATACCAGTTGATGTACCCAGCACATGACTTCACCTTTTGTAAGGAGTTTTCACGCAACATTTTTTTTTCTAATACTGTTCTTGAAAAAAACTCAGAAACTATTTTAAATTTCTTTATTAAGAAAAATTTCATAAAACAACAAAAAATGGATCTCTCCAAACCAAAATTTTTCTGTCAGAACCGCAAAATTTTTAAAAATTTTTTAACACGCCCCCATGAAAAATTCTATAGTTACGAAACTATGTTATATATCGATTCCTTTCTTACGCTATTCGATAGAGGAAATATGCATCTCAATTACTTACCATATTTGAATTCTTCCATTTTATATTTGTAGACAATATACTGGAGTAGAAACTTTTGTAAAAAATTAACTTAACTACATCTCTGCTATGGAAATATTGAAATTGGTGAAAATCGAAATAGAAGTGTTCATACTTTTATAAAAAAAAATCAGCAACTTCCCATCGATAATGCAAACTGATGTATAAAACATCAAAGTTAATTTTTTTTAAATCGCGATTCCGAAGGGATTAAAAATCCCAAAAAACTTTTTAATACGATTTCGACAAAATTTTGTATAGGGGGGCGATCCGCAGTTTCGTTACCAGCAATTCCAATGTGAGATGGTAGCCAGATGAGAGATACTGTTATATCATGAGCAACGAGAGTTTGATATATGTCATGTATGTTCTGGACAATTGGGTGGTCAGTGAAGATTGATTTAATTGATAAAATGGAGGCATATTGCAATATTTTTCTGGGGGAGGGAGATATATTTAAAAGCCTGAAGAATGCTGTGAAGCTCACCTCCATAGACGCTACACACTGAAAGTAAAGTAAAGGAGCCTACGAGTTCATGTTTCGAGGTAACTGCACAACCAACTCCGTAGTCAGTTTTGGAAGCATCTGTGTAAAGTGTTAAATGGTAAGATTTTTTTTTGTAGTAATTTAACGAATGCTTTCTTTACAAGTGCAGTGGGTGACTCATGCTTATTAAAAATGGTGAGTGAGGTATCGATTATAGGAATAATTTTGGTCCAATGAGGAGAAGAAGGTAGTGGGAGCGGGGATGTCAGAGATTTAATAATTGTTTGAGGGTTAGTAGGGAGATTAGTCGTTGAAGTGAAAAGTGAGTGAACAGGATTGAAAGGATTGGAGGATACTGAGGCAGCATATGTAAGGAATAGCGATTGTCGTCTTAAGGGGAGAGGTGATTCATTAGCTTCAATATGGAGACTATCAGCAGGGCTAGAGCGGAAGGCACCAAGGCAGAGAGCGGTATTGTGAACAGAGTTCAGCAAATCTGTGACAGATTTGGGGGCTGACATGTAAATAAAGCAACCATAGTCAAGCTTCGAACGGATGAGAGCTCTATAAACTCTTAATAATACGATTTCGTCGGAACCCCAGTGAAAGTGACTGAGCGTTTTAATTATGTTTAATCTCTTTAGACAGATGCCTTTGAGTTCATGGATATGGTGTTTTCAGTTAAGTCGAGAATTTTACATTGATTTACAGTTGGTTAGGGTGAATTATTAAAGGTAGAGGAGAAGATGTTCTTCTTGAAAACTTGATTAGTTTGGATTTACTTTGAGATAAGGATAATACCAGGTAAGAAGATCTATCCTGTAGAAGGTTTACTGCAGTTTGAAGGAGTTTGCATGTGGATGAGATCGATTCATCATGACAATAAACAATTAGGTCATCACCATATTGGACATATTTTATGGGAGCAGGAAACTTGCAACAGAGCTCGTTTATTGTAAGGATGAATAGAGTAGAACTTAATACTGATCCTTGAGGGACACCAGAATTTTGTGGGTGAGGCAAGGAGAGTTTGCCATTAGCGGAAACCCTGAAGGTTCTACAAATTTGGAAATTATGAATGAACGATAGAATGTTGCCATGAAGATTATATTGGGAAAGCTTATTTAGTATTGCCGTTCTAGATATCGAGTCAAAGGCACCTTCAATATCAAAGATGGTTGCAACGACGTCCTGGTGATTGTTTATTGCTGAAGAGATATGTGTTTGGAGAAGAACAAGGTTGTCGCATTATCAGGACCGGCGGCAGAATTTCTACAAGTAAACAAGGCAGATTTAAGTTCATTTAGGCTGAAAGGGGCGTTGACGGAAGCAACGTCATGAGGGTTTGACTGAAAAGTGGAGGAAGGTTGAATATGAGAATTGTGATAAAGAGAATTGGGGTTACAATTATTCAATTTGTCATCAAAATTTTGTGCGAGTGAATCGGCAATTGTTTGGTTGTCGGAGATAACAGTGTCATTCAATATTAAGGAAGGAAATTTAGTAATGGTTTTCTTCCCTTGAATTTGTGAACTTTTTTTCCAGACTTTACTGGGATTTGTATTATGGTTCAGCGAAGAGGTATAGCTTTGCCATGAGGATTTTTGCTTCTTTGCTTAATTAAGAATTTAGCGTTAGCCTTGAGCTGTTTGTGTAGGAGAAGGTTTTCTTGTGTCCTATTTCGTCTAAACCTGTCAAGAGCATGTTTGGACTCTCCGATGGCATTTTCGCAAGCTGAATTCCACCAAGACACAGTTTTTTGTGCAGAGGTAGTGACTGATTTACCGATTAGTCTCTGCAGTGGCAAGTATGTTGTCAGTAAACATCTTTAAAGTGTCATTTATGTTTGCAGAAATAGCTAAAGAGGATAAATAAGTTTGGGAGAGAGAAGTAGACTCAGACCAATTTGTGCTTTTTAAGTGCCAGAAGCTTCTAGTTATAGTTTCCTTATTATAATGATTGGATATAACGATAGGAAAATGGTTGCTATCATGAAGGTCATCTGAAACTTGCCAGGAAAGGGAAAGTGCAGTTTTAGGGTCACATAAGTTGTCGTCAAGGACAGAAAAGGAGCCGGAGGAAATGTTAAAGTGAGTGTTGAGTCCAGTATTCAACAAGCAGGCTCCGGAGGAGTTTATGACGTTTTCTATAAATTTGCCTCTAGTGCAACCATGAATTGAGCCCCACATGGTGTGATGTGCATTAAAGTCACCAACAAGGATGTATGGGTGGGGGAGCTAAAATACTAGGTCGGTTAAGTCTTCTTCACTGAGGGGATGATCAGGTGGAATGTAAATACTGCAAATGGTAAGCTTATTAGATACAAATATTGAAGTACCACCACTGGCTCTCATACAGTTGGTACGGATGTAATGATAACCTTCAATGTTTTTTAGCTTGTATTGTTGGTCAATTTTGAAGTTGGTTTCCTGGAGGCAGAGAAAGTCAGGGGTATGGAGAGATACGATTTTCTGAATTCTTTCTAAGCGAGGATAAAATCCAACGCAGTTCCATTGAATTAGAGAGAATGGTACTAATTAAAGGGGGAAAGAGGTTAATTACTGAGATAGTGTAGAGGAGTCGGTGGTGGTACCGTCATCAGAAAAAGGTTCCTTAGTAAGATTGTTTTGGTCGGGGTGCAGTTTAAATTTAATTTTGTTGGTCAGACATGTAATGCGATTTTTCAAAGATCTTTCGTTGATATTAGAATAAATTAAGGATATATCTTTCAATAGGGAGGCAGTGTCTGAGATAAATTTATTGGCTTCAGGTAGAGGGTCGTTGACGCGGAAAGTATTTTCGAGGAATGCAATAAGTTGGATGCTATTAAGGGAGAAGGATTTAGGAGACTCTTCAAAAAGTTTATGTATGATAGAACGTGATTCGGGGCTTACATTGTGACAATCATCTTCCGCCAGTTTGGATTTTTTGGTTCTTTTTTTTGAAGATTTTTTTGAATTAAAATTTAGAAATTCTGGGGGAGGCATTGGATTGGGATTAGCGAGAGGAGTATTGGAAGGTGATATAGACTGCGGAGAGTCAAGAGTCCTATCATTAGATCGGGATCGTTTTTCGCCAGGTACAGGGGAGGAAGGAGCGAGTGGCACTTGAGAGGGTAATTCGGGATTGTCTGAAAAGGTATCAGTAGTAGCTGGGTCAGCTGAAATGGAGGGATCAAGATTGCCGGAAGTATTTAATAGGGGTGGAAGGTCGTGGGAAGTGTTGGGACATGATTCAGCGGTATGTCCAGCCTGCTTGCAAAGAAAGTATTCAAGTTTATCAGTAGAAATGAATATTCTGTGTGATGTATTTTCATGCGTAATAAGAATGGAAGTTTGCAGTGAAAAATCGTTACTGGTGGGCAGAACGTAAGTTACACGGCGGAAGCTCAGGACATGTGCGTATTCGTCAACAGGCGAGCCACATTAGACGTATGAAATAGGAGAGGTAAGTGTTAATCCTTGGTCATACAGGGCTTTTTCAATAACGGAATGTGGAATGGAAGGACTTACATTGGAAATAAGAATTATTTTGGTGGGAGAAATAATCCGACGAATAGGAATGACATTGGAATTAACTAAGATGTTTTGATTCGATTTTAGAAGAAGACTTGAGTGGTAGATGATAAATAAATACAGATGCGGCCATGAGAGATTCTGGAAGCGAAATGTATGTTTTTGGGAGAGACAATGTTACCTATTGCTTTGATATAGTCGAATAGTACAGTGTTGGGGATAGAAGGCATAATGATGGCTTGGTCTCGAGATGGTACCGGGGGAGGAGGTAGTCTTGCGGAAGTAGCCGCGGCATAAGTTATGGGTGTTGAAGGGGTATTTGTGTTTATAGAGATAGATTGTTTAATGGGGGTTGAAGAAGTGGTGGTATTTGAGAGCAGTGGTGAGGGGAGGTTTGACATATTGATGTGATCCTGGATACCAAAATCACAATCAATAGCTAGACATTGAAATAAAAAGAAATATATAAGTAAATCTCAGCTCAGAAGACAGTCTGTAACTCAGTGACTGGCCTATTTATTTCCAACACAAATAAGCAAATTTAAAGAATATTTACCAATTTTGCAGAAAAACAGCACCTTTAAAAGTTTTATTATCACATTTTAATGATGACAAAAAACGCGTTTTTAATTTGCTATGATATTGACGACTTAACGATCCGACTCTAATGAGTTCTGACTCGTGAATGATCACAGAATTAAATGTTTGCAAAAAGAAAATTCCAAATTGAGGAAGACAAACGCAGGACTGAAACGCAAATTTGAAGATGTGTTATCAACTGCAACAGAATCAATAGATATTGAACAGTATATGCAATTGACTAAAAAGTTTTGTCCTGATCCATCGTTAGCAAATTTTATAAATACACAGGTATCTCAAATAAGAAAACGACCAAAAGACCGGAGATATTCCTTAAAATTTAAGAATGAATGCCTAGCGGTGTACTTTACAGGCCCAAAACTATATAAAAAAAAATTAATGTCCCAGTTTTGTTTACCTGCACCTTCAACATTACTGAAATTGGTTAAAAATCTAAGTGTTCAACAAGGTCCAAATAATATGGCATTATTTAAAATGTTGGAAAAAAAAGTGAAACATTTTTCAGAATCAGATATATACTGTTTCGTGTGTGGACGAAATGAATATTAAATCAAATTTATTTGATTCGGTTGACACTGACTCAATTGTTGGGATGGAAGATGATGGGTTGGGATTAAAAAAATTCAGTTCAGCCAAAACTGCTTCTGTTTATGTAATACGGGGAATAAAAAATAAATGGGTTCAACCTCTAGCATATAATTTTTTTCATTCAAATTGTCCAGCAACAACCATGCAAACTATGATTTTCAGCTTAGTTACAAAGCTTCGAGATATAGGAATTATTGTTACTGTATTAATTACGGATTTAGGCTCAAACACTATTAACTTGAAAAATAATCTAAATGTTACACCATCGCAACCCTTCTTTTATGTGAACAACCAAAAAATAATTTACATGTTTGATACTCCACATTTGATAAAAGCAATTAGGAATAATTTACATAAACATAACTTTGTCTAACCTGATGGTCAGGAAATTAGTTGGAAGTAGGTACATAGAAGAATTTTAACAACACGATAAAAAATATCCAGTATGTGCTGATCCAAAATTAACCGATTCACATATCCATCCCAACAATTTTGAGAAAATGAAGGTAAAATATGCCACACAGGTGTTTAGTCATACTGTCGCCTCAGGATTAAGCCTTTATTTAAGATTTGGAGTTATCCCTGCCACTGGTCTGGCAATAGCTGAGTTTGTAGGTTTAATGGATAATTTATTTGACCTGTTAAACTCTTCAAACTTATGTTCCACTAAGCAATTTAATCGAGCATTTAAGGGAGAACAATATCAAATAGATTTTTTAAACAAGTGCTATTCATATTTCGATAATTTAGAAATAGTGTCTAAAACAGGGAAGGATGTGACTGGTACAGTAAGATTTCTAACTTGTTTGAAAACAACAATTAATGGTTTGATACATTTATGGCTGTGTCATTTAAATAAAAAAATTTCTTTTGTTTTCACCCGACGTCTAAATCAAGACTGCGTAGAAATTTTTTTTGGAACTGTGAGGCAGCAGAATGGAAATTGTAGAAATCCAACTGCTATACAGTTTCAAAGATCTTTCAAGAAACTTTTGTGCTTTAAGCTATTTCATTCTGACACGGAAAATTGTGAAGGAGATACGGAAACAATGTTATTACGACTAAGTCATATTCATAATAGTGATCGCTCCGAAACAATCATTACTCCAAAATTGACCGTGCCAGAAGATGAACGTATAGAAGTGGATTACAGAAATAGTGACATATTGCAAAATAATTTTCAGCTTTATGTGTGTGGCTATCTAATTCGCAAATGTTCAGATAAACACACCTGTTCTTCATGTATCCAGTACGCTAATGATTTAGATCACTTAGATGATAGCACTGTCTTCTGTTTATTAAAAGCATATGATACATCTAATGACAGTTTATATTGAAATTTAACAATGCTGAATGACTCTTTTATTCTGTTTATCAAACAATTGAGAGATGTATTCGATAATTCACTTCAAGAAATTGCTGCCTTTACCAACATTTTAAAGAATCTCTTACCCATGAGCGCATATATAATGCTACAACATCCTTGTGAAAATTTTCCGGTTTTATACGTAACCAAACTTTATTTTAGAGTTAGAATATATTTCATATTGAAAAACATTAATAGAAATTTTAAAGACACTTCTAATAAAAACAAATTATTGATTTGGAAAAATCAATAATAGTATACAGTTTTTTTTTGTTCTTCAGCCATCATCCCTTATTAAACAATTGCTATAGACTAGTCGCTATGGCAACCAAATATCATGCCACGGAAATATATTACTTTCCTCACTAGTAATTTAAACTACTATTTCGACTATTCCGAGAAATTATCAAATTTGCGAACTAAAAAATAAGCAGAAAAACGATTTCTTAATAGTGGTTTTGAAAAAAGTATAATTTACATCAGTCATGTAATATAAATGTCACATGTATAAACAATATAGTATTCTTTATATCCCATTCTTTGCTTTTTATGCATACTACCTTTACTTTTATCGGCATGAGCATGAATTATGTAATCTAAGTTTACCCCATATACGCACTTGATATTTTTTAGATATCAAAACTGTATAGAAAATTAAAAATATTTGAAACTACTACATTAACACTATTTCAATTTCTTAAGTACGGATCTTCCTCGCTCTAACTAAATTATTAAAACACTGTCCTGGTTTTTAGATTTTTAACATGGCTGCCGCTGACTTACATAGTTCCATTGCATTCGCGACAAGAAGATACTCTATTTATTACTCGGTGATGGTGCTAACAAGACATGTTACGAAAAATGGCCGACGACGACATACACACGGGATTTTTTTCTAAAAACCGTTTTTTCGTGTTCTCCTTACTAAAAAACGAAAAAATGTTTTTCTTTTTCAAAATTTCAGCTTTTTTGGGGGTAAACCAATACTTTTCTCGCATATTAGGCAGGGTTGCGAGGAAAAGTAAATATTATTTCGGGTGGAAGATTGAGAAAAACATATGAAAATGGGATTTTCCGGAAAACTGTACATCAGGTTTTGCTCATTTACAAACTTCTCTATTATTGTAAACGCGTAAAAACGTATTTTTGTGGTGACCCTTTAAGTAGTAGACGTCTCCTTGCCCTTCCTTATCCGCCAAAACTCCTATATAGGTATATTTATTTTTGTTGTTAACGGTAAACGCGGATACGCTGTACTCTCCAGAGGGCCCTCAGTTTTTCCACCTGGCGCAGAAATAATCTTCTAGTCTGTCCTTTAATTCTGCTATCTTCTGTTCTTTCTCCAAAAAATGTTTATACTCCATTTTAACCGTAGCTGTATTTTCTAAATACTCTATCTTCCTTTTCTTTAATTCTCTTTCCTCCATTTCTAATTTCCGTTTCTTTACAGATAATACAGAAATATGGGAAATTGGTGTTATTTCTTTTAGCGCAAAAGGCTTACTATTTTTGTTTACCCTCTTTCTTAGAACTTTGGGTATAATATTACATGTAGATACCAGTCCGAGCTCCTGGATGTCGATATATTCCGGGATAGTGCTAAACAGTGTGGAAGACCGGGTAAAGAATGTATCTCCAGCCTTAATATAACATTTTTGAGAAATTCGAACATTTTTCTCCTTATTACTTGTATCTTCTACGATCTCTATATAATTAATAGGTAAGAAGTTAAAACTAAATGCAGAAAGACAATAATTTACAACTTTTTTTCTTGCGTTGGGTTCTATTGGTAAACTTATCTGTAGACCGGTTAATTTCCTTGTATTACTGTTCCCCCAGTATACATATTGCAATATATTGTTAAATACAAGACAGCAACTGTTTTGCAGACTTTTTGTCAACTTTGTCCATATTTTAGCAAATGAGATAGAGTATAATGGTGCATTTTGGAAATAAAGTTTGCTATCCTCAAGTAAGGTTAGGCAGTCTTCTAAGCAATTGTATTTCCCTGTCTTGTTATCGGATATGGAATAATTATATATGGTTGCTTCTAATCTTGTAATTCCATGTTCTCTGGCTAAAGTGTTGGAAAATGTGTCTGTGTGGACTGGTTATTTGACAAATAAATTTGTTGTATATTTTAACCCCCCGTTAGATGTAAGCCACGTAAGGCAATCAATTCCGACTGTATTATTATTATTATTATTATTTACAATTACGTTATAATTCTCCCGATACATTCCATGTTTACGAAAGTTAAAGTTACTTGTTAAGTAGTTTGTCATTTCTTCTTTCTGGAACACCCCACAGAAGTCTTGAGTAATATCGAGGTCTAGTAGATAATAGTCTTCTTTTTGTAATTGTTTTAATAATTCGGGTAATTTTTTTAACAGTGTTTCCACATTTACATCTGCTAGTTCCACTTTATATGGTATACATACAGGTTTATCATATTTTTTCGTAATTCTTTCCATACTTTCCCCAAGAACTTCTCGAACACCTTTGGCCATCTGATTGTCGCTATGCAAGAAGAAGGGTAGCTTGGCTTTAACTTCGTGTCTCGCAGAAATAAGGCCACCAGATTTTCCTCGAAGGTAACTGTTAAACGAGCCACCAATTTCCTTTTTTACAAGTCCACTTCCTCCATTACAGTCTTCCGAACCGCATAACTTTACTACCATTATATTGTCACAAAAATGGATCCGTTATCGGTCCAAGTGCCTCTCTCAGTAGCTCTTCTCCCTCCGTGTAATCGATATTTCCAATATCCGTAATTAGATTGCCTATATCTTCTGTTAGTAACCATGTTCCGAATCTTTTCTTTCGCCTGACAATATAATTTCCAACTAGAGTGCCCTTATCTTTATCTTTATGTTGACATCTTGTATATCGAACGTCGTAGTGACGTACCTAACATAATACCGTTTATTCAACTTCATTCCGACCAATAATAACAGAGTGCCCTTATGACAACTTTATGACTACATCCTGTATATAAAAATGCTCTACCTATCACAATGGCGTTTGTTCGACTTCAATCCGACCAATAATAACAGAGATATATGCTAGTGCCCTTATGGCATCTTTATGACTACTCCCTGTATAATTATCGAACGTGTCTCAGCACAAGGTGGATGACAAGTGTACGCGGAACAAGATTGTTAACGCATGCGTAGATCGAATTGAGCCAAAAATTACCACGTTGGACCTTGGCAATTTCCCATGTTATTTTACATAAGGAATGGTCCCGTACCGGCATAGCTCCTTTACTAAAATGTAGATAATGAAAAGTTATTTGTATTTCAAAATAAAGCCCGAATACAAAATTTCAAATCAAAATTTCAATTATCACACTCATTCTATTTAATATTAATATTTAATGGAAGAACTTCGAAATATGAAAACGATTTTCCAATTTCCAAGTATAGTTCATTTAAAGTATGTTTCTTTCAAGGATGCAATAAAAAATACAGGTTGTCATATGAGTCGAGGTAGATATAATTGTAAAGGCAGACTTGTTTCCAATAAACTACAAAAATTTGTGTTAGTAGAATAAATTATAGTGATATTTGATTGCTTCCCACAACAAAATAGAATAAGTGTAATAATTGATATTTTGATTTAAAAATTTTGTAATCGGGCTTTATTTGGTATTACAAACAAACATTTTGCTTTAAATAATGGTACTTCTCTCTTGAAACGTTTTCATGTTTTATTAATTTATTAATACCTTATACATCTGATCAGAGATATCGATTTTTATCCTATGGTGAACTCCATTTGTGGACACACTGTATTGAAAATGGCTAGATTTACCTCGTACAACAAAATTTGCTTAAAAATGTGTTTTCTGCAAGGTATAGGCTACATTTGAAAGATCCTCTGCCATCGAAAAAAATTATTAAGCACAGCGCATCTATGTATTGACATATTTAAAGTCAATTTATATCCAAACCTGAAGCTCTCTTAGCGCTCTACAAATTTATCTTTTACATAATTAAATTATCTCTATTACTTTCCAAAATATCCGCTCTGGGAGGTTTTATTGAATACGAATATCTTTATAATAAAAGACTGCGCCTTGGAAACGTCTTTATACACAAGAGAGTTGCTGCTAACTGCTAACTATATTCCGAATTCCAATCTATTTTAAAAATGTTATTTTACAGTGAGAATTGATACGATCTCCACAATTTAACGAATTACCAATAAGTAAATGTTTTGACTTCTAACTGTAATTACTTTAGTGTTTTAAATGAAACTCACGGTTTCTAGTTAATTCCACAATATAATAAAAGTTATTGAAAATTCTAAAAATTGACAATTGTTTCGATAAATCAATATCATCGTCAGAATGACAGAAGTTACATTTTATTTGATGCCTACCTGATGTTTAGTAGTTATTTTTGGCTAGACCAAGAAGTGATCTAACTTGTGATTGACTTAATATATGGTTATAGAAAAAAGAAGAAGATGTGATATTACAAATATTGAAGCTTAGATATTATTAGCCCTATGTTGATATACTGGATATCATTTTTCCAATTAAGATCAGTATAACTGTGCAATTATATAGAAAACCAGGAAAACTATATCTGCTGATCTTTACAATTATCACTTAAGAAGACAGTTTATTAGTGGAGAACTCCCTAGATTTAACTGTTCATTGACAACTTCATATTGTGGGTTTCTTAAATGTCTTCTAATTTCCAATTCTTCAAGGAAATCCAGTTCTTGTTTCTTTTCACAAATATGCAGCACTTCTAGTTTTGTGTTAGGTGTCAATGAATGATTGGTGTCAAGTAGATGTTTTGCGTACTGGGATTTATCTGGTTGTTTTAACCTGTATGCTCGTAAGTGTTCACTGTATCGGATTTCAAAATTCCTAAGCGTCTGACCCAAATAGACAGCATTACATTCTGGACATTTGAGTTTATATATACCTGACTTCTTTAATAGTGGTATTTTTGTTTTTACATTCAACAATTTTGTACTAACGTTACTTTCTGTTTTAAAAAGAAATTGTTGTATTCGTTGCTGAAGATATTATCTTTGAAATATTATTAGAAATATTTCCTGCATATGTGATGGTTTTATTTCATCAGCTTGTTTAGGAAATATTAGTTTGTGTGTGTGTGTGTTTTAGTTATTGGCCTTAGTCGTGGACTAATTGGCCAGCGCTATATTTTTTGTTAGTACTATATCTAATACAGTATAATATATTCATATATATACATATATACATCTACATACATATTTTTTTTTATACATACATATGTTTTTTTAATAAACAACCATTTCTTATAATATAACTAAGTTAATCTATTATAGGGTGGGATACCATTTTTTTTTCTCCTTTTTTTTATTTTATTTTTATTTCTTCTTTATTTCTTTTTTTTTAGTTTTTTTTATTTCTTTTTTTACATATATATTTTTTATTATTATTTTTATTATTATTATTTTTTTATTTTCTCTTTTTATTTTTTTTAGTTTTTTTCATATATCTATTTTCATTTTTTTCAAATGTTGGTAAACTACATAATATACATTGTCATTCCTTGTACTCAAAATACTGTCTAAATTGGTGGGTAGGTCTATCCCATTTTGTCGCAGTTGGTGTAGGAATTCTTCAATTTCTCGATGGAAGTTTGGGCAACCCAAAATTATGTGTTGCAATGTTTCAAGTTCCCCACATAAGCAATCTGGTGAATCCGCCAATCCTATTTTGTATAAATGTTCTGGATATCGTCCATGTCCGCATCTAATTCTATTTAATGTTTTTATAAACTGCCGATTGGGAATATTGTGAAACCAGGTGTTTCTAAATATTTTTGGTTGTATATTTCTAAAACGAAAACTTTTATGTTCATTTATAAACAATTCTCTCCATTCTTCCATTTGTTTCGCTTTCATTAAAGGACGTAAGTCCGTAAATGGTATTTTATTTTCACTTGATGTTTCTCCATCTGTTGTTGCTAGTTTGGCTAATTGATCTACTTTTTCATTGTTTTTTATTCCATGATGGCCTTTAATCCATACCAAACTGAAATTTTTCCCCTGTTCTTTTAGTGTTTTGGTGATTTCTAATATGCGAATAACGATTGGTGAAAGATTAGATGTCCATTTTAAATTTTTTATAGAATCTATAGAACTTTTGCTGTCAGTTAGAATTACGAAATTAGTTTTCTCATGATTATTTATGTATTTTAATGCTTCTAATATTGCTGTTAGTTCTGCTGAATAGATAGACATCTGGTGTGGGAGTTTTACTAATTTGGAAACATTATCGTTTGGATGGAAAAAAGCACATCCAGTGGCTTCTGTATTTTTTGACCCATCTGTGTATATGTAATCTGTGTTGTAATTCAAACCCTCTTTTTTTGATTATGCAAGCACGCCACTTATTTTAAAGTCTTAAAGAACCTTCTACCTGGCCGGTTTATCCCGAGTTAACGACTGCGCATGCAAGCACCCGTATTGGGAGAAAAAATGCCGCACGCAAGGAGAGAAGTACCGTACCCTTCCTAGAGTGATGAATTAACAAGTCCTTTTTCCTCACGTGTTCTGCTTTATTCTGTAAGGGCTGTTAATATATTTTTCCAAACCACGAGGTGGTTAAAACTTCGTATCTTGTAGTACATATATCCATATTTCCATCAGAAAGACATAATAGCACTTGTAGTGAATAGAAAGTGATTAAGTAATACGTATTGCAGTGTTTTGTGCATTCTTCTGAAGGAATTTAAGGTAACATTTATCTTTATCGTATAATTAATGGACAAAAATATAATTACAACACCACCACAAACTATTTGTTGCTCAGTGTGTAAACCACTGAGTCTCCGGTCCTTCGCAATTTTAAAATAAGAAATATATTCGTTATTTTTATCACAAAGTGGTATTTATTGAAGCACCTTTCCTTACATCGATTGGAATCAGAGGCCACCTGTGTTATCGAAGGATATCTGTTTTACACACAGATATAATCAGATTCATACAATCTGCATTTGGCCATTTGTTATGTAAGCTATTGTTGATATAAGTATTTATAGCAGTATTATTTGGCATATCTGTATGAAGGTAACATGTTGGCACATTAATTTCTAATAATGTGTAGTCCACATTGTAACAAGGAAGAACATCACTTTTATACATATTTTCTTCAAATTGCCTAAGGAACCGATAACTTGTTGTGAGGAGGGGTTGCTTTTTCTTTCTCCAATAGGGAACATTCAATAGTGACGATAGTTCGTGCAACTGTTCATGTCTATTTTGCGCTATAAGTTTGGATACCATCACATCACTCAAGTATTTTCTTCGTAAGTGCAAAGGAGGCTCCGCAGCTTCAACTTCTAGAACATTTAGTGGTGTACTCTTTAAGACTCCCAGGCATAAACGTAGACATTTGTTTTTAATTAATTCCACTTTTCTCAATTTATTCATTGTTGAGTTTCCGTATAGAACCGAACCATAGTCCAAGATAGAACGTATTAGAGCTCTATAAAAAATTAAAGCAATATTTGGATCTGCTCCCCATTTTGTATTGCAGAAGACTCTAATAATATTTATGCTATTTTCACATCTTCCTGTCAAACTATTAATATGGTTTTTCCATGATAGTTTTTGGTCTAAAGTTATGCCCAGATACTTAACCGATGTCTTATAAGGAATGTTCAAAGGCCCTAGTGAAATATTATTTTCTGGCTGATAACGTTTTCGGGTGAATGTGCAGAATATGGTTTTGTCTTGTGACATCCTGAATCCATGTGTATCTAACCATTTTTTTATTGCATCTCCAGCTTCTTTAAACCTTTGTATTGTTCGTTCTATTGTTTTCTCTTTGGCCAAGACACAAAAATCATCGGCATATTGTAGAACTCTAATGTTTGGTTCGAAGATATCTACAAAATCTAGAGTGTAAATGTTGAACAGTAATGGGCTTAATATGCTCCCTTGTGGAAGTCCCGTTGAGGATATTCTTACATGGCTCTTTTCACCATTTAATTGCACAGTTATTTCTCTGTTAATGTAAAGGTTTAATATTTTTTCAATTAGATTGTCGGGAATACCTATTGTTTTCATTTTGGTTACAAGGATTTTTAAATTCACTGTGTCATAAGCTCCCTTCAAATCCAAGAATAGGGCAGAAACTGAACTGTTACGGGAAAAGGCAGCTTGAATTTCGGATGTGACAAGAGCTGTGGCTTCTTGAGTAGATCGACCACGTCTGAAACCATATTGTTCTTTAGGAAATACTTTGTTCTTCTCAATCCAGTGCTCTAGTCTATTTTTCAAAATTCTTTCAAAGGTCTTCATGACGCATGAGCTCAATGAGATAGGTCGGTAGCTTTCAGGAGATTCTTTGGGTTTGCCAGGTTTAAGGATTGGGACTATTACATATCTTTTCCATTGTTCTGGTACTGCTACTTTATTTGAATATATATTGTTGAAGATGTTTAACAGACGATTTTTTGCATTAATTGGGAGTTCGTAGAGCATGGGATAGTGAATATTATCCATACCTGGTGAAGTATTGGAGTTTTTCTTTAATGCCCTGTCCAATTCAGGAAGTGTGAATATGTTATTCAAAAAATGATTATTTTCCATATTTTGGTGTAATTCCATAGGCTCTTCATTTACCCAGTCGGGGGATGCATTTTTATGGAATTGTTCTGTCCATTCTCCCCATTCCGAAGGATTTGTGTTCGATTGTTTTCTGTTTTTATATTTATTTAGTTTTGACCAGACTACTTTAATGGGTGTGTTTTTATTTAAACTAGTACAGTAATCTCTCCAGCTTTGTCTTTTTGCTTGATTGGTAGTTAGTTTGACTAATGCATCTTGTTTTTGTAGATTTCTAAGATTTTCTATGTTGGTATATTCTTTGTATTTTCGGAAGTACTCTTTACGCTCTGTAACAGCTTTCTGGCAATCTTCGTTCCACCAGGGCTTACATTTCTTTGGGTTATGCAGACCTGAATGGTTTAATTTTGGAATTGATATATTTGCTGCTTCGTTAATGTCTGAAATCAATTGATCGTAGCTATCTCTTTGCATATATTTTGATTTGTTGTCGATATAACTACTATAGGCAGACCAGTCTGCTCTTCTCACATTCCAAATTCTATTTGTTTTATTTTTAATTGTTTTTCCTTGTGCATTGCTTCTTAATAGGATTGGCGAATGGTTGGATCCCATGGGGTCTTGAACTACTGTCCATTCAAAAAGGTGACTTATGTTTTGGGAACAGAGGGTAATATCTATGGCACTTTTTCTTTGTTCGGGTCTAGTAACCAATGTAGCTTCTCCATTATTTAAAAAAATTAAGTTGGAAGAATTAATTGCCTCCAATAAGTTCCTCCCATCTGTGTATCTTCTGCTTCTGAGCCCCAAGCTGGATGATGTGCATTGAAATCTCCACCAATTAGACAAGGCTTTGGAATGGAATTAAAAAAATGTACAAATTCATTCTTACTTATTCTAGATACAGGTTTAATATACAGAGATACAATATATACATTTTCTATATGACCAAAACCCACACACACACACACTTAGCTTGAATTTTCTCTGTGTAAGGAAGTGGGACATCCTTATAAGAAATATTTGAATTTATTAATACTGCTACTCCCCCCTTGCCGTCATCTCTATCAACTCTTAGACAATTACACCCTGTAAAGTTATAATAGATATTTTTTTTAAACCAAGTTTCAGATAATAAACCTATACTAATTTTTTTATCGTGTAAAAAATATTCTAGATTATTTTTATTTGCAACTGCAGATCTGCAGTTCCACTGTAGTATGTTGATATTTAACTCCCCGAATTTACCTCTAATTCACAACGTAGCCTATCCTTAACAATATTTATTAAATCTGATTTTTGAAATTGAAAATGATTGTTGTTTAAAGACCTTATAACATCTGTGATGATGTGTACTAGAGAATCTACAATGTCTTCATCAAATTCAGTTCTGATCCCTCCCATATTTTTTTTATATGAGCTCTGACTTAAAATTCCCCCACTTAAATCGTGGTTTATGGGTTTAATTATTTCATTTCGTTCTGTTAATAAAGGATTGGGAGATGAAGGTCTAACCCGTTTAGCGGGAGTTTTATGGATAGTATATTTATTTTGTTTCGATGTAGATTGGGAGTTGTTAGTGAAGTATTCTGGGTTGTAAGTAAGATTTGTTAATGCATTAAAAGAGTTAGCAAGGCTAACGATATTCTGAGAGTTATTTGTATTAACTATATAATTAGTACCATTATTACTCTTAACCGCACTTGCGTATGTGTTTTTTGGGAACAACTTTATTGCGTCACTATAGCTTATATTTTTCTCAGACATAACTTCTTTTATTCTTTTTTGTCTATCATATTCAGGGCATTTGTCGTATTCGGTTACCAAATGATTACCTCCGCATTGTAAACAATCTTTCAAAGGGATTTGACAAGTATCGGATTTGTGTTCTTGGTGACATTTGCAGCATCTTGGTTTACTACGGCATTGTTTCCCCGGATGTCCGAAGCGGTAACAATTATAACATAATATAACCCTCTGCTTATAAGTCTCCACGTGAGTGATAACTTTATTTAACACAACATATTTGGGTAATGTTTGAGATCTAAAATTTACAATAACACTTTTGGTAGGAACATATTTTACGGAATCATTTTCAATTATTTTTCTTTTTAATCTCGTTACGCTAATCACTGAAAATTTGCAGTGGAAATCGTGAGGTTGAATTCTGCTTTTTAAATAGGTTTCATCATGTTAAATTTCTATATTTCTCAAAATACCCTGACGATATACCAAATATTTCGGAATATACACTTCCAACTGACTATTTTTAAAGACAGCTGGAGAATTTTCTATTAGATAATTAGCCCATTTTGCTTCTTTAAAATTCACCTTTACCCTATATCTACCTGCTAAATCTATAGTTTTGATTTTATTATCTAATTCCGGCCAATTTTTTAATATCAAGTCTCCAATTTTTATTGCATTTATTCTCGATTTCATATTTATATTTTCTATTATTACTTGATACGGACCTGTATCTGATAGCTCATCGTATTTAATTAGGATTCTTTCTTTTTGTATCGGATTGTTTTTCGGTGATTCGTTTTTATCCTTATTGTCGTTAATTACGATGTTTTTTACCGGACTGGTTTCGTTTGTTTTATTATTATCATTTCCGACATTAATTTTATTTTGTTGTAACTGATTGAAAAACGCTTTCATAGTAATTTCACTTACCTGGCTTTTAGTTATTTGAATTTTATTTTTATCTACATTACCGGACTGAATCTCAGAACCTGAAGCGCCAACCAAATCACATTCCATAGCCGATTGATCCCGTTTTTCAAAACCTGTGTACATGTTTTCACCCGGATCAGGTGGATCACCCTCCTGATGACCACTCATTACACCCTTATTTAGGTATTTATTTTTTTAAAAACTACTCAAATTTGGATTTTATCGCACTTGACTTTATAAACACGTCTTACTCTGTCGATTGTCAGAGCCGAACTGAAATATTAGTTGTAATGCCACTTTTTCCTCTTTTTTAATAATTAGCTTATTTATCATATCTAATGGATAACCGTTGGATGTTGCTATTTGTCTAATTGTATTAATCTTTCTATCAAAATTACATTTGTTCATAGGAACTTAAAAAGCTCTATGTATCATTGAATTATATGCAGCTAGACTGTGTGACATAGGGTGATTGGAATTGTCACATCAGTCTGTGTTGGGTCAGATCCTTAGGAATTTTGAAATCCGATACAGTGAACACTTACGAGCATACAGATTAAAACAACCAGACAAATCCCACCACGCAAAACATCTACTTGACACCAATCATTCATTGACACCTAACACAAAACTAGAAGTGCTGCATATTTGTGAAAAGAAACAAGAACTGGATTTCCTTGAAGAATTGGAAATTAGAAGACATTTAAGAAACCCACAATATGAAGTTGTCAATGAACAGTTAAATCTAGGGAGTTCTCCACTAATAAACTGTCTTCTTAAGTGAAAATTGTAAAGTTCAGCAGATATAGTTTTCCTGGTTTTCTATATCCTTGCACAGTTATACTGATCTTAATTGGAAAAATGATATCCAGGATATCACCATAGGGCTAATAATATCTAAGCTTCAATATTTGTAATATCACATCTTCTTTTTTCTATTAACATATATTAAGTCAATCACAAGTTAGGTCACTTCTTGGTCTAGCCAAAAATAACTACTAAACATCAGGTAGGCATCAAATGAAATGCAACTTCTGTCATTCTGACGATGATATTGATTTATCGAAACAATTGTCAATTTTTTAGAATTTTCAATAACTTTTATCATATTATGGAATTAACTAGAAACCGTGAGTTTCATTTAAAACACTAATATGAACATATTCCACGAAGGGCCGAGACAGTTAATGTAATTACTTTGTTTAACATAAATAGTTAATTGGTAATTCAACAGGCTCAAATCCCTTAACACCTCAACAATGATAAGTACGGTCTGGAAGTACCTAAGGAAAATTTCAGACAAAAATCAACCATATCAAATCCCCTTTCTGACAGAAAATAATAAAATAATTAGCGATAGAAAAGAAATTGTGAATTTGTTAGCAAACCAATACGCAATGAAAGCTACACGGACGACTTTAAAATACATAAAGAAGATATCGAGAGGAAAGCATTGAGAAACGGCGGATGTGAAGTTCGAGACCTTGACGTTCCCTTTTCCTTAACAGAACTAACCGAAGCTTTAAACTCTTCCAAAGATTCAAGCCCTGGCCCTGATGGTATACCACTGTCGTTCATATTATATCTACCAGAAAATGAAAAAAATTACTTTTATAATTTTATTTGGATCAACCAAGTATTTCCATCAACCTGGTCCGAAGCTACAGTATTACCCCACCGTAAACCAGATAAACCTCGAACATCTCCAGAAGCACAACACAATATGTAAGGTTTTAGAGAAAATGGTCATTAAGAGACTACGATGGTTCCTAGAAAAACAGAAACTCCTTGTTGCACAACAAAGCGGTTTCGGAGAAAATCGATCCACCACAGATAACTTGATCGACTTAAAATCAGAAATACACAAGGCATTTGCAAATAAACAATTTCGTGTAGCAGTCTTCTTTGACATTACAAAGGCTTACAATACTATTTGGCGATTTAATAGTATATCGAAATTACAAACTTCATTTTAAATTTTCTCCAATCTCGTAGCTTTCACGTACGATCAGACGACCTTATCTCAGATAAAAAATACAAGAGAACGGCGTACCACAAAGATCAATATTAAGCACAACAATTTTCCTAATAGCCATAAATGGCATAATAGATCAATGCTTGCCACTTGTCAATGGTAGACTATATACCGATGACTTAGTTCTATTTGCCAAAGGAAAAAAGATGACATCCATTCATAACTATTTACAACAAACCATCAATAAACTGGAATTATGGTCTCAGTCGATCGGAGTACAATTCCCTCCAACAACAAAAACTAAGTGTATCTTATTCGCAAAAAACAAAATATTACCACACTACATCTGAAGCTATACAATCAAACACTCAATTTCACAAATAATATTCGTTTCCTAGGCATGACTTTCGATGAAAAACTATTGTGGAAAAAACATATAGGCGATTTAAAAAAAGCTTGTCAAGCGGGAAACAATAGCCAGTAAAAATTGGGGTGCCGACCAAAATACATTATTACACACATATACATATTTAGTTAGATCTACACTAGACTACGGCGCCGTAGTTTACGCTTCTGCTAAACCGTTTTGTACTACACCAGTTAAACAATGTCTAACAGGAGTACCGCCCCTAAGCTTTCAACACAACCATCTATGTCTTTCATATGCTTCCACAATCGCTAGCAATAAAGAGCACCCAACTTATACAAATACGTTCACATATTGCTTTCAGGAGACATACATCACAACAAGATTAGATCCACCATTTTAGGAAAGAGTCAGAAGAATCTCTAATGACCTACAACTTCAATTTCCCAACCTCTCTACCCTGGTTAATACCCATACCCGGAATCAATACCGACCTCAATATATTAAGAAAAAATGAAACTCCAATTAACCTGATTAAACAGGAAACTTTTTTAAGAGAAATAGAAAACTACCAAAACCACTATATGATATTCACTGACTCTTCCAAATCATCAGACGGTGTAGGAGCAGCCATTTTCACCCCAAATAAATCCATAAAATTTAATTTCAAATCACTTCTTCATGCACTGCAGAGTTTTATGCAATATCATTCATATTAAAGAATATAAAACGTCCCTGTCTCTAATAATAACTGACTCACTCAGCTCGCTACAAACTATCCAACACTTGTATACCAAAAATCCAATCGCTTTACAGATCAAAACAGAAATAGCGTACTTGAAAGAAGAAGATGCCACCGTCGAATTTATGTGTGTACCATCACATTCCAGTATAACAGGAAATGAAGAAGTAGACCAGATTGCCCAATCAACACCAAACTACCAGAACTGTATACAAATAGACGAAGTATCTACTAATGACATGAAATCTGTAATAAAATCTAAAGTGTTTAGTGCGTGGCAAAACGCATGGAGGGCAAAATAAGATAATAATCTAAAAGAAATCAAACAATCAGTAAATCTGTGGCCTCAACCAACATCGAACATCTCGTGTGCGGCTGGGTCATAGAAATTTAACCCATAAACATCTTATCATACGAGCTGAGTTACCAATATGTGAAACGTGTCAAATAAGTGTTAGTGTGAAGCATATATTAACCGAATGGAAACAAGAAAGAAATACAACATGAAAGTGGAAAGTACAATAGGACAATTTAGAGGACACCAGCTTATATACATTATTGTAAATGTTGGTTATACTCTGTATCTTATGTCGCTAATAACGCCAGTGGTTGAAGCGAAATGAATAAAAAAAATTAAAAGGGGGTCAAAGAATTTAATCAGTCTAACATTATCCATACTATTTACTAAGGTTACTTTTTCATTTTTTTGTGATAAGTTTTACAGAAGCCGAAAAATATTTTTGTCGAGATAATAAATTCGGCTTTCAAGGTCAATTACATTATTTGCGTCTTTTATTTGACGTAAACCCATCTTTGTCTACACAATCCGACAACGTTTGTCTTGCATGATTCGCGCGAAAGGTATTTATAGTAAAAATTGAATTATGAACGGGTATTACCAAAACCCCCTCTATGAGCCAACTCCCTGAATAACTATAGCGTAGCGTTTATATGTTATGTATGAATAAAGGATACTGTGAATAGTAAAGAAATAAAGTACGATGGGAAGGCTGCAAAAGGTATGTGGGTAACCTAATTTGATAAAATCACAAAGTTTACTTGTTTAAATATTAGAAAATATAGTAAAATTGGAGCACAACCTCACATTGCGATTTAATTATAGCAGGTCCCAGTGACGTGATTCGGCACATAAAACAATTTCCATGTTATCGCAGTCATTACTCCAGATTTCAAAACAATAATACCAAGTACCTGTCACACTGTTTAAACATTAAAAATATGTACGAACTTTACTGCGAATGATGTAATGAGAATGAAAACGTTTCCGTAAAAGAGCCATATTACAGAGTCATTTTGTACACTAAATTTAATCTTAAATTTCATAGACCACATTCAGACACGTGTAATACGTACGAACGTTTAAACAATTTACTTAAAAATACCAGATATGACCAAGCAAGGAAAAGTTACACGTTGGATCTGGACCTGCTTCACAGAAAAGTGGGAAGTGTAACTGCTGCCCAGAACAGAGATTTAGAGTACTGCAAACAACATTCAGAAACAGCAAGAGTCATTTGCTTTGACTTACAAAAAACCCTTGCAACGCCGCTTCTTACAACTAATAAAGTGTATTACCTAAGACAGCTTTGGACATACAATCTGTGTATACACGGCATTGTTTCTGAAAAATCCTTCATATATGTATGGGATGAAGGTAAAGCTTCCAGGGGTTTTCAGGTGATTGGTTCCTACTTGCTAAAGGTTAGACTCAATAATTCACATACTTAGGTCACTGTCTCATAATATTTTGGTTTTAGTACATTCAAGAATTGCCAGAACAAATTACTCATCTTATCTGTTATTCAGATTAATGCTGCGGTCAGAACAAAAAGAATACAACCAATCTTCTTATCTTTCTTGTTGAGTCTACTAATCTTCAAACCAGTGACCACAAGTTTTTTTAGTCTGGTTATTCTTACATGGAATGCGACAGGTATTTTGGTTTAATTGAGAGGAATACTAAGAAAAACCCTCAAGTATTCATTCCTGAACACTGGGTTAACCTTTTACTAAAGACTACAAAACATGTCGTGGTAAAAAGGACAAATAAAAGTGATTTGGTTTCCTTTAGATATTTACATGGCATTTTAAAAGACCCAAAAAAATATGACCTAGGCCATCCCTTAAAATGGCGTGAAATTGTTTGGTTCAGTTACAACAAAGGATACAGTATGAGTTTTTCTTTTAAAAATATCAGAAACGTTGAATTTTCTTTTCAAATTTCTTCAAACTTAGCCACAAGAAAACGTGCCATTTTCAATACTGACTTTTAATAACAATTTGCTACAGGAAGAAAAAGCAACAAAAAAAAAGAAAAACAAGTCAAATAACAACAAAACTACGAAAATATTAACTGAAGTCGAAACTTGAATCAGATTATGAAGACAATTAGTTAAGCTAATATTTTGATGAAACATAAGTATTTATTATAGTAAACTAATGTTCAATAATAAACAGTACTTATACAACTACATGTTCAATTTTTTTTAGAAGAAAAGTGTATTGCCTTCCTAAGGTGCTTATTATTAATATTTTTGTTTGTTTAAAACAGAAAATAATGTTAAGTATTTTCAAACGATCATGAAATCTAGCATATTTTTTATGTTATTTTCTCTAAATTTTAAAAATCGCACTTATATCATTTTGCTTCTAACCCCTTCAAATGCGTTCTACATCGTTTTGTAGATAGTAATAATTTTTGTCATTGCTGATTTGTCTAATTTTGTAATTTATTGTTAATATTGTATACTTCAATTAAATATAAATAGATAACTGTAATGTTGGTGGAAAAGAGCTCTTTTCAACCATACAAAGTTTGTAAAAATAAGTTCAGGAGAACCGAACTTGTTAGTTTTTCATAACAAAGTTCCTGGTATATGGTAATTGATTCTAAAATGATTTTAAAAATACACATTTTTATTTTCAATTATAAGACTCTATACTTACCTACAGAATTAAATATTTTATACGATGTTACAAGAGATAAGTAACCCTTGGTAAGTAGCCACTCTGCAAATATACTAACAATGATGCCACACCACCAACTTGTAAGGTAAGGAACTGCAGATAGCAATGCATTCTGAAAAAAATACAAAAGGAATCACAAATCGATTCTATGACAGTTCTTTCAATTTAAATTCTTCAATGGTTCATAAAAACATAATACTTAAACTTGCTGAACAGCAAAATCTGTATATATCAATAATTTAAATAAAACGTACTTACAGCCTGAATGTCAAAATGTAAAATTTGTGCCATGTATGTAGGTAATTCTGTCAACTGGGTGTAAAATGCCCAGGATTGTCCACATTGTGTTACTAAAATTGCCCATAACGGTAAACATGTAAGCATCTGTTTCCACGGTATTGAAGATCTATCATTATCCTCTTGTGGATCTATACTGGCTAAAATAAAAGCTTTTTCTTGAGGGTCAATTCTAGGATGTGTCGCTGGTGTGTCATAAACTAATAATATCCAAAATATGTACCAAATAATACCCAAAACTCCAAATATATAAAAACTTAAAGGCCAACCATTATCCAGCTCTAATGAACAGAGCCATCCAGATAGTGGTAATGAGAGGATTGTCCCAAAATTGGTACCTATAATGGAATAATCAATTTTAACATTGGGTGACATTTTGCTGCCTAGAGAATAATCCAAGAGCAGTTATCTAAAAAGTTAGGAAATACCCATCAACTGAAAGTGATTTCTGCACATGTTAAAGCAAACATTATCTTTTAATGAGATTTCCTAAATATTTTGACATTACTCACATAATTACCATTCCCTGCTATTTGGAATTCTATACAATATTTACAGATTTAGGAAGTAAATACTCTGTATATATAAATATGGTTAATAAATTTTATTTTACATAATATTTAGATAATTTTGTGCAGTTTTCATGCTAACTTTAATAGAAATCTTTGATGAATGCCTTTATATAGGATGAACCATAAATTATTTGAATAGATGAGGCTTTTACTTGATGAAGATCCATACTGAACGATGAAATAAAACAATATAGTTTGTTTAAATCTTCATATATTTGAACTAATGTTCAATTTAAACTTGTTGACGCGTTTCACTAACACAGTAGCTTTGTCAAAACGAATGAAGGTCAAATATAAAAATGTCTTAATATATACAGTGCTAAATCTATTTACTAAGGTTAACAATGGTATTGAAAGAAATTACCTGGAAATTTATTCACTACAAACATTCCTAAGCTATCTTCTAGGTAAAGAGGTTCAATAAAGGAGACTGATTGATATCTATTTGGTCGTTAAGGAGATTACCTGAATATTAATTTTTGTTAATCTCTAGGGCCTCTAATAAATTTAAACTAAAGGATTTACCGACTACATGGAGAATTTCAAAATTTGGGTCGAAAATGTGTTGGTTTTCTAATAAATGATTTGAATAGCTAGAATCTAATTTTTTGTTGTCATAGCTACGTTTGTGTTCCGAAATTCTAGTTTTAAAATTTCTAAAAGTTCTACCGATATAAATTTTATCACAATTGTCATTACCACATTTTAATTTATAAACTCCTGATTTGTTTAATTTTGAAGATTTAGATTTATTATTTTTAATGAATTTGGATAAATTGTGATCAGTTTTAAAGGAAATATTCATGTCTAAAGTTTCTAAAAATGATTTAATTTTTAAGGATGGTGTTCCAAAGTATGTTAAGCTTTTAAATTGTCTATTATTTTTATCTGAAGGGAATACTTGTTCTAAAGTCAGTTTTTTTATCTTTTTATTTATGATATTGTCAATTAAATTTGGATCGTAATTATTATTAACTGCTATTTGTTTTATGATATTTAATTCTTTGGTATAAGTATTAATATTTAATGGGACTGTTAAGAGTCTGTGTATCATACTATTGAAAGCTGCTAGTTTATGACTGAATGGGTGGACCGAACTATTATGAATTGTAATATCTGTATGTGGTGGTTTATGAAATATAGAAAAATCAATGTTTATTATTTATATTTGAAATTGTAAGGTCTAGAAAGTTTATAGACTTATTTTGTTCAAGTTCTACGGTAAATTTGATATTATTGTGAATCGAGTTTATGTAAGTAATGAAGCTCTCTAATTGTCTATTTGTACCGATGAAGCTAGCTAAAATGTCGTCCACATATCGGTGCCAGTACATAAATTTTTTACTAAGGGGGTGTTCATGAATTATTTTTTCTATATTATCCATGAATATTTCTGCTAGTAGGGGGCTGAGAGGGTTGCCCATAATCAAACCATCTTTACTGCTATAAACCTCTCCATTGAAATGAAAATAATTTTGATTCAAACACACTTTTAATAAAGTAATGATATCAGAGTGAATTATAGGATTAACATTATTGTATGTGAGCAAGTTATCAACAAGAGTTATAGTTTCTTTAGGAGGTTTACTAGGGAATAGATTTGTTACATCGAACGATATGAATTTAGAATTATGGGGTAGTATTATATCTTGAATATTATTAATTAATTCCGTTGAGTTTTTAACTGAAAATCGAGGTATGAATGAACAATATTTAGAAATGACATCTATGAGAATCTTTGAAATTTTGAATGAAGGTGCTGTGAAATAAGAAACAACTGGTCTGATTGGGTACCCCTCTTTATGGAGTTTAATTAATGAATAAAGTTCAGGGTAAAATTTATGTACTGGCACCGATATGTGGACGACATTTTAGCTAGCTTCATCGGTACAAATAGACAATTAGAGAGCTTCATTACTTACATAAACTCGATTCACAATAATATTAAATTTACCGTAGAACTTGAACAAAATAAGTCTATAAACTTTCTAGACCTTACAATTTCAAATATAAATAATAAACATGATTTTTTTATATTTCATAAACTAGCAGCTTTCAATAGTATGATACACAGACTCTTAACAGTCCCATTAAATATTAATAATTATACCAAAGAATTAAATATCATAAAACAAATAGCAGTTAATAATAATTACGATCCAAATTTAATTGACAATATCATAAATAAAAAGATAAAAAACAGACTTTAGAACAAGTATTCCCTTCAGATAAAAATAATAGACAATTTAAAAGCTTAACATACTTTGGAACACCATCCTTAAAAATTAAATCATTTTTAGAAACTTTAGACATGAATATTTCCGTTAAAACTGATCACAATTTATCCAAATTCATTAAAAATAATAAATCTAAATCTTCAAAATTAAACAAATCAGGAGTTTATAAATTAAAATGTGGTAATGACAATTGTGATAAAATTTATATCGGTAGAACTTTTAGAAATTTTAAAACTAGAATTTCGGAACACAAACGTAGCTATGACAACAAAAAATTAGATTCTAACTATTCAAATCATTTATTAGAAAACCAACACATTTTCGACCCAAATTTTGAAATTCTCCATGTAGTCGGTAAATCCTTTAGTTTAAATTTATTAGAGGCCCTAGAGATTAACAAAAATAAATATTCAGGTAATCTCCTTAACGACCAAATAGATATCAATCAGTCTCCTTTATTGAACCTCTTTACCTAGAAGATAGCTTAGGAATGTTTGTAGTGAATGAATTTCCAGGTAATTTCTTTCAATACCATTGTTAACCTTAGTAAATTGATTTAGCACTGTATATATTAAGACATTTTTATATTTTACCTTCATTCGTTTTGACAAAGCTACTGTGTTAGTGAAACGCGTCAACAAGTTTAAATTGAACATTAGTTCAAATATATGAAGATTTAAACAAACTATATTGTTTTATTTCATCGTTCATATATTATTTCTTTAAAAGATGATATTTATTATGCATTTTCATTAAAATGAAATATTTTCTAGATAAGTCATAGCTAAAGATATTTTTATTTAGTAATCAATTGAAATATGACATAAATAATTTCTATATGATATTAGCAGTGTGTTTGAAATTAAATAATTTTAAAATAATGTATTTAAAAGGTTCATCTACAATGTTTTGTTTCAACTTTGTTACAAATTAGTTTAAAAACAAAGTTGCCACACAAGATATTACTGTACTAATTTTTCGTTTGTACAACTCCGATATACCTGTAAATATTTGGACAGTCCGATACTGTTCATATGAAAATTACATTAAATTCTTTAGTGGAAATTTTAAAAAAAAATGTATCTGCATGTTTCTATAAAGAAGCATACAAGTTACTAAACATTTTCTAAATAATTTTTTTGAATATTCTCTATAACAAATCAAAAACCGGAGTTACAGAGAATGTTAACCTAACCATTTGATTTTTATATTTTCTAAATATAATCAAAACTAACCTGCATATACATATGCCCCAAATTTACTTCTTTCTAAAGGTGGAATCCATCTAGCTAGCATAGCATGCATTGATGGAAAAGTTACACCCTGAAAATAGTACATAGAGAGAAAGAGAAATATACTTTATTATCGAAGAAAAATACTTTCTTATTGACAAAGCTTGTACAAAATATAATTTGAATAAATTTTAAAAAATGCAAAGAAAATTTTTTTAAATCAAAACAGTTTCACACGTCATATATAAAATAGTGCAATCTAAAACAGGATTTAACATGTAAATTAGCAAAGTTTGTTGAATGTAAAAGCACAAATACACAGAAACACATCCTTTGAACATAAGTTAAGTCATTGTATTAAAACATATTTTGCATATCAAAATGAGACTCCACATATAGGTATAAATTAAATCAATATAACAACTTTTAATCACAACAGAGTTTCATTGTAGTATTCCTCAAGGTTGTAGTACGCTTTTTTTGCAAGGGCTTCTTTAACAAGATTTCTGAATTTTTTATAGCTTTTCTCCTTCTTCATTTCGTAAGGTATGTGGTTAAACAGCTTTTTACTTTCATAAATTTAAGATTATTTCGTCTAGCTTGTTTTACGTGACGGGTTACGTGATTTGTATGTCTCGGAGTTTCAACCATATTTTTTTTTATAAATCAGAAATCAGACAAGCAGTTTCCAGAATAAAAATGCAAGTGATAGTTAGAATTTTTTCTCTAATAAATAAAGGTCTACACGAATCACGCACTCCCGCCATGCATAAGTAGCTAATCCCACGCTTTTGCAAAACAAAAACTGTGTGAAAAAGTTGTTGACTGCAAAATCCCCAAAAAGTAACTCCATATCTCAAGTGAGATTCAATCAGAGAATCATATACCATTTTGGATGTAGATGAACTCGGTTCGTTTGCAACATCCTGATGCCAATTTTTTTGTTTAAGCTGAAATATGTTGGTCAAATTTTAATTCATTATCAATATATATACCTAGGAATTTGGATTGGTTTTTAATCTCAATAAAATGTCCATTCAAGTACAAATTATCGATAGTAGAGTTGAAGGTGAGTAAGTTTTTTTATGTTAAAGCTCAAGTAGTTTGCGTCACAAAATATCCAAATCTCCAGATATAGTATCTTAAATACGATCAGCATTTTTTCCATGCCAAAGGAGTGTTGTGTCATCCTCAAAGATCGTAAAAATTCCTTGAATTAAAAGATTAACCAGGTCGTTTAGATATATAAGGAAAAGAATCGAGCCCAGAGTTGATCCTTGTGGAACACCCCATAAGATTTCCTTGGTGTGAGATAGTTTTCCATTAGATTTCACTAATTGTTTTCTATCACTTATATAAGACCTAAACCAATCATTACACACTCATCTAAAGCCATAGCAGTCCACCTTCTGCAAAAGAAGTTCATGATTTACACAATCAAAAGCTTTGGAGAAGTCGCAGAATACTGCAGGTACGACCTCCCCATCGTTGAGATGGGTGTAGAGATGTTCAAGAAAGGAAAAGATAGCATTATTTGTGCCTTTTGCATTCTGAAAGCCAAATTAACAATTTGGTTAACATTTTATGTGAATAAAGAAAAGCTAACATTATCTTTTGAACCAGTTTTTCTATGATTTGCGAGAGTGTTGAGAGCAGGGAGATTGGTCTAAAGTTATTCGGATCATCTGAATTACCACCTTTGAATAGAGGAATTACAAGAGCTGTTTTTAGGTACGGAGGAAATTTTCCAAGATCAAAGAGTTTATTTACAGCCATTACTAGAGTAATCAATGCTGAATCGGGAAAGTTATTTAAAATTTTAACTGAAATTCCGTCAATGCCTGTTGAATTCTTGTTTTCAACTTCATGTAAGATTTCCGTCAGATCCAATAAATTTGTATCTTCAATATGAAAATTGTTGGGCATATTTACATTATTTAAATAATCTATTGGATTTGGAGTAGGTACGAGGGATGAGGTTCGTTTTTCAGCCACATGAGCAGTAAAAGTCATTGAGGGGTTTCAGGATCTATATTGATGTGTTCTAGAAGTGGGTTTGATTTACCTCTTAGACTATTCACTATGGCCCAGTTTTCTTTAATTTTATTACCCGCATTTTTTCATTCTATTCTTGTAGTGAATTTCTTTTATATGTTTAATTACACGTCTGGCGATAATTGTTAATATATGTTATATTAAAAATTCATCAGAAAAATATTTTCGTATTAAGTGTAACGATCTCAAATTGTTAGCCGAAATTTTTATGCATTGAGTAATCCAAGATTTTTTATTTTAATTTTTCGTTTAGAAAAACATTCTTCAAAGATTTTTATTAATAATTCTTGAAAGGATTATATGGAATCGCTTTTAGACAAAACCTCTTCCCATGCAATTTGATCGCATTGATGTCTAAATTTGTCAAAAATTTTTGAGCTGTATATTCTACCAAATTTGCAGTTATTATTTATACGAGGATATATTGAAAAATTCTTAGCCTACTATAGAACCAAACAAAATTTCAATGTCAAAATATTTTATTACTCAACATATTCTCCTCTTAATTGGATACATTTATTACAGCGAACCTGCAACGTCTCTAACCTTTCAAACAAAAAGTTTCTTCTTGCTCTGCAAACCAGACCTCCACAGCTTTCATTACCTCCTCGTTGGAAGAAAATTTACGACCTTTTAAACTTTTTTTCAGTTGAGGAAAGAGATGATTGTCGGACGGGGCCAAATTTTGTGAATAAGGGGGGTGTTATGGTAATTCAAACCCTAAATCACAAATTTTTTGTATGGCAACATGAGATTTGTGTGCAGGGGCGTTGTCCTGCAAAAACAAAATACATTTGGATAGCTTTCCGCGTCTTTTCTCATCAATTTTTCCCGTAGAGTGGTTAGTAATGTCGAATAGTAATCTCCAGTTATTGTTCTACCCTTATCCAAAAAATCAATCAAGATTACTCCTTGGCAATCCCAAAAAACTGAAGCAAGAACTTTTCCAGCAGATTTTTGGACACGAAACTTCTTAGGTCTTGGAGAACCAGAGTGTCGCCATTCCATCGATTGATGCTTTGTTTCTGGATCGTAGAAACGTACCCAAGTCTCATCCATAGTAACAATTCGGTTTAAGAAGTCTACATCGTTTTCAAATCGAGCACAGATCGAACGCGATGCTTCTACCTTTGCACGCTTTTGGTCAACATTCAAACATTTGGGGATCCATTTTGCAGCAATTTTTCTCATGTCCAAATTGACGTGAACTATATGATGAACGCGTTCGTATGAAATATTCAGTGCTTCAGATATCCGTTTTAGCCCAATCAGACGGTCCGATAAAATCGATATGTTCAGGGACTGACACAGAAACTGACCTTCTCAATCGGTCATCATCTTCAATGGAAAATTTACCTCTTTTGAAGCTTGCAGTCCAATTTTTCACGGTCGCAAACGAAGGACATTGATCACCAACGGTATTAAGCATATCTTCGTAAATCTGCTTACCTCTTAACCCTTTTAAATACAGGTACTTGATGATGGCTCGATACTCCAATTTTTCGATTTTCAAAATTTTCGTTGGGCATCTTTTTTCTTTTAATTTATTGAGACACTCTGGTTTACTTTTTTGATGTCAAACTTTATACTGACACTTCTAATAAGTTATTGTTCGTTGCTATGGCAACGCAATATTTTGTTTATGCATGGAACTGGTCTATGCTAACTAGATATCAATACATCCTCGTATGAACCACTATATCCCTATTATATACATACATGTATAACTGTAGATTATTTTATTGTAACTGTGAACGTTTTTGTTTACTTTTTTAACCCTAGAAAACTAATGTGTTCTTAATTTGAGGCGCATTCAGTACAGTAATTTCCCCGATGCATTTGGCACATTGCATTTTTACATTGCACGCAATATGTGGTGCTCACATGTTTTAGTGTACTTGGTCAGTAAAAACAAATTGTACGTTTTTTTCTCGTGAAGAACCGTATTTTTATCCACCGCATCTACCTCGAGTAGTCGCAAATATTTTGGAGATTTCGATGCAAACTTGGAATGCTTATTCTGTGCTCCATCCATGGCTTTGCTAGACGATGGGTCAATTCAATTATGTATTCTTCGTGCCTCTTACATTTTTTGTAGCAATATATAGCATATTGTTACGAAATAGCACACTGGTGTAGTGCGTGAATCCGACTCTGTCATATACTATAAATGAAAGTTAAAATTTTGGCGAATGCGCGAGGATTTCTTCGAACTGTTTACCATTATTTTTTGTGACTAGTCTCATCTAGACTTTCGGGAAGGTCGATTGTTTTTGTTATCCGCAATCTAGAAGTTTCCGGAATAAAAGGCACCCATTAGCGGGAGAGTTAGTTTATAATTATTTATAATAATTTCATGAGATAAAGTGTTTATATAAATTAGTGTAAGTGAATACACCGTGTTTTTAATATAAATTAGTGAATAAATAAATTAAGTGAGTAGACATACCGTGTGTATACATTTATCCCACCCGCCGTAATAAAAACTTTTAAATAAATAAGAAAAACATTACATTGGTGTCAGGTGTGGGGTAATATAAATAAATAGTCACGTAAACATGGCCAAGAGACTAAGTGACCTGAAAGTGATGGAACTAAGAGCAGAATTGGAAAATCGCAAGCTGGAAACGTCCAGTAAGAAAAGTTAATTAGTAGAAAGACTTAAAGTGGTATTGGAAAGTGACTGCTTTGATCCATAAACATTTTTATTCAATGACGAGACCTTACTCTCGTCAATTTCTGCTAACATGGACGAGAAGATTACCACTATGAAAAGCGATATTTCTGCTAACATGGCCGAGAAGATTTCTGCTATGAAAAACGATATATCTGCCGATATCTTATTAATGATAAACAACATTACCGCTGATGTTGAAAATGAAATTTCGTCTCTAAAATCTGATATTGAGAATAAAGTGACAACGATGGACGAGAAAATCGAGGAGTTAGAGAAAAAGATGGCAGATTCAAAAACACGAGGCACAGCAGAGCCAAAAACACCCTAAGTTAGAAGACATTGGCAGTTTTACATGAGTCAAGGCCCCAACGTTCAATGGAAAGATGTCGTGAACCAATTATGTAAAACAGTTTGAAGCAGCCGCTAGAGTGAATAATTGGTTCGATAAGGAGAAAGTGTAAAACATGTGATATCCAGCTCTCAATGTTTACATACTTCACACACATCATCTAAAATGAAATGCAATAAATGATCCTGAACAGTTATACACTCTTCCTTTACTATCTGTCAAACATGAATAATATTTCTACTAGCTGTTCTTTTAGACCTTAGAGGTACCTAATTTAGTCGATCACTTATGGCCGTCTTTTCCTTTGAGTTTAGTTGAATCTGGTGTAATTATGCTCGCCATTTTTCGAGGGACCTTAGACAAAGGAAGATCATTTTCTGCCGAACTATCGTCGGTTTCATGTGCAACACTTTGTGTAACTATTGTTGAAATGCATGCCTCAGCAAGATCTTTGGCGAAATTTGAAATCTCCTGTGTAGATGGACCATGTAAAATATGGCACGAAGACATTTCATCTTCGTCAAGCCCGTTGTCATCTGAATTAGGCTCTTCGACTTCTAAATTATCTTCTTCTCAATCACTTCCGCTATTACCATCTGGTTCTGAAATACTATCTTCCTCATTCATTATTCGTTCAACTTCTCTTTGCAACTCAAGATTGGTCAAAGGTCATCTGGTCGACATTTTACTAAAATATTGATTAACTACAAAAATAATAAATTTGGAGAAAAAATTCTCTTACTGTAGACAGAATGGAATTTATCTGAAACTGTATAGTTCACGGTCCCACATTTAAGGGATTTCAGTGATTAATAACAGGCTGAAAGTTTATACACAGCTTCGTTTTGATGAGACACCCAACTTTTATCATTGGACCAAATTCTGATAGTGGGAGGAAAAAGCGCGAAGGGAGCGAAACACGTCGATTTTATGAGGGTCCCAAATTAAATAATAACAGTTTCCAAAAATCAATACTTCGAGAAAATACGATGGAAAACTGAGAAAAATGTGTGGCATACAAAGTGAAGGGTATCTTCCGAGTGACCGCCGGCTCTAACATGTCAGAATGGTGACTTGAAAATTTTTATTAGTAACAAGCTGATTTTTGTTTTGGGGCTTGCGAAATATATGTTTTTTTATAAAAATGCATCGGCATACAAATTTGTTGGTAATTTTTTTGAGACCCACACTCGAAAGTTGTCAAGATTATGCTACTCTTTTTTTGACTAATAACAAATTCTTTTTTAATTTTTTCGGTTAAGAATCAAACGTATCACACCATGAAACTATTGGCATACAAAAAAATGGAAGCGATTAATTACAAATAAACTTTTGGAAATTTTAAAACAAATTAAATCTTGAAAACATAACATGTTGAAGTCCTGTACATAATTTTCGCCAGCTTTTGTTTGAAATTGCTTAAATGGAAACTTCGTATACAATATTACAGTTTATTTAAAGAAAATGAATATTATTTTTTAAATTACTTAATTATATAAACAATTACAGCAATGAAAACAAGGAATTGCATGAAAATTTGTGATTGAGTTTTAAGTGATAGTAGTGAGGAAAAAATAATTGTTTTGTAAAACAAATTGTAAAATCAGTTATCGTCTATAACAAAAAATTAGTTCAAATTAGTGTTTTAAATGAAACTCAATGTTTCTAGCTAATTCCACGATATAATGAACAATGGTGAAAATTCTAAAAAAAATGACAATTGTTTCGATAACTGAATATCATCATCAGAATGACAGAAGTTACATTTCATTTGATGCCTACCTGATGTTTTGTAGTTATTTTTGGCTAGACCAAGAAGTGATTGACTTAATATATGTTAATAGTAAAAAGATGTGATTTTACAAATATTGAAGCTTATATATTATTAGCCCTATGGTGATATCCTGGATATCATTTTTCCAATTAAGATCAGTATAACTGTGCAATGATATAGAAAACCAGGAAAACTATATCTGCTGATCTTTACAATTATCACTTAAGAATACAGTTTAATAGTGGAGAACTCCCTAGATTTATCTGTTCGTTGACGATTTCATATTGTGGGTTTCTTAAGTGTCTTCTAATTTCCAACTCTTCAAGGAAATCCAGTTCTTGTTTCTTATCACAAATATGTAGTACTTCTAGTTCTGTGTTAGGTGTCAATGAATGATTGGTGTCAAGTAGATGTTTTGCGTAATGGGATTAATCTGGCTGTTTTAAGTTGTATGGATTTCAAAATTTCTAAGGGTCTGATCCAAATGGACAGCATTACATTCTGGACATTTGAGTTTATATATACCTGATTTCTTTAATGTTGGTATTTTTGTTTTAACATTTAACAATTTTGTACATATGTTACTTTCTGTTTTAAAAGAAATTGTTGTATTCGTTGCTAAAGATATTATCTTTGAAATATTATTAGAAATATTTCCTGCATATGTAATGGTTTTATAAGTTTTTATTTCTTCAGTTTGTTTAGGAAATATTAGTTGTAATGCTACTTTTTCCTCTTTTTTATCAATTAGCTTATCATATGTAATGGATAACCATTGGATGTTGCTATTTGTCTAATTGTATTAATGTCTCTACCAAAATTACATTTGTTCATAGGAACTGAAAATGCTCTATGTATCATTGAATTATATGCCGCTAGTTTATGTGACATGGGGTGATTGGAACTATATGGAATTGTCACATCGGTGTGTGTTGATTTTCGGTAAATTGAATGATCAAGTACATTATTAACTCTTTGAATTTTCAAATCAAGAAAATTGATTGAGTTATTTTCTTCAACTTCTAATGTAAATTTAATTTTTGGGTGTAAATTATTAATGTGGTTGGCAAATACATCTTATTGTCGTTCACTACCTATAAAACAAGCTAATATGTCATCTACATATCTATAGCAAAATAAAATATTTTTTCTTTCTAAACTGTCCATAAAAATGTTTGCCAAAATAGGTGATATAGGGCTTCCCATTGGTAAACCTTTATTTTGAATATATATGTTATTGTCAAAAGTGAAATAATTCTGATTAATGCATACATCAAATAAATTAAGTATATCGGATATTATTTCACTTTTGACAATAACATATATATTCAAAATGAAGGTTTACCAATGGGAAGCCCTATATCACCTATTTTGGCAAACATTTTTATGGACAGTTTAGAAAGAAAAATCTTTGAAAGTAATATTTCAAAAAATGTTTTATTTTAGTATAGATATGTAGATGACATATTAGCTTGTTTTGCACAGTTATACTGATCTTAATTGGAAAAATGATATCCAGTATATCACCATAGGGCTAATAATATCTAAGCTTCAATATTTGTAATATCTCATCTTCTTTTTACTATTAACATAATATTAAGTCAATGACAAGGTAGGTCATTTCTTGGTCTAGCCAAAAATAACTACTAAACATCAGGTAGGCATCAAATGAAATGTAACTTCTGTCATCCTGATGATGATATTCAGTTATCGAAACAATTGTCAATTTTTTAGAATTTTCAACATTTTCATTATATTGTGGAATTAGCTTGAAACATTGAGTTTCATTTAAAACACTAATATGAGTAGATTCCACGAAGTAAGGGTCGAGACAGTTAATTTAATTAGTTCTAAGTTCGAAAAATAAATATTTATAACTCTTGTAGGTACTTAAAAATTAATATAAATTACAGTTTTTTAATTTCTTTATAAATTGAATCTATAATTTATAATCGAATTAAAAGTAATATCTTCATTTTATTATATTATCAAATGAAAAATATTTACCTAAAATACATATAATACATGTTTGTAGCAATAATTTTTTCAGTATAATTTTTTTGCAGTGCCTTATGAAAAAACATTTATTACATTTGAATTTAGTTCAATATCGCGCCATAAAATAATATGCTGAACAGTGTGATTTTGCCTCAGGTATAAAATCGTAAGACCCACTATCCCTCTATTGTTTGTTTTTGTAAGTTAACTAAAAAACACCATTTTTTTGTAGGTCACTATTATATTTAGATTAAGAATTAAGTAAATAATCATAGATTTTTCGTGGCATACGGTTATTAATAAAAATAGATTAACATAATCTTGACAATTTTCGAGGGTAGGTCTCAAAAAAATTACCAACAAATTTGTATGCCGATGCGTTTTTTATAAAAAATATATATTTCGCAAGCCCCAAAACCAAAATCAGCTTGTCACTAATAAATTTTTTCAAGTCCCCATTCTGACATGTTAGAGCTGGGGGTCACTCGGAAGGTACCATTCACTTTGTATGCCACAAGTTTTTCTCAGTTTTCCATCGTATTTTCTCGAAGTATTGATTTTTAGAAACTGTTATTATTTAGATTGAGACACTCATCAAATCGACGTGTTTCGCTCCCTATCGCGCTTTTTTCCTCCCACTATCAGAATTTGGTCCAATGATAAAAGTTGGGTGTCTCGTCAAAACGAAGCTGTGTATAAACTTTCAGCCTGTTATTAATCACTGAAATCCCTTATATGTAGGTCCGTGGACTAATAATTCCCCACGTATACACTGTGTTATTTATAAAATGCCAGATAGTACAAAAGTGTCAAACGCGAGGTAACTTTTTTACCAAATAGCGTTCGTGAAAAATAATAACAGAATTGAAAAGGTCGTTAAAAAATAAATTCAAATGCACTTTTAATTTCCTTAAATTCGGTCTGGTTTACTAAGAAAATGCTTAATTATGTTTTTAAAAGTCGTACGCCAGAGTTGGTACTTGGTACTCAAAATTTAAAGTTGAACGTAAAGGGTCGCGGTTCGCTCCCGCAGTGTGTCCGAAAAGTTTTCTTCATAATTTTTGTCCAAAAAGAAATTTTAAGGTTACCAATTTATTTATTTAATTAAATGCTCAAATTGTTTTCCGTTTGCTGCTAAACAGTGTCCCAAACGATCATAAAAGCTCCGCCGTACATTATTAATAACAGTTCTACTAATTTTCCGACATTCATTAATAATAATATTTTTCAATTCATCTTCTGTCTCCGGTTCATATCCTGCTACCTTATTTTTTAGGAAACCTCATAAAAAGAAAGCGGGGGGTGCTAAATCTGGAAATCTTGCCGGCCAATTGATTGTACCTCCTCGACCTATCCACGTATTTGGGAAAACAGTATCAAGGTATTCTCGTACTTCCCTACTGGAATGAGCCGGGCAACCATCATGTTGATAGCATACTGAAACATTTCTAGGTACGGCATTTGCAATTTGGGGTCCTATTTCATTTTGGAGAAGATTCAAATATTCTTGGCCATTGAAGTTATTACTTAAGAAGAAAGGACCAATTATTTTATCACAAAATATGCCGGCCCATACGTTTACATTTTTCCTGTATTGGGTATGAGACACATTTATTTTACATGGATTTACTGTATCCCAATACCTTTTGTTTGTTAGTTTTTCTCTTTAAAACAAAACTAGACTCGTCGGTAAAACAGATGTATTTTAAAAAATTTCTATTTCGGTTGGCTTTGTCTATCATAATTTCGCAGAAAAATTGTCTATTAAAATAGTCTTGCTCAAAAAGTTCTAGCACATCATGAAGTTTGTAAACTTTGAAGCCGTTTTTTCTTAGAACACTGTGTACTTTAAAAATATTAACATTTAAATCTCGTGCCACGCGTCTAATGGTGGTCCTAGGGTTTCCGACAAAAGCCAACAAAATGGACAGGTCAATCTCCATTAACGTTGTTCGATTTATTCGTCGGTGTTCCGGTTTTAGGCACAACGTTGTTTCAAATTGTTTAATAATTTGATGTATCTTGTGATGCGATACATCAGTCTGACCATTGGACATATTAAATAAAAATTGTTTAATATCGCGACTACTGTGACCGCCATAATACATACGAACAATTAGCACAGTTTCTTCACGAGTAAGCATTTAATAACGAGAAGAAAAATTAATAATAACTAACTGATAAGAATTAAAAACTACCAAAAATATAAACAATAAAATAAATTAAATAATGGGAAAACACGAACAATTTTAAATGAAATTATTATAATAAATTAAAAATTATTAAAAAATGAATCTAAGCTTAAAACAACAAATGAACTTACAAAAATATCGACAAACGAAACAAGAAACTACTCACAAGTACACCAAAATAACAAATCTAATCGCTTCAAAAATACTGATTCGCTCCAAAAATTACAAATTGTCAAGAATGAAAATGAGATTATTTGGAGGGCTACCTACTAGATTTTGCTATTTAAAATTTATACTAAATTGTGTGACCTTTTTTTTAAATAAATTTTTGAAACAAATAACTTTGCTTTATTTTAAAATTAATGTTTTTTAGATAAACATTGTAAGAAAGAAGTAAAAACAAAAAACTTCGTCACGGCGTGGGATCGAACCGTCATCCTCCATTCAATTTTCAAATTTCGCGCACCAAATACCAACTCGGCCATCTCGGACCCGGTTGTTAGTATTCGAAAGTGATATAAAAATGGCGTACGACTTTTAAAAACATAATTATGCATTTTCTTATTAAACCAGACCGAATTTAAGAAAATTAAAAGTGCACTTGTATTTATTTTTTAACGACCTTTTCAAATCTGTTATTATTTTTCACGAACGCTATTTGGTAAAGATGTTAGCTCGCGTTTGACAGTTTTGTACAGGAAACCCTATGTCGCATTTTATAAATAACACAGTGTATACGTTAACACTATTCCGTCGTCAAAATGATTTCTTTCTTTTTCAAAGTTGCCAATTCTCGAGAATAATTTTACACCTTCGCCTAAAATGACTGACCGCGGTAAATTTTACGAACAAATAGTATTCTATACCTTAAAACGGAAATAATAGTCAGTGACTCATTCTTAGCCTGGTGGCGCGCCAAGAGAGGCAAGGGAAGAGAGAAGGAAATTCCAGTGGCGGATACAATTTATTTTTAAATAAAATCGTTATTTAGTAATTTTTTAAATTGTAAAAAATACATTTTCATTTTAAATTTTTATTAAGTATGGCGAACAAAATCTGTTTGTATATTTCGTATTTGTTATTTTCTAACATCAAAAATCACAAATTATCAAATACATTTTTTTACCTATCACTCATCTAAGGTTTGATCAGAATTTGACCCAGAATCGTCAGTATCACTATTTTCTGAACCAAGAGTGATAATAAGAGGTTCAACTACACCTTCGATGTAAGTATCCAAATCCTACATTTTCTGTTCTTGTTTTATGACATGTTCTATACACCTCTGCCAGTTATCTGATGTTACGTTATCAATCGCTTCGTTTAACAAAACTTTAACGTCTTTTAATTTAAATGTTGTGTTTTTTCTCGCAACTTCACCTTTTATCTGAGCCCATATAAGTTCAATTGGATTGAGCTCACAATGGTATGGTGGTAATCGCAATAGAGTAACCCCATGTTTATGCGCAATTTCATCCACAACATATTTAATATACCGATCTTTATTTACACGTACAATATTAAGTAATTCTACTTTAAGCATATGTTCATCAAACACTATGTTTTTTGATTTTAACCATCCTATTATGTCGGCTTTTCGCCAAGCAGACGTGGGTATTTTTTCTACTCGCCGACTGTGATACGGCGCATTGTCTATTACGATTACCGAACCGGGCTCCACGCGCACCAATACTGACGAAAACCACTTTTCAAAAACTTCAGCGTTCATGTCTTCATGGTAGTCGCCAGTCTTCCTAGATTCGAAAACGTTAAGACCACTATCCAAAAATCCAGAATTACTACCTATGTGGGTAATAATCAGTCGACGACCCTTGCCGGAAGGCGATTTCAAACCTATGGAATACCCGTCAAGAAATACTTGACGTGAACTTGTTACATTTAAGTCCTGCCATACTTTTGAGCGGGTGTGTCCCTCATTTAACCATGTCTCGTCAGTATAATATATTTTTTTTCCGTTAAGCCTATGGTCACGAATTTCTTTTAAAAATTTTCTTCGCCACAACACAATCTCGTCCTTTTCGATTAAAAAGCTTTTGCGGTTTCGCATTAAATACCGGAAGTTTAAATCGCGTAATATTCGCTTTAAAACTCCAAAGGATATTTTCGGTAAAGAATTATCAGCATTTACTTCAGCCTTAATTTTATTTAGGGTTGGCATTTCGTTTCTAAAAAAAAATGTGCACTTTCCGGCGAATTACATTTTGTATGTGATCATCTAAAATAACTTTCTTTCTACCTCTTGTTTCGGTTTTTTCCTTTTTTTTGTCAACTTTAAGTGATCTGAAAACTGTCCGAGAACACAATTTCGTTAAATTCCCGCACAATTCTGCTGCGTCCTCCGCACACAAATCAGGATTTCGAGCGCGAATACTGTCATACACAGTTTTTACCAATTTATGTTCACCCACAGTTAAATGTCTTTTCACTTTTTTGGCAGGCGGACTAAGACTTGTCGAAGCTTCTCCCTGTTCCATTTTACAAATTAATATGTGAAATAATTGTTAAATATAAAGCCAAAACTTTCACCCGCAAGAACGACTATGCAACAAGTCTAGACAACGTAAATGCTGTTCTAACGTCAAAGGATCGTTCAGTGTTGCAACCTCTGCGCAGCCGTCAAAAAATATCAGTCCAAAATTACGTCCAACTACCGCGAACCTCCATTAAAATAGAGGCTAGTTGCAAATGCTCCGTAAACTCTCTTATACGGTGCGCAGTACATTTGACACCGTTGCGCGGTCTGTGTCAACAAGCTGTGTCGGCATTTAATACGAGCGGCATTTCGAGAGCTTTCAATAACTTTTTGTTGTAGAATATTACATATTATTTTACGTCGCTCTTAATGTGTTGTTTCTGAACTAGTGTTTGACGTCACTGACTATTATTTCCGATTTATAGTATAGGGTTAATTTGCTGAATATTAAGTGCATTACTTGGTAACAATAAAACCTAAAAAAAACATTAAATTACTATTTATATAAAAACTTTAGGATTATTAATCTATATTTGTCAAATTCCTTTATTTTGAAGAAACATGCAATACATGTGGTTTTATTGAAAATATTTATGTCTGTTCCGGCATACCCAGTAAACTGAATCTTGGTTCATTCAAATGGTGATCCTAAACTGTGCCAAAAATCATATATCTATCACATTCATCTGGGAAAGATAATAAAAGAAAAGGCTCACACACTCGATAAAGTTAAAATTTAATTTAACTTTGCACCTTCAATTTTTATTTTGTTTAGGTTATTTTTTATTTAAATTTCTTATCAATAGAAGGAAATTAATGTTTGTTTTGTTTTATTTGATTTTACCCTGCTGCTTTCGAACAGTTATCATAATCAATATTCAAAATTGAGTAAATATAAAAGCAAGAAATTTTAGAAACAGTTTTACATTTACGAAAATATGATTTTTGATTTAAAACACTATTTCATATCTTAACAATATTTAATATAATTTTTGATCTTAAGTATTAGCATTCTAATATATATTTATTAACGGATTCACCATTTACAAGTAACTACAATAATTATAACATTACATTACAGTGAACTAATCTAGTAATCTACTCGTAAATTTCTAATTGAGTTCTTAAACATAAGAGAAGTTCTTAAATTTACCGATAAATCTATCGGTAAATACGGTGTCTACCAAAGCCGTTCTTAAATTTACCGATAGATTGTCGATAGAATCATCCCAGCGTTCTTAAATTCACCGATAGTTCCATCGAACATCCATCAGTTCTACCGGGCTTTAGACTCGGTAAATCTGGTAGATTTGGAAGGGGAAAGTACAATCATCAATCATATGTAATGACAATGAACAATCTTATAAATATTGTTTATTTATTGAGGTTAGTTGTTTTGTTTTGTTAAAAATTTTATACTTGTTTTTTTGTTAATATAAATGGATTATGGAATGGAATTATCCTATAATGGTAAATGTTTAAAGTGATGGTGGACCTAAATACGCACGTCATGCTTTTACGAGGTGAAATTTTGTATCGAATTAAAAATTAATAAATTACAGTGTATATTTATTTTGTAGACATGTCCCTCCGATATTTTTTTCAATCTACCATACTATCTAACCAATATGATCTACCGACAGATCAACTTAATTCTACCTGACACGTCACAGACATCTATCGGTGGATTTGAAGAACGTTTCCATACTTAAAGAGTTAACACGGGCTTCAGACCTCACCGCTCTACCAACGATAACCTGGTAGTTCTTCAAACACATATATCTGATGCAATGAATGATAAACACAACATGATCGCAGCCATTTTTGATATAGAGGGAGCTTTTGCAAGATATTAAAACAATACATCGTTGAAGGCAATATTCTATCCTTCATTCAAAACTTTTTATCCACCAGAAAGTTCCAGGTATCCGTTAATGGTATCCTCACCTCTCCCCTCATTCAAAGAGACGGTGTGCCTCAAGGCTACGTCCTAAGTCCTACTTTATTTATTCTTTCACTGAATAACCTTAGCTCACACTTCCCAAGTCCTGTCAAACACACCCTATATGCTGACGATCTAGTATTATATTGCCATGGAAAATTTACACCCACTATATGCTCATTGCTGCAAAATGCAGTAAATCTACTATACAGCAGAACGAAGCTCCTAGGTTTAACTCTATGTCCTCAAAAATCTAAAATTATCAAATTCAGCAGATTACCTCCATCTCAAACTCCTTGCATCTTAATTAATGACTCCCCTCTTCCTGTTGTTGAACAATGTAAAATACTAGGATTAATTTTTAACTCACGTCTCACTTGGAAACAGCACATTATGGATATTAAGGGTAAATGCCTTCAAAGACTAAATATCATTAAAACGCTTGCGCATCATAACTGGGGTGCTGATGAAAATACCCTCCTTAAAGTATACAAAGCCATGATACGCTCCAAAATTGAGTATGCTAGTTTCATTTACATGTCTGCTAGCAAAACATATTTAAACCTATTAAACTCCATAATACCGCCATACGTTTGTGTCTAGGAGCCTTTCGCTCCAGCCCAGCAGAAAGCCTCTATATCGAAGCTAATGAACCACCTCTCTGGCTGAGACATCAACAGCTTATCCTTACATATGCAGCATCGAACCCCTCAAATCCTACGCATGCTCTCCTTACTAATATCCCAAACAATCAATCAAAATTTAAATCTATCCCACATCTTCTCTTGCCAATAATAAGCAATGTCAACTTATCACATACACTTCCGTTTCCAACTCCATATTCCTCGCTTAAATACCTTCCTGAGTAATTATGACAAATATGACACCTCTAAGGAGCTAATAATCCAACATTTTATGGAAATCATTCAAACAAACAATTATTATCCGGTACTATACACGGACGCTTCAAAAAACGAAACTGGTGTAGGCTGTTCTGTCACAACTACCTATAACCCCGTAAACTCATCTCGTATCCCCTCCCATTGCAGGGTCCACACCGGCGAACTATTCAGCATACTTTTAGAATTCAATAGCCTCACTCCAACAGAAAAGAATGTTGCCATTTGTACAGACTCTTTAGCAGCAGTCCACTCCATACGCAACATATTCACTGACCATCCCCTCGTACAAAAGATACATGATACATATCAAAATCTTTCCTCCCAGGGTGTAACAGTCACTATCATCTGGATACCTTCACACATCGGCATAACAGGCAATGAGCTCGCTGATAGTTATGCAAAAAAATCTATCACATCCATTACTGGTTCTTCCAACATCCAGATCTACAAGGATTTGAAATCGGAAATAAAGAGAATAACAAACAGCAGGTGGCAATTACATTGGCACCAAAACCATACAAAACTACCAAATCCGACCGAATCTTGATCGACCGACCTTCTCCGAACTTTCTAGAAAAGAGGTGGTCATTCTAAGAAGACTAAGATTAGGCCATACAAAACTAACGCATGGTTATCTAACGGCAACAAGTGCTAACCAATGTGTCAATTCTGCCAATTCCTCCTGACTGTTAAACACATCCTGACTGAATGTCATCAGCATACAATGAGAAGACAGCAACTAAATATCGAAGAAGATCTTCAAATCATGTTAAATGATCCGCATAAAATCATCGCTGTTATTCAACTATTAAAGGACATTCAACTTTATAACAAGATATGAACCAAAAAATAATTTTGATATATTTCTGATAATCAATTGTTATAATTTACTCTTTCTTTTATCTTTAATCGTATAATCCATTGCAATTTATAAATCCATTGTAATTTTATAATACATAGAAATTGTATAATTCATCGTAAATGTGTAAATGGCCATAGTTGTCGAGCACGTTAAACTGAATAAAAAAAAGAGTTAACAATAGATAAACATTATATTTATTAAACCTCTAGCAACAGGTGAGTTGTAACCATAATTTGTGTTATGATTTTTTATTGAAAATAATGGAGGATTCCTAGTTCTATGAGAAGTAACAAGAATGTTAATCTGATTCAAAATAAACGGACAATCAACTCCCCCAGATAAGATTTTACAAACTAATATCAAATCTGAATGAAAACGACGTGTTGTGATATCAGTTTGGTTTAGAGTGTTTAAAGTATTATGGTAATCGAATTGCCGATACATACCCATTTTGAATGAAATATATTTCAGAAATCTGATTTCAACATTTTCAATTTTTAAAATGTCACATTTATAATAAGGAGACCACACTACAGAGGCGTACTCTAAATGAGATCTTACCAAACAACAGTACAGTGTTTTGAGAGTATTACAAGAAAATTGCTTGCTGCTTCTCATCAAAAACCCCAACATTCCTAGCAGAGACATTATTCATGTAACTTTGAATGATAATTGTTGGTCAATTATAACCCCAAGGTCTACTATTTCGTTGACCCTATCGAGAACCATACCATTGATGTTATAGTCATAGATAAGAAGATGTTTTGATCACGAGAAACTGATATGGCATCGCTCTATATTGAGTTGTAAATGGTTTGTTATGGACCAATCAAATAATGAATCGAAATCATTCTGGAGAACCTGACTATCCAATATATCAGTAATTGGAAGAAATCATTTAAGATCATTAGCAAACATTAAAAATTTACCATGTTGAAGATGGTCACCTATATCATTCACAAACAGGTAGAATAACAATGGACCACAGTGTGAGCCCTGTGGAACACCAGAGGCAACAGGAATAGTGTTTGAAATATAATTGTTTATTCTGACACATTGATAACACTGAGTAAGAAAACTCTCAATCCAGTTCAAAATGTAAGTCCCAAAGCCTAAAGCTTTCAGTTTTTCTATAAGTAACAAATGGTAAACTCTATCAAACGCTTTGGAGAAATCAGTATAGACAGTATCAATCGGGATACCACTCTCCAAAGCATCTAACAAATACTGCTTGTTGGAGAGTAAATTTGTGGAAGTTGATTTTCCTAAGCTAAAACAATGTTGTTCAGGAACTATTAAATTTCTGCATGCCATGTAAGCTCACAGGTAACTAATTTATCCATTAATTTAGGTACTGTAGATTGAATGCTTATTCCTCTGTAATTTGAAACATTTTCCCTATCACCAGACTTAAATATAGGGGTAATATAACTATTTTTCCAGTAGTCAGGATAAACACCACAATTGAGGGATAAACTGAACAGAAAATGAATTGGTCCCGTTAAAGTACAAACACAGTTTTTTAATAATACTGGTGGTATGCCATCTGGACCACTCGAGTACTTGAGTTTCAAGTTCTGGATGCAATTGAATACATCAGTTAATCCAATATTGATTTTATTAACGTCGACGGTATTTATACTGGTGAAATTAGGTATTCACTACCATTAGAGCTAGAGATATCATCCAAATACATTGTTTGAGGATATGATGATGATCTACGCAGGTTTGAAATGTGTTTCCAAAAAGAATTAGGACTTTGTTGAATGTCAAATTCAATTTTTTCCAAATATCGTCGATAACACAAAGTACTAAGTTCTTTACATTTAGAACGTAATTGACAAAATTCGTTATAAGTGCGTTGATCATTTGTTCCTTTAAATTCTTTATGTAGTAGTTTCTTTTTGAAAACTAGAGATTTCAACTCATGAGAAAACCAAATAGGGAAATTTGATGTTCTGAAACACTTAATAGGAACATAAAGATTAATACCATGATATATCTCATAAAAAAATTGAACTGCAGTCCACTAATGCAAAATAATCATTTATACCAGTTATATTCATATTTCTGAAATCATAATAATAGTTATCAAATTGTAATGATTTATCAGCATCAGCGATACTTATTACTAGGGTGTAGGCATTATGATGATAATTCACATTATCAAGAAAATCAATGGCTGCTGCCAAATCATTTGTTGTTGAATGGGAGAAAACAAGATCTAAAAACACACCATTATTATTGGGTAAATTGTTCAATTGATTTAATCCAAGAGCACTAAAATTATCAACAACAAATTTTCCAACTGATGAATCTGGGCACACACCTTCCAAACCACCGTTACCCGCAATCCAAATTAAGTCAGGAATATTATAATCTCCAAAAATTAATAATTCATGATCAGGATTTGTACTAAACAATCCAAACATACTCCGACATGACCTTGATAAATTTCCAAATTTGACTTAGGGGGGATATATACTCCACCAATTATATATTTATCCTGACCATGCTTAAGACTGACAAACAACTGTTGAATATTTTCTACAGAGCTTCTAACTAACCTAGTAGACAAACATGTACGTCTAGCAATAAGTACTCCTCCCCCCCTAGTTTTATTACTGGTGCTTGAAGAGCGATCTTGTCTGTATATAGTGAAGTCTGTGAACTGAAGTTCAGCATCAACAATTTCTTGGTTAAGCCAAGTTTCAACAAGAATAATGATGTCATAGCTACACAAATTGACGCTATGCATTAACAGATCAAGTTTAGTTCGAATTCCACCAACATTTTGACAGTAAACACTAAGAAAGTAGTTTAGACGTTTTTTTGATGTATGCCATTCGATCTGTTATTGTAAGTCATTATTCTAGGAATACCGTTAATATAGCGAATATTAATATTAGTTTCACCCTTACTTTTTCTGTCATCCAACTTTTTGTGTAGTTGTTTGATATGATCCCTTTGCATAAATGTCAGATCAGCACTAATACTAATGTTTGGGTGAGATGTGGCAGTTTTACGTTTGTTTCTTAAACATGTTAATACATTTTCTTCGCTACAGAGTGTAACTTTTAAAGGCCTGGGCTTATTTCCTGGATGTACCAATCGATATATTTTCATATCCACAGCAGTATTCACTTCAAACAGGTTTATAATATCAGCAGCTTTTTCGACACTGTGAGCAATTCTATTTTTATGATCTGGGTGATTACATTCTTGGAGGTTATGAATAAGAGTATTTCTTGATTTTCTTGATCTTTCATGGATTTCATTGTATAAAGATTCAGCATTAAACACATTATCAGAATTGGACTTCAGTAATTTTACTTCATCTTTCAAGGATTTAATTTCATCTTCACATACACGAATTGTGGAACTTGTTTAAATGAGACTGTACATGTAATAAATACCAAAATAAGAATCATCCTGTATAACAAATTACTTTTTACTTTGTAACGTTTAAACTATAGAAAACGGTCGTTCACATCGATAAAATGAAAAAACCACTTATCTAAGCGTCTGTCTGGGTGCAAGAATTAAAAAAATAATATTTTAACCGGAAATAATAATTGCGTCAAAATAAAGAAATTTTGCGGAATCCAATAAATTCAATTGTTAATCGAGGTAAAAAACCTATTACACAATTACGTCGAACGATAAGTTCCACCAATCAGAAGCTAACAGGTACAAAGAAAATAAAGGATTGCTAAGCAAGGAAAAATTCCGAAACTTCGAAAAAGTAACAAATGAGGGGCAGTTGGTAAAAACTCGCGGTCGGGAACAGTCAAGTTTTCTTTTGGGGTTTCGCGAATAGCGGTTTTTGAGGAGTCCTGAGTTATAGTAATTTATAATTAAAGTAGTGTCTTAGCAGTCAGGTATAATTATTTTTTTTCTCGAAAAGGGAAAGCAGATTACAAGGGAGCGTCTACTGTAGGCGCTCTAAAAGGGTTTCTTTTTGTTCGAAACGCGAATCGTGTCCGTCGGCGTTTTGTGAACACCCAGTCCGGGAATTGGTAAGTCTGATTGCAAATTATACTAACAGTGTATTATGATTTTTTTTCTGTAGTTTGGTCAGGTTATAAACATTGCCAGCCCGCTTTCTATGATATTATGTTTATATAATTTAATTGGAGTATGGTAGTTCATATCGCACACGAATATTTAATGGTGATATCTCACCGTATGAATTAGGAATAGGGAGCACATTTGAGGATGACTATTAAATTGTTAATATCAAATTTCATATTTAGGGTACGCGAAAATATTAGGTTCTGACGATTATTTTTTTAAAAAAATAACAAATTTCTTTTATTCTGCGAGTCATTCGCGTTGACTTAAAGGGGATATCTCAAGTTTTCTCTCGATCCTATCACTGGTTTTATTCAATTGTAGACACGGGACTCTATATACGAGTATTCCCGACGCTTTGTAAATTGGTGTAATTATTTTTATTTTTTTCTTATATATTTTTTTATTAAACTCGTTTAAGAAATCGTTATCGGTTAATTTATTTACTCAACCAGGAGAGAAGGAATACCTAACCCATACACATAAGATCTACACCTAAAATTTTCCCTCAACACACCCCTCTAACTGACGTAACCCCATAATACAAGACCTCTCATTACCAACGACAACTGGTAGCAGCGGAGGCCGAAGCCAGCTCTTTCGGACATTTCTTACAGGAGCCGCCGACTCCTGTTTCCCACGGAAACGTGGGTGGTGACAGCCAGCTACGCTGCCTTCTCGGTCCATTCGGGACATTTTTGGACAGCAGAGTTTTTTTTTGGTTATTACAAGTGGTGATAGAATTTTATGTAGGATCATAGTGGAATCTATTGATTGATTATTACATACATTCATCACAGAAAAAAAAAGCATTCGTTTTTGGAGAGTGAAAATCCTTGCCTTTAGTGACGTGGAAGACAATCCTGCAACTGTCACATTGTACAAATTCCTCGTCACCCTCCTTTACTTGTTGATTGCAATGGGAACAATTTACCATTATAAATGTCCTGAGTCTGACCCTGAACAATCATAGTTGCCTCGGTACTTCAGCACTTCAACTATAATTTTGTTTTACATATTGATTCAATTCAATGCCTGGCCTATTTTCCCATTCCATTAACACTAATGAGTTTCTTATCCTAATCAGCAATGTTACAAAAAAAAACTAGTTTTCTGCTTAAAAATGCAACGTTTTACTAATTATCTATTTACTGCATTCAAACTTCCACAATGATTTAATATAGTTAGATTACCTACATTTTTAGCTTTCTGCAGGTACCAAAAACTATATTTATTTTACAGGATTTCCACATTAAAACAGCACAATAACGTAGCAATACTTTCGTTATTTACACTATTAGTTGGATTATATTATCAATATTATATAATATTGATAATAATACAAAATAATTATATAACTGAATTAAAACAAAATAAATATTGTCAATAGTAAATATTTATTTTTAGAATATTTTAATGAACCAACAAGTTTTAATGTGTAACTAAGTTATATACACACAGTATATAATCCTTTAATTTAATAAGTTAATATCTAAGTAAGAAAGATAAAGTAAGTATTACTTGAGATGAAATATTGAGTGCATTAGAAAAATAAACAATTGTAAGTTAATATTCTTTTTTTAAATCATACCCCAAACCCATGAGATATTACAGATGAAATTAAATGGTCAAAAGTATTAAAGGAGACAGTTTCTCCAATTGTTCTTACCTCACCCATTCCTTCTAAAACTCGTACAATTATAAAGAACGTGAAATTTGTTCTGGCTGCTAAGGGACTAAGCAAAGTGAAAATTGAGGTAACAAGTATACCAATTCCATAAACTCGTTTACTCCCAAAAATTTCTGCTAATCTTCCTCCTGGAACTTGCGTTAAGACATAACCATAAAAAAATGATCCTAATACTATACTCTGAGTCTTCTCATCCCAATCGAATTCACTTGGTCTCTATATGAAAATAATATTACAATTATTTAATAAACCTCTATCAGATCTTGCTGTAATATCAAATGAAGTAATCCAAAAAAGCTGTATATAGACTAGTACCACTATGTCAAAAAATTACAAGGAATATTCTGGAAAGTATGCCCTTTTTTGTTCTAAACAATCGACTTTCGGGCACCTAGATATTTCAAGTGTTTTTTAATTCTCAAACCTTCTGGAAAATTCCACCAGCAGGGGCTTTGATTTATTAAATTATTAATGTCAACTAATAGTTCCAACAAGAAGTTTTATTTCTGCATACCTTTTTTTTCGGGCTGAGATGTTCCAATGGGCCCTTCTCAGGACCCAAACAGTGTTGGGCTCATCCCCTAGGGGATGCCTACCAACCAAACCCACCTCTGTCTCGCCGTTACTACCACCTCGGAATCACTACCCTAGCATACTTCAAGGCGGGCGGCGGTCCCTCACACACTCTCCAATCACGCAGTCATCTTCTCCCTTCTATCACTCCTACCTCTCATGCCATATCAAGCCCTTCCCTACCCCTAATCATGCTCTCCACCACACTACTTACCTCCATCCATTCCCCCTCCCCCCTCAACATTATCTCCACCATGTTTTCCCAATACACCTCCTCCCCTAGTTTCTTTGCTAACCTTTTCAAGACATCCGCATTCTTCCAACATCTGAACACATGCCCCACATTATCCTCTACCTCACATCTCTCGCACAGTCCCGACTCCCTTCCCCCAATCTTGTGGAGGTACCCTACTCTCGACCCATGTCCAGTAAGTACCTGTGTCAAGTAGTAGTTCACCTCCCCGAACTTCCGGTCAATCCAATCTCTCCTACTCCTAATAGCTCCTTTTAGAGCGCCCTCATACGCCTCCCTCCTTCTCTCCATTTCCTCTTCCATCCATTCCTGATTCTCTCTCGTCGCACCCCTCCAGTGTTTCAGTGTTTATTCCTGGCACTAGCCATCACGTCCAGTGGGTAGGACCTTGACAGCACCACTGCTGCCAGTCCCCCACTGTCCTGTAGCTCTGCACCACCCTAAGGAGTATCCCTCTCTGCACTCGAAGGAGTGACCTAACCCTAGCATTCGCCCCCGCTCTTTTACCCCACACTATACAGCAAACTCTACTCTATTGTCCTACCAATTACCCTTCTCTTCCACCTCTCCCGGCCCTTTTACATTACAGAGCAATCTTCCCAGCCATGCTGCCCTTGCTTTCGCCTTCTGTGCTGTCTTAGCCATATGTGTTTTAACACATTTACTGCGTATGACGGAGATGTCCGTCATGGGTACTCGTTAACCAGCGCACATGACGGACGCGTCCGTCATAAGGCTAAACGATTTCAATACTTCAGTGTGCAGTCGCCAGGTGACTGTTATCGCGTCAGCGTGTGAATAAAAGTGAAATTCGTCAAAAAAATTGTTTAGTTTTTGTTCGAAATGAGTGTCCCTGAGGCAGGTCCATCCGTTGAAAAACGTACAAGAAATGTTTTTTTATCATATGCAGAGTTATAAAAAGCTTTGTTAGAATTTGATGACAACATCGAAGATCAAACATACTTTTAAGATTCTAATGACGGCTATACGAGTGGAGAGAATTCTGACGACAATGAAGAGTTAGTGGAAATACCAGAGGATGCTTAAGAAAATGATAATACTATCGGGGATATCGAAACGCCACCTGTTGCTGTTGTATCTGGTGAAACAGGACCGGTTTGGGTACACGAAACCACAATAAAACCTATTGATTTGATCGGGGAAAAGAAATTGCTGGTTACTCCAGAAGGTAAGTTTACAATTTTTTATTGATTTAGAGGTTGGCACGATGTTGAATAAATAGTCTAATGCTACCACTTTTGTAAAAGTGTGAAATTATTTCATTTGTAGGTAACGCACTGATAGATTTTTTTACAATTATGGTGGATGAGGGTTTTTATGATATGATTTGTAAAGAAACCATTAGTTACGCGGTAGAGGTTTTGTCCAAATCGACAGGTGCATCATCACGGATATCTCGGTGGTATGATGTTACCCCAGACGAAATCCGTAATTTCTTTGGTGTTGTCCTCCACATGGGCACTATTAAAATTAACAGGCTGAGTGACTACTGGAAAACATCCCGATATTTTAACATTCCCTTCTTCGCCTCAGCTGTAAGTAGATAGATTTTTGCTTATTATGAGGTAATTATAATTTATTGATTTGTAAATAAATTACAAAATATATTTCTTTAGGTGCTTGCATTTCGCCAAAAATCCTGACAGCAAGGATTTGGTTCCCGAAGATCGGCCGTTCAAGATTGGTCCAATGATTGAATATTTCAACAGGAAAATGACGACGATATATACTCCAGGACAGAATCTATCACTGGACGAATAATGATCCTGTGGAGGGGTAGACTGTCTTTTCGGCAGTACATTAAAAATAAGCGGCACAAATATGGCGTAAAATTATATATGGTCACTGAACCTAATGGTATAATTATGAAATTTGCGGTTTATACAGGGCAGTTAGATACAATAGGTGGTAAAGGTCACGCTACTAAAGTTGTTCTTCATCTAATGGAGGAGCGCCTAGGTATGGGGGCATTATCTATATTTAGACTATTTTTACAACAGTTATGATATTGCTGTCAAGCTTCTGAACCGCCAAACTTTCTGTACAGGCACCCTACGAAAAGACAGAAAAAGTATCCCTGAAGATGTTAAAACCACAAAATTAAAAAGATGTGAAACTATCGTTCGGTATAGCTTGGATGGTGTTTTAGTGGGTAAATGGCGGGATAAGCGGGACTTAACCTACATCAGTACGGAATTTGATAACAATATGGTTACATATCATGATAAATTGGATCGAGTAAAAGAAAAACCTAAGCCAATATACAATTACAACAAGTACATGGGAGGTATAGATAGGTAGGATTAGTTTATGTCATACTATCCCATTGAAAGAAGGACACTATGCTGGTACAGAAAATTAGGAATACACATTTTTCAAATGTTGCTCTTAAATTCTTATCTACAATGTCTTTTTACAATTTTAGAATTTCTATAATTGGTGAGTTGGTTTCCGAAAAACCAGCCGTTCCACAAACTATGAAAGAAAAAAATCACCTACCAAAGAAAAACTATGCAGGCCCTACTGGAAAGGTTGTATCTAGGAGATGTACCTGGTGTTATAATCATAATAATAAAAAAAAGAGAGATATATCCTATCACTGCCCGGCTTGTATTGAAAAACCATATTTATGTTTGCATCGAGCTGCACGAGAATAATATCATATACTTTAAAAAAGGTAAGTCAGCACCATGCTAGGGAGGTATTTCAGGTCACAGTCAATGTGTTAAACGATAGTTGGCTATCCAACCACACCCCTAGGTATTTCACCGACTCCTCCTACCCTTCACCATCACCCCCACTTCCCTCGTCTTGCTCCATTCCTGCACTAGCAGCCCCACCGTCTTTTCTTCAACCACTTCCAGTATGCACCTCTCAATCTTCTCCACAATCCTACACATCCTCTCCGCCTTTCTCTCTATCTCCGCCTCCCGCTTTGCCGTACATACCAAACATACATCAGCCGCATACACCTTAATCTCACACCCCTCCTCACATACTATCCCACAAGCCTCATCGAAGATACACTTCCAGAGCGTCGGTCCCAAAACCGAGCCCTGAGGTACTCCAGCCTCCATCTCATACCCCCTCCCTCTCGAGTCTACTATCACTCGCCCTGTCAAATAATCCTCTACTAGACTGACCAACCCCTCCCCCACAACAAGCTTCAGCAACACGGCACGTTTACTGACCCTGTTGAACGAGTCCCAACATTGAAGAAATTTCTGCATACATAAACTGATAAACAGTCACATTGAAAAATTAAGCCACAGTTAAATTCATAAATGCATAAAACTTTTTTAAAAGCAAATAACACAAAACCTATTAAGTAGCAAAAATCAAACAAGTATGACTTTTTATCTAGAATTGAATACTCTTAGTAGTGAAGAATGAAGAGTTCTGCCTTTGGGTATTTGAAGAGTCAAGAAGATGATGTGTGTGGATTCAACAAGGTGTAGTTAGAGGAATTTAATAGTGAAGAAGAAGATGAAAAAGTATCACTCTTAGTAGTAAAGAATGAAGAGTTCTGCCTTTGGGTATATGAAGAGTCAAGAAGATGATGTGTGTGGGTTCAACAAGGTGTAGTTAGAGGGATTTAATAGTGAAGAAGAAGATGAAAAAGTATCACAAAAGATGACCGCCATTGCAGGAGTACCTAAAAAGGTTCAGTTAGAAGAGACAATAAATGAGGTTAATCATATTTTTTTATTATTTTAATTGATGTTGAAGAGAGTAAAATGTATGTACGCTTTGATTTAATAAATCAATAAAGTGTAACTGGCCTAACTGTTTCTAAATCATCCCACAATATAATGAAATAATTATACAAATTCTAAAAAACGGGCAATTATTTCAATATTACGAAATATTATTGTCAGAATGATAGAAGTTACATTTCATGTGAAGCCTACCTGATGTTTAATAATTATTTTTGGCTAGACCAAGAAGTGGCCTATCTTGTGATTAACTTAATATATATGAATAGAAAAAAGATCTGATGTTACAAATATTAAAGCTTAGATATTATGAGCCCTATGGGGATATCCTGGACATCTTTTCCCATTTAAGATCAGTATAACTGTGCAATGATATAGGAAACCAGGATAAGTATTATCTGCTGATCTTTAGAATTATTACTTAAGAAGACAGTTTAATAGTGAAGAGCTCCCTAGATTTATCTGTTCTTATCACAAATATGTAATACTTCTAGTTCCGTGTTAAGTGTTATTGAATGTTTGGTGTCAAGTAGATGTTATGTGTAATGGGATTAGTATGGTTGTTTTAATTTTAATCTGTATGCTCGTAAGTGTTCATTGTGTCTAATTTCAAAATTTCTAACGGTTTGACCTATTATTGACAGCATTACATTCTGGACATTTACGTTTATATATACCAAACTTTTTTAATGGCGATATTTTGTTTTTACATTTAACAATTTTGTACTCACATTAGTTTCTGTTTTTTAGACTTTTTACCATTTTTTCAATATATTTTGGAATTACCTAGAAACAGTTAGTTTCATTTAAAAAAGTAATATGAGTAGATTCCACAGAAAATTTCATTAAAATAATATTTGTTCATAGGAACTGAAAATGCTCTATGTATCATTGAGTATGCTGCTAATTTATATGACATGGGATGATTGGAATTATATGGTATTGTCATATCAGTGTGTGTAGGTTTTCTGTAAATTGAATAATACAGAGCATTATTATTTAAATCGCAAACATTGATTAGAGTTATTTTCTTCAACTTCTAATTTAAATTTAATTTTTGGGTGTAATTTATTAATATGATTGAAAACTACATCTAATTGTCGTTCACTACCTATAAAATAAGCTAATATGTCATCTACAAAGATTTTTATTTCTAAACTGTCCATAAAAATGTTTGCCAAAATTGGTGATTCTTGACGAATCACCCTGTATGTTTATATAATGAAACAAAACATTCATTATTGTTACCTAAGATTACAAAGTAGTCAAATTACTAGTTGGTATTCACTTAAAACCATGGGGAATTTTTTTAGAGGAAAGTTCATACTCTCTTTGATGAAAACCCATAGAGTAGATTTGATATTAACTTATAATGTCCTAAAAATGTATTATTTTTATTTAAAGTATATAAAATGGAAGGATAAACATGCTTTACAGCCATATCAGCAATAATAATAAGGCTGTCTGCAAATTAGTTTTCATAGATATACATAAAAATGTTTTTATTAACAGGTTGGATGCTACTGTCGCTTATAAGCGTCAGAAAATATTTTGCGCATGTGCCATTGCCGATTATAAGCGTGTTATGTGCTTTAATGGGTTTGGTTAGTCAGTTTAGTCGGGATCGCATTTGTGTTAAGTGTATTAGCGATTTTGTCCCGCTTTGGTACCCCACTTTGGTCTGTCAAATACATACCAATTGATTTCGTTTCGAAAAACGATGACGTCAAGCTAACTTTGGTACCCTTTTTGGTCTGTCAAATCACATAACGAGATCTGCAGCACGGTTACTGAAATTGGTAGCTTTCTATCCTTGTCTAAAGTAGTTTTTATCTTGTTTTTTATTTGTAAACAAACAAAGTCGTTGAAATGAATTGAATTTTTGGCCAATATTCTAAAATTCTTTAAGTTTTGTCTGTTTTTCTTTTTTTTTGTCTAGTAATAATGGAATCTGTTGATTTTATTATAAATGGCAAGAAGCTTTTTTGGATTTTTGCTACATATATTTAACTCAAAACTCCAAAAATACACTTTTTTTTTTCGTTTTTTGGGACAATGCAAAGTGATAACGCTATGGCAGGGCCTTCACAATTAAAAAGACGCCATTTTCATAAGTATACAGATGAAGAATTGTTAGAAATTTTAGAAAATAGTGACGAGGAAAGTGATTTTGAATTGTCGCCGAAATCAGATAATGGATGGTTTGGGTCAGGGACGGACTCTGAGAGTGAGAGTGAAGATGAAAACCACAAAGATAATTCTAATATAATTATCGATACAGTAAACGAAGAAAAATGTGGAATTGAAGAAAACTCAGATAAAGAGTCAGATGTTGATTGGAAAAACGACCCTATTGATATGAAAGATTTCCCGTTTATGTGCAATGAGGCATTCAAAATTGTACCATCTGAAAACACTCCGTTGGGTTTTTTCCGTAGTTTACTGACTGACGATATTTTACAATTAGTAGTTGATGAAACCAATATCAATGCGGAAAATATTTTCTGAACCAAAACCTGAATATAGGCTTTACAAAATTGGACCAATGATAAACTTTTTCAATGAAAAAACAGCTGAAGTATTTTACCCTGGATGTGAGCTCTCGCTGCATGAGTCAATGGTGCTTTTTTGCGGCAGACTAATGTTCAAACAATACATAAAAAACAAAAAAACATAAGTATGGCATCAAATTATACATGCTGACAAATCCTAGAGGTATTGTTCAGGAATTTGCTATGTATACTGGCATGTTAGATGATACAGGCAGCAAAGGACATTCTCAAAAGATTGTATTACATTTATTGGAAGGTCTTTTGAATGTTGGTCATCATGTTTATCTCGACAATTATTACAACAGTTTTGCTTTGCCCAGAACCCTATTGGAGAGCAGACTCATTGCACAGGAACATTATGATCAAACAGGGAAGAAACACCAGATATTGTAATTTCTACCAAACTCAAAAAAGGAGACACTATTGCAAGGTATGCCAAAGGGGTTACTATAGGTAAATGGAAGGATAAAAGAGACGTCCTCTATACTTCAAATAAATATGAAAATAGAATGGTTGAAGTAGTAACCAAAAGAAAGCAAAGAGTTTCGAAGCCGTTGCCTACAGCGGAGTATAATAAATATATGTCCGGTATTGACCACCACGACCAAATGTTGTCCTACTATCTGCATGAAAGGAAAACCATTCGAGGGCCAAAAAAACTTTTTTTCCACATTATTGAAATGATGCTAATCAATGCCTTCCATTTGTATAATAAGTATTCCAGACACAAAATAGCATCCTTTGATTTTAGGGTGGCCGTTATTAAAAATCTTTTGCCAACTTCCATGGAAAATAATGCAGAAATACCTAAAAATAACGGACACAGACTCAGAAAACGAGAAGCTACACCGGGTAAAAAGCAAGTGTCTCGAAAAAGGTGCAAAATGTGCTCAGAGCGACACGATATACATACGGATACAACATTTGAATGCAAAACCTGTCCTGGAAGTCCAGGGTATTGTCTCAATTGTAACATTATAACTCATAAATAAAATATTTTTACCTACTTTTTTTTAAATAATTTTAGGTTTTTAAAAATACCAAATTATTTTAATTTTGTAATATTTTACATTTTGAAACACTTTATATTGTCTTTTTTTTTAAATGTGTATTGTTGCTTTTAAAACAAATGAATAAAATAATTTTACTTAAGGTAGGCTCGACACTTATAAGCGTTGATGGCACGTGATATTCAGTGCCACTGCCGCTTATCAGCGTCAGTTTATTGTTTTTCTTTTATCTCCTTTTTTGGATAGGTATCAATTATTCAACATGCTGACAATTAATTTTAGATCATTATATGTAGTTCAACTCTAATTTATATTTTTGGGACTGGGCAAAGTGCATTCAAAGGATATCGGCATCCAACCTGTTAAAATGCATCAATGTCTGTAATAGATTTACTTACCACTGGTGTTGGATCAACAGAATTATTTGTAATTGGACAATGATCATAAGAATTGTTACTAATTGGTTGAGTGGTATTAACCATCGCCACAATAGCAACAGATAAATTAACCCTCATAGCATAAACATTAGCAAACCCCAAAAAACCTAAAATACCCAAAATATGTCTTGCTTTAAAAAATTGTGTGGTGTCTTCAACTAAAAATAAAAAAGCAGTTAGGCAACTTTTCAGGGTTCACTAATAAATGTTACCTTCTGGAGGAAGAATTCTAGTTGTTTCATCTTCATCCTCATAGATACTTTCCGTTTCGCTTTCATCATTATTTCCAGAATTTGACATCGGTGCATACATTTATTTATTTATCACATAAAATATTGTACTATTTAACAGTGATTCATTACTATCCTTAGAAGATATATTATTAAAGTTCAAGCCTTTGTTTTCATTTATAACAATTACAAAATTATTATCAACAAAGAAATCAAAAAAGTAAATTAAGATAGTGGGTGTCAGTGTCAGGTGTCACTGTTGGTTATGAACCGGTGACATGTGTCTTGAGACAACTATACCAACTTGATATTTTTTAATTATTGCTACCGTTTCCATAGAAACACCAATCACAATTGTTTTTAATAAATCTAGTTCAGTTATTTGAAATTATACATATTCAGCTACAATTTTATTATCAATTTGTAAGTAATGTATAATTATTTGAAGCATTTAATCAATTAAAAGTAAATAGACATATTAAATTTGCACAAAAATAAACCAATCCGATAAATTATTCCCATTTAGTTTTGACAGTCATGAGTACCAATTATTTTATCTTTAAAAGGAAATAAACCAAACCAGTTCTTTATAATATCCTGACTGCTGGTTAGGTTTTGGTGTTTATTTGAGTACAATTAATGGAGTTTTAACTTGAATTATTAAACAATTACTCATAAAAGAAATAAAACATGTCTGACGAAGGAAGTCCCAGTAAAAAAAGTCTACGAGGTTTCCGTTATCATAAGAAGCCGCAACTTACAAATGATCTAAATTCTTGTATGTTGAAATATCTCACCCATTGTTTTAACAGTTAATCCCATGTACACATTTTTTATTCCAGCTGAATCAACTGAGCTTTGGGAGAAAAGAATTATAATACTTTCCTCTGATTCGGAGTCTGAAGTTGAAGTAAAAACCATGTCTTGTTCTCCAAAGATTGATCAAAATCAAGACGTTCCAAATTCATCTCAGAAGAGCGAAACTGCATTTAATACAACGGTGGCGGATCCACAATCATCTCAGAAGAGCGAAACTGCATTTAATACAACGGTGGCGGATCCACAATCATCTCAGACGATCGATGCGGTACAACCGAATTGTTCTCAAACAGAAACTATGGAAAATGAGAAAAAACAGAACCAAACGCCAACTCCAACAGTTCATGCTTCCAGTCTCACTACATATACTAAATTCAATGGTTACACTCCAAGAACCATGAAAAATCCTTCAATTCTAGAGAAAGAAAAGCAAATGAAGTTTCTGTTAGAAATTTTTCCCAACTTAGATGCTATGGTAAGATATTTTTCTTAAGTATGTTTGTTTCTAGACAATTTGAGTATACTGGTATTATAATGATTTTTGACACTGTGCAATTTTATAAGATGATTTATTTTTAGAAAATCCATGATTGTTTATCAAGACATGGTTTTAACACTGATGCTGCTGCTGCAGAATTATCAAGAAATTACAATAAACCTGTAGGCTATGGTTATTCAGAATGGAGACTAGATTATGATAAAAAGGCAGAAGAAGTGAAACAAACTGAAATGACAAGGACAGCATTATTAATTAAGAACCATGGCATAAAAAGAGAAAGGGAAGAACCTATTAAAAGGAAGAAAGGTATGTGTTGAAAGTGAGAGTGACACAATGTAAAATTTTTATTGAATATTGAGATCTCTTGTTAAGAGATACCCTACCACACAGTGTTAAAGTGAATTTCTCTAGATGTGTATTAGATTGGATTAGATGCTTGCTTATCACTTGTTTTATTTGTTTCGTGTGTTTTGGACACTGTTTTTCATATTGTATATAGGTTTTTTAATTGTTATGTTTAATTTAAGAAACACTTTTTATATTTGTCAATAAAAATGTGCGACAAAAGTCGTCAATATTGCTCAGTACTACAATACAAGTCGATAAGAAATTAAGACATACAATTAAGTGTCCATCGATTTCCTGAAAGTAGAAAGCTTGGAGTAGAAATAAAAATGAAGAATTTGAAATATCCAACGCAAGAAATGCTTAGCAAAATACATTAAGAATTGGAAAGCCTATATCGAAATATGTTTGTGTGTTGACTTCATTTAAAAGAATATTACATTCCAGGAAGTATGTTGGCATTAAACTCCATATTTTTAGTTGTAATTAACTATTTATTTGATTACAGGTGCAAATATGACTTTCATTTAATAGGGCTTCTCTTTTGTAAATACAAATGGAGTTTTTAAAGCCATCCAAATATTCCAAAACTTCTACAAAACTTGACCTAAGTTCAGTTATTTTACTAAAAAGTATAAATCATTAATCATTGTATCTAACTCATCTTAGAACAATTTGCAACAAAATAAAATTAAAAAATTTAAATTAGAATTTTTAGTATAAACTTAAAAAAGAACATCTTACCTGTACGTTTAACAAAACTAAAAAAAATTTAAATTGAATAAGAATAATATTGTCGAAATTGTCTAAAAGATGTATCTTAATTGTTTTGTAAAAGAAAATATTGTGCAAAAAGGGTGTAAAACACGAAACCACACATTAACATAAACAAACAACTTTAAACACATACAGTAGTTACAGCTTGACAGTTAGGTGGCGCTGCGATCTTAATCTCTGATCCCAATATTGCAACAATAATGCTTTTTCCTTTGAAAATATATTGTGATCTTTATAGCCCAGTATCACAAATGTTGATAGTGACTCACAGTGTAAAGAGATTTTACAGGCCAATCAAATTTACCTGCAAAGAAATGTTGATTTTAATAGTTGTTGATATTTTACAATACTAACCAAAGGAGAAATATTCAGTATTAATTAATAAACAAATTAGTAGGTTATTGAAAAATCTACTTAATCTCTTACAGATTTACAAAAACTTGTTTTCAATAATTTGACTGGTCTATTTTTAAACTGTTTAAACGTCTTTGAAGTGAGGGCAAAATGGAATGTTGTCAGCATGTATGATTCAACTTGCATAGTTATAGTTTATAACTTTCTCTAACGGTAGATAATGTTGCAGATCTACACTGTTGTAGTAGATTGAAGTGACGTTATCTATTTTAGTATAAACATTTGGATTAATCAGATTTTCAGGAAAATAAAAGTATAAAATAATACAATCGGCCATGTTAACCAAAATAGCACTTGATGTCACTCCTCAGTGTTATCAATTACCTCCGTGTTGCTTGAACTTTTGTCGTGATTACGCATTTCGATTGATTCATACAACATTTCATAAGTCAATTTGTTGTTTATTCATGTTTTGTGATTAAAATAAAAAATCCCAGAATCATCAACAGTGGAACAATGTTTTATTAAGGTAAAAAGCTCTAATTTGGCCACAAATGATTTGTTTATATTGGGAGAGTTTCTTGCATCAAATAAAGACTTGCTTGTCAGAATTTAGAAAAAGTGAAACTTCCTTGTAACTACACAAGCCATTTTTAAACTTATGATATGTTATTCTTGAGGTTAGCTTATCAGTTTATTTACATATTAGTGGCATTCGATTTGCTCACTTGAGTAAACCTCGAGTGTAACGCTCGTGTTCTTTTTGATTATTGCTTGAAGCCCACAGGTATGCCAAACACACAAACTTTCTTCTTCTATTTCCCCTCAAGCACCAATAATTTTATTCGTGTTTCATACACATAGAGGTTACACTGCATTTGTGATTTGGGTTATACAAGTATTGATTATCATTTTTTCAATAACTTCAATCATGTCAGGCATAAGAAACAGGAAACTGAAAATCACAAATTTCAAAAAACTAAAGATAGAAACTATTTTTTGAGGTTATACGCATGCAAGCGTTCTATTTAAATTTGTCGTGTTACTATTGAGTACTCAGATTGAGCAGTGTGGGCTGCTCGAGCCTGCAAATCTAACACCACTATAATATTTGTAATGTCATATCTTCCCTCTTTTTTCTATTCATATTTTTGACACACGAAAAATGTATTGTTGACGTTCTTCGTTAAACATAAACACAATGCAATATCTACTAAGGTGTGACGTCACATGCGTTTTCGTGCATAAGTCAAAGGAGATAGAATAAAATGTAATAATTTTCGTTAAAAATTAGTTTATTGCTGAAATAATGTATTTTTCGGAAATAGCAGATATGTATCTACATTGTAGAAGGGGATTTCCATATCTGTTATCATGCCTATTGTTTGTAATATAGTGGAAGACGGTTTTAAGTTCACTTATTGTGAATTGTGAGTATTCAATTTTTGGTGACAAATAAAATGTGTGAAAATACTAATAGTGAACTAGATATCAAAAGGAAACGTCACAATTCAACACCTGAACAAAAAATCATGATAAAAATGTGTTTGAAGGACTTCAAGCCAGAGAACACACAAATTAGGAACGTTAGCGATGTAGTTACATTATGTAGTATTTTAACAAAAGTTTCCGAAGCTAGTGTGTACAGAATAATTAAAATCAGGGATGAAACGAACGATATTAAGACTAGAGGAAGAAAACAAATAAAATTGTAAGATGTAACCAAACAGATAATTTGTCGTGAATTTTATATTAAAAAGGAATTACCAACTCTAAAAAATTAATTCCTCCCTTCAATGTAATAAAACTCTCCCAAAAATATTTAGACGTGTTTTATTATGTACTTTGCGCGAAATGAACGTCAGATATTTAAAGAGAAAGAGGAATAGAGTACCCTTATCAAAAAAGGAAATCATTTTATGGTCCAGAAAATACCTAAGAAATAGCAGTGTTACGTATATATAATAAAAAAATATATTATGCAACTTGGTTAAATGAAATAAATAGATTCCTATTTTGGTAGCCGATGAGTAAACATCGCGTATTGGTACTTAATAGATCATTAACTTTAAATCAAAATACGAGTTTTTCTGTGTATTGTGAAAAAGTAGAACAATCACTATGTGAATTTTTACAAAACTGGTGATTGACCTTAGGAACAATTAAACATAACTAATTCCAAAAGTATCAACTATTGGGGACATTCAATTCTACCAGTGGCGTAACATCAAGAGAGTAACCTGCTAGCTACCAAAGAGAGCAGACTTGATTTAGAGAACTTTAACAATAGTCCAGGAGACAAAACATCACCATGAACAGTTCAAGTGATGGAGAATACTCAGAGATGGAAACAGAGGACAATGGAACATGGAGAAAAGTGCATCACAAAATAAAAAGGCAAAGAAACTCCCCTACATCGAAGAACCTAAAACAATTTATTCCTGATGCTGAAGATATCCAAAGAGTGATATTTGGCCTCCCTACTAACAGCCATCAAGCAAAACACCAAATACACACAAAAAATTATCAGCCAAGCAGAAGCAATATCAATAAGAACATACATGAAGAAAGCTCAATGGAAAATACACTGCAAGACAAAAACAAGGCAACAAATGAAACAAATCCCACAAACTCACTATACAGACCAAATTTTTCTGCAAAAATGAGGGAGATCACAAACAAACCATTTAAATACTTATTCTACAAAAAGGCCCCTGAAGACTTAACATGCAAAAAATTCTCAGACGTATGGGACACAGTTCATCCAAACACAGAGGATGTAATACTTTCAACAAAGCGGGGCTTTCTGCTCAAGTCCAATCTAAACAAAACAACTATTACAGACACTCTTCACCAACTAATTTCTGATAAAAAAATAGGTAAAAAAACTTTTTAAGTTAAACGGTTTTATGTTAAACATACATTGCAATGTTTAAGATAAATGTACTAAAAACCAAAAAATAATAAAATAGATACAGTCGTGGGAATTATAAACATATGCATAGACTAGACTAAAATAAAACCGTGGGGCACGTCAATTGTCTACAATCGTTGATTAAAATTTTTGTTTTGTAATGTTAATTGTAACTATAATTAGGCAGTTGTTCAACCGACAACGATGGACGTGTGTTAAGTAGGGCTAGAATGTGGAAACAAGCTAGCAAGCTCGATTATAAGCGAGTTTTAGGGTTTCATAGTGGTGAGCGAGTAGTAGTTTTATCATATGTTTTGTCGATTAAAAAGACAAACTACGAGCAGTGAAACGATTCCTCGCCAGCCAGCAGTGTGAATGTCCAACGATAAACTAGTTGAAACATCTCTTTTATTTACATGGAGTGTATAACTATTGGAATTTCCATGAGCAAGAAAATAGTAAGTAATTTCCTCACCGTCTGCGGGCCAACTGCCTAACGACGAATTAAACGATTCTTCTATCGCACATTAAGTCGATAATTTGTAGACAATTGACGTGCCCCACGGTTTTATTTTAGTCTAGTCTATGCCTATGTTTATAATTCCCACGACTGTATCTATTTTATTATTTTTTGGTTTTTAGTACATTTATCTTAAACATTGCAATGTATGTTTAACATAAAACCGTTTAACTTAAAAAGTTTTTTTACCTATTTTTATTTTTTGGTTTTTAGTTTTTTATCCACCCTAATGCCATACAGTTCTCGGCGCGTTTCAACCTTTCACCTTAACTTGGGTGGTGTACCGCTAACGACGTATCATTTTTAGCCACCCTAACGCCACACAGTCCTCAACACGATACAAAATCTTGACTTGGGTGGTGGATTCAGGCTGGATTAATCAGATACCTAAATTACAGATTCAATTTCTAAATTTAAATCTTATTATTATACGCCATTTAGTGGCTGCGCCCATCTTAAATATTGAGGTTGTATAGTGCACTGTATTCTTCTTGTCAAGCCCTTTTATTTGTTGATACCCATATTGGTGGGATTGATAAAAAATTGTTATCAGCCATTTGGTAGCGGCGGCCATCTTAGATTTCAATTTTGCATAGTAAATTGTATTCTACTTGTTGAGACCTTTCATTTGATACCCATGTTGATGGGATTGATAAAACCTACGTTATCCGCCATTTTGTAGAGGCCGTTATCTTGGATTTTAATGTTATATAGTATATTGTATTCTACTGGTTGAGCACTTTCATTTGATACCCATATTGATGGGATTGATAAAACCTACGTTATCCGCCATTTTGTAGCGGCCGCCATCTTGGATTTAATTTTTTTATAGTGTATTGTATTCTGCTTGTTGAGCCCTTTCATTTGATACCCATGTTGATGGGATTGATAAAACCTACGTTATCCGCCATTTTGTAGCGGCCGCCAGCTTGGATTTCAATTTTTTATAGTATATTGTATTCTGCTTGTTGAGCCCTTTCATTTGATACCCATATTGATGGGATTAATAAAACATAAATTATCCGCCATTTTGTAGCGGCGGCCATCTTGAATTTATAATGATAATGAATAAACATAATTGTATTGTCACCAAAATCCAAAGTGTATACAAAATTTCAGATTAATCGGTTGACAGGAAGAGGGTGAAATTTGAATTACTAAATTTGACCCAAGAATAAAACAAACGGGGTGAGCTAAATAAAACCGTTTAAAAATATCAAATTATAAGGAAACCCAAGCATCACAAACACCCACTAGGAACTTACCTGACGCTGGTGCTTCATATAGTATCGGGATAGGTTCGACCGAACACGACTTTTCCGAAAACGAATTTAGTGAACACTTAACAAAATGTAAAATAGAAAATCGTTATTGCAAACGAATTATATCAAGAGCAACAAACAAACCAACATTAATGATTAGAGCAATCACACTCTGTTTGGTGGCATCAGAAAAGTTGCTGGTGGAGGGGATGTTCAATAAACACAGATACAACCCGGTTTATCTAAGCAACTCACCGGAACCAATCCCACAACCATGTTCTCGCTGTCAAGCATTCACTAACGCACGTGAACACTACACAACACCTATAAAATGCACCAAATGTGAAGGTCCTCACCACTTTAGCAAATGCAACAGTCATCTACCACCATTTTGCAGTATGCTGATGACACGGCCTGTCTGATTTCCCCTGTGACTGGAGTTCTTGGGTTACAGGGGTCTTGGGTCGATTAGACGGACTGTGTTTCTGGCTTGCAAGGTTTTGTTTGCTCGGTCTTCTTTTCTTCCGCTGGCGTGTCTTGAGTTCTTATATCTGTCATCTTTCTTTCTAACTCTTTGATTTTCTCGTCCATCGTTGACATCTTATTCTCGATTTCAGATTTTAGAGACGAAATTTCATTTTCAACGTCAGCGGCAATGCCGTTTTTCATTAGTAAGATATCGCCAGATATATCGTTCTTCATAGCAGAAATCTTCTCGTCCATATTATCAGAAATGTCGTTCTTCATTGCAGAAATATCGTTCAGTATAGCAGAAATATCGCTTTTGATATTCGTTGAAATCTTCTCTTCGATGGCAGAAATATTCTCGTCCATATTAGCAGAAATATCATTCTTCATAGTAGAAATATCGTTCTTCATATCAGAAATTGACGAGATTAAGGTGAAAGCCTCGTCATTAAATAAAACTGTTTGTGGATCAAACCCGTAATTTTCCAGTGCCACTTTAAGTCTTTCTACTAATTCACTTTTCTTACCGGACGTTTCCAACTCACGATCTTCCAATTCTGCTCTTAACTCAGTCACTTTCAAGTGCCTTAGTATTTTTACGTAGATATTTATTTATATTACCCCACACCTGACACCAATGTAATGTTTTTCTAATTTATTTAATCAGTAAACGGGTGGGATAAACTTTAAACATATGGTATGCCTACTTATGAATTTATTTAAACACTAACACTTAATTTATATACACTTAACTATTCACTTAAATTTAATTTATATACACACAACCTTAATTATTAATTTATTACTGTTCGCTATTTCGGTGTATTCTTGTTTATTTGTCGAGATCACTTTATCAACTAAACTAACTCTCCCTGATCGGCTCTTTATATATATTAGTGCCTTTTTTACTAGATAATTCTAGATTGCGGCTTACACAAAAACAATTGGCTCTCGCATTTTCTAGATAAGACTGGTCGCAAAAACAATGTCTAGATAAGATAGTCACCATCATAAACAATTATAAGAAATCCCTGCGCATCCGTCATAATTTTAACTTTCATACATGGCTTGGACAGAGTCGGATTCAGGGACTATACCAGTGTGCTGTTTCGTAACAGTAATTAAAAATTCTTCTAGCTTTTTCCATTATGATAGATTGGCTTAATGGCATATAGCGTTCAATTTCGTCATCAGTCCATATAGACAGTCGTTTTTCCATTTCCTCTATAATGTTATTTCTAGAACGGATAATTATAGTTACAGAGCTTGACGTTGACGTAGTTGCATTTGCCGATGACAGTATTTTTTTCATTATTCTTAAGAATTGTCCTTATTGTTGAAGTTGTCAAATTCAATGCAGCACTAATTTGAAATTGACGTTTACCAGAATCTAATCTTCTAATCACTTGCATTTTAGTTTCCATTGAAATGCTTTTTCTGGTTGCTTTCTTTTCTTGTTTTTTATTATCGCCCATAATAAAAACTAAAACTTATAATATTTGTCACTGTATTAATCGTTATAGTATTATATAAATTTATACTTACAATAATGTTTCAAATGATAAAAATGCGTCCGTACAGCACAGCACCAAACATGAAAGACAACTACACTGTTTCGAATATGTTAGTTATGTACATATTTGGAAACCTAGCCCTGCGCACAATTTCGGGAAATCCCCGTAGTGCTGCGAGCAATTTCGGGAAAACCCCGGGTTGAAATAAAAGAGGGCTAAACCGAAACAGTGTTAAGCAGGGTCTTACTGAACACTCAATTTGATGGTAAAGAAACCTTACAAATGAGGACATTTAGTTTAAAGAAATTAATATTAGTCCAAAACAGTGAAATCCATCGATTTCATGAAAAAAACGAATAAAAAACACGAGCTCTTTAAATAATTCAATGATTTCTAATTTATTTAATATAAAAATCAAGTTTTGCTCAATCCTGCTTACTGGCTGGACCAATAATATCCATTATAAATTTTTACAGATAAAAAACAATGTGCATTTTATTAATTTAGCATTTATTAATTTCAGTTAAAAGAAGGAAGTCTTATGATAGTGATGATAGTATGGGAAGTCAAGGATTTAAAGATAAACGGGTATTTGACAGGTGAATATATTTATTCTTTATTATCAGTATTTTTGAATAATTTTGATAAAATCTGGTTTGGAGTTTGCTACAAGAATCAGTAAATTTGGATGGCATTGAAATATTTGAAAATATATAGTTATCTAATTGTTAAGTTCTGATTAAACATGTATATGTTACATTTGTAGTGATGAAGACTCTGATGTAGAATTGAGTGACGAATTATCAGGTGATAAGAAGAAAGTCTTTGATTTCTTGCAGACAGCTAGTATTAATGAACTACAATTGATGAATAGTTGTTCAAAAAAGAAAGCAGAAGGATTAATAGATTTACGACCATTTAGTGGTTGGATTGATTTGGTAATAACTATAGTCTATTCACATGCGAAGCAAAATTTACCCGAGTGAGGCAATAAAAAAAGGTTAATCTTGATAAACCATAACTGTCCCTTTTAATTAGTAGTAGTTAGTAAAACGTCTGTGAAGCTGGCAGAACTATTTCGGCAGAATCAAATCAAACCTATTACGATTTTTAGTACTCATTTTGTAATAATTTGTACCACAAAAAATAATTTTTAAAAAAATGAAAACTAATACAGGAAATTAAAGAACTGAATTTGTACCACAAAAAATATTAACGTCGACCCCCTCAAACAACCTCTGTTTCGATAAATTGAATAGCAAGCCCATTCTTCTCCGATCTTTCCAACATTTCTTGAAAAACGAAATATTAATGTCGATTCTATTAGTACTAAACTTGTACTAGTTTGTACCACGAAAAATATTTCCAAAATATTAAAGTCAACCCACTTAAACAACCCCTGCTTCGATAATTTGAATAGCAAGCCCATTATCCCCCGATCTTTTCAAAATTTCTTGAAAACGGAATATTAAAGAATATTAAATATTAGTACTAAATTTGTACCACAAAAATATTCCAAAACATTAAAGTCAACCCCCTCAAACAACCCCTGTTTCGATAAATTGAATAGCATATTTCTTGAACAATGAAATATTAAAGTTGATTCTGGTATTATTTTAAATGTTTCCTTAAAAACTTATTCCTTTTTTTTGAGATCGTTATATTCTATCCAAACACTGGCTCTCAAAGCATTGCCATATAATGTTCTGTTGCTTGTGCAGTTCTTGTCAATAGAGGTTTTTTATATGTGAATATTCCAAGTAACAGAACAACTTCACAAACAATTCAAGAGATACTCGTACACTACACCACATTAACATTTCACACATAGTTCAAAATTATTTACACAAAACATACGTCACATACAAAAAATTTAACAACCACCCAAGAAGTATACAGCACAATAAACTCTTTCAAAAACAAAACAGCGCCGGGGAAGGATGGGATACTAAACATCCTTCTCAAGAGCTTACCCAAAAAAGCAAGTGTACAATTAACATATTTAACAAATTTTATAATCAAAACTGGCAACTACTCAGATATACTCAAGACTGCCAATGTCATCCCTATAGTCAAAGCCAACAAACAACCGTGTTATGTGGATAGTTACAGACCAATTTCCCTGTTAAACAACATAGCAAAGGTGATAAATAAAATCATACTTAATAGAATTCAAGCATATGTTGATAAAAATAATATAATACCCCTTGAGCGATACAGATTCAGTGGCAGACATAATACAGTAGCACAAATAACTAAATCAGAGAAGGCTTCTTTGCTAAAAACAAAGTGGTAATAGTCACAGTAGACATACCGAAAGCATTTGACTTACGGCATGAAGGGTTGTTATACAAACTCATAAAATTAAAATTACCAGACTATTTAAAAAAAATCATTAATTCCTATATTTAAAATCGACAATTTCATTCCAAGGTGAACGCAGCTTGGCAGGGCCTTACCCTATACAAGCAGGAGGTCCACAAGGATCAGTTTTATCACCTTTGTTGTATTCACTTTTTACCCACGATCTTCCCACCTCTCCTCAAATTCTTACTGCCATGTATGCGGACGACACATGTTTTGTATCATCAGCCTCAACACACGAAACAGCACTACACAACGTTCAAACACATATCAAAACACATACATATTACCATACATGAGAGATAACAAACTTACAATTAACACCTCCAAAACAGAGTACTTGTTACTCAGGAGGAGAGCAAGAAAAAACTCATTGCAATTACAGCTGTGTATTGATGGGCATAACACCCAGTAACACATTAAAATATCTGGGCTATACTGTGCATGACAACACCAATGCGCATATCGCCCAACAGGTATTAAAAGCCAAAATTGCAATGAGCAAATTGTACCCATTAATTTGTATGAACAGTAATCTCTCAACCGCAAACAAAATCACAACATACAGACACATCATTCATCCCATCTTAACTTACGCCGCACCGGCATATTTCACAGCCACAAAACACAATTTCAACACTCTGCAGGTAGTACAGAACAAGTGTCTTTGCATGGCAATCAAATACATAACAGTCTACCCAAGACTTCCTAAAAACACATGGTTACATGAACAAGCAGACTTACCTACTATCAAGGGCTTCATAACTAAAATATCCACAAACTTTTATAATTACTGTCTCCCTAAAAATCTTCACGATACGCTCAGAGCCGCTAGTCGGGCAGAAGACACCCTTGATAGTGGGTGTAGGCTTCTGCATGGTACACTATTCACATAATAAGTTGTATATCTCCTTACAACCAAAACATCCGAATTAGGGACTAACATATCCCTTATTCAAATCATTCAACAAATATCAAATCATAAACAACATCTGTCATGTAGCTGCCCTTCATAAACTAATACACAGTTCGATTTTGAAACCCTGTTTTTCAGCCGGTTTTCAGGGACAACACAGTCGAAAAATCTAGGGAGTCATATTTGTATATGCGGGACAAAGTTATTTTAAATCAAGCAAAACAAATGGGTAATGTGCGAATGTGGCAATACAAGGGTAGTTGGAAATGCCAGAACATCAGCCTCACATTTATTAGTTTTTTCATACTATCTTTGTAAATTTTATATGAAAAACTATTGCAAATAGATTGTTAATCGTAATCGTTCCAAGTAAGTTATATATGTTATTATCGCTAGCACCCCCACTATTTCAAATTAAAAGTTAATTAATGTATACTTTAGGACTAATTTGTAACCACTATTTAATGTGGGGGTGCTAGTTTGTGCTCAAGCCAGCACCCCACCTTTACAAAATCAAATTTTAAAAGCATAAATTTAAATTTTGAGTTTACGACTAATTTGTACCCTAAAGCGTTTTTTCATTATTATATTATTTTGTTTATAAGATATAATAAATTAGACCACATGTTTTATTAGATAGATAGATTTATTTCATCACATTAATTACAAAAATGTACAATAGTGACAAGTCAAACAGACATAGTAAGGTAAAAGCTAGTTACATTTAATACACGCTTATTACACTCAAAATAGTTATTTCTAAAAGTCAAAACAACAAAATTAACAATTTAAAAGAGCAATGTCTCACAATTCAAAAACTCTTCGATTGAGTAGAAACAGTGCCTCAATAGCGAGTGCTTAACTCTAACCCTGAAACGGTTATGACTCAAACCAGTAATATCTGCTGGTATTTTATTGTATAAATGCAAGTTGAGTGAATTTCTAGCTGACAGATCCAGTCGATAAAACTGAGGCCTCAGTTGTTCACCTCTTCGAGTTGGGTAATTATGAAAGTCAGCGTTTGTAAGGTACATGCCATATGTTAGGTGGCTGTTAAAAAGAGAAAAGTATGTCTGTAATACCCTTTGACTAAGACACCTTTTCAGCTGTCTTAGTACGAACAGTTGTGTAGAAAGTTTTTTGCACAAACCAGCAATATGTGCAACCCAATTTAACATGTCATCAATTTTAAATCCCAATAAATCTACATATTGCTTCGTTGTGCTTTGTCAATTTGATGATATTATAATTTTCTGTGTCTTATCCCTATTTAGTTTGAGATCATTTGAAGTAAACCAAGTTTCAGCGTTATTATCTGTTCTCGAGCATAGGTCCATTAAGTCGTTAACATTTGAGTCTGCTTCTACCGTTGATACATCATCTACATAGCAGAATGATAAGCTTGAAAATAAGAAATTGAAAATATCATTAATATATATCACAAAAAGAGTTGGTCCTAGTATGGAGCCTTGTGGTACACCGTGCGAAATGGCTCTACATGAGCTAGAATTTTCAGATGTATAAACAACTTGCTTTCTCCCACATAAGTAGGTCTTCATTAGCTCTAAAGCTGTGCCACGTATACCATAATATTCCAGTTTATCTAATAGGAGGTCATGGTTCACACTGTCAAAAGCCTTACTTAGATCACATACAGTTAGAGCAGACACTAGGCCCTTTTCTATATTATCTATTATTAACTCAACTATAGCCATCAAAGTTTGGGTAGTTGATTTGTTAGACCTAAATCCGAATTAATTTTTATTAAGTACTGAATTAGCATTTAAAAAAGAAATTAAGCGTTCTTTAATTAGCTTCTCAGAAGTTTCACCAAAGATGGGAATGATAGATATGGGTCTATAGTTATCAGGAATATTTGGATCGCCCTTTTTAAATATGGGAATAGCTTCACTTCTCTTAAAGATGTCTGGTAATAGTCCTTCACAGAGGCAACAATTGAAAATAAAAGTCAATGGACCAGAAACAAGGTGTATGGTTTCTTTAATCAGTCTGCTGTTTAAGTTGTATATGTCCAAACAAGCAGATTTTTTTAATTTAGTTATTGCTTGTTTAACTTCAAGCTCAGTTACTGGACTGAGAAAGATAGAAGTGCTCGGTTTGGGGAGTGTATAGAGGTAGGTTAGAGCATTAATGTTGCAGGAGGGTAGAGATTTTACAATTTCTTTTGCTACATTTGTGAAAAAGATGTTATATTCATCAGGGGAAATGCTGCTTGAGGCTGAAAGTTTTTTATTTAAATTGCGCTCATAGTTGCGTCCTTGGATTTGTTACTTGATTCATTAATGAAATTATCATATAAAATTCTTTTGGCATTTTGTATGGCGCTCTGGTATTGCTTTTTATAAACTTTGGATACGTTGTGGTGTTCAGGCCTTCCAGTTGCAGCGCTAATACTATTTAGCACCTGGAGGTTTTCTCTCATTTGTTTTAATTTGTCATTAAAAAATGTCACTGTTCTTTTGTCCCCGATATTGATTCGTTTTAATGGGAAAATTTGATTTATAAGAGAACTGTAGGTCATGTTAATAAATTCTGCTATTTTATTTATGTTGTTTTCGTCGTAAGCAATTTTCCAGTCAACTGATTCTAAGGCTACTTGTAGAGAGTTTAACCCTTTTTTGTAATACATCTATTCATAGTGTTATCAATACATTCACCAGAATAGGTAGATATTGTGATAAACTGCCCTACATGATCAGCAATACAGGGATAAAAAAATTAACGTTTCACTGACAGAATTATCCAGATCAGTAAAAATATTATCAATGCAACTAGAAGACCTCGCAGTGCTCCTCGTTAGTAGATCAATTTTAGGTTCAAGATTAAAAGATTCATACAAATTAAGCCAGTATTCTGAATTAGCGTTTAATGGTAATTTCCAAGTAAATCGTTAAAAAATTTGGGAGTATCAAAACTAACTAAATATTATTAGTTTTCGAATATAGGACTAATTTGTACCCACCCAGTTTTCCTTGAAAAAAGGCTTTTTAATGTAGTGTCTTCACCTCACTGCAGTCATCCTGATGTTAGTTCAAAATGGACCAAAATCTAGATAAACTGTTAAATGAAGTGTTTCATGAAACCTTGCCACCTACCTACTTCCCAGACATTTTTGTTTTGATATTACGTATTGTTTTGCCTCTAATAATAAATATATTGTTATAATTACAATTAAAGATCCATATTTTTTGTCATAGATGATACATATTTTCAGTGAGGTCTTTTGGGGTAAACGTTGACGAGACCAAAAAATGAAGTTTTCTTTCCCTTGTGCAGGTGCGTAATAAGGCGCAAATAGCTCAAAGCAGTTAGTAGATAAGAATGGCATCACTTTTTTGACTACTTCGTTTCTGATTGGATGAAAAACTGAAAAACATTTTTTTTTTTGTTACACTGTAGCAAAAGCTGAAAGGAGTCAGTGTGGCGATTTTTTTGTTTTTCAGATGAGACATGAGAGCATCTGAAGTCTGATCTACCGCTCCTATTGCTGCCTTTATTTCATAATTCTTAATAATTTTTCTAGTGGTTGGAAACATTTTAGCATGTTTTTTAGGGGTATTTAAGCAATGCACAAAACGCCAAAAGGGCTTATTTTAATTTTTGGTACTTTGGTCTAAATCTGTGTTTAAAATATTTTGTGATATAAATTAATACAAATTCAGTTTTAATGGAATCGACTTTTATATTTCGTTTTTCAAGAAATTTTGAAAAAATCGAAAGATAATGGGCTTGCTATACAACTTATTGAAGCGGGGGTTGTTTAAATTGTTTAACTTTAATATTTTGAAATATTTTTTGTGGTACAAATTCAGTTTTAATATAATCGACATTAATATTTCGTTTTTCAAGAAATTTTGAAAATATCAGAGGATAATGGGCTTGCTATTCAATTTATCGAAGCAGGGATTGTTTAAGTGGGTTGGCGTTAATATTTTTTGTGGTACAAATTTGTACAAATTCACTTTTAATGGAATCGATTTTTATATTTCGTTTTTCAAGAAATTTTGAAGATTGGAGGATAATGGGTTTGCTATTCAATTTTTCAAAGCAGGGGTTGTTTAAGTGGGTTGACCTTATTATTTTGGAATATTAGTCATAGTACAAATTCGTACACATTTAGTACTAATAGAATCGACTTCAATATTTCGTTTTTCAAGAAATATTGAAAAGATAGGAGAATAATGGGCATGCTATTCAATTTATCGAAACAGGGGTTGTTTGAGGGGATTAACGTTAATATTAATTGTGGTACAAATTAATACAAATACAGTTCTTCAATTTTCTCTATTAATTTTCATCTTTAATTTGGGCCTTCTAGGTTAACACAAAGTTGGCAGTGCCATGTTTTTTCTTTAATGGGTAAAGGTACAAAATTATTTTTTGTGGTACAAATTAGTACAAAATGAGTACTAAAAATCATAATAGTATTGATTTGATTCTGTCGAAATGGTTCTGCCAGCCTCACAGAGGTGTTAGTAAACTGTGTCTTGGTCTGTGAACTCTTAAGAGCAGAGCAGCAAGAAAAGTAAACTAAATCTTTGAATTTTTTAAATCTAGTGAAATTTAAAAGCGCAGCTTTAACTACACATCATATAAAAATAGTTGTGCTAAATGTGTATAATGCTCTCGATAACAAGCACTCAACATGTACCTTTCACAGCTTAGTTTCAAAATGTGCCAATATGACAGGAATTGGAGAAACTACCATTTACAAGCTTATCAAATACAGAAAAAAAAACAATTTAATTATGGAACTTGTGAAGAAGCCATCAGGGAAAAATCCTATAAAAATCGATGAGGCAGCTAAACAAGTTATTAGCAATAAAGTTCATTCATTTTAACTTAATAAGCAAATAGTAACAATCGACAAGGTTTTATTAACACTTAATGATGACGAAAATTTACCAATAATAAAGAGACCAAAATTATAAAAAACTATACATGAATTGAATTTCCTTTGGGAGAAGCAGGATCATAGGTGGAAAAAGAGTTGGAACATGAATATTCTATTTAGAATTTAGATGAAACCTGGCTGAATGAAGAACACACTCTTACAAAAGTCTGGCAAGACAAATTGGTTAAAAATCCTAGGCAAGCTTTTTTAGAAGGTTTATCAAAGAGTTTAAAGACTCCAGTTGGGAAAGGTTGTCATTTAACAATAACCCATGTTTATGGTGATGAAGGTTTTTTACATGGTGGTTTGCTTCAATTAGGTTGAAAGTCTACCAAAGATTACCACAAAGAAATGAATGCCGTAGGGTGTTTCTATCAAATGCTCGATAAAGAACCATTATACACGGCTAATTGGAAAAACCAGTGCATAAAAGACTGGTTAATTGAAAAGAGAATTACTACTAATAGTGGTATGTTGAAGAAAGAACTTTTAATGTTGACTGGGCAATATACATTAGCATTTAAAAAATACGCTATTGATCAAATGGCCAAGGAACGTGGAATTTCTGTCCTTCGATGGCCACCATATCACTGTGAATTGAATCCGATCGAGCTTATTTGATATGTGACTCATAATTATCAAAAATTGGCAAAAAGCTATAGAACACGTAATGAAAGAACCACTTGTTATATCTTTTTAAACCCATGACGAATCAAGCGAAGAGGACCTCGACTAATTATAAATATTAATATATTGGGTAAGTTATTTGATTGATTTTTATTAACTTTTCAATTTTGTATATAAGTATAATTTAATTTTTTAAACATAATTTGCACTATTAAATTATTCAAAGTTACAGTTACGACACTGAACATAGTTTTCAAAGTTTAAGCCTTATTTATATTTTATGGTTGTATTGTTAATGTACCCAAAAAGTTACAGATTCATGAATGTACAAGATGGTCAAGCTAAAATACCATAAAACTATATAAATGGGTATATGCGAGTATACATTTATTTTAGAGATAGCTCTGTGGTGCCTTATTTTGTATTGTCTTCAGTCAGGTAATTTGCTTCACATGCTAAATGACTAGAGTATAAATATATTTATTTAGGCGTAGTATTTCATGAGAATGGTGACTTTAGATGGTAATTTCTCCATATATCAGATATTATAAAATAGTTTTGTAATTGTTGTATTTCATGTTTTTTCAGGTAGAAAAATTACAAACCAGTAAAAGCTTGAGTGCTGATTTACTAAATTCCGCCCAACAAGTCATAACTACTAGAAATAACATAAAGCATTTAATGAAAAAGTGTACAAATTTAGCTCAGCAATTAGAGAGGGCAGTTGCAGCTGGAGCAGGAGTGAAAGAACAACCCCAAATCTTATCTTCAAAGTAAGTTCAATAACAAGATAACTCCACAGTATTAGTTGTATTGAATAGATGAGGCTTTTACTTGATGAAGATCCATACTGAACGATGAAATAAAACAATATAGTTTGTTTAAATCTGAAGATTTAAACAAACTATATTGTTTTATTTCTTCGTTCATTAGTTGTATTATTTTTTAGTATGAAGTTAACAGGATACCAAATGGTGGGACTGAACTGGTTGGTTGTGTTGTATTCCCAAGGTGTAAATGGTATATTGGCAGATGAAATGGGGCTTGGAAAAACTGTACAGATAATATCTTTTCTTGCTCATCTTAAAGAAACAGGAGCAGCCACCAGTACACATCTTGTTATTGTGCCTTCGTCAACATTAGGTAATATTTTTCAAAACATTTGGCTTTTGAATAAAAGCAATAACTCTAATTATTAGCCTCAATGGTAAAATTTTTGTGTAATAACTCAGAAAGTTTTTCACTTTTTCACTGATTAACAATTTGGTATTATTGTAGATAACTGGAAAAATGAATTTTCTCGATGGTGTCCAGAGTTGCGGGTATTTATGTATTATGGCAGTTTGGAAGAAAGGAAACATTTTAGATTTGATTTAGCTAGAGGGATGATGGCAGACTTTGATGTAATTCTTACAACGTAAGTAAAATTAATTTTTTCCAATGATAAAGTTACAGTTTGTTCCAGACGACTATTGTGTATGTTAAATCGAGAGTAGAGTTTGGTAGATTTGTCTCTGGACCTCTTCTTTATGAATGTGTGGATAGCAGTATGCCTTGGTGTAAGTGGGAGCGTTATCTGTTGTTCTGATGTTATGTCTGATTTGGTTGGTGAAGGTGGGGGGTAACTCTGGTTGATGGAAGACATTTGAAAACATTTTTGCATAGTCGTTTTATGTGCTCTTCTTCTTCTGGATTGAGGTGATCGGTTTTCAGTAGAGATGTGTAAAGGTGGTAATCGGGTAAATGGATATCTGAACTTCTAACTGGATTTGTTACTGCTATATGTATTGGTTCGTCGGTGATATTGATGAGTTCTGTCCATGCTAGATCATTGGCTTCTGTAGTTAGACTTTCGTTAAGGTAAGCTCCTTGTATCTCTTGTTTGGGAAGTATGATAGTTCCTGGGGTTTATTCAACTGGTACTCGGACTTGAGTGATTGTCTGTGGTCCGAGTTGGATGGAGTAAAATTGGGCTTTGTTACTTTCGTAATATTGAATAGGTAGAATAGAATTTTCTGTGACGAGTTCAGAATCAGGAAAATTGAGTTTGGCTTTTAGAAACTTGAGATTATCAAGGCCTATTAGGCCATCAACAGTTTTGTGGAATTTGAAGAGGTAGAATTAGAAATTTCCATTCTTCTGGAATTTGGAAAATATAAGTAGACCACAATAATCTTAGGAATGATTTTGGAAAATGGAGGCCACTATGAAAGGTACATATTTGTTATTAACATGGAAATATTTCGAGGTGATGTCGGGATTGAGGAAATATTTGGTAGCGCCAGTGTCAATAAGTAGTTTAAGAGGAGGGTTGGAGATGGTTATATAGGGTAGTTCCTTTTATTTTGGTAAGAATTTAGCTCTATTACGTCGCGTTGTTATTGGCATTTTCCCGAAAATTTGTCGTTTGTTCGTCGTAGTCATTTTGAAAAGTTTCTGCATACGGTTCCACTGTCCCGCAAAACTGATTTTCTTAATGGTAATAGTCATAAGCTGTTTCATCATCAAATCCGTTAGTATCATAACCATAGGCTTCGTTAGCATATTCAATGTTAAATAATTCTTCGGATGTGAATCTTGGTGGATTTTGCTGTTGTTGAGGTGAGTTTCGGTTCTGAGTGGTTGCTCTAGTGCTAATGCTCATTGGTATCGATTTATGTGGCTGGGATATTCCAGGTTTACTACTCCAGGTATTTTGTTGTTGAGGCCTACTGAATTGTTGAAACCTTGACGGTCCAAGGAATACATTCTGGCCTTGTGGAATGAAATGATTTGGCTGTGCCGGTGGTCTAAATCCAAACTATTGATGTTTTTAAATGAAACTCAAGGTCTCTAGTTAATTCCACAATATATTGTGGAATTAACTAGAGACCTTGAGTTTCATTTAAAAACACTAATATGAGCATATTCCACGAAGTAAGGGTCGAGACAGTCAATTTCCAAACTATTGAGGTTGTGGCTGCCATTGTGGTCGGAGAGGTAATGGTTGCCATTGAGGTGTGAAAGTTGCTGGTTGCCATTGAGGTGTGAAAGTTGCTGGTTGCCATTGTGGTCTGAAAGTTGATTGTTGCCATTGTGAATACTAAGAGGTGCTGGTGATTTATGTTGCTGGTTACCACTCATATGCCTGCTGGTTGTTGGATGAGGGTTTACTGCTTTCTGGAAATACCTTATATTGTTTTCTTTCTGGCTGTACTTCATTGTCGTAGATAGATCGCTTGGTCTCATTACTCCGATAGTGGATCCTAAGGGTTCCCGAAGTCCTGCTAAGAAAGTTGTTAAAGCTTGTTTCTGGAAAAGCGCATCTTACGTGCCTTTAATGTCAATATCGCCGTTGTGAAGTTCTATGTAGTTGGATATTTCATTTAGCAGACCCATTACTTTCTGGTAGTAATTCTGTGGAGATTCATTGGGTTCTTAGCATAGATTTAGTAAGTGTCATTACGTTGGTCGGCGAAGTTTTAGATCAAAGTTTCTTTAGTATGTTCCCATTCTGCACATCCATAGACTGAGATGACTTACTTAGCTCTTCCTGTCAGTTTAGTTAGGATTCCTTGGAATAGGAGGAGATTTGGAAAACTTTAGGTGTTGTTATTGTCCCAGAAATGGCTTAAGAGTAGGGTAACAGTATTAATGAAGTTGTACAGCACGTAGGGATTTCCATTGTATGGGGATAGGATGTCTAGGTGTTTTTGATTAAATGCAGGCATGATGTTGATTTGAGGTGGGGTAATTATGAGTCTAGGAGGTGCGTTTAAATTTAGGATTGGGGGACATAGTATTGATTGAGAGGTCTGAAGAGTGTTTGCTTGACTGACATAGAGGTAAAAAAATGAAAAATTATAGTTTCTTACAGGCTAACGATGATGCTGAGGTGTATTCCGGTTAATAGTTTCATTTTCTTCTTGTTTATTTACTTCTAAAGCTTTTGGATGAGCTTCACATGGGTTTCTAGAGGGTTTTCTTCTTAACTTATTGTGATTCTTTCTTCTAAGAATTATGGATAAACTTCACTTACTTTTCTCTTTCTTCTGACGTTTTTGGATGAACATCCATGTTTTCTGAAGGTTCTTGAAGTGGATAAACGTTCAAAAACTAAGAGGATCATTAAGGGCTCTTCCACTATACTACTGACTACACCAATTAAGTGTAACTGCAATAAAAGTCACTTTTTAAAAATATACTTTATCGATAATAACTACACTACTCAATAACAAAACAGTTGTTGTGTGATGTTGTTGAAACGTGGACCAGCGTCTGCGAATTGTAATGGAAGCTTGAAGTTCAATGCCAGGCATGAACTGTGGGTCAGCGAACTGTAACTAGCGTATAGTTGCTCATTTCGTTATTGCTTTTGCATTGATAGCTTCAGTATTTTTTTTATTATTATTAATCGCATCAACCACGTAGGGTTATTAGCGAATTGAAATGATGTAAGTTCACTTATTGTAGCTTGGTTATAGTCTCTATATTTTGCTACTTAATTTGCAGTCTTTTAGGTAGTTTATAAGTTTTTTAGTTTCTTGGTTTTCTTGTAATAGTTTTTTTAGTGATAGTGGTAGTTGATTCTTTTTCCGTTCCTTGTCGTATTTCGCACATTCGATTACCAGGTGTTTCACGGTTAACTCACTATTACACATTTCGCACATTGGTTTATTTTTTCCCGCTAGTAAGTAGTCGTGTGTGATGCGCGTATGACCGATTCGAATACGAGAAAGGATCACTTGTTCTCTTCTATTTATGTTTTTACAGTTCCAGCCATGATAATTTGTAGTGACTTCGTATGATTTGTGTTGGTTATGTCTTGGTAGATTTTGCTCTTGTAGAACGCTTTCAAATCAGTATGTACGGTAAAATCGTTCCTTTCTGATTGTTGATTGGTGCATGCATTTTTTGCTATTTGATCTACTCTCTCATTTCCTTCTATTCCAGTATGGGATGGGACCCACATGAATTTAATATGTATCCTGCTGTTTCTGCAATTCTGTAGCTCTTTCTTGATCAGTATGGCTATAGGGTGATTAGAGTACAGTTGACGAAGTGCTGTAGTGAACTTTGAGAGTCAGATATTAAAAGGACATTTTTATGTTTGATTTTCTGGATTTTCTTGAGTGCTCCTAAGATGGCGAATAATTCAGCTGAATGAATAGATGTGAAGGGTGGGAGTATGTAGGACTTCGAAAAGTTCTCGGAGTAGAAGGTGGCCTCAATTTCATCTTGGTTTTTTGAAGCATCTGTGTATACCTTATAAATACTACCGTATTTATTTAAGGCTCTTAGGAATTCTTGTTTTATTCTGGCTGTTGGAGTCTCTGATTTATTAAGGTAGGCGAGGCTTAGGTCTAGGATAGGGAGTGTTATTGTCCATGGAGGAGGATAATTTATTGATGGGACATCATAAATATTTGGGAATTGCGAATTTATTTTGTTTAAATATGTTTTGACTCTGTGACAGAAAGGAGGAGTAGTTGAGCTGGATAAAAATTTAGCTTTAAAACGATCAGATAAGACGTTGCGAGCTACTGGATTTCTTTTGTTTGATATTACAGAGACAGCATAAGAGATGCTTAGATATTCTCTTCGGTAAGGTAGCGGTAACTTTCCAGTTTCCCAATGTAAGCTTTGGATAGGACTTGTACGATGGGCACCCAAACAGATGTGAAGAGCTGTGTTTTGTATAACTTCCACTGACTGAAGAAGGCTTTTGTTGGCAGAGTTATAGACAATCGCTCCATAGTCAAGTTTTGATCTGATCAATGATTTATAGATGTGCAGTAAACTTGAGTAATCTGCGTCCCAGTTTTTGAATGCGAGTGATCTGAGTAAATTAATTCCAGGTTGGAATGTTTTCTTCAATGTCAGAATGTGTGATTTCCATGTCAGTTTTTGGTCGAGTATCATTCCTAGAAAACTTATTTCTCTCACATATTCTATTTTCTGTCCATAAAGTTACAAGTTTTCAAGTTGTGGTTGAGTCCTTTTCGAGAAACATAAAGCTTTGGTTTTTGTCGTGTTGAAACGCAGTCCACTTGTTTTTGACCAATCCTCTATTGTAGCTATTGTTTGTTCGATGGTTTTATGTATTATAGTCATATTTTTCCCTTTGCAATAGATAACCAGGTCATCTGCATATAGTCTGCATTTCACGGGTGATTTACAGTTTGCTATAATTGAATTTATTGCTGTAAAAAATAATGTCGAGCTGAGATTTGACCCTTGTGTAATTCCGTTTTCTTGGGTGTTACGCCATCTACTCGTACTTGGTACTGTCGTTGATCTAGAAAGTTCGATATATATTTCAATATGTTACCCCATATTGACCAGTCGTAAAGAGTTTAGATTATTGAGTATTTCCAGACTTTATCGTAGGCTTTTAAGAATATCAAAAAATACTCCGATGCAGTGCTGCTTTATTGCAAAGGCCTCATGGATCTCAGTTTCTCGATCGATAAGATTATCTAACGTGGAACGATTTTTACAGAAACCACACTGTTCGGGTATAATTAATTTTTCTGATTCTAGGTGCCATAAAAGTCTGTTGTTAATTATCTTCTGAAGAACTTTTCCCATGCTACAGGTGAGTGAAATTGGTCTATATGTTTCTGGATCTGATTTCGCTTTACCTGGCTTAGGAATGGGAATTATAATGGAAATTGTCCATGCTCTGGGATATACTTTCTTTGTTAAGATTAGGTTATATATCTTTAGTAATTGTTCTTTGGTTTGTTTACTTAGATTTCTTAGATAAATAAGAGGAATATTATCAGGACCTGGGCTGGAGTTTTGGAGTGAATTTTCAAGTTTGTCAATGGTTATTGCATAGTTCAAACTGTTGGTTTGCTGTTTATTATTATTATAGTCAATTTATTGCTGCTCTGTTTTCATTTTATGATTCAAGAAATCTGATGTGTAGTTTGAGTTGCTTGAGTTTTTTTGATATTCACTTGATAAGATGTTTGTTATTTCGTTTCAATTTTTATAAATAGTGTTATTTATCTCCAGAAAGTTTATTTTATTGGATTGGTTTGGTTTGGATATCCTTTTGACTTTTTTCCATATAGTGGACATTGGAGCTGTTTATTGTTGAAACATACTCTTTCCAGGATTCCCGTTTCGCTTTTTTATTGTGTATCTGGCTTTGGCTCTCAATAGTTTGAATTCGATTGAATTTTGTTCCGTCTTGCTTCTTTTGAATCTGTCAAAAGCTTCTTTCGATTTCTTCACAGCCTCTTTGCAGTCCAAGTTCCACCAGGGGTGTTTGTTGTTGTGTTCGTACCATCCAATATGTTTATTTGCTGATTGCGTTATTAATCCTGTGATAAAGTGTACTTCTTGATCAATATCCTCATCTTCCTTTAACTCGTGGAGATTTTCTTGTATAAATTCTTGGAATTCATTCCAATTTGCTGATTTTATTTACCATTTTGTTATTGGGTCCGGTCTATTTTCCGGTTTGCTTCTAATTATTATGGGATAGTGGTCACTATCGTATAAATACGTTGATACATCCCAATTGAGTATTTGTGAGAGAGATGGGTGACATATTGTTAGGTCGATTGCTGAATCTTCACCAGTTCTTATGTCATGTCTGGTTTTTGGCTGTTATTTAGGAGGTTAAGATTGTAATTTTCTAATAGATATTCAATTTTTTTTCCAAAAGGTGTCTGCTTAGTAGAGCCCCAGATATAGTTGTGGGAATTAAAATCTCCCACTATTATCTGAGGAGTTGGAATTTGGCTCAGCAGCTCAGTGAGTTCTTCTGTGGTAGGTTCCTGATTTGGGGGAATGTATATGTTGCACAATGAAAAGGTATCTTTCACTCTAACGGCGACTGCTTCAATAGTAGTTTTTAGATGAATTGATGTTGCATCTATTGTATTTCTAATATATGTTGCTACACCTCCACTGGCTATTCTTGCGTTTTCTCGATTTTTAGCGAAACAATTATAATTTTTTAGATTATGGATTCTATTGTTTTTGAAATTGGTTTCTTGTAGACATATTAGCATAGGTTTGTATTTTGAAATCATTAATTGCAAGTTTTCTAGGTGGGTATAGTACCCATTTATATTCCACTGAATTAAGGAAGTGAAGGTGAACAAGATTAATTGGTTTCAATAGAGGTATCAGTGTCCAGTTCTGTTTGGTATTCAGGGTTTATCTGTTTGAGAAATTTATTTTTAATTCGAGTGCATCTCATCTTCATTTTTTTATCCTTTAAATAGGGATATATTGTGGTAAGTAGGTCTGTGACTTCCGTTATTTCTTCGGTGTACATTTTCACGATACTGAGAGGATCTGTACACCCTTCACAATTTTCAAAAATTTTTATAAGTTCTTCATAGGTTAGAGGATAATTGATATCTGTATTCTTGAAAAGTGCTTTAGTGTGACTTAACATTTCTCCTATTGATTTTTTGTTTTCGTTTTGTTTTCTTTTCTCTATTTGTAGGTTTTACAAATGTAGGTAGGTGTTCAGTTGTTGTAGGTGATGGGGAACGTTCTGTTGATGTTCTTTTATTTTGTGGTTTGGTAGTTTGGATTTCATTTCTGTTGACTGTCGGTGTGCTGACTTTACTATTTTTGGTGCGTTTAACTACTTGGGTATTCATTGTTTGAGGTTCGGAAATTTGTTCTGAGTTTTGGTTATTTGATTGATCCTGTTGATATTGTGAAATGTTGTTTGTTTCTTCTTCAGATTGATTGTCGGCTGGGTTTTCTGGTGAGGATTCTGTTGATGTGTTAAAGTGATTGTTCTATTTGGGCAGTTTTTTGTTGTATGAGTAGTTTGTTTACATTGTAAGCATTCTTGATTATCAATGAACAAAAATATCCTATATGAGGACTTAGAATATGTTGAAATGCGGGGTCTGAGATTCCTATTCGCAAGAAGGATAAGGGTGAAAGATGATTAATCCGTAGCTTTTTATGTTCATATTCAAGGACTGAGTGGGGGATAGAGGGACAGACATTGGATAATATTAATCATTGGCTAGGAGTGACTAGTCGACGTGCCTGTAGTATTTGTTGGTTTATTTGGATTTTACCGTGATTGTTGATGAATGTGTTCACTAAATTTTCATTTGCCAAATATATACATATTCTGTTGTTGGATAGCTTTGAGCAAAAAATTATGTTATTTGGTTGGATTGTTTGGCATAGTGCCTTTAGGTAGTCTTCTAGCCTAGTGTTTTCGATTGCGTCGAATAGTATAGCTTGATTTCTGGACGGGAAATTGTTTGTTTTGGTTTGTTGGTTTGCTACTGAGGAATATGTTTTGGGTTGTTGGGTTGTGTTATTAGTGGGTGTACACCCTATTTGAGATTTGTTGTCATCCATTTTTAAGTATCATTTAAGTTTACCTTAATCCGGATCTGGCGAAATATTTTCTATTATTTATATCTGATATTAAATTCAGATTCACTTCTAGTTAATTATTGTTGTTTTACCAACGTTTAATAAAAAGTTAACCTGATATTTTTACCGTTTGTTTTTGGTTCACTTTGAAATATACACTAATTACTTTTTAACTACATATTAATCATTTCGGAGCGCACAACTATTCTGTACAAAGGTTCGACACCGAATCCAGCTTCAGTATTTAATGTAAATGAATGGGCCTATATTTTTCTACGTCATTGTCTGGGACTGTATGAAGAGTTGTAGCGTATATGCTCAGCTCTAGCAAAGGGAGACACAATAGATCTTTTTAGTTCCCAGTCCATATACTAACCCCTAGAGTTAATCTAATCTTCAAATCGAAGCAAGTGCAAAATAAAAAATACTTATAGAGAAATACAATTCTTGTAAGTATGAATAAAAATGCATTTGATTTTATGTATTTCTTTTATTTCAGATACACTATGGTGGGAAATAGTCCAGAAGAAAGGAAAATGTTCAGAGTTACTAGGATGCATTATGTAATTTTTGATGAAGCACATATGTTAAAAAATATGAATACTCAGAGATACGAAAATTTAATAAGAATCAATGTAAGTTTTTGATAATAAAAAATAATTAGATAAATATCTCTGTCAAAAGTTGATTTGAACATTAAACATAACATAAAAATGTGTTTAATCTTCAGATTGACATTTTATTCATAATTTATCATGTATGTAAAATTCAATTTCTATTTTTTGTTCAAGGCTAAACATAGAATTTTATTAACCGGAACTCCATTACAAAACAATTTGTTAGAGTTAATGTCTTTGTTAATATTTGTAATGCCAAAAATATTCGCCGAAAAAGCTGATGACTTGAAAAGTTTGTTTCAAAAAAATTCAGTAAGTATTCTTTCAAAACAGCTATGTACTTATTCAATTATCTCAACTTTTTTTACGGTTTATATTGTTTGACATTTTTAACTCTACATCATAGACGCGTATTTTGTAGATATAAATTGTAAATTAGTTTAGAAATTTAATAGTGCTATTAACAAGAAGAATTTAAAACTTTTCAGAAAAGACAAGAACAAGATGATGATTCTCTTCCCACCTTTGAAAAAGAACAAATTGAACAAGCTAAAAGAATTATGAAACCTTTCGTTTTACGTAGGTTGAAATGTGATGTTCTTCAAGACCTGCCAAAGAAAACCGATCATGTTATTAAAATTCCTATGGCTCCTTCACAAAAAGAACAATATGAACAATTGGTGGCTTCATACAAAAACGTGAATGAGGTATGTCTTTTTCTACTTTTCCATATTTTCCACTAATTGCTAAACTGAAGAAATATTTATGATATAAACGTTTTTGTTAAACTATGGTAAGATTCTGAATGGTTTATCAAGGTTTCCCCTTTTTCCACAAAGACCAGACACACGCGTTATCCTCTTGTTTCCTGCTAATTGATTGAGACTACCAGGTTTGTTACGGGTTTATTGGGCTTTGGTGTCCATTAGGAAATAGATTTGTGTTTTCTTATTCTTATTTCTAGTCCTTCTGAAATGTTTGACTCGCCTGTTACTATACTGTGCAACGGCCACTCCGCCGAAGAGCTACTCAGGCATGGGTTATATGCTAATAGAGACTCAAGGAGTAGGTCTTACCGGTTCTCGGGTAATCCTACTTATTTTTACGTTACGAGACGGAAAGATAAGTGGGCGCCACCCTGAGTCCTACTAGTCTATAAGTTACCTCAGATCAACTAATCCCAGTCAACAAAACAAGAAGTTGGAAGGTTATAAAAAAAAATGAACAACGTTATATAATATTTACAAGTAGAATTATTAAATAAAAATTAGAGACTGAAGGAAAATTGAAATTTAAACATGAATTATGAATTTTACAAAAGAAGATATATTAAATTACATATGGTACAAAACTATGAAGTTAATTAATACATGAACTGTAGTTGGAAATAATCGATAATGTCTACGATTATGGACGTTAGTACTTTGAGTAGAGCCCTCGGTCCAAGCCGGTAAAGTTCAAGCTGGTAAAATTTCAGCCGGTGAAAAGGCTTAGGCTGGTAAGAAGGTTTAGGCCGGTAAGAAAAGTTTAGGCCGCTAAAAAAAGTGCTAGAAAAGACACTCAGACATCAGATATAGTTCTTGAATTCAATAAAATGCAGGATATCTGGAGATTGAAATTACAGTAGGTACAAGTAACATAAGTAGAAAATTATGAAATGATATCTAACCACGTGGTTCATATATCCTGTATTTTACAATATTTTAAGAAAATTTATTTGTTTTAGAAAGAAAAAGCACAATAAAAATCATAAGAAAAGTTACTAATTCATTTAATTTTATTTTAATGGCTTTTCAATGTAGAATTCCATTGTTATAAAGAACCAGAACGAAATATATATAAAAAACGATATCTATATAATATATCTCTGGTACTGAATGTTTTAAAGAAAATTAATTTGAAACTATTAAGAACAATGAAAGAAAGAATTAGCGAAGGGATATTATACATTTTATGCGAAACTACTCACCATTCATATGAATGCACTTCGATACGGTAGGATGAGAGAACTCAACAATAACTATATTTCGTTAAAGAAAAAAGGCAGAACCTCAGCGCGCATCGACTTAAATATCCTAATGAAAACGAATTCATGTGAAAACCTAAAATTCGACAACCATCGACAAGAAGTATTATTCGATGTTACGAGGGGTAAACGAAATTTACGTTACTCTTTTATCGACGAGAAATATTACGAGTGGTGAACGAAATTCACGTTACAACTGACAAGTTTTTCAGTACCAGTATCCTGTTGTACAATTGGCTCTTTGGATAGTTGTTTGTAGAAATAGTCTTTATTTGTGAGTTTTGTACCTTTTTAAATTGTCTTTTTAGTTTGGACAAAATACTTATAATGGTATGAGTATCATGACAGATCTGAGGAAATTAAGTAACCATCCGTTGCTTATGAGGTTTTATTATGACTATAATAAATTAGAAGAAATAGCCAAGTTATTAGCTGCTGATCCAGGCTATAAGGATACCGTAGTACAATATATTATAGATGATTTAACGTGGATGTCAGATTTTGAGATACACACATTATCCAGAGAATATAGTGTAAGTATATTTATATATATATACTTCTTAAAATATGGTACATAGTTTAAATTTTCTAGTATACTTGTACATGTTGAATTGCATTAACATTTCTCTAGTTGTAAGAGTTCTTAAATCAACGTGTAAAAAGCTTCTGCCTAAAGTATTTTTTATATAAAATATTATATATTTAATGGATTGGAATGTAAAGACAATAAGAAAAAAGAAGATTGTATGTTTATCTCAATACAATTCCTTGAACAAGTAGAAGTTCAATGTTAAAAGTAATAGTAAGTTATAAGTTTCATATATTTAACATAAGATTAAGTTTGTGATAGAAACTCAAATGTCATTGAAAAAATGCCCATAAAAATACCTGTCAAACTTTATTTATTAGAAAAAATAGAGCAACTTCATATTAATCATATTACTAGTCTCTACAAATGCCATTAATCACATAGAAAACACCTAAAATGATTAGGGCAGCATATCATATAACAATATTAAACAAGAAAATTATTAATTAAATTATTGTTGCACATCGAGGGCAAAAGTGCAGTAACTCGTATAATTTTTTCTGCAACTTAACAGGAGAGCAAAAAAACGACTATGATGCTTATTTTGTATTTGTTTTGAAAATTACGTTTATTTATAGTTTTATACTAATAAATAATATCGTGTTATGTAATTTGTAGTATTTTAAAAAATTATAAATTATATACGGGGTACTGCTTAATAGATGTAAGGAAGTTACGAGCTATTGCATCAACACTATATCTACATAAACTGTTTATTAATTAAAAATATTAATGAACAATAAGTAAATAATAAAAATTTAAGGATATATATATTTGAAATTTATTTTTACATATAAAAATAGAAACAACATTAAATTCTTTTAAAATACAGAACAAAAAAAACTACACATTAAGTATAAAGTGTGATAAGTAATAACAAACGATTATTCTTAGCTGGATTATTATTACTAATCATGTTCTAATGATTCATAGAATGCCCAACAATCTTTCGGTATAACTTGTTTTATTTCATTTAAATGGTCAAACTTCTTTGTAATTTTTTGTAGTCTACTGTGCAACTTTGGAAATACTGCACCAGCTAAATTCAGTGCCTTTGGTCTTCTGGGAAGTATCTGTAATTTATAGAATTTCACATTATATAACATTATAATAATTATTATATTTTATTAATCACCTGAAATTCTTCTTCAAAATTATGTTTATACTTAATTTCTCCCTTTGAAGTGTACTAAAGAGCTCTTATGTTTGTCACCACAGGATCTGACGTCACCTTGCCGGGACGAATTGAATCGCATTTCATTAGTGGTTTATGGCCATAATTGAGAAAAAAATCAAAGTCTGGCATTTTTACTTCGGAAGGTTTTTTTTATTAGCTTCTTTGGTTATTCGGGAATAATCACTCGGTAAATAGATGTCTCTGCTTTTTAAACATCTTTCAATGGTAGCATGGATGCTATCGCATTCCATTTGAGAATGGCCTTTAACAAGAAATTTTTGTATAATTGTTACGTCATAAGTCTCAGCTAAATGAAGCAATGTATTGGATAAAATGCTGTTTCGGTTTTGAGTCGTGCATCCATCAGAAAATATTATAATATCTCGCTTATCATCCTTGTCCAAATAATTTTCTTTGAGATAATGTACTAAACAAGAAGCGTATGTAGAAGCTTGACAGTCAGTTTTGGTTTCATCAAACCAGTAACAAGTTCCTAATTTCTTTGCAAGATCGTACAGTGAAAAATTATGGCAACACAGTTTAACTTTATAATATAGAGAGTTAGCCATAATTGAGGAGCAAGTTTAATTTAACAGATTGAACATCCATGGTAATCAAATTGCATTCCCCATCTATGGCTCTCTTTTTATCCCTTTCCTTTTCTTCCCTTGCCCGATCTTTCTCACTTCTATGTTTCATAAATAAATCTTCTGCCAAATTACCATTTTCGTATTTATAGCAGTCATCACAACGATCCTTTCGAGGTGTGAATAATCCTATATTTAACTCTTTTATCATTGAAGATAGTTTGGTAACAGAAAGGCACTTCCTGCCGTTTTATTTACATTTAATCTCATATTCTCTGTGCAGTTGAGCTATTGATTGAAAATGTTGCTCAAGGTATTCTTTATTGGTGTCTTTTCGGCAATAGTGAGCTGGCAACTTGTTAAGGGACTTTAAAAATTGTCTCATATAAGCTGCGTCCTCTTCGCAGTTGTTTGTCCTAGTTGGTCTTGATTCAATAACAGTTTCGTTTTTTTCCACAATACCGTCAGTATGTTTTAGCACCCAATTCTTAACTGACAATTCCTCAAGACCGGTTGTATTTAAGTACATCTTCTTGCATACCGGAAAATTCTCATGGTTTACTTTTAAAGTATAGTCTAATGTAAAATTTCTTCTAGAACCAGCTCTTTTTTTACTTGCTGCTTTTATCGTTACGGTATTACATACGAAAACTTTTCACTGATCCCATGACATATTTTTCCAAACATTTTTAAAAAGTGCTGATCTATTTTCTTCCGTTAATAAGTTACATTTCCGGGAATTGTTCTTTTCTTCTACACATTCACATCTTGGTTTTCGTTTTTTTGTGGTCTCATTATGACATTAAAAGTGTTGTTCTGCCCTCTTGGTTTCCTGAAACCTAAATATTCTTCTCCTTCCATTCGCTTCTTCTTATTTAGTTTTCGTTGGTTGTTATTTTTTCGTTTCCGTTTTATAACTGGGTCGATATGAATTGAATCATTAGATGAAACCTGCTTCATCTTGATTTAGTTCATTGCTTAGATTCCCATCCGACTCTGTATGTAAATTATTGTTTTCATTAAAGATAGGGCTAATGCTCGAGTGTGTCTTAGTGTTCTGTAGAACTTGATAATTATTATTGTCGTTGTCTAGATCATCTTCAAAAATAATGTCTGCGTTTTCTATATCAATAGCACTTACGTTATAAAAATGATCATGTAGGGATTACACCATTAATAAATTAAAACTGTTTAATAACTGAATAATAACGACTTTTATTTCATTTAATACATAACCAATATATCCATCAATCTTAATTCACCAACTGCCGCCAAAATTTCACCTGTCACTCGTCATCCCCTTCTCCTTCTTCCACTCTGGTCTCGACCTACAGTGGTTAGCCAGACACTTGGATGACGAGTTAATCACTACAATCAAAAGTTGATTCAACTTGTTCAACTATCACAGCATTATTAGATTCTGGTCGATTTTGTGTTTCATGTCCTTTAATTGCAAGTACAGGTAATTCAGTGTTTGAGAAATTCAATTCCTTATCACAGTCGATTAAGTCGTCGTCGCCACTTTCTCTTTCTCGGTTTTTTGACACTTTATTGGTATTCTTTTATGCCTAATGCTAAATTCAAAATTTTTTTGGCGCGGGATCCCATTATTATCTATAACAAAATAATTTATTTTACAAAAAGTACTGCAGTACCTCGTACCTGATACATTTTGTAGCACGACTAGTTACTGCAGGAACACGTATAATGGAGCATTAACACAAATTGACATTTTTAAATGAATTCGATTATTCCGACTAGTGTCTATTTCATGATTTTTATAATTATCATAGTACTATTAAAATACGCGAAAAACAGCAAAATGTTACATGATATACTTTGAAATATGAGAGCAATAATACTTACTGCAACTTTTTCAATGGTAAACACAATGGCCGACGACAGCTATATGAGTAACTGCACTTAGAAAACAGCCAATTCTTATATGAGGTCTTTTCGTTCTAACTGGTAAAACAGCTACCTTTTAATGTTTCTGAACACTGCAATAGATGGAGCACGCTGCTGTATTGATTGCAAGTAAAAACCCAAATTAATTGAAAAAAAAACATACGAGGTACTGCACTTTTGCCCTCGACATGTTAATAATGTTACTAAGAATATTTTAGCAACTCTTTAACATATCGTTGTTTAAGTTTTAACAGCACATATATAATTTTTTGGTGGTTTAACATTTTTATGCCATTTGCTGGAGGATCGGATGACGCGATATTTCAGTCAATTAGGAACAATCATCGTAAAATCTATTGTGAAGTATATACAAAAAATAAAATGGCTTTGTAATGGCATCTATGTAAAATTACACACTTTTTTCACTATATTCAAAGTTACTATATTTAACATATGTGGTGTTAGAATTTAAGTGATATGCAACTGTTCACTTACTGGACTACGGCATCAATAAAAAAATATATATTGGAATTTTGAGAAAATTTTGTCGTACATATATCATTCTCTCTTTTCTTATATTAAATATTGTAGCATCCAAAGTATTTCAGTGTTTGACTCATTTATCTGCAGCATGCCTTTGAAATTGAAAACTATAAATTTATTTTTGAACTCAATTTTTGTGCCTTAAAATTGCTCGTTTTGTTTTAGTGTTTAAGTGGATTTTTATTACCGGACGATTTAATGCTATCATCAGGGAAGTTTCAGCAGCTCGACAAAATGTTAGATGAATTGAAAGAGAATCAGCATAGAGTATTAATTTTCAGTCAGTATGTTATAATGTTGAATATAGTAGAAGAATATTTAAGAATTAGAAACTATAAATTTTTGAGATTGGATGGAAGTACGGCTGTTAATATTAGGTGAGTATTAATGATATGTTTGATAAATCGTATACTATATACTGGCTGACTTAAGTTGAAATGTATAAAATTGCTTTTCTGGAAGGGTAAGAGATAGAGAGAAATTGGAACGCATTAATAAATTTGTATAAGATTTGCTTAGTCATGCGGGCACAATGTGTTTTAAAAGAATTTACATTATTTATGGTCTATTTGAGATTCTATAAGTTAAAACCAAAAATGCTGATTTTTGTTTATGGCCTTTATTGTCTTTTCAAAAAATCGATAGAGTATTTTTTTGAAGTTTACAGGATACCACAAATAGACCGGGAGCCGAGGGCCTTTTTTCCAAATCACTAATAACAAGCTAATTCTTTGAGAACAGCTTCATTTTACCAAGACGCCTAACTTTTTCCTCTGCGAAAATTACGAAAATAGGTAGCAAACAGAGTGTGCAGGTGTAAAACTGTCATAAATGTTATTAATAACAATTAAGTTTTTATTTAAATGTTGAGTAACTATAAATATTTTGAAACAACATTTGTCCGACAAAATAAATGGTTTGGTCTAAGGTGTCCCACACCCCAAACATGCAGCAATTACTGGGTCTGAAAAAGTGATTTTTTTACTGTAGCTTGGTCAATATTAGTATAAATAAATGGTCACACTGTCTTACAAATAAAGGGGTAGGTTTTCCCAGTTCTACAATCTAAAGTTGTTGATCTTATGGTAATAATTTTTTCATTAATAACTGTAGGACACAAAAGCGAGGGGCGATTCTTGCATTGTTCATTGCCTTAAAAATAGCCTACAGTTCTACGTAGTCGAACGCTTTGTTATAGTCAACAAATGTGAGGTGTAGTGGTTCGTTGTACTCGTTGCACTTTTCTATTATCGTGCGGACGGATTGAATGTGTTCTATTGTGCTATGATCTTTACGGAAACCAGCCTGTTCCGGGAGCTGATAAGCATTTGTTGTAATCTTTGTCAGAAGTTTGTACGGGTGGGGGAGTAAGCTAATAGGCCGATTTTTTTCGATTCTTAGTTTATCGCCCTTCTTGTATAGTAGAATCACCTGGGCGTTCTGCCATGTTTGGGGTATTACGCCTTCTGTTAGACATTATTAAGAAGAATTTTCATTGATTGTACAGTAGAGCTTCCGTCAAGTTTTATCATTTCCGCTGTAATGCCGTCTCCCCCTGGTGCTTTACCGTTTTTCATTTGAGACAATGCTAGTTCTACTTCTTTTATGGTGATATCAGGCAGATCCTCGGAGCCCACATTGAGAATTCTTTCGTCAGCTGCGCTTACTTGTTCTGGGTTGCTTTCTGAGTATAGTGCGCTGTAGTAATTTTCCACAATGTCCATTAAATATTTTCTGTCTTCTGATGTTTCTGTTTGCGTCTAGTTGATATTTGGTATTTGGAGGCGACCATTATTGTTAAGTGTTTAAGTATTTTCATGTTTTTGTTGTTTTTGATAGTCGTTATCATTTTTGTGTTGTACTGCCTTAAATCTTCTCCTGTTTTCTTTTTTATAGATTTGCGAATTACGTTATATTCAAGAGTCCCTCTCAAGTTTCTTCTCTTCGCCATAAGTTTTCTAGTCTCCTTATTTTTGAATTATTCTTCTTGGTAGTGGTACATATATTTTTGGTCGTCGTCCTAATATCAGTACTTATTTTGTTTTCTAGGTCGTTTACAATCAAGCTATTCAATGCTTCTTTATTTAATAATTTCTTGTTGAATTCAACTTGAAATTTTTGAAGGTTTTCCTGAATTGTTTTTGATGTGGGAAATCGTTGAGTTTTGATTAATTTATTTCGTTCCCTTTTCATGTTTATCTCTATTATAACTCTTATCAACCTGTGATCGGTAACAGTATCAAAGCGATTTAGGGCTGATACGTCCCTTACAGTAATCTTTTTATTCGTCAATACGTAATCGATCTCGTTTTTCGTATTTGAGTTCGGGCTCATGTCCATCGCCTCTTTGCTGATTTTTTGAAGAACGAGTACAGTACATCCTTTCTTTTTGGATATAATTAATAAGTCTTTCTCCTCGTTCGTTGATGGAACCCAGTCCGAATTTACCTACATATTGATTTCGGTTTTCTGCTGGTACTCCTAGTTTGGCATTGAAGTTGCCAATAATGACTTTGTAGTGCTGTATCTGTTGCCAGCGCTTGTGAAATATCATCGTAGAAGTTCTCTATCTCATCATCAGGTGCAGAGCTCGTAGGGGCATATACTTGAATTATTTGGACACTGTATCGTTTCGATATTTTCATTACTGTGCAAATGACTCTACTTGTTCCGCCAATTTGTGAATTTTCCTTCTTGTTGTTTAGATACAAAAGATGGCCTGATTTCAGTGTGATGCATTTTTCATCAGGTAATCTGGTTTCGTATAGACCTAAAATGTTCCATTTGATATGAGATAGTTCCACCTCTAGTTCTTCCAGATGTTCAGTTGATCTCATTGTTCGAATATTATAGGTGGCAAGGCGAAGTTTAAATTTATTCTGTATTGAGAGTGGAGGTGATGAATTTTTGCCTCCCCCAGAATCTTTGAGGCTGACCCTGTTACAGGTGTGGGACTTGTCATGTGACGAGCTACCCACCTGGGGTACCATTTCGTTTGTTTTAAAATCCATCATGGTTTACGGGGGTAGCCGCTCCTGACATGGAGAACAGACGTTGTTTGCAGCCGTCCACTCTGGATCAGACGCTGTGTGGGAACTTTCTTAGCTTCACCTTCAGCACTTCGAGCTTTACTGGCATGGGTGGTCCTACCGGTAGCTGTGCTACCGCCGGCATTGCTTCCTGGCTGTAGGTTACTGAGCCCTCTCACCAACGACAAGGTGATAGTTCCCCCAGAGAGGGGCTAACTATACTAATAATTAAATTAATGACATTGTAGAATTCTTCAATTGTGCAATATGGCCTTACATGAAGAAATGTCCTCGTCGATCTTCAGAACTTATTAATTATATTTGCGGCTTATAATTCTAAACATAGATAATGATTTTTTAACATAAACACTGAAATATTTTCTTCTCGAAGGATAACTAATGCTTGGAGTTTCTGTTAAATTATAAAAGTGTTTTCGAACCAAACATATGGATTCCAATATAAATAGAGTGGGATGAGTTAAAATTTTGTATTTTCCATACAATCAGTCTACACTACATTGGTGGCTTATAGTTTCCTTGCAATAAGTTGATCTTTATTGAAATTTTGACTCTTGACATAAGTCCAACTTATTATTGGTCAGTGGTTGCCGTCGTTAGATATTTGGAAAGTATCTTTATAGTTACTTACCTCCTAAGTGAGGTCATTGCATTCGACATATTAGATAACAAAATAAAACATCTAAAGTTTTAGTAATTGAATTTATTAGAAAATATCGAACAGAAATATTAAATTAATTAACAATAACTACACTTTTTATAAAATTATTGATTACAAAAATTATAATAATTATAAACTGTAAGTATCCAGCGCATTTAAACTTATTATTAATATTATTGATGGTCTAGTTTTCGATTTTTTTCATTAATGCCAGATAGGGACTAAAATTTTTATAAAACTCAATTATGCTTGATAACGGTAGCTGCAACTGCTACCAGAACGTTGAAATAAAAACATAAAAATTATTGTGGTTTGATTTCCCAAAATAAATAGCAAAAGAATAATGAATATACCACAAGGAACGTACAAAATATATTGTTTATTCAGTTATGCTGAATGTTTTATAATTTATTTTTCTTAGTCTATCTAGTTTTTAATGCACTTGAAAAAGTTTTACAATATTTGAAAGTCTGAGTTCGCACAAATAAATTGAAAATATATTGCCTATGACTCCAGCAGATTGCATTTGTTGCATACCACTCGGGAAGAATTTTTTTATTTTTCTAACAATTTTCTTTTTCAAATTTAATATTATTTTATTATTTGAAATTTTGCCGATATTTCTGTCGAAACTACTATCATGATGAAATTTTTCAACAATGATGTTGGCGTTTTCAAAGCATACTTATCATTTAAATGATGATTTTTATAAAATATAAGAAGCTCCTTTTCACTGTTTATGTCATCAGAAGCTTCCAAACTGACTTAACAATCTTTGAAATTGAAACGATCTAAACATTTTTTAATTTAATAACCCTCAAAATATACTAAAGAGTATCTTTCTAACGTTGCATCATCATTTGGGTGTACCTCTGAAGAATTGGAATTGATGGATGAATCCATTTCTACAAATGACGATTCTTCTTCAACATTTAATGAAGCAAGTGCTTCATTGTCATCTGCTTTATATTATCATCATCATCCAGTTGACTGCCTGCTTTAGCACTTCTATGTGAAAAATTCGAATAACCGAGTTTTTGGTTTTTTACTTTTATCTTTTGTAAAAAAAATTATTTTTTCACATAATTTGGGGAAAACTTACCTTTGTATGTCCCAAACATACAGTAATTTTTTTGATTTAAAATATTCATTTTTTCATCTTATTTTGACTTAATATCGAAAAAGCACCCTAATTTTCAATCGAAAATTCTCACGTCAAAATACCTGCTTTTTTGAAAAAGTTGGTGTGTTTTTTGTTCGTTGAAATCCCTACTTTCTGATGGTATAAAAAAATTTATATTACTATGGAGCTGTTTATTAAAATTTACACTTTAATTACTCGAAAAACGTAAGATTTCATGTTATATTGAACAACCAAATCAGTTAATAAGGTTAATATTTAATAAGACATCTACAATATTTTGAGAAAGTTTTCGAATCTTCTTTAAATTATATGCGTAGAGACCTATTTATTTCTATTTTAAGATTACTTATATACCTGAGTGACCTTCGAAAACGTTAGCCCGTCCAAAGGTATTTCATAGAGCAGAGGGGAAGGGGCTTGGAAGGTATGGGGTATGGAGATTATACACTACATACAGTGTATAATCTCCATAGTATGGGGCTTACTACTTTTATTTCCTAGCAGCTGTAAAAACCAGTAGCCAGTATTCGAGATACAGAGCAGTGAACAACATCGTTCGTAAAAAAACACGTGCTGGCTAAATTACTTAAAGAGAATTGTGATAAATTAACTTTAAAAGAAACTTGAGGAATCTTCATAGCAAAGTAAATATTACCTATATTTTAATCTGTACCAATCAGCTCTAATATAAAAATAGTAATATTTTCTTTCATAAATAGTATGTTTAACCTAACATAACCTAAAAAACCTACGAAGAAGTTGATGATTCGGATGAAGAACCAATGCCGACCGGAAATAATCTTGGAGACGAAGACGGTGATGGTCTTGAATATTTCGAAGATCCACTAGAATCGGGAAGGTTTGTCGAATCTAACGATGAAGAAATGCCATCGAAGAGATAAAAACTAATGGAGAAGTAATTATAATGCAAGATAAGGTATTTATAAATAAGAAGATTATTGTATTTGAAAAGATTATAATAAATAACGTCATCACTAAAAAGTATTTAAATTCAATAGTACGATTTGCATGTATATTTATCTATTATGAGATTTTCTGTGACATGAATGTAATGAGAATTTAATAAATCAACTTTATTACTGAAAAAAAATTGCAACAGTCACATTTTTTAGATGAAATACTTTTTAAATCCTATTTTTAATATTTATAACAACTATTTTCGCATGTTTTTTCCAATTTTGATGTTTTATGGATTTGTAGTTTTTTTGTTTATCAATATAATATGAAATCTTACGTTTTTCGAGTAATTAAAGTGTAAATTTTAATAAATAGCTCAAAATTATACATGATTTACGGATTCGAGTTTTTTTCATTACTTGCATTTTCTGAGAACATTTACCATAGCAACGTATATTTTTTTATACCATCAGAAAGTAGAGATTTCAACGAACAAAAAACACACCAACTTTTTTAAAAAAGCAGATATTTTGACGTGAGAATTTTTGATTGAAAATTAGGGGACTCGATTTCACCGCGATATGCCTTCCACAGGCCCTACAAGGTAATCTTTAAAAACAACGAACAAGACCCAACGGAAGAAGACGCAATCCGCATCTTCACAGATGGGTCTAAATCAAATGTGGGCTCAGGATGTGGAATTTTCTCCAGACCCCTGAATCTAAACATAAAATGGACAATGGGCTGCAATGCAAGTGTTGCTCAAACAGAGCTCACTGCTATCTGCATCGCTGCAAAAGAGATTACCAAAAGGAAAGCCACAGGTAATAATATATACATCCTTACGGACAGTAGACAAACACTACTAGCCCTGAACAGACCACGTATTATATCAGGCCTAGTACTAGAATGTCACATGGCCTTAATCGAAGCCTGTAACAACAACACGGTCACTTTAGGCTGGATTAAGGGCAATGATAAATCGAAAGGAAACCGTATTGCAGACTCGCTAGCCAGGAAGGCAGCCTCCCAAAAGCTTTTGGGACCTGGCACTTTCATTGGTCTATCGGCGTCAGCGACGGTCGACCTATTAAAGGAACACTCCCTTAATAAGTTTAAGGGTAAATGGGACGACGCAGAAGGCTGCAGGCTTGCCAAGGAACTGCTACGATATCCGGACAGCAAAGTAGCCAAAAAATACGTGACTATGAACAGGCGGAACCTACGAACAGCCACGGGTATTCTGACTGGTCACTGCCACCTACGAAAACACCTCCACAGACTGGGTCTCTCTGACACCCCACTTTGTAGAGGATGTGAGCAAGAAGATGAGACTGTCGAGCACATTCTTTGTGAATGTCAGACACTCTCTCATCTTAGGTTTCATGTATTCGGCGAGCACAGGCTAACACACGCCAGTATGAGGGAACTTAATTCAGGCGACGTTATCGCCTACTTCAGAGAAGTAGGCTGGATGACGAGCTAGAATGAAGTTTTGAACCTCAGAAGGATGCACAATGGGCCAATTGTGGCCTAAGTGCTATGGAGTCTACCCACCCTTCCAACTTTTACAGATACAGAATCTGTACCAATCAGCTCTAATATAAAAATAGTAATATTTTCTTTCATAAATAGTATATTTAACCTAAAAAACCTACGAAGAAGTTGATGATTCGGATGAAATTGTGGATGAAGAACCAATGCAGACCGGAAATAATCTTGGAGATAAAGACGGTGATGGTCTTGAATATTTCAAAGATCCACTAGAATCGGGAAGGTTTGTCGAATCTAACGATGAAGAAATGCCATCAAAGAGACAAAAACTAATGGAGAAGTAATTAGAATGCAAGATAAGGTATTTATAAATAAGAAGATTATTGTATTTGAAAAGATTATAATAAATAACGTCATCAGTAAAAAGTATTTAAATTCAATAGTATGAAATCAACTATATTACTGAAAAAAAAATTGCAGCAGTCACATTTTTTAGATGAAATCCTTTTTAAATCCTATTTTTAATATTTAGAACAACTATTTTCGCATGTTTTTTGCAATTTTGATGTTTTATGGATTTGTAATTTTTTTGTTTATCAATATAACATGAAATCTTACGTTTTTCGAGTAATTAAAGTGTAAATTTTAATAAATAGCTCAAAATTATACATAATGATTCAAAAAAAATTTCGGATTCGAGTTTTTTTCATTACTTGCATTTTCTGAGAACATTTACCACAGCAACGTATATTTTTTTATACCATGAGAAAGTAGAGATTTCATCGAACAAAAAACACACCAACTTTTTTAAAAAGGCAGATATTTTGACGTGAGAATTTTTGATTGAAAATTAGGGTGCTTTTTCGATATTAGTCAAGTCAAAATAAGGTGAAAAAATGAATATTTTAAATCAAAAAAATTACTGTATATTTGGGGCATACAAAGGTAAGCTTTCACCAAATTTCGTGAAAAAATATTTTTTTTTGCTTAAGATAAAAATAAAAAACCAAAAACTCGGTTATTCGAATTTTTCACGTAAATTTTGAGGTTATGTGAAAAAAGTGTCCATACAAAAGTTGTAGATCTTTTTATTACCTACAACTTTGCCATTTAACTTTTTTTCATAGGACTTGCAGTTTTACCGGAAATCGAGATTAAGCGTTTTTTACCCTTAAAAACTCACCCCCTCCCCCTTACCGACCTCAGATCGCCCGTAATTTATTTTTCCTTTCATTTTATTCTCTACCTTTTCCAATGGGTTTCATCCTACTATAATTTTTTTGGCCTCAAAAGTTATCGACCCTGCTCTAATATAGGTAAACAGTATTGGAGAATTGAAAAATTGTTCTAAAATTTGTATTCCGCCAGTGGCGTAGAATTTGGGAACGATTACCTCTGTTGGTACGCCTCTGGTAGTAGCCATAAACGTTTGTTTAATATAATTTAGTAGAGTGTACAGGGTCTACACTTTCTGCCAAATATGAAATGGATATGTAAAACAGTTTTAAAGTAAGCAGCTACATTTTATTTAGGTTTAATCTTCATAATTTGAAGTCAGGATTCTACTGTTAAATTAATTTCCAAGTAGTAACGAATCACCATGTATAAAAATGTTTTGACATTTTGGCAGAACTTTGGCTTTGATTAAGAATATTATTTAAAAAATAATTCTGAAACAATTTCTTCTAGGCAAAATCTTATAAATGAATTTACCGATGATCCAAGTTATTTCATTTTCCTGTTGTCTACACGAGCAGGTGGTTTAGGAATTAATTTGACATCCGCCGATACTGTAATTATCCACGACATAGACTTTAATCCTTATAATGATAAACAAGCTGAAGACAGGTGTCATAGGATGGGACAAAGCAGACCTGTTACAGTTTACCGATTTATATCTCAAGGTACTATTGAAGAAGGCATGTTAGAAATGAATAAAGAGAAATTGAAATTAGAAAAAGAAATTACAACTGATGGTAAGTTTATTTATTTATTAGTTTAACTTTACTCCATCCACATGTTTTATTTTTCATTTCATGTCATCATTTTAAGAGTTGTATTTGTAAAGCTTATTACTTTTTCGCCCAACACTATTTGTGATGCGAGAAAAGTATTGGTTTACCCCAAAACCGGATTTTGGGATTTTTTTGAATTATTTTTTCGTTTTACAGCGAGAAAAACTCGAAAAACGGGATATTCGAAAAAAAATCCTGGGCGTATGTCGTCGTCGGCCACTTCTTGTAACATGTATTGTTAGCACGATACAGCCTCTGGAGCGTAACAAGTCACCAATTTTATGATTGGGTTTTGTTCAGGGCATCTCACAGATGAACCCTATTGATTTTCAGCTCACCAGAGCCAGTACAACGGGTCCTATAAATCCAGATATATTTCATTTTTGGAGAAATTTTGGTTTCTTAGCATGATACAGCCTCCTGAGTGTATACAAGTGATCAACTTTATGATTGGATATTGTTCAAGGCTTCTCACAGATGAACCCTATTGATTTTCAGTTTACCAGAGCCAGTTCAACGGGTCATATAAATCCAGATATACTACATTCTTGGAGAGTTAGCACGATACAGTCTCCGGAGTGTACACAAGTGACCAATTATATTATTGGATATTCTTCAGGGCGTCTCACATATAAACCCTATTGATTTTCAGCTCACCAGAACCGGTACAACGAGTGCTATGGTACTTGAAGTACGAAATTTTTGTCATTTTTGGAGAAATTTCAGTTTGTTAGCACGGTACAGCCTCCGAACTGCAACAAGTCACCAATTTTATGATTGAATATTGTTCAGGACATCCCACATATGAACGCTATTTATTTTCAGCTCACCAAAGCCAGTATAATGGTTGCTATGGTACTTCAAGTACGACATTTTTGTAGAAATTTCAGTTTGTTAGTACGATACAGCCTCCGGAGTGTATACATGTGACCAATTTTATGATTGGATATTGTTCAAGGCGTCTCACAGATGAATCCTATTGTTTTTCAGCTTACTAGATCCAGTAGAATGGGTACTGTGGTATTGGAAGTACCAAATTTTTGTCATTTTTGAAGAATGTTCAGTTTGTTAGCACTACACAGCCTCCGGAGTATATACAAGTGACCAATTTTATAATTGGATATTTTTCAGGGTGTCTCACAGATGAACCCTATTGGTTTTCAGTTCACCAGAGCTACTTCAACGGGTCCTATAAATCCAGATATACTACATTTTTGGAGAGTTAGCACGATACAGCCTCCAGAGTGTATACAAGTGACCAATTTTATGATTGAATATTGTTCAGGACATCTCACAGATGAACACTATTGATTTTCAGCTCACAAGAGCCAGTACAAAGGGTCCTACAAATCCTGATATACCACATTTTTGAAGAAATTTCGCTGTGTTAGCACCATACAGCCTCCGATGTGTATAAGTGCGGAAAAGTTAGTTTTAATCTTTAAACCCGTTTATTTTTTTTAATCAGTTTGCCATCGGTTCAATTCCACTTTTGTTGACATCCTCACATCAAGGTTATTATTTACAAAGATTCAACAAATATACTACAAGTTGGCAGTGTAGGCTTACCCTGTATATACAATAATAATATTTATGTTTTATTAAAATGTCTCTTTTTTTTAGAAACTGATAATCCAGATGTAAAGAGCGTTGTGAGGTTGTTATCTTCAGTTTTGGGCATCGATTCAGTTAAAGCTTCAAATTTGATAACGCCAAAGAAAAAACCTTGAGTATTTTCTATTTAAGAATTTTTGTACACTTTTTACATATTTATTAATAATAATTACCTCGTCGGTAGAGTTATTAAGGTACTTGTGTTAATCATTTGAATTAGGATTACTTAATTGGAGTTGAAAACAGCACAGTGATTCGACACATTTTGTTTTAGTTCAACTATATATTTTAAATAAAAGTATTTTTTCATTACAAACATTCTTTTAATTTTTTCCAGTCAATGATGTACATTGTTCGAGTTTGTTTTGTTTTACCTTATTAAATTATACGCATAAGAACCGACTCAGAGCAGAGGCGTATAGGGGAGCCCAAAATATGACGATAGGGGGCAATTTACCTCTATACCAAGTTGCATCTCTGAGGAGTTATAGAGCCTAAAAGTAGGGCCCAAAATTTCGAAAAAAATTAATTTCTTTGCAACGCTTTAACTTAAAAATGCCAAATTTGATACACTATATGATACTGTTAAGGGTATTAAGTAATGGTAAGTAGAAGGCGATCGAACCATTCTGGGGGGTTAATTAGGGGTGACCTAACCTTAAAATTTCAGTTTTTTATCTGTCAGTTGATTCGAAAAAAATTATTTTCATACTATGGATAATCTAATTCTAAAACTTTTTACTTTTGTTATTTTGGATAAAACTGTGTCATTTTCAAGGAAACGTCGAATAACTATTAGACGTAATTTACTCCAACCATATCATGAATTTAATGGAAAATCAAATTAATAATATTGTAGAAAGAAGATGAACATTATAATTTAAACAAATTGCGCTGAAAATGATCACGATTTTCTCTTAGACACAAAATTTTCTTCGCCCAAAATTGAAGTTGACTCTGGCAATTAGCTGATGATAATTTTTTATTATATTGTATTTGTCTTCAATGCGATTCCACAATTTTTCTTGGGAATCAACTGGAGAAGAAGAAACTGGCTCCTTTAACGCCCCACAAAGAAAGTAATCACATTTATTGAGATCCAGTGAGCGGGGAGGCCATTCTTGAGGACAATTATTTCTTCGTCCAATCCACTTATTTGCATATTGGCGGTTTAAAAAGTCTCTTACATTGACACTTAAATGAGGTGGTACTCCATCTTGCATAAACCAGTGTTCCAATCTGAATCGTATTGGGAAAACGTCAAATAAATCCGGAAGAGTATTTTGGAGAAACTCATAAGTTTCGCCAGTTAGCCGGTTTGGTAAAATAACTAGTCTAATAAAATAATAATTGATAAGGCCGCCCAAACATTAATCTTAAACTCACGTTGGAAATGTCGAGGAGTTATTACATGAGGGTTGTAATCTGAATACTCATGATATTTGTAATATCCCTACGAGTAAAGCAAGCCTCATCAGTAAAAAGAATTTTCTTTTGAAAGTGCATATCCTGACGTAAAATAAATCGACAGAAATTCACTCACTGAACCAAGTCTTGAGGTATCAACTCTTGCACTTTTTAGGCATTATATAAATGGAGTAAATTACGTCTAATAGTTCGGTGTAAAGATGATCTTGATATGCCACTCTATCTAGATAAAGTTGTAGTACTAATATTCCGTTGAACGTCAATGGTATCCAAAATAAGTTCTTCATCTCGCACTCATTTGAACAGTCCGTTCTCGATTAACACTATATAACGTTCCTAATTCTCGTCCCCGTCTTTCAACATTAGATGTTTCTCTGCGAGGAACCACGCGATTAGGAAACCTCCGATATTCTGCCACGCTTCTTCTACAGTTTCCTTTACAGAAACCTAACACCAATAACATATCTACTTGTTCGCTAAACGAGAATTTTCCACCCATTTAAAAAAATTATAACAACTTACTACAAGAACTGAATTGCAAATTGTCAAATTTGATGTATAAATTCATAGCCAACTCTGGAATTTTTTGTGACTTTTTAAATAACATTGTCGAAAACATATCTTTGGTTATTCGACTTTTCCTTGAAAATGACAAAGTTTTATGCAAAATTACAAGAGTAAAAAAGTTTTAGAATTAAATTATCCATGGTATGAAAATAATTTTTTTTAAGTCAACTGACACATAAAAAACTTCTATGAAATTTTAAGGTTAGGTCACTCCTAATTAACCCCCCAGAATGGTTCGATCGCCTTCTACTTACCATTACTTAATGCCCTTAACAGTCTCATACAGTGCACCAGACTTTGAGGCCCTATAACTCCTCAGGGATGCAACTTGGTATAGAGGTAAATTGCCCCCAATCGTCATATTTTGGGCTCCCCTATATGCCTCTGCTGTGTGTCGGTTCTTATGCGGAACACCCTGTATATTTAAGGTGTAGTAATAAGTAAGCCGCCGGCCGAGGAGATATGTTAGTGCTAAAATAATATTCTGCTTTTTTTCGAAAACACGCAAATCACTAATACACCTTTCAAAGGCGCAGATATTGAAGACTTAGGTAAGTGTATTTTCAACTGCCATCTTGTAATTATTCAAAAATCGCAAAGCAACATTTTTGGCCCTCTTCTGTGTTAAAGGATAACCACTTCATTTTCTTGTATCCTCGGATAAATCATTGTATAAAATAGACTCCTTAATCAATAATTTTGTTAATTTTCATTATTGCCTGCAATATGTTTGTATAATATTTATTGCTAAATTCTATATACCAGTTCGGGGCTGAAATAAATTCAAGGTCATACATATCCAGTTATTTTCATTCTGTCAGCTTTTGTTCTCCATACTTTAAAAGAACAGAAATTTGAATTTTGCATATAAAATCAACCAGTAGAAGTAGTGGAAATCGAGTAGAGCTATGACCTTGAAAATAGTTGCGCAGAAGTAAACGGCAACGATGCACAGAATTATTAAAGTGAAACCTGAAAAAGTCTGTCTGATGGTACCATAAAATTGGTTTGCATCTTATAGCTGAGGAGAAGTAGGTTAAAAATTACATTATAATTTTATTTAAAAATAGAATTTAAAATATTGATTTATTTATTACCCAAAAAGCATTAAAAGCTTATTACAGCCGTAATAAGCTAATATTTCACTATTTCTAAAATAAATATTAGTAAAAAAATAAAAAGCTAATCATCAGTTGATAATTAGAATTTAAAATCAAAATTTGAGTTAAAATTAAATTTTTAGACCAATATGAATATTTTCCGATGAACCGAACACGACAATCACATGATTCCCAAAAAGGACTTTACAGATGTGTTGTGCACATTATTTTTATAGGGAATAACAAATGTTAATAATAATTAATTAAATGAAACAATTGTCATTTAATACTTAAAAGTTATATGATGGAAGTAAAAAAATAACAGGCTACACGATGGGCTTGCAACTTAAGTCATCATCGTCGTCGGCCTCATTATCTGAAAGTTCACTACTATCCTCTCCTAAGTTTATTATTAAATCCGCCACGTTGTCCATAATATGTTCTCTTTCAGTACATTCGTTTTCAACTTTTGTCACATTCGCGCAAATATTTTTCTAATGTTCTACAGTCATCTCGCAAAATGTTTTTTCTGTTAATTTCCACACATCATCTAATTTAAAAGTTACGTTGCAAGCAGCTACTTCGTTCTTTACCAACGCCCATATTTTTTCTATTGGGTTTAGCTCCGGATGATAGGGTGGTAAACGTCACGTTAAAATGTCATGTTCTGCTAAAATTTTATCTATTACGTATGTTTTAAAACCTGCCTTGTGCATTTTTATAATTTAATATAGTTCAGCTTTAGTTGCTTTTAACTCATGTAAAATAGTTTTTTCAGTAAGCCACTTCTGCATTGCATCTTTTTTTCATGAAAAATTTGGAATGGGTTCTAACAATGTATTGTGATAAGAGGCATTATCTAATACCAATACGCATTTTTTTGGAGCATTGGAATGAATTTTTCTTTCAACCACTTGATAAAATTTGTATTGTTCATGTCATAGTGATAGTTTCCGGTTTTCATTCCCGATTTAAAAATTGTAAGCGCCTTAGGTATGAATCCTGCTTCACCTCCAGCATGTAAGATAATAAGCCTTTGATCTTTAGACACAGGTACTTTTAAGCATTTATTTTTGCCATTGTCCCATGCTTTTGGTACCGTATGCGAACTGTGAATGTAGGTTTCATCAGTATATATAATTGGCCGTCCCTCTTTTTTGTATTTTCTCAACTTCCTTAAATATTCAATTCTTTTTGCTTTTATGTCGAATTTCTCCATTAAAACTTTCCTGTTATCTTTATTTCTTCCTCAAATTCATCAACGGATCCTTTAGAAATTGAAGGTTTGTTGAGGGTTTTTCGGGGCGATTTTCTATTACCTTCACTAACAATACGTTTCACCGAGGCGACAGAAACATTACACGCTTTGGCTACTCTCTCCTGCAAACTGTTCAGAGGAATTTTTAGAGCATCCTGTTCTTTTTCTATTTTCTTAAATTTATATACACTGTATATGATTTGTCGAGCTTGACTATGAATTATTTTATTGGAGCCACTCATATTTCCAGATTTTGTCTAAAATAAAAGATTTCAAGAATTAATGAACAAACATTTTAACATTTGAAAGAGAATATGGAAATTAAAAAAAATACTCTCATTTCTTTTTTATTCAAATTTACAAATTCATATACTCAATTTTTAAACCATTCGATAAAGTAACAACTAAAATATTGGTTACAAATTCGATTTTCTGCGCATAGCAGCGCCACTCGACTATAATTGAACCTTTATTTTATCGAAAACAAATTCATACATACCTAACTGTCAAGTTAACTAACCCACTGCCTACGCAAAATATTTTCACAAATTATTGTCTACAAAAATCCATTATATTAAACTGACAATAGTAACAATTACTAAATCTATGAAATACCTACTATAACTAGAAACTAAGAAAAAATTGACTAAAACGAAAACGAAAATCACCGCACTATTAAAATATTCTGACTCGGAAGAATCCAAGTGAACGAAAGCGCGATTGAAATGAAAGTGTCTAAAATTGTTGAGATAGGTAGTCGGATCTTATTTCAAACGTAAATTGTGTTCTGCGCCAGTGTGACTAGTAGCTCTACTCGTTTTCCACTAACTTTACTAGGTTCTTCATCAATCCGCTTTTAGTCAATTAACAATTCTGAAAGAACTTGCTCAAAAAGCTGAAACTGATAATGAATTTAGTATTCAATTTAAAATGATGTATAAACAACATGAAATAATTTATGACGATTTCAAGAAGAATAATCATGCACTTTTAGCTACGCTAGCAGTTACTGATGAGGACACTTTACCTGAAGAAAATGTTCGTATTGATATTGATAATAACTACACCAAAATATTTTCAATATGCTATAGTTTATTTCAAGACAATAACGCATCTGTAAAAACAATCCAAAAAAAAATTCTCGGACGCAAAACTTGAAATTCCCATGTTTTCAGGTGAAACTAAATTTTTTAAACCTTTTAATGATATGTTTCGTAGTTTGGTTCATGAGAATCCTTTATATTCGAATGTTAAAAAATTTACATTGAACTTAGTATTGAAATATCCAATTCTTGAGAACAATTATGAAGCTGCCTATAAGGCTCTAGTTCAGCGTTATGATGACAAAAAGGAAATAGCTCTATCCCACCTTAAGAACATTATTAGATGCTTTCACAGAAAATCTCGCGGCTCTGGAAAATTTGGGATTTCCGGTGGCTCAATGGGATTTTCTTTTCATAAAACACTTAGACTCTGAAACAATTGTTTATTTGGAATATGAGCATTTATTTGAAGCAGCCTCTAATAACGATATTCTTTCTTTTCAATCTTTAAAACATTTCATTACAAAAAAAATCCCAATGGCACAGGACCAATTGGACAGTCTTATTTCAGTAACATGTTTGCATAAAACCGAAAATAAAAAATTAGATACAAAAGTAATAGAATGCTTTGAGATGTACAAAAAACCAAAGTAACATTCTGGCATCAAATCAAAAACAAAAACAATTTCTGGTAAGTTTGTGAATTTTCTTAAATAAATGTTTTAATGTACGATTTAGAGAAAAATGTTAAATACAAAAGTTGTAGAACGTGTTAAGGTCTATAAAAAAGCTCAGTAACTTTTTGCCTCAAATGAAAAACAAAGGAAATACGATTTTTTTTCAACTTTGACAGGCCGCCATTTTGTTTTTTCTGGGCCGATTTGGCTCATTAACGAACTCGTCGAAGATTTTTGCCTAACCGATTTTGTAGCGAGTTTGGTTTCGATCCGTCAAAAAATACGTGCTTACAAATTCAGTTATAATTTGTGAATTTTCTTAAATAAATGTTTCAATGTACGATTTAGAGAAAAATGTTAAACACAAAAGTTGTAGAACGTGTTAAGGTCTATGAAAAAGCTTAGTAACTTTTTTGCGTCAAATGAAAAACAAAGGAAATACGATTTTTTTTCAACTTTGACAGGCCGCCATTTTGTTTTTACTGGGCCGATTTGGCTCATTAACGAACTCGTCCAAGATTTTGTCCTAACCGATTTTTGTAGCGAGTTTGGTTTCGATCCGTCAAAAAATACGCCCTCTATCGTGCTTACAAATTCCGTTATAACACATACATATATATATATATATATATATATATATATATATATATATATATATATATATATATATATATATATATATATATATATGTGTGTGTGTGTCCAGAGGATAGTATGAGAACATAATTTTTATATATTGTAGATTTTGAGGACATTTGTAGAGTATGAGGCCAGGCCCCGAAATATTCTTGTATCTATTGTATAGTATAAGGACATCTCGAAATTGTATATAAAGTAATGCGTATACATGAGCACAGATGACGCTTCAAGTACTTTGAAATAAAATGTCCTCAAACTAACCGGTATATGTCACCATGTGTGCATAATATCGAATGTAGAGTGTTGACACTGCTATTGGTCTGTAATTGGTATACAGGTTTGGCGCTTTTCCTTGATTTAGGATGGGTACCACCACTTGTTTTCTCCAATCTTCAGGTATATCCACTTTCCCAGCCAGAATTTTGTTGTAGATATCAAGTAATTGATTTTTAACTCATGTAGGCATATTTTTGATCATCCTGTATGTTATTTCGTCTAACCTTGGTGCTGAGTCTTGTTTGTTTCTGAGTATCATATTAAGTTCATTTGTTGAGAATTGTTAGGATGGTGTAATATTACTGTACTCCTGTTGAACTTCTGATGGAATGTATTGTGGGGCAATAATTGCATCAAGCAACTCCATTATCCAATTCTCTTCTAAGGAAGCGTGCTGAGAGTACTCTTTTTTGTTAGATAATTTTCTAATTATTTTCCATATTTTATTTATTGGTGTGTCTCTGTTTAGACTTTCTGTAAAAGCAATGAAGCTGTTTTTCTTTTTTTGTTTTAGTATTCTTCTTGTTCTGGCAGCTGTGTTTTTATATTTTGTAAAATTCTCTTCACTTGCTAGATCTTTATAATCTTTTAGTGCTCCATTCCTTTCCTTGCTTGCCTCCTCACACTGTCTGTCCCACCATTTAGGCTTTCTCATCTTAAGTTTTCCCCTTGGCTTAGTACTGGTTTTTGGAATAGCTTGTTCTGCTGCCTTTTCTATTTCCTCTTTAAAAAGTATTGCTCCCAGTTACCTTTTTTGATGTTCCACTTTGACCTTCGCGCTGTTTCATATGTAGGTAAATTGTTGTTTATGTTTAGTTCTGTTAATGTTGGTACATGATCACTTGTATCTACATCTTCTATTGTTCTCCAGTGACAATATCTAGCGATACTACTTGAACATACCGTGATATCTGGACAACTCTTGTTTTGGTGTTGAGGGTTAATACGAGTTCTTGTTCCATTATTTAAATATACTAAATTTAACTCATTAAGAGTTTCCATTAAGTTCCTTCCCCTTGAGTTTGCAATGCCTGAGCCCATTGCTGGGTATTGGGCAGTCAAATTTCCCATTAAAATAAACGGTTGCTCCAGCTGGTTAAAAATTTCTGCATATTGCATACTATTAATAGGTATATTTGGTGGGCAGTACATTGTAATTATTGTTATTAAATCATTGACCTTTGTAGCTAATATTTGACATTATTCAGGAATATTTAATTGAAGGTTCTTAATGGAATATGGAATGCACTTATTTTTGAGGATTGCAATACCCCCATACCCATCATATCTATCCCGTCTTATGGTTGTGTAATTTACAATATTCATGAAATTAACGATGATATTGATTTATCGAAACAATTGTCAATTTTTTAGAAGTTTCAATAACTTTTATTATATTGTGGAATTAACTAGAGACTGTGAGTTTCATTTAAAAACACTAATACAGTATTCAGTCTCTTTGTCCTGTCCAGTAGTGTTTCGTTTAATATCAGAATATCTGCCTGATACTGAGAGAAGAATTTTTATTGAGTCTAACCTTGCAAGTGCACTGCATACATTCCACTGTATAATTTTTAGTTTGTTTAGCTCTATTAAAATGTGGATTCCGCGCCATCTGAGACAGCGGAACTTTTAGGGTTTTCGGTAGATTGCCTGGTATTGTCGGTTTCAGTGATGTTATATTCATTAGTTACCATTGTCTCTTTTGCTTCTATAACTTTATCAATTTCTTGTTGTGTTAGCGTTCTCTGTCTCAATATATTTTTTAAAAATTCGCTGATTGGTACTATTTCTGTCATGTCTTCATCCATTTGTATTGTATCCTCTTGATTTGTATTCTCTAGTGATGTGTGACTGTTATCTCCATAGTTTGGAGTTCTACATGGTGCTGGGAATAGGCAGTTATTGTGAGCTATTTTATCATATTGTATCCCAGGAGATGTGGCTATACGTTTTCTTGAGGATTTGGCCATACGGGAATATGTTTTTGATGTTGTGCTGTGCTGTCGTCTCTCTGCAACTGTGGTTATATTATTTTGGTCATTACTGTTTGTAGGCATGCTAGGAAAAGCGTTTCTGTCATACACGAATTCGTTTTGTCTTTGGCTACCTGCCCTTGGGATTCTTTTACTTGCTTCATAGAAAGATATGTTGCCTTGTGTCCCAGTTTGCAATATATACATTGCATTTATTTCTTACACTGTTCTTCGCAATGATTATCTCCACATCTATTATACCTCTCTTTGCCTCTACAAATCTTTCGAGAATGACCAAATCTTAAACAGTTAAAACACTGTATTACTGGTCCAACATATACTTGCACCCTTAATTCGTAATAGTTTATTTCTATGGTCTTCGGCATATTTCTACCTTCAAAGGTGATTAAAACCATTTCACTTGGTACATATGTATTTTCAGCTATCTTTCTATTCAGTCTCCTTGCTCCTAGTATTCTCGTATTTGATTTGCCTTGCTCAATTATTTCCTCCATCGTTGTGTCTAACTCTGCCCATTCCAGTTTTGCTTGACTAGTAATTCATTTTCCATAAATTCATTAGCTGCTTTATGACTCTTGAAGTCTATTCCTATCCGGTTCATACCTTTTCTTGTTACTTTTATTACTCCATTAATTTTATTGTTTTTAAGAATTCTGCCGACCACGATTGGGTGTAATGCTGCTACATTTTTATCCTTACTTTCAACAATTACTATGTAGGGTGGTGAGTCTAGATAACTATATTTTGTTGGAATGTGCGGTGTTTCAACACGTTGGGCCCCCCCCGAGTTATTTTCCATTTCACCTTAAAGCTCTAATCCAATTCTTTGAAGCGGGTTATAGGGTAAACAGATAAAAGGTAAATGGAATCAAGTTTTATTTACGTTTGGTTATCTAAAGATTTTCCTTCACCTGTGACGACTCCTAAACAAGATGTCGTCGCCTCCTTTTTCGATAAATCCAAAATTAAAGGTCAAGATATTTACTTCCAAGAAAATAATAAATTCACTTTATTAGTTTATTCATTCAATTTTAACACTTAAAGAGGATAACTATTGAATAAATAAAACTGACGCAAAATAATCTTAATCATAAAAAATAACACCGAACTGGTTGATGAATGTCAGCAAACATTTACCTAATTTTCCACTCCAACCCACTTTACGCATATCACAAATAAAACCATTTTCTTGTGTAGGTTTAGATTATGCTGGTCCTTTCGATATTAAACTTTCTCAATTGGAAAACTCTAAATAAAATCATATATTTGTTTATTTGTATGTTTCGCTACTAAAGCTATACATTTGGAATTAGTTTCTCCGCTAAGTAGCGATGCCATTTTAGCTGCTTTTCGCCGTTTTTTTTCTCGTAGAGGTAGACGTTCTTTCATCTTTAGCGATTGTGGCACCAACTTCAAGGGTGCACATAAATAAATTCTTGAATATATGAAAAATTCTGTAAAAGCTGAGTCATTTCAATCCTTCAGTGCCTCATTTTTTGGGGTAGCTGAAGCAGGAGTTAAATCAGTTAAAACTCATATTTTTCGTGTATTAGGGGAGCAAGTTCTCACATATGAAGACTTTTATACTTTACTTACTCAGTTCAGATCCAAACGATTTGTCTGTTTTAACGCCTGGACATTTTTTAACAATTGAACCGCTATCAACCTTACCAGATTCTAATTTAACTAATTTAAAACTAAATACATTAAGCCGCTGGCAACTACTACAACGTCTACACTAAAATTTTTGGCATAGGTGGTATTCAGAATATCTTCATACTCTGCAACGAAGAGGAAAATTGCTTGAAAAAATTGTACCAGGTTCAATAGTCTTAATTAAAAATGAACAATATTCTCCTCTGAAATGGCCTATTGGTAGAATAATTAAACTCTACTTTGGTGATGATGGTGTAGCAAGAGTTGCGCTAATGTTCGCACATATCAAGGTATATTTTAAAAGACCTTTGGTAAAGCTCTGTCCATTGCCAAATTACCAGAGTGACAAATAACTCGTTTATCTATTTTTTTTCTCTTCTCCTTTTATTTCATTTTTCTTTTCTTTTTATGCTCTTGTAAAACATTTTGGTGGAAAGTATGTCTTTTTACCTTATTAAATTATATATGTAAGGTGTCTATTATATTTAATAAACTATTTTTCCGCGATTTAATGCAGTTGAATCTGTACAAAGTTATCGCCATCTGGTGCTGCGCATATTTCTAATCAAAACATGCGACAATTACGCTTAGTAATAAGTAAGCCGCCGGCCGAGGAGATATATTAGTGCTAAAATAATATTCTGCTTTTTTCGAAAACACGCAAATCACTAATACACCTTTCAAAGGAACTACAAGGCGCAGATATTGAAGACTTAGGTAAGTGCATTTATTCAACTGCCGTCTTGTAATTATTCCAAAATCGCAAAGCAACGCCCATTTTTTAGTGTTATTAAAAATATTCACATATAATACCACAAATGCATAGATTATTTCCAGTAATTTTTTCCGAATGGTGTTCCAGTAACAGGATTCATCCTTATCATGTAGAAATAACATTACTTATAACAACTGTGTGTTTCTTATTAATAAATAATTTGCTCTTTATTCATTGTAAATTGAAGTTTTTTTTAATTAAATAATTTCCCGTTCCAACGTAAAATGTGAATTTCAATTAGGTTGAGTAAGGAGAAGAAATTATCGGAATAATCTCATGGTTCCCATGGAAACGTATTAAAATCCCATTGTGCCCATTGGTTCATATCAACGTCATGGGATTCTCAGGAATATAATTCTCAATCCATTTTCTAATAATCTGTTTAAGGCTTATATATGTTACGGTTAAAGTGTTTACTTGGCTAGTTTATAGACTAGCGGCATAGTTTACAAACTATCCAAATGTCTGGTTATTTTGATTGAGAATCAACTTTTTATTAAAATAGCTACGAATATTGGTTGGTTTGTATACTATTCAGCTAGTTTACAAACTATACAAATTTTATCGCCAAAGTACAAACCACAAGAAAATTACACAAATTAACGGGGCTTTTTGGTTAGTTGGCAAACTATTTGCAGTAGTTGAACTGTCTAATTATAAAAATGAATCAACAGCAACAATTTGAAAACCTACTTTTGGAAGATCACGAGCGAAAGTCGCAAAATTCAAAACTAATGAATGACAGTGATTATAGTGAACTTTTACAACGTATAAAGAGAATACGAGAAAATGGACCGAACACTAGTAACAAAAATGATTATTATGTGATAAATACTTATGACTTACAGAGAAACGAATTATCTTATGAAATATTACATAAAAGATCTGAAAAGATCATTTTACGTATGAGTGAATGTTATTAAAGCTATTAAAGCTGCTCACCAGGGAACTGGGCATGGAGGTTGTCAAGCAATAACAAAATTATTAAATCAACGTAACACCGGAAATGGTGAAATTATTCATTGAAACTTGCGAAAACTGTCAGCTCAAACGGAACAAAACTAAAAAGGGTATTGTTGTTAAACCAATTGTTTCAAATAATTTAAACTCTCGGTGCCAAATTGATCCCATCGACTTACAAACTAGAACGGACGGTGACTATAAGTTTATTTTTGTCTATCAAGACCACGTAACCAAATACCTACGTCAGGTTAAGGGCGCTTAAAACAAAGAAGGCTAGAGAAGTAGCTGAGCTTCTATTAGAAGTATTTGCAGACTTAGGAAGTCCTTGTGTGTTGCAGAGCGACTACGGCCGAAAATTTGCAAACCAAGTAGGTATTTTTCTAATATATATGTACCGGGTGGCCAAATAAGAAATGTATACTGGAAATTTATTTCAAATTCCTGGAATTAAATTTAGCTGATATAAATGAAATAAGGCAAAATCGAACAAAGCATATCGGTGGTTCAGTGGTACTATGCTCGCTTGCCACGCAGGCGGTTACGATTCGATTCCCGGCCGACCCATTTTTTCTTTTCTTTTTCAAGTTAAATTACTTTCCAGTACAGGATTTTTAAATCTATTTAATTTTGTAGAAAAAAAACTATACAATTATATAGTCGATAAAGTGAATGATAATATCCATACTAACATTAGAAATCAGAAACTGTTTGTTTGTTCTTCTTTTAGGTTTTTGAGGAACTAGTTGGAATGTTGTCTTACTGCCACATTGTGCATGGTAAAGCGAGACATTCACAATCGCAAGTGACAGAGCGAACCAGGATATAGAGAACAAGTTAGCGTCGTGGATGAAACAATAACTCAACAAAATGGTTCAAGCATCGTCCAATTTCAAACAAATCGGTGAGTAGGCTAGACATTTGTTTCAATCCCTAGTTTGCTTTATACGACTGTTCAAATAATAGAAAAAACGGTGTGGTCATTCAAAACTTATATCTGATCTCAAACATTTCGTTGTGCCAGTTGTGAAAATGAACATTGCTAATTTTATATCTGTTTAGATAGGTTATTACAATAGCGGCTCAGTATTTCTAGTTGCCTTTTACTTCAATTCATTATTTTTTTAAGCTGCTGTCATTCTGAAATTGGACGCAGTCCTTATGATGGTGTAAAATGTAGAGATGATTTAAATAACATCCCCATTTCTATCGAAAAAATTAAAATTATCGAAATGAAACCAAATTCTGTATTTTGGTACAAGAATTTATTATAAGCATTAATGTCAAACAGCTGACTCACACATAATGTTTTGAGTTATATGTTATCCCCTATTTTAGGGATTCATTCATTGTACAATGGGTTGTGTGTGCTTTTTATTGTTATTTTAATTAAATAGTGACTGTGTTTCAAGCACTATATTTTAATTCGCTTTATGTATCTTTTAATTTGTGAGGATTTGGAGTACACCCTGACCATGGGGCACTGATGATGGTTTATCATTAAACCGAAAGCGCTCTGCTTATAATAAATTCTTGTACCAAAATACAAAATTTGGTTTCATTTCGATAATTGTTTTTCTCTGGTACACTCAGCTGACTTCACTCATTTATTGAAAAAATTAAAGCCATTCATACAGAAGAGGAACTAGAAACGTTATTATCGTCTATTAATGATACAGAGCAGAAAATGAATGAAGATTCAGATCATTCAAATAATTATGTACCCGATGAAAAATTTACCAGCACTGAAGCAGAAATGGCACTGGAAGAACTTAATGGTACATATAAAGTATCTCCACCTCTTTCACAATTCAGCCTCATATTTTTCAGGTTTAATTGAAAATGCTGAACAGATTATACTGGAAGATAATACTGAAACCCCAGTTTTAAACGAAGATAACAGTGAAACCTCAGTTTTACTCGAATATAAGAGAGAAGCATCAGTTTTGCTTAAAGAACAAGCAATGGCTGTGATCCCAAGTACTAAAACTACGAAAAAAGCTCTCAATGAATCGTCATCGCAGAAATGTATATTATGTACTGAAGAAAACGTATGTGATCAGTGTCAGAATATAAACAATATTAAAGAGATAAGAGTTGCATGTCACGAATGTCTGAAAAGACAAGCAATAAAAATGCTACAAACTTCTGGGAAGAAATTTAAACCAGGAACTGTCGGCGTGTCCGTTAGAGTGCCCATTCCAGATGTAGACCGATCAGATCATTGAAACATTTTGGGCGTAATATTGAGCGTAGAAGATGAATTTTACCGAATTGGAACTGTTCACGGTGTCCTTAAACAGATGTATTCTCGCATTGAATTTGAAATATGCAAGCAACAATTTATAAAGTTAGAAAATGTGAAGACAGATACCGAAATAACATTACGAAGCGCTGCAGGAAAATTTTCAATAACCGGTTCAATCCAAGGTTATGTACGATGTCAATGCAAGAAGAGGTGCACAAATAAAAAGTGCGTCCGGATATACGTGTATCAGCAAGTGCCATAATAGTGCAACTTGCTCCAATAAATAATTATTTTTGTTGTTTTGTGGATTCAATGTTTTTTAGGTTTATTATATGTTTTGTTTTATTCATTTTTAAGTAGTAATAGCAATGTTACATATTGTACCTAAGAATAAACTTTATTTTGACCAAGAATTATTTTACTATCCTGAACTAAATTAAACAAAGTAGATTGGTTAGTTTATATATTAACCAACGAGTTGTCTATTATGTATTACTAGTTCACACTTTATCCAACTACTGTGGATAGTTTGCAAACTAGCCAAAAAGCCCGGTTAATTTGTGGAATTTTCTTGTGGTTTGTACTTTGACGATAAAATTTGTATAGTTTGTAGACTAGCTGGATAGTATACAAATCAACCAATATTCATAGCTATTTTAATGAAAAGATTATTTTCAATCAAAATAACCAGACATTCGGATAGTTTGTAAACTATGCAGCTAGTCCATAAACTAGCCAAGTAAACACTTTAACCGTAACATATACATCGATGGTCTGCTATCAACCCGTTATGAATTTTATTGTGATATAGGGTTCTCGTGTGGAGACAGTCCCAAAATATGCAAACCTTGGCACTTAGTCTTGCAGAAAATAAAGTTATACATCACAGTTTTTGTTTGTTGACTATGTAACAGACAGTATTCTACACAAATGCGAGGCAGCACGACCATATACATTCGCTAATAACTAAAACTAACGTCATAAACATGTAAAATTGTTAGATTATCAATTTAAAAAAAATACAGTTTGAGCATATAAATATGTATTGGTATAAAATTAATGAAATAACAATTAATTTAATTTTCCATTTTCTAACTAATTTTGTTAAGTCAAATATAACATACTAGTCTTTTTTGTATTTTAAAACCTACTTGGTTGCCCAAAACCTAACAATAACATTTATATACATACTACAAATAATAAAATGTCAATCAAAAAAAGAAAACTAATTGTTGAGAAATTCTGATCATTCAATCTAATTTGCAAAAGTACATACACTGAAGAAAGTAATGAGAATTGATCATTTAGAAAACCTGTTTAAAGAGAGTGTCAAAATTCTTTATGTTGCACAATCGTCTACTATACTACTTGCATGGGATTAGAGAGAAATCTGTAATTTTAGTTTATTTACAGTTTTCCATTTTGTCGGTTCACCTCTGCGTTTTTCTGTCTTGAATTTTGCATTGCAAATGGAATTTCGTATGAGGAGGCACTGAAAATGTTATATAAAGTTTAGGGTAATTCAACTTAATCAAAACTACGCGCGTTTGAGTGGTACAATGTATTCAAAACCAGTTGAGATGTGGATGATTCTCCTCGACCAACCATCAACGTTTTCAACTGTACTTAATATAGCTATAGTAAAGGAAATAGTTGCCATTCGACTTGTTCCGTAGATTCTGTCAGTCTCTCTGAAGACATTCTAGAATGACTCAAAACAAGCTTCATAATGGCACCTTCAAACTGCACTAGGGCCAAAGAAATTCAATTGAAAGTGAAGATGATGTTGATTTTTTTTCTATTACCACACTCGAAATTCTTGCTAGAAGGCGAGACAAAATATGTGCGTTATACGACATTTGAGAGAGGGAATTCGTCGAAAAAGACCAAATTTGTGAAAAAAAACTCCTGTATTTTGCATTACGATAATGCATCATCTTGTAAAGTTATCATTATAGAAACAGTTTCTGGCCCAAAACTCGTTCGTCGTATTCCCCTTATGGCGTCGGCCGACTTTTTCTTTGCAAAACTATTGAGAGAGGACTCTGAACTCAATTTCTGAAAATGCATTTACAAAATGTTTTGATGTATTGATTTGATTGGCTAACTGTATTATTTTTGATGGAACCTACTTTGAAGGTAATACAACAAATTTGGGTGAATAATACATAGTTTGTTTCATTGACAGATTCTAGTACTTTTTTGACAATGTAGTAGATTCCGGTGTTAGTTCTGAAATAACACAAGTTTCAATATTCAGTATCAATTTGTACAAAATCAACATGGAGTATTATTTTAATATTTTTTATGAAACTTGGCACACAAGTAATACTGAAATGTGTCTAACATCAGTCTTAGACGAATATAAATCATGAGTGTCAGACATCCACATAAAAAGTAATGCCATTCTTTTTTGATTGACTGAAAACATTTAGAAAATGTGTTATTCTGTGGACTAATACTAAGTTTAAACATAAACAGAAAATATTGTCTGATAGATGTTAAATTACATATTTAAAATGTTGCGGTCTCTGAAATATCAACAAAGTGAGATATACAGATATGTATATAATTTGGAAATTTAAATTTTCATTAACAACAAACGACCAGTATCAACAATCAATTTTACGTGTTGTTTAATACAAATCAGATGTAGTACATCATACAACTAGTTCAAATTTAAAAGTATACTATACTTTTTAGCGAAATACCATATATAATGTTTTTTAATCATACTCCACAGTATGTTTCAAGAAAAAGAAACCAAATAAATTAATTTTTTACACTTAATATCATTTCTGGTATAATTTATTGGAACATAAATTATCATAATCATAAAAGTGCATAAAAATACATTAGATTTGTTAAACAATTGTCATAAAGGATATAGATGGAACAACTTAGTTTTACAGTTACAAAAAGTATTCATTTTTTTATCATGAACAGTAATTGGAAAACGGTTTATAAACTGGGTCAATGCTGTAAGGTAAAAATAAACTGAAATTGGCTGGTACTGGATCAATATATACAGAGAGCTATGAAAATAGGATATGGTGAGGTGTGACCGAACTGAACTTTCTCTTATAATATGAGGGAAATCTAGTAAACATACCCTTTGAGTCTTGAATTTCTGTTGATATTAATTAGAAATATGAAAAAGGTAAAATGAAGTGTTCAGCCTGTAGTGCTACAATAGCAACTGAATTCAAAGCTTTTAACAAAGCAAATGAATCCTAATAGCTATCAAAAATATTTTTGAGAGAATTTTGGTTCGACTTAACAATTATTATTATTTACCCTAATTATCCTCATAACATTGTGCATAATAATTATTTCTGAGCATTTAAGAAAAAAAATTGAAATTAAACATTGCCAAGTGAACGTCAACTGAGAGAACTGAATAGAGTTTACAGCAAAAAATTGAAATTACAGAATGACTTACACTTAGGACAGAAAATAATGCATTTACTTCTAAAAAAAATTTTTTTTAGTTACTGCTACAGACAATTTGAAATATGTAATTGTATTAAGACAGATTCGAGAATCAATCACAAAAAAATATAAAGACATTTCCAAAAATGTTGTACATTATTTCCTTCAGTGAACAACCTTATTTCATCTAAGAAAATATTTTGAAAGCACTGAATATAGTTCAACTCTTTCTTGTAGATTTTTCCAAAATGTCATGTAATCACCGGAACCGATTATCACTTGTTGGGTCATATGGGTTTCTGCAGCATGGTATTATGCTATTGATGTTATTATTTCATTGATATAAAAATTATTATGAATGGTCTGCATGAGGAATCCTTTGCAATCAGAATAGCCACCAGTAGAACTATTCTCACCCAGCGTTCGCAACAAATTAATAAATTGTAAAACTATATCATTCTTTTAGGATTTTGGACGAGGTTGCAACTAATTATAACTACAATGTTGAATTGATTAAATATACATTAAAAGCAGTTAAGATGCAAAGTATACTTTGTTATGAATATTTCTTGAAAATAGTAAAAATGAAATCAATTAATCGGAAGACAATTTTGTTAGATTAAGTTTCTTCAATCACTGATTATTTGCACTAAATGATAGTGGCAAACTGGCATAAAAACAAATTATTAAATTGACAGTGAATGTGAAAAAAATCGTATAATAGTACTTATTAATTCTACCTTAGTAGCACATTTCATAAATTTTTGCTTAAATTATATAATTTTGAGATAAATCACAGCCTCATTAGCTGCAAGTGCACAGTTTCTCTATCCAATATAATATCACATTTTTATATCATTTACAGTTGGAAGACGAAGTTGTTACATTAGAATCACTTTCATCTCTATTAAAGTCTGAAGGAAACCATGAAGTTGTTCGCAACTTTTTATTGCTTTTTAAAAAGTTTTTTAGTGGGCACATTAGGTAATCTTCTATTTCTGCAAGGCGCTTGGCTTTATCTTCTTCTATAACTAAAAATATATTTATCTCATAATTATCCGTCTAATACAATATCCTTAAAACATTACCAAAATTTGGTACTATCCAAAAATATTTTTTTTCATACAGCCTTTTTAAACCAGGAATTTCTTGATATTTTTGGTACAGTGAATGATGTTTGGAAATAAATTGCATGCAAAGCATTTGTAAAGTTGGTGCTTCTGATACAGCACATACTAATCTAACAGCTGATTGGGCTGCAGTAGAACTAACCATGGGATATAATTCATAGCCTTTGATTCCAGTAAAAGCAATACCTATAATTAATATGATTATTTACATTTGTTGTTTAAATAGTAATAAAGCTTACCTAAGGGCTTTCTGTCTAAATAATATTCTAAAGTGCCTTTACACATATCTAAATGAACTCCAATAATACTACCCAACCCAAATTTTGATCCATATTTACATAATAATTTATCATGTTGAATAAGACCATGATAAGAATAACCCCAAGATTGAGAATCGATACCTAATAGGCTACAAAATCTGAATTTCCAGTCACCAAACACCACTTTTGATGTACCAATTCCAACCATCTAAAAGTTATAAATATATTTCAGTATAATTTGATAGTATTCTTCAGATTGGCCATATATTGTTTTAATTTTGTTAATATTAAAACTTAATTGCATATAAATGTGTACAAATTTAACTCACAACATCAGTTCCATACATATTAGAAGTCATTTTAACTTCCCAATAGTAGTGAAAGTTTGGTTGAAATTGCATATCACCTCTTACAGCAGCAGTACCCGAACTATAACAGGGATGAAATAAAATGTCTTTATTTTCATTTGATATTCCTATATCAGGTGAACTGTATGTTGGTGACCAACGCCAAATAAATATACCAATATCTTCTCCACATTTACATTGGAGTGTCCCTTCAGAAGTACCTTTAATTCTTGTACACTTGTCAGTGCAAAATGCATTTGTTACTTTCATAATTATTAAGATAAAAATACCGTAATACAATTTTATTAGCCTAAAAATTACAAAAAATATTATTCTTGCTGTATACTTTTATGAAAGACCTTTTGCCATAGAGAAATTATTCGATTTGTCTCATATTTGTCTATGCCTTTAGCCACGGAACACGAATATTCCGTGCTTTAGCTTTTAACAGGGAACATTGTTTTTTATTCCGTGCCTTTAAATGTCAATATGGTTGCGTTAAAAACACATACACTGTTGTAAAACCGTTGAGTGAATTTTTTTGTTTTAGTTCAGTGAACATGATGTTGATAATATTGGAGTCATAGACAAATCAAATTTTTATTTCTCTATGATTGGGATATTGTTGTTTGTTGACGACATATTACGATAATGGGCGCATTCAGCAGAGAGAGCAGTTGTCGCTACCGTTAGAGAGTGGTAGCGAAATCTGCTGGACACACTGCTACATGATTTGACATTTGACACTTGTCAATTTGAGAGATTTGTTGGGTTAATTATTTCGAAAACAGTAAAATATGGATAATTTGTATGCATTTTTAGTTTTTGTTGTTAGAAATAATTTTAAATACCGTAACAAGTAGGTTGTTGTTTATTAGTAACTAAAAAAATAAAAGTGTAAATTTTAAAAAAAATTATGTCATGTAATGTTAGCTGCTAATTTTTCTTAAAATAAATTGCATATTTCAACCGGGATAATCACTTTAAAAACTGAAAACCTAACACTTGTTCCATCTATATTATAATATTGGTGATTAAATTCATAAGATCTGTTGATACAAATAAATGACAAATGACACGCCGTTCACAACACGTTGTAGATAGTGAGCGTAGAGCGTAGTTTTTTTCCGCTACCAAAAATGGCGACCGCTCCGCAACATGTTGGGAGGGAGCGCTTGCGCCAGCAGAAAAATCATAAACAGTTGTACAACTGTTGTCCCTGCTGAATGCACCCATTATATTCCGTTATTAGAAATATCGAAATCGTCTATCGTTTGTCAACTGTCAAAGCAGTCAACAATAGATGATACAACTCATAGAAGAGGCACTCTTAACATTATAACCTAATTAAATGAAATATAATTTTATTTGTTGGAATGAAGTTATTATATAATAAACAATTTTGGGACAAACTGTGAAATTTACCTACCCATAATCCAAACTACCAAATTTAAATATCCCGCCTGTAAGAATTAGTTCTGCCACCCGCAAGGGGTGCGCTCAGATCGACGCGATGCCATCTGTTTTATACGGTAAGAACCCTTTCCTATTACTTTCTCTATGGCAGTTCCGTACAGTGTATATGTGGCATTCCCAATAGATACATGAACCTGCGCTTGCCATATGTCGTAACGGCGGAGGCCAAAAAAACAAAAGAAGAAGAAGAACCTCCGTATATAAAAATGTTATCTATGAATGCACCAAAAGTGAATTATCGATTAATATTTTTATTGTTTTCGATAAAATTAACATTAAAAAATTATGGGAAACGTTGACACAAAGTTAAATTTTAGAAAAGCAGTGGTTCAACTGACATCAAAGTCAGAGGTAATCCTTATTTTCAAAATTATGTTTACACTTATAAAACAAACATATTTGTAGCCAATTGATTCAAGTGATGATACCTTCTGGGAACAATTTTGGTCCGAAAACGTGTCAAATGTTCAAGACATTTTTACTCTAGTGCCCGCTATTGAAATAAGACAGTTAAGAGAAGAGGCACCCTCTAATTTAGCAACATTATGCTACAAAGCTGTTGAGAAACTCGTAAAAGCTGTAGACAACAGTTGTAGGACACACCATGAGCAGCAAACAGGTGATTTCTACATCAAATACTTATAACTGATACGCATATAAACTATGCTATACCTACTAAAAATTGTTTATCTTTTTGTAGTTTTGAACTGTGCACGACTTCTTACAAGAATATTGCCATATATTTTTGAAGATCCCGAATGGAAAGACTTTTTCTGGTCTTCTCTTCCTAGTAAAGAAGAGGAGTATGAAGAATCAGTTCCATTGGCACATTCTTTATTGAATTCTGTATGTGTAAGTAATCCAAAATGAAGTGTATCCAATTTCTGTTTAGCTTATGGTTTTGAAATATATTTTATGTATTTTTAGGACCTACTGTTTTGTCCAGATTTTACTGTGATTGCAAACAGAAAAAGTGGTCCAGTAAGTATTACACATTAATATTAAGGAAAATTTAATGTATAATTTGCATTTATACATACTAATGTACTTACTCTATTCCATTTTTTATTTAATCCTGTTTATATTTATAGGATAAAGCTGAAGAATTGTCTGCAATTGATAGTTGTGAATATATTTGGGAGGCTGGGGTTGGTTTTGCACATTCACCACCACGTAACCCTGCTTTCGATTCTAATCGCACTGAATTATTAAAGCTTCTTTTGACTTGCTTTAGTGAAACTATGTATCATCCACCAGCTGATATAAGTGACAATCCAAATAAGTGGATAATGTAAGTATATAATTAATATCTCCAAAATAAATTCCTTTTCACTGTATAGTTTGGAGTTAATAGTTCCACATAAGCAGAAAAATATATGTAGTTTTCAAATCTAACTCATACAAAAATTTGAAATAATTGCATTTATTGTGAGGGGCAAACAACTCTTTAAATTGGTGTACATCCAGAAATTTAAATATTCTAATATGACTTTCAGTACCAAAATATTTCAAATGTATTTAAATTATTTCAATATCAGTAATTCAGTATCCACAAATACCACTTCATATTTTAAATATTACTTTTATTCCTAAAATATCCACTCCATACTTTAATAAATATTATTTTCGTTATCAAAATATTTACAATACATTTAAAAATATTTCAATATTCAGTGTATGTTTCATGTATTTGCCGCCAGGGGTTTACCGACATTTTCATCTATCAGACCTTAGATTATATGTCTCTGAAAAAATAAGTAACGCCTATAATAAGATCATTAGGGAAAGTGTGCTCAACATGAACAGGGAGAAATCGGAAGGGGGGGGGGGTTCTTCAAAAAAACCAAAACCAAAACAATTAACAGTGGCGGCGTGACTTTTCAGTTTAGTAAATTGAGCAAAAGTTAAGTGCAGACCGCGTGGAGCTAGTGAAAGGGCCAAGTTTGGGTTCAAACTCAGGGAAAAACAATAAATCAAAGAAACCCAAGCAAACAAAACACAAAACTACTGTATTACCATCACCTTTTGTTGAAGGCAAACACATACCTCTAAATGCCGAAAAGTACTATGCAGTTGCATATATCGGTAGCTGGTATATTGGGAGATTAACGGAATTCATGGAAAAGCTTGTTGTGATCAAATTTTTGAAATATGATTTTGATTCGTTTGTGTGGCCTATGAAGGATGACATACTGGATGTGTCGATTGCATTTATATTTCGAAGGTCCAATATATTTGCAAGGTTACCATCCCTTTCAAATCAATGATCCAAAAAATATAAATCTTTTAAAAAAGCAATTGGACTCAATTATAGTAAAATCGCAATTGGTGCGGAGTAATAAATCAAAATTTTATGGGACTTTCTCACCACAAGTGGACCAAACAAAATATGTAATTTTACCCTACCTGCTGTAATGAATGTTGTGAAAAGAAGAAATTTATTTGTGCCGACGGGTATTGTAGAAAGATGACAATAACCGAGTCTTAATACTTTCTAAGGGGTATAATAGGCGTAGGTTTAGGGTTGGTAGGTTATTGTTAATATCTGTTGTATTGCTTAAGTTTTAAATTTTGAAAGATAGACATAGATATCCTATTAAATAAGTGGTTTATAATGTTGACCATTAAATTATTGCTCCAATTCTAAATAATGCAATGTTATGATAGGTACTAATTGTAATTTGCTTACCAAATTAATATGAACATGCCGTTTGTAAATTGTTTTAAATAATTATTCCTTCATCTTGGTCTATATTAGTAAGTGCAAATGTCTCTAAATCACTGCCGAAATCACAATCGTCACTTGAGGAGTCATTATTTATTGAAATTATTAATGTAATGTAATGTCTGCATCTAAGATTTTCTCCAGATTCCACATGTTTTCTTCCTCTATTAATATATGATGAATTGATTTTTGCCAATTTTCTTTAGTAATTTGTAATAGGGACCTGTCTAATAATGCTTGCACATCTTTTAGTTTGAATGTAGTATTAACTCGAATTAATAAAAAGAAAGGAATTGCTTAAAAGGAAAAGGTCAAAGTAAAAATAAAAGGTAGAAGTAAAAGGAAACCCTTGTCTCGAAATTAATAATGATTACCTTATACTTGCAAGTAAATGCTTCTGTGGAAGAGTAAAAGGATCTCATACATGTGGAGACACGCGAAGCAGCTAGTTGTTTACAAGATGCCAATTCGTCTATATTCACGAGCTGATTAATAGTGGTAAGTTGGGTTTTGAAATGTCTTCGTCAAGTGAATCGAAACTGAAAAACTACAATAATAGCAGTGAGTTAAAATTTATTGCTGATGAACTTCGCAGTTGTCCTATTATTTTGGCTAAGTTACAGGTTCCAAAAGTTAAAAAAAGGAAAGATGAAGCGATCACAAATGTATTGCAAAAAAACAAAGCATTATTTGGTAAAGAATTAGATGCCAAAGGTTTCGTGCAAAAAGTCAACAACGTGAAGAGTAGGCTTAAGGAAAAAGGGACTTAAAGAAAACAGGAAACAAAAGAATAAAACTAGTAGACTGGGAAGAACAAATGGTGGCAGCAGTAGAGGGAGACACAAATCCGACTATCAGCAGAATTAAAGGTAATTTAATTGTGTATATATCTATCTTATTTTTGAAAATAATGGTTGTAATGATTGCTAACATATGCGACTGTTTACGTCAATAAATCGGGAAGAAACAACTAAAATTATTCAGCAGAAAAACGTTAGGTTCTGATCTTACATTTCTTTACACAGGGCCAATACAAGTCGGCATATTACAAAATCCAACAACAGAAAGTGATTTGGTGCTAACTTCATCATCAAGTGTCTTCGTTCCAGCAGAAAATAATACAAAAGCAACCAAAGCCAGTATGCCTCCAAGGAGAAAAACAGCCACAGATAAGTATGAAACCGATGAAACCAAAAATTTAACCACAAAGGAGTTACAGCGATTAGTTTTACTCCAACAATTTCAAACATCAACTTTGCAAAGGGAGTAGGAAAAAAAAATACAAAAGTTACAAAGTGAACATTGTAATACTCATCAAAAAACAGATGATACTTTGCAAGACAACATTATTGTTGACGGAGATAGAAGTTTTTATGATTTGAACTGAATAACATTATTAACCGTTACATATTTTGAATATATTTCTTTTTATTATAAGTGTTCATTAAAATCAATAATAAGTACATTAACTGTCTAATTATTGCAGCCAAATTTTGCCTCACCGCGAAGTCTATTTTCATCGTTGTCATCATTAATAGGAAATTATCCATCATCTTCAGGAATATCTTCAGGTCCTTCGAAGTCAGGATCTCTTAAATGTTTTGAAATGTTATGCAATATAATACATGCCATTATTTTTGGGACGTTTCAGTTCAGAAGTTTTACCCGGCAGATATATTGTAATATGGGAAATCGTCGTTTTAACTGCCCAAAGCATCTTTCGATTACAACCCTTTCAGATTTCAACAGTGCATTGAATACCCTCTCTGTATGATTAATTGGATTTTTGAATGATGTCATCAACCAGGGCTCTATTCCATATGTACTATCATCGACCAATACCACGTTCTATGATGTATGCATAACTTGTCTAACATGGGAGTTTTGCCAAATTCAGGTATCGTGCACAGATCCAGGCCAACTAACATCAACACTGGTAAAAATTTCTTTTGCATTACAAGTAGCTTCAATATTTAACGTTGGTTTTCCTTTCCGATTTATGTATTCGTCCCCATGAATTCGTGGTTTAAGAATCCCTCATGAGTGCAATCGATTACAACAATCGCTGTTGGAAAGCGATATTTTGTTTGCCACAATTACTTTGTCTGCATGATTTCATTTTCAGTACTGGGAAATTTTATCCAATTATCAGTTTTTGCAATAATAAGATCCACCACAGCCTTAACAGTAAGTGATACTGTACCTTGAGTTACTCCAAGTTCTTCTCCGATTTCACTTTGATCAGCAGGATCGGCTAGGTATCGCAAACATATCTTCATTTTTTGCACTGCTCACAGTGCACCGCCTCGGGCCTCTCCAGTTTCATGTAAAAAATGGTTTGGAAGCCATTCAACATTATTTTCCTCAAAGCGAAATAACTTTTTAAAATCTTTGCTGTTTGGAGTACAACGAGGTTTGTAGTGTATGATGTCTCTCACGTTCACCAAATCAGCCATAGCAAGAGTTAATCACATACATACCTTTTACTACTACGATTTATCTGCATCTGGCTAGATGCATCAATATGTACGGATTTACTTCAACAAGTAAGTAAAAACTACTTTATTAATATGCATTTACTTCAATCTAAAGGTAAACGTCGACTGGATAAGGATTAGCTTTTGCTAAAAGAGGAAAAGGTTTTGCTTATTTTTTATTAATACCACTTAAAGTAAAAGGATTTGCTTTGTTTTATTAATTCGACTTATTATGTTGACCTATAAAACATATCAGTTCTATCGGATTTAATTGGCAGTGATATGTAGGAAGTTGCACTACGTCAATACCACGTTTTTTTGATAGTTTGTCCACTGCATATCGAGCAGGAGGCTTATTCAATTTTACAATTTATAGAAGTTCTGGTTTGACTGATTTTTGTGGAAAATTAATATTTTTGTCTGTTAAACATTCAATGATCTCTTGTTTTCTCCATGGGTTTGGCACCTTCTCCATGGGGCGAGAATGGTAACTAGCGTTTTCTAATACTATGACTAAACCTTTTGGTATTAGGTCAATCATCTGCTCAAAATATTCCTCAAAAACGTCGGCATTCATATCTTCATGGTAGTCTCCAGTTTTTTTAGATTAGTATATTAAAGAGCCACCATCTAAGAACCCATTATCATTGCCTATATGAGTTATGATTAGACGTCGTCCCTTACCGGATATATAGATAATCCTTCCAAAAAAGCTTGTCGTGAAAATTGAATGTTGGTATCCTGCCACATTTTACTGACAGTGTAGCCTTCATTTTGAAATTACGTGCCGAAGGCAAACCAATATTTTACTTGGATGAAACCTGGGTGAATGAAGGCTACACCGTCAATAAAATGTGGCAGGATACCAATCTTCACGACAGGCTTTTTTGGAAGGATTATCTATAGGATTGAAGAGTCCATCCGGTAAGGAACGACATCTAATCATAACTCATATTGGCAGTGATAATGGGTTCTTAGATGGTGGCTCTTTAATATTCCAATCTAAAAAAACTGGAGCCTACCATGAAGATATGAACGCCAACGTTTTTGAGGAATATTTTGAGCAGATGATTGACCTAACCAAAAGGTTCAGTCATATTATTGGATAACGATAGTTACCATTCTCGTCACATTGAGAAGGTGCCAAACACATCATGGAGAAAACAAGAGATCATTGAATGGCTAACAGACAAAAATATTAATTTTCCTCAAAAATCAGTCAAACCAGAACTTCTACAAATTGTAAAATTGAATAAGCCTCCTGCTCGATATGCAGTGGACGAACTAGCAAAAAAACGTGGTATTGTCGTAGTGCGACTTCCCCCATATCAGCCAATTAAATCCGATAGAACTGATATGGCCACAAGCGAAAAGTTTTATAGGTCGACATAATAGTACATTCAAACTAAAAGATGTGCAAGCATTATTAAACATATCCCTATTACAAATTACTAAAGAAAATTGGTAAAAAGCAATTCATCATGTATTAAAAGAGGAAGAAAACATGTGGAATTTGGACAAAATCTTAGATGCGGACATTACAGTGACACCATTAATAATGTCAATAAATAATGTTCCTCAAGTGACTATTGTGATTTCAACAGTAATTTAGAGACATTTGCACTTACTAATCTAGACTAAGATGAAGGAATAATTATTTAAAACAATTTACAAGTGGCATGTTCATATTAATTTGGTAAGCAAATTACAATTAGTACCTATCATAACAGTGTATTATTTAGAATTCGAGCCATAATTTAACGGTCAACATTATAAACCACACTTATTTAATAGGATATCTACGTATTTTCATAATTTAAAACTTAAGCAATACAACAAATATTAACAATATATACTTACGACCCCCTATACTGTTCCTAAACCTTCGCCTATTATACTCCTACAAAGTATTAAGATAAGACTCCGTCATTGTTATCTTTCTACAATACCCGTCGGCACAAATACATTTCTTGTTTTCACAACATTCATTATAGCAGGTAGGGTAAAATTACATATTTTGTATAGTCCACCTGGGGTGAGCAAGTCCCTAAAATTTTGATTTATTACTCCGCAGCGATTGCGAATTTACTATAATATATATTCACTTTAGGAACTTTTGTAAAAAACACGGGGTAAATTATACCAAAATTGTTGATTTCTTTAGTTCAATAGTTTCATCACTTTTTATTACCTTGATTACCCCAAGTATTATAATCACTATGTTCCATTTATTTTCATTATATTTCAAACCCAGTTACAGTTCCAGTATTTTCAATACTAATACTTTAAATACCTTCAGTATAATGAAATTAACTGTCTCAACCCTTACTTTGTGGAATCTACTCATATTAGCGTTTTAAATGAAACTTACTGTTTCTAGTTAACTCCACAGTTTATTGAAAAATGTTAAAAGTTCTAAAAAATTGACAATTGTTTTGATATTACCTAAATATCATCGTCAGAATGACAGAAGTTACCTTTCATTTGATGCTTACCTGATGTTTAATTATTTATGGCTAGTCCAATAAGAAGTGACCTACCTTGTGATTGACTTAATATATGTTCGTAGAAAAAAGAAGAAGATGTGATATTACAAATATTAAAGCTTAGATATTATTAGCCCTATGGGGATATCCTGGATATCATTTTTCCCAAATAAGATCAGTATAACTGCAATAATATAGAAAACCAGGAAAACTATATCTGCTAATGTTTACAATTATCACTTAAGAAGACAATTTAAAAGTGGATAACTCCCTAGATTTATCTGTTCATTGACGACTTCATATTGTGGGCTATTAATATCTAAGCTTTAATATTTGTAATATCATATCTTCTTTCTTCTATTAACATATATTAAGTCAATCACAAGATAGGTCACTTCTTGGACTAGCCAGAAATAATTAATCATCAGGTAAGCATTAAATGAAATGTAACTTCTGTCATTCTGACGATGATATTTAGGTAATATCGAAACAATTGTCAATTTTTTACAACTGTGGAGTTAACTAGAAACAGTAAGTTTCATTTAAAACACTAACCTTCAGTATACTTTAATTATTTAAATATATTTTCAGTACATTAAATACTTTCATTATCTTAAATATTTCGTTAATGCGTTTCTTTACAGTATATTTTAAATATTGTTCATTATCAGATATTTAATTATGGTGTACATATTTTGGGTAGTTGTTTCCCCCTCGTTTATTGTAATTATTCGCTAGGAAATTGCTCAATATTTTTTAAAGAAACTAACAATTATCCTTATAATATTTTAGATATTTAACCTCTGCAGAAAATAGACATGCTCTTCCAATGTTCACATCATTACTAAATACAGTCTGTGCTTATGATCCTGTTGGGTTGGGTGTACCATATAATCATTTACTATTTAGTGACTCTCTGGAACCATTAGTTGAAGCTGCTTTGCAGATTCTTATTGTTACATTAGATCATGACACAAGTTCTTCAACTCCTGCAGAAAGTGAAGATGTAAGTACGATATTTATACAAGTAAACCTATACAGAGTTTTGCAAAAGTCCGTAATAATATTATTACTTCAACTAGTAACTTATATAAAAAAAGCTGAAACACGTGAATTGATTTTACATTTGTTGCCGATATAATGACATTTTTTTTTCAACCCCTTAGCTGCAATCCTACCCAATTTTTTTTAAATGCATAGGTATGCTGTGTGTAGGGTAATTGAAAAGCTTGTGAAAAATGGAATTTCACCATAGCCTTTCTTTTCTTATTTTATGTGGTTATTGGGAAATGAGAAAAAATTCTTTTAAAAACAAAAAAGTTAGTGCTATCGTTGGGTGAATTAACATAGCAGATGTTGAAAATGTCCTCCACCCTCTACTTGACTTTCAGGCGATGGTAAAACCTAATATCGGTAGGCCATCTTTAATTCTAAATGAGTTTTTATGGAAAACAGGCTAGTCTGGGCAGTCAGAACACCAAATGTTATTGATTTACCAGGTTTAAAACTAATAACGCAACCTAGCATCAACACCTGTTGGAATTTATGTTTTCAGATAAAACTGAAACATAAAATGAGTTTAATCCTAATCAATCGTTGAGCAGTGCACTTCAAAAAAGAAAAAACTTGTTGCATTTTGTGTACTAAGTTTTATGCCTTGATGAATATTTTGATCCAGTTTATGGCATTTCTGTGTACAATTGCATTGAAACATCTAGTTTATTAATTAGTGTATTGAAAGTGTTCTCTTTTAATTTATTAAACGAACATTGTATTGTCAGAGATACTAGATTAGATTAGATTCTAACGGGATTACAGTGCTCTGAAACCAAAGGTTTATTGTGCCCCCCTATCAGTGCTATTCTCGCTACTACTAGCCTTCCAGTTCCAATGTCCTAAAGAACTCAAGTATTTGGAACGGCTTCAACGAGGTTAGATCTTCACTCTTACAAGTTTCTTGTCCAAAGCATTTCTTGCGTTGGCTTGCAATGGCGAATCTACACTCGTCAATCTCTGCTAGACCTATTCTCATTAAGTGCTTTCTAAGGCGGCAGTGTCCTGTAAGAAAGCCCGTCAGGAGATGTAGCTTATCTTTACTGAAGTCCAAATATTTTCTGGATCTAGCAGTGTCAAAGTTCCACAGGAACTTTTTGGAATGTTCCAACCCGGGAAGGAGCCGCCAGAGTGCTTCTCTTTCGGTTTCCTCTTTCTTCCGAAACTCTTTCTTGTAGGAGCATTTTGCTACACCACAGAAAGGCTCCGGGCCAATAAAGGGCATTTGTGCTCCTTTCCTGGCAAGTGTATTGGCCTCTTCATTTCCCGTGATTCCCGAGTGGCCAGGAAACCAGACTAAAGAGACCCTGTTATTCTTGCCTAATTCATCAAGTTTTCTTCGGCACTCCCATGCCAACTTTGAGTCAATGACATGGGAGCTCAATGCTTTGATAGCTGCTTGACTATCAGAATGGATCGATATGTCACACTCTTGTAGTTTCTTTCTAGGTTCATTTCCACGCATCTTTCGATCGCAAGTATTTCTGCCTGAAAGACGCCCGGGAAGGAGCCTAACGATAATGAGTATCTGGTGCCAGGCCCAAATACTCCAGCGCCTGCTCCAATGGTGGTTTTTGAACCATCCGTATACCATCTAATGGTGTTTTCTTTGAGAGTTTGGATGGTGTATTCCCTTTCCCAGTCTCTCCTGTTATTTAGGATCATGGTGAAATTCTTTTTGATGCTTACTTTCATGATCATTTCGTCACTGGGAAGATTCGCTGGTGAGATGTATCTTGTCAGAGAGGACCAAGCTTTCTGATTTTTAATACTCTCATTGCCTGAACCTTCCTTAGATATTTTAAGAATTGCCTCTTGGGCAGATCTTTCTATCACCAGATGTAGAGGTGTGAGATCTGTAATGATCTCAAGTGTCCTAGTTGCGACACGTTCTCATAGCTCTAGTGATGCACACACAGGCAAGCCTTTGAACTTTGTCGAGGGTCTTCCTCGTGCTGTACTGACTTCCTTTTGTATACGTAATTGCTGGTCTCATAGAAGGGGAGATATCACTCCCCCTTGAGGTGTCCCCCGAGTGGTTTTAACTGAGGTGGTTTGATTCCCCACCGGTGTCTCAGCTATCCTCGTTGTCAACAACTCATACATCCATTTTACAATGGTTTCGTTCACTCCTCGCCTTTTTAGTGCTTCTTTGACAGACACATGAGTTGTGTTGTCAAAGGCCCCTGATATATCCAGGAATGCGCACATTGCGATTTCTTTGTTGTTCAGAGTTCTCTGGATGACTTCGGTCAGCTGAAACAGAGCTGTCTCAGTTGATCGACCCGCTCTGTAGGCATGCTGACATTTATGAAGTGGTATATTCTCCAGATTCTCTATTCTTATGTAGTTATCCACTACTTTCTTCATCGATTTGAGTAGAAACGATGTTAGACAGATGGGTCTAAAAGATCGGGAATCAGTCCCATCTTTTCCCTATTTTTGGTATGAAGGTTACCCTTGCCCTTCTCCATTTTCTAGGTATTAGACCCACTGCTAGACTGCTTCTTGTAATCTTCAACAGGCGAGGAAGAATCTCCTCTATCCCTTGCTGTAGTAGTGCTGCAAATATTCCATCCACTCCTGGTGATTTATATGGTTGAAAGGTACTTATTGCCCATTCCAACTGTTGTCTGGTAAATATTTTCTTAGCAATGTCCCAATCTTCGTTGCGAGATTTTTTGGTGTAGTTCATTACTATTTCTGTGCTTGTTGCTGGTTCACTACCTGGGAAGTGGGTTCTAAGAAGAAGAATCGATCGTTCCTCTTCACCTTCTGTGTATGATCCGTCTGGCTTTTTCAGCGACATTGTGGGGTTAGTTCCCCCATTTGCCATGACCTTTTGTAGTCTGGCCGCTGTGTGAGTGGAAGTGATCATTTTGCAAAATGCTTGAAAATTAAGCCTTTTGGCCTTCCTAATCTCTTTATTGTACTGAATAAGCTTCTCAGGGTACCCCTGCCAATTTCCGTCACGTTTGGCTCTATTAAAGAGCCGACGGACCTCTTTTCTGAGGTTTGACAGGTTCTGATTTCACCAAGGAGCATCCTTTTCTGAACGAGCTTTTGAGAGTGGGCAACTGGAATGAAAAGCTTCCATTATTGCCTCACTGATCTATTCGACTCTTTGTTCCAGGTCGTAGTGCGGGTGATTTACCCCATTCACTTCGACGTGTTCCAAATTGTCCTTTAGATTGGTCTTGTAAAGAGACCAATCAGTATTTCTAGAATTTCGGATTGTAGCAACCGAGGTGGTATTTCCCTCTATCCTAAATTCGATGATCCTATGGTCGGAAAGTGATGGCTCGCTCATCACCCTCCAATCTTTAACAATTGTTACGTCCAGGACCTCTTCTCTTGCTCTCGTGACAAAAGTGGGGGTTGTCCCCACGTTTAAGGTCTCAATGTTATTTGCTAAGAGATATTCTAATAAACACTCACCTTTTGCGTTGTTATTGGTGCTTCCCCACACGGTATTGTGTGCGTTGAGGTGAACCGTGATTGGAACAAGGTCCCGTGACACGTATTCTGAAACACAAATATATTTTATGTTATTTCTTATGATTACACAGGCACGCGGAGATACTTGCCTTTGACCATAAATCAATTTAGAATCCTTACATGCCAAACCTTTGATTTGGCCTTTTTTGTTGATCCATGGTTCTTGGATCAGTACAATATCCAGTTGTAGTGTAGCGAACAATCTTGCAATCACGGCTGCAGCTCCCTCCGTGTGATGCAGGTTAATCTGAGCTACATTCGTGAACGTGAAGGTGAATTATTATGGATGAGAGAGGCCGAGTTACTCAGTCTATTCATCCCCCTCCTTTCTCTCTCCCTGACCCTCAGCAACCACCATGGCAGTATCTCCCTCGGTAATCGAGCAGGTTTCTTGATCTCGAGTCAGACTCTCGACCCCCAGGCTACTCTGCCCAGTTTCTCGGGATGCAGAGGCAGTCTCCGCATTCTCAGTCATCCCAGCAGAGCCGGAGGAGATCTCGGGCTGACCCAAGGTCAAGCTTTCGCCTTTTTCTCCCTTTCCAGAGGTTCCGGATGTGGAGGGTATCTCCATGTCCTTTGGATCCTCCGCGGGATTCTTCTTTTTTCCCAGCCCCGAGACAGGGATACGCGCAAACCGGAAGTTTAACGGGTAACCTCCTGCCTTCAGAGCCTCCCCAGATTGGTGATCGATCCCAATCGTGAGGATAGTTCCCTGTTCCTCTTTTTTAGAGTTTAGGATCTTCCAAGCTGCAGTACTGAGGTTGGAGTTCTGAACCTCGCCAAGTTGGAGGATCTTCTCCAGTTTCGTGTCTTGGCTTCTTGGGAAGAACACCGTTATGGTGACCGGCTTTGGGATGTCGTCTCCACTTCGAGCTACCAATTCGGGTCCTTCCCAAGAGTTTAATTTTGGCGCTGACCTCATGAGCCAGTCTGCCGATTCTTGTGACCCACAGTCCACCACAACGGAAATGGATACCTGAGAAGTGGATTCCCTGCTCTTTGCTCTGGCACAGCTCTTCCACCAGAGTGTCTTCCAGTGTGGAGAGCTGCTCTGCTTTCAGGATGACCCCAGGATAATCCTTGGGCATTATTCCCACCCTAAAAGCCAGAGAGATACTAACAAACTCTTGATATTGTTGGGATGTGGGGATAAAATGAGATGTCAAAGTAAAGTGTACTTTATATGATGCAAAATATCCAGAAAATTACATTTCACAGGATACTGTTTGTAAGATCTTCCACAAATTTGAAAAACATGGTACAGTGAAGGACTTACTCAGAAGTGGCCGGCCACATGTTTTAGAAGATGAAAAATTGATCATTACCTTATCTCTTCAGGAAGATCCACACTTGTCAACAGTTTCATTGGCCAAAAATTATGCTGCGTCTAGACGAACGATTGAGAGGTTTTTGAAACCAGAAAAATACCAGCCATATAAGGTATATCTTGTCCAAGAGCTTTTGGAAGATGATTATGAAAGGCGTATGCAATTTTGCGAGGACAGTATGATGCGAAGTGACGAGAATAATGGGTTTCCCCTTAATATACTCTTTTTGGATGAAGCTGCTTTTTCTTCAAATGGAGTATTTAACAGGCAAATTTCACCAAAAATAACCAAAAATGTAGTATATCTGGATTCAGAGGACCCGCTGTACTCGCTCTAGTCAGCTGAAAATCAATAGGGTACATCTGTGAGACACATGTGTACACTCCAGAGACTGTAATCGTGCTAACAACCCGAAATTTCTCCAAAAAGTCCCAAAAATGTGACACTTCAGGTATATTAGCACCCGTTGTACTAGCTCTGGTGAGCTAAAAATCAATAAGGTTCATCTATTAGACGCCCTGAATAATATTCAATCATAAAATTGGTCACTTGTATACACTCTGGAGGCTGTATTGTGATAACAAACTGAAAATTCTCCAAAAATGACAAAAATTTGGTACTAGAAGTACCATAGCACCCGCTGTACTGGCTTTAGTGTGCTGAATATCAATAGAGTTCATCTTTGAGACGCCCTGAATAATATACAATCATAAAATTGGTCAATTGTATATACTCCGGAGGCTGCATTGTGCTAACAAACTGAAATTTTTCAAAAAATGACAAAAAGATCGTACTTAAAGTACTATAGCACCTGTTGTTCTGGCTCTGGTTAGCTGTAAATCAATAGGGTTCATCCGTGAGATGTCCTGGATAATATTCAATCATAAAATTGGTGACTTGTTGGACTCCGGCGGCAGTATCGTGCTAACAAACTGAAAATTCTCAAAAAATGACAAAAATGTCGTACTTCAAGACTCTTCAAGTATCATAGCACCCGTTGTACTGGCTTTAGTGGGCTGAATATCAAGAGAGTTCATCTTTGAGACACCCTGAATAATATCCAATCATAAAATTGGTCACTTTATATACTCCGGAGGCTGCATCGTGCTAACAAACTGAAATTTCTCCAAAAATGACAAAAATGTCGTACTTAAAGTACTATAGCACCTGTTGTTCTGGCTCTGGTAAGCTGAAAATCAATACGGTTCATCTGTAAGATGTCCTGAACAATATTCAATCATAAAATTGGTGACTTGTTGCACTCTGGAGGCTGTATCATGCTAACAAGACATGTAACGAAAAGTGGCCGACGACGACATACACACAGAATTTTTTTCTAAAAACCGTTTTTTCGTGTTGTTCTTGATGGAAAACGTAAAAACAACTCAAAAAAAATTTTCAAAATTCCAACCTTTTTTGGGGCAAACCAATACTTTTCTTGCATATTGGATAGGTTGGGTGGAAAAGTAAAAAAGTTGGGTCCAACGTAAAATTAATTCACGTGTTTCGCCGTTTTTTTTAAGTTACTGGTTGAACAGTAATAAGTTTATTCTGGACTTTCACACAACTCTGCATTTTTTCCACTTTTTTGTGGTTTCCAGTTTGTTTCATATTCTTTCAATCATTTATTGTTTTGTTTAATAGAAAATATTAAACAATTTTGATTTCTTTTTTTAGGTTTCTGTACCTGATAATCTTTTTATTAATTACTTGTCTAGAATACATAGAGATGAAGATTTCAATTTTATTTTAACTGGCATTACTCGCTTATTAAATAATCCCTTAGTTCAAACGTATTTACCAAATTCAACAAAGAAAGTTCATTTTCATCAAGAATTATTGGTATTTTTTTGGAAACTGTGTGATTACAACAAGGTAAGTACTCTTGTAATTAACTTTGTCAAGTATCAATTCATTGTTTCTTTGCAGAAATTTTTGTACTACGTATTAAAGAGTAGTGATGTTTTGGAAGTGCTGGTTCCTATTTTATATCATCTTAATGATTCCAGAGCTGATCAGTGTAAGTTTATTTTAATCAAGAAATAATTACTTAAAATTAATAATATTAAAATTTTAAGTTTTGTTATGATCTTCAACAAGATAGATGACATTGTCCCTGATTTTTAATCTGCAGCTCTCTTGTTATCAATTTCTCTATTTCATTGCACTAAGTAACTTTCATGATAATCAAATCTTAATTCTTATTCGCATGAGGGTTCTTTTTGTTTGAAGAACAGAATTTATTTTGGTCCTAACAGCTATCAATCTGCTAAATTATTTTAGTTATCTATTCTCATAACAAATTTAAAAAAAGCTAATGTCATTACTCTAACATTAGAACACAACTCAAGTTTTGAACTACAGAAAAATGTGTTTTTTTAGCTCGAGTCGGCCTTATGCATATTGGAGTATTTATATTACTTTTGCTTTCTGGTGAACGGAATTTTGGAGTTCGTCTTAACAAACCATATACAGCGACAATACCCATGGACATTCCAGTATTTACAGGAACTCATGCAGATCTGTTAATAATAGTATTTCATAAAATTATTACTACTGGACATCAACGGTTACAGCCATTGTTTGATTGTCTACTTACAATTTTAGTTAATGGTAAGTTTTTTTATAGCTAATCTACAGCGAAGTTTTTTTTTATAATAAAACATATTCTGTCTTTATTCCTATATTCAGTTTTAGAAAATATAATACTGAATATAAATTTAAGCCAAAATGTTTTGTAACTTTTCGAAATATTCTACAGAAATTGAGTTCAATTTCAACTTGTGACACGTTTCGCTAACACAGTAACTTTATCAAAAAGTGTAGGTATAATGATTTTTTTTTAATTTATACAGTGCATTAATAACGGAGAATGGATGTGTATTTGGTGAACGTTTGCAGCTACAAAGTACTTTGTCCTTGAAGGATTGTATTATAGCGGCTAAGCAAGCAGAAATCCAAGCGACTCAAACACGAGAATTACCGAATCAGTATCAGCAAATAGCCAAGGTCGGAGTTCAACGCATGGACTGAAGCGACGTTGCCGGATCAGTCCAGAGAACTGAAAATACCAGGAAAAAGAATATTCAAAGGAAAAATTGTATGTTTTGCGGACAGTCACCTCATGTAAGGGAATTATGTCCAGCAAAACAATCGCAGTGTAACAAGTGCAAAAAGTTAGGGCATTGGGCCTCCGTATGCCTGTCCAGTAAAAATTCAATTCCATAGCGCCTGAAAGAATTTCATCATTCACTAAGTTTCCAGAACCGACAAATAAAACAGAGTTATTGCAATTGTTAGGAATGATAAATTTTTCAACAACCGTTCTGAAATTTTAGAACCCCTTACTTCCTTATTAAAGAAAAACGTTACCTTTCTATGGGATACTCCTCAAAAACAGTCATTTGCAAAAATAAAAGAACTATTGCAAAATAGCCCTTGCTTAGCTTATTTTGACCCTTCAAAGCAAATTTCGATTTCAGCTGATGCTTCATCATTCGGACTTTGAGCTTGCTTAATTCAATCAAATGAAGGTAACAAAGAAGTTGTTGCTTATGCCTCTCGCTTCCTCTCTCCCACAGAAAAAAGGTATGCACAAATAGAACGGGAAGCACTAGCACTCACTTGCGCCGCAGATAACTTCCAAGAATATGTCACGGGTATACCCATAATTTTTTAAACTGATCACAAGCCGCTAGTCCAAGTTTTAAAATCAAAGCCTATCGATGAACTTACACATCGCTTACAAAGATTCAGAATCAGATTAATGAAGTATGATTATGAAATACATTATACTCCGGGTAAAGAATTAGTCGTTGCCAATGCGCTCTCACGAAATTTTTGTGAAAATAGCAGCTACCCTAATGAAGACGAATTAACAAGCGAAGTGGAAGCTCATGTCGACCTTATAGTTAATTCAATTCAGGTAAAACCTTATTTCATTGACGAAATCAAAAATGAACAAAATAAAGATCTTATTTGTATTAAACTAAGAGAATATTGTATTTCTGGTTGGCCTGAAAAAAATAAAATTGAAGACTATTTAAGACCCTATTATACTTACCGGTTTGAGTTATCCTTTGCCCATGATTTATTAATAAGAAATGCCAGGATTTTTATTCCTAAAAGTTTACAGTTACGATGCTTGGAATTTATTCACCAAGGCCACTTGTGTATTGTGAAATGTCGCGCACGAGCAAAAGCATCTGTTAGGTGGTTAGGTTTGTCCACCCAAATAGAAAATTTGGTACGAAACTGCCCTAGATGCATTGAACATAGGACAAATCCTGTAGAACCATTTATGAAGGATATGTTTCCTGAACGTCCTTGGCAAAAAATTTCTTTAGACTTATTTAAAACTAACTCCTGGTACTCAATTGTTACTGACTATTATTCGCGGTTTTTTTGAAATTTTCAAGTTAACTGCTATTAAAAGAACTTTTCAGTCGATACGGGATTCCAGAGGTAGTGCGTTCGGATAATGGTCCACAATTTAGCACCCAATTTAGAATATTTGCTTCTTAATTTGATTTTAAACATATTACGAGTAGCCCTTATTTCGCCCAATCAAATGGGTGTATAGAAGCTGCTGTTAAAGTAGCGAAAAATTCTCTCAAGAAAAATGAAGATCTTAGTTTAGCTTTATTATCTTACCGAACCACACCCCTTGAGTGTGTATTTTCTCCTTCGGAATTATTAATGTACCGCAAATTAAGGTCTCCCTTGCCAGTTATTCCAGAGTTATTAAATAAACATATTAATACTGAATGAGTTTTTGAAAAGGAGAGTAAAGCTAAAGAAAAATCGGCTTATCAGTTTAATAAAAGACACCGGACCAGATCTTTACCTGATTTGTCTGTAGGAGATAGTGTTTGGGTGATTGACTTGAGGTTATATGGCAAAGTCGTTTCAATTTTAAATGAACCGAGATCCTATATGATAGAAACAAATTCTGGAAACTATAGGAGAAACTGTTATGACCTTATTCCAGCACCTTATCATACAGAACCTAATATTACTCCAACACTGCTTTTTCCTGACAATGATTTTATTACTCATAAAAGTGAATGATCGTGTGGGGAAGATAGTGATGGGAAAAATTGTGTGGAAAATCGGGAATAGGTTGATAGGGAATCGGTTTGTGAGAAAGAGGAAAATAGGACAGTCCTTCCTACAGAAACGGAACCTTCACTTTCCAAAAGAATTCCTAGACGCCCCGCATATTTAAAAGACTATGTATTATCATAAAATCTATCTTTAAAACTTGCATTTGTAAAGAGGGAGATGTTCTGTCAGCTGATTGTATTATCGCACTATCTGGCAACTCTGCCAGTGAGTTTGAGTAGGGAGCAATGGGAGAACAGCTGACAGTCAGATCACTCTGGGATGAGGGGTGATATTGAGAATCATATGTTAAATGGTTCCTAATAAAACATTTGAATACTATTTGAGATATTTAAGTGTATGAACCCTAGTAACAATAATTACTAACAGAACAGTTTTATATTTAGTTCTTTGTGGTAATTATTAATATTTAATGGGACTGTCAAAAGTTTGTGTATCATACTATTGAAAGCTGCTAATTTATGACTGAATGGGTGGACCGAACTATTATGATTGTAATGTCTGTATGTGATGGTTTAGGAAATATAAAAAAATCATGTTCATTATATATATTTGAAATTGTAAGATCTAAAAAGTTTATAGACTTATTTGTTCAAGTTCTCCAGTAAATTTGATATTATTATGAATTGAGTTAATGTAAGTAATGAAACTGTCTAATCGTCTTGTTCTACCGGTGAAGCTAGCTAAAATGTTGTCCACATATCGGTGCCAGTACATAAATTTTTTACTAAATGGGTGTTTATGAATTATTTTTTCTATATTATTCACGAAAATTTCCGCTAGTAGGGGGCTGAGGAGGTTGCCCATAATCAAACTATCTTTACTGATATAAACCTCTCCATCGAAATGAAAATAATGTTGATTTAAAAATACACTTTTAATAAAGTTATGACATCAGAGTGAACTATTGGATTAACATTATTGTACGAGAGCAAGTTATCAATAAGTTACTGTGTTAGCGAAACACGTCAGAAGGTTAAATTCAACATTAGTTCAAATATAATGAAGTTTTAAACAAATCAAATTGTTTTATTTCATTGCTATTCTAAAGAAGTTCACTTTACACAAAAGTGAGAAAAGTTCAAGAATTGTATGGGATCTATTTATAGCAAAACATCCAAAAAGACCTGATACCATTCATAGAAACTGTTCACTACTTTGTTAAATAATAGTTCAGAAGATTGCGTTGACAAATCACAGCAGAAATACTTGAAACATTGAGCTTTTTGATATTTCCACATCTTTTCTATGGAAAAATCGAGAAGAATCAAATATTCTAATGATCAATTACAGTGAAACGAGAATATGGTTGAAATATTTTTGAAAACATTTATGCAAAATTTACTTAATGACTTAAAAATTCTCAATTCAAACGTCTTTTGTGTCTATTGTATTTAATTAGATATTGGTAGAATTGAAAAATCTGTCTATACAATTTAATGTATGTAGCATATAACACAAGGATCAATATATTTAATGTTGATGACCACACACAGTTCATTCAGAGACAAAAAAACTTTATTACACTTAAAATATGGTCATTGATTTAACTACTACTATGTATAATATTGTTTCTTTGTTTTAGTTTCACCTTACTTAAAAACACTATCAATGGTTTCGAGTACCAAACTGCTTCACTTATTGGAAGCTTTCAGTACGCCGTGGTTTCTGTTTTCTGCATCCTCTAACCATCATTTAGTATTTTTCCTTCTGGAAATTTTTAACAATATCATCCAATACCAGTTTGATGGTAATTCTAATCTTGTTTACACAATTATTAGAAAACGACATGTATTCCACAGTCTAGCTAATTTACCAAGTGACTACAGCGCCATTACCAAATCAATTAATAAAAAAACCAAGAAAAAAATGTCTACTTCTATAAGTCACGAAAATATCACTGAACAGGCGATGGAAGGATCTCGTCCTGCTCTTCCAGCAGAACCGGGAACGTTGAAAGCAACTCTCCCTGATACACCACAGATTGCACAGATGACAGAAAGAGAATCCGCACATCCGTCAATACAACAAGCAGATGGTTTAACGTTGACCAATGGAATGTCGACTTTAGCTGTAAATACACCTTCCAAGACAGCAGTTACCCTAGGAAATAGTAGAGAAGTACGTTTGTTATATAATGTACAAAACTATTCTTAAGATTAACATATCAACTAGTTAATTATGATACATAGAATTTTACAGTACACATTCCGTTACTGTTCATTTTGACTGAATGAATTCTGGGATAAAAATTTTATTTACTTTCAAAATTTTTAATTTTAGATTAACACCAACGAAGCAACCGACTTAGAAGAATCTCGAAGTTCATCTCCATCTGGAGGATTCAATAGGGCTGTGAATGCGGTAAGCATGTTTTTAACATTATTTTTATTAACCAATAGTACAATATTCGATCCATCTTTTCAGGGCCGATCCGTGCCGGGGGTGCATGGCACCCGGGCGGCAAAAGGTCTCTAAAAAAAATAACAGAACCCCAACATGCAAAAAATATTTAGTCGCAAAGTGTGTTTCTTTGATAGCGGCATTTTTCCGAAATATTGTTTTTGTTATTATTACAACAATACCAAAATAGTGCGTTGAGCGTTGGGGCGAATCGGGCGGCGTAAAAAAGATAATAAATAGGTAAAAACGACAGAATATACTAATAGATTAGTTAAATAAAGGGATCTCGGCTCGCGGCTTTTCTTTTGGCTTTTGACTCTTTACCGACTTTGAGAATGTGGTATTTTTTTTCTAATGCCGTGTTTTCGTGTTTATCTAAGTTTGCATTTGCGTAGCCATTTTTTAACTTTTTTAATTTAAGTTATTAGTTGAAAACCAAAGAGTAAAGATTGCGATATTACGAATTAGGGAACGAGATCAGTGTCTATTTGATTTATTTTTATTTAGTGATTGTGAACGGACTGAACGGTAGGTATTAATTATTTTATATTAGTTCAATTCTTATGCATTTTTTTTAATGAAAAAAATAATGTTTTCAATTTTTGCCAAAATTTTTAATGATAGTTTAATTATTTAGATGTCTGATGGTCGAAAGAGACTTTCTGATTGACAATACCGAAAAAGAAAGTTAGAAAAAGAGGAAGACAAAAAACGATTAGCTGGATCATTAAAAAAATTTTTTGTGTCCACGAGCAATAAAGAACTACAACCTTCATATAGCCATGACCCACATGTTCAATATTTTGAGTCAAACGAGGACAAAGAAGAACGACTGAAAAAATTGCAAGAAAATAAATCGTACGCCGAAGCGCCCGAAGTAGGGGAAAAGGACACGCTGGATCAGGCTACAACGAACACGCCCACGCCAGCAAATACACAAACTGAAGTTAGTTAAGATATTCTTAAGGTAAATTAGGAATTATTAAATGATCCAGCCTGTTGGCCTTAGGTATTAACAGATAATATTAGAATATAAATTTTAGATTTAGGACCAGTACAACTAAAAAATATTGTATATCCAGTAAATGATTCAAATAGATCTTTTAGCGCCACCTATTTCGAATAAAAATTAACTAATAATGAAAAAGTTCCTAGAACGTGGCTTGTTTATTCAAAATCCAAAAATTCAGTATACTGTATTTGTTGTAAATTATTTAAAGTATCTGTTAATAGTTTTAACAATTATAATGTCTACAGTGACTGGCAACATTTGACTCGGAATTTAGAAAGGCATGAAACAAGTAAGGGGCAGACAAAAACAAAGAGAAGCATGGAGAATCTATTGCCAGGAAATCGAGGATTTCCCCCAAGCAGCTAGACTCCAAAAAGCTCTCTCAAAAGATCCCCACCGTCATATCGGTATACTAACCAAAGAGGATGGCACAAAAACTGCCAACCGAAAGGAACGCCTTCAATTATTGATGTCAACTCACTTCCCGGACTCCAAAATCACAAATTCGGTAGCCTGGGAGGATGAGGAGAATCATCACCCGACGGACGACGACTGTCGTATATCACGTCAGATCGTCGACTCGGACAAACTGAGGTGGCCCGTCTCAGGCTTCTCCCCCTTTAAATCCCCGGGAACAGACGGCATTTATCCAGCCCTACTTCAGTGGGGCCTGGATGACCTAATGCCGCACCTGGTAGGAATCCTCAGATCCTCACTGGCACTGAGGTATATTCCAAAAGGTTGGAGAGAAGTCAAAGTCGTGTTCATACCAAAACCAGGAAGAATGGCCATTCCATCCCAAAAGCATATCGACCCATTAGCCTCACATCGTTTTCATTGAAGACTTTGGAGAGGCTGTGCGAACGATACATAAGAGATGTGGTGATAACACGAAATCCACTGCATCCAAATCAACATGCATACACTCCAGGGAAATCCACCGATTCGGCTCTTCATCTCGTAGCGGGCCGCATCGAGAGATCGTTGGAAAATAAGGCGTCCACCCTGGGTGTATTCATAGACATAGAAGGAGCATTTGATAGTACCACTTTTCGTAAAATAACAAATGCACTTTCCAACAAAAATATCCCCCAAACCATAAATGGCTGGATATATAACATGCTCTCAAAAAGAGCGATAACAATCAGTGTGGATGATGTAACCATCAGAGGCTTGGTTGTAAAAGGTTGTCCACAGGGAGGAGTGCTCTCGCCACTACTGTGGAACATGGTCTTAGACTCCTTGGTCAGCCACCTCAACGAAAGTAAATTCTACACAATAGCATACGCAGATGACCTAGTGATACTGCTAACAGGAAGATTCGCGGAGACACTCTGCTCTTTAATGCAAGAGGCCCTCAATATCATAGAACAATGGTGCAGGGACCATTCGCTGTCAATAAATCCAAAAAAGACAGAGATGGTTCTTTTCACGAAAAAAAGGAAGCTTGCAAAACATCAAGCCCCAAAGCTCCTAGATACCAAACTTAATTTCTCTTCAGAGGTGAAATATTTAGGGGTCACCTTTGACAGTAAGTTAACGTGGAACTCTCACTTAGAAAACAGAGTTGAAAAAGCATATATTTGTTATGAGCTATGTCGTAGAACCATCGGCCGCACCTGGGGAATGTCACCTAGAGTTGCTGCCTGGATCTACACTGCCATCATCAGACCTATGTTAACGTACGGCGCGATTTCCTGGGGAGCTAAAGCAAACCAGCTGACAGTCGTCCGTAAACTGGATCAAATCCAAAGAACAGCATGCCTCAACACTACAGGAGGCATGAGAACCACACCAACAAGAGCTATGGAGTTAATCCTCGGTCTCACTCCCCTTGACATATACATCAAGGAGGTTGTTTTGATGACCATGACACGTCTACGCTCTACTGGTATACAACCTGATGTAGGATCCGGTAAACTGAGACGTAACTTGTGGCATGAGGCCCTCAGGGAGGTCCCACTGCTGCAGGCCAATACGGACTCGATTCCACCGCGATATGCCTTCCAAAGGCCCTACAAGGTAATCTTTAAAAACAACGAACAAGACCCAACGGAAGAAGACGCAATCCGCATCTTGACAGATGGGTCTAAATCTAATGTGGGTTCAGGATGTGGAATTTTCTCCAGACCCCTGAATCTAAACATAAAATGGGCAATGGGCTGCAATGCAAGTGTTGCTCAAACAGAGCTCACTGCTATCTGCATCGCTGCAAAAGAGATTACCAAAAGGAAAGCCACAGGTAATAACATATACATCCTTACGGACAGTAGACAAACACTACTAGCCCTGAACAGACCACGTATTACATCAGGCCTAGTACTAGATTGCCACATGGCCTTAATCGAAGCCTGTAACAACTACACGGTCACTTTAGGCTGGATTAAGGGCCATGAGAAATCGAAAGGAAACCGCATTTCAGACTCGCTAGCCAGGAAGGCAGCCTCCCAAAAGCTTTTGGGACCTGGCACTTTCGTTGGTCTTTCGGCGTCAGCGACGGTCGACCTATTAAAGGAACACTCCCTTAATAAGTTTAAGGGTAGATGGGACGACGCAGAAGGCTGCAGGCTTGCCAAGGAACTGCTACGATATCCGGACAGCAAAGCAGCCAAAAAATATATGTGACTATGAACAGGCGGAACCTACGAACAGCCACGGGTATTCTGACTGGTCACTGCCACCTACGAAAACACCTCCACAGACAGGGTCTCTCTGACACCCCACTTTGTAGAGGATGTGAGCAAGAAGATGATACTGTCGAGCACATTCTTTGTGAATGTCAGCCACTCTCTCATCTTAGGTTTCATGTATTCGGCGAGCACAGGCTAACACACGCCAATATGAGGGAACTTAATTCAGGCGACGTTATCGCCTACTTCAGAGAAGTAGGCTGGATGACGAGCTAGAATGAAGTTTTGAACCTCAGAAGGATGCACAATGGGCCAATTGTAGCCTAAGTGCTGTGGGGTCTACCCACCCTTCCAACCTTTACAGATACAGAAGTAAGGGGCATTTTGAGAGTGTTAGAAAATGGGTTGATTTGAAGGAATCAAGGCTTTACTGTCGACTCTTTTAATCAAAATTTAATTAAAATGGAAAATAAAAGATGGACTTGTATTTTAGAAAGAATTATATCTGTCATACAGTTTTTAGCAGGACAAAATTTAGCTTTTACGGGCCAACACTCGAACACTTTTCGAAAAAGGTAACGGCGATTTTTTGAAACTTATTGAGACAATTGCAAAATTTGATAACGTAATGGCCGAACATATTGATAAGGTTCAAAAAGACAGCAAAAAAATGCCACACTATTTGGGCGATAAAATACCATATGAATTAATTTTCCTAATAGGAGAAAGAGTAAAGAGAACTATTATTGAAACCTTAAAATGTTGCAAATATTTTTCAATTATTCTTGATTGTACACCTGACGTTAGCCACCAAGAACAGATTCGTTTTCGTTAATGACAATTCAAAAAGTATAGAAATTCGAGAACATTTTTTTAGGATTTTGCTCAGTCACAAATACTACTGGCCAGGGATTATCTGATTTTTTATTGAATTATTTAAAAGAAATGGATATTAATATTGCTGATATGAGAGGTCAGGGTTGTTATGATAACGGTGCCAATATGAAAGGCAAACACAATGGTCTACAAAAAATGTTTTGGATATCAATCTAAGAGCCTTTTTCGTACCTTGTGCGGCACATAGCCTTAATTTAGTCATTAATGATGTGACAAAAAGCTCTCTTGAAGTAACACATTTTTTTAACATTATTCAGGAAATATATGTCTTTTTTCGGCCTCAACCTATCGATGGCATATTCTTATGAAATAACTTCCTAAGCTAACAGTTAAGCCACTATCTGATACTTGATGGGAGAGTCGAATTGATGCTATCAAAACCTTAGATTTGAATTAGAAAAAGTGTATGATGCTTTGTTTGCCCTCTATAGTGATGATTCTAGAGATAATGACACAAAAAATCTTGCAATGTCCCTAATTAATAAAATAAAATGTTTTAAATTTATATGTTCCTTAGTTGTCTGGTACAATATTTTGGCAAAAATAAACATAGTAAGTAAGATAGTGCAAAAGTCTAGCGTTATTTTGCCAGAAGCTCTGCGAATGTTGAAAGAAATTAAAATATTTTTAACCAAAATTAGATCTAAAAATGGTTTTATAGACATGCTTAATGAGGCCAAAAAAATTGCCGAAGAAATAGACTCCGAAATTTGTTTCCCAGCTGTTCAGTTAGTTAGACGAAGGAAAAAAAAGATTTTTTTTGAATATGAACATGAACCCAGAGCTAAAGTTCAAAGTAAATTTTTATTTTTTTATACTCAATATTGAAATTTCAATATTAGATGAAAGATTTAAAGATTTCGAAAAACACAATGACTCTTTGGCTTTAAAATAATTTAGGTGCAGTAACTAAAAATGAAATAATGGAATATTGCAAGAACTTACAAATTAAATTAACTGATTCAGAAACAGGAAGTGTCGATATAAGTGCAATTAATCTTTGCAACGAAATTGATACACTGTCAATTCATATTATTGATAAAAATAATATGTCGGCCAAAGAAGTATTAACATATCTCGTCATTAATGATTTAAAAGGAATATTCTCTAATTTATTTGTAGCCTTACGAATATTTTTAACCATGCCGGTCACTGTGGCACATGGGGAGCGATCATTTTCGAAACTAAAACTTATTGAAACCTACTTAAGATCAAATATGAGCCAATCGAGGCTTACAAATTTAGCAGTAATTAGTATCGAGGAAGATATTTGTATCAGTATAGATGTTACAGATTCAATTAAAGCATTTGCTTTAAAGAAGGCAACATTTAACATGCATCTAGGAATATATTTTTGTTATTTTTTCGTTTTGTTTTGATTTTTTCTTTTCTTTTACTACCTTAAGAATGTAAATTTTATTTTCATTACGTTTTTATATATTTGTCAATAAATAATGTTGAAAAATGTGTTTTTATTAATTTTCCCAATCTGAAATGTAAACAGTAGGTGCGTCATACATACACCTCAAAATCGGCTTTGAATTATCCAATTACTCATATCTCCGATAAGATCTAGACACATTTGCTAGATAGAGACGATTTTTACTAATGAATATTTTCCCGGCGAAGGTAGGCGGCATATTTTGTTCTTGCACCCGGGCGGCGGGTACCCTAGGCTCGGCCCTGCATCTTTTGTACTCTGATATCAGTTTGTAACTTTATTAAAATCATCCCCCGTGGGTAAATTGTGACACTTTTTTTATTTTATTTCAGAGAAATAGTTTAAGAGTAAGTGCACCAAATTATAATCAAAATGATCAATGGGTACCAACAAGCGAGTGGGTGCATTCTTGGAAAAGTAAATTACCTTTACAGACAATCATGAGACTGTTACAAGTCTTAGTGCCTCAAGTTGAAAAAATATGCATAGATAAGTGAGTAAAATTAAATACATTCATAAATAGCAGGTAATGTTTAGTCAAAAAGAGGAACGTTATTGCGGAACATTACTCAAATTACCTAGGTGTTGAAAAATTACAAAGATTACAGATGTTTTTATTTTACACCACTTCATTTCATATGTCTATACAAACAAATTACCATTTCTAATCCGTGGACTATGGTTTCTACCTATGAGTCTCAGCCCAGTAACATGCCTTTTCATTCAGAGTCAGTAATCTGAACTGAAAAGCAGGTATCTGTTTGTTGCAAAATCACATATCGTATCAGTGGATACAGGGAATCGTTGCATAGTGACGTATCAAATATAGTAGTAGTAGACTTTATTTAGGAAGCCTAATATACAATATATAGTTGTGAATACATATAATTAATATAAACATAAATACAAATGAATAAATAAATAATTTTCACAGTACGTCATGCATTATAATTTCATATATTCTAATAATAATTTTTTAAATACTTTTAAAGAACCTACATTTTTTATTTCATCAGGTACATTATTGAAGCATTCTAGACCTTTAAAGAACAACGAATTCATACCACTCTTGAAATTTGTTCGAGATATGTGAAATGCATTACATGTTCTTGTGTTATATGAATGAATCTTACTATTTCGAATTAAATATCTGCTAAGATAGGCTGGTTGAATTCCACTCATAATTTTGAAAATACAAATCATACTCAAGTAGTACAGTCTTTTGTGTACCGGCTGCCACTGTAGGGTATTTAACATAAACTCAACAGGGGTATATTCGTTGCACCTCAAAATAATTCTCATTCCCTGATTTTATAATTTTTGCATTTGTGCTATTTGATTTCCGTTGAATAGATACATAAATGTGGCACAGTAGTCAAAGTGTGGCCCTATTATGCAATTGTAACAAGTTAACCTAGCAAAGGTTGATAGAGATTTCGAAATTCGAGAGAAAAAATACAATTTTTTACATATTTTTCTAATGGTATATTCGGCATGCTTATTCAAAGTTAACTGATGATCTATAATAAATCCTAAGTATTTAATTTCATTTACAATTGCGAGCTGGCTATTAAATATGCTGATATCAACAGTATTAGTATCATTCATTGATTTGAAATCGCTGCCTTAGATTTATTAACATTCAATTTGAGTTTATTCACTTGTAGATATATTTCGATATTCTTTAAAGATACATTGATATTTTGTACAGCTTCTTCTAAATCACAGTTTCTAGTATATATAAGGGTATCATCAGCAAATAAATTAATATGGTGTGAACCAGGTACATATTTGATATCAATCATATAGATAATGAACAGCAATGGCCCCAAAACACTTCCTTGTGGTACACCTATTTCATTTATAATTCGATCTGATATTACATCACAAACTTTTGTCCTTTGGCTTCTTTGATCCAGATAACTATCTAACCAGTTTGAATATTTTCCATTTACACTATAATACTCCAATTTATTAATTAAAGTTTTTCTGTTGATCGTTTCGAAAGCACGTTTGAAATCTAGAAATACCGCAACAATATATTCTTTCGTATCAATACTTTTTTTCCACTCGGTAACTATTAGTTGTAACCCTGTTTCACATGAGTGATTCTTGCTCAAACCCGACTGATTTTCTATGAATAAATTATTTTCATTAAAGTATGTAACTAGTTGATCATATACTGCGAGTTCCAGTACTTTTTCAAGTGTTGGAAGACTGTTAATTGGACGAAAATTACTTGCATCACTTGTATTATTTACTTTCGGAATTTGAGTTACTGTACTAATTTTGTATTGGTCAGGAAACAATCCTGTGGTCAAGGAAGTATTTATAAAGTTCAATATTACATGCCCAGATACATTGAAAGTTTCCTTTAAAAATTTACTATTGATTATTTCACTTTTATTTACTTTGTCAAGAGAAAATAATATTTTATGTAAGGTTATCATGGTTATTTCTTTGAATTGATTCAACCTACTGTTTATGGGTTCATAGTTATTTGGTGTCCATACCTCCTCACAATATATGCTATTTCATATTTCAATTACACTATTTACAAAATATTCATTAAAATTATGGGCAATCTCTCTTCTCTATTAGAGATGGGTAACACTGTGTGGTGCGGCACTTTTGTGTTAACACAGTGTACTGTGTCGAGTGTGTTGACACTCTTATATGACACACATAGCACACCCACTCTTTTGTAACACAAGGTTCGAATTTCAAGAATGGTGTGGGCGTGCCAAACTGTGCCGTGTGCCTCTGCAACACCACAGGCACGGAACATCCGTGCCACAAACAGCTAGCTAATATTTATGTTGCGTTTGCGTTTATGTGTTGAGCCTTGTTGCGAAATCGAATGCGTGTCGGGAGAGATCGCGAGGTGGCCAACCAATAAGAGAGCAGTCTTGTACAGAATGATTACATATTAGGTGAAAATAACGGAGAACGTAGGCAACTGGTAATTACGTAAATGTGGTTGCTTACATTTAGGGTAGATAACAGAGGAACTTAATGTATCAGATTGTGGTTGTATTTGCTCTGCGGAATCAGAATCATCATAAGTCGCAGATTCTGGGAATGGCTGCCTACGAATTTGGTGCGTGATATGTTTTGTTTTATATGCCGCGGATATGTCGATTTATTTTTAACATATATTTCTCCACAAAACAAACATTTTACTTTGTCCTTAGTTTCCTCGGAAAAATGAGTCCAGAGATCAGTTTTTTTAGGGGCCATGATACAATATTGCCAGCAAGTTCTCTACTTAAATCTACAACAGTAATACTGACATAATTGAATGAATGTTACTAATATTCTTACCTTCAATTTCTAGTTTTTAAAGAAATATCGATGGCCTAGAATCAATACCTCGTAAGTACACTTTTTTTGAATTTTAAGGTTTTAGCGCCACTGTATTGTTGTAAGTCGTTTCTACATCCTGGCAATAGCTCTTAACTGCCAGACCAATAAAAATGCTTCAATTTGTCACGTGCCAATACCTCGCGTGCAAATGTTAAATGCAATTGCTCGTAAGCGCCAGATTGCTAATGGCCGTTTCTGTCACCCAGTGTTTTGTGGTGTTTTTTGTGAAGTGTTTATTATACAGGTAAGTTTATTAGATTACTACCAGCTAATTGTAATTTTTGTTACCTTAGAATGTTTGTTCAGTAAAAAAATTTGAGAAAGATAGTGATTTACTTCTAATTATATCAATTTATTTATGACTTGTACATAAGAGATATTGGTTTAATGAATAATTTGAGTACTTACGTGGTATTACCAATTATTTATTAGGTTAGATTTTTGTTTATTATTAATACCTATAACTTAAACCAAATGAAAACTGAAAATTATTAACCTACTCGTCATATTATGGTATTTGCCAGAAATTTAATTCATTATATTATTACAGAATGAACAGTCGCGCAAGCCGAATGGTATTAATGGCTCTCGAGTCCAATAAAAAATCACCACCCCCATCGAAAACATCAAAAGCATAGAAAAATACTCCGTTTCTAACTTGCCAATCCAATTTGATGATGGATTTATTTTAGAAAATTGTGAAAATAATTTGGAGTTCGAAGGAATGCAGGTTCCTGAAGTTATGACAGCACAAAGTGTTGACATTTTCGAAACCAATCTCTGTTCTGAAGACACTAACGAAGTAGAACTCGCATCCAGCCTACGAGTTGAAAACGTGGAGACGTTTGAAATAGAAATCAATGATGATTCTGGGAAAGAGGTTGAAGACGATACCGACGAAGAATACGTAATTGAATATGGTAAAGAATCATCTTCTTCCACATCAGAAGAAGAAGCGGAAGAAAATGCGCCGAAAGAAGCAGAAGATGATCCGGTAGTAAATACGGAAGTGGAAGGTTCCCAAAATCTAAAAAGGAAACGATCACGCAAGCGTTTTGTAAATAGGTCCCAATGGAAGCGCAATAATAATAAATACAAACGGACGAAAGGGCAGGCTTATATAGGGTATACGAGATCAAAGGAAAAAGTATGGAAAAACGATACACAGAGAGAAGCAAAGACTATGGGCAAAAGGTGCAAAGGAAAACACGCCAAAATTTATGAATGTAGCAAGCTTACTGATGACGTCAGAAGCATAATATTTTCAAAATTTTGGAGTGAAATAACCTGGGAACAGAAGAAAATCTTTGTTGTGAATCATGTGGATATTTCGAAACCAACTCGCCGACGCACGGAAAATCAAGAAACCCAAAAGAGCTCAACATTTAAATATTTCTTGAAAGATGCAACCACCAAAATGAGGGTATGTAAGAGCATGTTTCTCAGTACCCTTAGTCTAGGCGAATGGTCAGTTCGGTCATGGTGCCAAAATAGTACTTGTGGTACTTTACCATCAGTTGATGTTGTGAATGCGCGTAGATCTTCTAATCGCGAAGCTAACGGCACAATATTAAAAAACGTTGAACAACGGAAATTTCTTGGAACATGGCTAGATAACTTGCCAAAACTACCGTCCCATTACGCAAGGCGAGATACTAATAAACAATACATTGAAGACAGTTTCATAAAAAGTAAATCCGAGCTTTACAAAAGGTACACAACTGATTGCACCAACATCAAGGCACTAAGTTCTTTTACATTTGACGAAATTTTCGATAGAAAAAACTTAGCGATTTTCCAGCCTAAGAAAGACCAGTGCGACGTGTGATGCGCCTTCAAAGCAGGTAATTTTGAAACCGTCACAGAGGAGGATTATCAATGTCACATTGCAAATAAAGATCGAGCTAAAATCGAAAAACAAACTGATAAAGAAGCTAGAATTTTAGGCAATTGCAACATGGTAACCATGGACTTACAGGCTGTTCAATTATGCCCTAGGTTATACGCCTCAAAATTATATTTTAAAATGAAATTAAGGGTTCATAACTTTACTGTATACAATGTTGCTACGCATCAGAGCACTAATTTCTGGTGGCATGAAGGAGAAGGAGGCGTGACTTCAACGCATTTTCCAAGCTGCATTATTGACTATTTATACACACATTTCCAAAATAGTGATAAGCCCATTATTCTATACTCAGATGGATGTGGGTATCAGAACAGATGCACTGTTGTATCGAATGCTTTGCTGACTTTTGCTGTAAAAGAGCGGAAAACGATTGAGCAGAAGTATCTTTGCAAGGGACATTCATAGATGGAGTGTGATACGGTACCCAGCCTGATTGAGAGACGTTTGGATAGAAGAGACATTCATTTACCTGCAGAATTTATTTCAGTTACAAAACGAGCAAGAGAGAAGCCATTTCGTCTAGATGCTAAGTATTTAACACATGATTTCTTCAAAAACTATGCCTCTCCAAACTTTCAATGGTATAACTCCTTAAGACCACCAGGAACCTCCTACGTTACAGATATAAAATGCCTTAAATACACCCCCGAGGGGATTATATATTACAAGACTGATTTCGACTCAGAATACCTGCCACTAAGAAAAGGTAAAACTTTACCAAACGTTATACCTACTTACCCGCAATTATACCGCACCAAACCCAAAATTTCTTTAGAAAAATATGAACATTTAATGGAAATGAGCCAGGTAATGGAACCGGACTACGTTAATTTTCACAAGATTTTGCCGCATGAAACTTCAAAAAAGAAAGGAAGGCAAACCGATCAAGACTAACAATAATTAATACTTGCAGTACTTTGATCGAGTGATCAATTTAACTGAATAATTTTTTTGTTTCATTTTTAAGTAACATGTAATATTTTTTTGATTTCTTTAATAATTAATAAAATTTAAAATGAAGATAAGGAATTTCCTAGCCAGCAATACCACTTACTTGTCAAACACTATAAGTGAAATACCTCGTAAGTGCTTGCATTTTTTTTGAGAGCATATAAATTGTAATTTTTCTTTAGAATTATATTTATTTCACAATAATAAAATCACAATTGCAATTGTAGAAGTGTAGATTATTAATTATGACAAATTGAAGGTTTTTTGTTCATACTGAAAACTTTGAAGTTTTCACTTACGAGGTATTGATTCTAGGCCATCGATATATTATTTAATTATCGCTTTTAAAAAAAGTAATAATAATACTAAAAAATGGGTTTAGTTCCGTGAAGTACCAAGATCAACCACATGAACCAATACAAACTTCTCAAATCAAAATAGGAAATAAAAAACCCCTTTATACTGTAACGCTCTTGCGTCGTTACTTGACGGGTTGGCGCCTTAACTACAGGTGACGGGTTGCCTCGGGCGCCAGTTTATTAAAGTGGTATGCTCCACTCGCACCGGGCAGCGTCAGTGAAGAATTAAAATACTCCAGGGGTCACTTTATGGTGGTGACGAAAGTGTTGCGGCCGGTCGGGCAGATTTTACTTGCCTCCCCGGCTTCGTAACCTGGGTATTAGCTGCTTAACGTTCTTACCTATTTACGGAGGTTTACTGGTAATTGGAGTTGGAGAAAAGAGAAACCAAAAGTTACGTATCTACAAAGAGTCTTTATTAAACGGAAAACTAAACTAAATGTCCTCTAATTTGGGTAGGCGGGGCAAAAGCACTAGTACTAACTACTATCCTACAGGTTCAAAACGGTCTCTACTACGGTGAGTAAAACAAAGCTATGTAAGCGGAAGCAACAAAAATGGGCGGGGGTGCGGTGGACGGTTAGCGGAAGCCGGGTGATGCGGTGGACGGTTAGCGGAAGCCGGGTGATGCGGTGGACGGTTAGCGGAAGTGTGCAGAACTACTACGGATTGCAAGCGACCCTCTAGGTTAATCAAAGCTCTACTTTCGGGGGATATGGCTCTCGGTTTCCGCGGTATCGAAATCTCGGAGTTGCGGCGGCCACCACTAGGATGTGAGAACTCAACTTTCTAGTGGCGGACACGGTACTCCTCGATCGGGTGGCTTAAGGCCCAAACACGGCCGCTACTAGGATGTGAGAACTCAACGTTCTAGCAGCGGACACGGTTCCCCTTTACTTCCCCTGGTCGGATTGTACGGCGAGAACCATATACCCTAAGGTATAAAATTCGGAATATCACTTACCTCGGTAAACGGTACGGTCGAATTAACGGAATCGGTTTTCTGAAAGAGAACGGTTTTATGAGCACAATGAAGGCTCTTAGATTTAATTCTCACCTGCGTATGCGGGTGAGGAGCTGAGTCTACGGATAGACTGACGACTCTGAGAATCGTTCTGCTTTACGGTATGGCTTGTTGGGGATACGGTGCGAAGACGTAAGTGTCGCCGACTGTCGGTGCAGGTTTGATAAATTATATTATATTGTACCGATGTTTATATTACATTGTACCGATACGGACGGAGAAATACAGTGTTCGAATGCTTTATTCCATATTATACGGAATATTGTGCTTTTGCCCGGTCTTTGAAAATGTAACTTCGTTACACACCCTTCCCACTTCGGGAAAAAAAAATGTATACCTATATATTTTTTTTCAAAAACTTCCCCTGAACTATCGATTGCGGAAAAAATCCCAACTAGGCGCCTACCCCTTTTGCGGCCGAACCCTTTTATTGGGGGTAGGTACACCTATCACAAACTTTCGGAAATGAAAAGATGAAACTCAAAAGAAAAATAAAGTTCAACTTCTCGGTTCTTCGGTTGATGTCGGACCGGGGTGGGGCTTCCGACTTCTAGTGAAGACGTGTCTTGAAGAGATGCTGACATCCGCAGGCGGGGCACGGCGCATGGCAGCGCTGGAAGGTGCTTTGGACACTGAAACTCCGGGGTTGGCGGCCTCACGGCGACTAGGTGTGTCTTGGCTTGCCTCCATGGCCTCCAGAAGGTCAGCGACGACGTTGTGTACGGTTGACGTGGTTTCGGGAATCGGATCCATCCTAGCACTCTCCTTCTATGGTTTCGGGATTCCTGAAAGGTCAACGCATATCAGTATTCTAACCAAATAAACGGTCCGGCGGAGAGATAACAAACAAAAGACTATTACAACGGATTGTCTTAAATGAAGTTCGGACGCAATTTATATAACGGAATACGGGTCCAAATATATAAACGTTAACAACTCTAGTATATATCTATAAAAATGAAATCAAGTAAACCTACGGAAGACTATGATTCGGAAGAGAAGAACAACTATACTACAGTAACCCCTCTTATCGAGGCACACGCAGAGAGTGCGGTGGGGCGGCTCCTCTTGGGGGCTCTCCTGGACATCGGCTTGTCATCTCTGAAAGGAAACGGTTATTTCTTACCTAGTGTTTATCGGAAGTATGTGCCGGTCGTAGATCTTTGACATGAATCCGATGGAGTCGTTTGCCTGATCTGCTTTTGAGGTTGTATACTACCGGCGAGAGGACATGGGTAACGGTATAGGGGCCGGAATATTTGGGAGCAAGTTTCGCGGCGAATCCTCGGTCCGCTGATGACAGGTGGTGCTCGCGTTTCATGACTTGATCGCCTACATGGCAACGCCAATCCCGGTGCCGGAGGTTGTAATGACGACTCTGAACGGTGAATGCCTTGGCTCGATTTGCCCGTACCATCTCGAATGTATCTTTTAAGCGGGGCAATCTGTCGGTGTGCTGAGTGGCATCCTCTTGACTGGCATTTACGTTTCCCTTTTCAACGGGAGATGCAGTGCGGTATTTGGCCTTGGGAACTTCTAGTTCTCTTCGGGAGTTCTGAGGGTGATAACGTTGCTTTATTGAGTCAGGAATTGTAAGACGGATCCTGTGCTCGACCAACGGTATTACCCTTCGAATATCCTCAACTAAGGGTAGTTCCCTCTGTAGATGATTTTCTCCGTGTTCGGTGGGAGTCAGCGGTGGTCTTACTTCGGTGAGCCCAATGGGAAAGCATGGTACGGTCCGAGTCTCCCTTGTGACGGGACGGTGGTTCACCATAATTTGTCCACTTCCTAAGTCCAGACTAAATCGTCGGTTCCGTAATATATCCATTCCTAGTACCATGTCGGATGATAGTCCATAAAGATGTCCAAAAGTTTCGGTAAAATGCTCCTCTCCAATCTGTATCTCCACGAGATATGCGTCGGATACGATGACGGTTTCTCCATTAGCCATACGGGCGGAACTCGTCGGGATCGGAGCTTTTGGTACTCCTAGTGCGTTCCATAGTCTAGCTAGTCTGTCTCCTATGTAAGAGATCACAGCTCCGGTATCTATCAAGGCTTCTGCAGTGCCTCCAGGCACTGCAACCGAAATATGAGGGCGACGATCCAACCAAGATGAGACTCCATGGCAGGGGTCGTCCGGCGGATTGACGGAGCGTACGATTTCTTGGGGAAAATTTCTCGGTGGTGGTATAGTAGCTCGAACTTCGTGGAGGACACTATCGTGTATTCTATCTAGGCGGTTTCCTAGTTCAGATGACGTAGCGGCATATGAGGGGTTTCGAGGGCTTTGCTGCGTGGGCCTCGAGTTGCTGCAGCGCCCTGCCTGTGGACACGGACAGTCTCGGGACATAACTCCGTCCCTCTTACATCTGGAGCAGAAGATCCTGGGAGGTCCTCGACATTGACTGCGGAAATGTCCGGTCTGGCCGCATCGCCAACATTCTTGGTTTCTGCCGGTTGGTTGCCTGTCTGGATACGAATTGGTTCGATCGGTTCGTCCGCGAACCTGCTCAATCTCGGAGCGTAGCAGTTCGTAATCCCGGGCGGCTTTGGCAAATTCCCGCGGATTTGAGAAGTCCGTTCTACGAATCTGACGGCGAAACTCTGGGTGGAGATTCCGGTACAGCCAATTCAATTCCTGTTCCGGGGTGATACTTCCATGGCGACGGATGAGCGTTTGCATATCTGTGATATATGTGGCGGTACTCTCTTGAAGCCGGTGAGTTCTTCTACTGATGGCTACCTCTAAATCGACGAGATAATTGACCGGAAAGAAAAAATCTCGGAAGGCGGTGCAGAACTCTTGCCAGTTAGACCAGTATTTGCGGTTGTTCCGGAACCAAAGTGCTGGCATTCCATGTAAGAGCTCGGGCATAGCTTGCAGTAGCCGGTCGAGAGAGATGGCTTGTGACTCACAAATCTCCTCAAGCCTCTCGAGGAAAGCAGCGGGGTCTCCTGATCCATTGAAGCTTATCCTCCAATCCTTGGTTCTTAATGACGGCATCATTGGTCCTGAGATTGGCCCTGGTGTGGGCTGGATTCCTGCCAGTGTACCATTGAACACGTTTGTCGTTGCGGGTTCTTCTGCACTGGTAACGGTGACGGTCGGTAATGCGGCGGTGACTGTGGTTGCTCCGTATGCTTCTGCCCTTGTTACGGTGACGGTCGGTAGTGCGGCGGTGGCGGTGGTTGCTCCGGATGTGGCGGGAAATACAAACGGCATTGCGGCGGTCGGTGCGGGGGGAGGCGCGGCCTTCACGGATGAACTTGGAAAGGCGGCGTCTCTTATCATCTACGGTTCCGGTGACTTCTAGCCTAAATTTGGCTAGTTCCACGTCTAGTTCCTCCTTTCTTAGGAGGTATACCCATCCAACACGGATATCAGTCGGTTCTTCTCTCGGAAACAGGTTCTGGGCGGCGGTAGCTTCGTCCGGAGTGTTTGCGGGTACTGAATTCTTAGTAGCCATTTTACTAATACTCGGAATCGGTATAGCTTCCTTGCTCAACGGTCAGAAACCTATTTTTCCCTTACCAATTGCTCGTATCTCTAGACGGGTGACTCTAATCAATAAACGGATGGTGCGAATCGGTTCTACGTACTCGGTAACCTATTAAACGAGGGGTCGCACAGGGGGTCGGTCCTCGGTTTAGCCGAAGCTGGCAACCTGTCAAAATGACAGGTCAGCGGATTTCGTCGGATTCGGGTATAATACGGTGCCCTGAAGTGTTTGCGGTGTGTTTCGGACCTCTAAAGTGACGGAATCAATTTCACTACCTCAAAACGGGTTTTACTCAAGTTACGGTGATCAGCGGCCTCGGTACACTATAAAAATGTTTTTTTTCCGCGAAAAACGGCTCACCTGTCAAAAATGACAGGTTGGCGGATTTCGACGGATTCGGATATAAGACGGTCTACTAAAACGTTTGCAACGGTTTTTAGCTCTCTGTAACGCTTGGATTACTTCCACCAACTCCAAAACCGTTTTTCTACGACTTTTGGTAATTAGCGGACTCGGTACACCATAAAAACGGTCCCTGCTCGGGCGCCAAATTTGTAACGCTCTTGCGTCGTTACTTGACGGGTTGGCGCCTTAACTACAGGTGACGGGTTGCCTCGGGCGCCAGTTTATTAAAGTGGTATGCTCCACTCGCACCGGGCAGCGTCAGTGAAGAATTAAAATACTCCAGGGGTCACTTTATGGTGGTGACGAAAGTGTTGCGGCCGGTCGGGCATATTTTACTTGCCTCCCCGGCTTCGTAACCTGGGTATTAGCTGCTTAACGTTCTTACCTATTTACGGAGGTTTACTGGTAATTGGAGTTGGAGAGAAGAGAAACCAAAAGTTACGTATCTACAAAGAGTCTTTATTAAACGGAAAACTAAACTAAATGTCCTCTAATTCGGGTAGGCGGGGCAAAAGCACTAGTACTAACTACTATCCTACAGGTTCAAAACGGTCTCTACTACGGTGAGTAAAACAAAGCTATGTAAGCGGAAGCAACAAAAATGGGCGGGGGTGCGGTGGACGGTTAGCGGAAGCCGGGTGATGCGGTGGACGGTTAGCGGAAGCCGGGTGATGCGGTGGACGGTTAGCGGAAGCCGGGTGATGCGGTGGACGGTTAGCGGAAGTGTGCAGAACTACTACGGATTGCAAGCGACCCTCTAGGTTAATCAAAGCTCTACTTTCGGGGGATATGGCTCTCGGTTTCCGCGGTATCGAAATCTCGGAGTTGCGGCGGCCACCACTAGGATGTGAGAACTCAACTTTCTAGTGGCGGACACAGTACTCCTCGATCGGGTGGCTTAAGGCCCAAACACGGCCGCTACTAGGATGTGAGAACTCAACGTTCTAGCAGCGGACACGGTTCCCCTTTACTTCCCCTGGTCGGATTGTACGGCGAGAACCATATACCCTAAGGCATAAAATTCGGAATATCACTTACCTCGGTAAACGGTACGGTCGAATTAACGGAATCGGTTTTCTGAAAGAGAACGGTTTTATGAGCACAATGAAGGCTCTTAGATTTAATTCTCACCTGACTGACTGACTGACTGACGACTCTGAGAATCGTTCTGCTTTACGGTATGGCTTGTTGGGGATACGGTGCGAAGACGTAAGTGTCGCCGACTGTCGGTGCAGGTTTGATAAATTATATTATATTGTACCGATGTTTATATTACATTGTACCGATACGGACGGAGAAATACAGTGTTCGAATGCTTTATTTCATATTATACGGAATATTGTGCTTTTGCCCGGTCTTTGAAAATGTAACTTCGTTACAATACCATATATAACTTCAACGCCATCTTTCGGCAATACGGATTATACCGTACACGTGCTTAAAAATAAAATATATACATGGCCTTTCTGTTCTTCCTAATTTAAACAAGCCAAAGTAGGCAACCGGTATGATACAGTTTGCTGTGTGCCATGCTAATTTTATATTTTATTTATCTGTGACTGATGATATGAAGGTGATGTGTTGTGTTTCATGTGTTCCGCTATCAATAGAGCATGCACCATACTATTTCAGTGTGTCATATGACACAATTGTGTTAACACGAAGTGTTGACACACTTAGATGTGCGTGTGTTGAAGTGTTAACACGTAAAAATTTGAGGTGTTACCCATCTCTCTCTCTATTGGATTATCACTGAATAGTTTCCCTTTACTATTTTCAAACATAATTCTCTTTAAATTAGGGGATTCTATTGGTTTAACTAGTTGTTTCAGATATTTCCACATAATCTTGGGATCTGTTTTATTTTCATCAATTTTATTTTCAAAATATAGTTTTTCTTTTTCTTTCAGAGTATTTACATAGGTATTTCGGCAGTATTTATATTGTTGCCATTTTTGTTCTTTTTCTGGAGCTACACTTTTTTTGAAGTTTTTATAAACCTTATCTTTTTCTTTTGACAATGTTTTCAGTTCACAGTCATAAAATGGTACTTGATTTGACTCAATTTGTATTTGCTTTTTAGGTGCTATTTTATCCATAATTACAGTGCAGTTTGTTTCTATTTCCTCTAATATTTCATTCACATTGATTGTATTCAAGTTCTAATCAACAGAGAGAAGTTCTAAATTGATTTCCTTATATGTATGTTCGTTTATAGTTTTTATACGAATGAGTTTGTTGGAAATTTCTTTCCTACAATAAAAAATGTCAACCGATATTATAGAATGATCAGAGATTTTTGGTACATCATGTACAGCAGTTCGTATATTTGATTCATTAGAGATCACATAATCAATAAGAGTTTTGCTGTTATTTGTCATATGTGTGTACTCCGTAATAAGTTGTTCAATTCCAAATGAGTTGAATATATTTATAATTTTTTTAGAATAAAAACTATCTTTTTTTAAATCAATATTGATATCTCCTATCAGAGCACATTTCTTGTTATAGAAATAATTTTCAAAAATGTTTTCCAGATTGTCCAGAAAAACAGAATGACTTTCATTAGGTGAATGATAAATACCTCCTATCATTTCTTGCCATTGATTTTAATTTCAACAAACTGAATCCAGTAGTTAGCTTCATTGACCAAAGATTTTTTACCTTGTATTCTATGTTATCCCTTATATTTATGACAACCCCTCCAGTGTGCCTGCTTCTACTATCACAACGGATTACATTAAAATTATTTATATATATTTCAGCATAGCTAACATCTGGAGTTGTTCTCGCTTCACTTAGAATTACCAGTGCTGGGTTACAACTTACAATATTCAAAATAACATCAAACTTATGAGCCACTAAACTTCCAACATTGACATAAACAACATCCTGATTGAGTTGTATATTAGGAATCACAGGGTTTTTTATTTACTTCCAATATTTCGCTCTACTATTGTAGGGATAGAGTTGATGTACTTGATAGTTTTCGAGTTGTCTCCTGTTGCGATGATTTCTTGAAGCCTTTTCTTCACTACTTTATAATATTCCTTTTGTTTTACAGTTTGATCTCCAAATACCTTTACTATGTTCAGTGTTTTACTAATCTTGAGTGTTGCCTTTGCATCAACTGGGTTTTTAAATGTTACTTTCAGAAGTCTACATTTATCTTTTGAAAACTTGCCAATTATTTGCAGTCTTATGTTCGTGTCTGTCAGAGTAACATCTTTGAGGATATTTAGTACGGTTTCTTTCTCCTCATATAATCTTTCTATATGGTTGACTTTGGACGATACCTTAATATTTGCTATCATAACATTCATTGCTCGATACTTCCTCTCCTCTAGTTCTGCTAAAAACTCCTCAATGTGTAGAGGATTTGAAGCAGTACTTTTATTCGCCTCAAGATCAATTATTCGCTTGTTCATAATTTGTAGTTCCTTAGTCACCCCCTTCAACTCTCTTTTCGTTTCAGCCAGTTCTTCCTTCATCTCCTTCATATCCACTACTAACATGGGCACACTCTTGAAAGCCCGCCGACATTCCGCACAGAAAAAAATCAACGATCTGTTACAGACGATCACTGCTCTCATTTCAGAAGCTCCAAGACCAAGGCATTTTTCATTCAGGTGAAAGAGCACCAAACAGCTATCACAGAGTATCAACTTATCCTCTGAAATTAATTCTAAACATTTTAAACACTTGTTATCCATGATGCCTAACCTCACTTTTCACCCTTTTGTGTAAATTTTGGAGAAAAGTCGAAAATAATAATTCCACTATGCAGAAATGGATTTCATTATTATGTTTTTAAGTAAATATTAATAGTCCCTTTTATGATTATTAAAATTTTTACAGATTTATTTCAAGCTATTAAATATTGACGTTTGACGTTTTGTATCACAATTGTAATGCTGTAATTGTAATATGGTAAAAAGAAATGCATCAGTCAATTGTCGGTTTTCCTCCGACACATCAAAGAATCGATACAATACAGTCACAGTAAGGTCGTTGCGTATTCTTCCGTTGCCAAATTAGCCAAACATTGGTTCAGGAAATGTTGAATACCAATGGTTATTGGTATTATTAGTGATATTCTCTGCAAGAATGATTTTTTTTGTAAATGTACACATATAAATTTTCATGAATCACAATGTTTTGCTGGGATTTTATAAAAAACGAAGGACCAGAAATCATGGTTTTTTACATCTTTATTGCATAACTTCAACTTGTTACAAAAACACTTACTTCACTAAATAAAGTACATCTTAAATTTTATACAACCGATTTTATGTTACGTCCCAGGTACCAGAGCGTAGGTCTGTTTCCTGGGACTACATATTTGCAACTCACTGTCTATCTTACAATTTCTTCTAAAACTTCTGCATTTGTACATTTCTTCCCCCTACATAATATATGATGCAGTGACATTAATATCTGACCAGACCCAATAAGTCACCTTATTTTATGAGACAAGGTCCATTAACAAAGCATGTGTTTGTGAAGAAATAAAGTATTCTCATGTCCAAACTATTACACGTGGTGTCTGGACAATTTCAAAGGTAGGAGAGTGGTTCGATCGTTTAGTTACACTCTTGACACACATATTACTGACTCAATACAAGATGTGTCATATCATTTTTGATCAATAGTTTTTGCATAATGCAACAACATATTTTAATTATTTGAAGCTATACCTGAGATTTTTTTTTGTTGCTTCTTGAAAACAACTTAGGACTTTCTCAATATCTCCCAAAATTGTCAGGTCATCAACTGTGAGAGGTTGAGAAGTCTTCCTCAATTTCAGTAGAGCATGACCTAGAGCATCACTGGTTTGTAGTATCCTTTGAATCATGAATAATGTACTGTTCCAACGGGTCAGGACCTCTTGAAGTTTGAGAGGTTCTCTGACATTCTGTTCCTTTAAAAATATGTCCATTGCCAATGGGTTACTTTAGAAAAACGTCACAATATCCTTTGCTTTTTTCACAATGTCATGAACCAGCTTGAGGTTGTCCTGAACTACCAAATTAATAGTGTAACAGGTGACTGTAAGATATGATTCAATTGCAATAGATGTCCACGAATCTGTGGTTATTGCTACAAAGTCAACATCACGTAATTCATTTCGTAATTTAGAAAACTCTTCTAAATACACTTCTTTGATAATATTACCCAATATATAGGGAGTTGGCAGTTTATATCTGGGATCCAATAAAGAAACCAACTTGTTGAATCCTGCATCACTAACAATTGTAAAAGGTTGAAAATTGGAAGTTATCATGTGCAGTACTCCTCTGTCCAAAAGTTTCTTCCTTTGGGAAGAATCATCATAATACACATCTCGCTTAAAAAATGGACTGATAGATCTAAAACTCGAACGTGCAGAGGTAGAAGTACTAGCACTAGTGCTGGGATCAACAGAAGCGAGGTCTAGATTTTCACCAGTGCTTTAATTCCATATTGGATGAAATCTTTTTAAATGGTCGCTTAACTTACTTGTATTACCACTAGTCTTGTATTATTTCCCACAAGTATTGCATTTTGCGAGTTTTCGATCAGATTTCGATCAGATTATTTTTTTCTTTTAATCTTTGATTTATTGGTTAAAGTATCACCATCCGCACTGGCATTACCAACTTCAATTCGATTGGCTTCATCATAGTGTAGAAATGCAGAATCATCAGTGTCACATTCAGACGACGACTTCGTTTTCTGAGATGCTTGTGAATGTGAATTTGATCCTGAAAAATATACACGATTATAAATAAATACTGACCCCGTAAAAAATAAATTATTTATTTGATATTGTATTGTTTTCATGATCTCAACTAGCCGTGAACAACATTGAATGAAATTGAATAATATGAGACTCATCAAAATCAATTTGAAAATAAAAATTACCATTCTTTATCATTGTTTGTGAAAATTGTATAATATTAAACAAATAATTTATTTTCACAGGGAGGCAAAGCTAATTTCAGTAGATGCTTTTTTAAAAAATTAACCTTTAATTCTTTTTGTCCCAGACCCAGCAGATCGAATAACGAATTTATCCATTTTTAATATCGAACAATCTAACTTAAGGATTAACTAAACTGTAAAACACGCCGGCCAAGCACGACAATTTGTATTTACATAAACAGACAAGTCAAGTCAACTGTGAGTTTGTGGGAAGTGCGCAAACGTGCTGCCGAGCATACGCAGAGTCCCACACATTTAGATGCTACATTTCAAAACAAGGCTTGAAAGTTTGCGCCATTTATAAATGTCATCTATGGTTTGCGCATAGAATAGAGTAACATTGACAGAATATGAGCATAGATAACTATTATATACGGAGAAATATGAGTGTGACATCGCGGCGTGGCTCCACCTTCAGAGAAACAGCTTCATTCACGGGCGAAAAATAAAAACTATCGATATTATTCGAAAGTCGGAAAAATCGATAGTTATCGATAGGGCTATCGATAGTTTTAGACCCTACATAAAATGTGATTTTGAAACAAATGGATACCCACCTGAAGACGTCACAGTCAACAATCCCTATTTGGGGGATGCATTGACATGAAATATTTGACACTGATTGTCATAATGAGTTTGGTATTTATAAAATGGCAAATTTACTAAATCGTAATGATAAAGAAATAGAAATTGTGTTAACTGTTTGAGAACATTACAAAACACATAGTGAGACAACACATATTTTAATAATAGACTTCCGTATAGAAACGTTGGGCAGTTAGAAAAATATTAAATATGTACATTCAAGACCAGTGGAAGTATTGAAAATAATTGTAAGAATTTGAAGTGATGCGTTCTGTCATAGAAGAACTAAATAGTCAGTAAACAACTATTAGTAATTTTCTACTCCTATTTCTGAAATGCAACTTTATGGAATTTATTTTATACATCGCTGCCATAAGAGCTAATACACTTATACGCACAGATGAAAAATTCACAGATAGCTGGCCTTTAGAAATAAATTGTGATGACGTGTAAAAACGCCAAACTCGTTCGCGTTTTTCTTTATGTGTTTTGCGCGCTAATAATCATTGAATTGAGTACAGAAAGACCGTCTACTCCACCAAATATAACGGAAGCAGCAAACGAAGCAAGTGAATCGATGTCGCCGCAAAAATCTCTGCAGATTTAAGAGAACATGTATCAAAAATTTATGTTATGGCACACGGAGCAAAATATATTCATTCGTTTTTGGAAAATGTTGACATACTTGTCAGAACTGGCGAAAAACTTCCAATTATCAACACTTTGTAATACCTATTCTATGTTGGAGAGTACCATCAGCATCAAACATAATATTGACATTGGTGATTATATGAAAGTCCGTGCATTTTTGAAAAGAAAGAATGAAGGATATGTTCCCAAAAAATCTCATGTCTCAGAAAGACAACACATTCTCAAGTTCATAAAGGAAGTGCCTAATGCTACATTCTTATTTCTTCAATTACAGGTTATTTTACTCATTGGACTGGCTGGTGCTCTTATATAAGATGAAATTTACAAATTAACAACAGACGATATTGATTATTTGGGAGCAACTCTTCTCGTTGTGGTCTGTGACACTAAAACTAAAGTTACAAGAAAAGTCGCTATCTCTGAACATTGTGACGTATCTTACCTACTACGCTATGTGGTTAGACTACACTCCACGAAGATATCAGAAATCAAACACTTGTATCATGTAGAGATATGTAAATATATTTATATAAATCATCACTTTAAATTACTAATTAACAATAAAACAGAAATATCACCAACTTACTGGGCCTATTTGGTCCAAAATACAGCAAGATAACATTGTAAAAAAAATGTACAAACCACATAAACAATTATTTACCTGCACTAACACTTATTACCCGAAACCGACCAAAAAGGGTATATACCCCACATATTGTCCTTATGACATGAATATTTATTCATACATATACTGAAGTCCTATGGCTATGGCTATGGCAAACGTTCACGCCAACATCCAGTACCTTATACACGTTGAGAGCAACAAAACAATGTGGTGCTTAGAGGTATATATTCCCTTTTGAGACTAATATATCAAGAAAACTATGTAGTATTTTAGTACTGCATGGGACTATTTAATAATTTGACTACAAAACCTAACTTATATACATATATATTTCTATACTATTACAAAAGGAATGCATTAATTCATCTCATCAATAACATATTGAAAATTACCATTAAAAATTATGTACCCTACTTAATATTAATTAAATTTTTATACTAGCTTTTAACTTAACGACAAGCTTCATACAGTTTTGAAAAGGAATGAAATTATTTACGCTTAATTCGGCTATTAAAGATCGATAACATCCAAATGGACGATTTCAAGCTTAGAAAAGGAAATGGAATTTAAACTTGAATATCAAATGCAGGAGTTACTGTTTATCTTCTTGAACAGTAAGATATTTTGAAAAAATTAAATTAGTTGAACACATGAGACTTATCTGTCTTTCACTCCTTGTTGTAGCTCATTGCTATCCTCCAACATGTCCCATTAAAGGCGTTCACCACCGGTTTTCATCAGTTATTATTTCAGCTCTTAATAAATCCCTAAAATAAAAAATGGAAATTTCCGATAAACCTTTGTAAATTTATTTTCTTGACTTTTCATACCTCTTTTGACGGCCGTTATTAAATTTTCCTTAGAATTGTTAGTTGTATTCTGTACTTGATTTTCTCTGGCAGGTTATTTGCTTTCTTTGTGTTTGGTATCAATAATGGCAGTTCACAATCAGTTGTAAAGATTCAATTTCGATTTCAACGCGCACATGCCAGTGTTTTAATAGTTTGACCTTCAATAGTTCGAAAGTATATTGGATAAGTACAATTGATGTCCCCCCATGTGATCAATTAGATCGTTTCAACATCTAGAGCTCTACGGAGCATATGTAGCTCTTCGTCCTCAACATTACACGGAAAAGAGATTGTGTATTAATTACCAACGAGGAAAATGTACTCGTCAGTCATAGGCATTAATAAAATGGAAGAGTACCTTCCGACACTGCCTATTTTTTAAAACTCCCTGATCCAGAGCAGTACATAGGTCACTGCTTTAGACGCTCCTGTGCTTCCTTATTGGTGGAAACTGGGGCAGATTTATTAACGCTCAAACAGTATGGAGCAGTTCCTTTGTGGCGGAGAACTCCGTGAATAAAAAAATTAGATTTCTAACAGAATTTTGTTTTTCAACAATTCAAATAACACTATTGTTGTGAATGGAACTTCATCATCTGAGGCCGCTGGCGTGAGATTCGAGCATCTCACAAATTGCAGTATTACTATAAATAATAATTACTAGAGGACCCGTGCTGCTCCGCAGCATTAGGATTGACTATGTATGAGAGGGTGTAATTATTACATAAAATCATTTTATCTATAATGTCATGTAACAGGTACGATTTGACACTATTTTCAGTGTCATAATGACGTATATTACCGCACTAGTGCACTTTGTGCATTTTCCAGCCCAGTATCCAACAAAAAATCGCTTATGTTCGCAATTTTTAGGTCTCAATGCAACGGAATTTCTGACGACTTCAACTAGATTCACGCCGTCAATATTTCCAAATGTTATAAAAAATTCTCGAGACACATTTGATAGCAAATTCCTTGATCTGTCATATTTTCAAACAACATATTTGTTAGCTCTTCCCGCCGACATGCACCAGCCAAACCAAAGATCAATATAACCTTAAAGTGAATATTATATGAATACACCTTTTTATAATCTACACAAGAGTCTTACCTACCTTCATGCACAAATATCTCTCATCGTTCGCATTTGTTAAAAATCTGGTTATTTCCTCCTTTGTAAATACCTTTAACTTTTTAGGTTTGTACCCTTCTGATTTTCGTTTTAGGAATGCTACCAAATGTAAGTATTTCTTGATGTCGACATTCTGCTTAACTGAAAATTCTGTTCGTAACATGGAATAGTAACACCAAAGGGATGACGGCTTCTGTATCTTGCTTAGCTCGTTAAAATATACTAATAATGCTTTTTCACTACTCATGTTTCCAACATTCTTTTCTCGACACCATTTCTCGTAACGATCATAAGTCGGCTGGTATTTTTCTCGTGATTTCTCTGGTACAAGATTTGAAATAACACTGGAAGCTGTATTTTCAATATCCGAAGGGAGATTGTCTTCGCTCGAACTCATTTTTGAAGATTTTTGTTCATTCAACTTTGTCAATTTAATGACATAACTAATTTATTTTATTTTCACAGCTTTGTTTGACTTTGTTGCTATGGTTACAAAATATGATCTACAGTACCTTATGTTTGCAGTCAATATTATTAACAATACGTTGGATTGAAGTATTTTTTTAAATACAATTTTATGATATAAGTACTTTTAATAATACCTACTAATAAACAGTTGTAGATAAAATTTTGTACGTAACACGTGGGATAGGAATTATTAACGCACTTATGTGAATACACGACTCTGCCTACGGCCTCGACGTGCAAACTTCACATGCGTGCGTTAATAATGTCCATATCCCATTAATTACGTAAATAACTATTACAGTACTTCCTTCCAGACAATATTAGCTGTGCGTCGGCCGCAGTATCTGGAAAAAATTGAAAGTAAAGTTGATTGTGCACACATAACTTTCTTCAAACTCAACTAATTTAAACAGTTAATAGCTCAAAAGAAAGGGCTTGACCAATGAGGGTAAATGTATAAACTACGTTTACCATAAAGCCATTATATCTTTGAGGAAAACACTTACCTAGTAACCGTTCTTCGGGGATTGAATAAACAACATCATTTATAAAATCACTGGGTTTAGTATATTTAAAATTAACACACATACAATATCATAGACCATTAAACTTATTCAAAATAATAATAAATGAATGAATCATGGGTTAGTTACACTTTGTTTTTATAGGAAACATTCAAGTCAGTCACCGATAGATTCGACCTTCCGCGTGTGTGAACGCGGTGTTTACGTTAAATAGAAACGTGCTTTCTGGGTGTTCGCCTGACCTTATCAGATCGATGACCACTATTAACATTGGAAAATATAATATGTACAATTTAATCTTTTTCTGTAAAAATGTCTTTTTTTATAATACTGACTTTTTCGGGATCATCACATCATCCCCTCTTGGAAGAGAAAAATGATCGTCTTAATTTTTCGATACTTCCTATAACTATAACAGTTCTCGTTGATTGTTTTTGTTTATTAAACACTACTTGTTCGTTTATAAACACTCTTCACTTGTTTACAATTGTTTTCCGCTGTTGTATTTATACAAACGATTCTTATGAACTGTAATCCCACAATTTACGCCTTTTATTTCCGTTATTTTAAAAGGACCTAAATAATGTGGATCGAACTTACTTCTCCCTTCATTTTTTAAAATAACTAATTCCCCTATTCTAAAATTTACAGGTGAAGGTTCCTTTTCACTATTATTAACTCTAATTATTTTGTTTTTTATTAAAAACTGTTTGGCTCTTTCATTTGCGTATTGTAACTTATGTTTTAATTCTTTATCATATCTTTCAAGATTGTAACACGGTTCAATTTCTACATTTAAGAATTCTGGTAAATTGGGTTTTCTCCCGTATAATAACTCAAAAGGAGTGTATCCGTGATACGTGTTTGGTGTTGTATTATAGCAATATGCAAACATTTTTACAAACTCGCACCAGTTATCCCTAGAATCTTTGATAAAGTTTCTTATATACTCATTAAATGTTCTGATCTGTTCTTATCTCCTTCATCAGTCCGTAATTCGGTATAAAATTGTCAAATATTGCTTTTGCTATTGTGTGTGCTTCCTTGTTCTGAACCGGTATCATAACTGCGTATTTAGTTAGTTCGCATAATATTGTAATACAATAACGATTCCCGTTGTTACTTTCTACAAACGGACCTATTGTGTCTATGTAAATAATATCAAACGGTTTTATAGATGTATCTGTGATGACAAATTTTTCCTTATGATTAAGCTTTGCTTTATTCATTTGGCATTTATGGCAATTCTTTACATATTTCCTTACGTCTTTCTCCATATTTTTCCACCTGAAATTTGCTCTTAGTTTCTTTAATAATCTATTATTTCCTACATGTCCTCCAAACATTGGATCGTTGTGGTATCTTTCTAAAATCTTTTGGATCTCTTTTTTTGCATATACATACTTGAATACTTTTTAACCTTTGATTTCCTTCTTCTATAAATTCTTCTACTGTGCACTTTTTGAATATATCATCATTTGTATATGTTTTCATTCTTTTTTACTTCATTTCTTACCAATAGCTCTTCAAGCTTTTCCAACGTTCGTCCTAGGTCGAAGTTGTGTATTCCGGTAATTAAGGCTTCATTAAATTTCAATTTATTTTTTATCCGAATGCTCATCCTTAGTGATATACGGTTATTTTCAAAGTGTAAAATTGGTAATTTATGTGCCTCAAGATTATTTAAAACTTTTATTACTGAAGGTTTTTGTATTCTTTTTTCCTTTGTTTCTTCGTTAATCTTTAGATCCTTTTCTGATTGAGCGTTATCTTTTCGCGTTTGTGCTCTTGTGATTGCCAAGACATGTGAATTATTTATATATAAATCCTTAAGTTCTTCTATGGATATTCTCGATATGATATCCGCGTAGTTTGCTATACCTTTGACATACTGTATTTCAAAATCGTATTCTTCCAAATCGAGTCTTATTCTCGTGAGTTTCGACGTCGGGTCTTTCATTGCAAATAAATGCGTTAGTGGCTTATGATCTGTTTTTACTATGAAATGTGGTGAACCATATAAATAATACTTAAAATGATTGATTCCCCAATGAATCGCTAATAACTCTTTTATTATGGTGGGTTTGTTAAGCTCGCTTTTCTTAAAGCTGCGTGATGCAAATGCGATGGGTAGGTCAATCCCTTCATAGTTTTGACTTACGATTGCTGGAACATGCGCTATTCGAAGCGTCTGTCGTTAAGATGAATTGTCTATTAAAGTCCGGGTATTTTAAAATTGGTGGATTGATTAATGCATTTTTTAAGACCTGAAATGAGTTTTCGCATTCTTGTGACCACTCAAATTTTACGTTTTTCCTAGCTAATCTATTTAAAGGAATACATATTTCGGCAAAATTCTGAATGAATCTTCTATAATAATTGCAGAATGCAACAAATCTTTTGACTTCGTTGGCATTTTTTGGCACTGGATAATGCCGAATGACTGAATATTTTGCTTTATCTGGTGAAACACCATCTTTTGATAAATTATGACCTAAATATGTGACTTCTCGCCTGAAGAAGTGGCATTTTTGTGGATTTAACTTTAAATTGAATTTACGACATGCGTCAAACACTTTCCTAAGATTGGCTAAGTGATGATTCTCCGATATTCCTATCACAACTATATCATCCATATAAAGAAACGCTTTTTCCAGCGTGAGGCCTGAGAATGCTATTGACATCATTCGTGAAAAACTATTAGGGCTTATGTTTAACCCAAAAGGTAGTCTTGTGAATTGAAATGAGCCTTTTTCTGTACTGAACGAAGTATATTTCCTAGAAGAAGATGAAAACCTGACATAAGATCTAAAACTGAAAACCATTTTGCTCTCCCCAATTGGCCTAAAATTGCATCTATACACGGTAAAGGAAATTTATCTGCGACTATTTTCTTATTCAGCTGCCTAAAATCTATACAAGTCTCCATGCATTATCCTGATTCGTCGATTTCTTCGGTGCTAATAATACTGGACTATTATAATCTGATACTGAGGGTTCAATTATTCCCTGTGTTATAAGTTTCTCTACTTGACTATTTAATTCCATTGATTGTGAATGTGGTGTGCGATAATTTTTTATGTATATCGGTGTATCATCTTTTACTGATATCCTTTGCTCATAAAAGTTATTGTGCGTCAGTATATCATTCTTTAAAGCGAATATATCTACGTAATTCTCACAGTTTCGTTAAATCGTTTCTTACATATTCTGGTACTTCTAAGTTTAATGATTTCCTTAATTCTTTCATTCTATTACTACTATCACTCGTAATTGTATATACTTCGAACAAATCTAAATCCAAGATTTCAATATTCTTAGTTTTTACTGAAACACTTTCATAATTTGTATTCAAAATTCTAATGTACGGGTTTATCCCCGATATTATGGATCTGGCTATAAATACTCTCGGTGTTATTTCCTGTTGCTCTACTACTGTATCCTTTCTCAAATTCTTAAAGTTCTCTATTAACCTGTACACTTCACATCTAGGTGGTATTGCTAAAGTATCATATTCTGGATTACCAAAAATTTGTATGGTTATCGAATTCTTAGACTTGCAATTTATGTGTAATTCTGATTGTGAATAATTTAATACACAATTATTTTTAGTCATGAAGTCTCTTCCTATCAGTCCATTTGTTGGTATCGGAAAATTTTCTTCCACTACGCGAAAGCAATGACTTAAAGTTATGTTGTTGATATAGAGGTTTATGCTTATTTGACCCAAACTTTTCGCTGAGCCTTCAGTTATTCCCTTAATGTTTATTTTATTCGCAGTTTCAATTAAATGATGCGGAATGATTCGACCTTCCGCGTGTGTGAACTCGGTGTTTACGTTAAATAGAAACGTGCTTTCTGGGTGTTCACCTGACCTTAATCAGATCGATGACCACTATTAACATTGGAAAATATAATATGTACAATTTAATCTTTTTCTGTAAAAATGTCTTTTTTTATATAATACTGACTTAGACTTGCGTCAACAGCCTACGTTAAATAGAACTCTAGTTATAGAGGTTTGAGTGACAGAAATTCTTGAAAAAACGGTATGTAAAGTTGATTGTGCACGCATAACTTTCCTCAAACTTAACGAATTTAATCAGTTAATAGCTCAAAAGAAAGAGATTGAGCCACTGAGTGTTCTGAGAGTGAAACGATCAAGATCCATTCATTAGAAGAGGAGCTATGAGAATTCGAATTGCTTGAGTGAATGTGTACCATAAGAAATGTACAGGGAAGAATCGCGTTTGAGTATAACTTGAGTAAGGTGGGAGTTGCGTAAATTTCAATGATTGATGACATATCTATGTGACTTCAGTTTTCATACATTTTTTTAATATATTGTGTTGATTGTGCAAAACTCAACGAATTTAAACAGTTAATAGCTCAAAAGAAAGGGCTTGATCCACTGAGTGTTCTTAGACTTGTGTCAACAGCCTACGTTAATTAGAACTCTAGTTATAGAGGTTTGAGTGAAGGAAAATCTTGAAAAAATTGAATGTAAAGTTGATTGTTCATGCATAACTTTCCTCAAACTCAACGAATTTAAGCAGTTAATAGCTCAAAAGAAAATAACTTGATCCACTGAGTGTTCTGAGAGTAAAATTATGAAGATCCATTCATTAGAAGAGGAGCTATGAGAATTCGACTGGCATGAGTGAATAATGTGTCCCATAAGAAATGTACACGGAAGAATCGCAGAATAGCGTTTGAGTATAACTGGAGTAAGGTGGGAGTTGAGTAAATTTCAATGATTGATGACATATCTGTGTCTAAATACCTTTCATTAAAAAAAAATGAAGGAAATCGGCAGGATAGAACGGCCAGACTTCAGTTTTCATAAATTTTTTCAATATATAAGATAATCAAGAAAATTAAATAGTTCATTCCAATCGATTTTTGTTTTTTAAATTTGCTCATTCGTGCGGTCGTAGAAAAAGTATAGTGTGCAACACTTGCGTGAAGACTTTTTTACACTCGCGTAGATGCTCCACTCGCTTCACAAACAATTCGCTTGTGTAAAAAAGTCTACTTCATGCACTGGATACACTATAAACTATTATGCATTCATTACATATTTAAATTGCAAGGTCGTTCATAAACATTAACAAATGGAAATATTATCACATTTTTAACAGATTCAGTATTGAAAATTATTACTACAAATAATTTATAATGTATAACATAAACAATCACCAAACCTGAATTTTCATGCTAAATGGCTGTAATTACATATTTGAATATAACGTTTAATTCAAAATGACTACTTTATGTAATTCTTCTGTACTCTCAAAAATAAAGGCACATTACTCTTAAGCAAGATTAATATTTCCTCATATACAGCTTAAAAAATTGATATCTGATGGTTGCATTTTAAGTTTTGCACTACGCAGAACTTTTTTCATAAAACCAATAATAAAAAAGTTTTCCATGTGGTTCCACTTAAGTAGACTGTAGATGCCAATTTGTTTATATAAAGGTCTCCGGTAATTTTAGTATAATATGAACTTAATGTTTAGTGAAGTGTAGTGCTGGAAATGTTTAGATTTTAATATTCTCTGTTGCCTGTTTTAGGGGATTGACTGATGAAAGTGAAATTTTGAAATTTTTACAACACGGTACTCTAGTTGGTTTATTGCCAGTACCCCATCCGATACTAATTAGGAAATATCAAGCAAATTCTGGCACGACTACGTGGTTTAGGACATACATGTGGGGAGTCATTTACTTAAGGTAAGGTTTTCAGACAAATATGAACGAGATGATATTGAGAGAAAATCATTACATACTACTGACATTTTTCAAATTGTTGTTTATCAAAGGATTTTAATAAAGAACAGATTTTTATTTAATGAGAAAAATGCATGTTAATTATAGAATAGCTGTATTGTGTTATTTACATCTTTTTCACTTGTCATTAAACTTAATATAAAGGAAATGTTAAATTGTTTTTGATAAATTTATTTAAATAATTTTTTTTCAGGAATGTCGATCCTCCAGTTTGGTATGATACAGATGTTAAATTATTTGAAATTCAACGTATTTAAATTCAATAGTAGTTAGTTTAAATGTTAAAAATTAATATATTTACATATATATTTATATTTATTTGTACTGTTAAGTATAGGCATTCAACAGATGTACTTTATTAATAACAAACAATACTAATTAACATTTGACATTTATTTATAATATTTACACTAAATTAATTTTGAATAATAGCAGTGATGGAATTGATATTTATCTAATTTAACAGAGTGTTCAGATTAATAGTTGCCTTTAAAAGTCATGTTAGCTAATATAATGATTGATTATTTTGTTGCGACTTTTTTTATAATAAAAATAGTAAATCGATGATCTAAAGTGAGAAATATTGCTTTTACAATGAATATGATACCTCTCCATGGGGAGAACCACAGTTCACTCCACACAAACTAGAGTTTGATATCTATGTACATTACTTCGTGAAATTGACAATTTAGAATGTTTAGACTGAACAATTTCACAAATATGATTACATAAAATATTACTTTGTTATATTTTTCAATTAATTTGGAATTATTGCTTTAAAGAGTAATATTTTAATAAAAATTTCACTTACTCATTTACTTTGCTTGTTTACATCTGTTGACTGTTTCTTGGAATAAAAAGTATTTAAAAATGTATAAAACTAAAGTGTGATGAAATTAAAAGAAATTGTTTCATTTTTCTCCCATACAAACTGAAACCCTTCCAAATAATCAATTTATTTGATATATATTTATGTATACTAAACTCACAGTGGCGACTGGATAAACAAGTGGTCAAAATTGATGGAAGCCATTCTAAGTTTCCAATCTTTGTATTCCGTTAAGTTTAGTATGTCGTAGCTAACGGATGACACTTTGCATACTCATTGTAATTGTATTCTTTATATAGAAGGCGTCTTGGGATACATAATTCAAAACTTACTAAGAGAGAATATGATCGAAGCTGTTCATTGAATAAACATGTCAATTTTTAGGCCATTGATGTTACCTGTTTTCCCCGAAAATTATACTCACTCAAGTTTTCGGGAGTAATTATCATAGTCATAGTTCTATTCCATTTATGATATCTCTGAAGATATATTTTAAAAAGGTAATGCTGCAATAGTTGTATCCCAATAAACACAGATACGTGAAAAAAACGTTGCATTATTCAAGTAACTCCACCAGCATTCATCGTTGAAAAAACGGCAAAATGTCGTTAGGCAATACGTTTCATTCTGGTTTTACGGTAACGTTACTATATTACGTTGATTCAAGGTTATTTCTTCGTTGCAAACATAGTTATTATAATGTAAACTCTACTGAAATATAACGTTGTGGTTTGGTTTTCACTACGCCTATGGTTGGTGTTGAATAGTCATGTGTTTACTAGAGCTCCCAGTTAATTGAAAAATTAAGTGGTAATTACATCAAATAAATTATTAAAAACAAAACATACTACAAAATATGAGGAAGATTAATCAGTGGGTGAAGTTTTTGATCAGTAAGTGTAATTTTTATATATAAATTATGGTTATTACTCGAGAAATACGCGAAGAAATTGAAGCGTCTGTAAATTCTGCAATTAGCAAATGCATAAAAAGCGACTCTCTTATCACTGAAATAGCAAAACAAGTTTCAAAATCAGTCATAAACACAATTGAACAAAAATTACAAAAGATAGAAAATTCAGTGGTGGAATTAACAGAAGTGAGCAGTAAAATGGCTGAAAAATTTGAAAATAAAATTAAAGAATTAGAGCAGAAAATAACGACTGCAGAAATTGATAAAAATAACCTGGAAATTAAAATGGATCAGATAGATCAGGCAACCCGAACAACTAATTTGAGGCTATTCAGTGTAAAGGAAAATACAAGAGAAGAGATTATAAAGATTTTAAATAATAATATGTCATTAACTTTAGCTGATACTGACGTTCTACTATGCTATAGGATTGGAAAAATACAAAATAACAAGCACAGAAGTATTTTTATGAAGTTAAAAAATCTAGAAACCAAACAAATAATTTATAGTAAAAAGAAACTTCTTAAGGGTACTGGGATTGTCGTGCCTGAAAACTTTTAGTAGGGTACAAATATTAAATGATGCGATTGGAAAATTTGGCCTAAAAAATGTGTGGACTGAAAACGGAAAGATCTATATAGCGAAGGACAACAAAGTGATTATTATAAAAAATGTAAGTGACTACAATAAATTAATTCAATGATGAAAAATCATAATTAAATAAAGGTATGAATAGGAGCAATAATGAATTATAAATAGCTAATTATGTGACCAAATAGCGACTACTGTAAATAGATACAATTTTTGTAATTACCTATCATATAAAATAATAATTTTACAATATTTTAGGGGGTTTTAGAATTATAACATTTGTATTACGAATGAATATTTAAGTGTATTAGATAGCGCCGAAATTGTCACAAAAGTATACAACAATTTTGGAGAGGACAGACAGAGATAAACATTCGTTAGGTATCATACATTTCAATATAAGGAGTGCAAAAACATTTTGATGAGCTTTTGGTTTATATGGAGATGGCCGGAGACAGGTTAGATATAGTTTTATCTGAAACTAGAGAAATATTAAATGTAGAACAATTTAAAATTCCTAATTTTTCTGTGTACTATAATGAGGCATTATTTAATAAATGTGATGGTGTAGTTGTTTATGTAAGAGATAGCATAAATGCATCGGTTAATATCGCTCCTATAAATGAAAGCAAATTTCTAAGAATAACTTTCTCGAGTAGTTATTTATCAAATAACAACAAAATTGGATTGACGGCACATTATAGGCTTCCATCAACAAATTTACAATAATTTTTACAAGATTTGGAAACATACTTAGGGTCAATGCAAAAACAAAATATAGAAATATATATTGGTGATATCAATATTGATTTATTAAAAAAGGACACAAACGAAATTAATATTTATCTCAATATATTAAATAGGAATGGTTTTGTTTCTTACATAAACAAGCCGACTAGAGTAACAAACAATACTCAAACTATTATTGATCATATTTTTATTAGATCTCATAAAAATATACAACAATGCATTGACATTGACCCTATTGTTTTTCATTCTGATATGACAGATCACTACACACCTGCCATTTTCATAACATTCCTAGGAAAAAAAATTATACTTCTGAATGTATAGTAACTTTAAATAAGCTGAACATTAAAAAACTTCAAAAGGAAGTGTGTAATGAAAGATGGGGGGATTTATTTAATAATAATATTATAGAGTCTCAAGTGGCATATGACTTATTTCTAAATAAACTAAACAACTACCTACAAGCTTCTACTGTTGTAGAATCACAAAAAAATAAAATAAAAAAATTAACCTTGGATTACTCAAGGTCTAATATCCTTTATTAAACGTAGAGATTTACTAAACAAGAATTTATTAACGCATTTCAACCAGGAACGCGATATAGAGTATAAAGTGTACAGAAATAAAATTAACGCTTTGATAAAAAAAAACTAAAAAGGAATATTATCAAAATAAAATAAATGAAGCAGGTACTGATACAAAAAAAGTTTGGAAGGTCATAAATGATATATCAGGTCGTATAAAAGAATGTAGAAACATAGATCAAATACCTGTTAAAAAAAATAATAATGTTCTTACTAATAAAAATAAAGAAAAGGCTACTCTGTTTAACAACTTCTTTTCAAGCATTGGAGTTGAAATTGGAAATAAAATCCCTAATGCTACCCTACCGGGCAATTTTATGGAAGAAGATAAAGTAGACTCAAATATTTTCTTAAAACCAGTTACAAAAAATGAAGTAATTATACTCATATCCAATTTAAAAAATAACTCTGCGCCTAGGTTACGATGCCAGGTCTGGAGATTTTTGATATATGTATATTTTTCGCTTTTTGTATTATTGTACTTAATTATTGTATAATAAATTTGAAATGTGTTTCAACGTAACTCTACTATACCTATTCACGGTATTTCAACGTTATTTATCCTTTGAAATTCTACTTCAGTTCAACGGTATCTTTTGGTTTCGATGTAACCTTGCAGATATACGAATATCCAACGTTGATGTTTGATTTGTTTCCCCGTTGCAAACATATTTATTGTAATGTGAATTCTACTGAAATATAACGTTGCAGTTTGGTTTCAACGTAACTCTGCCAAATTACGGTTTTTCAACGTTATTTATTCATTGAAATTCTACTTCAGTTCAACGATACCTTTTGGGTTCGATGTAATGTTGCAGATATACGAATTCTCAACGTTGATGATTGATTTGTTTTCACGTTGCAAACATACTTATTGTAATGTGAATTCAACTGAAATATAACGTTGTAGTTTGGTTTCAACGTAACTCTACCAAATCACGGTTTTTCAACGTTATTTATCCATTAAAAATCTACTTCACTAAAACGATACCTTTTGATTTCGATGTAACGTTGCAGGAATATGTTTTTCAACGTTGACGTCGAATTATAGCGACCCTAATAGATACTAGAATAACACCGAAATTAAACGAAGCATTGTAGTATCCAGGTAATATAATATTGATATTCCCGGTTGAATCAACGATGTTTACATGTTTCTATAATACTATAATTCAACTTTCTATCCTGAAATGTTCTATAAACACAAATACGATAAGTTAAAAACGTTACTTATTTCCTGTACGAATGAAGATCATAGAGGGTTAGTACAAAGTCTTGAAAAGATGAAATATCACGAGAAATAAACACCAAAACCAAAATGTATCCATCAATTATTTTTCAAAAGCTATCTAATGACTCAAAACTCGACCCACCTCCTCTATCTCCTGGGAGTGGGGAAAGGGCAAGTTTGAATTCATAGATAGAAACCTTATTTGTATTGATTTAGATTAGATTCTCCAGAAAAAATTACACTGAGATAATGTGTCATAATCACTTTTCCATACACGTAGAGAAGAGAGAAATAAATTGAAAAACTTGATTAGATCTATTTTTTGGTATTCTGTTTCAACGGTACAAAATACGAAGGTACTGTCTGCAATTTTGTTATAATAAATTTCAACTCGGTTATTGTTCGGTAAATTTGATTCCCCCTTCCCCAAGGGAAAGGGGAGTCGATTATGGCACATGAAATCAATGTATTTTTTTTTCTAGAAAACACTATAAAAATTGAGGGAAGATTTAAGAGTTGCCCCCGCCCACTCCCAGGGGAAGTGGAAGGGGAAACGAGTTTGGTGTCATTGGATAACTTTTGAAAAATAATTGGAAATGCTTTTTTCCAATTTGAGTTTGAAGGTGTATTTCTCAAGATATTTCGCTGTTCCTGGATTTTGTACCAACCCTGAAAATAAAACCAATGTCAATATTTAAAAAAAATATAATAACAAAACATAAAAATTATAAAAATAAACTAAACTAATATTCCTTTAAACCTGAAAATCTTTTGTTGAAAATTGAATAAATATGAATGTTCCAATCAAAACATAAAAATTATAAAAATAAACTGAACTAATATTCCTTTAAACTTAAAAATCGTTTGTTGAAAATTGAATAAATATGAATGTTCCATTCAAAACATAAAAAATTTATAAAAATAAACTAAACTAATACTCCTTTAAACTAAAAAATCATTTGTTAAAAATTGAATAAATATGAATGTTCCATTCAAAACATAAAAATTTAAAAAAATAAACTAAACTAATATTCCTTTAAACTTAAAAATCATTTGTTGAAAATTGAATAAATATGATTATTTTTTTCGTATGATTTTCAACCAATCAGAATGTCCAATTTAGTTAAGTTACTTCGTCGGTCAATTAAAATCTACAATCAAGTGTACATATTGTGGTCACTGTTCTGTTACCTTTGATCCCTTTTGGGATTTATCCCTTCCCATACCCCAAAGAACAGGTCAATTACGTCTTTCACAATGTTTGTATTCGTTTACAAGAGAAGAATCGCTCGACGGTGATGAGAAACTGACATGTTCGAAATGTAAGGAACGAAGACTATGCACTAAATCATTCCCCATTCATAAATTTCCGAAAATCCTGGTTATTCACCTGAAGCGCTTTTCGTCGACTGAAAGATTTAGGGGAAAACTTAATGTTACAATAGATTTTCCAATAGAAGGACTTGATATGAGCCATCACGGGGCTGATAATATGGCACCCTGTAGTTACAACCTCTACACTATATCAAATCATAGCGGAACCACTTACAGTGGTCACTACACGGCTTACTGCCGACATCCCTACATGGGACAGTGGCACGAATATAATGATTCAAGGGTGTCATCAATATCATCGAAATCTTTAGTCAGTGGGGAAGCTTATGTTCTCTTCTATGAGCAAGAGGGCACGAAGTCCCACCTTTAGGTTAGTTTTATTTTTAAATTTAAATTTGTACTTTTATGTATATTATGTTTTGTATTGTTCGATTTACTTTGTCTATGTTAGATATATTTTTATAATTATTATAACTGTCAATTGATAAAATAATGATGAGGTTATTTCGATAATACCTGATTATACATAGAGTAGCTCCTCCAATCGAAAATTTTAAAATAATTTCATTTTCATAGTAACCACATCGACATCAATATACAACAAACAGAACTGTCAAATTGTGACGTTTATCAAAAATTGTTCAAAAATGAGTCGATTCGGAGATTTATCATCAAATGCAATAGACGAAAGTATACAAAATACTGAGCCTCATAATACAGTGAAAACAAAAAAGTACGTATGGAAACAATTTCTTACGTTTTGCAGTGAAAGAAACTATGTGCTAAATGAATCAATTTCCACTGAAATGATAGCGTTCATTTTGAAAAATTGGGCTTTCAATATGCGAAAATGTAATGGAGAAAATTATAAAGAAAATGTGGAACATTACGGCAAAACAAGTACAAGAAAAATATATGAAGGAGTTTAATAGAGTAATTGATCCATTCTCTAGTCCCATATTTTTAGCCGCACGAAACGCAAGAAATTCAAAAAGAAGGGAAATTCAAATGTTACCGGACAAGAGAAAGGTTAGTGCATCAGCATTTAAAGATAACGAGTACATAGCAATGATAGAAGCGTGGGATGAAAATACACCGGAAGGATTACAAATAAAAATTTTCTTAATTGCTTCTGTAGAACTTGCGTGGAGAAGAAATGAAGGAGCGTCATGATTGACTCATTATTTTCAAAAAGAAACTGGAAATGATGATACTCCAACTGGTAGAATACAATATAATCCTATTTTTACCAAAACCACACAGGGAGGAGCAAAACCATATGCTAATAATAAATGGCTTGTACCTAACCATAATGAAGTAAGTCGTTGTCCAGTGAGACTTCTAGATAAGCTAATGATGAAAAGAAGCGAAAACATCAATATTAAAACAGATAGGTTATTTCTGACAGTAAATCCCAACTGGAGAAAAGAAAAAACCCTTGGCTGGTACAAAAATATGCCAATTGGAGTGCTTGAAATTAGTAAATGGACCAAAAAGTCTGCAGAATTGGCAAATTTGAATATGACAAACCAAATATTTTCAAATCATTCTCACCGAGCCACTGCTGTTTCACAATTGGCAAAAGCAGGTGTATTGGAACAAGAACTTATTAAAATAACAGGACATGGTAATAGCAATTCTATCAAACCCTACCTACAGATAGTTGAACAACATCACCAAAACATAATAAATAAGATGAGATCAAATGTTTAAAACGCTGCAGGTTCAAGTAATAACACCTCCAGTATTTCCAGAACTTCAATGAGCAGTGGCCACGTTTCCTGCGCCGAAAATAACTCAGTTAAAAAAACGTAGTATATAATAATTGTAACTTTCATTGCACCAATTTGTATTTAAATTAATAAATTGTTTATATATTTACTTAATTTACTCAAAAAATAATCGTATCAAATACAATACGTACTTCAAAATAAATACGGTTATACATCTCAAACTTCCTGCATAATTACAAATCGTGTCAGTTTGACAGATTAATCCTCCCGCTTCGCGGTCGGATTTATTTAAACTGTCGAACTGACACTCTTTATAATTATGCAACAAGTTATCGATGTATAACCTGATTATTTTGAAGTACTTATAGTATTACTACTGAATATTCCATTCAAAACACAAAAATAATTATAAAAATAAACTTAAATTTTTTTTGTTCAAGATTGAACAAATATGAATGTTCCATTCAAGGATTTCTTCTTTTAGATTTGTTGACATCGTTCATCCTCTTTTTGCAAACTTTAGCCAATCTTTAGTGGCAACGGCTATCTGTATGTCCGTTGCAGCTCCAAATTCTTTTTTACGGCAACTGCAAAAAATAATTAATACAGTGCATTGCATTCGAAACAAGAGCCACGCTCAACAACTTTTAGGAAAAATTAAAACACTTTAACCACAGGGGGACACACTTTGACATATTCACACTCAATTGAACTTTCAGTATCGCACTCCCAAAGCATGTCACCACGTTGTTTCAAATGGATCACCCTATATTTATTTATATTATCAGATTCTCCTTGATGTGCAGACTTCAAAAATGGGCAATACATATGCCCTGAGGCTTACAGCTACAAATTATTTGGGTTAAAAAGCTTCAGACCATATGTATTGTACTTTTTAAAAATCTGCTCATCAAGGAGAATATAAACCTGATAATGCAAAAAAATGTAGGGTAATTCATTTGAAAGAATGTGATTACGTGCTCCGGGGGGTGCTATAGTGAAAGCTACATTAGTTTGAATATGACAAAATGTGTCCCCCTGTGTATCATTGTGGACATGTTTTTTTATTTTTTCTGAAAATCATTGTTTCCAAAGTTATTCAGTGTGGCTCGTTTTAAATGGAATGCATTGTATAATAATTGTATGACAAACAAAATATCTGCACCATACCATAAATATACATATACTTTACTATTAAGTCGACCTATAAAAAAGAGACTTATAGAAACCCAAGGAATACAGATTGGGAAGCATTTCGGAAGGAATTGGAAACCAATCTAGCCTCACTTGACCCAGTCTCAGGGCAAGGGGTTGAGAGAATGACTTGTGACATTAACAATGCCATAATGAACTCATACACCGAGACCTTCCCCGAGACGGTCAGAACGACCAACAGAAATGTACGTTGGTGGAACAGGAAGCTCGAATCGATGAGAAGGAACGTTCGAAGGCTGTACAATCAGTGCAAACGCACAGGAAATTGGGACAGTCATACGAAGGCGCTCACTGAATTCAATAAAGCAGTGAGGAAAGCCAAGAGAAGCTCATGGAGAAATTTCTGGCAGGACATTGAAAATGTCTCTGACTGTGCAAAACTCCACAGAGTTATGGCTCAAAATCCAGTTAATACTCCAGAGAACGTACTCAAAGAAGACGGCTCACACACGGATGGACCGGAGGAGACACTGGCAGTAATGCTCAGTACGCACTTCCCGGGATCCACCGAAATACAAGTCGAAGCAACGAGCGAAGTCAGAGAAGAACGGCAAGTTGCCCGGGGTCTGGCAACTCGTGATAGCTGGACTTGTGCAAAGTCCATAGTCACATATGGGCCTGTGACATGGACTATTCAATCTTTTGATCCCTTCAAGGCGCCTAGAATGGACGGAATTTAACCTGTACTACTCCAAAAAAGCGCCGACATAACTCCAAGACTTGTGAATCTGTTCAGACTAAGCCTAGCCAGAGGAGTTATACCTACGGTGTGGGAAATCTCCAAGGTGGTATTCATACCAAAACCTGGAAGACCCTCTTACGATACTGCAAAAGCTCATCGTCCGATAAGTCTCTTCTCATTTCTTCTTAAGGCATTAGAGAAGATGATAGATAGGCATTTGAGGGTCACAGTGCTGGGTAACAAGCCGCTGCACCCTAATCAACATGCCTACCAAAGTGGCAAATCTTGCGAAACAGCCTTGCATAGCTTGGTGAGCGAGATAGAGCAAGCCATTACTTACAAAGAAGTTGCACTGGCTGTGTTCTTGGATGTCGAAGGAGGATTTGACAATACGAGCACTTGCTCAATATTGTCAAAGCTGGAATCCAGTGGCACAGACAGGACAATTACCCAATGGATAGAGAACATGCTAAGCAGCAGGAGAGCACAAGCATCCCTGTGTGGTGTCACAAGAGAGGTGAAGACAGAACGATGATGTCCACAGGGAGGCGTTCTGTCACCAAAGCTGTGGAATCTGGTAGTCGACGACCTTCTTGTCACATTAAACGAGCAGGGGTGGTACGCTCAAGGATATGCTGACGACATAATTCTAATACGGGGAAAACACGTGGGCATTTGCCTGGAACTAATGCAGAGGGCAATGTCCATAGTGGAGAGATAGTGTGATGCGGAGGGATTGTTTGTCAATCCCTCGAAAACCATCATGGTACCATTTACAAAACAGCGAATCGCAGAGATTACTAGTGTGCTAAAACTCTTCGGCAATCAGATAAAGGTTGCCAGGGAGGCAAAATATCTAGGAATCCGGTTAGATGACAAGCTAACCTGGAACAGCCATCTAGCGAGCATCACACGCCGTTCTCAGATTACGCTAATGACGATGAGATGAGCAATTGGGTGCACATGGACCCTGCCCTGTGTAGAAGGCGAGCCTCCTGTCTAGATATCTTCCTAGGCAGAAATCAGGAGGGAATGCAGGAAAACATAGTCCGACGAATCTCAATGTTCGCTAAGAATTTAGGATGGGACTCTGCTTAATACCTGCGAGTGGGGGTGCACAATAAGCCAATTAATGGCTGAGTGGCAACCATTAGGGCACCTGAACCCTAACCCCCTCGTAACTAAAAAAAAAAAATACCATAAATTAGTTGAATTACATGGGTTTCCCTAAAAGCGTTTTTATCTATCAGTGCCCTACCAATTATAAAGGGTAGCCAGCTGGTTGGTTAACAAAAATCTCAAAATCCTCCTGGTGTGATGTTCCGGAGAGATTCCGCTAATTGATTTCAATCGAGTTACCTAAAAATTTATAATGTTGACTGGAAATATAGTATTCATATTCGAAGAAACATTCAAATGTGTGCAGAAAAACGCAAAGTCATATCCAGAATCTTTGAAGGTAATCGATTATCGATTTCTTGGAACGGCTCTCATACTTCGTGTTTCCGTTACTAGTTCATACATTCAGTCATGAACATACACTTTTTTTTAATTTTAATAGATATTATTAATAATTGTAATTATCAACCTATTTTTTGAGTTTCTACATCTGCTAACAATGATTTATTTAAATAATAGATTGTAATGACAGCTAACCTCTCAAATAGCACTTATTTTGCCTTGTTAAGAACGTTCATGACACTTTAACCACATTTTTATCTCTCACAACTATGCTTTTAACTGAATTTGTCAAATACAAATACAGCACCATCAATAATTTGTTTCAATAATGGATTTTTTGTGGAGGTAATATTGCATTTCCAGCCATTATTGCACAAAACAGTACGAAACTTTTAAACTACCGCTTTTACAACATGGCTGCTGCGCTTACGCATGTCATGTGATGAAAAGTACTATACGCGAATTATAAAAAATAAGTTTAAGCTTCTAGGTATAAAATGAATGAAAAAAGTTTTTATTCGAACTACTTAGTTGGAAAACTTCTAATACTCGATCTTCATAAATCAACCTCTATTTCACTTAATCAGATTTTCTACTATATTTGTACCAGTTTTCAACGTTTGTCATCTACCCATTTTCAACGTGGTTGATTAAATCAACCTATTAAAAATGGATAGGCATTGTTCGACTGGAAATTATGACTTTGTAAAACATAGTGTTGTGTGAGAGTACCTACCGATGACGGACTGTGATAATAAGTACTCAGCATCACTGTAAAAAGCGTTTATACCTTACAACCCCAACAATATTATTGAAGTCAACTGTAGGTACTAAATATTACAGATTAACACTTACCTCCCTTAATTACCCGTAAATTGAGAATGAATAAGAGTTTCACCAAGGAAATATTTTTAGATTGTGCAATACCGAATACAGTTATATAGAAAGTCTTTACAAGGTACTTACCAAATTATAATCACTAGAACAAGCACGTGCACACACAAGCTTCGACAATTGCAAAATGGCGACTATGGCAAGTGTTGGTTCAACGAAATCCTCCCACTATACTGACCGTGCATGTTGCCAAGGAGTGGTAAACTATGAATATATTAAGAATATCCATAAAGTCCCTCAATGAATGATTGATACAGGGATGCTGTATAGTTATAATCACAGGCCCCATATGTTTAACGATAAATACTCAACCAATGAGGACAAGAAAATGAAGAATAAATATAAAATATTAGTTATTGTAGACTTCTTAAAATCATTATGTTTGATGCAACGAAATAGACTTGGCAATCAAGTTGCGAAAACGTTCTATTTCTACATTATCTTTAGATGTGACGAAGAAGTTGGTTTTAACAAAGTTGATTAATAATTACATGGCATTCCTATTACTTTCATTAATCGAGTAAAAAAGCACAAGAAACATGAATTTTATAAATTATGTATCAACGTATAAAGAACGTTGAAGGAAAAACATTGAAACAACCTAATATTTTTATAATTGAATCAAAGTTAGTACACAACTATGAGAAAACGTTAAAGGGAGGTGGTCTTCACATTGCTTTGATCTGGATGAATGTATATTGAAGATATATAACCCATAACAAAGTTACCGAATATAATGTTGATAAGGCTGTTTCACATTTTCAGTAGATAGTTTCCATTGTGTGCTAAAGCGTAGAACACGAATCTCATATTATGAAAAATTTCACGTTCAATTTATTTCGCACGATGTATATATTCAATGGAATTAAAGTTGAAAAAGTCCAATGAAAACTACCTATCACTGCAGAAGTCAAGTTGCTGAAGCAATCGATTTTCAACGTACCTACCTATTCAATACACTTCTATCAGTTGAATCAACGTTGAATAGTAAGCAATATAAGACGTAGTCGTAAGATAACGTGAATGATGTAGTTGTTATTAACTTCTTTATTTAACGGACCAAAAACGTAATTCTCATAAAATTTAATGAACTTAGAGAAAATGAGTTAATCAAATGTAGAATATAAATTGCTCAAAGTTACGAGTTATTGTGAAGGTATATTCAACGTTTATGTAACTTCTGATTGAATATTAATTGAGAAATTATGATGAGGACACGTTTCACAATGGTAGTGAAGAGAGGTAGTCAACAATATGGAGTCAGAAACGTCTCAAAGTTACGTGAATAATGTAGTTGTTATCTACTTCTCCATCCAACGGATTATTGACGTGATTTTCATAAAGTTTAATGAATGTAGATAAAAAGGGATATAGAAATGTAGAATATTGGTTGCTCAAAGCTTCGAGTTACTGAGTAACGTTATATTCAACGTTTATATGATGTTTTTCTCTTCTAACTGAATATACGTTGAGAGAGCACGATGAAGACACGTTTCATGATAGTATTGAAGAATGGTAGTCAACACCGTTGAATAATAAGTAATAAGAAACGTCGTCTCAAGGTGAAGTAAATTATTTAGTTGTCATTAAGTTCTTCATTCAATGGATCAAAAAGGCAATTTTCATAAAGTTTAATGAATGTAGAAAAGAAGTGTTATTTAAACGTAGAATATAGGTTGTTCAAAGCTTCGAGTTATTGAGTAGTGATATATTCAACGTTTATGTATTGTTTCTTACTTCAGATTTAATATACGTTGAGAAAGCACGATGAGGACACGTTTCATGATAGTAGTGAAGAATGGTAGTCAACAACGTTGAATAATAAGTAATAAGAAACGTTGTCTCAAGGTAACGTAAATGATTTAGTTGCTATTAAGTTCTTCATTCAACGGATCAATAACGTAATTTCCATAATGTTTTTTAAACGTAGAAAAGAAGAGTTATTTAAACGTAGAATATAGGTTGCTCAAAGGTTAGAGTTATTGAGTAGTGTCATATTCAACGTTTATGTAATGTTTTCACTTCTGATTGAATATACATTGAGAAAGCATGGAGTAGACAGTGATGAGTTGAGTCATATACGTTGATTATAGGTAGAATCAACGTTTGGTTGAATATGGGTTCCGAAAGTCACATTGCAAAATTCAACCAGTATCGTTTAATCAACGTCAGCTACCACATATAAACGTATACTACACGTGTGTGTATTTATTGGGATTAGGAACGAAGTAGACCTTATTTTTCTACCATTTTAATTACCCCCAATTTCAGGCACTTATATCATCAATAGCAAATGCCATTATCACGACCTCGTGAAAACTTAACAAAAGCAATTGCAATTATATGAAAGATTCATATTAACTTTTTTTTTTAATATACACTGCATCATTTAAGCTGCGAGTCACTGAATTTATTAAAGTTCTTATTAATTGGGAAGTCGTATCAATTAAATGAAAATAAAACAGATGAATAATATCGATTTTATTATATGTTGATTGCTGCACATGTTATATATTAATAAAATACATATACTTGGCAATGAGGCAGTACTAAAATGGCCAATGAATTTTTTTTAAACAAAGACTGACAAATCAGGTTCTTGCAGAAGGTTAATAGCTTTGTTCGCGGGTCACAAATAGAATCGATTACGAACCAATTGATAACCAATTCAAGATCGCTGTAACAAGCATGCTTGATTAGGAACCGATTCAGGATATTTATTTACCGCGAACGATTTAAGAACCACAGGAAAAGTTTATCTTTCGACAAAGGTTATCTACGCTTTCAACTGTCTCTTATTGTTGAACAGTGTATTAAATCTAACCTAAAAAATTGAGACGCTCTAAGTAAACAGTTATTTAAGTTTAATTTATGTTTACACTCACTAACAAGATAATGTAGCACAGCCGACATTAAAAACATCCTGTGTTTAGATGTCTGAAAAGTAGTACAATAATACAACTTCGGGTGATTCATAGATTTTAATCACAAAGAAAACATGTGATAAAAACATTGGATAGAAATTTAGATACTTATGAAAGTTAAAGTCATATAAATTTTACCTGTTAGCAAATACGTTTGATTAAAAAGATAATTTTTGAGACGACATGGAAAACAAACCACAAATAAATTTTCGTTTTCCTTATTGTTGATAGATTACAATATCTGAATGTTTGGTGTTTCCATCAATTTCAGAGGAGGAATTTTATAAATGGACTCATTAATGTTTTCTATACACATTACAGGTCTAAGCGTAAGCTTTGTATGACTTAATTTTACTACAAACTTATACTCTAAACTTGACTGGAACGATCATGTAAATAAACATGCATCAAGTAACAACTGATGCCAGTTTACGCTGACGCCGAATTTTTGGTATTGCGCATGAGCAACCGAACCGACCTTTCAGTCCTAACAAAAACCCGAGAACCGCTACAACCGATTCGGGATCAATAATGAACCGAATCAATGTGACTAAAAATTGAGAACTGAGCGAACCGCGAACGACAATTTTGATTGTGCGCATGCGGCCAGTCCCTAAACTGGTTCGGAATCAGACCCGCGATCAAAGCTATTACAGTTCCTTACTCATTTATTGAACATTGACAATAACAAATAATTTAATAACAGCTGTATAGTTCTATTATTTTGCAGGATACACTTTTATATACAAAGTAAATTTTCATTATACAACATTTGTGCTACATATAGTAGTTTCTTGTGATGCTAAACAGTGATAGAAATATTAAAAATTTGTCATTATATTGAAATTTTATCTAGGACTAGTTCTAATACATACGTTAGTTCTTTACAATACTTGCTATAAGAAACAAGCAGTTAAAATTATAAACTAATAAATTAGGAAAAGGTTTTTAACAACGATTATTCTTTATAATAAAATTGTATAAGCATTCTGAATCCTTAATATGGCAATTTGCGTACCTTGGGAAGGGGATAATTTAATGTTTCTTTACCAACCACTGTCACGTGTCTGTATCCAAAATAGGAAATATTTTTGGGGTTACAAATTGGTTCTTGTCAACATCTTTAGAATGTGAACAGTCGTTATCCCTAATATCTACGAACTTTGACTGTCACTTTATTACTGTTCAACTGAAATCAATTAATTAGGTTAAATAAGTTACTGCATTTGTAAGGATGGCATAAAATATTACTGCTCTCTCCCCTTATCTTGTACATATGGCAGATTGTACAATATAATATTGTAATTGTTGTGAATTTAATAATAGAACAGAATTTAAAATGCTTACTGATAATATTACACTAACAATTATTCTTAATTAATATAAAATATATACATTTGGCAAATAAGACTAGTATCAGCAACTGGGTGTTTTTTTATCCTATATATTCTAATAAAACATTTTTTCATTGCCACATCAACAATATTAAGTACCATTTTTGAGTAATAATAAATTATATAAACAATCCAAAAAATTGGTAAAATACTGCACAAAACATTTACTACTGTTTCCGAACAAAAAAAAAATTAAATATATGTAACCTTTTCCATAGTAATTTCATTACTTGGGTGTGTAGCGAATTGTAATTTAATTGAAGATATTTATGGATTTACTCTTTGTAAATTCAAATATCTTAGTATACATAAAGACTACATTTAATTTGGTATTTTTGTCAACTTAGCAGCTTTGGTTAGTAATATCTGTCCTTTATTGTATTTTTTCTTTTTTATTTTAAGTTAGTTACTCAGCTGCTCTGATTTGACAGCATTTTTTTCTTAATGTCGATTTTGTCTATATAATACTGTTTTGTGAACTTTGACCATTTCAACTGGAATTTAAATACCCATTGAATCACTAAAATGTTCACTTTCTCATTTATATAAAAACTTAGCATGTATACATACATGTTAACCCGTCGGAATAGAAATGTAACCAATTTGTGGTTTAAGAATTCTCAAAACGAGTCAACGAAAAAAATCTGGCTTTGTCCGTTCGCCCGTTTTAATCTTAAGCGGACGAACGGTAAGTGCTAAATCTTAGGTAAAAACGGATTTGGAATTGGCATGGTCTGAAACCTTTTCAATTGAGAAAAAATGTAACATCTGACCTTCATGGGGTCACATGACTTTGCTATCTCTAAAATTATATAGTCTACATAAATAAAAATTATATATTTCTATAAACATCTTCAGTTTTCTATACAGTGTTATTCATTAAACTGAAATTACTTGTTTAATCATTTTTCCACACATTTTTGTAGCATTACATGCGATTACAAACAATACTTGAAATTATATTTTGATATTGTAAATTTTTCGTCAAGGGGAACGCATTTTTGCTTCTACATACTCATAACTTACCCCCTCCTACCTAAGGTCACCCCTAACATTTTTTAAAATGTAACACCCTATACGTTCTTGTATTCTATAAAAGGAGATTCCAAAATTTATAATACATAAAGTAAAAAGTGAATCAGTTGGGAGTTATAGATCGTTTCAAATGAACCTGTCAATTCAAGTCAATCCAACTAGGTGGCTTAGTTTACCTTAGAATATTAACATTCGACATGAGGAGTAGTTAAAAACGAAACTGTGAAAGTTGCAGTTTTAAGACAACTTACGTTACAAGAACAACAGTCAATTTTACAAATTTCCAGTGCAGTGAGTGTTTCTTTCAAATGGTAAGTCTTATTTACAATACTCAGAGAACCTCTTGCTCCCGAAATAACACGAATTTTAGAAAATGAACAAGATGGGGTAGGTACGACAGTTTTTAAACGTTTGCTGGTCGTTGGATAGGCAGATGTGGCTCAATGTTGGAATGGCCACCTAGATCACTTGATTTAACCCACCTAGATTTTCTTTTATATGGATATCTGAAAACCAAAATGTATGTTTATCAGCCACCTACAGATGATTTACGTCAGTAAATTGTTCGGGAATACCGACAAATAAACCCTCAAATGTTACATAATGTGCGAAAAGCTTTGGAAACTTGATTGTATTATTGTATGGAAACCAGTGGAAGACAATTTGAATACCTTATATTGTTATGCTAATTTGTTAAGAATTAAACTGTTTTTAATAAATTGAAATTAAATGTATTTTTGGAATATGCTTTTCAAGGAGAATCCAAAGTGTTCCATTCCAAAAATGGAAGGGGTGGCCAAAGGGAAGAGGGGGAAAAGTAATAACGAGTACATTTGAGCAAAGAGATGTTCCTGTTTATATGATTTTTGACGTATTTTTTCATTTTTTTATAAAAGTTGCGCCTACAGATTTTTATAGGGTGGATAGTTTTCATTGAAATGGTCTGTATATACTTTCTACCACATCTTCTAAGAACCCCTAATTCGATACCAGTTGGGGTAAACAGCCCGCAAAGTAGTTGTTCCTGATTAGGGGGTCAAGTTGTTTTTGTTTTATAATTATGGGGATTTGAAAATACTATGTGTTTCAAGGTATACCTAAAATTAGGTCCGTTATACCAAACAATCAAATTAATCAGAGATGATCAGGAAAAAATTGGCCATGAAAAATGGGATTCTGTTTCACGTAACTAATTATCATGATTATATGTTCCTTTTATTTTGGTATTACTTTTTGTATGTTATGTAGACTTCAGATCCAATGTGTCAGTAACATGAACATCAGATATTAAGTTACTCAATAGCAATGTTAATATAATCCAATTAAATAGAATTGATATTTTTGTGAGACGGTGAGACCTGTTTTGATGAGCACATGAATTCAGGACAAATTTATGGCGTTAGTCTATTTCAAAATGTGACAGATTTTGCAGATGTTATGAAGATCTTGTCTCATAAGTTTCTTTTTATTAATATAATTAGGAGAATCTAACTCTAAAGCTGATGGCCTTTTCATCTAGATAATGATGATTTCTACTATACAGTACTATGCTAGACTTTGATGCTACGTATTACCTCATTAGACGGATAGTTTTATTAACAACTTAAATTGTTATGGCCTTCATTTATGCTATATTCTCTGGTAATTTCTGACTTTTAAAGTTTATTGGAATAACATTCGCATTAATCTGAAGTAAAATAACCTATGTTGTAACATATTCTTGTTTGGTAGATTTTGGCAATATCTTGTATGACAAAACCTCACAAACACAATTAGATGTTGTTGTATTACGTTGTGGTGTCTGAAGATTCGTAACCGACAGATGGCTTTTCTGTCAGTTCCGGTGGCATCTCTACATGAAATGATATACCATATGGCCTTAAATGATATATAAGATATTCTAATACGTACATTTGATTAGGACTGACGTAATGAAATGAAACTGCGTTGTCTGAACAACAATCCATACCCTAAAAAAAAGAATGTCAAATAATTTTATGAAGTACTCACTTCACAAAAACAAATTAATGAGAATACAGGAATTCTAAATACAAGAGAAAATGAAAGTTGGGGACCAATAGATTTCACTTGATGTAAATTGTAGATGTACCATATAAAAGAGTTTAATAAAAATAATGAAAAATCATAAAGTTTATCATTTCATCAATTTATTACCAATACTGCAATATTTATTTCCATAATTTGTGACAATTCTGATTAGTATGATAAACTTTAAAATATTCCGTAGTTTTTTTTGGGAATATTCGGTAGTTTTTTGGGACCACTCTGCTAATATGTAGGAGTTGAAATAAATGTGTAATTTTTTTCTTGTATGAGTATTGACAGCTCATTTATCTTGGTGGTGGTGATTGTACAGCCATCAGAGCATATTTTTACTGTTGTAATCTCCACCTGATAGGAATTTAGATAAAAGTGCTTGTAAAGCAATAGTAGTCTTCTTTTTTTAGCTTAGGTGGGCTGCTGAAATTGGCACTTTATTTGGCTTAATCTGGACGTTATCGAGGTGGCTTGAAGATGATTTTTTGCATAGTTGGGTAGTTCAGTGTTAGTTGTTGATTTTATGAAGATAGCTGGTTTGAGGCTCGTATAGTACAAATTGCAATAGAATATTATAAAATATGTTTTAATAAAGTGAGTTTCGTTTATTAGTAATATTTTATTGTAAAAAGTAGTTATTACCTGTTTGGATTCGTAATAAATGTAATCCCAGTACCAGAAACTTTTCGATACATGTCCAGGAATTAAGTGATGTTCGGGTACAAATGGAAAAAATCTTCCTCTACCTAATGAATCACGTGAATCGCCTGCTTTCACGTTAACGGTTTCCATACATTTTCCCATTTCGACATCTTCAGGTCCGCTATTGGCTGGTGAACATCCAGTCGAATTTGTCAAACCGACCTTAAAATGAAAGAAAATGGACAAATAAATATGAGGAATAACTTTCTAATCATTGAGGCACTGCTAATCAGTTCATAAGTGATAAATAAAATTAATAAAACAAAAGTTTTTTTCAAAACTGCGTCACTGAGTCCTTTCTCTTCAATGAAGACTAATGAACACAAAGTAGCTAGAGTCAATTGGTGTCAGATGTAAAAAATGGAAAACATACTGCTACCAAAGAAAATTTGATGGAAACGATCTTAGGTAAAAATTCTGAAGACCCCACATAGAAAATATGAAATTGAAGCTACTCTCAAGTAAAAAAGCTCCAGGATCAGATAAAGTCGTTGCTGAAATAAAAGAGGGGAAACCCGAAATTATAGATGCATTAAAAAGTATATTTAACAAGTGCCTTCATCTAGGAAAAATACCTCAAAAATGAGAAGAGAGAGTGGACATACTACTATTCAAAATACGCAACAGAGGCGACCTTCAATAGTAGACGCCCAAAATGAATTGGCGAGACTCTCGCACTAACACTAAAGGGCATGAGCCTACCCTCAACCACCAAGTAGACATAGAAAGAAATTTGCATGTAGACACTTCATTATTTTTACGATTTCTTTTAACAATGGTATCAATATTTATTTCTGGCCACACTACAAGCGATGAAGCTAAACATATTTCGGGACACAGTCTGAAGTGAACCTAGTGAAATTCGGCCGGCTATTATATCTTCATTGAGAAATATAATGAACGTAAAAAATGCCAAATATTATGCAGCCAGGTTCAAAAGCAGATTCGCATACTACAATGCCAGGCACACAGATAACAAACAGAAAAATGCGCTACAACAATGCAGATCATGGTTAGAAAGACGGTATATTCCAACTTTCATCCTTAATACAATCAAGAATTGCTTAAAACAGTGTAATGAAATAATATAATTCTAAATATACCGAAGTTTTTAGTTTATAAAGGTAAAAGGTTTTAGACTAAAACCAAAAAGTTTGAACAGTGCAATGATCTGTTACAGATAAAGATGAAAGCGTTGGTGTCGTATTTAATTCTCAATTTCTTTATCTTTATGAATAACTCGGAAATACTTTAAAAACCACTAGAACTAATAATTTTAACATGTATTCTTGAATTTTTCAAAATTCAGTTGTTTGTCAAACTACGATTTATGAGTCACATAGAAAAAGGTTATTTTTATGAAATAAACTTTGTACTTCTAATTATTATGTCTAAGAACTTTCTTCAAATAGTAGCAACGTCTGCCTCGCTCCGACTCATTCAAATACTATACACATATGTTTGTCAGATAACGAAGACACTCTTGCATTTATTTTTTTAAAACTGAGTGAATTATTGGCAGTAACCGTTACAACTGCAGATATTAACAACTATTCAGTTTTCAAAAGTAACAACACACCTAACATTAAGTTGGAGTTTTGTGCATTTATTAAAAATAAATTCTAAAAAATGCTAGCAAATTGAAGGGTAAGCACATATTTATTGCATCAGATCTTTGCAAGGAAGATAGGGAAGATCAAAAAACTCTCATTAAGCACCTTAAAGTTGCAAGAACACAGAAACATACAGCTAAAATTCATGGTAAATATTTAATAGTAAATGGTGTCGAGTATAGTGTTAATCAACTACAGTCCATAGATAACTCAACAGCACCAAACGTTGCTCAAGAAACGGAGACGCCATTACCAATTCCAGATCCACCTTCAAGCGAGCGAGAGTATTAAGAAAAGAGGGATCCCGTCATCTCTAGATAGAGTTACAAGAAGCGGCAATAAGAAATAACGGTTATAGTGGTACTTACGCGCGATTTTTCAACTCTACTCTTTATTTATAGAGGTCATAATTGTGGTATATTGTCTTGTTTTAATATAGTAATAATATCTTTTGAACTTTTATTTGTAACGGTCTTAAATTTTGGTATTATTTTGTTTCAAGCTTGTAATATCTCTTAGTTCGTGTAATAAAATGAATGAGCCATTATCTGTTTGCCATATAAATGCAAGATCTATCTTAGCGAATTTTCTTGCATTCAAAGATGCAGTATTAGACAAATTTGATTTAATTACAGTTTCGGAGTCGTGGCTGAAACCACATATTGTTAATAGATTAGTAAATTTACCGGGATATAAAATGTTTAGACGTGATAGTCTCCGAGAAAAGGCGGGGGTACTGTTATATATATCAAAAATAGATTCAAGTCTAAACTTATTACTAATTTGAATAACATTAATTCCGAACAGTTATGGATTTCGTTTTGTTTTAATAATATAAATTATGTCTTGGGTTCACTCTACAGACCTAATGATTTTCCTTATCAGGATTTTGCTTAAGCACATTATCGCCATTTTTTTATTATGTTATTTGCGCGGGAGACCTTAATATACACTTTTTAGACCCAAGCAGCCGACAGTGTAGAACTCTGCAGTCACTTTTTGACACTTACAATCTTATTCAAATTGTTAACCAACCAACAAGAGGACCAAAATTACTCGACGTTATATTGTGTTCAGAAAATTTAAAAATCAGTAATGTAAATGTTACTAAATGTCCCTTAGTATCAGACCATTCCCTTCCATCTTGTTGCATTGGATCGCTATCTATCAAAAAACCTAAACCGTTTGAATTTACGTTCTGCGACTTTAGGAATTTTGAACCGCATCATTTTCATCAGGATTTAATAGCCTCCGATCTTCAACATATTTATCATCTTGATGACATTGAAAGTAAAATCAAAATATTAAATTCAACTATTTCAAATTTATTCCAAACACATGCACCACTGCGTCAAGTTAAAATGACAAGAAAAAAGTCTCCATGGTTAACTGATACATTGAGGGACATGATGAAATTGAGAGATAAAGCATTATTAAGATTCAAAATATCAAACAATGAGAATCACTGGAATTACTATAAATCAATTCGTAATGAAGTCAATCATGCAATTAAACGCGAGAAGGCATATTTTGAATTTCAACTGAAACGAAAGAAAAATATCTGGAAAGAAATGAAAAAGATGTTATGCAAAAAAAGTTCAACAGTTATTCCTGATCACTTACAAGATCCCGACTCAATAAATAATCATTTCATCAATGGCATTGGTGGTGACAATAACCCAGATGCAGCTATTCTAAGCCACTATCTTTCAACTAAACTACCGAATGTTGATAATTTTAAATTTAGGGAAATTGATGAGTTAAAAGTTTATAAAAAAATACTTTCAATAAATTCAAATGCAGCTGGACCAGATAATATTAATATCACTATGATTCTCTATTGTTGTCCACATATTTTATCACTTATTACTCACATATATAATTTTTGTCTAAAAAATTCCGTTTTTCCTTTAATTTGGAAAGAATCTAAAGTTCTACCCATACCTAAGACGGATAATCCTGCTGATTTCAATGAACTTCGTCCCATAAGTATTCAGTGTATCTTTTCTAAAATCCTAGAAAAAGTGATTGATGAACAGATTCGTCAACACATCACCAAATTCGACCTTCTACCTGAACACCAGTCGGGGTTTCGTCCAGGATACAGCGGCACTACTGCACTCCTCAAAGTTTTAGATGACATTTATTCTTATATTGATTCCAACCATCTATGCATTTTAATCTTACTAGATTACTCAAAGGCATACGATAAAATTAATCACCCTCTGCTTTTGTCATTATTTAAGCATATATGTTTTGATAAACAAGCGCAAAAAATGATGCTTTCCTATTTAGATCATAGATCTCAGAGTATTTATAAATAAAAAATTATCTAGGAAAATTTACCTATGGCGAGGAGTTCCGCAAGGTTCCATCTTAGGGCCCTTGTTATTTACCCTATACACATCCCAATTTTCAAATTACTTTAATTATATGAAGGCTCACTATTATGCCGACGATACACAATTGTACGTGGATTTTAAATAATCAGAAGTTGTAAATGCTTGTATGAAAATTAATGAAGAACTAGAGACTATTGTAGATATTTCTAATAAATTCTGCCTAAGCATAAATCCTTCAAAATCAAAAGCTATGCTATTTGGACGTAGAATTGAGAAAAATAAAGTAAAAAATAAAATACATTTGAAAATTAATAACGATAATTTAATTTTATCTAATTGTGAAAAAAACCTAGGTCTCGTTTTAGATGACTCCTTAACATTCTCCAATCATATCATCAATTATTCAGAAAGCATTTTGCAACTTAAAACTTCTATTCTCACATAGACAATTATTTAATAAAGCAACCAAAATTATGCCCTGTGATAGTCTCGTGCTTTCACAGTTTAACTATTGCGATGTAATATATGGGCCAGCCTTAACACAACTAGATCAAAATCGACTGCAGCGAATTCAAAATATGTGTGTTCGATTTATTTGTGGTATCAGACGTCGCAATCCAACCTCTAAGCATCTTGCTTGGCTGGCTGAACATAAAAAATAGACGTATTCTTCACGGATCAGTACTATTTCATAAAATTATGTTTACCAAAATTGCTTTTTACCTATCGAAAAAAATTTAAAAGAGATCAGTTCACAATATTAATGTAAGATTTAAAAATAAAATTAGTATGTCGAAACATAAAACCTCGTTATTCCGATCTACCTTCTCATATAATATTGCAAATCTGTACAACATAATCTTCGAAGATTACAAAACGTTACCCATTTCTCGATTTAAACTTAATATTAAAAAGTCTCTATTTAATAATAGTATAACGTTGAAATTCTAATTTTGAGCAGGTAAAATTGGCCTTATTCATTTTAATATTTACAAAATTAGGTTACATAACTTTTGTTATCTTAGCATGTAAGATATTGTACGAACGGATGTTTGATATTTAGTTTTGCGGTTACGTGGAAGAGCGCTATTTAGCTGGTTCTTCTAGTACGAAAACATCATCTAAGAGCGAACGTCGCCTTTGCTTGTACTTGTCTTCTTATAACAAAGCAATAAAGTCATTATTATTATATTATGTGTAGCACGAACGTCGGTTAGGGTAGATTTTTAATTTATTAAGAAATCGTGAGTTAGTGTAAACAAGCATCTACAAGATTTTGAGAGAACAAAATGTACATGGAAAAGTACAGGCACCAAAAAGGAAGAGCGGTCGGACAAAAACAGAAGTCGACGAAGATGCGAAATATGCTATACGAAGAACTGTCCAAATATTTTTTATGAAAAATTAAGTACCAACATTAAAGAAAGTGCTGGAAGCTGTTAGTGAAAGTAAGGAGACGTTGAGGAAAATCTTACATGGTTTGATTTTAGTTATCAGAAAATAAATAGAAATAGTGTTCTTATTGAAAGATCTGAAATAGTATTGTAATAAATGCGAATACTAAATAGGGAAAACTTAAATCAGTAAATTTCATAACACACGGTAAAATATATATTTTATTTCAAATATACTAAAAGTAGAATTCGATATACTTTTTGTTTAACAAAAATGAGACAGGACCATAACATTTTGCAAACAATATAACAATGAACTAGGGCCAACAAAAATTATTGTTTTGTATACAAACGATTAGTTAATAAAAATCGAGGCCACTCTAAAACAAAAAATGCAACCTTTGCAATTCAGCACAAAACCCCGAACAAAATTTGGGGGAATGATAAAAAGTAAGTTCGGAGCAGACAGGGACAGAGTCGGGAGAAAAACGCGAAGGGAAAAAGTCCTTCCCTATCACGGTAACGGGTGTCAGTTGTTTTTTAGTGTTCGCGGGTTTATAGGGAGAAGTTCTCTCTCCGTTGTGTCAGGGCGTCAAAGCGATACTCAGATATCCTTGACAGTGAAAGCTGTCCCCCTGGGAACGCAAAACGGAGTTTACTCTCTCTCCGACCGTTATCCAACATATCTCGACACCGTGTGCTAGAAATTTAACGTCATCCGCCGTTTCTAGATAAATATCGAAATCAGCGAGCAGAGACAGGAGAAGGGAAGTTTCCACACCGTAAGTTTTCGAACAAGTCTAAGACTCATAGGGAAAATTTTTTTTTTGGGTGCGCTGATCTAACCTTGATATTGATAACATAAATGTTTGCATAGATAGAATATATGACATTTTTTTACTGTGTTATGGGACAAGTTCATAGGTTCAGTTAAATCTGTAGGTCCTGACTCATATTTTTGCACCGCTCGTTTTATAGATATAATTTAATTGTGTGGGATATTATAGTAAGATTATACACACGATTTGTAGGAACGATTTTTTTGTGTATATGTAACTTAACAGGATTTAGGTATTATTTTTTGTCACAATTCTCACCCACCCCGTAGATAGGTGGTAGGTAAATTTTGAAACGAGGTCAATTGTAATTTATATCGTTTGCCCGGAGCGTATGATTTTGTCTCCGTAAAACCAGGTTATCGTTAAATTTTCGCAGCGATTAAGTAATTTTTTTCAGACGCGGTCATATCATTTAATCATCTCTAGTGGAATAAATAAAAATTATATTTTATTCGCGCGGAAGCAAAACCTGCAACACTGAATTTTTGTTAGTACATACTGAACTGTTTACCGATAAGATTTATCAAATCAGCAGAATTTATTTCTTTTCTTTTCCATTTTATTTACGTAAAATACAATGACATTCGACAAATACAAAACTAGCGGCTGTCGATTAGTACCTTTTTATAGTAGACAATTATTTTTGCAGTGAGGCAGGTCAATCACGCAGTAGATACGAAATCATAAGGTCCATTCACATATTGAAAATTTTTGTATATAAGTGTATAGCATTTTTTTGGGTCATATTTATACAGTGAAATAGGTAATATATTTTTTTATAATTTGTTGGTACCGAAACTTATTCAGATCCCTACCTCGACTTTCCCTCTAGAGTGAGCAGTGCATTTGAATACGAGGCTGAACAAAAAGATCAACTCTGTCCTGGCAAAGGTAATTAACCGCTTTAAGCCCAGGAGATCCCCGCCTAAGGACTGGATTTTCTTTTTTCACGCTCGGCTGCTTTATTTCATTTGGTGACAGCAGGTGATTACACTGGTGACAGCGGACCCGAGATTGAAGGGTGTAGTTACTACATGGGTGAAAATATTACAGGGACTATTTATTACATCTGGTGACAGCATTTATTAGAGTGGTGACAGCGGTTTTCCGATACAGGGTTGAATCAGTTTTCAGACAGAGGTTTTCCGATACAGGGTTGAATCAATTAGTTTTCAGACCGCGGTTTTCCGATACAGAGCTGAATCAATTAGTTTTCAGATAGCGGTTTTCCGATACAGGGTTGAATCGATTAGTCGTCAGACAGCGAATTTTAAAATACAGGGTTGTAAGCCAGCAGGGACGTCAGATCTTCAAACAAGATATTCCTCTCAGGCCAAGATTATATGCCAATCTTGTTACAGCAAAAAAGAATACAGGGAACGGCGAAGCTGTACGGTCTGTAACCAGAGACTGCGAGAGGCAGTAAACACGGCATACAGGGGGGTACTAAAGGCTACACAATATCGAGAATTAGCTGATACTCCTCCACCATCATCTCGGTCATCCATAGGCACGTCAGTCTTCAATTATCAGGACTCATAACAATTAAACAGCATTCTTTACATATTAGTCTTTGTTTGTCATTCCGTCATACAATTGATTTTTTTCATTTCACTCGTCAAAAGAGAATATATTATAAAAGAAGTTTTACTTTTACAAAGGGGGAAGTCCGCCCATCCCAAAATATACTATCCATACACCAAAAAGCTATCCATTTCAGGCATCGTAGAAGCCAAAAAGGTAGGAGTAGTATAAGTGTTATAACATTTACAAAAGTTCGTTTTAGTAAAAATCAAGTTAGACAGCGATATGCCACTCGATTTTCAAAATAGGTTAGGTGCAGCCAGCCAAGGATGTGCAGAAGCTATGGGAGATGCGAGCAACGTGCCACCCACATTGAGGGTGGCACAAGCGCAACCACTATGGGTAATTGCTTCGACTTTAGCCGATTTCACAGGTAGAGATGCGGCTAGGTATATAGAAAAACTCGAGTTACGGGCTAAATTAGACGGGTGGACGGAATCGGAAACATTAACATTATTAAAATTTAAACTCGCAGGCGTAGCTCAAGATTTTTTCAAAGCCGATTTAGGGAAAAATTATTACGGAAATTCGTTCCAAAAAAATCTATAGCAGATTGGTGGATGCAACTAGTTCAATGCTACCAGCGACATGATGAGGACGTAGCGTCGTTCTGTACCAGATTAAGGTTAACGAGAAACAAAATATTAGAAGAAGACATCAAGGGCGCAAGTAGAGAACAAATACCAAACATACAAACAAAACATAATGCGGTCCTAGTAAATAAATTTAAAGTAGGGCTAAGAAAATATTTATTAAGGGAGGTAGGTTTTTACATTTCACACAAAGACGATATGACAATAGAAGAAGCGGAAGAAATAGTCAGTTGTCAAGGAACGGCGGTAACTATGATCAGCGGCAGAAACAGTAGCCACAAAGTCGCATTTATGAGTGAGCAACTGAGGTGCACAACGTGCGGAAGGTCGAACCACACTTCGGAGGAATGTAGGCAGAACGCAAAATGTTTATTCTGTGGCAGACAAGGTCATTGGATGGCTAATTGCAGGACGAAGGAAACAGTAGAAACAAAAAGGGAGAAAATATGCCAAATTTGTAAAAAACAAGGACACTGGGCAGCAGATTGCCGAGAAAAAGTAAACGGATCAACAAGCACTCCAAAATGCCATTTGGACTAGTAAATGCCCCAGCAACATTCCAAAGATTCATGAACGCAACTTTAAGAGGCTTAACGGGAATAAAATGTATGGTTTATTTGGATGACATAATCATATTTAACTATGCAGGAAAGAAGGACCATTTAGGAAAATTAGAAGAAGTATTCAATAGATTAACAGAAACCAACATTAAACTGAAACCGAAGAAATGCAATTTTATGTTAAATAAAGTGAAATATTTAGGACATATCATCTCACAGGAAGGAGTAGCCCCAGACCCACAGAAACTGGAGGCAGTACAGAAAATATACCCTACCGAAAAACGTAAAAGGAGTCAGAGGTTTTTTAGGATTAGTAAATTGGTACAGAAGCTTTATACCAAACATAACTGAATTAGCAGCACCATTAGTAAGTCTAACCAAGAAAGACACACCATTCAAAATCTCAGAGGAAGTAATCACGGCAATGGATCAACTAAAAGCATCGCTAACGTCAGACAAAGTTCTGATCTTTCCAGATTTCTCCAAACCTTTCATCTTATCGACAGATGCATCAAACATAGGCATAGGAGCAATACTGAGCCAAATAAGGGACGGTAGAGAAAGACCAATAGCATACGCGAGCAGAACACTAAGTAGAGCAGAAACAAATTACTCAAGAACCGAGAAAGAACTTCTAGGCGTCAGTTTCGCCATTAAAACATTCAGATGCTACATTTACGGAACAAAATTCACAATCATAACAGCTCACAGGGCATTAAAATGGGTACTCACGCTGAAAGACCCAAATTCGAGGTTAACACGATGGGCCTTAACCTTAGCAGAATACAACTTCGAAGTAATCCACAGAGTAGGACGGAAACATGGAAACGCACATGCACTAAGTAGAATGTTCGACAAAACGTGTAACTACATAGAAACGTCGTACGAAGACTACTTACTACTACAATACATATCGGAAAACGATCTGCCAGCGAAAGACAAAATATTAGAGAAAGAGGGAAATTTAATATCCCTACAAGATGAACAATCGATAGTACTATTTGCAGCCAAGAATAAACCAAACCAAGATCCATTAATAAAGGAAATAGAAGCCACATATAATTTACCGGACATCGCACAGAACCGGATAGAATCAATCAAAGAATGGGACCCGATAGACACAAAATTCTACATAAGTGTAAACAGGGCATCGGTAAAAGAAGAAACGTCTTATGAAATAATGTGGAACATTATACAACAGTTAAAGACACTATGACAGGAAAACAAAGAAGAAAGTATAACCTTCATAGCAAGCAACGAACAAATCCCAGGGCTGTGTTGGAATGAAATTATTAAAATGATCCAATTTACATTTTAAGGAATACCCACCAAAATAATCATTCTGCGACCAGACAACACTTCGGAAACAAGGAAAATTTGCGCGATAGAAATAGAAGAAGATTGGGAGCCAATATGGGAGAAAGCCATGCTGAAAAAAGCACAAAAACGAGATGAATTCTGCAACAGCATTTTACAACAAATGAACAAGGATGACGAAACAAGCCGAAAATATTACATTGACAAAGAAGGTCTCTTATACAGACAAGAACAGGTAGAAAATAGGGATCAACTAGTAATACCTAGAAACTATATCACCAAAGTGATAGAAGACTTTCATGACTCACCCATCTACTGTCATCAAGGACAACACACAACATTATTGGCAATAAAGAGACGGTGTTTTTGGCCAACGATGACAACCGACATAATAAACTACTGTAAACAATGCGACGCATGCAATAGACGAAAGACATCACCACACTTCAAAAAGGCTCCACTACAAAAATTTACAAGTCACAGAACCGTGGGAAATAACCTCTATGGACATAGTAGGCCCACTACCCACGTCAAATGAAGGAAACAAATATCTACGAACATTTCAAGACCACTTTACCAAGTACTGTGAAGCAATTCCGCTACCAGATCAGAAAGCAGATACAGTAGCAAGAGCATTCGTAGAACAAATAATATGCAGACACGGAACACCCCAGAAATTTTTAACAGAAAGAGGAACAAATTTCATGTTAGAATTAAAGCAGGATACTTTTTATTACACGGAAGAGACCAACCATTACCATTTGAGAAATTCATTACACCTAAAAGAATCAAATACTACCTCGAAAACAATTACAATTCAGAACTAGAAGCTAGATTAAACCAAGTATACAAGACAGCACTGAAAAACGCAGAGAAAGCAAAAGATAGAACGAAAAAAACAGCATTAAGAGAATTTGTACCAGATTTAGTATATCTACTCGAAGCACGAAAGTAGGAAAATCAAAGAAATTACAAAACCAATGGACAGGACCTTTCGAAGTAAAAGATAAGGTAGGACCGGTTACGTACCAAATCATTTCACAAAAAGGGAAGAAGACGCAAATAGTACATATCAACAGGCTAAAAACATACCACGAAAAAATAGATGACAAGGAACATAAGATACTACATGACTTAGAAAAGTCGGAAAGTATAGAAGAGACAGAGGAAATACACGATCAAGAGGAAAATGAGGTAGATCCAGTAAAAGTAGCAGCACTACCATTATGGTCAACAAACGAGAGTCTACAACCACTAAGAAACAAACCATCATCCTAAACCGGTCAGAAAAAGAATAGAACAGGAGAAAGACCACATTTCTCACTACGACCCCCACCGGAGATAAGACGCTCTACCAGAGTAAGAAACAGGATACAAAGTGCACCCAGTTACACAAAATCATTTAATGCCGAAAAGCGACATACACGGAAAACAGGGCAGAGACAGACGAAAATCTATAAAATAAATAAGACCAAAACAAGTACCAGATGGGTAACAATGAGTTGAAACGACGTATCTAACACGTCACAATAAAATTGCACATGTATAAATTAGTTTTTATCTTATTATTTCAAACAGAATTTACGGATTCTAATCATAGGTTAATCAAAGTAAGGGAATAGGAATAATTAAGTAATTTACGAAACGTAACAGAGGAATGAATAAAAAAATAAGAAATCACTATAAGCAAGTAAATATGCAAAAGATACTAGAAATATGATGAATTAAGTTATTTTACAAAAATAAATTCGTGTTCAATTTAAGAATACAATGGGAGTACATAGATATCTAAACTTAGAAATAAATAATGGGAAACAAGTTCACGAGTCATAAAGTTTAAATCTCAAAGAAAAGAACTCAATTGACAGTCCTAATACTTGTAAAGTTCGGTCAAGTGAGGAAATATTCCTAATAAACGGAACAAAATTGTAGGAAAAATATTATCGTAATAAATAAATGTTTGTAAGAAAGATAAGGTGTATTAACAATTGTAAATTTTATAAATTTTTGAAAAGAGAAACCAGAAGAATGGCACGACACAGTATTATCCTGACCTGGGTAACGCTCGTCATGTGCGGGCTACATACAGCAATCGGACTAATCGCGTATGAGTGTTCGCATCCCAACACAAACATCGCAGTGATATCGCTAAAAGACATTCAAAAGTGCCCGGAACCAGAAAAAACGTACGCGAGTGAAAAAACAGACATACAAGTTATTCAACGGAACGAGATTAAACTGCAAAAAGTATGGTCATGCGTAATAGAAGTAACAAAATTCATGTTCTACTGCGGGATGCACAGCCATACATCAGTCGTCAACGAAGGTCTATCAACCTACATCCACAGATTGAGAGCAGAAGAATGCAGAAACACCCACAAATACAAAACAATAAAATTGTATCAACAAACAATAGACAGTATACTAATGAATGGTACAACAACAGCGTCAATCAAAATAGGCGGCACACTTGACAATATGGGAACATGTAAAGGTATCACATAACAAGAAAACGGCAGAAGTTGGAGCGACGTAGTGATAATAGCTACAGCCAAAATAACAACCAAAGATTACCTAGCTAGAGCAACGCTAGAAACAAACGAGATCCACCTACAAGGAGACATAACTTGCAAATTCACAAATGGTTACTGTTTTGACTCCATTGTAGGAGAATCCACATGGTCCAGTTATGAGCCCACAACATGCGAAGACCATTTGAGTCAGTTATACCAAGGCATAGGCAACAAAATCACAAATATAAAAACAAAAGAAGAACTGATAGTAATAGAAGAAAAAGACAAACTATTCGCACTAACACTACAAAAACGAAACATATTATGAGGAATAGAAGTATGGCATACAGAGAATCCACGAATTGTCATTATACTTCAAAACACACAAAAACTACATCCGACAATGCCAATACTAACACAAAATGTCGATCTGATGAATTACGTACACAGTAAACTACTATATATAGAACAAGCATATAAACGAGACGTAAACATGCTTTACACAGATACAATACACCGAAGATGCCTAACAAAACGAGAAATACTCAAAAATAGACTGTTAATGGCACACACACTACCTAATGCAGTCAGCCAACTAATGGAAAACGAACCTGGTCAGCTGGTCACATAGGCAGAGTATTAGGCGAAGTATTTTATATCATAAAATTCATACCAGTAACAGTTAACATAAGAAAAACAAACAGATGTTACAACGAACTACCAATAGAAGTAAACAACGAAACAAAATTTAGGGCTCCACTAACCAGAATAATACAAAACCACGCAGAAGAGATAGATTGCAATAACATGATACCATCACTATATTTTATAGATGATCAATGGATAGGCCTAACACCGCATCCCACAATAGCCACCCAACCAAAAACACTGAAAGTAGAAGAAGAAATAAACTTCCATTTCGACCCCATTCAACCACTAGGAGCGGAAGGGTCTGTACACGCAAGAAGAAGTCAATGCGGCACAAAGAGCCCGGGTCAGAGAGAAAAGCAGTAGAAAACATAATTACTCGCAGAGCAGCGGGAATGAACGCCAATAGTCAAGGCTACACCGTTCAAACATATTCGATACAAAAGAAATCAGGAACCTCGCAGAATCCGCCCTAAAGCACACATGGGCATGGTTCACAGAAATAGGTTCAGTAATAAGTGGAATAATTTGAATATACTTCACATTTCATATAATCAAATACATAACAGGCACCATACTAAATGGAATTCGTATTCACCAAACAGTAGGATGCAGCATTCCACTAATAGGCAGCATATGGGATTCCATAACGGCATGGATAATTCACTCACACCAGACGAGGAAACCAGAGAAGGAAGCAATAGAAATGGACCAAATAGCGCAGCAAGAGACGAGCCACCCAAGATCACAGCATTGGACAGACAGAAGTCGCCATATGAACGATCTACTGAGGAACAGTTCCGCGAGTGTAAATAGTCGCGGCCGAGGTCAGGAATAGAATGGTAATAGCGTAGAAATTGCCAGAACAGTGTCGCTCATAATAGTATAAGAGCCAGTGGGCGGCTACCTGCATGTATTTGACCAGACCTGGGTTTTTGTACATTGAGGCCCCTATACCTACTATACATGAGGTGGGAACCCACTAAGCCCAAAGCGATGGACCCGGCTAGTGCGCAGGTAGGACATGTATCGATTTTTGGCGAATTTCAAATGCATTTGACCACGTCTGCCGTTTTGAAATCTTAAAATATATTATTATTATTATCGAAAAATAATAATGGCAGACCATTATCGGGCGGTTAACATTGTGGCAGACAGTTTTGAAAATGCTAAAAAAATAAAATTTTGAAAGTATTTGACCAGATATATTATTCATTATAATCTTAAAAACTTATATTGATAACGGCAGACGTCTTTATTGAGTAGACTCATCAGCAGATAACAAAATCTTAGCTACTACCCGGTCAGATGTGTATGTATTACGATCGCTGTTTTATATCAATTTAATTCACTTATAATTTACTTTATATCTGTATTTATAGAAATTAATATTTTTTTGTATTCTATATACTAAACTTTATAAGATTGATGATAAATGAAGTAGATATATTACGAAATAATCTTAAATATTAAGGTATACTGCAGATAACAAAAAATAATTCTAATATGTGTTTCAATTTTTTATCTATTTATTCAAGACAAAATTTGAAAGATTAGATTAATTAAAAAAATAAATCATCCATGCATTACGAAATATATATTTGCATTTATTGATTTCAATCTTCATTCGTCATCATCATCGGAATTATGTTTGTCATAGGTGAACTCTTCTTCATCATCCATTGAATCGGATTCTGTAAAAATAAACCGTAAATTGTAAAATATAAATAATTAGTAAATTGATCCGAACATATTTGATAAAAAATTAAATTTCATCAACTTACCAGGGACATTGGTAACCAAGTCACTCACAAAAGATGGAAGTTGATCTCCTTCGAACCATTTGAAGACATGTGTTGTCCTGCTCAATCCAACCATACTCCAATGGGTCCAACGTTGTAGGTTGCTTTTTGTAAGCGTTTTTCCAAATAGTTGAAATATAATGGGCTCTCAAAAGTTGTTGGTAGAGTTCACTCTTACACGGCGGTATTGAGGTTGCGTCAAAATTTTGTATTTTTTTACTAAAATTATCATTCACATCCAAAGCTTTGTAATTACTGACGAATAGTTGGAATCTTCCATCATCTACGTCCTTTGATTTTTTGGCATTGTAAAGCTGGCAAGTGAACTTTTGAATAATATAAGAGCTTTTGTAACAGGTCTTCTGTTAAATTATCTTCACCGAGAGTAGCAAATGCTTGTTGGTATTCAGTACTTTTTTTAAGCTAAGTAAAAGGTCTTTTCTTTCCTTTATTAAAGAAAGCCGGATTAAAATCACATCCGGTGAATGCATGAAAACCGATTAAAATTTTTGCTAACAACTCACCAAGCTCATTATAAATTTTTGTGATGTTAATATATCTTTCATTATTTCCCGTTCCATAGAGCATCCAAATATTAGAATGAGAATTCTTCAATTGAACCATATTACCAATCATTATAATTAAAATATCGGTATCAGAGGCTCTAATAGCAATATTCGACTGCTCAGCGATACTGCAAGCATGATAGACTATTTTAGTATCTGCTTCTTCATGTGAAATACAACAAAGATCTTCAACAACACTTGATTGTTTACTGTCATCAACAAGTTGATATGAATGACAATTTCTAAAATTTAAATAAATCTGTCGGTTACCTAAACATGATTTTACTTCCTCACTACACCAATGTTTTGTAAAAAAATCTACAAGAGCCTCCTTAAAATTTGTATTTTTCAATTCTTTCCCAAAATCCGACGGTAGCACCTGTTCAGGCCCAGAAATGGTGTAATCAATCAACGATGCTTCATGTCGTAGACATCTTTCACAATCTTTTATTGATGGACGAAAATATTGGTCAAAAATGACATCAATTCTTTGGGTGGAATATTTTGACACCATTCGCAGAAATTTCTTTGAAATACTCCCGAATGTTTTGGGGACCTCTTTCATAGAATGGAGAATGAAAAATCCATCAATTAAGAAAACATCCATATTATGTGGTGGTTCTTGATCAATATTTGCTTCAAGGCATTTTACAAGCACTGACTTGTCAGTTTTACAGAAACCACCATCTAAATGACATAAAGCAAGAGGTACAAGGGTTGTTGGACATGATAAAAATTTTAAAACATTAATTTCGTGGTCCATCGAAATTCCTAACAAACGTCCGAATAAATCTCGCTGTATCCTGATCTCTTGATGTTTACCTCCAATTTTTACGGACTTCTTCTTTACAAGTAGACTTGAAAAGTTATGTATGGGTATTTTTTGATGGCCTTTTCAAATCTTTTTGAATCAGCAGCACATTCAGAGATAAAAGTAGTTCGTAGCTCTTCACCGATTTTTTGGATATTTAAAAGAAACTCTTCTACTTGGGGTGATGCAGCTTTCCCAGAAGCTATGTTAAACAACTGATCTGGCGATAAATCTAAGCTGAACGGATTCACATATTGATCGAACGAGTTTATAAACTTATTAAGTTGTTGACAACTTTTTTGAATGTTATGTGGCTGCAACTCTGCTGAAATGTCTTGCTTCTTGGTAATTCCTAACTCTTCTAACACGTGTGTAATTATTGTAGAGCGGATGTCGTGACTTCTAGCCCACCGTTGACGAGCTGCAATCGAGTGAGTCAGATGTGAGATACCAGTAACTGATCTCGCAGCATCTGCATTAATGGTCTGCTCTAATGTAAGATCAATAGGCTGCCTTGAGAATGGTTTATTGGTACGCTTGATTCCAAAAAATCCTTTTTGGAAGTCCTGCTCTAAACCAGGATGAGTTGTGGAAACTTTCGTTAGATTGTATTGGTATTGAACAGTCCATTTCGAATAATTTTTATGGTTAAATACGAAAAATAAATTTGTTATTTTCGGTAAAATGTCAACATACAATTGGAAGTCACCAGCACGAATGCTCCTGCTTAGTTGTAAGTAATTATAAACAAGCTTAATGTAAATCATATAAAATTGTGCTGTTGTGCCATATTCACCATTTAACGCTTGTTGTTCGTAAATAGCATAATCATTATAGAGTTCTTTCAAGCTTTCAATGTGAATAAAAAATGAAGGTATCTGGCAACTCTGTAATCTTTCAATCTCTTCTTCGATCTCTTGAGAAATTTGAATATTTCTATTAGAAAAGATCTAAAATGCATTATTTGTAACCCTAAAGCCATCATAGGGTGTAATCTCTTACATCGATTAAAATGCTTGCCCTCAATGAAACTTGAAACCGATCCACTAGCATTTCGCTTTCAACCATGATGGGTGTTGAACCGTTTATGAACTGACTGACATGCATTGTTGCATAGTTGCCAAACCTACTGCATTGCTTGTTGGTGAGTCATTAATCGGAGCCTAATATGAAATTAATTGTTGTGGAGTATCATCTATCATTATTTTACTGTTGAAACCATTCCACATAGGAGTATTTACTAATACAAAAGCATGACTTACCATCCAAATATTGTCAATCCGATCATAAAGACTCTTATGCACAATTATATTTACTTCTTCTTCACTTTCACTTTGAATATTATTAGTTTTTTTTAGTTTCTTAGCACACTGTGGTAATTCATACTCGATTGTTTCGAAAGATCGTCTTCTACGTTTATGTATAGTGCCTTCAGCTTCTTCTTCAGTTTCGTGTTCGAGGTTGTGGTCAATGTTTTGATATATTATTCCAACCATGTCATGGAGAGTGTCTTTTCCTTTCTTGGTATCAACAAATCGGTCGAAATTATCAAATGCCATGCCTGTTGAAATTTTCATCTTTATTAATTGCCTCTGGACATATTCCGGTACGTGAAACTGATGATGGAGTTTTCCATTGATTTATGTTTAAAAGAATTTATTATAAAAATTTACAACTATTCCAAAATTCGCTATAGATTTTATCCCTTGATAATGAATAAAAATTATTCGAAAGCTCGGGAATAAATATCTGAAAGAATTTACTCTGGAGTCTTATTGCCACATCCCCACAAAAATATCCATTACAAATAAGTTGGCAAATATCTTTCTTCAAATTATATATATATATATATATATATATATATATATATATATATACATATATATATATATATAACAACAAAGAGATTCATGGGTAATTCACGCAAAATAAAGGGCTACTGAAATAGAGTGGTAACCATGGACATGCATGTTTCTGGTTACCACTCTATTTCAGTAGCCCTTTATTTTGCGTGAATTACCCATGAATCTCTTTGTTGTTGTTGTTAACATATCACGCGATATTCCTACATCTTCTTTTATATATATATATATATATATATATATATATATATATATATATATATTGAACTAGTCACCTAGTTGTGTAAATATATTGAAATAAATAAACATAATAAAAAGGTCTTATTGTAACGGAAGGAGTGTCAGTAGACACAACCATTAGAATAAACTCAATAACAAGTCAAATATTAAAATATAAAAAGATTGAAATATGAATAAATCGGGTGAAATATTGATGTGGATGTTTTAAAAAGGGATGAAGAATAAAAATTCCAACACTATATTAGTTAAATAGATAGTAAATATTACCTGTACCAGTAATTCTGATTGGTTGTCAAGGTCACGGAATTCCGTATTACACTGAACACAGCCATAGCAATTTCTGCAGGATGAAACGTCATATAATAGCTTGAAACCTAAATTAAGAGAAAAGAATAATCAGTTTAACAATAACTTAACATTGTTTACATAATTTATTTAGTAGTAGCAAAGGTTTAGAATACCATGTTTCATTCATTCATTGCAAAGGGTTGAAACTAGATGGAAAAGATAGTTGGAACACAGCCCAAATGTATAAAAAGGAAATGAATATTTACAAGAAGTAATGCCTGCTAGGGAATTTTCATTACCAACTTAAAATCATTGCTTATTGATTATATATATGAAATTTAATTACAAAAACAAAAATAATCAGGAGTTTATGTATAATAACTATAAAATAAGACTCAAATTAAAATAGAATCAATTACATATAGGTTAATTAATAATATAGGTTGTAAAATTTGTAAAAATAAACATTTCTCAAATTAACTAAATAACATGAATATAAGAAAATTGACTATTGTACGAGGAAAAGAGGACTTAATTAAAATTCCTTAATACAATAGAAATTTAAGTGAATTAGTGTTATTACCCTCCAGGACAATAAATTTATGTTTTTTAAAATAGTAACTAAAAGACTGGAAAATAACAATTTTAGTGATAAAAAAACAAATAAGTGAGCTATGGACTAGGGAAGCCAAAAAGACTTGTTGATTTTGAAAACAAAAGAAGGTTGATTTATGATGGTGATAGAGGATGCGTCGATAAAAGATTGCTCTCTGTATAAAATTGTTTAAAAGTGTTTAAAAGTTAAAATTATAAAAATAAGTTAAATCAAACTAATCATAGGAGTATCCTATTATGTGTAAGGATTGAATAGTGCAGTAGGAGCGTGTCTCTTATGAGATATCTGCAAGATTTGGAGATGCGAGTGCAGCCGGCAGTGATAGCAAAAATAAGGTCTGTGTATTCTGCTTAAACTTATTTGGAATTCCAATTAACATTTTCAAAGTGTACACTCAAATCTTTAGTTGAACATTCGAATTACATAACGCATAAAAAAGGCCAAAAACAATAAAATATGATGCATCATAAATTTATCTATAGAGAATTATATCTTTAATATCTATCAAATTAATGTACTCACCGTTTGTAAATTTATCTATTTGAAATCTCACGTGCATCATGTATGTTTCATTAAATCTTATCTTCTTTCCAGCTATTGCATGTATAACTTTAAACTATCACTTTCTTGACCTTTAAACACACACATATATAGTTTATAAATTATCACTTATATGTAATTGATTATAGAAACTTGATAATTTTAACAAAATTTTTTATCACAAGCACGCTAGCGTCGTGTTAACTGTGAAACGTTATTTATGGAAGGGAAACCTCCTTCTTTCATGTATATTGTAGTAGCGCATGCGTTTGGAGATTTAGCGCCGACGCAGTAGTGGGAACATTTTGTTATAGAGAATACATGTATGATATAGGATGGCACAATTCCATAAGAATAAATGTATAAACCAAATTAATAGTTTCAAAAATATTTTATTATGTTCCAATCAGGTTAAAAATTTTCAAATTATTTTATTAAACTGCTTTACATTTATGTGTTGATTTTTCTTTATTCTCACATCCATGATTAAATTCTCAATATCTTTGTTGTCGTATTTCAATCGTTTTATTTAACAGATATTGTTTCTTTCAGAGGTTGTGAGTTAAAGGTAAGATTAAGAATATATTTCCTCAATCTTTGATTAGTATATCCAGAACTCAAAGGGAGGATTCTCATGCTTCCGACTAATTAAATAAACATTATAAATAAATAATTAATTAAAAAATCTGAGCTAGTCAATCAAGGGAATAATTATAAAATGGCGCCAATAAATATAAATATCCAAAACTAAATTAATTAAAAATTATAAATAATATATATATATATATATATATATATATATATATATATATATATATATATAGATATAAAACTCAGAAATATTGGGGAATGCAGCAACAGGGAAAAAGAGAATTCTTTATTGGTTTTTATCCAAGCTTTCGAAAACGTTCGTTTTCATCATCAGGGACGCTACAAATAGAGAAAAAAATGGGATTATTCTCAACTCCATCAATAAAGAGACGAAAGTGTACTTACATCCAATGTGAAATTATTTTCCTTTATGTAAAACATAAGATTGAAGAACTCATCACATGGCATCAGTTAGGGAAAATTGACATTCAAATTAGTAACAATATTAACAACATTGAGGCTGTTATAGTATAATATAATAATAAAAACACAAAACTTGCACGAGATTAACGTCCTAAAATCATTTTTCAACAAACACAGCCGAAAAAGGACGCCAACAAGCAGGAATCCTTCCCTCCAAGACGGAAATGTTGTTGTTTAGTTATTATGAATTATTAGTTTTGGTTTGCCCGGTAAATTAGAAAAATTTAAAATATGTTATAAAATAATTATACCTTACATGAAAACTCTATGATCTCAGGATTGGGTTCATATGGTAAAACGAAACTATTTTAATTATGAGCGCCAAAAAATAAAATCCTTGTATTTAAATAAAAAAAAATTTTAATCAAAATACTTGCTTTTAATTCCTCTATAGAATCCTAGAAACGGTCCTGTATATTTGATTTCTAAAACCCCTCTCTGATTGAGAACCGTCTGGTCAATAATGCCAACTGTTGAATAATAGATGGAGCAATCATCGAGAAATGAAATTTTTCAACAATGCAATTTCAAGTCTTTCAAGTGAAAAACGTTATTTAATATTTAGAAAAACAAATACATTATTCATTCACAAAAACTTCATAAAAAACAACCTATCTACGATGATCATTCATTCAAAAATATATACACTCACATGAATTATTATTATATGTGATTACAAACTATGCAACATTATATACACATTTAAAATCGGACCATGTTACAAAATTCTCTATGAAATAAAATGGCAAAAATAACGATGGATAAAGTGTATGAAATATCAAAGTTCAAATATTTGCACAACACAAGTGAGTTTATTTAACCTTTTTATTTGAATGAAATAGTTTTAAATACCTGTCCACTTTTCCTTTTAATTCACCTCATTGATTGTTTTTTTTTAGATTACCTCCTGGAACACCACACAATCTGTCGAGCTTGGGTAATAGCCAAAATTGATGTTATATTTCATCCACATCAATACATTTTAGATGGAATTCCATGGTCCAGCTCTTTCTGAAATGTATCGTGGAGACACAATTTCCACGATACGATACTTTACTTGCTTATACGGATAAAACTTTGCGGTCAGTATTCTATAATTTTTACCAATTTCTTGTTAAATATAGGTTTATCTACTTGATTTATAAACTTGTTGAGTTATATTTAAGAATAATGTATTTCTTTTAATAGTTACCACTCCAATGGGCTGCTTTTTGAATTATCTTCTAAAAATTTTGCTTTTTCCCCATTCACTCTACCAAAAAGATTCTACCTAGTGAATAGTGTACATTATCAACAACTTTTTTATTCAATTTTTTCAGTTTTTAATACGCTTGCCGCTGATCAAACTATTTCAATTTTGATTCACCAATCAAAATTGACTATAAAAATTCTTGTTGACAAATCCCACTTCAAGTTTTAAATTGCTCATCTATCCTTCTAGGACATTCCGTTTAAAATTTTTAAATGATTAAATCTGATATATTACTTCCTTTAAAATATATTCCAAAATATTTAGAAATGACAGCTCTTTTTATTTCAATTAGATATATTCGGAATGACAATTCATTTCACAAACGTCATACTTTTATAAACTTAATGTTATTATTATTTTGACTTTTTACCTTGACATATACTAAATAATTATATAATGTTACCAGAGAATTTCTTTCAATATCTAATTATTATTTTTGAAAATAAATCATAGTGTTTTGACTTTTACTGTGTGAGAAATAGATTGTTATAATTTATATAATGTAACGTTCAAAATTATCTCTCTCAAAGGCTAGAAATCATGTTATATATTTCACATATGTGTATTTACAAAGTGTATTGAAAATTTCCTTCATGATTCTTCAGTTTGATTCTTGTTTATTTTCTCTATTGAATAATGAATGATACAGATTGTCTCTATTTTGGACGATTCAAGAAATAATTTAAATTCTAAAATTTTGTATTTGCATATAGTGTGTAGTATTTCATTCCATATTATAGTATACAGAGTGTTGCAGGTTCCTATATATATATATATTGGAATATATTTTTTAATGTTGACGATTATTTATTTATATTTATTTAATAATGCACCTGCGTTGGGAGCCACTTTACTATATATTTATTACGCCTCTACGTTGGACGTCACGTTACAATATATTTTATTATTGCTCAATATTTATATTTATTAATTTATTTAATATTATGGGAGTTATGGGCGCCAGAATTGGTTCGCTTACCACGAATTCCAATTCAAAAAAAATATATAAGTTTTGAAAAATTGTAAATTTGTTTTATATTGTTGTTACCATATCTCAGGAATGGATTCGGCACTTGACGCTTGCCAGCAACAGGAAGCTATAGGTAATATATCAAAGAAAATACAAGACGAACATAGACAAACGCTTTAATTAAATGTGAATAAACGAAATATCAGTTCTTTATTAATCAACAAATTAAATAACACATATTTGATAATTTCAATTGAAATATTAGCGTAAACCTTCGCACAAAATGATTATACCAATTCTAAATTTATTTACATCCAAGTAAATTGCGCTCAAACTATCTATGGTGTGCGTTGAATGTACATTCACAGCGCTTTCAACCCCAGCTGTTGTTATTTTAAATATAATCGTGGCGTGGAGTGTGTATTCTGTGATGGGTATGATTTAGTTAGCAAAGATAAAGGAAAGGTGTGGTGTATTAATATTTTATTATTGTTGATGATATGAATTTGGTAAGTAATTATTTTAAATAAGAAATTAGTGTTTTATATCCGACATATTAGTGGAGATTGAAATGTTTAAAACTAATATTTAACTAAGAAATTGATGACTTAACCTAAACATGTAAATATACTTGAAAATGTTTTTTATAGGAGAAGTATTATATATACACGAGAAATTGAGTTCATAGTTAGTTCTTCTTGACCCTGGATATGATGCATGTTGAGGAAACGATCGACTACGATCGAATAACCGGAACCCAGGATGTGAAAAATGATGAAATGTGAATTCTTTCACCAGTTGAATACCATAATCAATGGCAAGATATATGAATAGTCATCAAAACTATATTAATAAGGTAATTGTTCAATCTTACCAAATCTAGACGATAGCACAATTATTTTCACTTATTTGTTTAAATACGAATTATGTTTTTAGTTAGTTTACTTTTAAAGCTTTGTTGAACACTTTGGTCAACGTTTCAATATGATTTTGGTTAAATTATGTTCTTTTAAATAATTTTGGAGAAGAAAAATTTACGCGTCCTCCATCTATAAATTCACGAGGCTTCTCTCCAAGCTTAGAATCAACAACTTGCAACTGTTTTCTTTTTTTGTTTCTCATTGTTCATTGAAGTAAATAATTGTTTTTATTAAATCAAAACATCCATTTCTGTGTTATTGTAGATACATTCACTGTGTTTATTTACACTTCTGTAATCACTCCGAATCACTCTACCCGAACTATTGAAAGAACGTTGATTTCCGCGTTAATATTTTGGTTTGACATTTCATATAAAATAATTGGGAAGTTTATGCAATATACAGGGTTTCTGAAAGTGTTTACAAATTATGAAAATATAATAGTTGAATTTTGTTTTAAAATTCAAGTGATTTTATATACAGGGATTATTATAATTATATACAAAATATGTTTGACGTAATTTACTTGTCGTTGTTATTTTTATATTCTTTGAAAAATAATTACTAAATTGAATAGTAATCTTTTAAATCATTTTATTAAATGGATATTATACGTAAATATTTCTTAATGTGTTTAAGCAATGTCTTTATGAATTATCTCCTTTTTATTGAATATTTACTAAGATTCACATTATTCGAATGATGCTAATTGGTTTAATTTAACCTGGTAGATAAGTTTCACTTTAATATATATATATATATATATATATATATATATATATATATATATATATATATTTTGAAAATAATTCAAGAACACAGAAACTAAAATAATATAACTCATATCAGCATACTACACAGAATTATATAAACCAGTATCGGTTAATGAAAATATTTCCAATATACAGAAGATTTTAATGCAGTATTTAAAAAAACTGTATATGTCTTACATGTACAAAATATTCTAGAACATATATACATCATCTGTTAAGTGTTAGAGAATTATTAGCACCTATTTTGATCAGGATACATAATATCTATTACCTTATAAAAGTAAAAAAAACATATATATATATATATATATATATATATATATATATATATATATATATATATATAGAAGAGATAGTTCTTCACTACTTAGATGGAGGTATAACTGAAATTCTCACTCTCACAAATATATTGAAGTTTGGAACATTTGATTGAATATCTTTAAATTGAATTTATTGATGAAATAATCTATTCATAATGGAATACAATATATGAGCAATAGTAATAAGAAATTTGAATAAAAAGGATAAGACTTACCTTTAAACACAGTAGTTCATTTAAGAAGCATATCGACAATCCATTGTAAGTAATAAATAACAAGTTATAAATCAAAATTCCTTAATTAAAAGAAACATGTAATCCATATTCTAAAAATATTCATTGAACATTAATAATAGTTACAATAAATAAACATGTAATAACTTAATTATTTAACATTTAGAGAGTTTTGGCTATATATATAAAACAATGTCAGAAATGTCAAAAAAACATTTTATCAATGGACTGGAATAAGGTTATAAATTGAAAAAGAAGCAGAACCATAGAAATCTATATTTATTGAGTCAAGAAATATGTGAATTTTATGGATTGTAATTATATATTAGGAATTAGAAAATGAATCTGAAATCAACATATTTATGATTTCGGATAGCAACGAAAAATAAGAAAGGCGGGAGTGGGTTGTTGATTTTTGAATAATGAAGGAAGGTGGAGATTTAAAAAACTTAAATGGTTGAAGAATTTAAAAAGAGAAAATTAAGTTATTGTACAAAGAAGTGATCTCCATATTAAAAATACACACTTAAAAAATTTATGAAAATTGAAGAAAATTGAAGAAAATTCAAAGGTATTAAATTATATTACTAAGAAGAGAATTGTAGATGAGGATATGTAGCAGGAGATGAACAAGGGTCGACATTAAAAAAAGAATATAAGAAATTTGGATAAAAATAATAACAAAATAGGATAATAAGACCTCAATTAATTCGAAATAGCTAGTATAAGGCTATTAAAACAATAATTTCTACGAAGATATATACAATATATAAAAAATACATGTTATTGGAGGCTATGGTACAAATGAAAGAGTCATTTCAAATTGAATAATCAGTTGATGTGGTGCGGAATCGTAATGTAAAGTTCCTGAGCATTGATTGGGAATTCGAAGTTGGAGAATAATAGAAATTACAAACACGTGTTACCTGTAACAAGAAATCTACAGACAGAATTTCAAGAAAGGAATATTAGTGGTTGAGAGGTTAGTGCTTTTTTTTATTTTTGTTGGTACCAACATTCGGATTAGAGATGTACATTTATAATAAAAGTAATAAGAATTAGTATCTGAAACTATTAAACATATTAAAAGCATAAAAATAAAAAAGGTAATAACATAGACTTGAGTACTTACCATTTATATTTAACAGATATTTTATTGTTTGACACTTCAATATTATATTAGTATTTAAGATAGTTCATCACTTTGTTTAAATTTATAATACATAATTCTTGAACAATATAATATAGTTGTTGTATTAAAGGTATCCTTGTAACTATTGTTTATGTTCATATGAATATTACTTCAACTGATACGAGTGACAGTTGGAATCGATTATTCTACTGATAATTTCTATCTATTTTAATTGTGAGACAAAATCGTTTGCTATATTGAAAGTTTCTATATATAGGCGCACCAATTAATAAAAAAAAATATAATATCAGTTATTTGAATGATTCATATATGTAAAATATTGTAGATATAGAGTTAAAATCACTTCCGGATCCCAAAGAGTAGTAGGAGTTTCTCATGCTCTCCACATAAATAAATAAATACATAAAAAATTTTCATTACTTCATTACTGAGCTAGCTATACTAGAGTTGAATATATTAAATTGATAATATAACAATTATAGTGGTATTGTCGGCAAAGTATACAACTATAACAATCCATCATTATATATATATATATATATATATATATATATATATATATTCATAGTTTGAATCATCCAGTAAGAATAATGAGCACCTTGATCCATTTTCTAGAATACATTGACGTTGTGACAAAATTAATAGGGCTGCTGTTATTCGGATTTTAAACTATTTGGAATTATTTTAGCTTCAACTGTATAGTATTATATTTTGTATGTTTAATTAAAAAAAAGGAGCCCAATAGCAAAGCCATCATTTTAACGTATATTTATAAATTGGAAAAAGAAACATATCTCAATAAATTATAGATGCCGATAGTAAAAACAGTGAACAAAATCCTCACAACCACACAGAATAAAAAAAAACTAATAACTCAGTAGAGGATGTAATTTCAAAAGAATCCGTCGAAATTAAAATGAAATTTATAATAATTTAAACGAAACACGACACATTTTATACAGTTAGTGAATATGTTGTTTTATGCAAGGGATTTCAGGAATTTTTAATAAATAGTAAATAAGTTATGTTAATATTCATATGTATGAAAACCCTCATCTATATACATTATCATTTTGAATACTAAAATGTTATTTCATACTTCATATTTATACGGCTTTCAAATTTAATGGTTTATTGTAATATACACAGCCAATCATCGACAAAGACACAATGGTTATATAATTCATAATGTATAGACAGATAAGTTTCCATAGCAACCGAACGCTGTTGATGGAGGGATTGAAAATTGAAAAGTCACTGAATTTTGAGACGTCAAAGTGGGAAGGAAGATTATAATTGATCTCGTCAATAAAGACGATTAAAAAGTCGATATTTAAAGTACTGCAGAAAGAAATTTAAACCAATTTTATAATTATAATAGTAATTTGAAGATAATTGTATATCGAGGAGAAAAAAGTCATGCGGATGTAAAAAAAACGTCAAGAAAAAAGGCAAGTGATATTGTAATTTATTTCGACAATAGGGAAGATATAAAACGTTTATATTTAATGAACAAAGACATTTAAACCAATTTCATAATAATACTAAGAAGATAGAAGATAATCGTACACCCAGTTAAAGGATATATATTTGGGGAGGAAATTGAGACATTGCGGGTGATTTTAAGAATCGTTAATAATATTTTGGACACTAGAACAGAAACTGAGAGTGAAGATTAATTTGAAGTGAACAGAAACTTAGACAATAGAAGGTACAGTTTTTAAAATATTTTATTAGAGATCTCTAAAATTTCATTAGGCTTTTATTTCTAAATTGAGGAATGCATTCATACTGAGATTTTTAATTGTCATAAAAAATTGTATTTATTCATAAGTAGCACATTTTCTGTTAAAAAACTTCTATACCTAATTAAAAAAGAATTCCTGAAATCATAAGCTTGTACATTTTAATTTCACAATTCAATAAATAGAGTAAATTTAAATGGCGCAATTGAACCCTACCCTGTGATAGAGTTGTTATATATGCTTATCGTTTATTCAATCAAAAATAATAAATAAATATAGAATACATAACGATTACAATCATAAATATAGAATTACATAACAAATGTCGGCCCAACGTAGGGAAAATTAGAGAAAGTTTATTCATATATAAAACATTACAATTTCTCACACCAATAATTACATAACAATATATATATATATATATATATAGAAGAAAACTACTAAATATTGGGGATGCAGTCAGGGGCCAGTAATCAAACTATGCGAAGATTGTGTGTGGACTATCGTATTAAGTCAAGCTTTCGAAACACTTCGTTTCTTTTTCAAGACAACTGAAATAATATTATACAAATTAATTCACAACTAATATATATAATATCAGTTACTTACTAATAGTGAGATTGTTTAAAACAACATTAGAAACATCAGAAATATTTACCATCTGGATAGTAGGCAGTCTATTTTAATGTTTCAACTACATTATTAGAATTTTTCAATTTTTTATTTCTTTCTAAAGACCAGGAAAGGCCTACTTGACTCTTCTGGTCTTTGGAAATAAATAAAAAATTGTAATAATGTAGTTGAAACAATAAATTAGACTTCCTAGTATCCAGATGTTAAATATTTCTGATGTTTCTAATGCTGTTTTAAACAATCTCACTATTAGTAAGTGACCGATAATACATTCAATATTATTTTTTATAGTTGCCTACGTTTGGGTGACAAATTATAATATATTCAATTATACCTTCTTTTAATTATAATTGCCCCACGTTGGAAGCCAAATTATAATATATCTAATTCTCTATGATGAATTTTAATTATTTAATTTTAATGTAAACCTTCCTGTAAAGATAAATTTCAATTCACCTCACGTTGATGTATATTGTCGCAGCGACAATTCTTGTACATACAACTTAAAACCTTAAGTAAGAAATTTCTACTTTGACAGTAGTTGTCAAAAATATGCCCGGCTCTAATGAATATTAATTTAGTATTTCTAAAAATGAATTTATATATGTAATCGACCTATTACTCTTCTCTCAGGGTGGGATCAAACTGTTAAAAAAAATTAATTATTCAAAATTTGTTTAAATTTTTACGTATCTCCAAATTATCTGTTTCACTATGGGTCAGAACCTATAGTAACTGTATGTTTAATATTATAAAGGCACTTTAAATCTCTGATGACGTTTCCAATATTTCTGTCACTGAAAATTACCAACTGTCACTGATTTGATCGACAGTTTTATTTAATGAAAAATGTTTAATTTTCTGAAATAATGTTATAAAAAGACTATAGTGAGTAGGAATGCAAAATTCTATATTATACTACTAGATTCAAATACAAATTAATATTCCCCAAACTTATTATAAACGAAACAACAGTCGTAATTTCTACGAAACTTAAAATTACTACAACCTATATGCTATAAATCAACCTAATGAAAAAAAACGTTTAATAAAAGTTCCAATTGTCGATCTAAATCTTGATATGGATAAATGTCAAAAACAAGCTTCAATCAAATTTTTCTAGTTCAAAACTTTTCATCTCTTATGTGAATTTCCTTATATGATTTATTAATTTTGTTTGCAATCAAAAATCTAATAGATGCATCTATGTCAAATTTAATTTAAAAATAGGCCTTATTATTTCTCGAGAAATTATTGTAAAGAAACTGGATCGGACTCACCAACTAATAACTGGACAACTCGTACAATTCTAATTGATCTTAGAATTCAGGAAACTTTCTAAATTTTATTTAGAAATCTGGAACACATTCACTACACACGATGCAATTCTTATTCGAATTATGCACGCACTGGCTTTATAATGAAATGGCTTTTGAATCTGGTTGTATAAATATACAACTTCTACTATCTACCAAAAATTGCGACAACTCTAATTACGATGTTGCCTCTTCGGGATTTCAAACACAACTAACTAAACTTTCTTCAAATAAATAAATCTCCTCTCCTTTGGTTACGAAAAATTCCTTTTTTAAAAAAAAAATACCAATGTATGTTTCCCTATAACAAAGAGAGATTTGAATTCTTTTACTATCATTGTAATTCTGATAGCAGAGACATCTGTATTTTAAAATTTCAAATATATTCTCCAAAATGTAATATAATTCTGTCTATCATTAAATATATTCTACATAAACGTCATCCGAAAATTAAAATGTCACATTTGATTTGTATACCGAATCTTTCACAATTATTGATTATACCTATAATACAGTGTGTATCGAAAGTATTGCATACAAATATAAATAGTTTTCCTTATTTCAATGTTTCTTTTACATTTTAAATAGAGGAACTGTATGTATGTATATATATATATATATATATATATATATATATTGTGAATGAATTTGTATATTATTTCAGTTGTCTTGAAAAAGAAATGAACTGTTTCGAAAGCTTGACTTTAATAAAATAGTCCACACAATCTTCGCATATATATTGAGAAATTGTTTATGTGGGAGATATGGCTACTGGCGAACCATTCACACAAAAATGGTAACACGCTATAAGCAATACTTCATGAGTGGTGTGGAAACTTACTTTTAATTACAACGCTTCCCACGTCAAAAAATAATTCAGGAAAATGTAACAATGCTATTTTTGACCTCACAAAAAAAAGTCCACGCAACTGTGCAAGACCTATATCGGTACATGCGGAGGTCATTGCAGTTTGCAAACTTTTTGGTTTTAGTTTATGACTGCAACAAGTTTTTATGAAATAAAAAGACTGGTACATTTTTAATGAAAGTTACTACAAAATTCTTAAAACATTTAATGCAAATTGTTTGTGCTCATCAAAGTAACTTATTATTCAATTAACTTTAGGTGACTGTAATTAAAGTTTTAAATTCTGATTTATTTAGTTGATTGATTTTAAATAATAAAACTGTTTTTTATGTATCCAAATGTAATAAAAATATAACAGTCACTTTTAATAATATGAAAAATTACTTGTATACAGGATTGTATAAATATTTTTTATATAAACAATAAAAACAAATGATAAAAGTATTCCTTAAGGCCGCTTGACATGGAGCAATAATACAACCTGCAATGCAATGCAAAACGCAATATTTCTTGATCACAAGCGCAGATGAAGCTCAGCTGATAGATCTCACAATTACAACTTTACCCCTTTGGTGTCCTTTCTAGTGCATGCAAGTTGCAACTCTAGGGAGAAATCTAGTTTTCTTTTTGGTTTAAGAACCAATCAGATGCCAGTAAGATCAGTTGATTGACTGGAGCAAATTTTTTGTAAAACTAAAACCTTCTTGTTGATTCATGCTTTTTGTTACTGCAATTTTTTTTAAGTTTTTAATTTGCCTTGCATAATGACAAACAACGTGCAATATTTCGACCTTGCATAATGACAAACAATGTGCAATATTTTCACCTTGCAAGAGTTTGCATGCAATTATTTGCAGATTGTATTACTCCATGTCAAGTGGACTTTAGCAAAAATAGCTAAAATTTTGGAAATGGACACTCCCACGATGCGCGTTAGTCACAGTACGAAGAGTAGGAGATTAGACAGTTTACAATGAAACTTTAATGAGTAAGAACTAGGTACAATCTACGAAAAATTAGGTATTGTGGTGAATAAAAATGTAATTTAAGTCTAAATTGAAAGGAAAAGTTTTAAATCGGAATTTTTGAAAGAAATTTTCTAGTTTTTATCGCTTAATTTTATAGGTAAACAATTTCTATAATAATTGTGCAATCTATTGTACCCATATCGACAGAAAGAATAGAGCGCCTTGGATATAATTTTCCTTCCGAATGCGATCTCATTTTATCGTTTGCGCAGAAAGTGGGGATGGTACACTTCCAGCTATTTTTGCTTAATTTATAGATAAAAAATATTATGTTAAGCATGATAAACATTTTAGAAGAGTTGAAATAAGCCAAAAAATTTTGATTGGAAACCTTAACCAATGTGTTACAGGGTAAAATATTCAACATATTTAATAATATTGATAAAAAATTATTTCCATATCAAAGAATCATTTTCTAAGATGTTCACCCTATAAAAATTCAAGTATAATAGATCTTTGAAAAATGTTGAGATGATTGGATTATTCATTGGCATGAGTGTATTATTTCGGGAGAGGCCTACTTTAAAGGCTATGCAATAAATTTGGAATACATATTGCGTGTTTAATTTACCCATTCATTATAATAGTGCTTGTTCTAGTTCTAATATTTAAATAACATAATTTTCAAAGTTTACTTCAAATTAATATTTCTTTCTTGCTGAAAATATGTTTTAAAATTATATGTCAAAGCTTTATATGATGGAATAATTTTGTTCTTCATTCTTAGGTATATTTTCTTCTCCTATAAAACAAAAATTATACTTGACAAGATTTTAATTGAAGTTAATTATCATTATTCTTACATCTGTTTTACAAATTAAGAACATAATTAATGTTGTTGGTTAGTTGGCAAACAACTTAATATTGTTAATTTCATTATTTGTAATTCTACAAACCAACAGGATTCTTAATGTTAATGATATTTCCAAATGTAATGTTCATACTATACAGGGCAAAGAACATTAATTAGCAAATAAATAATTACTGTTTTAAATGAAACTTACTGTTTCTAGATAATTCCACAATATATTGAAAAAAATGTTAAGAATTCTAAGAAATTTGACAATTGTTTCGTTATTAAATATCATCATCAGAATGACAGAAGTTACACTTCATTTGATGCCTACCTGGTATGATGATGAGTAGATTCCACGAAGTAAGGGTCGAGACAGTTAATTTCATTAAATAAATAATTGATAAATCAATGAAAATAGCAAGAAAAACCTGTAGACAAAAATTATTAAATATTCCTTCAAGTTTATTAAGCTCTTGAAATCCCATATTATTTCATGGAAATGAGCACATGCAAGGTGTAAAAATAAGATTTTTCTCAAATTTCTTCATAGGTTGCAACAGCCACTACACAAAATGTTTACTGAAAAAGAGTCCAACATTTCATATTACATTTGTCTCTTGATCTATAATAATATTTGTTTTTAATAAGAAATACATTAATTCAAGAGTATTTTATATACAAAATTTTGAGGAATATTGTAAGTACACCATATTATATTGAATTATCTTTGAATGCTGTTGTGATATGCAAATATCACCCTGTGTATATTTTAGTTAAGTAAGTTAAGTTATTGATGATATGTATGTATAAATTATTATTATTCATTTCAACGAGATTATATTTTATATTTGCAACTAATAACATTATTGTAACTTGCCATTATTGGGGTTTTAGAAGTAGGACAATAAAATTACATCTTAAGCTGAATGGTTGTTTTGTTCCCCTAATTACAATTTTTAAAAAGACCTTTTGTTTACCATTTAATAGAAGAATATCACATAGCAATCCTGCCAGGATAGACTTAATCATTATAATAGTATAAAGGATATGAATAGATTTTAAGATAGCCAACTTTAAGTGTACCAAGAGGAACATCACAATAATTTAAGAAGATACGATAAGTTAATATGGCTGGGGCTAATCAGTCCAAAGAAAAGGTGATGATTACACAAGCCAGAAATAGTGGTGGCGTTTCTGGTTCAAGGAACAATAGCGATATTTCGATCTATGAAGTTATGGGAGTGATTGGGGGAGTTACATATATACGCTGCAGAAAAGCAGAGGAAGAAAGAATAATAATTAATATTTAATATACCCATGGAAAATTTGGAATAATGGAATTATGTACATGAGTAGATTGATTGATGGTATATCTATTAAGTAATAATATAATAAAATTCTACACGAGGAATGGGGTAAAAATATATGTTAGAAGAAACATTTTTTTTTATTTTATAATGTATAATAATCAATGTATGTAAGTAATATTTATTATTACCATATTTTTGTGTGTGTAAGGTAAAATTTGCATATAAATGTCAGTAGAATCATTTAAAGAAATTTATGAAGATCCTAATGACTTTTTGAGGTGTGATGATCCCAAAAGACACTATTAGATTATTATTAATAGTACAAATGTTTATAGTGTATGTTACACATGGTCAGTAAATTGTATATGCAGTTTTAAATATATTGTCCCAGTGAGTTTTGATAAACAATGGTATTTATTTAACCCTTATGAATAAATGGTAAGTGTTTCCCCAAGATGAATGGTTCAATGGCTTAAGAAGTACATACGAGGGGCACTTGCTAAATAACCACCACATGGCGACCCTGCAAACTAAATGGTAAATAATCCTGCGAACTGATGGTAATCCAAACAAGCGAAGGTATATGGTCTTTTATTTAAATTTTGGACCTTGGAGGAGCAAAACTATGCGTGGTGCAGCTACTAAGCAAGAGGTACAGTAAACAATAATTTTATGGTGCAGCAAGATAATTTTACAACACAGATAATGGTCTTATTGTACATAATAACGGTAGCTTTCATTCTAAAATTAATGTGGTCCCCATGGAATACGCATCGAAGGGCATTAACAAGAGACATCAACCGAGGCATTGCAACGAAGCAGACGTCAGGAACTTTGACTGTATATAATTGTAAGTACTTATGCACTCTATTTTTATGAATGAATGGTACATCTTTTAAATGTCAATAACGTGGGAAGATTTCGAAGATAAGCTAAAGGCAATCGTAGAAGTAATAAATAAACAGGGAAAAAGGGTTTTGAAAAAGGAAACTCCTAAAAATCCAGATATACACATTGTAGTAATTAATAGTATAATAATTCTTTATAATAATTTTGCTAAGTTGATAGGTAAAAATTGGAAAAAATTAAGTTTAGTACAACAAGAAAGTTGTAAAAATTATTCAGTTAAGATTAGGGATAAAACTGTTAGGGCATTTCAGGCGCTGAATTGTATTGTTAATATACCTACCTCTATATTTGAGGAGATCGATATGGGTGTATTACAAGCAATAAGCAAACAGTTGAAAAAAATGACAAGTATGAATGATTTTTTTAACTTCGCGAGTAAGGTATTACCTATTGAATTCAACGGAGACAAGCAAGTTACAATTAAGGGGATAACTGAAGGCTTAGCTAAAACTTTAGGTCAAATAAGCATTAACCTTTATATCAATAACATAACCTTAAATCATTGCTTTCACGTAGTGGAAGAAAATTTTCCGATACCAACGAATGGGTTAATAGGCAGAGATTTCATGAGTAAAAATAGTTGCGTATTAGATTATTCACAATCAGAATTACACATAAATTGCAACTCTAGGAATCCAGTAACCATACAAATTTTTGGTAATCCAGAATACGATACGATATGTACAGGCTAATAGAAAACATTAGAATTTTGAGAAAGGATACAGTAGTGGAACAACAGGAACTAGCACCGGGAGTATTTATAGCTAGATCCATAATATCGGGGAAAAATCCATAAGTAATAATTTTGAATATAAACTACGAGAGTGTTTCAGTAAAAACTAAGAATATCGAAATCTTGGATTTAGATTTGTTCGAGGTATATACAATTACGAATGATAGTAGCAATAGAATGAAAGAATTGAGAAAGTCATTAAATTTAGAAGTACCAGAGTATGTAAGGAATGATTTAACGAAACTGTGTGAGAATTATGCAGGCATATTCGCTTTAAAGAATGATATTCTAACGCACAATAATTTTTATGAGCAAAAGATATTAGTGAAGGATAATACACCAATATACATAAAAAATTATCGCACTCCACATTCGCAAACAACAGAATTAAGCAATCAAGTAGAGAAACTCATAACGCAAGGAATAATAGAACCCTCAGTATCAGATTATAACAGTCCAGTTTTACTAATCCCGAAGAAATCGGTGTCAGGAAAAGGCAAGGAGACTTTGTATAGACTTTAGGCAGTTAAATAAGAAAATAGTCACAGACAAATTCCCTTTACCCCATATAGACGCGATTTTAGATCAATTAGACAGAGCAAAATGGTTTTCAGTCTTAGATCGTATGTCAGGTTTTCATCAAATACCTCTAGAATAGTCTTCTAGGAAATACACTTCGTTTAGTACTGAAAAAAGTTCATTTCAATTTACAAGATTACCCTTTGGACTAAATATAAGTCCTAATAGCTTTTCGAGAATGATGTCAATAGCATTTTCAGACCTCACTCCAGAAAAAGCATTTCTCTATATGGATGACATAGTTGTCATAGGAATTTCAGAAAATCATCACTTAACCAATCTTAGAAAGGTGTTTGACGCATGTCGTAAATTCAATTTAAAGCTAAATCCCCAAAAATGCCAATTCTTCAGGCGAGAAGTCACATATTTAGGTCACAATTTATCAAGGGATGGTGTTTCACCAGACAACGCAAAATATTCAGTCATTCGGCATTATCCAGTACCCAAAAATGCTAGTGAAGTCAAAAGATTTGTTACATTCTGCAATTATTATAGACGGTTTATTCAGAATTTTGCCGCAATATGTATCCCTCTAAATAAATTAGCTAGGAAACATGTGAAATTTGTTTGGCTGGAAGAATGCGAAAACTCATTTCAGGTCTTAAAAAATGCGTTAATCAACCCACCAATTTTAAAATACCCAGATTTCAATAGGCAATTCATCTTAACGACAGACGCTTCAAATAGCGCATGTTCAGCAATACTAAGTCAGAACTACGAAGGGGTTGACCTACCCATCGCATTTGCATCAAGAAGCTTTAAGAAAAGTGAGCGAATAATGATGCTATAGATAGGCATAATAATTTAGAAAAAACTAACAAATAATTAGTTAAGTGAAATAGAAACTAAATTTACTTTGGTTAGAACTAAATGTAATTATGATATAAAAATAAAAGATAAAATGAAAGTTGTTGTAGATTGTTCAGTTAAATTAATTGGTTAGATTAGGGAAATTTTAGATGGAAGATTAATTAAAATTCAAGATAGCGGTTCTGTGATAAAGTAAAAAGAAAAAATGGCTTATACATTTAATTTAAAAACAGCCTCTGGTTCAATTCCCTTAATGGATGATACAGAGTCATCCATAAAAATACTTATCGATGCAATTGAATTATATGATAGTTTCTTAGATGACAATGGTAAAAAGGCCTTAACTAAATATATTTTGAAAGCATGATTGTCTCAAAGTGGAAAGCTTAGGTTAAATCAAAATTATGCTTCTAATGCAGAACTTATTAAGGATATTAATTTCTAGAAAGTCAGTAGCGGCACTATCTGTAGAGTTGTAAAATTTAAGATAAAATAATAAATCTATAGAAACATTTGGAAAAAAATTGAAGATTTAATGATAAATTTATCCATAGCTCCAGCAGAAGGTAATAATGTTTTAGAAAGGTCTCTAACGGTGATAAATGGGCTATCAATGTGTTTACTAATGGGCTTAAAGATGAGCAGGTTAAAACAATTATTAATGCTAGGAATTATAGTAGTTTATCAAATGCTATAGTAGGAACTAGGGATGAAGGAACAATTAGGGAAACAAATCCTTCACAAATTTTGCACATGCTAGGTAATTCAATTAATATTAGACGAGGTAATACTTTTAACCACCGAAGCAGGAATAATTTTAAGAATCATAACAATAGTTATCACTTTGATTCTAGAAATAATGGGCATAGAAATAATAATTTTGTCAATTATAATAATAGAAATAGAGATCATAATTATAATAGTAATAATTCGAGTAGAGGAAACAGAGGATCACAAGTCTTTAGGGCTAGCAGACAAAATCCTCAACATAATGGCTACTATATGACAAATAACGTTGTACAAACTGATAATCAACAATTACAAAATCGGGAAAATATGCAGTTTTTTCGAGAGCACTAAGCTGGACATTTTATTTAATATAAATGGTTTGAATTTTATTAAAGTAGGTTATTGTAATAAAGAATTAAGATTTTTAATTGGCACAGGTAAGTCACTGAGTGTCATTTTTAGTAGATGTGTAGAAAATGAAAGTATTATAAATAAAAATAGAACATTAAACATAAATGACATTGCTGGATCAGCATATACAGTAGGAACTTGTAATATTAATATTGACCTGCACAATGGGTATAAGCTGAATCATGAATTTTCGGTGTTAAATGAATTCTCAAGTGAAATTGACAGTGTAATTGGAAGAGATGATATTTTTATTAAATATAAGGCGAACATAAACTATGAACATTTTTTCTTCACTTTCTATAAAAAATGCGAAAATAGAAATACCACTGTATGCTGATTATGACGAATATACTATTATTCCTGTTAGGTGTGAAATTGTTAAGTATTTTAATGTTAATCATTCAGGCGAATACATTGCATATTCAGAGGAAATTTGCGAAGGAGTAATGACCGCTAGTACAGTAGTCAAGCCAATTGAAAATAAAATTCCAATACACATCTTAAGTACGAACGATGGGGAAATTAAATTAAAAATTTTTAAACCAAAAATAGAACAGTTATTTTATTATAATATACATTCTTTTAGTAGGGTACCCATATCTGTAGGATTGAGTAGACAGGTTATTGAACACAATAAATACAAAATCTCTTAATAAAGAAGAAAAATCGTCAATACATAAAATTTGTGCAAAATATGCAGGCACATTCTATATCGAGAACGATCCTTTTACAGTTTCCAATATTTGTCAACAAAATATTTAAAAACTGGGACAACTCCTTCATATGTAAAGCCCTATAGATTACCTTAATCACAAAAGAATGAGATACATAATCAGTCAGATAAAATGTTAAAACAAGGTATCATAGAGCCAGCTGCATCTGAGTGGTGGTCCCCTCTGTTAATCGTAAATAAAAAAAGGAAGCAATCAACAGAACCAATAGAGAGTTGTTATAGATTATAGGCAACTTAATAACAAAATCGAATGAGATAGGTTCCCTTTACCTAGTATTGATGAAATATTGGATCAGGAGCAACGTATTTTTCACATTTAGATTTATATCAAGGGTACTATCAGATAGAGTTAGATCCAGAATCTAGGCCTTGCACCGCATTTACAACTGATAGAGCACAATATCGGATGACTAGGTTACCCATGAGGCTCAAGATTTCTCCAAATGCTTTTTCTAGAGCTATGACATATGTTGGGACTAAATTATGAGTCTTGCTTTATTTATCTCGATGATTTGATTATATTCAGTAATAGTCTAAAGTAACATAATAAAAACTTAATCAGTGTTACAAAGAATTCGGAAGGTAAACCTTAAGTTAAATCCGGTAAAATATGAATTTTAAAAAAAATAATTATTGTATTTGGGTCATGAAATCTCTGAAAAAGGTTTCACCAGATCCCAAAAAATAAACATTATGCTAAATTATCCAGTATCTAAAAATTCCAATGAAACAAAACGATTTGTTGCATTTGTAAATTATTATAGAAAATTATTTAAAAATTTTGCGGAACTGGCTGCGACCCTTAATAAACTATCTAGAAAAGGAGTTACATTTGTTTGGTCGAATTAATGTCAAAGTTCTTTCGAAAAACTGAAATCAGCTTTAGTAAACCCTCCAATTTTAGAATTTCCTGATTTTTCGGAACAAATTAGATTCATATTAAGGACAGATGCCTCTGGAGTAGCACTTGGGACGACATTGTCAAACGGTAATGATAAGCCGATAGCATATGCTAGTAGGGTACTAAATAAAGCTGAAAGAAATTATGCTGTAATAGAACGGGAAATGCTCTCGATTTCTAAGTTTAGAGCATACCTCTATAATAGTCTTCTCTATTTTGACAGACCACAGGCCTCTAATTTATCTGTTTGGCATGGCAAATACGTCCAGTAGGTTAACTAAATTTAGATTAAAAATAGAAGAATACGATTTTGAAGTCTTTTATGTAAAGGACTCCGAAAAAGTAATGGGCGATGCATTATCTCGAATAGCAATTAGCTCAAAGGATTTACAAAATATGTTGAAAGATAAAGAAATTTTTGTAATGACAAGAGCGCAATCAGTTAAATCTAAGCAAGAAATAAATAATTCTAATAATGGAAGGCCTGATCAACCTGACATTGTAGAACTATTGAAACGACCTTGCGTATGTGTTGAATTGCAAATTATAGAAAATAAAACATTTTAAGAGTTAGGTAAAAAATGTCCCTAATATTATATAACAAATAATATATTGTTTGATAATCAAAATACTATTTATTTAAATCAAGATTCTTGAAAGGGACAATAACATATCGTTACCCTAATGTGCAATAGTCGTAAGTCCACCTTTTCGTCTAAATATGTTTTTGGCACCAACTGTTACAGAGAAGTCAAATCTCTCGAGGTTTATAGTGCAACACCAAAATAACAGTACCCGTTACTCGAAGGCCTGTTTTAGAAACTGTCGTTAGTCCAAAGCTTTCATATTTGCACAAGAAATTAGCGTAAGTCCATTACCACCCATTGTAGTAAAGAGTGCACTTGTTGGTGCTTGTGTTTACAGAAGCAATAGCGGTATCAATTTATGTTTCAAAGCTTCAAGTGTCATTTGGTTTCCATGTAAGTATAAGTTAAATAATTTTACTAAAATTATAATAAATAACAATGTTTGTTAACCAAAAAATCGTATAGAAGTGTAATTTGGACTTACGACATTTTACACTGTGTTAGTGCAATGGTGTTGTACAAAAATAACTGGACATTCGATTTTTTCCATAATTAAGTTTCTCAAAATTATCAGCTGTTTCTCGTTGTTTACAGTAAAACTTTGGGACTTTTCGACATGGCGCAGTACAGTGACCGGACCAAAAAATGATTAGAGTTGGCAATAAACAATATAAAATTAAACACATCAAAATTTAATTTAGATGTTTCGAAAGATTCCACCTCTACCATGTCAAAACATCTAGAAACTGTTGAAAACTTGAATATTTTAATTTTGGATATTCCCGAAATTACACAAAATTTTGATATTCCTGAAACTTCACAAAATTTACCCGTTTCAACCGAAAATCAAATTGTTGATCAAGTGCTTACATTAGATAATCTTGGCTGTGACTTTGAAGACTTTAGTGCCGTCCTGCTTGACGGCAATGGAAATGAAAACGTAAAAGATACCTTAAATGTTGTACGTGAAGAAACCAGTATTATTTTAATAAGAGACCAAAAAAATACAAACCAGAATCAAGAAAGTGAACATGAATGAAATCAAGAAGAAACACCGTTAAGTGAAGACCTGAATGATCCATAATTTAGAAGAGTTATAAAACGGATGAAAATAAACGAAAGAGAAATAAAAGACAAAATGTAGACGGGAATAAATGGAATAAAAATGAAAATAAAAGAAAACGGGAAAAGGGTGAAGATTATTATGGAAAACGAAAGTGCAACGGAGCATGGAATTATAGCATACTAAGGAAAAGAAGACAGTTCAAAGACGTTTGCATCTGTAAATATTCATCTATTAAAAAAACTATGCAATGTAAAATATTTACGGAAAAGGAGAGGAATGAAATATTGTAAAAGTTTTTGGTCAGATATGTCGTGAGATCAACGGAAAATGTATATAAACTGTTTAATTAAAAAGCAAGAAACGAAAAGGCACAGAAACAGAAAATAAGAACAAATATCAAGAAGGAAGTTTAGCTGGGCCTACTATTTAAGAAAACCAAACAATGACGATGAGCTGCGTGTATGTAAGACAATGTTTTTAAATACCTTTGGATTGAAAGAAAAGACAGTAATAGATTGGAAAAATGACACTTCTAGATCACAAAACTACAACAACGAAAATAGTGACGGACATAAGGAAGACAAAATCAGTGACTCGAATGAAGTTGTGAAGAGTCGTAAAGATATTTTGAAAACTTTTTTTAGAGATCTATCAAAAGTTGAGTCACATTTTTGCCGAGCCAGATCTTCAAAATTATATTTGGAACCAAACTGGGAATCGAAATCTACGCTATATAAAGTTTACAAAGCTTGGTCCAGTGAACGTGGTTGTCGATCAGTCTCAATCGCCTTATTTTCTCATGTCTTTGAGGAAATGAATATCAGCCTGTTTAAACCTAAGAAATATGAGTGCGACCAATGCGTAAGTTATCGAAACAAAAATATTTCAGAAGACTACGCATTCCATCAGATTAAAAAAAATTAGGCAAGAGAAGCGGAAGAGAAATATAAAGCTTCTAATAACAGAGTTCTCTGTATGGATATGCAAGCTGTCATGTATATGAGGCAAGAGAAGCGGAAGAGAAATATAAAGCTTCTAATAACAGAGTTCTCTGTATGGATATGCAAGCTGTCATGTATTTTAAGATGAAATTAATGGTCCATAATTTTACCATTTACCATTTACGACATTCAGTCACGTCGAGGATACTGCTTTATCTGGCACTAACCAGCTGGTGGTGTTTCCGCCAACAACTATGCTTCCATAATTTGCTTTTTTCTTGAAGAGCATGTGTTGAACAGCTTAGGTAATGGTCAAAGTACAATTCTGTATAGTGATGGATGCACATCCCAGAACAGAAACGTCACCCTCTCAAAAGCGCTACTTAATATTGCTAAAAAACACAACGTACTAATTGAGCAAAAATTTCTTGAAAAGGGACATACACAAATGGAAGCCGACTCGATGCACTACCTTATTGAAAGAAAGTTAAAAAAAACTGTTATTAATGTCCCAGCAGACTATGTAGACGTCTGTCTGCGTGCACGAAACAACACAGAACCCTTTATCATTAAATATCTGGATTTCAATTTCTTTAAAGACTTCAGCTCCATTAAACTACTGACATCAATTAGACCGGGGCGTAAAGCTGGAGGTCCAGTTGTAACTGATCTGAGGTGGTAACGTACTTTACAAACTTAGGCATACTGATGAATACAATACTTTGGAACAAAGACTACTGACCAGAAACAACTACTTGTTCTTATAATTCGTTACCCCAACTTTACAGGACAGCTCCGACAATAAAAAAAGAAAAGTAGGAACATCTACAGGCCTTACAAGCTAGCATTCCAAAGGACTTTCATACTTTCTATGATAATTTGCCCTATCACTAAACAAATTCTTTGTTTCTTTATGTTTACTTGGTTGTTTTCTTTAGTTTTATGAATAAAGTTTAATTTTCTATTTAATTATCTATAATTTATTTCAACTGGTGAAAATATCTAAGTCCTTTCATTATTATAACAAAAGTCGTAAGTCCTATAAAATAGTTTGAAATGGATGGTTTATAACGGTTTCTATACATTTGCATTTATACGAGTGACAAATTATTATGTAAATGCAAAAAAAATAAGACAAAAAACAAAAACAGTTTATTGGCTCTCCTGTAAAATTTGTCAAAACCGACTTACGATTTTTGCGAATTAGGGTAACGATATTAAAAAAAGAAGGTATTAAGATATGTATATTAAAAGATAAAGAATATATTGAAGATAAAGATTTGCAACAAATAATCTTAAATGACTTTCATATGTTACCAACAGGTGGCCGTGCGAGTATAAACCTCATGTACAACAATATAAAAAAATATTACTTTTGGACACTGTCAAATATGTGAACATATTACGCAGTCTAAACAACCTTTAATTATTACAACAACGGCGCTTGCTGCATTTGAAACAATTTTTTTAGATCTCGTAGGTCGTTTAGAAACAGATTGTCATAACAATAAATATATATTAACGTTACAGTGTGAGCTAAGTAAATATGTAGAACGGTATATTATTCAAAACAAAGAAGCCAACACTGTGGCTAAATCATTTGTAGAAAATTTCATTTTACGCTATGGGATACCAAAAAGAATTGTTACAGATCAAGGCACCTAATTCATGGCAAATGTTTTTAGTGAAACTTGTAAGTTACTAAAAATCGACCAGCTAAACTCAACAGCTTATCACCATGAAACAATCGGGGCTCTGGAAAATACCCATAAAGACTTATCTAAGAATACAAATTTCCAAGCATAAAGAATCTTGGAGTTCTTGGATACTTTTTTGGTGTTTTTTGTATAATTCATTCATTCTTCCACAGGGTACACACCTTACGAACTAGTTTTCAGAAAAACATGTATTTTGCCATCTAATTTGATGGAAGAAATTGAACCTTTATATAATTTTGATGACTATCCGTTACAATTAAAATATAGGTTACAAGTAGCATAGATGATGCAAGAAAAAAATTATTTGTATCAAAAAATTAAAGAAAAATCAAATATGATTAATCAGCCACAGATAGAAATTATAAAGTAGGTGATAATGCTTTACTTTGTGATGAGACCAGTTCTAAGTTAGAATCAATTTACAAAGGTCCTTATAAAATATTAGAAAATAAGGTAGTTAATGTTGTTATTGATGTACGAAATAAAAAGTTAGAAGTAAACAAAAATAGGGTAAAACAATTCTACCTTTAAAATGGGAAAAATACAAATTTTAATTTATTTTTTCTTTACAGGGGAGGTGTGATACGCAAATATCACCTTGTGCATATTTTAGTTAAGTAGGTTTAGTTTTTGATAATATGTACGTATAAATTATTATTATTCATTTCAACAAGTTTATATATTATATTTGCAACTAATAACATTTTTGTCACTTGCCATTATTGGGGTTTTAGAAGTAGGACAATAAAATGACATCTTAAGCTGAATGGTATCATTAGGTAGGTAGAAAAAACTACAAGGAAAGCAGAGAATATCAAAGGAATGCTTCTCCCAAGCAAATAGTAATAAAAGTGAGGTTCTACCATCGGATTTGCCAAAGGAAAATACTTTAAGAATAAAAGTAGCAAAATATACTGCTGAAGAAAGCCAATATACTAGCGCCACCACATGTGCTGATAAGAATTGCGCAAAAAAAGTAGAAGCAAAAAATAAAAAGGCCAAAGTAAATAATGAACAGCAGCGGAAAAGGGCACGAAAAAAAAAGAAGAGGCAGAGGGAAAATAAGAGACAAAACATAGAAGAGTATTAAAAATACACAGAGGGAGACAGAGAGAAGAAGAAACAAATAGAAAAAGGAAAAATAACACCTATAATGCAAAAGAATAAACTGGAACAGAAACGACAACGAAAAAAATGGGCAGAAAATTCCAAGGTATACAGATTAAAGAAAAAACAAGAGAGGAAGTTAGAAAAATTTATTGATGAACAAACCCCACCCCCAAGCCCCTCAACATCTCCTCTGCCGGAAGTAGCTAATAATAAGAGAAGAAGACCTCGACTAAGCCTTATAGGGAATATAAAAAGATCATTTTTGACTTACGAAAATTTTTGAAAACCTCAAGACAAGTGCTAAGCATTACAAAAAACGGTATAATAGGTTATCAAATTAAAAATGTGAACAAGCATGTTCCCGTACACCTAATACTAAGGTAAAAACCATTCTAAGACAACCAGCTAATGAAATAAAAAAGAAATTACTCTTTAGTCAATGTTTGGTAAAAGAAATCAAGACAAAGGCGAAACATTCCAATGAATTGAAAAAAAATGTATTAGGAGCTTGTATCTCATCTCCTATGTATAAAAAATATCATGTTCAATCTGAAGCAGTGTCTGTTGTGTCTCGTAGCATTTTAAAAAAAACATAATAAATCTCAAATTAACCATGTTAAAAAAATTATGAGTGTAAGACGACAAATTGAGAACTTTTTTCTTGAAGATGAATATACCATCCCAGCACTTGGAAAACTCGACAAAATTACCAAGAGAAAAATTACCAAACAAGAGAGGTACCTTACTTCAACACTAAAAATACTATACAAAAAGTATGTCGATCAGTTTAAGTCAAAAATATCTTTCAGCACCTTATGTAGTTTGCGTCCATTTTATGTTCTAAAACTAAGAGTGTCTAACAGAGATACATGCTTGTGTGTCAAACATGGAAACATTAAATTTACTTTGCAAAAGTTACATTACAAGATTGTAAGGAGTAAAATACCCATTGAAGTTATTAAGAGAATTAGTTTGCGATTACAAGGGCAAACATTGCATGTCACGCGAATGTCAATTATGTAACAACAAAAAATGTCATTTAACTAACGAAGAACTGTCGACTCGATTCACTTTTTATTATGAGTGGAAAAGTAAGGTCGAAGAAAGAAAAGATAAAAATGGAAAATAAATTAAAGTGAGAATAACAGCCAAGGAAAGAATTTCTTGTTCAGTTAAGGATTTAGTTGACAAAATTAATGACTTACTGCCCAAATTTTTAATTCATAATTATAATATTCATCACCAGTTTCTAAAAACTAAACAATTGGATCAAATTATGTCATCAGCTTCAGCAATCATCAACATCGATTTTTCAGAGAATTATGTATGCAAATATTCAAACGAAATACAGAGCGTATATTTTGGAGCATCAAAACCCCAACTCAGTCTGCACACTGGTGTCATTTATTTTAAAATTGGCACCACCAAACCTTTACCTTTGTTTCGGACCAACTCTGCCATGAACCATACGCAGTTTGGGCCCATTTGCAACCAGCTCTAGACTTAGCTACAAATTTGATCTCTGGACTAGATACCATCCATTTTATTAGTGACAGTCCTACCTCTCAATACCAGAATAAAATAAATTTCTTTCTTATTAACTATTTTAGAAAAATGTGTGGTTTTAAGAAAATAATATGAAATTTCTCAGAGTCAGGGCATGGGAAAAGTTCTGCATATGGAGTCTGAGGATCTTTAAAAAAGATCGCTGATTTGGCAGTTTCTCATGGCAACGATATAATGTGTGCAAAAGACTTTTTTAATGTTCTTCATATGATAAATCCACAATCAAAAATAAAAGTTTTTTTATAGAAGAAAATGAATTTGTAAAATTCCGAGATGTAGCTCCATTATCATGAGTCTATTAAAAAAAACAATGCAAATACATCGAGTGTTATGGAAATCGGACAATCCCCAGAAGCTTAAATTTAAATACCTCGGTTGTATTTGTGAAGATTGTTCTGATAGTGAACTATGTGAAGTAACCGTACCCTGAAGATGACAAGATTTTAGATAAAAGTTACGAAATCGAATATGAAATAATTCATAATGTACCTGATGATTCTGCACTTTCAAAAGTGAGACACAAACTAAGTAACAATGTTACTTTTTGTTGTAAAACTCGCAGTGTGTTCAAATATTTATGATTTCTTCACTTTTGTTGTCTTTTACAGGAAAGTAGTCAAGCTTGCAGTAAGACTCTAGGAGAAATAAAAAGTGATGATTGGGTGGCTGTGCTTTATGATACAAACTGGTATCCGGGGATAGTAGAAGAGACTATTAAAGATAATTTAAAAATATCTTTCATGGCTCGAGCTAGACTAAATTTCTTTTGGCCAGAAAAGTCTGATATACAAGTTGAGTCTTCCAATGAAATTTTATGCATTTTAGAAAATCCCCCAAAACCAGTTTCTGGGAGACTTTTCAGTATTATGGAAAACACACGCATTGATGATGTTACATTGTTAAGACTAATACCTAATGATATCCATTTTTAAGGCATCATTTAATTAAAATGTGATTAGAATACTTTAAGTAGGTATATATAATTTTTTTTGGAGTTGTATAGTTTTTTTAGATTCTTGATATAGTTTATTACATATTTGTTCAAGAAATCAGAGATTTTATTTACAACTTACACACTACCTTAATCATTACCGTCCTTCTTCAGAAAATAAAATATATATCCAATATTGCTTTCCCAAAATACAATTTAGTGGATTAATATGAAGTAACTATAAGTGACTAACCATTCCTAATGAAATTTATATATCATAAGTTTTTATAAAATAAAAATAAGATACGCTTGTAAATTTCTATTATTCCACTTTTTCCTTATTCTTCCAATTACCATTACAGTAAATAAAGAGTAATTGGCTTTTGCCACACAATTTTTCATACTTTGCTCATGCATGGTTAAATGTCTCTCATACGAAAATATAATATCAAAGACTTCACACATTTTCATGTAGAAGAACATAATGGATGGTAATGATGAACTTCTCAACATGACAGGTTTCTTTCAACTTTATCTCATAACTTTTACAAAATATTTTGTTACCTATCTAGAAACCAGAAGCCAATACTATAACCTTTAGGATAAACACATTGCAAATCTAATTAAAAACAATATTTTTTTTCATCCAGCTTTTTGAAAATGCAAAATTGCCAGAGAATGACTCATCTATACCATATCTTATCAAATAAATCTTAAACAATCTAAATTAAATTATGAAAGCACAAACTAAGATAAAATTGGAAATTATGTATTAGACATATTTGTTTAGAATCCATGTAAAATCAATTTATTATTTTTGATGTATTATTACTTACTTCAATAAATCTTCTAAGTGCTTCTTTACTCAAAACATATCCTGCACCTCCACTCATGTAACCTTGCTTAACAAAAGGTTTAAATCTACATCCAAAATATATTGGTTCACTTGGTTTGTTAGGTAATAGCATATATCTCAAATTTTCTAATATCACATACCTGGAAGCAAATACAATGACCTAATTTGGCATTCAAAAAACTGCAAATTTCAAAACTAACTCAGTTTAAAATACTCACGTATCATCATCAGCCTTTAAAAACCAGTCTGCTGAATCATAATAATGCTTATAAATATATTTAAAAGCTTCTTTAGTCTTTAACCAAAGATTGTCCCGTCCTTCTTTAACTGGAAGAGCTACAGAAGGCAATGATGAATCTAAAAAACACAGCACACATTTAAAACTTTTTCTATTGACACTGCCAAGATAAATATATACCTTCTGCTGAGCTCATGAATAATAAAATGTTGCACCTTCTCCCCCAAGTATTTTTAACGTGCTTTGCTCTTTTCTCATGATTTTTCGGGCCAGTCATAATCCAACATAATATTCTAACATTATTGTACAGTTTATTAGCCACTGTGGGATCTTCCATATTGTGAAATTCTTCATTTTCTGCATGGTTTCCAGGATCCACTGTAGGTCCATACATATTTTCCATATCATTACTTGTATGAGGGTCAGTTAGTGCTAGAATTTCATGGGGAACACCTGTATAAGCTATAAACCAACCACAAGCAATGCCCAAAAACAGGGCTACAAAAAACTGCTTATTTATTGTGGGCCTGTGAATGAAAATTATTAATAAATAAACAACAGAGTATCTTACAATTTTTGAAATATCTTATATGATTGAAATTTATTTTGTTGGTTAAGAACGCTATTAAAATACAATAATTATTTGAACTACAATTCATATATTATATAAATCAATTATAAAAATTCTGAAAAAGAATAGCACACATTAAATGTACTTCCTATTTAAATTATAAACACAATTGATTTATTTAACTCTAACACTGTTAGGTCTAATTCTATATCTTACCATTTATAAATTCTCAGGAATCCCATGCTTCTCGGGAACATATATTTTAAAATTCTTTGATATTCACACCATTTTCATTCCATACACAGATAAATAATAGAGGTACTCCATCACATCAGAGATAAGATCTGTGGATAAGATCAAAGAATACACCTGGTGTATTCTTTGATAAGATTACTTAACTCTGCACTCTGCACAAATGGTTTATTGGGGGTGTTCTGTGGGTTTATTTAAAAAGTACTACACATGTCAGTACACAATAAACACAATACACATATATACAGTTTTCTTGGCAACATTTTGGTTGTCCGGCGTTGTCGTTGTCTGATTAATTCATCAATTAGCGCGATCTTCAAATAATGATGGTATCGAACTATTAATCGATTAAACAATCAATTAATCGAGTAGTTAAGATCGTTTCTTGCGCCTTCCATTATGCAGTTAGTGTTATTCAACCAACATTACTTAACTGTTTGTAATAAGCATATATCGTGCTTTCGAAAATTAACGAATAAATACATTATTTCTGAAATTGAGAGATTTTCAAAAAAATCCCCTGGCACGTCAATTTTGTTTTAAGCAAAGGCACTTTTTGATATACGATATATGATATATGATATTTGTGACGTAATTGTTATTCTAGTTTTAACGTCATCGACAATTTTATTAAATGGGGAGACCCAATTTCGACCATTCCGTGTCATTCTACATACACGTCGTCAAAAATTATGGTTGTCTGACAGTTGTCTTAGTGACCGAGAATGTTTTTTGATAAAAAATTAAAATCGTCAGCTGGTGCACAGAACGTGAAATACATTCGGCGGGCTTATTCTGTAACTTGCAACTGCCGATAATTGCGCAATTGTCGCTGTCAAACGCAGGTTTCGTATTCTCGAAGAAGCAACTGCGACCGCGATCGCAATTTATCTGTTAACTGCCTCTAGTGAGCAATTGGTTACTAAAAAAGTGCATTTTTCAGTTGTTCATGTGAAAAATACGTATTCTGTAAGCAATTACAACGCGATTGCAACTGTTGAATAGCAATCACAATTATAGTAGTTGTAGTTGAGTTGTTCATAATTAAATCAAGTTTTCTTAATAGAAATAGAAGGTAACTGATAAATTATAACATTTTGTCAATAACAAACATATTTTATTTGTCCAAATAGTAATTTAGTGGGCTTACTAACTGCCCTCAGAAAAGTGGACACAACTACCTAATATTTAATAACAATTACTTACCACCGTAATAAAAGAAATAATAGATCGATCGTTCAGTATGGATCTTCATCAAGTAAAAGCCTCATCTATTCAATTTTTGAAATAATAGATATTATTTGTTTTTACGTATTTAGTAATGGCTCGTGCATTTATGATTATTGAGGCCGCAGAAGCTGAAAATAGGAGGGCCGAGAATATTCTTATGAGACATATGAGATACAATTGTTTCGTACATAATAATTTATTTAAAATTTGTGTTCAATTGCAGTAATGATGATTTTTTGCGCTTCCTTGGTTTTTATGCATATTAAATATTTTTTAAATTTGTTTTTGTTCATCAGCTGATTTATAGTTACGTTCATTGCTACCCGATTGCAAGTGGCGCTAGTTTCATGACGTAAAAGTGCATCTTGACAGCAACCAGCAATTGCGACGCGACTACCTTAAAGAATACCAAATTATGCGACTGATTGTGCGACCGTTGTGCAATGGTTGCTAGTTGCAAAATAATTGTTGTTTTTACAGAATAAGCCCGCCGTAAGCTGAGACGACTTAGCGCTAGTAGTTGGTGTAATTTTTTGCTGTAGTATCGAGTCGATGCTGAAGAACGCACGTTGTCAGTTGAGGTAAGTTGGTTTTTTCATGTTGTTTCCAATTTAAACGATCATTACTTATTGGCATTTATAGTTATAAAAACTTGCTTCATTGTCACCTATTATATGATAAATAAGGTTTAATATGTGCATAAAAACGAAGGAATAATTTAAATATCAGAGTGGTTTTAGAGCATTTTCTTAAATTCTTTACTTAGGGTAGAGACCGGGTAGTCCGAGAGGGGCGAAACCGGGTACTACCCGATCTTACACCATCTTTCAAAACTATTTTTTTTACAGAGTCAATAAACCTAGAACTTACGAGAGGAAAACAAATCGGCAATCTTTGAGCCATGAAAGTATGGATCGCACTATAGAGGAAGTATTGTCTGGACGCATGGGATACCTAAAAGCCTTCAATGTTCCGCAGTCTATTTTATAAAATCCAGTAAAAAAGGGTAGAACAAATCAACTAACTTCTAACCAAGCCGCTAGAAAAGGTAGTTTGGGACCTTCTACGACTATATTTTCTGAAGAGCAAGATAAAGAATGACTAGACCACATATTGCTGTTAGAGAGTAGATTGTTTGGTTTAACTTTGAGTGATGTCAGAATATTAGCGTTTAATCTTGCAACTAAAAATAATTTGGAGCACAAATTCAATGAAGAAACGAAGGTGGCCGAAAAAGACTGGTTATATGCTTTTTTAAGGAGGCATAAGAACAATATTTCTCTTCGATTTCCAGAAAACACTTCAATAGCCTATGGCTATGGGATTCAATAAGCAACCTGTTGATACATTTTTCGATCTGTTGGAGGGTTTGTATGAACAACACAATTTTTCTCCCATTGATATTTATAACATCGATGAGACGGGAATAACCACAATTACCAACAAACCATCCAAAATCCTAACGTCACGAGGTTGGATTATTGGTATCAGCAGAACGAGGCATTTTGGTTACTGCTGAAACTTGCATGAATGCGGCCGCAAATTGTATGCCAACAATGTTTGTTTTTCCTCGAAAGATAGAAAATCCTGCGCTGCTTGACGATGCCCCACCGGAAAGTTTCGCTAAATATCACCTTTCTAGATGGATGCAAACAGACATTTTCGTGTATTGGTTTCGAAGATTTATTGAGTTTTCTAAACAAACGTTTAAAAAACTAGTCCTCCTGATTTTGGACGGCTATACTACCCACACAAAGAGTCTCGAGCTAGAGAGAACAATGTTATGTTATTGTGCTTGCCACCACATTGTTCTCATCAACTACAGCCGCTAGACGTGATCTTCATGGCTCCATTGAGCACCTATTATCAACAGGAGGTGTGCCACAGTGGCTTGCAACACATCCTGGTAGGGCTGTTACAATTCAACAAGTAGCCAAACTGTATGGTGCATCTTTCCTTAAGGCAGCAGGAATACGGACGGCAGTAAATGAATTCAAGCAAACAGGAATTTATCCTTTAAACCGAAATATTTTTCCTGATCACATGTTTGCTCCCTCAACAACCACAGATAGACCTGTTCCTGTAGAGGCAAATGCTGTTCAAGAAGGAGACCTACGTCCACAGGCTGAATCAGATGTTGTTCTACAAGTGGACCCAGCAACAGAATAAAAAACCTTCGCAAAGAACGTGTGAAACGGTAGTTGAGATTAACAAACCAATATTGACGAACCATTTCCAAATGAACCCTGCTGTTCTAAAAGTTTAGAACCACACATTTTTACAGATGAAAAGCCAGCTGCATCAATAGCTTTCGTTAGATCACCCAAACATCTAATGCCACCACCTGTTGCTGAAAGAAAGAAAACTGAAAGAACAGATAAAGGAAAAGGGAAATATGTAATATTAACTTCTTGACCATACAAAATAGAACTTGAATCACAGTTAGAGGAAAAGAAAAAAGAAAATGAAGGAAAAATAATGTCACAGAAAAGAAAATTGGTTATTGATGACTCAAACAAACCAAATAAGAAGACAACATCAAAAAAAACAATCGAAAACACAAGCGTACCAAATGATACAGAGAAAGAAGAAAAAAGTCTCCTCAAAAATTCTTGTAACCTCGACCTCGAACTCGACTGATGATTCTTCCGATGGGGAAGATAACAAGTCCGACGATTATTGTTTATACTGCAACGAATATTTTTCCAACTCAAAACAAGGAGAAGGATGGGTACGATGTGGAATGTGCCTTGACTGGGCTCACGAAGGCTGCAGTAGAGCGGGTGAAGAAGATACCTTCTTTCAATGTGATTTTTGTTTGTAAGATTAAATTTTTTTGTTGAATTTAACGTTTTTTTAATTAAAAGTGTTTTTATAGTTTTCCATAAAGTTAATATGTGCACCCGACCTTACCCCACTAGTGGGATAAGACCGGACGATTTCACATTTTGAGAAAAAACATATTTTTCCGGAAAAAGTCAGGTCGTTCAATCAAGCAAGCTCTAATTAGAGTAGTCTGGCTTCAACATGCCGAACAGTTTTGGCTATCCGGTGTCACCCTTCTTTCCCCTAAATAGCAGTAAGAAAAACGAAAAATCCGTACTATAGCATATATTAATACAAGATGAAGTGGCAACTAGAGCCATGATCGGTCTTGTAAAAGGTATCAAGGTAGACAAAGGAAAGCTGTCACATGTACGTGGCATCCAGCATAATCCAATATATGTCAGTAGGTATAATGGGAAATATACTGTAGGAAAATTTTATTAAAAATAGTAAGGAAAATTTACATAATTATGTAAACGTAAGCAATACTGTAACTTTGGTCGTGTTCGTCATTTACCTAAATCTGGTGGACCATCAAAATCAGACGAACATCAATTTGACGTTTTGTTGGCAATACAAAGTAATCATCATTCGGCACTTCACCAGATGGCTTCTGATTTCAATAAGGCAGCGTCTACAGTTGTGAAGAAAGTAAAGTATCATCCTTATAAGGTATGCCTTGCTCATGAGTTATCTCAAGACGACTTTGATCGGCAAATTTTCACATTTTCCATTAACAAACACACGAAAACGGTTTTTAGTAAAAAAATCCTGTGTATGTCGTCGTCGTTGTCGTCGGCCACTTTTCGTTACATGTCTTGTTAGCACGATACAGCCTTCGGAGTGCAACAAGTCACCAAGTTTATGATTGCATATTGTTAAGGACATGTCACAGATGAACCCTATTAATTTTCAGCTCACCAAAGCCAGTACAACGGGTGCTATGGTACTTAAAGTATGACATTTTGGTAATTTTTTGAGAAATTTAAGTTTGTTAGCACGATACAGCCTCTGGAGTTCAACAAGTCACCAAGCTTATAATTGAATATCATTTAGGACATCACACATATGAACCCTATTGATATTCAGCTCACCAGAGCCTGTAAAACAGGTGCTATAGTACTTTATGTACGATATTTTTGTCATTTTTGGGAAAATTTCAGTTTGTTAGCACGATACAGCCTCCGGAGTATATACAAGTGACTAATTTTATGATTGGATATTATTCAGAGCGTCTCAACGATGAACCCTATTGATATTTAGCTCACTAACGCCAGTACAACGGGTGCTATGGTACTTGAAGTACCAAATTTTTGTCATTTTTGGTGAATTTTCAGTTTGTGAGCACGATACAGCCTCCAGAGTGTATAAAAGTGACCAATTTTATGATTAAATATTGTTCAAGGTGTCTCACAGAGGCACCCTATTGATTTTCAGCTGACTAGAATGAGTACAGCGGGTCCTATAAATCCAGATATACTACATTTTTGGAGAAATTACGGTTTGTTAGCACGATACATCCCCCGAAGTGTATACAAGTGACAATTTTATGATATAATATTACTTTTCCGCCAACCTATCTAATATGCGAGAAAAGTATTGGTTTACCCACAAAAAAGCTGGAAATTTTTTGTTGAGTTATTTTTACGTTATCCATCAACAACAACACGAAAAAACGGTTTTTAGAAAAAAAATCCTGTGTGTATGTCGTCGTTGTCGTCGGCCACTTTTCCTTGCAAGTCTTGTTAGCACGATACAGCCTCCGGAGTGCAATAAGTCACCAATTTTATGATGGAATATTGTTAAGGACATTTCACAGATGAACCCTATTGATTTTCAGCTCACCAGAGCAAATACAACGGGTGCTATGGTACTTGAAGTACGACATTTTGTCGTTTTTCGAGAAATTTCAGTTTGTTAGCACGATACAGTCTCCGGAGTTCGACAAGTCACCAATTTTATGATTGAATATTATTCAGGGCATCTCACTGATGAACCCTATTGATTTTCAGCTCACCAGAGCCAATACAACCGGTGCTACAGTAATTTAAGAACGATATTTTTGTCATTTTTGGAGAAGTTTCAGTTTGTTATACTCGATAGTCGAAATTCTGTAAAGTGACTCATCGCTCTTACTGTCCATAAAATCAGTTGCAGAAGCGAACTTCATGAGCGCATCATTTTTGAAGGGTTCTTAATAGTCCTAAATAAAAAATAAATAGAAAATGTTCTTGTACGCTCTGGCGTTTAAATTTGAGAGAACAGAAATACGAAATTATTATGGTAGGTATCATTATGTATATACAGGGTGTTACCAAGAATAATACACATTTTTAAGGATGAGCTATAATAAGATGTATATAAAAAAGTCGATAGTCGAAATTCTGTAAAGTGACGTCATCGGTTATCTACCGATTTAAAGTGAACTCCATGAGCGTATCATAGTTTAAGGGTGCGAATACTGAAATATCTGGAATTTCAATTTTTAACATTTGAAATAATAACTTATCACAAGTTGTTAATAAGTAAGTTAAAACAAAATAAAAAAATGTTTAAAAGTCAATTCCAACTTACTACTACTAAAACTAAAAAAAAGTTGTTTGTCAAGACCAAAATAAATTACCAATAAGTATAGGTATGTTGCGAGGTCACTTGTAAAATGACTGACTAACTGGAAGCGGTATCACTCCCTGACGACTCCTCAGAATCATCGCTTTCTCCTCCTATATCGATAATGAGTGGTTCCGTCATTACTTCTACACGTATGTCTAAATCCCAAAACTTTATTTCTTCTTTTAATACGTGTTGAATACATTTACGCCAACTCTCAGCAGTAACGGTATGCAGCACCTCGTCAAACAGTTTCTCAACGTCAGCCATTTTGAATGTACTGTTTTTTCTCGCAACATAATTTTTCACTTGGGCCCAAACCAGCTCGATGGGGTTTAACTCACAGTGGTAGGGAGGAAGTCTAACAACTGAGACGTTGAAATCTTTCGCCATTTCATCGACAACGTACTTAATATAACTGCTTTTATGTTTCCGTACGAGAGATAATAATTCAACTTTTAGCATTGCCTCGTTGTGCGGAATGCTTTTACTCTCTAACCAATCAATTATAACCCTCTTGCGGCTAGCTGAAGTAGGTATTTGCTCCAGTCGACGAGAGTGGTATGAAGCATTATCCATAACTATCACTGAACCAGGAGTTACCTTTGTTAAAATTGATCTAAACCATGTTTCAAACCGGTTACCATCCATCTCTTCATGGTAATCGACAGTTTTTTTGGACTGAAAACTTAGTAATCCACCTTCTACAAATCCTTCCTCGCTGCCAATGTGAGTGATAATCAGTCGACGTCCTTTCCCAGAGGGAGCTTTTAAACCGGAAGAGAAACCCTCCATAAAGGCTTGTCGATTGCTTCGTATATTCATGTCTTGCCACACTTTTGACACAGTGTGGCCTTCATTTAACCATGTTTCGTCAAGATAATATATGTGCCGTCCTTCGTTACGAAACTGTCGTATCTGTTTTAAATAATTTCTCCTCCATTCCACAATGTCATTTCGTTCAATTAAGGCACTGTTTCTACTTCTTGTTTGGTAACGAAAATTCATTAATTTTAAAGTTCGTCTCAAAACTTTATCACTGATGTTTGGTAAAGTATCATCAGCTTCTATTACCTTGCTCAATTTAGCTACCGAGGGGATTTCATTCCTAAAATAAAAAGAATGTATTTCCCTACGTATAGCATTCCGTGTTTGGTCGTCCAAAACAATTTTCTTTCTTCCCCTACTTTCCGGTTTACAGTTTTCACCTCGTTCTCTTGTCAAAGATCCGTCCCGCGATTTCTTTAGAATATTGTATATAGTACTCTCAGAAACTTTAGTTAAATAACTGCACTTAATCACAGCGTCACTAACACCCAACTGTTTGTCCATGGCACGCAGTCCTTCGTACACATTCAATATGAGGACTTTTTCTTCCCGAATTAAATTGTTACGACGCCGTTTTTTATCGCCAACACCGCTACACTCCGCCATTATTGTCACTAAATATACCGATATAAATATTACAATAAATACCAATAATAACCGATTTATCACACAAAACCACAACACAAATACTGATGTTACGCTCATGAAGAGAATAAACACCTCACATAACTGTTTACTATCACTGTCTCATTCGCGTAGCTCGATCTATCTATCTCGTTCTCAAAGCCGGAACATTGAAGCGACTCTCCAACATTGTCAAATCGGCGAGTTTTTCACAACAAACTTTGCGTTCAAGAAATATACATAAACACTTTATTTCACATTTCAAGTAAACTAATTATTATTAGTCTGCTTGAAATTTGAAATAAATATATTAAATTGGTATTGACTTAATTACATTGCATCTTTTGTACCTGAAATATTGACACAATGGATTTGAAGTGTATTTATAAAATACAGCATTTCTCTCTAGAATACATATGGCAACTGCGCTTTAACCAAAGTGTTGATTAGATAGCTCTGACTCACTTTACACAATTTCGACTATCGAGTATAGCACGATACAGCCTCCGGAGTATATACAAGTGATGAATTTTATGATTGGATATTATTCAGAGCGTCTTAAAGATGAACCCTATTGGTATTGAGCTCACTAAAGCCAGTACAACGGGTGCTGTGGTACTTGGAGTACCAAATTTTTGTCATTTTTGGAGAATTTTCAGTTTGTTAGCACGATACAGCCTCCAGAGAGTATACGATTGATCAACTTTATGAATAAGTATTGTTCAAGGTGTCTCACAGATGTACCCTATTGATTTTCAGTTGACTAGAGCGAGTACAGCGGGTCCTATAAAACTAGATATACTAAATTTTTGGTTATTTTTGGAGAAATTTCGGTTTGTTAGCACGATACATCCCCCGAAGTGTATACAAGTAACAATTTTATGATAGAATATTGTTCAGGGACACAGATGCGGAAAAGTTAGTTTTAATCTTTAAAACCGTTTATTTTTTTTTACTTTAGCTTAACGTGCCTCGACAGCGCAGGTCATTGGCACAGAAAAATAATTACAAATATTTACATGATATTAAATAACAACTATTACTAATTTTTAAATTAGATTTTATGGTAGAGATGCGTAGCTTTCAGAAACTGTAAGACTTTCTTGATCTCGGTGGGACAGTGGAGCATTTCCTTGAGGTTAGGCCTTAGGTCGAATTGTTTATATGTAGCGGAAAAGTGTTTGCAGTCAGTAAGTAAGTGCTTAACGGTCAGTATAGTATTACAGCTATGGCAAACAGGATGATTTCCTGAAGACATCAGATGACCGTGTGTGAGTTTGGTGTGGCTGATTCGAATTCTTCTGATTATAGCGGCCTCTCTCCTTGTTAAAAAGCTAAGGGAGAGAGGAGAAGTAGATGAATGAATATCGTGAAGTGCTGTCGTACTGTTGCGCCACAAATGTCGCCAAGATTCTTGCGTGACGTTTTTGAAATGGAGCTTGAGGTCGCTGGCGATTTGGACTATGTGTTTTGGATTGTTGCTAGAGGCAGCTTCTTTCGCGTGGCGATCGGCAGTTTCGTTACCAGCAATTCCAATGTGTGATGGTAGCCAGATGAGAGAGACTGTTATATCATAAGCAACGAGAGTTTGATATATATATATGTCATGTATGCTCAGTGAAGATTGCTTTAATTGATAAAATGGAGGAAAGGGAATCAGTGCATATAGCAATATTTTTGTGGGGAAGGGAGATATATATTTAAAAGCCTGAAGAATGCTATGAAGCTCACCTGTATGGACGCTACACACTGAAGATAAAGTAAAGGAGCCTATGAGTTCATGTTTCGAGGTAACTGCACAACCAACTCCGGAGTCAGTTTTGGAAGCATCAGTGTAAAGTGTTAAATCGTAAGATTTTTTTTGTAATAATTCAAGGAATGCTTTCTTTACAAGTGCAGTGGGTGATTCATGTTTATTAAAAATGGTGAGTGAGGTATCGATTATAGGAATAATTTTGGTCCAAGGAGGAGAAGAAGGTAGTGGAAGCGGGGATGTCAGAGAGAGGTCAATATCTTTGACTAAAGGAGTGAGAAATTGGGGAAGAGATTTGATAATTGTTTGAGGGTTAGTAGGGAGATTAGTCGTTGAAGTGAAAAATGAGTGAACAGGATTGAATGGATTGGAGGATACTGAGGCAGCATAATAAAGAAGTAGGGATTGTCGTCTTAAGGGGAGGGGTGATTCATTAGCTTCAATATGGAGACTATCAGCAGGGCTAGAGCGGAAGGCACCAAGACATAGACGGAGAGCGGTATTGTGAACAGAGCTCAGCAAATCTGTGACAGATTTGGGGGCTGACATGTAAATAAAGCAACCATAGTCAAGCTTCGAACGGATGAGAGCTCTGTAAACTCTTATTAATACGATTTCGTCGGAACCCCAGTGAAAGTGACTGAGCGTTTTTATTATGTTTAATCTCTTTAGACAGATACCTTTGAGTTCATGGATATGGTGTTTCCAGTTAAGTCGAGAGTCGAAGGTTATTCCGAGAATTTTACATTGATTTACAGTGGGTAAGGGTGAATTATTAAATAAAATGTGAGGTAGAGGAGAAGATCTTCTTCTTGAAAACTTGATTAGTTTGGATTTACTTGGAGATAAGGATAATCCCAGGTAAGAAGATCTATCCTGTAGAAGGTTTACTGCGGTTTGAAGGAGTTTGCAAGTGGATTAGATCGATTCACCATGACAATAAACAATTAGGTCATCAGCATATTGGACATATTTTATGGGAGCAGGAAACTTGCAACAGAGCTCGTTTATTGTGAGGATGAATAGAGTAGAACTTAATACTGATCCTTGAGGGACACCAGCATTTTGTGGGTGAGGCAAGGAGAGTTTGTCATTAGAGGAAACCCTGAAGGTTCTACAAGTTAGGAAATTATGAAAGAACGATAGAATGTTGCCATGAAGATTATATTGGGAAAGTTTATTTAGTATCGCCGTTCTAGATATCGAGTCAAAGGCACCTTCAATATCAAAGATGGTTGCAACGACGTCCTGGTGATTGTTTATTGCTGAAGAGATATGTGTTTGGAGAAGAACAAGGTTGTCGCGAGCGGATCGATGACGCCGGAAGCCGGATTGGGCATTAGGAATGATTTTGTACTTTTCAAGAAACCAAAGTAGTCTTCTATTGATCATTTGCTCCAGGAGTTTGTAGGTAGTGCAAGTGAGTGAAATCGGTCGGAAGGAATTGGGCGATAAGGTGGATTGCTCTGCTTTTTTTATTGGAATAATTATGGATTTGCGCCATGCGTCAGGGAACTGATTAGTATTCCAGATTAGGTTATAGATTTCGAGAAGCTTAGAGAGAGATGGATTGGATAGTTTTTTGAGAAAGATGTAAGGAACATTATCAGGGCCGGCGGCAGAATTTCTACAAGTAAACAAGGCAGATTTAAGTTCATTTAGGCTGAAAGGGGCGTTGACGGAAGCAACGTCATGAGGGTTTGACTGAAAAGTGGAGGAAGGCTGAATATGAGAATTGTAATAAACAGAATTGGGGTTACGATTAATGAATTTGTCATCAAAATTTTGTGCAAGTGACTCGGCAATTTTTTGGTTGTCGGAGATGACAGTGCCATTCAATATTAAGGAGGGAATTTTAGTATTGGTTTTCTTGCCTTGAATTTGTGAAATTTTTTTCCAGACTTGACTGGGATTTGTATTATGATTCAGCGAGGTGGTATAACTTTGCCATGAGGATTTTTTGCTTTGTTTGACTACGAATTTAGCTTTAGCTTTGAGCTGTTTGTGTAGGAGAAGGTTTTCTTGTGTTCTATTTCGTCTAAACCTGTTAAGAGCATGTTTGGACTCTCGGATGGCATTTTCGCAAGCTGAATTCCACTAAGGCACAGTTTTTTGTGCAGAGGAAGTGACTGATTTACCGATGTGAGTCTCTGCAGCGGCAAGTATGTTGTCAGTAAACATTTTTAGAGTGTCATTTATGTTTGCAGAAATAGCTAAAGATGATAAATAAGTTTGGGAGAGAGAGGTAAACTCAGACCAATTTGCGTTTTTTATGTGCCAGAAGCTTCTAGTTATAGTTTCTTTATTATAATGATTGGATATAATGATAGGAAAATGGTTGCTATCATGAAGGTCATCTGAAACTTGCCAGGAAAGGGAAAGTGCAGTTTTAGGGTCACATAAGCTGAGGTCAAGGGCAGAAAAGGAGCCGGAGGAAATGTTGAAGTGAGTGTTGAGTCCAGTATTTATCAAGCAGGTTCCGGAGGAGTTTATGACGTTTTCAATAACTTTGCCCCTAGTGCAACCACGAGTTGAGCCCCACATGGTGTGATGTGCATTAAAGTCACCAACAAGGATGTATGGGTGAGGGAGCTGAAATATTAGGTCGGTTAAGTCTTCTTCATTGAGGGGGTGATCAGGTGGAATGTAGATACTGCAAATGGTAAGCTTATTGGGGCACCAAGCAGTTACAGCAATTGCCTCTAGATTTGAGGTTACTGGGAGATGAGATGAGTATACATCGCTAGATACAAATACTGAAGTACCACCACTGGCTCTCATACAGTTGGTACGGATGTAATGATAACCTTCAAAGTTTTTTAGCTTGCATTTTTGGTCAATTTTGAAGTTGGTTTCCTGGAGGCAGAGAAATTCAGGGGTATGTAGAGATACGATTTTCTGAATTCTTTCTAAGCGAGGATAAAATCCATCGCAGTTCCATTGAATTAGAGAGAATGGTACTAATTAAAGGGGGAAAGAGGTTAATTACTGAGATAGTGTAGAGGAGTCAGTGGTGGTACCGTCATCAGAAAAAGGATCGTCAGTAAGATTGTTTTGGTCAGGGTGAAGTTTACATTTAATTTTATTGGTCAGACGTGTAATGCGATTTTTCAAAGATCTTTCGTTGATATTAGAATAAATTAAGGATATATCTTTCAGTAGGGAAGTAGTGTCGGAGATAAATTTATTGGCTTCAGGTAGAGGGTCGTTGACGCGGAAAGTATTTGCGAGGAACGCTATAAGTTGGATGCTATTAAGGGAGAAGGATTTAGGAGACTCTTCAATAAGTTTATGTATGATAGAACGTGATTCGGGGCTTATATTGGGACAATCATCTTCAGCCAGTTTGGATTTTTTAGTTCTTTTTTTGGCAAATTTTTTTGAATTAGAATTTGGGAATTCTGGGGGAGGCATTGGATTGGGATTATCGAGAGGAGTATTGGAAGGTGATATAGGCTGCGGGGAGTCAAGAGTGCTATTATTAGATCGTGATCGTTTTTCGCCAGGTACAGGGGAGGAGGGAGCGAGTGGCACTTGAGAGGGTAATTCGGGATTGTCTGAAAAGGTATCAGTAGTAGCTGGGTCAGCTGAAGTGGAGGGTTCAAGATTGACGGAAGTATTTAATAGTGGGGGAAGGTCGTGGGAAGTGTTGGGACATGATTCAGCGGTATGTCCAGCCTGCTTGCAAAGAAAGCATTCAAGTTTATCAGTAGAAATGAATATTCTGTGTGAAGTATTTTCATGCGTAATAAGAATCGAAGTTTGCAGTGAAAAATCGTTACTGGTGGGCAGAACGTAAGTTACACGGCGGAAGCTCAGGACATGGGCGTATTCGTCATCAGGCGAGCCACATTTGACGTATGAAATAGGGGAGGTAAGTGTTAATCCTTGGTCATACAGGACTTTTTCAATAACGGAATGTGGAATGGAAGGACTGACATTGAAACTAAGGATTCTTTTGGTGGGGGAAATAAGCCGACGAATAGGAATGACATTGGAATTAACTAAGATGTTTTCATTCGATTTTAGAAGGTCATCGACTTGAGTGGTAGATGATAAATAAATACATATGCGGCCATGAGAGATTCTGGAAGCGAAATGTACGTTTTTGGGAGAGACAATGTTACCTATTGCTTTGATATAATCGAATAGTACAGTGTTGGGGATAGAAGGCATAATGATGGTTTGGTCTCGAGATGGTACCGGGGGAGGAGGTAGTCTTGCGGAAGTAGCCGCGGCATAAGTTAAGGGTGTTGAAGGGGTATTTGTGTTTATTGAGATAGATTGTTTAGTGGGGTTTGAAGAAGTGGTGGTATTTGAGAGCAGTGGTTGTGAGGGGAGGTTTGACATATTGATGTGATCCTGGATACCAAAATCAATAGCTAGAAATAGAAATAAAAATATATAAGTAACTGTAACTGTAATTCAGTGACTGGCCTATTTATTTCCAACACAAATAAGTAAATTTAAAGAATATTTACCAATTTTATAGAGAAACAGCACTTTACAAGTTTTATTATCACATTTTAATGATGACAAAAACACGTTTTTAATTTGTTATGATATTGACGACTTAATAACGATCCGACTCTAATGAGTTTTGACTCGTGAAAGATAGATATAATATTGTTCAGTGCCACAGATGCGGAAAAGGTAGTTATAATCTTTAAAACCGTTTATTTTAAATTAATTTCTAACTATTAGTATTTTAGGAAAATATAACCTTCCTGAAGTCTTCTTGGAATCTTGTGACTATATTGAGAAAACTAGTTCCGGAGCTAAACTAAAAGAGAGGCATAGTTACTATGGACAAGTTCAATTGGGAATGGCTCTCCTAGGTTTAAATTCCATAAGATTCATTTTATATTCTACCTATTCAAAATCATATTTAGAAATTATTGTACAATTTGCAGCAGAAATGATAAAAAAAATCTCCGAGAATTATTTTCAACATATGCTGCATGTTTATTGTTTAAATAAATAAGTAAAATTACTTTTTTTTTCTCATTAATTTCATACTACCAGTTATATTTACTAACTAAAAAGTAAAAGTCGCCTCAGATTCATAGAAATTTATTGAATTGGCATTAAAATATTGAACTGATCACCAAATGTAGTTGAACTTTTTCAATTACCTATTACTAATATTTTTATTATTGATTTAATTCCAATTAATAGATGATTTCAAACAAATGTGCAATATAACATTGGGTTACGCATGAATGTAAGATTTCACTTCATTTTGTGTGCAGTTCATTTTTTATAATAATACTAGTAAAACAAATGAAATATTCATACTTACATACAATTTTACATTTATATACAAAAAGTATTACACAAAGTGAACGAGTGATTATGCAAATAGTTAAAAATACATGAAAACTATAAATTTGTTTTTGTGATTTAACTAAGTAAAATTTACATTCTAAAAAATATAATTTAACACAGAAAAGGAAATTCTTCTAACTAATTGGTATATTTAGTATTTATGTTGATCGGACTTTTAATGTAGAACTGTTGTAATGTAGAAGAACTGACGCTAAATGCTCAATTTATCTTACTATCTGCCAGAATTGGTGGGGATAAATTAACAATAGCTGCAATAATTGTAATTATTTCGTCAGCATATATGGTATTAAGTACCAGTTAAACTGTTCGCTAAGAATTTTAAAGATCTTTATTCTTTGAATTGCTCTCGAGCAATGTCAGCTGTGGCTTTGGAATAATCCTTACTAAACTTTTTTTGTTTTTTAAAAATGGAGGCATTATTTATTTTACCAACTTTTAATTACATTACTTCTCAATTAAAATTCCTTTATCAACCATAACTGCATCATGTATATCTAATTTATCAACCATTTTCCATAATTAAAAATAGCCTTATCTGTAGCACGCCCTTCAAATCCAGCACTAACAAATGATATTAAACCAGATGGGGTTATTCCAATAAGATATTTTAAAGTATGCATTCGTTTATACTGTGAATATATGATGATATCCTGCATTTTAAACATTTTAATCTCTGAATTTTAATCTCTGTGCAGTCCAATACTACTCTACAATTCTTAAATTTATCAAAAAAAACTGTGGCATATTATTTAAAATTTCCTCTTTGATTGGCCAATAAATTGTTGGTTTTAGACTTACAGCCAAAAGGCTTACTGTGGAATAAAATATGCTCCTACACTGAGTATTACTTAGTTTAAACAAAACTGCTAAGCATGCAAAAGAAATGTTTAGCTTCAATTTACACAAAACCAAAATAATCCGTGTTTCAATGTTTGACCAGTTGCATTTGTTAAAAGTTGCTATATTTTCGGCACATTTTGAAAGAGATTTCAGGATATCTAAAGTGATTCCTAAAAAAAGGTTTATTTAGTCTTTAATCATAATGTGCGTTCCTATTTATAGTATAAACAATATCATCAAAATGTAACATATATACCACAAAAATTAATCAACTTATCATCAGCTCAAAAAAGTCAGAAAATTAAATTTGTGGCTACATGTGAGGCTAGGGCACCTTTGTCTGACTTTGATATTGTTGCAGGTTCCTCCCCTATGTCTGCAATTTTGTCATCGGGTTGTAATAAACTTTCACCTTCAATTCCTATTTGTTCTTTAGACATAGGTACTTATAGTACATTTCTGCAACCTTTAAAATAAAACATCTAGTCTAAGTACTATAAATAATAATGTGTCGAAAGGATACATAATTTTAATACTAGTGTTAAAAAAATGACTTTGTAAACTAATATTATACTTGATACATGCCATTTTAAAGTTTAATTTCAATAGTGAAAAATAAGCACTCAAGTAACTAGTTGGTATGTTTAAAAATAAGGTAACTTACCAATGCCGCTCTGCCCGATTGATTGCTGTTTTTGTTGTTAGATGACTCAACTGTGGAATTTTTTTACTGGGAATTACATGTTTCTTCAATCTTCGTCTTTTATTGGTTGCTAAAATGTAATACTCATGTAGCTATAATCGTTTTTTTAAATTTTACTTTACGTTACCCATAGTAAAATCACTCTCAGTAAAATGGTTGCTGCAAATTAACATATGTTTTGTCACAGGTTTTCCAATTTTCAGTACAGTTTTTCAAACCTTATTTAGCTTAGGATCTAAGGGAGTGGTATGCAATAATAAAAATATTTCTAGCAGACATCCTAAGTTTTAGGCCATAAAGACTACTAGGTAACGTTTCTGTATAAAATTGGGTTGACTTTCGTCTGTTAAGTGTATTTTGAACGACATTTTTCTATACACCTTTGAGGAAAAAATATGATTTGCGTTGTTATTACAAATTATAAAAATATTCCGAAGGGAGATCGACGATAAAGACCCTTAGAACTGAATTCACGACATACGAGTGAAATCAAAAGTGTCTATTATTCTTTATTATTCATAAAATGCGATAAATATTCTTAAGATATGTACTGATATCAGTTACGATTTTAGGGGTGGGTTAGAACAGGTAGTATCACAATTCTCTCTCTCTCTCTCTCTCTCTGTCTATCTTCTATACTTGCTCAGGTAGTAATGGAACATCTAGTAGTATTGAAAGATTCGAATGACAATATTCTGTTTAGTTGTCGATTTGAGGAATTTTAGCAGACGCCCCAAGCTTTAGATCATGAAGACTATTAACGTTTCTGTATTAAATGGGATTCACTTTCGTCCGTTGTGTGTTACATAAAATTAGGTTCATAACAGTCTACTAAGATTTTTTTCAATACACGTTGTTCAAAAGATATTTGCGTCATTATTATTATTGTATTTCTGAGTGGGATATCTACGTAAAATATACGAGGTATGTTATGATTAAAATTGATATATACATGGGATGTTTGTAATTATTAAGACTGTAGAAAAAAATATGTAGATATTAAAGTTAATGGTAAGGAGTTTAGTAGTATTTTGAGTGGGATGTCTACGTAAAATTATAACAAATGTATGTCGGAATATGATACTGAGAAGCCATCAACGTACATACTCTATACAGATGTGAATAATTTCTATGGAAAAGCAATGTGTGAGCATTTACCATACGATGGTTTCGAAAATGATATTAAAAAATGATGTAGAATTTATAAAATCCATTACAGATGATTCTCCTGAAGGATATATTCTCCAAGTTGATCTGACATATCCTATCAATTTGCATAATCTACATAAAGACTTTCCTATGTGTCCCGAACACCGCAAACCACCCGGTTCAAAATTAGCAAAATTAATGACCATGATATTGATAACTAAATTCATTACACACAATTAAATTTAGATTTTTATGTCTTGTTTATCAAAAAACATTAGGAACATATCTCTGTTAATATTATACAGATCTTCATCGAAAAAAACACCGTTCTTCCAGAATAATTTTAACATTTTTTATATACAGGATGTAGTCGTGATAAATAAATACGCACGTGTGCGCGGTCTTAACTTTACGTATACCATTCTTTTAATATGTACAGGATGTAGTCATAAAATGTCATAAGGATATTTATATATGCGGGGTGTTTCCTAAGTAATCTAAAATATTTTAGTGGGCGCTTCGTGTCACTCCATTTTAAGATGAAAACATGAGTGATAAGTCTTGTCGTTAATTAGATACAGGGCGTTGAATTGTTTTTGTTATTTCAACTTTAATGTTTTATAACTCAGCTTGCAGTGCAGGAGAAAAAGTTTCGTATTTTTACTTCCATTACTTACTATACTTTTAACATGGACGAAATGTTTTAAGGCCAGATGATGACCTGATGTGAAATGAAAATATTGCAAATGATTTAGGATATAAGAGATTTCTAGCATTTTTATATACAAGATGTAGTCATAAGGATGCTACTTGTGTATGTAGAAAATCAATTTTAATATGTTTGGTATCAGAGTGAGACCATTTCGTATTAATATTTCACAATGTCTAACTTCACAGTGGTAAAACTTTGAAACAAATTGATGAAATTATAAATTCCTTAAACAAAATTCAAACACGAGCATAAAAAGTCTAGTATTAATAGAGTTAAGTGTGAAAACATAAATTCTGATTTTGAAATGCGATTAAAAACGGTGATTATTGTAAACTTGAGTCATAAAGATATTAATTCGTTCTTTGCGGATGCTTCTAAAATTTTTGAAAAGAAAATGTCTGTGGTTTTCAAGAAAATACAAATCATAAAAGCAAACACTACATTTTGTGGTGATTTTGTTAAGCAATCAAATGATTAGTAGATCATAAATATTTTAGTACTCCTAATGTTGATTTAGATAATGGAGATCATTTATACAATTGGTTCAAAATAAATGTTACTGATCTCATTTTAACTAATATGACCGAATTTGCTGAAAAAAATAGCGGGTGGACATTGTCGAGAATAATTTTTTTAGAAGTTGCAATAAACAAAAATATGAACTGACTGCAGGTTCGTCTTATATTCCATTACCTAAACCCCATTTCTCAGAAGCATGCTATTGTTAATGTTCGCAATATGGATCAGGCCTGCTTTTTCTGGGTAGTTAACAGTTTATTTTATCCCTTTTCATAAAAATACTCATCTTGATTGCACATCTTCATTACTCTGCATTACTCTAATGTTTTAAATATTGAAGGTTTTGGGCATTATGATGCTTCTATCTCAAATTACAAAATTTGAAAAAAATGAATAGTATATCTGTAAATGTATACACGTTAGAAATAAATAAGTCGCCAAAGTCGCCATCACAATTTTACATCGTAGCCCCGCTAGATTAGCTAAAAATAAGCTAGAACAACATGTAAATCGGGGTCATTTGATACGCTTCCGTGGGGTCATTATAAATTAATTACCATTGAATGATTGCTTTTTTGAATATTTGTATACGAAATGTATTTTCTTTGTTAAATATATATATATATATATATATATATATATATATATATATATATATATATATATATATATATGTATATATATTGAACCAGTTCTCTATTATGTTAAAACAATTCACAAATTTGAGCAGACTTTAAAATGTTATACTAATACGTATGGTGTACTAGTAGACTTAACCAAGTTAAAAATTAAGATTTCATATAAAAAATAGAATGAAGAGAGCAAATATATTGTCAGATATTGAGAAAAACAGTTACCAAAGGGATTTAAAGGATAATGAATAAAAATTATAACAACATTGTATGAATAAGTATAAAAATTTTACCTTAACAATTAATCTCAGGTCAAGTCAATGTCAACATGTTTCATCATACTCTGAACACTGCCACGTGAATATCTGGATGAATAGAATGCAGTATCACTTGAAACCTAAAATAACAAAAATTAATATTCAACTCACTAATTAGTTATCTATATTTACAGATGATGATAGTGAAGGTTTAAATTTAAAAAAGGAATTGAAAAAAACCTTATAATAGGTGACATACGGAACAGAGCCAAGTTATCTGTCAAGGAAATATGATAATTCAATAATCTTTATAAACAGGAAGTAATCAAATTTAGTGATTTTCTTGCCAACCTAAATTTGTTGGTTACTAATTGAATGTAGAACAATAAAGACAAATTTGGAAATAACTAATAGTTTATGTAAGACAAAATTAGTAAAAATTCAAACATTTAAAACTACACAATTACATATGTATTAATAATTAGTTTAGGTTGTAGATTTTGTATAATTCAATGTAAATAGATATACCTTAAAAAGAGAATTATAACAAAATTTGTTATTATAATACATGAAAAAGACGTTTTAAAGAATCCCTATGATAATATAAACTTATATAAATAAGTGTTGTTATCCTCCAGAACTGTTGAAATAAATAATTTTACAATTTATCTAAAAAACATTCAAATCAACAATTATTGTGACAAAAACAATGAAAAGCAGGCTTTGCATTTTTTGAGTGGAAAGTTTGTTGATTTGGAAAAAAAGAGAATCGCGCTTGGATGGGAGATGATGAATGGCTTCTGTATAAATCTCCTCTACAATTTTTTTTAAATTAATGTAAAAGTCAAGTTTAAAGCCAGAAAACGTAAAGTAATTGTAATATTAGTGTGATTAAACTGTGTTATAAACGAGAAGTGAACAGAAAGGAGCATTTCTCTGCTGAGAAATTGTCAAGAATTTGGGAGATAATAGCGGCAGTCCAGGTACCGAAGCTTCGAAATAAGGTCTGTGCTTTTGAGTATTAATTTTGGAATTCCAAAAGAATATAGTGAACAATAAAATATAATTTGAACGTTTAAATAATAATCTCACAAAAAAGGCCAAAAAACAATTATTATATGATGAATATCATATAATATCCATGGATATCATGCATTTTTTAGTAATAGATAGTATAGTACTTACTTGTTAAATTATTTCATTCCATCAATTGTTCACGTTGTACGTAAATGCTCATATAACTTCCATTTCTCCTTTCCTTTCTGATGCATGTTTAACTTTTTCTATCCACCACTATCTTCATTTAAATTCACTCGTATTTTTTATATAGATGTAATTGTATAGTTCAAGTTTAAATAACATATTGATAATTTCCACAAATAAATGAACGTTAGAAGTGTATAAACATTTCATACATATAATAACATCGACTGTATATTTCACGTTGAGTGTCGCGTGGACCTCTATAAGAGCATACGTTTCTCTTATGCGCCGACGCAATCATCCAATGTGTTCAGTGCGCATGACTGGATAGAATGCAGGAGTGGTATGAGGAAATTTGAATGTTCAAAAATAATAAAAAATTTGATCATAACAATTTATTAAATTATTTTCTGGAAAGTGTTGGTATTTTATTTTTATTCATATCCATAATAAATTTATTAAAATAATTTTGCTTACTTCAGTCAGTCTATGTAAGAATTTTTAAATCATTAAAATCAAAGATAAATATTCAGGAAAGATTTGGTTTCTGAAAAAAGTAAAATATGAAATTTAAGAATTAGATATTCAAAATTAAATTATATTTATTTGTGCGTCCTGAACTCAAAGGGAGGAGTCTACATGCTACCGACTCTATGTTAAAAATTAAATTAACATTAACATTATCATTAGGAGCTAGCCGAAGGTAAGTCAAGTCTATATTTTAAACAAGACTACGATTTTAATTAATAAAATAACTAACAATATATAAAATTAAATAAACGATCAATTGAAATAATTATAATATATATATATATATATATATATATATATATATTTATATATACATATATATGTATAATTTATTTTTCTAATTCTTGGGTATTAGGTTGTGTAATTAATTAAAAACATTTTGTTGTCACTGACGTTTCGTCCCTTGGTTAGGAACTTTCTCAAAGTTTATTCATGACTGAATCGTTTCATTGTTTACAGTCAAAGTTTTAGGAGGGTCTTAGCTATAAATTCGATGTTCAAAAATCATTGGATATCACGTATCACACACAGTAAGAATAAAGCATTTTTCCCATCAAATATATTGTGTTCATCAAACTCCAATCATAAATACTATCTGGACTTCTTTTTAAACCATATTGTGATTTTTAAAAACAGTACCTTGCAAATGGTGTTGCAAACGTACATAATTTACTACCATTTCCTCTTAACCTAATTTGATAAAATGTTCTTGCAGCATCCAATATCCTAACATTTTTAGTCCGAGAAGGTTTCATACACCCAAAACCTATGATATACTTTCTAATTGGTCAGATCCAAACTTATTCGTAGACAGATTAAAACAACTACATCCGAATGATGATGAATTTCATAATATAATTGTAGAGCTTAGCCTAGCAAACATTATTGAATAGAAAAAACATAAAGAAGATCTCTAACTCTTGGGCGAGTGACTATTGTATAACTAAAAGTTTCGTAATATAATGAATCAATACGTAGAAGCAAAAAATTTTTGTTTGGAATCGCTTCTTTATAAGGATTTACTTAACAATATACTTGCGGTAGAAACGGTGAAGCTTTTACATCACGTGACTTAGTTGACGATATAATTCAGCAGATACTCTGTTGGTACTGTCTTCTTCTATTAACAGAAATAGAGCGATACTCAATACAAGCGTTTGTCGTATTGTTTTGATTAAGATGCATATGGTTGGCGTCATATCAGTAACGTGATGGAAGCGTTTCTACTGTAGGTAGTTTTATAATACCAATGTACTTACCTAACTATTTTTTCTGTAATACATAAATTATAATTATTTGTCATTTACATATTAATTTCGAACATTTTAGGACGCTAGCATGTATCTCCGTAATTAATGATTGGATTTCCTCACGATATAATGAAAAAAATGTGCCCTGTCTATGAATTAGCGCTTGGAAGATTTAGAAATGTAGCAATTTCTTTATCCAAATTCATTATTCTATTTATACCGATATTTTGTTGTACTCATTTTCCGTTTCGGTAGCAAATAAATAAGATTGTGTGGTACAATCTCTTGGCCGTAAATTTGTATATTTTTTACAGTGATTGTAGTATTTTTCTGTGTTTAAAAAACAAACAAACTTATTACAACATACATATTGTTTTATTCATATAATTTTACAAATAACATACAATTAAAGAAAAATTTAATATAAAAAGAGGAAGAAAAGCATATAACAGTTGAATTTTAAGAATTTACAAATACGAAAAAGCATGTAATTATATTAAATAAATATACAAATAACGAGATTAAATTGAAAATTACTATAATGTCCATCAAAATGATCAATATCGCTATCAGTATTATACGTTCCTCTAAATCTAGCTCTGGGTGATTCATAATGATATTCGGAAATACTAGATTCCTGATATTTTGTTTCAAAGAGTACTGTTTGATAGCAGCTTTGACGCCCAAAATGTCTATTGTGATAAATATCATGAACTATATTGTCTGATTCGTAAACGTCATGATGATGATCATTGATTGCTAAAAATATTTTTTAATTATTTTATGATATGTTTTAATGCTATCAAAACATGTCTTACAAACACATATGTGATATCCATCAACTCTATAATAGTTAGACCATACGCGATATTCAGGTCTATTTTCAAATACCCATCTCCTCCAATCAGATGTAGCAAGTACTGCATTTCTAAGATTGTACGGAATGTCTTGTCAGCAAGTAATAAAGTTAATAAAATCTTTGTCAAAGCGTGATGGATCTTTTTTGAACTAATCTATTTAAAAAATCTCATTTATATTTAGAAAATTTTTTGGTGATTTGCTTGGTAACAATCCAAGATAAAGGATAGATATTCTCTCAAAAAATTCTGCAAGACATCCAATATTTTCAAAAATTGTTTTAATGCAGCTTTCGCTTAATATCTTCATATATATAACAAAGAAAATACATTTCGTATACAAATATTCAAAAAATCAATCATTCAATGGTATTTAATTTATAATCGTAGCGTATCAAATGACCCCGATTTACATGTTGTTCTAGTTTATTTTTAGCTAATCTAGCGGGGCTACGATGTAAAATTGTGATGACGACTTTGGCGACTTATTTAATTCTAACGTATATACATTTACAGATATATTATTCATTTTTTTCAAATTTTGTAATTTGAGATAGAGGGATCATAATGTCCAAAACCTTTAATATTTAAAACATTAGAGTAATGCGGATACGAATATGTGCAATCAGGATGAGTATTTTTATGAAAAGGAATAAAAAAACTGTTAACTACCCAGAAAAAAGAGGCCTGATCTATATTGCGAATATTAATAATAGCATGCTTCTGAGAAATGGGGTTTAGGTATGGAGTATAAGACGAGCCTGCAGTCAGTTCATATTTTTGTTTATTGCAACTTCAAAAAAAATATTCTCGACAATGTCCACCCGCTATTTTTTCAGCAAATTGGGTCATATTAGTTAAAATGAGATCAGTAACATTTATTTTGAACCAATTGTATAAATCATCTCCATTATCTAAAGCAACGTTGGGAGTACTAAAATATTTATGATCTACTAATCATTTGATTGCTTAACAAAATCACCACAAAATGTAGTGTTTGCTTTTATGATTTGTATTTTCTTGAAAACCACAGACATTTTCTTTTTAAAAATTTTAGAAGCATCCGCAAAGAACGAATTAATATCTTTATGACTCAAGTTTATAATAATCACCGTTTTTAATCTCATTTCAAAAGCGGAATGTATGTTTTCCCCCTTAACTCTATTGATACTAGACTTTTTATGCTCCTGTTTGAATTTGTTTAAGGAATTTATAATTTCGTCAATTTGTTGCAAAGTTTTACCACTGTGAAGTTAGACATTTTGGAATATTAATACGAAATGTACTCACTCTGATACCACACATATTAAAATTGATTTTCTACATACACAAGTAGCATCCTTATGACTAGATCTTGTATATAAAAATGCTAGAAATCTCTTATATCCTAAATCGTTTGCAATATTTTCATTTCACGTTAGGTTATCATCTGGCCTTAAAACATTTCGTCCATGCTAAAACTATAGTAAGTATTTATTTGTCACGACTACATGCTGTATAAAAAAATGCTAAGATTATTCTAGAAGAACGGTGTTTTTTACGATGAAGATCTGTATAATATTAACAGAGATACTTTCCTAATGTTTTTTGATAAACAAGACATAAAAATCTAAATTTAATTGTGTGTAATGAAGTATTGCTTTGTACACGTTCCAAAATTTTATTCTGTTCAGATATAGCTTGTTAAAATTTGTATGGGCTGGTAGAGCGTAACGGGTTAAGGCACAAAAATTAGTCAGCATCCCTAATCTAATAAATACATACATCGAATAAATTAAGTATATCTGATATTATTCCAAACAATCCACATAATCATCGAAAGTTATTTTTTACAACACATTTTTTAATCCCCTTTGATTTTTTAACCACTTTACCTCCACTGAGCTCTGTAACCGTACATTTTAGACCTTAAGCCAAAGAAATGGATGATGATTTGTTCATTAGACTCATTTTTCATTAAACCTAGTACTTTTTTATTAACTTGCGGAATGTTGTATGGATTATTAGTGGGGTAGTCTGATGTATCAAATTTCTCAATGTTTGCGTCAATTTAATGTTTATATGCATTGTCACAAGTATTTGGTAAACAAAACTGTCAGTGTCGGTGTACAATAGCTTACAATTGTCTACTCCCATTGTTGGAAGCATAAAATTATAGTGAGTCGTACCTTGCGGTTTTGGAAATGTCGAGAACTGTGATACCCACATACATTGGTTTATTAAAAATGAGTTCAGATTTTTTCAATTCAATTGCCATTAGAGGTGGATCATCATCGAAAATTATTCTATTGCGATAACGCGGACTAGAAATGAGATTTTTAGCTCCATAACTACCATCAGAGGAAGATACCAATTTACAAATTCTATGTTTGCGTATACATTCCATGCATTTTCCAAACACAGCATTGTTCATCCGTAAATCTTTTTCAAAGTCCTCAATCGATTGTTTAATTCGATGTAGCGCTTTAGCCATGCGGATTGTTTATATTTCAAAACTTTGTGAACTTTTTTCAATACCAGCCCATGTTCTAATGTTTGCTTTAAATTTATATAATGTAAAGTATAACACTTTTTATCGTGTAGAGTGGTCATTAATTTTGCTAATTTTGAACCGGGTGGTTTGCGGTGTTCGGGACACATAGGAAAGTATTTATGTAGATTATGCAAATTGATAGGATACGTCAGATCAACTTGGAGAATATATCCTTCAGGAGAATAATCTGTAATGGATTTTATGAACTCTACATCATTTTTCAATATCATTTTCGAAACCATCGTACGGTAAATGCTCACATATTGCTTTTCCATACAAATTATTCACATCTGTATAGAGTATGTACGTTGATGGCTTCTCAGTATCATATTCAGACATATATTTGTTATAATTTTACGTAGACATCCCCCTCAAAATACTACTAAACTCTGTACCATTAACTTTAATATCTACATATTTTTTTTTCTACAGTTTTAATAATTACAAACATCCCATGTTTATATAAATTTTAATCATAACATACCTCGTATATTTTACGTAGATATCCCACTTAGAAATACAATAATAATAATGACGCAAAAATATTTTTAACAACGTGTATTGAAAAAATCTTAGTAGACTGTTATGAACCTAATTTTATGTAACACACAACGGAAGAAAGGGAATTCCCCTTTAATACATAAACCTTAATAGTCTTCATGATCTAAAGTTTAGGGCGTCTGCTAAAATTCCTCAAATCGACGACTAAACAGAATATTGTCATTCGAATCATTCAACACTACTAGATGTTCCATTACTACCTGAGCAAGTGTAGAAGATAGAGAGAGAGAGAGAGAGAATTGTGATACTACCTGTTCTAACCCACCCCTAAAATCCTAACTGATATTAGTACATATGTTAAGAATATTTATCACATTTTATGACTAATAAAGAATTTTAGACACTTTTGATTCCACTCGTATGTCGTGAATTCAGTTCTAAGTGTCTTTATCGTCGATCTTCCTTCGGAATATTTCTATAATTTGTAATAACAACGCAAATATTTTTCCCTCAAAGGTGTATAGAAAAATGTCGATGAAAATACACATAATGGTCGAAAGTCAACCCCATTTGATACAGAAGTGTTACCTTATGGCCTAAAGCTTAGGGTGTCTGCTAGAAATATTTTGATTACTAATACCTATCTACTCAGCTGATATATTACAAGATGATTTCTACGCCTAACAATTAAATTACTTAGGAAACACCCTGTATATATTTTATTACTAATAAAGAATAATAGACACTTTTGATTACACTCATATGTCGTGAATTCAGGGCCTTTATCGTCGATCTCCCTTCGGAATATTTTTATAATTTGTACAGCGCAAATATCTTTTTAGAGAGAGATTGTTGTTACTGAGAACCAATACGGAATTGTGATACTACCTGTTCTAACCCAACCCTAAAATCGTAACTGATATTAGTACATATGTTAGGAATATTTACCACATTTTATGACTAATAAAGAATAATAGGTACTTTTGATTTCACTTGTATGTCGTGAATTCAGGACATTTATCGTCGATCTTCCTTCGGAATATTTTTATAATTCGTAATAACAACACAACTATAATTTTTTTAACGTGAAACCTATACGTATACACATAAAATTGGGCAGAGATTTTTATCACATCTACTCAAAATTACGTGGGGTCATTAACACCCAACGGACGGAGCTGAATCCCAAATAAGAAAATAATAATTACAAGCCTTGATAGCACAACGGTAAGGGCTTGAGCTAGGAACGAGAGGGACGTGTTTTCAATTTTATAAATTATTGTGTTACGTCACGCACGTGGTAGGTGGATGGATGACACGCAAAATAGACGTCACAGAAGATGGATGCCGTGGATGACGTCACAGTCGCGCGCCACATTCGAATCACCTGCCAACGACACCAGCGCCACCGTCGCGCCCTAGCGGACATTTTACGAAGTAGTGCTCCAGAAACGGCTTTGTGTATCTACTAACATATTTTCCTAGATTTTGTTTCTATGGATTTATGTATAGGTTGCATCTTCAGTTAAACTTCTTATGAAACCTAAAAAACATACGTAACTCATCTGCTTCTAGTAATGAAAAAAATAGCTGAACTAACCTCAACTTAAGGCTGCCTGTGCCAGTCCGGGAGGAAAAGACTTGAATATCTACACGAAACTACCAAAAAGTTGCAAAAGAGTTTTAGTGGCCACTAGAATAGGATTTTAGCAACTAGCACATTTGTAACACTACAACTTTTACCACGTTTTTATTGTTTTCGAAGAGCACCTTATGGATGTGTGATTGTTTTTATCTCAGAAAAGCACTTTAAATAGGTATATCACTTTACTATTTAGATTAACATTTTAAATAACACTTTCTATTGTTTATAAAACAACAAAATTAATTCCACTTTCTATAACGATCTTCGAATTCTGGCTTTGTTGTTCACCTCTATTGAAGTTTGAAAGAAAATTAACAGATATCGCCCACTTCGTAGTTTTCGGCAATTATATTATAATAGCACAATCATGAGAGACGCATTGCTGTTTTTCCCTTCTGTTATCCCACTCGACTCTTCAACTGACTACGTCACTATGCTAGTTAACAGAGCATTGTACAAAGCACGCTAGACACCGTCTAGACAGCTGATCAGTATGTGCCATTCGTAATTGCGAAAACATACAAAAATTGAAGTTTTGCCCAAAATAATGGTGGTTTGTTCGAACATTGAATAAAATAATTTCTTAAAAAGAATATTTACCTTTGTTTGTCTTTTATTGTAAATAGTTTTTAAAGTCCATGCGAAAAAGTTTTGTTTTGCTGTTGGCATTAATTTTTTTATTTCCATTTTTTAAAAGAATTACAGTTTTATTTTGTTGATGTTTAAGAATTTTCTTTGTACACTCCTTGACAGTTTTTGCGTAACATAAAACGTTTCACTTCTAACGCTGTTAGTTTTCGACTAATCCTTAGATTTTTTTAAATTTGTGTTTTTAATTCATCTAATTTTTAAAAAAAATAAATTGTTTACATTTTTAATTTATATCGAATTTATTCCCAGTTCTAGTAGCATGTCTTCGACAACGCGTCCAGGTACTTTAGCTATAAATTTTGTTTTACCTTCCATTAGCCTCAAAAACCATTTGTTATTTAAAAATTCGTGACAGAGCACTTCTTTGTTGAATGCACGATTTCTACAACGCAGATAAATGTCGCAAATAATATCAAAAAATTGTTTGTCTTCGGAAGTCAGAACGTCAGATAAACTTTTAACCAACACAGTGGCAATGTCTTCAAATAACAGAAAATATTTTAAAGGAGGATACATTTGGGGCTCGAATCCTATAGCAATATTAGAAAATTCTGGTACAATTTCGCTCGATTCAGAGCATATTTCTTTTTCAGCGTCGTCCGGTTCGTCTATTTTCTGTGAACTTAGTTCTTCTTTTTTGTCAACTGATTCTTTCGAAACCTCGTTTTTAATTGTAAGAGTTTTCTTCGTTGGTATTTGCACTTCTCTGTTGTCGTTAGAAATTAATACATCTGTTTCTTTATTTTCATTGATATCTTCTTTATCATTTATGTCTACATTTATTTCCTCCTCTTTGTTCTCTTCGTGTATACTTTCGATACTATTTATTTCTGTGATTACCACACTGTCACAAGTATGAACTGTTGTGTCAATGATGTTGTCTATGATAGTTCTAGCGAATTCCTTATTAGCTTTTATTTCTTCTTCTCTTAATTTTACCTGAAAAACGGAATGCAGTTATTCTTTTGTTGCAAAAGTAGAATGAATAGATCAATTTTATGCTTCCTGCTATAGATCATAGATACTTTTGTATAATCACGAAGACTCAAATGGCTTGGGCATATTCAACATATGGATGGCTCCCAAATGCAAAAGAAAGTATTGAATGCCAAAGTTTACAGCACGAGGAGAAGAAGGAGACCGAAAATGAGGGTCTAATACAACTCCGCGCGACCATCTCGACGCAGACCGATTCGGCGCGAGGACAACACGGCGTGAGGACATCTCGGCGTGAAGACAACTCGGCGCGACGACAATTCGATGTAGAGACCAATAGTTTATTTTCTTACCAAACTAATTCTAATATTTAACATACTCAACAAAATTCCTTTATTTATTCAGAAAACCAACTGATCTATCCAACTGATGGAAATATTATATTTATTTAATCAGAAAGATTATAACATACTTATATCCTGTTTTTAAACTAGGAGGACCATTTTAAGAAACCTGAATCACACCATTAGAAATCACTAAAAAAGTTATTAGATTGGAACCGATAACATAAAATACTAGTCATACTAAAATTATACAGTCTGGAAATAACTAACCACTAACTAAATAATAATTAACCTAATAGACACACGGTAAAAAAACGAATGCATATTATTCAAAACGAATAAAAAATACAACGAATTGTAAAATTGAATCTATAAAGAATTTCGAGGTTTGTAAAAAGGTTAATAACAGTTGTCAAATTTGGTGGCACATGAAGTATTGAGAAGTTTTGGATTTATTGATGAAACAAATTTTGAAACATTGATAAGATCTGAATCGTTTCTGATCAAATGTAAATAATTCGGAATCAAGTAATCACAAATGACGAAAATTGTATTATTCAGAAAGCAGAGGATATTTGTTTTTAGAAAATTGAGCTATATGAGAAATGAAGATCAGTTGAATAAAAAATGTGTTAAGTATGAAATATAAATTAGAAAATGTTCCATTGTGAGTACCCCTAAGAACTAATTTGATTTAAAAATACAACAAATATATTTTGTTCTAGAAATAAATCATCAAAAATATCTGTTTCTGATACACTTTAGCAAAATAATGTATTTGTCATCACTTCTTCCATAGATTTCTTATTTGGAATATTTCATAGCAAGATTAGGTACCTATATAGAACAGAAAATTTCCAAATGGTATGAAAAAGAGCCCATTTTTCAATAGACAACCTGTTATAGCTAATACTCATTCTGAAAACAGTAATTTCAGTACTTAGAAATCAGATGTGGTATAAAAATAGTTTAATCATTGAACTATTTGCATACTTTTTTATTAAACATTATTTGTAACAAACATTTTACAGTATATCAGAACGATTAACTGTCATCACTAGAGAAAGAAACGATTATTGGTTCTATAAGATCATCCACAAACTTAAACATTTCATTTTTTTCTTTCATGACATGTGCAACACAATTTTGCCAGGGAATGTTTGTCACATTTTCCAAGGCTTGCATTAGAAGATCCTTTACATTTTTTAGTTTAAAAGTAGTATTTTTGGCTGCCACTTCATTTTTTACTTGAGCGCCCAAATAAATTCTATAGGGTTCAATTCACAATGATATGGTGACAACCTAAGTACAATTTTATTATTTTGTTGTGCCATTTCATTGGTAACATATGAATTAAACTTATCCTTATGCTGTTTCACTGTTTCATATATATATATATATATATATATATATATATATATATATATATATATATATATATATATATATATATATATATATATATAGGTGGGGATAACGGGGATTTCAGTCCAAAGAATCAACGCCAAGATCTTTTATTTACAAAATGCCGCCTATATAGCATTTTTCAGTCGTTATATAAAAAAATTTTTTTTATATATATATGTATATATATATTGAACTAGTTACCTAGTTCTGGAAACAAATTTACACAAATAATTATCATAAAAAGTATAGATTATCACGGGAGGTGTGTCAGTAGACACAACCATTAGCAAGAAAATGACATTTTAAGTATAAAGTTATATAAAAATTAGTGAAATATGTATCAATCTTATTAAATATGAATGTGATTATTTTAAAAAGGATAAAGAACAAATACCAAACACAATATTATTTAATTAAATACAAAAAGTTACCTGCACAAGTAATTCCCAATATATGTCAAAGTCAATGAGTTCCACAATGTGCTGAACACTGCTGTAGGAATATCTGTAGATATTAATTGCCATATTATAACTTGAAACCTAAAAGAAGTAAAAAAAAAGAATATTTAGTCTAGTGTTTGATTAGCATAATTACACATGTTCCAATAGTAAAAGTTTATAATTTCATAAAGAGTTGAAAACTGTATATGAAAAGATAGATGGAACGCAGCTCAAACTTATGAAAGGGAAATTAATAAACAGGAAGTAATGAATCTTAGTAAATTTATAATTGCCAACTTAATTTTATTGATTAATTATTGCATACTGAAAAATAATATCAAAAACAAAAATAATCAATAGTTTATATGATATAAATGTAAAATAAGATTGAAAATTAAAAAAGGATCAATTACATATAGGTAAATTAATAATTTAGGTTGTAGTTTTTGTAAAAATAATTATTTATAAAAATATCTAAACAACATGTTTATATGTAAATTAGCTATTGTATTATGGAAAAAGGACATGATATATATTCCTTAATACAATAGAAATAATAGTGAACTAGTGTGAATATCCTCCAGAACAATTAAATTAAATAATTCAGATTTAGAACTAAAACACTTCGAAATGACAATTTTTTATTCAAAATAACAGATAAGTGAGCTTTGGATTAATCAAACGAGGAGGTTGTTGATTTTGAAAACAAGAGAAGAGAGTTTTCGGGTGATGGAGAGGAAGCGTCGATAGAGAGACTCTTTGTTTAAAAATTTATCAAAAATTGGTATAAATGTTAAAAAACACAATCAAAGGTAAATCAAAGCATTTAACTATTGTTTATAATCCTGTGTAAGGATGAAGAAGTGTAGAAAGTGAATATCTCCTGAGAGATATCTACAAGAATTTGGAGATGCGAGTTGCAGCCCGGCAGAGAATTCAATATTAAGGTCTGTGTCTTTACAATTACATTCATTGGAATTCCATATAATTCTTTATAAAGAAAGTGAACATTAAAAATTTATCAGAACGTTCAAATTGAATAAATTCATTAAATGGCCAAAAACATTTATCATATGATGCATCATAATTTTATCTCAATTGAGAATTAAACAGTTTTAGTTAATAATAATATTTGTACTTACTTGATATAATATAATTCACTGTATATGTTCACGAGCATCATGAATTTTCACATAACCTCTCATTCTTTCTTTTATCTTCAGCATGAATAACTATTTGCCTATTACTGTCTTCACTTTCAACTCACTCACATAATTTTAATCAAGTATACTTATATGTAATTGATTATTTAAATATTATATCATTAAAATTGTTTCACCATTATAGACGCGCTGGTAGTGTGTTTAACAGTAAAGCTATTTCTTATAGAGGGGAGAGTATCCTCCTATCGTTTCAATTATAACAGCGCATGCGTTCAGATTTATGCGCCGACGCACTGATAGGAACATTCTTATACCGAGAAATGTATCTGATATAGGGTGGAACAAAAACACAATTTTCAATGTTTAAATCTTATTGCAAATTTTCATAATAATTTATTAAATTGTTTACATTTGAGTGTTGGTATTTTATTCTCATCACATCCATCAGAAAATTTTCTATTGTCAACATATTTCAATAATTTTATATAGGAGAAACTTCAGAAATTAATTTTCATAAAAAAAATTTTACAAGGAAAAAGGTAAGGTTTGAATTAAATTTGTCAATCACTGGTATTAATGCATCCTGAACTCAAAGGGAGGAGTCTCATACTTTCGACTGAGATAAATAAATATAAATATAACAGTTAAAAAAAAATTAACATCTTGAGCTAGCCGAGGTAAAACAAATACTATATTAAATAATACTGTATTAAATAAATAATAAAATATAATCAATTATAAATATTGGCACCCAAAACGTGGGGCTATTAAATATCCAATTTATAATATTATTATAAAATTGACACAGTAACGTGTGGCCTGATTCAATATTAATATATTATTAAATTAAACAAATAAATCATGGAAAGCAGGAAAATGATCTTGAGAGACGGGAAACAGGTTGGAAACGATAGCGGATCAGAAGAGGAGAGAGAAGAGAGGAGCCATGGAATGGGAGATTTCCAGGTTCAATATATGATCCAAGGTCAGTAAGCTGAAGGACATGCTTCTGAAGAAAGTGCGACAGGAGATGAAGAAGCGGAAGAAGAAAGAGAAGATAGAAGACAAGAGAGCAGGGAAACACAAGGAGGAACTAATGCCTACGAACAATGGATGCAGCAAATATTGATGAGTATAAATGAAAACATAAAGACAATGAAGGGAGATATGAACAATATGAAGAAAGAGTTGAAAGGAGATATCAACACAGTAAGTGGAAACATGGAAAATATGAGGGGAGACATGAATAGTATGAAGGAAGAAATTAGGGGAGACATTCACAACATTCATACAAACATGCACCGATTAGAAAAGAAAATAGATGAAGTCAAATTGGAAAATTGTAAGGAGATTAAGGAACTCAAGGAGAACCAGGAAGAATTTAAGAAGAACATTATTGAGGTAAAAGAAGAAATGGAGAATAAAAATAAAAATTTGAGACAAGAAATACAAGAAAATGGTGTGAAAATTAGAGAGAACATAGAAAAGATGATAGTAGAAGAAGTACTAGAATTCAGAAGAGATATAGAAGAAAGTTTACCGGAAAATATTAAAATGGAGGTCTCTAAACAAGCGAATAATATAACAAAGGAAGTGGAACAGATAAAAGAAAACGTAAATAGGAAATTTAAGGATTTAGATGGCAGGATAGAAGAGAGAACTGGGATAAACATAGCAATCAGTGAAGATATTCAAACAGTAGTATCAAAACAAGCTAATAAGTTAACAAAGAATATAGATGAAGTAAAAATAGAAAGTTTCATGGAAATCAAGAATATCGAGAAGAATGATCAGGAATTAAGAAAAATCACAGATGGGACAGAAGAAATTCAGAAAGAAACTGAAGAAGTAGGTTGCATAAAATTACAAGGACAAGCAAGTGAAGAGGTTAGGAACCATTCTCAAGAAAAAATGAATGAAGAAATTACAAATCTAGATGACAGAATTAAAAAATCAACAGACAAATGCGTTAAAAGAAGTAGAATCATGGGAAGACAATTTAATAAGGAAATACAAGAGATGAACCGAAGATTAAAAGAAAATACAGTAGAAGAATTAGAAGATAGCATAAGAAGCAATGAAAGAGGTATAGGATGCTCAGGAAATTTTCATAATAATAATGTAGTAGCTGGAGTAATATCTAACAACAACATGACGATAAATTACATAAAAGCTTTCTTTAAAATTATAATAAATAGTAAAATGAATAATATGGAAGAATTTGAGACGCAGATTTTATGGGATTTATTGGAAGGAATGAATGAGATACGGGACTACAAAACTAGAAAAGATATAATGGAGAACGGAAAGAAGCTACAGAAAAACATTGAGACTCAAACAACGAGAGATGAACATAAGAAAAAAGTAAGAAAAAGAATAGCCAAGTAAATAGTATCACATGAGAATTAGAATGAACTTTGGAAACGAAAAAGCAATGGAATGGACAGGAAAAGAATACAAAAATAGATTTACATAGAAAATTTATTATAAACAGATAATACAAGTATAGTGAATTTAATATAATATGTAGATTTAATATTTTTTTTTAAATTTTCATATGCAGTAGACTTGTAGACGTTTTTCATTATTCATAGTGAGCAGTAATCTGAAACAGAAAAGAATATATAAATAAATAATTATAGTATAGGTAGATGTAAGGTTTTTCCATTTTGATTCATATGTAGTATTCCCATGTAGCAAGATAAGATAATATCATAGGTGTATATAAGATTTTCAATTTTCATATGTAGTGTACTTATAGGCAGTATCCATTATCCATAGTTAATATAATCTAAAAACAAAAAAATATTGAGATACAATCTATGAATGATAAATAAATAATACCAAAGATATATGGCAAATAAAACTTCAATATAATATGAAAAATTTTATGAGAATTTATTAGATAGAGGGGATAATGAAATAGAGTGTACATCTATTAATAAGAACAGGTAGGAAATAGGAAGGACAAGCTAGATAATATTTAAATAAACAGTAAAAGAGATGGAAAGGAAAGAAAGTTTTAAAACCAAGATATAAAATAGGAGATATTCATGTTAAGTAAACATTTTATAGGAATCATGGAGATAAGTAAAAATATAAGATGGAAGTAAAGATTTATATAGTATATGATATGATTAATTATTATGAGATAGGGAGATATGAAATATAATGTAAAGAATATATTGATGAAATGAAGTTGATGAATTATAATTAAGAATTATGCAAATGAATATAAATAGGTGTAGAAAGCAAAGAAAAAGGTTAGACTATAGGTGCAATTATCTTTACATGAATATGGGTTGAGAATAGGTTATGAAAATATATGAAATATTGAAATAATAATAATTTCTTAGTTGAAAAGATAATGTAGGGAAATGAAAGCTTAAAAAAGGATTGAGAAGTAAAGGAAAGGGGTGTAAATAATTATTGTAGAAAAAGCAAGAAACAGTTAAAGTAATGAAGTGTGGAATAATGAAATAATAATTGAAGTAAGAATTGAAGCAACTCAATATCATATATTGGTATTAAAAGAATAATTAAAAATATATATATAAAATATCAGAATCAGAATAAGGTTGTCTCATATTTGTAAATATTAGAATAGGATAGGATAGATTTGGATAATGGAAATTAAGTATAGGATAAAGATATATAAAAATATTAAATATAAGATTCTTCAAATTTGATTTCTGGAGAATTAAAATTAATAAATTAAGTAGAGGTTAATGATTAGTTTAAAAATTGAAATTGAAATTTAAAAAGGCAACTTGAAAGCTTCCTTTTGAAATTTAAATTTGAGGGGAGTTGAACTAATTACCTAGTTCTGGAAACAAATTTACACAAATAATTATCATAAAAAGTATAGATTATCACGGGAGGTGTGTCAGTAGACACAACCATTAGCAAGAAAATGACAATTTAAGTATAAAGTTATATAAAAATTAGTGAAATATGTATCAATCTTATTAAATATGAATGTGATTATTTTAAAAAGGATAAAGAACAAATACCAAACACAATATTATTTAATTAAATACAAAAAGTTACCTGCACAAGTAATTCCCAATATATGTCAAAGTCAATGAGTTCCACAATGTGCTGAACACTGCTGTAGGAATATCTGTAGATATTAATTACCATATTATAACTTGAAACCTAAAAGAAGTAAAAAAAAAGAATATTTAGTCTAGTGTTTGATTAGCATAATTACACATGTTCCAATAGTAAAAGTTTATAATTTCATAAAGAGTTGAAAACTGTATATGAAAAGATAGATGGAACGCAGCTCAAACTTATGAAAGGGAAATTAATAAACAGGAAGTAATGAATCTTAGTAAATTTATAATTGCCAACGTAATTTTATTGATTAATTATTGCATACTGAAAAATAATATCAAAAACAAAAATAATCAATAGTTTATATGATATAAATGTAAAATAAGATTGAAAATTAAAAAAAGGATCAATTACATATAGGTAAATTAATAATTTAGGTTGTAGTTTTTGTAAAAATAATTATTTATAAAAATATCTAAACAACATGTTTATATGTAAATTAGCTATTGTATTATGGAAAAAGGACATGATATATATTCCTTAATACAATAGAAATAATAGTGAACTAGTGTGAATATCCTCCAGAACAATTAAATTAAATAATTCAGAATTAGAACTAAAACACTTCGAAATGACAATTTTTTATTCAAAATAACAGATAAGTGAGCTTTGGATTAATCAAGCGAGGAGGTTGTTGATTTTGAAAACAAGAGAAGAGAGTTTTCGGGTGATGGAGAGGAAGCGTCGATAGAGAGACTCTTTGTTTAAAAATTTATCAAAAATTGGTATAAATGTTAAAAAACACAATCAAATGTAAATCAAAGCATTTAACTATTGTTTATAATCCTGTGTAAGGATGAAGAAGTGTAGAAAGTGAATGTCTCCTGAGAGATATCTACAAGAATTTGGAGATGCGAGTTGCAGCCCGGCAGAGAATTCAATATTAAGGTCTGTGTCTTTACAATTACATTCATTGGAATTCCATATAATTCTTTATAAAGAAAGTGAACATTAAAAATGTATCAGAACGTTCAAATTGAATAAATTCATTAAATGGCCAAGAACATTTATCATATGATGCATCATAATTTTATCTCAATTGAGAATTAAACAGTTTTAGTTAATAATAATATTTGTACTTACTTGATATAATATAATTCACTGTATATGTTCACGAGCATCATGAATTTTCACATAACCTCTCATTCTTTCTTTTATCTTCAGCATGAATAACTATTTGCCTATTACTGTCTTCACTTTCAACTCACTCACATAATTTTAATTAAGTATACTTATATGTAATTGATTATTTAAATATTATATCATTAAAATTGTTTCACCATTATAGACGCGCTGGTAGTGTGTTTAACAGTAAAGCTATTTCTTATAGAGGGGAGAGTATCCTCCTATCGTTTCAATTATAACAGCGCATGCATTCAGATTTATGCGCCGACGCACTGATAGGAACATTCTTATACCGAGAAATGTATCTGATATAGGGTGGAACAAAAACACAATTTTCAATGTTTAAATCTTATTGCAAATTTTCATAATAATTTATTAAATTGTTTACATTTGAGTGTTGGTATTTTATTCTCATCACATCCATCAGAAAATTTTCTATTGTCAACATATTTCAATAATTTTATATAGGAGAAACTTCAGAAATTAATTTTCATAAAAAAAATTTTACAAGGAAAAAGGTAAGGTTTGAATTAAATTTGTCAATCACTGGTATTAATGCATCCTGAACTCAAAGGGAGGAGTCTCATACTTTCGACTGAGATAAATAAATATAAATATAACAGTTAAAAAAAAATTAACATCTTGAGCTAGACGAGGTAAAACAAATACTATATTAAATAATACTGTATTAAATAAATAATAAAATATAATCAATTATAATATATATATATATATATATATATATATATATATATATATATATATATATATATTAATACACATCCTCTATTTGAAATCTAAAGAACAAGTAAAACATAAGGAAATTTATTTAATTTAGTTGTCATACTCTCGTTTAGGAAAAGAAAATAAAATTGAATTATATGAAAGGATTATAGGAACTAAATCTAGGAACGAAAAAGGAATTGTACATGGTAAACAATGGATATAAAAACGATATGTAAATAAAAGGTTTACGATTAACAAGTAATATTTAAAAATATATTTAAATAGAAAGTATATAAACATGGATTGATAATAGAAGAAATGATAGACATGTTGATATGAATTATGGAAATGAAAAACGAATATATGGAAATGGAGATAAAATTTATGACAACAAGTATTGTGAGAATAGAAGAGATTTTAGAAACTTTGATAGAAGATATGATAATGAAAATAGAAATGAAATTAAGCAACAAAATAGATGGACAGGAAGAAATAATTGCATTTATAGGAACAAACGGACGGAAGTTATATGAACTAGGCAAATATATGATACAAAAGATTGAATTAAAGGATGAAAAAGAAGTTGATATGTAAGCATAGTCGATGAAGAAGTTAGAAACAGACATAGTTATTGATGAATTGATGAAATATAAGGAAATAATTGATTTTGAATAGATAGATATAATTAAATGGTAAAATAATTGAATTTGAGGAGGTAAATATGGAAGTATTGGCAATTGAAGAGGATAATAGGAAGTTATGGAATATAAACAGGAATGGAATTATGGTAGAATTGGAGTTAATGAGTGGAAATAAGGAATATGAAGAGAAAGTGAAGAGTTTGATGATGAAATATGAAGGATTGATTGAAAAAGAAATTAGACTGGCTAACTATTATGAGTGTGAGATAGAATAAATAGAAGATGTGAAAAGTAATGGTAATTGGACAGATTGTAATGAAGAATATTATGAAGTTATAAATTAATTATTAAAGACGTATGAGAAAAGAATTTTGAAGGAACTAAGGGTTGTTCAATGAAAATATGGATATAATAAAGGAGAAGAATACTGAGAAATGTTAAAGTAAAATCATATCCAGTTCCATGTAAGTTGTTTAGGCGGAATAGAATAAAAGTGAGTTGGAAATATTACAGATCATAGAAGAAATTATCAACATGTATATAGGGAATTTTAGAATAACAAATAACAGTATGTTACGTGAAATTTTAAGATAGATATAATATAGTTAATGAGTTTTATGAAATTAGTAACAATAGTTTAATTTGATTAAAAGAAATTTTTTTTTATTAGTTAATAATCATTTTCAGAACAGTACTAGTATACTGAAATAATAGGATAATATTTGGAAAAATATAAAGATGAAATTACAATGATATACAATAATCGATTTATCATTCTTTTATTAGGGGGATTTAATACACATCCTCTATTTGAAATCTAAAGAACAAGTAAAACATAAGGAAATTTATTTAATTTAGTTGTCATACTCTCGATACACACTGTACTCTACGTAAATTCCTAAATTTTGAAAGATTCTGTAGAAATATCAAACATGACATTTCATAATTTCGATGACATTTGAGTAGAATATATCTAATGATAGATAGAACATAATAGGATTTGGAGAAAATATTTGAAATTGTAAAATATAGAGGTCTCTGCTAGCAAGATTGCAAATGTAATAAAAGAATTTCAAAATCTCACTTGGTTATTGAAAATTATAGATTAGAAACTTTTTCAAAAACAAGAAAAATCGGTAACCAACAGAAAGGAGAATTATTTATTTTGTAAAAATTTAGTCAGTAGCTTTTTATCCTTTGAAGAGACAACATCAAAATAAGAGTTGTTCTCGAATGTTTTTGGTAGATTGCATAAATTGCATATGATACAATCAGATAAATAACCTATATAATAAATTCAGTGCGTACATAATTCGGAAAAGAATTGTATCGTAAAAGTGTATGTGGTTCCAGTTTTTCTAAATCGTATATATTTAGAAAGTTGCAGTATTCTAAATACGTTAGAATAAGTACGAGATTTCCTGATCCATTGGGTGAGTCCTCTCCAGTTTTAAATTTATTTCTCGAGAAATATCAGGCCTTAAATTCAATACAGTTTAAAGATGCATCTATATATAAGAAAATTTTGAAATATACCAAATTTATTGATACCTATCATTTACAACATCAAGTGAATAGACCATTTTGAGCAGAACTTTCGGTATTTGACATTGATACACGTCAAGTGTAAATTATTATTTGAACGTTTGATAATAATTCATTAGGTTAAATTTTAGCATAGTTGTATTCTAATTTTAAGTTTTGTAGAGGTTACGACTGTTGTTCTCTTATCATAATTTCTGGGAATAACAATTTTGTTAATTTTGCGTATCTGATAGTATAATATATAATTTTGATTCTAACTACCTGTATTATTCATTCAGTATCCAATCTCATTGAACTTATTTTTTTTACATTCATAAAATTTTCAATTTAATCAGTGACATTTGGTTGACATTTTTAGTGACAGTAAATTAGTAAATGTCATAAAATAATGAAATGGCCTTGTATTATATTGAATTAACAGTTATTTGAGAGTTTGATAATAGTGAAACATTTAATTTGGAAATATCTTAAAAAAACAAATAAATTTGAAGAATTAATTTTGAACAATTATGATCTCTCCCTGAGATAGGAGTAATAAGTTGATTGTAGATAAATTCATCTTTATATTAATATTTATTGGCGCCGGGCATATTTAATTTGACAATTACTGTCAAATTTGAAATTCAATACGTACTTAAGTGGTATGCACAATAATTGTCGCTGCGACAAGATAGTATAATTTATTTACATATCGTAGGGCAATTATATCTAAAGAATTGAAATATTCGTGGGAAATTATATTCAAAGGTTTGAAAATATAACAATTGTCATCCTACGCGGGGCAATTACAATTATAAAATTGAATATATTACAATATATATATTATAAATAATTTTAATTTATATTTATTTATATAGATATTTAATTATTTATTGTTTGAATTTTTGATTTGATTTATTTGTGTGGCTAGCTCAGTTATTAATTATTTGACATATTTTATTATTTATATGATATTGGTTCGGGAGCATGAGACCTTCTCTACTCTTTGAGTCCTGGCTTTGTTTGGATATATTTCGCTCATTCAGAATAAAAAGAAACACAAAACACAATATTTTCAATCATTTAATTTTATAATGAAATTTTTTATTTAAATATATTTTTTAATCAATATGGTTACGCCTATGGAATTTACCAACACAGAATCATAATGAATATACACTATCTTATGCGCATGCCCAACTAACAACGAACATATTCGAGACGGAACGAACGTTTCTTAACGACGCTCTGCACATGCGTGAATATTAAATACATAGCATCATTGTCGTTATAACAATGCTGATGGATTCTCATAAAAGAATTTACGTTGAAAATTATATACATACACTAAATAAATTGTTGGAAGAAATATGTTACAAAATTTATACATACAAATGGAAAATTATGTGAATGAAATAAGATGCATCTTTCTTATATGATTTGAAAATACGTAAGTACAAGCATTATTATATCATAGAATAGGCCTTTTTTTTATAATATTTAGAATTTGTCTAGTGAATAAAATACATAAAGTCTTTTTTCTTTTTTATAGATCGATCATAAAGACGCAAGAATTCTTATATATACATGAAAATAGTCACTGAATTAATACTCAAGAGTTATTATTCTTATTATTGGCCAATAATATCTAAAGAAGCACTGACCTGATGCCTGGATACTGGATATATCCCGTCCACCCCTTCTTCGACTCGAAGCTAGTCGACTGGCGAGCACGGGTTGTACCACGTGAGACAACCCGCATACCTATAACGAGCACTGAGAGGGTTGGTAGGTTTTCTCGTTATAATATCATCCTTATTTAAATTATCTACAATATCCTGTTTAATTAATGTTACCTCTGAACCCGTATCTATTAAAATTCTACAAACAATGTTTTGTAATCTACCCTGGATAAATATTAAATTAGGGTTTTCTACTTTTTGACTATTATTTTCATGATCCACAATAAATTATCGAGGATGTTCATATCGCGATGAATAGATGATATTATGCACGTAAGGACGATCTAAGCAAAATTTGCTATATTGTCCTGTCCAGGAATACATTCTTCCACCTGTATCTCCTGTCTGACCATGTTTACTTGTCTTCTATTATCGTCATCCCTGTTTCTGCTTCGCTCTTGATTATTTTGGTTTTCTCTGCCATTTTGCCAATTTCTTCCTCTATTATTATTATTATTATTACCATAGTGATTTCTTCTCTCGAAATTGTTCTGATTCCTATGGTTCTCCGGATATCTGTTCCCATTATTCCTCTCTCTATTTCTATATTGTTCTCCATTTCCTTGGTATCGTCTATCTTCAAAGTTCCTGTTTCCATAACTTCTATTTCCATTTCCTTCATAATAATCTCTCCTGAAATTACCATTTCCATTTTCCCTTCGTGTATCGTTTCTCATATCTCCATTTCCATTCTCTCTTCGTATATCATTTCTCATATTTCCATTTCCTTGTTGGTATCTGTGAATACCACTTCCATTTTGAACACTCCTTCAACTCTCTGCAAATATCTCGATAAGTTGTCCATGGTTTTTATATTATGAAGTGCAGAAACTTCTGAATTAAAATGTCTTCCGACATATAAAACTAGTTCCTCCTCCTTCATAACAGGTTCCAAGTATTGCGCCATGTTATATAGTTGCATAGCATATGCATTCAAATTTTTATTCCTATTGTAATCAAATTTTCCGAAGTACAACCTTTCCCTAAAATTAGCCTGATGAATCTCACCCCAGAAATAGGTCATGAATTGGTTCTCAAATTCTTCTAAATCATTTATGCTTTCCTCCTTATTACAGAACCATAATAGGGCATGCCCAGATAACATCCCTCTAATGATAATTTTCTTTTCCATTATGTCTCTCATTCCCTTAAGTTTGCTTTTTATTATCTCTATAGACACCTTCGGATGAATGGTATTTATATTCCCATCAAATTTTACTCCTATATCCGTGTTCCCAGTGTAGATTATTCCGCCTCAATTTCTCCTAACGTTAAATTCCATTTCTTCCATACTTTCCTGCAATTTTCTGTTCATTTCTTCTAATTCTTTGTTAACTATTTGACCAATGTACTCGTTCCTCTCCTCGCATGTTCCTGTCTGTTTTTGTTCCTTTGTATCGAATTCCTTAAATTTCTGCTCCGCATTTTGCTGATAATTCTGCATAATTTCTTCGATTGTTTGTTCCCTGAATTTAATATACTCCATTTCTTTCGTTATATCTGCCTTTTGTTTAATAACTTTAGCTTGAATTGTTCCCGGTAATTCTTCTTTTATGCCTCTACCTAATTCATGAATTCGTTCTTCCATTTGTTTTTCCATCTCCTCTGTGATTTTTATACCGTTTTCTTGAATTTCAATCGGTAGATGTTTGTTTTGATCCTCCTTATCTTCTTTCACCTTATTTATCTGCTTTCTACATTCTTCATTTTCTTCCCTAAGTTTCCTGATTTTTCACCTCTTCTATCTTCTTTTCCAATTTATTCATGTTTCCATTCATTTTATCCATCTTCCCGTTTAAGCTCCCCTCTATTCTATTTATATTTCCGCTCAAATCATCCTTCATATTGTTCATATCTCCCCTCAACTCGTCCTTCATACTGTCCATCTTGACAAATAATTGTTGCATCATTTCCTTTAATCCATTCTGTTCACTCTGTACTATACGACCACTGTTTCCTGCTTCTTCTCGTTCTTCTTCAAACCTTCTTCCTGTGCATCGCCTTCCGCTTGTTGTCCTTGTTCCAAATACACCGCTTGATAGTCTCCCATTCCATGACTTCTTTCTTCCCATTCCTCTTCTGAATCACTTTCTGCTCCTACCTGCCTTCCATCTCTCAACGTCGTTCGTTTTGCCATTTTGATTAAATTTTAAATTTTACAAATATAACCAAAAATTTTTATAACGCCCCACGTTGGGCGCCAATTATAAATAATCTATGTTTTATTTATTTTAATTTAATTAGATATGAGATAATTTTATTTTTCTTTGATTAATTTGTGTGGCTAGCTGTTATTAATTTTTATATTATAATTATAATAATAATAATAATAATAATAATAACACGCTTTTATTGACCACACAAGTTTTACAGCAACTAAAAATTACATTACAAAACGTGGTCAAAAGGCAGAGTTCAGGAGCTTACCTAATCTGTAACAATTAGCCAAGTTCTGCTCTTCCACTCAACCTTTCAAATATACACAACTATGTGAATTACAAATACAAAAACACAAATATAAAAAAGTACACAACAATGTAAATTAACGAATAAGTTCAAGCACATCAAGACAAGATCCACTGAAATATTTAAAAAATAAACAACAAAAACATTAGTCTAGTTTAAGCCTGCCATTAATTAAATCCATTTTAACCGTATACTTAAATTTATTGAATGAAAATGTTAAGTAGTAATTGGGTATCCTATTTAGTAGCCTAGTTATATAAAACGAAAAAGAGCCCTGAAACAATTTGGTTTTGTGGATAGGTGGAGTCAGTTTATACTTATGTCTAATGTTAATATTATGAACGTCAGTTCTAAAAGTTATTTTGTTACATAAATATGCGGGTGTATAAGTTTTAATAATTTTCATAAATAAAGTGCAAGCATGTAAGGCACGTCTCTGTTTCATATGAAGAAATGTGATCCCTTCTGCACAATCCACAAATAAATCGAATGCATGAATTCTGAATTCTTTGTAACTTTGTCTCATCATATTTAAATAAACATGGCCCATAAACTGTGTCTCCATAATTAGCATGTGATAAAACAATTGACTCACAAAGCATTTTTTTAGTTCTTTTGTTTAACAGATCTTTATTTGCATATAATAATTTTAAGCTATTATAAGCTTTTCTAGCAATATCGGAAACATGAGAGCTAAATTTGAACGACTCGTCAATGAGAATGCCTAAATTTTTGGCACAACTTTCTAGCCGGAGATCTTCACTGCCAATTTTTATTTTAATGTGATTACGAGATCGGTTTTTTGTAGAGGTGCGACCAAATAGAAGCATTTTGGATTTAGTGAGATTAACAGTTAAGCAATACATTCTGGATATATTTATTAACGATTCAATATCTTTATTAATGCTATTGCAGGAAACTTGAATGTCATGTTCTGGAAAAGAAAGATAGAGTTGAGTGTTATCTGCGTAAGTATGTACTGTGCAAAACTTTAGAGATAAGGAGAATAGCGAAGTATACATTACAAATAGGAGTGGGCCCAAGATTGACCCTTGAGGTACTCCAGTTTGAGTAAAACGAAATCCTGAGGCAGTATTATTCAGCACCACAGCTTGGCATCTGTTGTGTAAGTAGTTTTGAAGCAACGACACTGCTTCAGGTGAGAACCCAATGTACTTTAAAAGAGCTAAAAGGAGATTATGATTAATTAGGTCAAAGGCCTTGGAATAATCTAAAAGAATTAAAACAGTTAACAAATTGTTATCAGTTGCTCTATGGATATCGTCTGTGGCCTTTAATAGGGCAGTAGTACAACTAAATCCTGGCCTAAACCCGGACTGACATGGCGGGAGTAACGAAAATGCGTTTAAATAGTCACCTATTTGCTTGTCAAGGAGTTTTTCAAAAACTTTTGATAGACAACAGAGAATACTAATTGGACGTAAATCGGAAAGTCCATAGGTGAAGAGATCTTAGGTAACGGAACCACAAAAGCCTTTTTCCAAACTGTTGGGTAAGTATTTGTAGAAATAATAAAATTAAAAATGTGCTTCAAATAAATTAACAAGAAAGGACAACCGTATAATAACATTTTACAGCTGATATGATCAGCACCAACAGCTTCAGACTTAATAGACAATAATTTGTGATATACATCATCTTCAGTTACTTCACAAAATGCGAAGTTACCTGCATTAGTTTTAATATTACTATTAAAATAGTTTAATAGATCATTATCGGGTGTTTGCACGGTATTAGTTATTTTAACAAAATAATCATTAATTTTATTAATGTCAGACAAGTGGGGAGGTATTACACAATTGGCCTTTCTATCATAAATGTCAAGGGATTTTAACTCTTTCCAGATGTTTGATTTCGTTTGTGTAGTTAGTTTGAACTCAAAATAAGCTTTTTTTTCTAGTTTGATTGTCCTATTTGTTAAATTTCTGAGATCTTTATAATAATTAAAATGGGCCAAGTTTTTAGTCTTTTTAAATCTTTGTAAAGCTTTATTTCTTAGCGACATCATTAGCTTAAGATTTGAAGTAAGCCACGGTGATTTAGGTTTTGTTATTTTAACTGTTTTTATAATAGCATGACGGTTAAAGACGCCTAAAAATAATTTAGAAAAACACTCAATCTTGTTATCAACTGTACTGCTTCGAAAGATATCATTAAAGTTGGTAGCAATCAGATCAGCACAAAAATCATTGAGCACAAAATTTGAAAAATCTCTATAAGTGTAAAACTTAGGGCCATCTTGAGTGTTTTCTGAGCCAAAGGAGCAGGTAACTAAGTGATGATTGGTAACGGTTGGACAGTCAACAGCAAGAATATTATCACATTTTAAGTTACTTGAACAAATTATTACATCCAAGAGTGTACTTGAATTAGCTGTTATATGCGTGGGTTGATCAATAACTTGGTTCAAATTAAAGACTTCCAAGACATTGCTAATTAAGTTGTAAGAATTAGAGGCAACGTTTAAAAAATCAATATTTAAGTCACCAGCGAAAATTAGGTAATTAAATGTAGGTGTAAGATTTCCCAGTACCTCTTCCAAGCCTGTAACAAAGTTCACAGCTGAATATTTAGGTGGTTTGTACACGGAACCGATGGCATATGTTAGATGATTCAGACTAAATGAAATCCATACTTGTTCAATATTGTTTGTTGGTAAATTATTTATTATTTTTGCTCTAAATTTTATCTTGATATAAATGGCAACACCTCCACCTCTCTGATCTTTTCTATCTTTCCTGAAAAGCTGATAACCAGGAAGGGAGATCGAGTCGCTCAATATATTTACATTTAGCCATGTTTCTGATACGGTAATAATATCATATTTTTCATGTACTGCTCTCTTAAACTCGGGAAAATCACAAATCACTCAATATGGATCTTGCATTAATGTGACAAATCTTAAATAACAACATATCTAAAATATCGCAATTAAACCATAATTACAAATTTAATAAAGGTAAACGTTAAATTAATAATAGTAATATCAAAGTGACAATAAATTGGTTAACATAGCAATTTTACTGATGTACACCTGAATTTGTATAAGTTCATGATAATGATAAAACCTAAAAGTATATAATATACAGAAAACTACACTTCAAAAGATTAAAAACAAAATAAAAGCAAAAGTGAAACTGTGAATTAAAAGTTATTTTTTAGAAGTAGGATTATATCTCTGTTTTTGCTGAGAACGTGTAAAGGCAACTTTTGTGCTTATTGGTTGTTGATTCTTTTGTAGAACGTCTAGTGAGGAATGGGTAGCAGTAGTAATATTATCCCCATTAGATGGGAAGGCCGGTAATGTATATTTAAGCGTTGTGTCTTCTATTTTTTCTAATTTTAATATTTCTTCATATGTGAACGATTCTTCATCGATATATAATTTATTATATTTTATGTAGCAATTATTTTTTCCTTCTTTTTTCGCTCGAATTAGATGTTTACGGAGTAACTGGTACTGTTTTCGAGTGAAATCATCTGATATGGAAATTGTTTTACCTTTCAATAATTTTCGTTTTTCGATTATTTGTTTTTTAACAATAAATCTGGAGAATTCAATTTTAAGAGGACTGTTTGCGTCTCTTCCCAAAAAGTAATAATTATTGATATCTTCCTCCATAATATTAATATTCAAAAGAGCATTTAGTTCGTTGCAAACCTTGTCACAATTTGTTATCTCACTTCTTTTGGTTAGCCCAAAAAATAATGATATTATTCTTATTTTCAAACTTCTTCCTTTCTTCCACTTCAAGTTTTAATTCGTTATTTTCAATCTCAAGCTTCCTTATTTTTTCTCTTAGTTCCTCGAATTGTAATTGTTGCCTAGCCTCTGATGCCTCTAAGTAACTTTTTACTTCATTACGACTTTTAATAATTTCTTCCAAAAGTTGTTTTGTTGATATTTGCTCATTTTCTACCATTTCAAGAATTTTTAACTAACTAACGTGTGTGGTCTGCTATAATTATTAATTACTAATCGCTGATAGAATATTCCATTGAATACCTTGAACTTTTTGTTTGAATTCTTTGAACTTTTTATTTTGTTATGAGTGACCAAATACTTGATTTCTGGACACTAAGCTTAGTTTACAGTTGAGTAATTGCACCTATCTCATCCTGATTATATGTCAGAGTATTCATGCAAGTTTGAAAATATTCAGTACAGTACATACCAATCAAGCTTGGATAATTTTCAGGAGCAAATTCACACACGTTTCACTTTAGACAGCGACCACACATAATTGTATTATATTATTATATTCGTTCGGGAGCATGAGACTTTTTCTACTCTTTGAGTTCAGGCTTTGTTTGGATATACTTTGCTCATTCAAAATAAAAAGAAACACAAAACACAATACTTTCAATAATTTAATTTTATAATGAAATTTTTATTTAAATATTTATAAAATAGTTACGCCTATGGAAATTACCAACACAGAATCATAAAGGATATACACCATCTTATGCGCATGCCCAACTAAAATCGAACAGAAACGAGACGGAACGAACGTTTCTTATCGACGCTCTGCATCTGCGTGAATATTAGATACATAACATCGTTGTCGTTATAACAATGTTGATGGATTCGCATAAAATAATTTACGTTTAGTGATTATATACATACAAAATTAAAATGTTCGGAGGAAATAGGTTACAAAATTTATATATACAAATGGAAATATTCTATGAATGGATTAATATGCATTTTTCTTATATGATTTGAAAATACGTAAGTACAAGCATTATTATATTACAGAATAGGCCTTTTTAAATAATATTTAGATTTTGTCTAGTGAATAAACTACATAAAGTCCTTTTTCTTTTTTATAGATCGATCATATAGACGCAAGAATTCTTATATATACATGGAAATAGTCACTGAATTTATACTCAAGAGTTATTATTCTTATTATTGGCCAATAATATTTGAAGAAGCACTGACCTGATGTCTGGATTCTGGATATATCCCATCTGGAAACAGGACTACGCCTTCCGAAGTTCTAGCTGCGTAATTTGTTGAGAAATTTGGATATTCTCACGGGAAAACTGGATACAAATACATGTGAGTGTTCTAAGTTTTATATTTGTTAGGAATCTATAGCTTTGATTATGAAAATTTGTGATTTTACTTGAAATTTCGGGAAAAATTCTTCATCACCTCCTCGCTATTTCGACGTCAAGAACCAACTACCCCGCTTCTATTTGATCGTCAATTTTTTTATCCTCAACGAATATATTGTTTCTAAGCTCACTAATTATCAATAAAGTTTTTGTTAATTTTAGTTGATCAAAATTTGTCCTGTAATTTTTCCACCAATCACATTGTTTCTGGAGTTGTCGAACTATATTCACAATTGCTACACTTTATGAAGTTTTTGGAAACATATATAAATGTAAAATTTCACTTGAAAAGTATCTGTTTTCTTTTACTATTCAACGAATTTCAATAGAACAAGTCTTTTACAGATAGTGAAATTCCTTGTTATATGTCGATATGGCAATATCTCGTTTTGTTTTGACATATATATGACAATTTTAAAATAATATTTATATTTGTGAACATAAATTCTTTTATAATATCTTTTGCTTTGGTTATTTGTACCATTTAAATTTTATAGTGGCAAATATTTCTTTAAATCCATCATCGTTTAATTACTCATTGATTTCATAAATTTGATATACATTGTGACATATAACTTACCTTTATGTCATTAATATTTTTATCTTTTAAACTTATCTAATTCTTTATACTAAATATGAAAAAGATTTATATTATTACTGCTTCAACTAAAACTTATATTAAATTAGATAACTGAAACTCGTTTAATTTCAGGTGAAACAGCTGATTCATTCATGACAACTAAACATCCATATTGGGCAGATTTCATGTTCTCAACTATACTTGTTAAGCATTTTCAAACTTTAGACAATTATTAAGGTAATTTCTTTATATTTATTGCTGCTCTTTTAATTATTGTAAACAAATGATTTAATATATTCTGATTTTATATGCATTTTTACTTATGATTGTGGTTTTCTTAATGTGTTTTTAACTACATAGTTTCAATCCATTTTAAATACTAAGCAAAATATTCTCAAACAGCTGATACTCTTTAATATATAAGATATATGGTTCAATATATATATATATATATATTAAGCCAGTCCTCTAGTATAGATAAATATTCATATAATAGATTGAATTAAAAAGGAATTTTTTTTGTATATACGTATGGTGTATCATTAGACACTACCTAATTAAGAACAAAATTTAACATAAAACGAATGAATGACTTAAGCAAATGTATTATAAAATATTGAGTACATCAATTTAAGAAATGGATTAAGGATAAGGAATAGAATGGTAATGATAATATAGAAATTAATTCTTAAGAAAATGTTACCTTCACAAATAAATCCAAGGTAAGTCAATGTCAACAATTTTCATTAAAATCAATCTGAATGCTGCTATGTCCACACTTGAATCGGGAAAAGGATGTTAATTTGTTCAAAACCTAAAATAATAAGAATTAATAATCAAATCACTAATTTATTAACGATATGCAAATACAATAAAAAGTTGCAATTTGAAAAAAGTAATTTATAAAAATAAAACTGTATGAAATATGACATTCGGAATAAGAGCCATATTGTATGTCATAGAAATCTAGTAATCAAATCGAAATCAATGAAGGAAGTGATTGAATCTAGTTATAATATTGCCAACCTAAATTCAATGAGTTGGAAGTTAATATAAAACAGAGAATGTAAATTTGAAAATAAGTTAGAGTTTATATAAAGCGAAATTAGTGCTAATTAAAGAATTAAAAAATAAACAGTTCCATATATATAAATCATAAATTTAGATTGTAGAAATTGTATATTAATTGTAAACAAATTTACTAAAAAAAAAAAAGGAATTACAAGGATTGAAACCATTGTAATATAAGTAAAAGATTATTTATATATTCTATAAGATATTGTTAAACCATTTATACAAGTGATTTCACTCTCCAAGACTATTTTAATTGAAGAATTCAGTATTTCCATAAAAAAAACATTATCATTGACAATTGTTGAATAAAATAACAAATTAGGAGGCTGTGTTTTAGAGATTGTAAAAATGTTGTTGATTTTGAAAAGAAAAGAGAGTCGAGAGTTAGTTGGGGAATGATGAACTGGGATGTAATTCTCTGAGAAGATTTTTGTAAAAACTTTAAAGTAAAAGTAATAATATTAAATCTAAATCAATAAAAAATTCATAATATTAATGTCGATTAACCCCTGTGAAAAAGTGAAACGTGCCGAACGAGTATTTCTTGGGTAAGGAATACCTAAGAAAAGAGACGAGATGTTGCAGGTCCACCACGCTGAGAATGGAATATAAGGTCTGTGTTATTTGAGTTTTTTAGTTTGGAATTCCAAACAAACAAAGAAAAAGTGAACTTTTGAAATTAATTTGAACATTTAAATTTGAATAATCTAAAATTGGCCAAAGAAACTTTAAAATAATCAATACCAAAATTTATCCATGGATAATTAAAGAACTCTAATTTTCTGCAACAATAATTTTAGATATTAAATATGTACTTACTTGTAAAAAGTTTTTCGTTTGTAAAATAATCAAAGTTCACACCACTCATAAATGCTTTTCCAATCTTAATTTCCGCTTTGCATGCTGACCTATTCTTATAACTATCAAACACACACTTAATTCACAACTTGAATTATATATGTAACTGTATACTATAATTTTGTGACGACGAGAAACGTTGAACCGGAAGAGTTGCTCCGTTGCGCCGAAGCAGCTACTATAAGCGTTCAGTGCGCATGACCATCAAAGAATACAGAGGAGGTTCAGGAATATTTGTGTGTGTAAAATTTTGAAGATTTCATTACCAATTTATTAAAATATTTTTATTTAAGTGTTGGTATTTTTCTTATTCCAGTCAATGTCCATAACACTTTTCATGAACATTGTTTAAATCATTCATTCGATTATCATATGGTGAGATGATTGAACTAAAGATATATAATTTATTCAGGAATAGACCTATCACGAAATCATAATAAGTAAATGTTCATATATGTAAAAATTTTTTCTAATAGGTGTCCAGGACTCAAAGAGAGAAGTCTCATGCTTCCGACTGCAATATAAAATTTAAACAATACATACAATTAAAAAATTTTCATATAATCATATAGGGCTAGCCGAAGGTAAAAACGGGTAAATAAAGATAAATCATATAAGTATAAATATTAAAATATAACATATCCACTATAATATATATATATATATATATATATATATATATATATAAATTTCGATTTTCTACTACACCTGTTTTAGTCGAAATTTCAATAATTTCGACTTATTGGCCTGACCGTTCTTCGAAGGGCAAAACAACTACATTCCTGGCTAATACCACGCAGAATATTGAATTACATCCCCTTCGAAAACCGTGACGTCGATCGGCCATTTTGCCGATACGGACATCTGTGGTGATTCGCAACTGATAGCGGAAGAGCATAGTACACTTACGCGTTTCGACCTTCTTGGGTCTCTTCAAGAGTGCCGTAATGTAATATATATATATATATATATATATATATATATATATATATATATTTTATTTTATATAATTGCCCTACGTGGTAGCGACAATTATTGTGCACACGGCTTTAGCAGCGTATGATATTTATTTCACTCTGACAGTAGTTGTAAAAAATACCCGGTTATCAAAAAAAATATAATTTATTGGAAGAAAAATCTATTGTCAAATATTCGAATCACTCTTATCTCAGGGAGGGTTCAATGCGCCATAAAATAGAAATTTTTTCATAAGATTTCAAAGTATTGTCTAAATAAAATATTGATTATTAATTTTGCTCTGTTTGATCTACCTATTACTATACTGTGGCTGTTTGTTCAGTATTCTGAAGGCTATTCAATTTCTTTCTGACATTCAATAAATTTCAAAAAGCATTCTGTCACCAAGAATCCAGAAATGTCACTGTCACAAATAAAATTTTTATTCAAATTAAATGAGTTTAATTTCAATAAGTTGTTCAAATCTATTACAAAACTATATCTAACGTAAGTCGAATTCCTAAAATTATATACAATTATAAATCTCACAGAAAATAGACAAATATTAGTTTTCCTTTTATCGAATAACAAATATCTTATCTACAATGAATGAAATTTCAGTGAATTACGAAGAAAGTTTATAAATTATCAAATGGCAAAATCTTATCTAGAAGGATACAAATTAAATTAATTACAAACTAAATTGAGAAATTTCTCTAAATGTCCGAATGATTTACGAATTGTCACTTTTACTTCGCGAATGTTAAATACCCATTCACAGTCCCAACTTCTTTCAATATATTTTTTCAATATAATTGTTCAATATTAAATTTCTGTATTTATTCTAAATCAAATTTCTTTGTAATCGATTAATTAGATGCATCTATGATTAATTTTGATTAAGGCCTGATATTTTTGTTATCGAAATAATGCATTATTTTATATTATCAATAATCTGGTACAGACTCACCAAGGCTCCAAAACTCCTCCAAACTCGTACAATTCTAAATCTAATTTAGAATTCAGGATCTTTCACTTTTCCGAACTGACGACTAACTTTTTTAATACAAATAACACGCACAGAATTTACAATTATGGGCACCGGATAACAATTTCTATTATTAATTATTATATTATTCAATTAACTACTACTTGGTGAAATATTGGAGAACTATTAAATTACATGTTCTCCGTTCGGGATATCAAATTCAACTAACTATTTTTTATAAAATAAATAACCACATGACGCTGTGGTTACACACTTTCTTCTTTTCTAAAAAAAAAACTCTATTTGTTATTTTTCTGTAACAGAGATTTGGAATACTTTTATTATCTAAATATCTTATCATGAATTCTCTTTTCTTTAACTTACAATATCTTTTTCAACTGTGACATGTCAATGTCATCAGAAATCAAATAATCTGCCAAATATTACATATACAGTGTTTTTCAACCATATTGATTTTATAGACAATACTGGGTTTGCCAAAAGTATTGCAAAATAAAATTGAACGAAATTCTTTAAAATTTTAAATAATAGAACTGTATTAAATCCCCCTAATAAAAGAATGACAAATCGATTCCTCACACTATAAATTCATCTTTCAATATTGCTAATATCACTCTATCTCATAAAAGCATCCAATTTGTTCACAATATCCTGTTTATAATACTATTAAATAATTATCCTAGTTCTCATAAAACTTAATAATTCTACTATATCTAAATTTAAAATTTCATGTAACATAATATCCTTTGTTATTCTAAAATTTCCTATATACATGTTGATAATTTCTTCTATGATCTCTAATATTTCCAACTCTGTTCTACTCTGTCTAAACAATTTATATGGAACTGGATATAATTTTGCTTTAAAAATTTTCAATATTCTCCACCTTCATATGTTATCCATGTTTTTCTTTAAGCAACCCTCAGTTCCTTCAACATTATTCTCTCATACGTCTTTAATAATTCATTTATAAATTCATAATATTCTTCATTACAATCTGTCCAATTACCATTCATTTTCATATCTCCTATTTCTTCTATCTTATGCACATCATTATCACCATTTTCATTTCTTTTTCAATCAATCCTTCATATTTCATTATCAAATTCTTCACTTTTCTTCATATTTCTTATTTCCACTCATTAATTCCAATTCTTCCATAATTCCACTCCTTTTTATATCCCATAACTTCATATTATCCTCTTCAATTGCCAATACTTCCATATTTACCTCTCCAAATTCAATTCTTTTACCATTTAATTCTATCTATCTTTTCAAAATCAATTATTTCCTTATATTTCATCAATTCATCAATAACTATGTCTGTTTCTAACTTCTTTATCAACTATGCTTACATATCAACTTCTTTCCCATCCTTTAATTCAATCTTTTGTATCATTAATTTTCTTAGTTTATATAACTTCTTTCCATTTGCTCCTATAAATGTAATTATTTCGTCCTGTCCATCTATTTTGTTGCCTAATTTCATTTCTATTTTCATTATCATTTCTTCTATCCAAGTTTCTAAAATCTCTTCTATTCTTAGAATACTTGTTGTCATCAATTTTATCTCCATTTCCATATATTCGTTTTTTATTTCTGTAACTTCTATTTTCATTTCCATAATTCATATCAATATGTCTATCATTTCTTCTATTATCAAACCCTGTTTATATAATTTTTATTTACATATGTTTTTAAATATTATTTGTTAATCATAAACTTTATATTCACACATCGTTTTTATATCCCTTCCTTACCATGTATAATTCCTTATTCGTTTTCTAGATTCCGTTCCTATACTCCTGTCATATAATTCAATTTTATTTTCTTTTCCTAAACTTCGTCTTATTGTTTGATTCTCTTTGTGTTTCTGTAGCTTCTTTCTGTTCTCCACCATATCTTTTTTAATTTTGAAGTCCCATATCTCATCAATTTCTTCACATAAATGCATTGAAATTTGCATCTCAAATTCTTCCGTATCATTGAAATTATTTTTTATTATTTTCTTCTCCATAATACTCTCACTTCCATTCATTTCATTTCCAATTATCTTAATAAATATTCTTGGATCAATTATCTTCATATTTCTGTCAAGTTTTACTTTTATTTTAACATTTACTGTATAAATTATTCGTCCTCCATTTTGTCTTGTGGTTTCTTCTATCTCTTCCATAGTTTTTTGTAATATTTTGTTCATTTTCTTTAATTCCCAATTAAATTGTTTCCCCCTATTATAATTATTATTTTTTTTACCATATGTCACGATTTGTTTTACTATATTAACATCTAAGTCTTTTATTTTCCAATAAATATTTCTTTCATAAATTCGCATAACTTCTTCACTTCCTAGATTCTGTAAATTAATATATATCATTTCATTTTCCTTCTCAACTTCTTTAATCTCCATTAAACTTTGTATTTTTACTTCGTCAATTTCCTTCTCCATTTTATTACATATTTTCTGTTCCATAGTATCATCATTTATATTGTCATTCATATTTACATTCATCTTGTCCAGCCCTTTTATTTCTTGTATCATGCTATCCATGTTATCTAACATATCATCCGTCTTTTCATTATTATTCTCCTCTATTTTGTCAAAATTTTCCACCATCATGTCTGATTTTTTACTTATTTTCTTAAAATCTCCACTTATTTCATCACACCACTTACTCATATTTTCCCTAATACCATTCATCTTTCCCTAAAACCATCAAACATATTATGCATATCTTCTCTCATGCTATTCATAATCTCATTTTGTTTGTCCAGTTTTCGATTCATATTGTTCATATTCTCATCTTGTTTGTCCATTCTTTTATTTAAATTCTTTTCAATATTAATCAAAAATTGCATAAATTGGTCATTATGACTCACACTAGGTTGTCTCATATTCTCTTGTTCTTCCTCATCTCCTACTGCCATATCTCCTTCTGATTGTTCCCTTCCTTGTTCCAGGTACTGCACCTGAAAGTCTCCTCTTCCATGAGTCATTTCTTCCCTTTCTTCGTCAGATCCACTTTCAACTCCTATCTGTTTACCATCCCTTAATGTCATTCTTCTCTCCATTTTTCTTTTATTTTAAATATTACTAAAGTTGCTAAAGTTTTCTAAATCTTTTTATTATTCGCGCCTTCTTATTATTCTCGCCCCGCGTTGTTGGTGCCAATTTATTATATATCGATTTTATTTTATATAATTGCCCTACGTTGTAGCGACAATTATTGTGCACACGGCTTCAGCAGCGTATGATATTTATTTCACTCTGACAGTAGTTGTCAAAAATACCCGGCTATAAAAGAAAAAAATTATTGAAAGATAAATCTATTGTAAAATATTCGAATCACTCTTATCTCAGGGAGGGTTCAATGCGCCATAAAACAGAAATTTTTTTATAAGATTTCAAAGTATTGTCTAAATAAAATATTGATTATTAATTTTGTTCTGTTTGATCTACTTATTACTATACTGTGGCTGTTTGTTCAGTATTCTAAAGGCTATTCAATTTCTTTCTGACATTCAATAAATTTCAAAAAGCACAAATGTCACTGTCACAAATAAAATTTTTGATCAAATTAAATGAGTTTAATTTCAATAAGTTATTCAAATCTATTACAAAACTATATCTAACGTAAGTCGAATTCCAAAAATTATATACAATTATTAAATATCACAGAAAATAGACAAATATTAGTTTTCCTTTTTCCTTTTATCGAATAACAAATATCTTATCTACAATGAATGAAATTTCAGTGAATTACGATGAAAGTTTATAAATTATCAAATGGCAAAATCTTATCTAGAAGGATACAAATTAAATTAATTACAAACTAAATTGAGAAATTTCTCTAAATGTCCGAATGATTTACGAATTGTCACTTTTACTTCGCGAATGTTAAATACCCATTTACAGTCCTAACTTCTTTCAATATACTTTTTCAATATTAAATTTCTGTATTTATTCTAAATCAAATTTCTTTGTAATAGATAAATTAGATGCATCTATGATTAATTTTGATTAAGGCCTGATATTTTTGGTATCGAAATAATGCATTATTTTATATTATCAATAATCTGGAACAGACTCACCAAGGCTCCAAAACTCCTCCAAACCGTACAATTCTAAATCTAATTTAGAATTCAGGATCGTTCACTTTTCCGAACTGACGACTAACTTTTTTAATAAAAATAATTTAACAACACTGTCCTGACATATTAACACCAATGCTTTTCTTTCTTGAGCTATAAAGTTCTATTCACTTTTATTGCACTTTGAAAGTTTTTGGAAAACATATGAGTATGGATTTAGCTTAAAGAAGTCTGTTTTTTCTTTAATATATACAAATTTAAATCTACCTGTGATAACTTTGAAATAATATCTAAGTTTATAACATAAATCCTTTTATCTAATATATATATATATATATATATATATATATATATATATATATATCTTGGTTTATTTATTTGAAACTGTCCAAATTTTATAGTTCAGATATTGACATATATCTATCACCATCTTATGATCCATTTCCTTTTTTGTTAATCTATAAAATTGATACAAAAATTTTGACATATCATTAGAGTTATGTCATCTTGGATTTATATTTTTAATCTGATAAATTAACTCCAATGTTAAAATGTCATATACCTGGAAATGTTATTGTCACTTTGCCATCGATAAAAAAGGTGCATCCTTTTTTATCGCGATAAAAACTTCTCTTCCTCAATATCTAGTAAGCGGACGTCACTTTTACACAATGACAATGAGTCGCAATTATTGTTGTTGTTCATCCATATATTCTGTCGTTAATTTATCTTGCCAAAAAACACTCGAGCTTTTCTTTTATTAGATAAATTTCTCTTTAACTCAAAGTTTTGCCAATCACTAAATTTGCTCGAAAAACTGACATTAGATAAAATCGCTCCACCTTCGGTGTCGCGATTTTATCATGTCAGTTTTTCTCGTAAAATTAGTGATTGGCAAAACTGTTTCGTTGCAAAGAGAAATTTATCCGATAAAAAAAAAGCTCTTGTGTTTTTACTGTTGACTAATTCTTTATAACAAATATTACTCAAGCTTGTTTATTTTCAGATAAACAGCTGATTCCCTAGTGACAAACAAATACCCATTTTAGGCAGATTCAATGTTTTCTTCAATACTTGTTAGGTGTTTTCATAGTTTTAGAACATTATTAAGGTAATTTCTCTATATTTTATTGTTACTCTTCTTATTATACTAAACAAATGATTTTATAATATGATTTTATATGAATTTTAATTCTGATTGTGGTTTTTTAATGTGTTCTTTTATTAATATAGTTTCAATTTATTTAAATGCTAAATTAAACATTCTCAATCAGCTGATGTTCTTTAATGATATAAAATATGTGGTTCAATATATATTTATCTTTTTTGGATTTTTCTTGGGTATAGATTTCATGGAAAAAATACGAAAATCTTATGACATTTCGCCTATCATAGTAGGCTTTTTCAAATAATGTTTTATTGTGTTCAGAGGTACCTGCGAGTAAAAGGAATTAAATTGAAATTTGATGGTTTACAATGAAGACATTAACAATTAAACATTAGACATTAAAAATTAAAAAGTTTCACATGTAGGAATAAAATTTCTAAATTAAGTTTTATTGTGGTACGTACCTCGATGTTGACATGTTTACGTTAAAATAAGGAATGGAAAGACAGAAGGTTCTACTATTGTTTTCGGTTTTTCCTTTTGAAATATGTTTTCCGGTTATTGTTTGTTAGTTTTTTATTTGCCCAGAGTTAAGGTGTATATCAATTATTAAAATGGAAGAATACGAGGTGGTCATAAATAGAAATAATATTTATTGCCTATTTATATTTAATACTATAACGGCTATTGAGAATGATAATCTACGGCCACCTGCCTGTTCTGAAGTAATTGAACTTGAAACAGTTACTTCAGCATCAGGATTGACTAAAAATAGTTCCCAAACAAATTCTAAAAACAAGATTACATTCTCTCCAGCCTTTGTTAGGCCACTACCTAAAGCTGAGCGACGAAAGACAACCCTTAAAGGTTGAGAAAAACGAAAACGTGCAGTGCTTACCAGTCGATACCTCAAGAAATCAAGTCAAAAGTAAAGAAGGTGAAGAACAAAGTTTTCGTAGATTCAGATACTTCTTCAGAAGAAGAGTTTTTTTGTTTATTTTGCAGTGAAGAATGTGCGAATAGTAAACCCAGAGAAAAACGGGTTATGTGCTTGACATGCAAATTGTGGTCACACCAAGCGTGCACTGAAGGAAATTATACATATATCTGCCATACATGTAATTCTGACAGTGATTAGATGATCATGACACGTTTTGTTGAACGTTCATTTATATTTTTTAGAATTACCTATAATTTATGTTTACGTTCGTGCATGTACCTGAATAAAAAAAAATATGAGTTACAACTTTTTACCCCCAAGGCGGGACACGTTATAAGAAAAGGTCAATGTCAACTTGAAATACAGCTAGTCATCTTATTTTTGAATATTTTTAATCTGTATTTATTTAATTTGTTCACCACATATGTAAGTAGAAATTCATGAAAATAGTCTGGTTAGGGATGACAGATCTAAGAAAAAAAATGTCATATTTTTTGTTATAACTCGCCCACAAATTTAACATATTACGTAATAAATTTGTATATAAGGGTACATCAATTTATTTATCATTGATCAAATAAACTGTAAAATACCTTAGAAGACTTTTTTATTCACAGAAGTATCGGGTAGAATTTTAGTTGAAATTTTCATAGTGATAATTTTCAATCAATTTTGAATCTTAAAAACTTGGCATTAAGTTTTTTTTCTATGCATTAGAATAATAAAATAATTTCTGCGCTGAATTATCTATGCGCCGAGTTGTCCCTACGCCGAGTTGTCCTTACGCCGAGTTGGCCCGCTTCGAGTTGTCCCATTCCGCAAAAATGAGATGAATGGACGATGTCAGGGATGATATCGGAACCAAGCCCAAGTCTCAGGATGAGGAACGCTTAATAATCGAATGCCGTACCAGTGTTGCCGTTTTGTCCGATTTCAAACACGATTGCGTTCATCGATCATGTTGCGTTCAATTAGAGTAATAACAAAATAAATAATAATATCCCCATTGAAAAGGCAAAAACACCAATTATCTTAACTGTTTATTAACAGAGAAAATTATTGAACTCTTTTTCTATGTTTCATGACACCAATGCAGTACTGTATCTTTATTTTTCCCACTGATAAATGAAAATAATGAATAAAATATAATTACAGTTTTAAGTGTATAAGATTTAGAACCCATTTTCGTGTATTTAAAAAAGTCTTAGACAATTATTATTAAGATGAATGAAAATAAATACGCATAGGATTCTTTTTCACAACTATACATACAGGGGTTATCATAAGTATTTAGAAAATTTAAAACAACAAAAATTGATGGACTTCTCCTCTTATTATCTTTTACAAATACATATTGCAAAGTCAAAAAATAATAGACTTTTTAGGAACAGGAACGGCCTCATGTAGTCGCTCATTTCAGCGATAAATTGGGTCGCGCGATACTGTTTTAAATTTCGCGCCTCATAAACAAACATATTACCCTTTGATCCTTTTACCCGGTTTCAAAAATATATAACATGTCAACATTTTTCAATCCACCCATTTTTCAACAATTTCAAATAAAATTTCATTATTTAACCCTTTGAGACCTAATTTTTAAGTTATTGGAAAAAATATTTTTGGACATTTTGGTAGTGAGACTAGACACAAGTTAAATAAAAAAAAATTATTTTCATTTTTCACAAAAGAAATAAATTTTTGTGCATGAATATGTACAACTGGTCTCAAAACTGATCCAGTTCCAAAAAAATGTATCATCACTATTACTATTTATTATGAAAAGCCGTAAGACAGTTCCTAGTTTTCAGCAAACATAAGTGAACATTACATTTGGAACATAAAATATAACTGCGTCCCTTACAATCAACATTTTTGCATCTTGTAGCTTCTTTGTTTTGATCAAACAAGGGAAAATGAGCGACGTCATCTGTCTGAATGTCATAGCTAGGTCTGGTTTCTCCATGTCTTCTGAATACTGAAGGAGATGGCGACGATGAAGATGGTCTTCCTCGTTTTAGCTTACTCACTGAATTACTCTTATATATCAGACTCTCAGCAACTTTAGTTCTGAAGGCAAGATACTTCATCTGCATTTTCTGAGGTATATTACACTTGTCGCAGTCTTTCCGGTATTCGATCCAGCTGTTTGTCAGGGCAAAGTCGATCATGTACATTATTACACGAAGTGTCCATTTTCGAGACTTAATAAATATCCGATAGTAGCTGATCATCTGGTCCATGAAATCGACCCCTTCCATTCCATGATTGTAATGCTTAACAATTTCTGGTCTGCTTACATCAACATATTGGCTCCGGTTTTTATCCCATATTTTAACAGTATCGTATTTCCTTTGCCGACATAATTTGAGGCTAATATGACCGTTTTTTTATCTAACCATTTCACCACAACTACGGCTTGATCGGAATTAACGACTTCATCTACTGAGCCTCTATCTAATTTTTTCATTTCTGCATCTGACAGTAGAGGAGGTTGGTAAAATCTATTTATTCTAACAGTACCAGCAGCATATATTTTTTTGGTGGTTTATTTTCTGAATAGATCTTAGGAAAAAAAATAATTGTCAAAATACAACTTATGCCCTTCATTTGTACCAATTCGTTCACATACTTGAAGCACTACACTTGCTCCTTGTCCGTATTCCTTTTTATTGTTTGGATTTATCTTTGTGGTCTGACCCTGGTTAAACAAGAAATCGTATGCTTGACCACTTTTTCCACAAAGAACATATTCTTTCAGGCCCCATGGGCACGGCTTTCCCTTTATATATTGCTTAATCGATAATTGTCCTGTAAAGGGGATCATTTGCTCATCGACACAAAGTTGCTCTTCAAGCTGAAGCTGTAGGCACCTGTTTCTTACAGCTTCTATAATAGGACGAACCTTATATAGTTTATCACTGCAACCATCTGGCCGTTCTAAATTATTTACCAAATGTAAACATGACGACCTCAATTGAAAGAATCTGTCTCTAGACATATTGTTCAGAAATATTTGAATACCTAGACTTCTTTCCCAATATATATATATATATATATATATATATATATATATATATATATCTGGCCCTCGGCTTCGAGATCTTTCACTCTCTCTCTCCATTTTTTTCTATTCCTCGCCTCGTTCTGCCAGTCCCTTACTCCCACTGATCTCAGGTCTCTCCTAACCTCCTCCAACCACATTTCTTCTTTGGTCTTCCTCTTCTCTTTTTACCACCTTCTCCCCCTTTCAGCACTCGTTTTACCCATCTATCTTCTGCCATTCTACCTATATGTCCTAACCATCTCGCTCTCTGCGCTTTAATTATATGGGTTGTACTTGGCTGATTATACAAATCTGATAATTCTCTGTTTGTTCTTCTTCTGTATATTCCATTTTCTTTTATTCCACCATAAATCGTTTTGAGCATTTTACGTTCCCATATCTCTAGTTTATTCTGCTCTTTTTTGTTCATTGTCCAGGTTTCACAAGCGTAGGTAACTGACGGTCTTATTATTGTTTGGTACATTCTTATTTTAGCTGTTCGCGATATGTCTTTTGAGTTAAACATCTGTGATACCATTCCTGCTGCTTTACTGCCTTTTGTTAACCTTTTTTCGATTTCCCTTTCTTCGTCTCCTTTATTTGTGATAGTGACTCCTAAATATTCGATTTGTTCCACTTTTTCTATTTTGTAGCTTTTGTTTCCATAACAATTTATAATAATATCGGTTTTTTCATTATCCTTCATTACCATGTATTTTGTTTTTTTCTCGTTGATCAGTAGACCATATTCTCTTGCCTTCTCTTCTAGTAGCTTAAATACGCTTAGCAGTTCTTTCCTGGATCTTGCCATAAGTACTATGTCGTCCGCATATGCTAGACACTGATGTTTATTCCCATAAATTAAACCTCGGGTTTTTATACCACTTTCTCTTAGTATAATTTCCTGAACTAGGTTAAAGAGGGTTGTGGATAATGGGTCTCCTTGTCTCAGACCTTTCTCTATCTTGAATTCATTAGAAGTACTGCCCTCCAAAATTACTTTGCTCTCGGTTTTTCGTATGGTCATTTCCACTAGTCTTCTCAATTTACCTGGTATTTTTAACTTTCTCATTGCCTCATACATTTTTTTTCTTTTAATAGTATCATAGGCCTGTCTGTAATCGATGAATAGCATATGCAGACTCAGATTTTGTTCGTAAGCATTCTCCTGAAGTTGTTTCATAATGAAAATTTGGTCTATTGTCGATCTAACTGCTTTAAAACCTCCTTGGTATTCTCCTACATTTTCATTGTGGTATTTGTCTAATCGATTTTTTAGTATTTTTGCCAGAACTTTGTATGTTACATCTAGAAGTGCTATTCCGCGGTAGTTATCGCATTCTTCCTTGGGACCTTTTTTGTGGATTGGAATTATTAATGCCTCGTTCCAATTTTTAGGGATTTTTTCTTCTCGCCATACTTGTTTCAACAACTGCCATATTCTCTCCGTTAATTGTTCGCCTCCATATTTTAAAATTTCTATTGGAATGTTGTTTTCTCCTGCACTCTTATTATTCTTCATATGTTTTAAGCATTCTGTCACCTCCAGTTTTTTTGGGGCCGTTATGGCTAGATCTTCCTCATCACAATTTTCTTCCTCCATTTCATTATCATTTTCGCCTAGTTCTTCCTCACGATCATTTAGTAATTCCTCAAAATACTGTGCAAATCTATTTATTTTTTCTTCCCTATCCCCTATTAGATATCCCTCATTGCTTTTCAAAAAATAAGGTGCTTTCCGGTTGTGGCCTTTCCCTTCTCTTATTTCATGATAAAAATTTCTCACTTCTTCATTTTTATAAGCTTCTTCAATTTTTATTAATTCCCTTTCAAAGTAATTTCTTTTGTTCTTTCTGCATATTTGTTTAACTTCTTTCCTTGCTTTTTTATACTCTAGTCTATTTTCTTCACTGTTTTCTTTTAATAGTCTTTGTCTGATTTTATTTCTTTTTTCCAACGCCTGTTTACATTGTTCATCAAACCACTTATCTTTTTTTCTTCCCTTGGGGCTCCCTAGTATCCTATTTGTTACATCTCTCATTACAGTTTCTATCTGTGACCATTCTTCTTCTAGTTGCTCGACGCAAGGTCTTAAATTTAATTCTCTATTAATTTCTTGTTGGGAGTGATTTACTTTGGTCTCGTCCTTCAATTTTTCTAAATCGTATTTTTTCCGTTTTTTTATCTTGTTCAATTTTAGGTGGCTTATCTTTATTCAGTTTTATAATTACTAAAAAGTGGTCACTATCCGCATCAGCTCCTCTATAACTTCGTACATCTGTTACCCTTTTTAAGTGCTTCGTTTCTATTAAGACGTGATCTATTTGGTTTTTTGTTTTGCCATTTGGTGATAACCAGGTTTCCTTGTGGATGTTCTTATGGTCAAATGACGTACTTACGATTTTCATTTTATTTTCTAAAGCAAATTCTATGAGTCGCTTGTCATTATCATTACTGAGTGCGTGTCTACTTTTTCCTCCCGTTACTTTTATATACTCTTCCTCTTGTCCGACCTTTGCATTCATATCCCCTATTACACATTTAACATCAAATTTCGGTATTTTATTGACTGCTTGTTCCAGTTCTTCATAGAACTTTGCTTTCGTGTCTTCATCTTTGTCCTCAGAAGGGGCATGCGCATTAACTAATGTCGTTTTCCTGTGTTTTCCTTTGATTCTTATTCTACATAGTCTATCTGATACTCCCTCAAAATCTATAATATTTGCTTTAAGTTGACTGCTTACTATAAACCCTGTACCCAGCATTCTATTATCTACTCCACTATTAAAGAACATATAATCGTCTATCTCTGTAATTACTTTCCCTTTTTGTTTAGTTTCTTGTATTGCTAAAACATCTAATTTGTGTTTTCGCATTTCATTGATCAAGTGTTTTATGGCCCCCTCCTCAAATGTACCTCTCACGGTTCATGTTCCTATTCTCATTCCATATTGTTTCTCTTTTTGTTTTCGTTTAACGCCGGAGTTTACCTTAAGATGTTGCTTTTCTGTAATAATTTTATTTATACTATTCTTCATCTTTTGCATTTCCTTGTCTATTTCCATTGCCTGGTCTACTTTATTTTTCTCTGCCTCTGAGTTTATGCTTGTCGCCACTGGTTTTTTGTCGATAAGTTCTGTTTTGTTTTTTCCAACTTCTCTTCCTCCGTGTTCCATCTCCATTCCTCTGTTTCTATGTACATTTTTCTGAACCCAATTTTCACTCGTTTTCCTTTATCTCTTTCTTCTACAGCTTTCATTCTGATCTTTTTTTTGAATTTCTCTATCCTTCTTCGACAAGTCATCCTAGATGAACAATCTCTCTTCACTTTTAAATCTCAATTTTTGTTTATTGAGCATCACCTTCCTTTTCTCTTCTTGGATTGCCAGTCTTACTAAGCATGTTTTTTCTCCTAACTTTACTGAGCTTTCTACCGCTGTCTTTATTTGTAATTCTTTTTCTAGGAATTTCTCCATTTTATTTCGTAGTTCTTCTGGATTATTTGTCTCTATTCCTACTCCCTGAACCACTATATTGTTTTTTCTTTTTTCGCTTTCGAGTCGTTCCAATCTGTGGTCCATATTGGTTATTGTTTTCTTCATTTTTTCATTTTCTTTCATCAGTTTTTCATTTTCTTCCCTCAGTTGTTTCACTTCTTCTCTCTACTCCTTTTGCTCCTCTCGTGTTTTTTTAATCTCCATGCTCATTTCCTCCATTTTGTCTCCTATTTTTTCCATCATATTCATAATTTTTTCTATATCACTTCCTATTTTTGTCGGCGATCTCCCTATTTTCTTAGTTTTTTTGGAAATATCTTCATCCGTATCATATTCTTCCTCTCTGTCGCTCTTCCTCTTTTTGCCATATTCATTATCACTCATTTCTTTCTATTTTGAATTTAATCGCCTCAATATTAGAAAATTTTACGTCCGTCCCTGTCTTAAGTATATCGTTCCACAAGTTATTGGATTTTATCAATAAACTTGTTCTTATCGCCAAACACACCGCGCAAAAAGCTCTAAGACCAGTCAACCCGTCGGACCTTGAACTTTTATCAGTGATGATATTTAGCTTGACTAATTGTTATTTATGTTAGGTATATTTGTGACAAAACTATTCTTACACTTACTTGAATACTGTCGAATTTTCACTGGACACTTTTATCCTTATATTAAAAACTTCATACACTGTTTTGCTGATTATATTACTCGTAATTCCCGTGTAAAACGAAGTTTATTACGGAGCAGAAATCAACACAACTTTCCAGTCTCGTACCAGGACCGTACCTTTCCCAATACATTTATTTTAGGGAATTTATTTAGCGTTCCAATAGTTATATGTAATGCAAACAATATTTTTATTTCTCGTGGACTTGTCGATCTAAAGGTCTTTCCCTGTTGCAGCGCATAAATATTTGTGTATGTTGATATACTTTCAAATAAACTATCTGGCACATATTTTAAAAAGTATTGAATCGGATGCATGGGGTCGGTAATACTTGTATTTTCTACTTGCGGATTCCAGTTTAATGATGAAATTTTCAGTGATTTCTTGTTCCATTTTATTACTCTTTTAGTTATTTTACCGTTTTTAACTCTAGTATTTTTATTTTTATTTCTAACATTTTTTGGTTTTGTCAAGTGTTTTTTACTTAAACAGCGACTTCGTCTGGATTGTATGCATCTGAAATGTTTTTTCAGTCTCAATTTCAGTCTTTTCATTTTGATTGTTTTCAGGTTCAGATTGTATCACAGATTCATCACAATTTTTTTCATTTGTTGCATGTGAATCAACAGTACCATTGGCTGAAATATGTTCATTCAATGTATCTCCATCAAATAATAATTGTGCGCATTTAGTTGCATCCGGTTGATGGCTTTCATCAACTTCCTTTTCACAAAAGATGCCTTCTTCCGTCTGGGATTCTTTTCTGCTCAAGACATCAGCTCCTAATCGTTTCTGAGGTCTGTTATCCAAGTAATCTAAAACTCCATCATCGTCATCAGAGCTCTCAGCCCCAGGTGCCTCGATCTCCTCTATATCAGATAAACTTCCATCTTGTATCATATCAATCAACTCTTGGACATGCATTGGATTTTCCAAACTGTACACTTTTCTGCCACTCATATTCTGAGATTGTTCTGAAATAAAAATTGCTGATATGTTTATTGTACATCCATTGATACAAGACATATATGTACATATATCAGACCATTCGTAGATGCAAACGTAACAAGAAAATAATCACTTCAGACCATCTGTACATGCATATGTAAAAAGGAAAAAATTACTTCAGAGCATTTGCATATAAGCATGTACATGGACATTAAGTGAATTTACGAGACAAATTTTGATTGCATGTGATTATTTTACAATTTAGAATATCTACTCACCTATTAGGAACACTAGTAAAAATATTCACAGCGATATTTGCAATAGAAACTTAGATTACCACAACTTATATCTTGAGTACTTCTACGCAAAATTTGGTAGGTTACATCTAACATGAAAAAGGCGCCTAAAATTCTTTCTTGTGGTTAGCTGGTGGCGTGATCTATTGATGAGAGTTAGAATACATGTAAAAACAACGTCCTACAGTTATCTTACACTTCAGTGGATATTTGGTATTTGTATATAATGGACAAAAGTTATGCACATACACATTGGGTCTCAAAGGGTTAAGCTATTAAACCACCTTTAATATTAATAACATCTCCTCAAATATAAGGAACCTTATTTAAAATTGTTCAAATTAAATGTCCGCCTTGAAATATGCTTTTCTATCGACTGTCCTGCTACAAAAAAGTGGCCACTTTATGCGTTTCCTTATGATATCTATTTAAACTGCCTTGAGAAGCATAAAACTTATTGTATAATAAGCAAACGATCCCCGTAATTAAAAACCTGGATAAAAACTTCACACAACATGTTATGTGAAAAACTTAAAACTTGGAATTTGAAAGGTTATGTGGGTTCTGAGGTATGTCCAAATACAGAGTCACATAATACCAAAATAAAATCAACTGTAACAACGAATCTATATGCGGCAACACTGGTTTGACGTCATACTTTAAGCGTTCCTCCAGGATGGAGTTCAAAGACAAAAGACAGGCCGCTGTGGATATCTACAGTTGAGGGGGCCAGGGTCCATCCAGGGCTGTTGTAGTGCCTTTTGGAAAGGTAAGTAATTTATTTTGAAATCGTTGGATTATACATTGTGAAGTTATTCATTTATTTTCACCCGCATTACGTAGTAAAAGGGGGTTCATGCATTGACTTCAAAATTGACCCCCCACTTTTTTGCGGAAATACGCGTTATGAAGCGTCAGAACTCCTAATCAAGTGTTATCTCGATGATGTCGGTCTATCTGTGCGCATATTTCTGGCCAAGCCGCTGAAGCTATTGGTGCCAAATTGAGTAAATATATTCTTAGGCATAAAAGGAAGAGTTGAAAAGTTTTTGGTAAAAATTGATCAACCCCTCTACAGGGAGTGAGTGAAAGAAAATTAAAAATGCCTATACATCTGTTGGGGGTTGTTTTTCGGATAAATACATAAATAAAATTATTCAGCCGGCCAATACGTTTACCTGTTGTTTGAAATAGTTTCACATAAAATGATGCGTTTACGTTAAATAGTGAAAATATGCGAAATATTTCGGTTGGGGGTCAATTTCAAAAATGAATATAAATAAAATTGCTCAGCGGGCCAAATTACACAGCTTTTGTTCTAAATATATTTCTCTAAAAATACGAGTCTCTAACTTTTAATTTTAGGTGGAGTAATTTTCCGAAACGTAGGTACACTGTAAGTATATTATGGGGAGTAGAAATGATCCAAAATGCAAATATTTCTGTTCGGAGCAGATTTACGGCAAAAAGGTATATAAATAAAATTAATCAGCAGGTCAAAATACACAAATTTTGTTTCAAACATTTTTGCCTAAAATGACCCCATTGCATTTTGGACCCTTTTTAAATTTACGGTTGCCTCCAAAACTTTATTGGTTTGTACTAGTTTTGTTTTCCGTTCATGTTTATGTTTTGCTAGTTGATACAATTCACACGGTTCTAACCTGAAACTGCTCCCATTCAGTGTTTAGATTTCAAATTATTTTGCACAGATGTAGTAAAATTCGCGTGGTCTATGATGTGCCGGCCACAGGACATTTTTTTTAATGTGTAAAGGCGTTTACGAAATTTTCAAATAACGCTACTTTCATACAAGCCCCATATTTAACGCTCGTTGTAGTTTGGCGAAAATTGACTATTAAAAATAAATACATCCCTCTGAATACTTACTTCTTTTTCGTGTACTCTCCGTTTGATTAAAGTTTCTTTGACAAATAATCTGCCAATATCTTTATTCCAGCATACTGGTTTACCACCTACAACTGCTAAGGCTTTAGCTATACCTTCCTGTGTACATTCTCCTTTACAAAAATCCAGTAACATCGCTGTATAATTACAAAATTGTTGACTAACTCGGTACAGTTCGAATAACAAGTTTTTGGTTGTTCCCGATTCATTTGATTCATTAGATTCTTCTTCAAACCAAAACCGAATGTTTTTGTAACAATCTTTGTCGATTATTTCGGTACAGTTAGGATCGAAAAGCAAAAATTGATTTCTCAAGTTTATAATATCCTCGCAACTTGGAATTTTTACTGGTAAGTTGTAAATGATAAAATCCTTCCAATGGATATATTTCTGATTGTTGAACAATCTCCTGGTTAATTCTGTGACGTTGTATCCGGTTAGCTTTCTCCATTGTACTGGAACTATGTTTATTTCTTCATTAACCACAATGTCTTGTAGGATAAATGTAAACTGCATGTTAGGAATAAAACCATCCACGGCTAAATCGTGAAATATTTCAATAAGATCTAGAAGTTGTTTGTTTGTAAACATTAGATCTGGTGGTAATACTTTGATTTTTTCTGGAGGAGGCGGTTCAAACCAGATTTTTTCAGTGTTTATCAGTAACTCATCGTCTTTGAAAAGGAGTTCCTCTTGTATTGGAACCTAAAATGGGAATTTTTTAAGACATTACTCTACTGAAATAAACAATTGCGAGAAGTAATGCGTACGTCACCAAAGAAATTTTATTTAACCAATATTTATAGTCTACACTAGGGTGTCCCAAAAAAATTAAAGTCGTTTTTTTCTTTCCCATACTCTCTTATTTTTTTCTATTATGTCAAAACAATTGTAAATAAAGTTTTATGTGATTTCAACATCGGCCACCCGTGCCGACTTTCATTTAAATGCGTCAGTCAGTATAGTTGGCGTAAAAGATATAGTGTAGCAATCTAATCGTATATCCCCTTTATTTATGTTGCGGAGCTAAACTCTGAAAGGTATTCATATTTTGTTTACTTACCAATTTGTTACGTAATTGTTGAAAGGGCGTTCGGTTTAATCGAGATACCAGATGTGAACTGAGCCCCTTTTGTATCCCTTTCGATTTTTTATGGACAAAACTAAATTCTATGAAAAAATAACAAAAAAAAGAAATTTTATAACAATGGATAAAAGAATAAATATTGTGACTAATTCCCGTTTGTCACTACTATATAAGTAACATGAAAAATATATTGAACTTAATTAATTTTCTTCTTCCAAAAATTATATGAATCCTTCTCCCATATCATCTGCTTCCCTATCACTATCGTCTTTTAAATCAATAATAAATGTATTTCCACCATTAATATGGACTTGCACAATATTCTTATACTCATCTTCAATTTTGATTACTTTTTACTTTTCCGCCCAACCTATCTAATATGCGATAAAAGTATTGGTTTACCCCAAAAAAATTGGTAATTTGAAAATTTTTTGAGTTATTTTTACGTTTTCCATCAACAACAACCCAAAAAAACGGTTTATTGAAAAAAAAGCCTGTGTGTATGTCGTCGTCGTCGTCGTTGTCGTCGGCCACTTTTCGTTACATGTCTTGTTAGCACGATACAGCCTCCGGAGTGCAACAAGACACCAATTTTATGATTGAATATTGTGAAGGACATGTCACAGATCAACCCTATTGATTTTCAGCTCACCAGAGACAGCACAACGGGTGCTATGGTACTAGAAGTACGACATTTTAGTCATTTTTTGAGAAATTTCAGTTTGTTAGCACGATACGGCCTCCGGAGTTCATCAAATCGCCAATTTTATGATTGAATATTATTCAGGATACTTCACAGATGAACCCTATTGATTTTCAGCTCATCAGAGCCAGTACAACAGGTGCTATAGTACTTTAAGTACGATATTTTTGTCATTTTTGGAGAAATTTAAGTTTGTTTGCACGATACAGCCTCCGGAGTATATACAAGTGACCAATTTTATAATTGGATATTATTCAGAGCGTCTCAAAGATTAATCCTATTGATATTCAGCTCACTAAAGCCAGTACACCGGCTTCTGTGGTACTTAAAGTACCAAATTTTTGTCGTTTTTGGAGAAATTTCAGTTTGTTACCAAGATACAACCTCCAGAGTGTATACAAGTGACCAATTTTATGATTGAATATTGTTCAAGGTGTCTCACAGATGTACCCTATTGATTTTCAGCTGACTAGAGCGAGTACAGCGGGTCCTATAAATTCAGATATATTACATTTTTGGTTATTTTTGGACAAATTTCGGTTTGTTAGTACGATACATCCCCCGAAGTGTATACAAGTAACAAGTTTATGATAGAATATTATTCAGGGCCACAGATGCGGAAAAGTTAGTTTTAATCTTTAAAACAGTTTATTTAATCTCTGTTTTAATTATGTCCAAATTAACTGGATGGGATTGAAAATACAAAAATAAGGAGGCAGTCTCATGTGTCCATGTTTTTCAGTAATACTCTCTAGGGCGTATAATTTTTTAAATTTCTTTGTCTGTAAACTTCAATCAGTTGTTATTTTGTATAAGAATCTTCAAAGTTCAAATTATTATCCATTGAAAATTTTTGTAATTCGGTCTTCTTGTAGCTTTTATTTGGTATTTTATTGAGCAGTCGTGAATAATAAAAAGCGTTGTCAAGAACTACAACACTATTTAGGATCAATGTGATTTAAACCATGTTCTTTTGATAGTCGACGTTGTAATCTTCCATTTTTTCCACATATGTTTAAGGCATTTGGAATCCATTCTTCATTTCCACCGCAATGCACAATAATAAGTCTGGATCCTTTGTTTGCAGACATTGTTGGTATACAAATGTTTGACCCATCGGTCCATCCTTTCTTAACCGTGTCATGTGCATCATACCAAATTTCGTCCAAATAGACAATTGGCCGGTTTTCTTCTCTGTATTTAGTTACTTGTTCCAAGTATGTATACCGCATATCCACTATTCTTCTGATTTCCATGACTGTTTGACGTTTATTAATCAATTGTAATTTGAATCCCAATTTTTAATCCAGTTTTCAATAGTTTTCTTACAGTCATTTACATTACGGCCGGCATTTGTCAATTTATTTCTTATTATTTCACTCGTAGGTAACTCATTAAGTAAGTCATATAAGAAGGTTTTTAATAATTTTATTAGAGACACATCTAAAAGTTTGACCAATCCCTTATCACATCGCTTCTTGCGATCATCAGGCCCATTCTTGGCTATTTTACGTATAGTTGACAGGAGAACATCTGTTAAATCATATACTGCTTGCATTAATTCTGTTTATTCATCGAAACCAAACTTTTCCCGTAGATTCTTATACACATTGAAACATATTTTCTGTGCTTCCAATTTTTAATGTCGTCGAATCTTGTTTTCACTTCCTTCACCATTATTTAAATTTTCGTCGCTGTAACACTCAATATTTTGGATCAAACTCGATATTTTCCAAGGACGCCACATTGTAAATATTTAATTTTTATCTAAAAATATAATTGCCAACTTACCCAAATTCCTCAGAAAATATTACACTCTTTCTTGATGTCAGACTACCAACCAAAAAGTGAACACCTGTGCCCGTATAAAAAACGCCCTCTCAAAAAGATTAGTTATAGTTCAGTCAATGATGTGAAAAATAACAAGTTATTTAAAAGTTATATTTCTAATTCTTCTTGATAAAACGAGATATTAGGTAGTGTTAATTGTCTGGTGCTATGTTTAAGATGTTATTAAATATAAATATAATATTGTTTAAAGCAATGTATTTTGTTTTATACATTAACGCTAAGTATCCTAAAAAATACGATGGCGCTCCATAATTGCGGGTTAAAAATAATCGTTAGACGGTCGATAAATGTATTTAATAATTTTATAATTATAAAATTATTAAATACATTTTAACGATTATTAGTTGAAATTATAATATTAAATGAATTTATCGTCAACTAAGCATTTTATATTATAATATTGACTGGACTATGACGATATCCTCGTATTCCAGTCAAACGAAAAACCGACAGCCTAAAATTCGCACTATATCTTTTACGCCAACTATACATGTATATACTTAAGCAAGCGAATGCGTGATTTAGTGTTTATTGTTGAAGTTACAATAGACCGGCGGGCTTATTCTGTAAAAACAACAATTATTTTGCAACTAGCAACCATTGCACAACAGTCGCACAATCAGTCGCAAAATTTGGTATTCTGTAAGGTAGTCGCGTCGCAATTGCTGGTTGCTGTCAAGTGCACTTTTACGTCATGAAACTAGCGCCACTTGCAATCGGATAGCAATGAACGGTAACTATAAATTGTCTGTAAAATCAGCTGATGAACAAAAACAAATTTAAAAAATATTTAATATGCATAAAGAACCAAGGAAGCGTCGAAAAATCATCATTACTGAAATTGAACACAAATTTTAAATAAATTATTCTGTACGAAACAATTCTTTACATAACTAAAAGCAGTTGGAAATGGGTTTCAAAATACTTTTTTAGATGATTTGTTTAAAAAAAAGGTGAGTAAAATGATTTGAGAATGGGTACTGCTACTATTAATTGTTTTTGACGTGCATACAGAAAATGGGAGAACATAGAGTTTCCAATAGCCAGTTGGAAGAGTTGCTGGACTATTTAACTAGTCATCCTAATCTGGCCATAGGGGTAGGTCTTGGGGCAAGATCTGAGGAGACCATTGAAAAAGAATGGAATGATCTTGCCAAATTGCACGAGCCATTACTAAATACGTAAAAACAAATAATGACTATTATTTCTTGTATTACGGTGGTAAGTAATTGTTATTAAATATTAGGTAGTTGTGTCCACTTTTCTGAGGGCAGTTAGTAAGCTCACTAAATTACTATTTGTACAAATAAAACGTGTTTATTATTGACAAAATGTTATAATTTATTACTTATCTTCTATTTCTATTAAGAAAACTTGATTTAATTATCAAACAACTCAATTACAACTACTATAATTGTGATTGCTATTCAACAGTTGCAATCGCGTTGTAATTGCTAAAAAATTGCTTACAGAATACGTATTTTTCACATGAACAACTGAAAAATGCACTTTTTTAGTTAACCAATTGTTCACTAGAGGCAGTTAACAGATAAATTGCGATCGCGGTCGCAGTTTCTTCTTCGAGAATACGAAACCTGCGTTTGACAGCGACAATTGCGCAATTATCGGCAGTTGCAAGTTACAGAATAAGCCCGCGGTTCAACAGAAGACATGTTGTGTTTGCCACAGATCATATGTGGTTGCAGCGATTGTTGTCCACCTATCGGTTTATATAGGAACTAATAGAAGCTGACTGTAATTTTAAAAAGAAACTGTGCCTTAATTCTTTGACGGATGTGCCTGATTATGTATTATTTTATCTATAATTTTAACCATTGAGAGCGTTGTTTGGTCTGTTATGTTTGTGATACCCGTGTTTAGTTTTTGTTAAGAATTTTATTCTTGCTGTTGTCTATTTTATTATTTAATCGCTTTTTATTCCCTGATAGTCTTAAAATAGCATTGATTAAATCTTTGTACAAAAAGGGAGACCCTGAAAAGCTGGACAACTATAGGCCTATAAGTCTACTATCGGGATTTTCTAAAATCTTTGAATTAGCCATGTGCTCAAGATTATTGAATTTTATGAAATAATGCAATTTACTTACAAAACAGCATGGTTTCATTAAAGGATACAGTACACAAACGGCCATATTTCAGTTTATCCAATTTATTATGGAATATCTTGAAAGCGGTGAAGTGGCCTTTGGAATATTTATAGACTTGTCTAAAGCATACAATTGTCTAGATAGGGAAATACTGATTAAAAACTTGAAATATATGGAGTAAGAGGCAATGTTAGAAATTGGTTATTATCATGCATAAATGATAGAAGACAAGCTGTAACGATAAGGAAAGGTGACAAAGCTTATAAATCAGATTTGTTGGTCAATAACACAGGGCAGTATTTTGAGCCCAATTCTGTTTATACTGTCTATTAACGACCTAGCATTAAGAACAGAAATGCCCAACCGTCATATTGTTAATTATGCCGACGACACTAATTTAATAGTTGGCAGTAAAAATTTACAAGATCTCGTTATAAAAGCGAATAATTTTTTTCTGTTGGTCAATGACTGGTTTATGAAAAATGGACTTATCTTAAACGAAGATAAAACTAACGTAATAATCTTTAGAACCAAATAAAAACAATAGAAAAACCTGAAAATGTAAAAATAAATAATAAAGAAATATTATTCTCAGAAAGTACTAAGTTTTAAGGAATCCATATTAATGAACATTTAGATTGGTCATGTCATGTAGATACATTAGTACAAAAATTAGACTCTATATGTTATGGAATCAGGGTCGTTGGTGTATACATGGGGGAGACAACACTCAGAACGCTAAATTTTGAATCATTATTACGGTCTGGAATTATTTTTTGGGGGAGAGATAGCGCGACACAGGACGTCTTTGTGGCTCAAAAGCGGATGATTAGAATATTAACAAAAATGGAATACAGGGCCAGTTGTAAAGGCGTATTTAAATCCCAATAAATACTGACGGTTTATGCAATCTATGTATTTGAAAGTCTAATGTTCTTTTTTAAACACAGAGACATATTTAGCAGTTGCATCAAGGTATAAACCTACAATAATGATCGCAGATTTTCTGTTTTTTTCTAGCACGATCATGTCCGGTTTGTTGTGTTGATCTTCTCGGTCTGTTCTTATCAGACTATCCCAATAAACTTTATAGTGCTCATTTTCAACTAGACTTAATAGTTGATGTTTATACCCTGGTGTTTTTCCTGTTTTTAGATTTAATCTTTGGGTCACAGCGAGATGTAGTTCCTTTCCCATATTATTGTGTCTACTCAGGTAAGCGGTGGGGGCTAATTGGGTGCAGGCTGATATTATGTGCTGGATTGTCTCCTGTTCCTTATTACAGAGTCTACAGCGGGGGTTTGGAATGTCCATTTTAATGATATATTTCTAGTGGCAACGCGTTGCCACCACTTGGTCCTGGATTGCATGGAGTGCGCCTTCGGTTTCCGCAAACAAGTACCCCGTCATAAGGTAAGTATTCGATGCTCTGAAATCTGCACCTTCCTGGTGCAGTGAGTTGTAATATCTGCCATGTAACACTTTCACCTGCCAAGTTTCTTACATTTTATTGATGTAGTCATTTTCCCTATCAGGTTCCCCGTCGGCGAGTTTTAGTGCCGAGTATCCATCATCAACTGTAACTAGGCATCTGAATAGAGGTAAGTTCTTATTTTTTAAATATCCTCTTAGTTTTTGAGTTTCATCCACTAACATGCTCTTGAGATTAGTCAGTCCACGGCCACCTTCTTTCTTGGGTATATACAATCGCTCCATCGCAGATTTTGGATGGTGTAGGCGAAATTTAGTGAGCGTTGTACGTACTTGTCTGTTTATTTGTTGTATTTCTGTATGTGTCCAATCTATTATGCCAAATGAGTACGCCAACCCGGGTACTGCCCATCCATTGATTGCCTGTATTTGTTTTCAGAGTTCAGTTGTGTTTTCAAAACTGTATTAATTCGACGGAAAAATTATGCTGTAGTTCGTTCTTGATTACCTTTCTTGTCGAGGCTTAATCCTTGCTGAAAGCCTAAGTATTTGTATCTGTCCTCTGGGCCTAGGGATGGGATTGTTGTTATGTTATCCATCAGTGTCATATTTTGTGACTGTGTGACCTTTCCTCTATCCACATGAACGACTGCACATTTTTTAGCCCCATTTTCATTTTAATCGCATCGCTGAACGCCTTAACAAGCTCTAGCGAACTTTGCAATTGTTGAGGGTTTTTGGCATACACTTTAAGATCATCCATGTAAAATGCACGGAATATTTTTGTCCCTTTGTCAAGCTCGTATGAGTTTCCACTTTTTTTTAACATGTCGCTTAAAGGGTTAAGTGCTAGACAGAACCATGTTGCCATTAAATGTCTCAGCATTGCAGAAAGATGGGGGTGGATTTTATATACCTCTAGTATTTTCAGTAGCCAGGAGTGGGGAACTGAATCGAAGGCCTTCCTATAATCGATCAATGCCATGGATATTTTTCTTTTGTTTAATTTTGCTTGTCTTGTAACAATGTTATCAATTACAAGAAGTTCCTTACATCCCCGTGCTTTTTGTTTACATCCGTTCTGTTCCCATGCAAGAATATTGTTTGCATTTATGTGATGTGTGATCTTTGAGCATATGATCGAAGGTAAGATTTTATAAATAGACGGTAAACAAGTTATGGGCCGATAATTTTTAGGGTCTTTTATGTCTTCACATTTAGGGAGCATGTGGGTAATCCCGAGAGTGGAGTATTCTGGTATGATCCAAGGATCCCGGATTGCTGCTGCAATTGTATCTGCTATTTTTTGGTGAATTCTGGTGAGTGTTTTCCACCAGAAGTTGTGAATATGGTCGACGCCCGGTGCTGTTCATTTTTGCAGCTTGCTGGTTGCATGGGTAATATCTACTTTCCGTATTTCAGGCTGCGCCATCTGTCCAGTTGTTTCGTGAGATTTAACTTCGTGCGCGATCCAAAATGCTCTGTCATTATGCGTGACACTTTGTTCCCATATGTTCTTCCAAAATCTTTGCACGTCTTCTTTTTTAGGTTTTGTATGTAATGTTTCCACTGTGTTTCGTTGCAGTTGTCTATAGAATGCTTTTTGGTCCCTTGCGAACTCTTATAGTGTCTGTGTAGGTTTGTCCTAGACCAATATCGCATAACGAATGAATTATGTGCACCGTGTATGGGAAAAGTCGATTCATCTGTGAATAAAATATTTTTTGGAAAGTTTTCATCCAATTGTATTTTTGCCATAACTATTTCACAAAATTCCATACTACGAAATTGATCGTGTCGAAATATAATATATTTCATGGCTCTTTTTTTTAATAGGGTCCGAATCGTTTTAGGGTCAAAATTAAAATCCTTGGCTAAATGAGTGGACGACTTTAGAGGATTATTTTCCACACTTTCACAGATTAAAATACCCTCTTTTCTTTTTCTGGTTGGATTTGACGATTCTGTGTACGTGCTCCATGTTTTGTAGGAGTGACACATCCATGTTCCTCAAAATATTTTATAACCGTTCTCCCCGTCTCTTGGTAATTGGTTGAGTATTTTCAAATGCTTCAATAAACATATTTTCTGCTATTTCTCGATATGAATTACCCTGGTTATACCATTTTACAATTTGCACTTGATTCTTAAACTTTTTTGACTCTTGTAATTTTACACAAAACTTTGTCATTTTCAAGGAAAAATCGAATAACTAAAGACATGTTTTCAACAATGTTATTTAAAAAGTTACAAAAAAGTCAAGAGTTATAATTTTTTTAAATGAGTGGAAAATTCTCATTTAGCGAACAAGTGGTGTTAGGTTTTTGCGAAGGAAACTGTAGAAGAAGCGTGGAAGAATATCGGAGGAGGTTTCCTAATCGCGTAGTTCCTCACAGAGAAACATTTTGTAATGTTGAAAGACGGGCTCGAGAAACAGGAAAGTTTTATAGTGTTAATCGAGAACGGAATGTTCAAAAATGAGTGTGCGAGATGAAGAACTCTCTTTGGATACAATTGACGATAAACGGCATATTAGCAATAGAACTTTATCTATAGACAGTGTAACCTTACCTTGCTGTTGTTACTACAAGAAGTGAGGTTACATTGCCAAAGGTTCGCTTTTCGCCGGAGAGCATAAGGCCGTGAGTTAGTGAGGAATATTTGAAAGCTGGTCCTGTATTATTTTTTTAAGGTGCCACTTGCTTAGTAGGACATTCAAGAAACTCTTACTGATTAATTAAGAAACCAATAATGAATAAATTAGCTAGTGTAACTTTTCAAATATGTTACTTATATTGTTTTGTTTTTACGTTTGTGAATCAAATAAAACACATTTTATTGCCAATGAAACAGTTTAATTAAATGTAATGGTACCTTGAATAGATGGTGTAATAACCTGTCTCAATAAATATGAGGTGATCGACTCTAATTATGAACTGATAATCAGTTATCAATGGTTGGTTAATTTAAAATGTTTAACAATTTCTAATGTTATCAATTAACTGAGATCATTATGTACAATAGACTAAATCTTTAGTAACATTTAAATGGTATACCAGTTACAGACTTACAAACTGTAATGATTAACAAGAAATAACCAAATAGATCAAAAGTGTCTCTTATATAGTAAGATTAAGCTGAAATATAATTTCAGGGCGATATGCAATAATAAAGTTAATATTTCAACTCTACAAAGTTGAAAGAATGTAATAATAGAATTGTGAATTGATAGACGTCTTTATAAGAATGTGAAGTTACTAAATTTTGAAATATAATGTGTCATTAAAAATTAAAACATGAAATTACAAAATGAATAAGTTGCTTAAAGTTCAGATGAAAACGAATAAAACTTTAAATGTTACTTGCGGTTAGTGTCCAAACTATTAAACGTCAGTTGGCTTAATTGACAAGCCACATCTGACTTGCGGAACAAGATTCAGCCATGCGGTTAAGAGTCGTTGTCCATAATGGAATCATTCAGCAGTTGTCACCAACAAACATAAGTCCAGCTTCGTCCTTTGAACTGGAAACTTCGTTAAAAGCTCTTGTCGCTCTGTAACGTTAACGCAATCCGAGGTACGACACGTCTCTACAACCATGAACGGAGAACAATAGTCTGTCAGCTATCTCTACGAAAATATACCCCATACAGGAAACATCCGAAATTTGATATGATCATCCTATCATCGATTACCATCACCCATAAAAACTGTTAAACCATATCCATTTGGCAAAAAAGTATTGTAAAAACTTGTATGTAAAAACTATGCAGTACAGAAAAAACCCTTGTTGCCAAGGGATTTTCACCACGATAGTCCCGAAAATAAATGGAATAAACCATGTGCCACCGGCCATTTTTTATACTCACGACTTATCATAATCGACACTCAACTTAACAATTCGAAAAGTATCAGACAAGTGCCCCAATAACTTAACTTCCCTTTACTATTGACATCTGCAATCAGTGTTACCACTAGCAGTCAAATAAAATCCCCACATAAAATGATAAAATACTCGTGGATTGGTTAAATTACATGAAAAATATTAATAAAAATATTACTCTAGACACCCATTTAATTATTTAAATCCCATTATTCCATGATATGCTTAAATAATTTTAAAACCCATAGTTAATTCCCTTACGCAACCAACTATACAGAAGTGTGTTTAAAGTTGCATACTCAGTGGGTGGCTTACTCGAATTATTGCACCTCCGTGAGTTATAATACAAAACAAAAGCATTGTATTTTTATCATGCTACAACAGAGTGGCATATCAAGATCATCTGTACACCGAACTATTAGACGTAATTTACTCCATCCATATATCATGCTCATAAAGTGCAAGAATTGTTACCTCAAGACTTGGTTCAGCGAGTGAATTTCTGTAGATTTATTTTACGTCAGGATATTCACTTTCAAAAGAAGATTCATTTTACTGATGAGGCTTGCTTTACTCGTAGAGGTATTACAAATATGCATAACTATCATGAGTATTCAGATGAAAAACCTCACGTAATAACTCCTCGACATTTCCAACGTGAGTTTAAGATTAACGTGTCGGCCTTATCGATCATTATTTGATTGGACCAGTTATTTTATCAAATCGGCTAACAGGCGAAACTTATTTAGAGTTTCTCCAAAATACTCTTCCGGATTCATTTGACGATTTGCCATTATGATTGAGATTGCAACATTGGTTTATGCATGATGGAGCACCACCTCATTTTAGTGTGGATGTAAGAAACTTTTTAAACCGCCAATATCCAAATAAGTGGATTGAACGATGAAATAATTGTCCTCATGATTGGCCTCCCCGCTCACCGGACCTCAATAAATGTGATTACTTTCTTTGGGGGGGCGTTAAAGGAGTCTGTTTATTCTTCTCCAGTTGATTCCCGAGAAGAATTGTGGAATCGCATTGCAGACAAATGCAATATAATAGAAAATGATCATCAGCTACTGGCCAGAGTCGACTTCAATTTTTGGCGAAGAATAGTTTTGCGTCTAAGAGAAAATGGTGATCATTTTCAGCAATTTGTTTAAATTAAAATGCTCATGTTCTTTCTACAATATTATTAATTTGTTTTTCCAATAAATTGTTCTTATTTAAATGTACATATCTATTAATTTGTTAAATCTGAAATAAAATTCATTATATGAATGGAGTAAATTACGTCTAATAGTTATTCGACTTTTCCTTGAAAATGAGAAAGTTTTATGAAAAATTACAAAAGTAAAAAAGTTTCAGAATCAAATTATCCATAGTACGAAAATAAAATATTTTAAATCAACTGACAGATAAGGAAATTCTGTGAAATTTTATGGCTAACCACTTGTTCACTAAATGAGAGTTTTCCACTCATTTGAAAAAAAATATAGCAATTTACTTACTAGGTACAAGAACTGAATTCCAAATTGTCAAATTTGATGTATAAATTCATAGCCAATTCTTGGCTTTTTTGGGTCTTTTTAAATAACATTGTTGAAAACATGTCTTTTGTTATTCGATTTTTCCTTGAAAATGACAAAGTTTTGTGCAAAATTACAAGAATGAAAAAAGCTTAAGCATTTTCAAATCGAATAACAGATAAAAAAATTCTGTGAAATTTTAAGGTTAGGTCACCCCTAATTAACTCCCCAGAATGATTCGATCGCTTTCTACTTACCATTACTCATTGCTCTTAACAGTCTCATACAGTGTACCATATTTGGTATTTTTAAGTTAAAGGGTTGCAAAGAAATTAATTTTTTTAGAAATTTTGGGCCTCACTTTGATGCTCTATAACTCCTCAGGGATGCAACTTGGTATAGAGGTAAATTGCCCCCAATCGTCATATTTTGGGCTCCCCTATAGGTCTCTGCTCTGTGTCGGTTCTTATGCGGGACACCCTGTATATTGAGATGTTTATTTTGATCTGAATCACTTTGAATAACCTTTTTTTTTTATTTTTGGAAATTTAATTTGCTTTTACCACCACGGTCTGAGATACTATCACAGGCGAGTTCCTTCTAGTGCCAATTTTATTATTATTTTAAATTTGATATGTAAAATTCCTATTTAAATCAAAATAAAATAACAAATCTTTTAATATTCATTTTATTATAACTCAAATTCAAAATTATAAAGCTTCTTCCCAATTTATTTAAATTATGGGGCAACTGACATTGCGGCCTTCTGGATTTTCCCCACATAAATTGGTTTTAAATGTAGGGTATCCTATTATTTTTATTTCGAAATCTTAATCCAAATTAAATTCGTAGTTTATAAAAACTACTTTTTTAAAAAATAACTTTTATTTATACAAACTAAAAAGGAAGTTATATAAAATCTGAATACGATAATAAAAAACGTTATGAAGAAAACAATCCGTGAGATTGCAATTCAGCAGTCTAGCGGTGTCCTATTACCATATGCGTTCCCATAACTTCCACCCAAGTTGTGCAACAGTACACGTCACCAGGTTAAAGGTCGATCGTCACTAGAGCGGAGCGGGCGGGGCGCGCGATTTTTAGGCAAAATTCCGCTTCCAACTGCTTACGTATAAAATAATAAGACCGACCGCACGTGCACGGCGCGATGCGTCGCGTTTCAAATCAGCAAAATTTTAATATTTTCAGTAGCGTTGGTACGCGGCACTGCCGCCTAGAAACGCGTCGCATAGCCAGTTGACGGACAGGTGTGGATGAGGAAGCGTCACATACACGCAGTGACTGGCAGTTTCCCCGAAATTTTTACAGTAGGACCTTACAATGGACGGCCATAAAATCGAGAAATTGATATTGCTTGTTAGTGAGTATAGTGAATTATACGATATGAAGGACAAAAATTGCAGTAACCAAATAAGAAGAGAAAATATTTGGGATGAGATTGGAAGAAACCTAATTGAAAGTGGTAAGTATTTATTTATTCGAAAATATAAAACTTCTGTAAAAATAATATATAATGTAACAATTGATGTATTTAATATACCGGCGATAACAGTCTTTTCCTGCCAAGAAACAGAACCTTCGAGTGACATGAAATACCGTGTATTTTCTTACTTCCATTGCATCACTAGAAGATTTTCCTCCAATGTGGGGCAAACTGAAAAATATTGGCAACTCATTTTCTGATCATTCTTCATCCAGTACCTATATTTAAGTAGATATTGTCATTTCTAAGCAGATAATACAATTTTATCAGCATTATTTGGATGAAGTTGCAGCTTATTTAAAAAAAAACTCTGAATATGTGACAAAGTATGCCAAAAGCATTTTCGGAAACTCGGTGCGCTCTTGAGAGGCGATAATTGAAAATTTTCTGAGAGTCGGTGTCCTAGATATGGACGCATTAAATATGTTTTACACGGAAATGCTTCATCTCCTACTATTACGTATAGTAAAGCTTCACCATTCTCAACAACAGGGTGATTTTTAGGCATACCAAGTGTTTTATTTTTTAATTTCTTTTTTGTTGTTTGATCATTAAATATTCTCCCGTCACTGCTTTTACCGTATCCTACAACATCCATAGCAATAAACCTATAATCAGCGTTCACCAGAGCTAATAACACTATCGAAAAAGTTTTCTTGTAATTGAAAAATAGGATCCACTTCCCGCAGGCGCTTGTATAGTGATGTGCTTCCTGTCTATCGCGGCAACACAGTTTGGAAAACTAACCGAAAATTAAAGGATAGGGTCTGAAAGTCAGCGCCTGTTGCAACGAATCTGAAAAAGAAAAGAGAACTTTATCGCATTATTCCCATCTCATATATCCGTAAAAAACCGCTGCAAATTGAATCAATACTTCCTCATCACTGTTATCGTTCAACTTACAAAAATTGAATTTAGGTGATTTTTTTTAAAATTACCCTCCCCCCTCATTTTAACTCCTACCGAAAACTTATATAAAAATGTCAAATAAGTTGTAAAATTGAAATATGCGTGACAAAAAAAACCTAAAACGACATATTACTCGATTTTTTTGCCAAAAGGAATTTTTTATGCTAATTTACTCCCCTTTCAACCCCTACCCCTGAACCGATTTGGCTCAAAAACAGTCCAAATCGGCGCCTTGTGGGTAGGTAGTAATGTAGAAATACTGAAATTTGCAGCGTTTTTTTGTGAAACAAAATAATGATGATTTAAAGTTTTACATGCTAAAAAGTGTTGAAATAAATTTACTTTTTTCAGGCGATATTTGTAAATATAAATTGAAAACTCTTAGAGACGGGTTTCAGAGGGCAGCAACAACATATACAACTAAAAGTGGACAGGCCGCTAAAACGGACAAGAAATGGAAATATTGGGAAATAATGTCATTTTTATTACCCCATATTAAGGAAAGAGGGTGAGCAATTATATTTACTTTATTGGCAGCTATCATATCAGTCGTTGGGTTGTTTGCAGAACCCATTCAAACGTCAAGAAATAAAATATAGACATACACTCCGAAAAAGAGTCGAAAAATGAAACAAATGAAATACGAAATAGATCGCCCGATGAGTCAGAGGACAAGCAAAATAATGACCATGAAGAAAACATAGCTAGTAGTGATATTGAACCGTACAATTCTCAGCTAAGTACAATCCCATGCTTCAAGTGTGAAACATTCGGTCAAAACTAACGTTAAAACAAGAGTAGCTCCTTCTAACATACTTGACTCATTGCCACAGATATTTAAAGAATACGTCACGGATAAGAAACTTGCTCGTTTAGAAAGAGCCACGACATCGGATGACAAAAATAGTTTTCTGTTAGAATTTTTTGCCAACATGGGCAAAACTACTGCCACCTTTCCACATTTTTGGCAGGCAACTGTCAAAAGCAAAGTATTTCAAATTGTAAATTCTATTGAACTGCAATTATTAGCAGAAATATCAGCACCTAATAGAAATCCGGTATAAAGCGAAACGTTTGTACAAAATCATTCACCAACTTATCCTAATAATTCCATACGTTGTCAGTCAACTTCTTACAGTCCACCGTTACCATAAAATCCAGTTCCTTCGTCAAGATATTACTCAACATATGAATCTTAGTTACCATCCCAACCACATTATAATGAAAACGTTCACCGCATTCAGACAGTTCCATCCGAAAACAGGAAGCCATCCTTAACTTCAGGATATTATTCAACATTTGGTTCTCAGTTATCAGAGTAACAACATTCGAATGAAACAGAGAGCTGTCTTGTTTCGAAAAAAATTCTATTGGAAATTAGTTTAATTAAATATCTCAGCTTACTTAAATATCTCGACATAAATCTAAGTTTGCATTTAATTTATTTCTAAGATGAATTTGTACTAATTTTCTCGTTTTCTTGGATTAAATATATATAATGTTGACTTAATAATTTAATTATTTTGTACTTACCTGAGAAAAACTGTTAGTCTCTCATGTGTGCCAATACTCTGTCGGAATTTAGTATTCTGCTTGCTCAAAGGAGTGCGGACAAATTCCAGCAGGTGATTAAATTTTATTGGAGTCATTCTGTAATACTTGTAGAATTTGGTTTCATCGTCCTGAAGCCGCCTATATAGTGTATGGAATTCACCTTCTCCCAACCTTGCTCGGAATATATCGTGGATACAATATTTTCGCTTCTTTTTCTTAATATTTCTGGAAAATAGCAGCTAGGAAAAACAAATCATCAAAGGACGATAAGGACGCCATGCTGCCAAAAAACACACAGACCATATAATCTTTGACACAGACCACTAAATCTCTGACACTAATCCGTTTGCTGCCTATTCGGTGACGCTCAAATGTGCATAGACTTGCTGAAATTTGATGCACGTGCCGCAAAGCGACGCGCGCGCCGCGCTGGTCTAATAGAATCGGCCTTAAACGTTTACAGTGACTATTAGCAAATCACAGGTCACAGTGTCACAGACATTCAATGTTGCGAACTTTACCTAAGTGTAGAGTTCTTTTCACTTTCAAACAAAATTTGTTTGTAAACGAAAAGTCAGCGGTAAACTTTGTTTATAAAGAAATTCTAAAAAAAACAGTGACTTTACATGTTCAATTTTTTTTTTATTGATGCCGCATATTACCTTTTTAAAGCACGCGTCAGCGTGTTTAAATCGAACTTTCAAACACGCGCGTTTTTTAAAGTCCCCATGGTAACAACAACAACTTGAGAAACGTAAGTATCAATGACAACTTTTTTAATTAGTTTTTAAATTGTATATTATCATTGGGAACCAATGTCTTATTTGGTTTTTTCTGCAAAATGTATTTATATATTCATATATACATTGTTTCCCTTTAAATATAAATAAAGAAACTTTTTGATTATTGATCTGACAGCCCGTAACGTCAACTAAAAATAAATACTATTTGACGTTCACGAAACATGGCTGGGCATCGAGGATGGACTTCCATTTTTTTGTAGTAATAATATAATAATAATATTTTATGATTCCAAAGTGCACCAATAAAAAAAATAGCGTAAAGTATTCGTGGATAACTGGTCTTTCAAACACTTGCTCTATTTCGAGCACTCGGCTGCGCCGTCGTGCTCGAAAAATCGCGCGTGTTTGAAAGACCTCTTTATCCACTTATACTTTAATATACTATTTTTTATAATTTACTGTTCAACGTTAGTAACATGATTTTTATAACGACAACGACGGTCAGCATCGGGACAACCATGGTAGTGAATTCTTTTACACAAATTAACCGTGCTTCTTCTCTATTACTATAATATGTATATACAAACCTCTTTTTCTACTGCAGTTGAAAAAATATAACAAGCCGTTTTTATACATTGCACTTCCTTTTCGTATCGACTTCGAATATCTTGAAACATTTTAGAAAACACGCGTTTCGTGGTTTTAATTAATAATTCGGAATTTTCAAACATGTCGTGTTGTAACAATTGAAAATAAATTTCTGTTCGGGCTATTTCGCCTTTTAGGGCGCACAACCATTCGTCAAAAATAACGTCTTGATTACGTTTCACAATTTCGCTTGGTTCGAAAACTGTTAATATAGTTTTAGTTCCTAAAAAATAACGCAAGTTGCAATAATCTGGTTCTCACAAATTTTCCTTTTCCCCTTTTCAAAAATGATTTTTTACGAATGGAAAAATTAATTACATGCTGGCAATAGTTGGAATCACCGGTGAAAGGAATAGAAAAAGTGTAAAAATAAATGGAAATCGATTCGAGTGGAGGGGGGAGTGGTATGTGGCTTTTAGGGGTTGAAAATTGTTTTTTTGAGAAGGTCAACGATGAAATTGTCAAAAAAAGGAAGAGCAAAAGAAATCATGATTCTCGGTGAGCTAAACGGAAGAGCTGTTCAGAGGATGAACAACAAAGTTGTGGGTCCGTATGGGAGCTGACTCTGAATGACAATGGAGAAAAGCTGATAGAAATATGTCAAAATCATCAACTCAAGATTCTTAACGGCTTCTATAAACACAAAGACATTCACAAATATACATGGAGACAACAAACAAAAAACTTAAAATCCATTATTGACTATGTTATAGCGAAACAGAATACTGCAATGCAGATTAAGAATGTTAGAGCGTATAGAGGGATACCATGTGGCTCGGACCACTACGTGATTAAATCAAAAATAGTATTTCCGTATAAACATCAAAAACGTCAAAACAATGATTCACCAGAGGACATAGACCAAATAATTACTAACCAGTACAACATAGATAGCTCGACCAAAAATCTATGAAATAACAGAACGGAAATATGTCAATGAAGTATATGAAAACATAATAGATAGCCTTCGGAAAGAAGCCGAGGAAGCTATTGGTCTGAAAACTTGTAGAACTATGGTGGAGTAATGAAATAGAAGCACTGATCACCCAAAAGAAACAACGATACCAGAAATGGCTTAGTAATAAAACTCAAGAAAATCAAAATTACTACTTGGAATTAAAGAGGGCAGATTAGATTAGATTTTAACGGGGTTACAGTGCACTGAAACCGAAGGTTTATTATGTACCCCCTTTCAGAGCTGTTCTCGCTTCTACTACAGCTCGCCTTCCAGTTCCAAGGTTCTAATGAACTCTAGTATTTGGAACGGCTTCAACGAGGTAATGTCCTCACTCCTACAAGTTTATTGTCCGAGGCATTACTTGCGTTGGCTTGCAATGGCGAGGCATTCCAGAACTAGGTAATCCAGAGTTTCATCCTCCTCCCCACAGAATCTACACTCGTCAATCTCTGCTAGACCTATTCTCATTAAGTGCTTCCTAAGGTGGCAGTGTCCTGTAAGAAAGCCCGTGAGAAGATGTAGCTTATCTTTACTGAGGTTCAAATATTTTTTGGATTTAGCAGTGTCAACGTTCCACAGGAACTTTTTGGAATGTTCCAACCCGGGAAAGCACCGCCAGAGTGCTTCTCTCTCGGTTTCCTCTTTCCTCTGAAACTCTTAATTGTATGAGTATTTTGCTACACCACAGAAAGGCTCCGGGCCAATAAAGGGCATTTGTGCTCCTTTCTTGGCAAGTGTATTGGCCTCTTCATTTCCCATAATTCCCGAGTGGCCAGGAACCCAGACAAAAGAGACCCTGTTATTTTTGCCCAATTCATCAAGATTTCTTCGGCACTCCCATGCCAACTTTGAGTCAATGACATGGGAGTTCAATGCTTTGATAGCTGCTTGACTATTAGAATGGATCGATATGTCACATTTCTGGTAGTTTCTTTCTAGGTTCATTTCCACGCATATTTCGATCGCAAGTATTTCTGCCTGAAAGACTCTCGGGAAGGAGCCTAACGATAATGAGTATCTGGTGCCAGGCCCAAATACTCCAGCGCCTGCTCCAATGGTGGTTTTTGAACCATCCGTATACCATCTAATGGTGTTTTCTTTGAGAGTTTGGGTGGTGTATTCCCTTTCTCAGTATCGTTGTGAAATTCTTTTCGATGCTTACTTTCCTGATCATTTCATCACTGGGAAGATTCACTGATGAGATGTATCTTGTCTTCTATTCTAAGAATTGCCTCTTGGGCAGATCTTTCTATCCTCTGATGTAGAAGTGTGAGATCTGTAATGATCTCAAGTGCCCTAGTTGGACATGTTCTCATAACTCCAGTGATGCACACACAGGCAAGCATTTGAACTTTGTCGAGGGTCTTCCTCGTACTGTACTGACTTGCTTTTGTGTGCCAAACTATTGCCCCATACGTAATTGCTGGTCTCACAATCTTGGCGTACATCCATCGCAGTATTTTTGGGTTACAGCCCCACCTGTTACCAGCTAGATTTCTACAGGCCATCAAAGCTCTTATTGCTTTACTAGCAGTTATTTCAACATGCTTATTCCACAGAAGCTTACTACCCTAGATATTTAACCTCTGATTTCCATTCTATGATTTCCCCGTTCAAGGATATGGGTTTCATGGCTGGAAGTGTTCTTTTCCGGATAAATGGAATTACTATGGTCTTGCTTGGGTTAATGTTTAGCCCCACTGACAAGCACCATTGCTCAATGATTATGAGGCCCTTTTGTAATAAATCACACAAGGTGCTCTCGAACTTGCCTCTGACTATTAAAACTATGTCATCGGTGTAGCCCATACACTTGAAGCAAAGCTCCGTTAGTATGTAGAGCAACTCATCTACTACGAGGCTCCATAGAAGGAGATATATCACTCCCCCTTGAGGTGTCCCCCGAGTGGCTTTAACTGAGGTGGTTTGATTCCCCACCTGTGTCTCAGCTATCCTCGTTGTCAACAACTCATACATCCATTTTACATTGGTTTCATTCACTCCTCGTCTTTTTAGTGCTTCTTTGACAGACACATGAGTTGTGTTGTCAAAGGCCTCTGATATATCCAGGAATGCGCCCATTGCGATTTCTTTGTTGTTCAGAGTTCTCTGGATGACTTCGGTCAGCTGATACAGAGCCGTCGCAATTGATCGACCCGCTCTGCAGGCAGACATTTATGAAGTGATATATTCTCCAGATTCTCTGTTCTTATGTAGTTATCCACTACTTTCTCCATCGATTTGAGTAGAAACGATGTTAGACAGATGGGTCTAAAAGATCGGGGATCAGTCCCATATTTTTTCCCTATTTTTGGTATGAAGATTACCCTTGCCCTTCTCCATTTTCAGGTATTAGACCTACTGCTAGACTGCTTCTTGTAATATTCAGCAGGTGAGGAAGAATCTCCTCTATCCCTTGCTGTAGGAGTGCTGGAAATATTCCATCCACTCCTGGTGATTTATATGGTTGAAAGGTACTTTTTGCCATTCCAACCGTTGTCTGGTAAATATTTTCTTAGCAATGTCCCAATCTTCCTTGCGGGATTTTTTGGTGTAGTTCAATGCTATTTCGGTGCTTGTTGCTGGTTCACTACCTGGGAAGTGGGTTCTAAGAAGAAGAATCGATTGTTCCTCTTTACCTTCTGTGTATGATCCATCTGGCTTTTTCATCGACATTGTGGGGTTAGTTCCCCATTTGCCATGACCTTTTGTAGTCTGGCCGCGGTGTGAGTGGAAGTGATCTTTTCGCAAAAGGCTTGAAAATTAAGCCTTTTCGCATTCCTAATCTATTTATTGTACTGAGTAAGTTTCTCAGTGTACCCCTGCCAATTAACGTCACGTTTGGCTCTATCAAAGAGCCGACGGACCTCTTTTCTGAGGTTTGACAGGTTCTCATTCCACCAAGGAGCATCCTTTTCTGAACGAGCTTTTAAGAGTGGGCAACTGGAATGAAAAGCTTCCATTATTACCTCACTGATCTGTTCGACTTTTTGTTCCAGGTCGTAGTGCGGGTGATTTACCCCATTCACTTCGACGTGTTCCAAATTGTCCTTCAGATTGGTCTTGTAAAGAGACCAATCAGTATTTCTAGTATTTCGGATTGTAGGAATCGAGGTGGTATTTCCCTCTATCCTAAATTCCCAATTTTTTACATTTTTCCTAGCAGCAACATTAACAATTGTTACGTCCAGGACCTCTTCTCTTGCTCTCGTGACAAAAGGGGGGTTGACCCCACGTTTAAGGTCTCAAGTATATTTGATAAGAGATATTCTAATAAACACTCACCTTTTGTGTTGTTATTGGTGCTTCCCCACATTGTATTGTGTGCGTTAGCATCACAACCAATTATAATTGGCAGCCGTCTGCTATTGCAGTGTCTCACTAGCTCTTGTACCTCCTCTGGCGGTGTCATCGGCCCGTCTCCAGTGAAGTAGGCAGAGGCAATGACGATGTCTCGGTCGATAACCCCAATGTTGTGGTGAACCGGGTACAAGGTCCCGTGACACGTATTCTGAAACACAAATATATTTTATGTTATTTCTTATGATTATACAGGCAGGCGGAGATACTTGCCTTTGATCATCAATCAATTTAGAATCCTTACATGCCAAACCTTAAATTTGGCCTTCTTTGTTGATCCATGGTTCTTGGATCAGTACAATATCCAGATGTAGTCTAGCGAACAACCTTGCAATCACGGCTGCAGCTCCCTCCGCGTGATGCAGGTTAATCTGAGCTACATTCGTGAACGTGAAGGTGAATTATTATGGATGAGAGAGGCCGAGTTACTCAGTCTCTATTCATCCCCCTCCTTTCTCTCTCCCTGACCCTCCGCAACCACCATGGCAGTATCTCCCTCGGGAATTGAGCAGGTTTCTTGATCTCGAGTCAGACTCTCGACCCCCAGGCTGCTCTGCCCAGTTTCCCGGGATGCAGAGGCAGTCTCCGAATTCCCAGTCATCCCAGCAGAGCCGGAGAAGATCTCGGGCTGACCCAAGGTCAAGCTTTCGCCTTTTTCTCCCTTTCGAGAGGTTCCGGATGTGGAGGGTATCTCCATGTCCTTTGGATCCTCCGCGGGATTCTTCTTTTTTTCCCAGCCCCGAGACAGGGATACGCGCAAACCGGAAGTTTACCGGGTAACCTCCTGCCTTCAGAGCCTCCCCAGATTGGTGATCGATCCCAATCGTGAGGATAGTTCCCTGTTCCTCTTTTTCAAAGTTCAGGATCTTCCAAGCCCCAGTAGTGAGGTTGGAGTTCTGAACCTCGACAAATTGGAGGATCTTCTCCAGTTTCATGTCTTGGCTTCTTGGGAAGAACACCGTTATGGTGACCGGCTTTGGGATGTCGTCTTCACTTCGAGCCTTCTCAAGAGTTTAATTTCGGCGCTGACCTCATTACCCAGTCTGCCGATTCTTGTGACCCCCCAGTCCACCAGTATAATTCCACAACGGAAGTGGATTCCGTTCTCTTTGCTCTGACGCAGCTCTTCAACCAGAGTGTCTTCCACGGTGGAGAGCTGCTCTGCTTTCAGGATGACCCCTGGATAATCCTTGGACATTATTCCCACCCTAAAAGCCTTCTCTGTTTTGACAGCTGCTGCGTAACCAGTGGCTTGCCTGGTTACCGTTGCAGCTGTTTTTGGTTTCTTGATTAGAGGCCGCAGTGGAGGAGTGATATGCTCCGGGCCTTTTTTAAGCTTTGTCTTCCCCGTTGGTGGTCCCTTCGGGAGGGTTCGGCGCTGGATTACCTGCTTCCTGGCCTCTTCAGGGGATATTCCCTGATTGAGGAGCAGGTATTTCCGCACCCCTGCTCCACTGAGGCATTTTCTTAGTGGGTGGTCTATGCCGCCGGGTTCTCCCGGTTTTGGGAGGTCGAACGGCATACGACCTTTGTGCCGTTTGGCCTTTTTCTCTCTGTGAGTTGCCCGGATGAAGAGGTGGAGGTTTTCTCCACTACTTTTCCGGCGAAAGTCTTGCTTTTTCTTTCTCTTTCCATAAGTGGTCCCGCGAGAAACTAGGGTCATTATGGTCCACCGCTGCAGAGCCCCGCATGCAAAGGTAAGTGGTTCAATACAATGGAGTTCCCCCTGGTGTCCAAGGTCGAAACCAGTAAGGACTATTATTCTATATAGCCACGCATTCTTCAGCCTGGTTTCCCACCTTAGCTTTAGATTTTTAATGAGGTTGTCTCCTCTTGGTCCCGGTAGTAAAGCCAAGACCCCCCCTCCCACTGGTCCGCGAGACTTGACCACAGACAGCCAGGATACATTGGTATAACATGTGATTTCGAGGTAAGCTCGAAATTTCACCCGGCATCGTAACCCTGTGTGTAATCCCTTAGCCACGATACTACAGCTGGGACAAGTAAAGATGGTCCGAGGCAGGGTATTCGAGGGCTGCCAGTTGAGTTTTTAGACACAACGAGCCCCAGGTATTTCCCCGCAGACATCCTCCTCATATAAAATCATCTCAGAGGCCCTTATCCTATCCGCCACCTGGAGACGCACCGGGTTGGTACTTCACCCCCTCCACATCAATAAATATCCGGACGATCTACGTACATATCTAGTGATGTGGACCCGGTAAAGAGGGCAACAAGACGAGAGATTTCAGCAGCCAAAAGACAAATGTGCGTCAGAAAGTGCATCGAAAGTAACTCATACCTAGGAGGGGCCAGATGCTCAGAAACTTGAAAGTTTGTTAAAAAAATCAGGTGCGAGGAGAGAAACAGCGCACATATCCAACTTATACCAACAAAAATATGGGTAGACTTCTGACATGAAAACAGGGACAAATACAAAACCATGTTACCAACAGAAGTAATAATTGAAGGCAAAAAGATTATCATCCAGACCAATACACTTGAAAAGCGGTAGGCGGTCTAAAAAATGGAAGTGTCCCGGGTCCAGAAGGAATTCCAACTGAACTGATCAAGTGTGGTACAAAAAAATTATTTGAAGGATTGACATGGTGCTTTAAAAAATTCATAAATAGGACAGATATACTAGAACAATGGAAAGAGGCCTACATTTCATCTAGGTTTTCATAAAAAAGGCAATAAATTGGATTGCACAAACTATAAAGGAATATCAGTGACCAGCAGCTTAAGCCGACTATATGGAAGAATAACACGAGAAAGAGGAACAAGCTGGTTTTATGTCTGAAAGAACTTGCAATGATAACGTTTTCTATTTGAAACAAATAATAGAAAAAAGCTCTAGCACCAACCAAGAAACACATCTTATGTTTATTGATCTCCACAAAGCAGTACCCATGAAGAATCTCTGGAAAGTGTTGCAAGAACTAAACATCAATCACATATTAATAAAGGCTCTTCAAAACTTATATAATGGATCTACATCAAGAATAAAAACTGGTAACAGATTGTCACAGAAGTTTGTTGTTAATAAGGGTCTACGACAGGGCTGTTGCATTGCACCAACACTGTTTAAAATGTACATAGCAAAGGCTCTAAATCGGTGGAAAAGGAAATGCAGAGGGATGGGTATTGACTTGGGAGACATCTGTCTGTATACACTACAGTTTGCCGATGACCAAGTTATTATTGTTAACGATAAGAATGATCTAGAATATATGGCCAGGAAGAATATAAAGAGTAGGGCTTGGAATTGAATACATAAAAAGCCAAGTACCTTCCAGTAGGGGCAGAAATCTCAAATATCCAACTTGACAGAGAATAAATCACATCCTTCAATAATTGAATTTGACACTACCGGACGGGATGACAGAGAAATTTAAAACCGAATAACTCAGGCCATAAGATTGATTGGATGTTAACTCTCGCCCTCCAATGACAATTTCCGAAAAAAATATATGGCAGCGGTATCCGCTTCTTATGCACTATTATGTACCATCAACAAAAACAAAATATTCCGTTCTCCCAAATATAAAAAGTATATTTCTTCCCCAAAAAATTGGAAAATTGCCAGAATTATGGCAAATCATAGTGGAAAAGAGCTCGTAAAGTTATCTAGAGGTCAGAAAATGTCTGTTCATCGGTCATTTGAAAAAATATCCATTTTTTTTGTTAAGTGACTAGTTATCGTATGCTAGCATGAAAAATGTTTAATTCACGCGTAACGTGACCTTTCGGACTGCTTCGCCTAATCTTGCAAATCATTCATCTCTCTTAAAGTAATTCAATTGAACTTTCTACAAATATCCGAACAAAATTTAAATCGCATGGTGGGATGATCTCATGTTGTATGTGCTTATATGTATATGTACCTATATTCTCGCAGTTCGTATGGGTTACTTTAAATAATTAGTGGAATCAAACACAAACAGGCAAACTTCTTTATAGACTAATTAATATCGTTGTGACAAAACTTTTTGTTATAAAAATCGATAACTACATACTGCGGAAATAATACAAAAACAACTGACAATTAACTGTCAGTCAAAATATCATCTCATAGAAAACCAACATTATTACTTTGTCTACTTATCCTTATTAAAATATAATTTGTCTGACAGCGCCATATCTATGAAGTATTGGAGAAGTACCATTTCTACAACAGTTCCCAATGACGCCGTACATGAAGTTGCCAATGAGGGGAATAAACAAACAACTTACTAAACAAAAGAAACAGTTATAACATTTTTATTGAAATAAATTCTCCAAAAATCGGGAACATTTTGAAATAATATCATGTATTTACTACAAGTTAATCTATATTAGTAGGAGGGTAAATTTCTGATCCGATAGTTCGAAAATAATTTAGCGATCAGGTAAAATTTTGCAGTCCGCGAAGTCAGCGGGTGGTATGTAAAATTTCTTAATTTTAGAGAGCTTCACGTTCTGTTAACGAGCATAAAGAAGGGCAACCCCGGTGAAATGGTGTTTAAGAAATTTTACACGTTTGCTAATGGACTCTAAAGTTTTTACGCATAATAAAGGCCACGACTTGGTTCTCATAAACTAAAGCACAGAATATAGCAAACTCTTTAGACTCTACATGTTATTTAACAACATTCTACAAAACTTTAATTTTTACGGATTGAACTACATTCACTTGAAAAATAGGATCTTTTAAATTTTACATTTGCAACCTTGTGGAAAATATATAACAGGTAGTGACTTAACTTGATATGCGACAAAATTTAAATGCTATATAGAATTATTTGTATTCTTACTTCTTGATACGTTGAACATTTTCCGCTTTTTTGATGACTAACTATCATTATACATTTCTCGCACATTGTTGGGCCTATATGTGAAGGCAACGAAGTGACCAAGAGCTAAATCGGGTCCTATATATGCAACACAACCCCTCAAAATGTATTGAACGTCACCCACGGGAATCTTTTTTGGTATTTCCTCCAATTTGCACTTAACCTCACACATTTGAGTGCTTGTTCATATCAGTTCCACAAAAAGAAAACTGGATTTAAGTAGAAACTTTTTCGAAAGTACCCTCCGTCCCCCTCATTATAACGACATTGGAAAAAATAGCTCGGCTTAAAATTTATTACTTGATATGAGCGTCTAAATTATAAATGTTTTGCAATTCCACGTCTAAAACTGGAGCAAGTTCAATCTTATCATATGCACATTCGTAACAGTTATAGTCCTGACTAAAAGTCCACAATTTTATTCAAAAGATTGACATTTGAATTTGTACACAACTGAGATAATATCTTTTGGGTTTTTATCATACAGCGTGTCCACGGATGGGGTATCCTATAGGTGAAAAATGTTTAAAACGTTGACTGCCATGAGGCACGGGGTGTGTGCCTCCACTAAACGTTAGGTTTGTGCACTGATTTACATATGTTGTGCCACAAGTACTGATATCCTTTAATTTAGTGAGGCGCCGCGTATTGCTCTCAAAAGCCTATAATTCCTATGAAAACTAATTGGGCATGGCACAGTAGGCAAGACGTGAGAAAAAGCCCTTGAAAATTATTTTTAGTTTGGATTTTTTCGTCATAATTGTGTATTGTGGGTTGAAATTTTAAGCACAAAGCCGCAGACTCTTTATTATTGGATGTTATGGGTATAATATAAACTAAAAGAACAGTTTGTAATAAAATAAGGTAATTTACTGAAATAATAGATTTATTTTAGAAAAAAAATTCATGAAAATAAAGCTAGTTCACACAAAAACGAGGTCTAAACGAAAATTTACATTCTGTTATAATGTAGAATCATGTTATCATGCAACATAACTTTTATGAGAGTGAACGAAGCAATCGACACAATATGCTTTCTTGCAAGTAGGGCAAGACCAAGCGTTTTATTTTGAGCTACTTTTCGTACAAACTCTGCACTAAATTTCTCGTAACATACTGTGCAACGCAACCCCTTCCCAGTTTGCTCTAGTTCGTATCGCTTAGCTTGCAAATTTGGTTGAGCTTCGGGCTCCTGAATAGATACGTGTTTTTGGACAATATGTTTCAAAATATCTTTTTTGAATTCCGAGATGCTTTCGTTGTCTTCTGTCAGTTCTGAATACACCACATGGGCGTTTACCAGGGTAGTTCCCAAAATCATTTCGACTGCCAGTTTCCGGGCAAAACAAAATTTGGCACAGGTGGATCAAATTTTTTCTTCTCAAGGCGGTAGCCAACGTGTTAAATATTAGTGTTAGTGAAAAATGTCATTCTTGATCAAAAGCTTTGCTTGCTCTGAAACCCCATAAAATGAAATACAATTCAAGTTTTTCAAAACCCGTCTCATTTTATAGCCAGTTTTATGAAAAACGTATGAATTTTTGTACGAATATTATGTATTGTAACGATGTTACTATTTTTCGTTCCCGATGTCCCACTGTATATATTTTAGTTTCTCATTTTATTGGTATTATTATTAAGTTATGTTATTATTAAGTTATACACCACTCTTTCATGACAAGCTATAAATTTATTTACTAGTAATAATTTTAAAATATGTGTATTACCTTTGATACATCCGGTATATTGAATATATATTGCTTACTGTACCGTTCGCACAAATCAGTCCGCGCCGTTCTTAATATTGTTAAGTAGAGGACCTCCTGAGTAGGGTCGAGAGAAGAATGAATAAAACCGGCAAACGGGACGGAATAGCTCTCTTTGCTCTCTTTTGCTCTTTGCTGTTTGCTTTTTGCTTTTACACTTGTTTTCTGTGCTCTCCGCCGTTTAACGCCGTCTTCGAAATTACAACTGATTTTCGCCAACGAGATAAGCGAATTTAGAAATTATTTTATAAATAATTCTTTTTGTGTTAAACTCATTTTGCTCCTAGCGTCTTTCGTAGTTGTATTAATAGATTTTATTTTGCTTACTGTTTGTTTGATTTGAGTAATTTTCCGTGTATTTGTGTACAATTCCAAAGTAAGAATTTGATCTGTTGGTTTTATTTAAGGGAAGGGAAATACCGTTGGGAAACCTTCAAGCATCCTCGCTGCAAAGCAGGTAGATTCTTGGGGGATTTTCAAAGTATTTCGGGAATTGCTCAATCTAGTACCATAGGCATTGGTAGCGTGACTCTAACTATTTGATAATAGGCAACTTGGAGGAGCCTCGTCTGTGTTCGCTGCCATAGCAGGTGCATCCTTCGAGGGTTTTCCAAGACGCGAAACGAAATAATCTCGTGAGCGTTCGCTGCCATAGCAGGTTCGCCAGGGAGAGGTTTTTGGATCCTGCCGGCTAACTGTTTTTTTAAGCGATTGATTTGGCACCAATGGCCGGGGTAATATCCGTACAAAAACCGAGGGCAATTTATTAGTTACCGCCGTCCTATTCTAAGCCATACACAAATACTAAGAAACGCTCCCGTAAAACACGGCTAGTGCCTTAATAACGCTTTTTCTGTGTAATTTTCACCGTACTGCTAGTAAATTTTCACTGATTTTCACCGGCAATCGCCGAAAACTATTAAATATTTGCACGTTAGGTTTGTGATTGTAAAATATTTATTGTGTGGTAAAGTGCTTTGGTTTGAGTAATAATCTAATTAGATATCGTAAATACTGAGGGGTTTTAATCAACATTTAGTTATTTTAAATATATAGCTCCTTGGGTCGTTTTATTTTCCTTTTCCCAAATTATTTCGAAGTCGAATTAAATTTTATAATTTTATCAAGCACCGGTAGTTTCATTTTCCGATAGTGGTAAACAATTAAAGCCCGTTTCCCACTTCGCACGGCATAGAGGTCAAGAACAACAGACCCCTAGAATTACTTAACCTCCATCTGTTGCTACCCTGGTAACTCTTGACGCTACATTTTCGAGAGTTCGGTGGAGTAAATCATCCCAAAAATCTGGCGCCCGAGAAAATTTGGTAGATAGTAAAGCCGCGGGTGTCATAGTGACGTCCGCTATATTTTAGAGGAAGAAAGAGTACGTCACAGTAGTAATCTAGTGAGTGACGTTTACGATGTACCAAGTAACTGTCAACTTTTATAAATAATTTTCAAATTGTCATTCTTTAAGAAATATTTGATAACAATGTTAACTATTCAGAAGAATTATAATCACTATCAAAAATAACAATACAAAATAATAATGTAACAAACACTAAGTAAACAAAAACCATTTATTCAATATATCCTCCCCCAGCTTCAAAACATCTCCCAATTCTCTTTCTAAATTCTTTGTAAGTATTTCGCAGCATTTCTGGGGTAATTTCGTTAACGGCATGAATGATAACTTGTTTCAAGTCTTCAATATTATTGTTACGAAACAGCACACTGGTATAGTCCCTAAATACGACTCTGTCTAAGCCAGGTATGAAAGTTAAAATTATGGCGGACGCGCAGGGATTCTTTACGATAGTGACTATCTTATCTAAACATTGTTTTTGTGACCAGTCTTATCCAGAAAATGTGAGAGCCAATTGTTTTTATGTGTGTAAGCCGCAATCTAGAATTCTCTAGTAAAAAAGGCACTAATATATATAAAGGACCGATCAGTGGATATGGGGAGTTGATAAAGTGATCTCGACAAATAAACAGTAAATAAGTGAATATAAATTGGCAAAGTGTTAATATAAATTGATAATTAAGTTTGTGTGCATTTAAATTAAATTTAAGTGATTAGTTAAGTATATATAAATTAAGTGTTAGAGTAGTTTAGTGTTTAAATAAATTAGTGAGTAGCCATAACGCGTGTTTAAAGTTTATCCCACCCGTTTACTGTTTAAATAAATTAGAAAAACATTACATTATGGTTTAAATTATTTGCGTAAACTTTTTGTTTTAAGTAGCCCCATAAAAAAAATCTAAAATAGTTAAATCGGGGGATCGGGGCGGAAAAAATATCGGTCCATAACGTCCCATTCATCGCCCAGAAAAAAATATTCATCCAGCCATCCTCTAATTAGCAAAGTCGAATGTGACGAACATCCATCATGTTGAGAGTACATTTTACGCCTTCACTCCAAGGGAATATGTTTTAATTCAGGTACTAAGAAGTTGTCCAGCAAATAAAAATATACCTCCTGATTTAAAGAATCTTCCAGAAAATACGGTCCGATTATTCGATCTGGTAAAACCGCACACCAAACATTAACCTTTTTAGCAAATTTACTATTACAGTACGAGTAGCTCGGGTTTTCATTAGCCAAATATCAACAATTTTGGGAAGAAACGACTCCGTTTGTCGTAAACGTTGCTTCATCAGAAAACAAAATATTGTGAAAGAATCTGTCATGCATACGTTTTTCACCAATCAACGCAAAAAATTCTAACCTTGTGTCATAATCATAATCTTGTAAGGTATGAATAAATTACGGTTTGAATAGATGAATTTTGTTTTGCTTAAATATTTTCTGTAAGTGACTCTTGCCAAAACCAACCCACACTGCTCTTTTTTGTAGACTCAACTTGGGATTTTCCCTTAATGAATGATTTATAGGGTAAGTCAAGTGAGAGAGCGTTGGAGAGAGAATTTTCTACTTGATTTATGGGGTAAGTTAAGTGAGAGAGCGTTAAAGAGAAAAATTTCTATTTGATTTATGGGGTAAGTCAAGTGAGAGAACGTTGGAGAGAAAATTTTCTACTTCATTTATAGGGTAAGTCAAGTGAGAGAGCGTTGGAGAGAGAGAGAGAGAGATTTTTCTATTTGATTTATGGGGTAAGTCAAGTGAGAGAGCGTTAGAGAGAAAATTTTCTACTTTATTTATAGGGTAAGTAAAGTGAGAGAGCGTTAGAGAGAGAGTTTACTATTTGATTTATGGGGTAAGTCAAGTGAGAGAGCGTTAGAGACAGGATTTTCTACTTGATTTATGGGGTAAATAAGTCAAGTGAGAGAGCGTTAGAGAGAAAATTTTCTACTTGATTTATAGGGTAAGTCAAGTGAGAGACCTAGTGCACTAGTTGCATCATCCTCCTCAACGTACCCCTTTTTCAATTTCTTTTTGTCTTGAACACATCCTGTCTCATCAAACTTCTTTATTAATTTTTTTAATCCACACCGCGTAATGGGTACATCAGGATATGTTTCGTGAAATTTTGCAATTTCATAATGGTACGAAACTCCCCCAATACCATAACACTTAATAAGATATACTCTTTATTGAATAGTTAACATTGTTGTCAAATATTCATTAAACAACGACAATTTGAAAATTATTTATAAAAGTTAACATTACTTGGTACATTGTAAACGTCACTCACTTGATTAATACATTATTTTCGAACTTAGTGCAAAAATTCATACGGTTTTCATAAAACTGGCTATAAAATGAGATGGGTTTTGAAAAACTTGGATTTTATTTCTTTTTATGGGATTTCAGAACAAGCAAAACTTTTTATCAAGAATGACATTTTTCAATAAAACTAACATTTAAACATTTTTCACCTATAGGATACCCCATCCGTGGACAGGCTGTATACAAAAACTTTATAACATAGCTCATCTCGAAATATATACTCTAAAACATCTCGTTCATAATAGTAACTACATACGAGTACAATTGCTGCCAGTTCGCTTTTATTTATGGCAAATGAGGTTAACAAATCTTTAAAAGATTGACTATCGCAGATACCGCTGGCGAGTACTTCAACTACCCAATCAAATCCACAAGTGTTGGATAGTGTAACATAGCTGCTATTGGTTTTTATAGGTTTGAGGCCTTCATCTAGGTTGCCATTTCGCAATAGTCCAACCAGCTAGCAATTTTTTGTTCGAAAAGTCGGTCGATAAAAACTCTGCTACTGGTTCCAAGTAGCTCGTCCTTTTTCTGTTCTTGATGCCATATTTTTCCGATTTTCAATCTGATTTTGCTCCATATATTTTTTTTCTGAAATTGTCATTGGGGTAGGGGGTCAACTTTACTTTAAAGAATGAGCTTTAACTAACTAGGATATAATGAGGTTTAAATAACTAGGTGGAGGGGTGATTCTGTTGGTGGTGCATAATAGTGCATAAGAAGTAGATGCTGAAATTGTCATTCAGTCCGAAAGCCACTGCCACATTGTATTTACAAATGTGGTGGGTTAAATTACTAATTTCTATGTTCTGAATTTGTACAAAAAACATTTGTTTTAGATATTAAAATATAAAAAAAATATCGATTTGATAATTTTAAAAAATAAGGAAATTCCTGTTTCAACTTTAAACAGCCAGTTTTGTTTCATGTATGGCTATCTTTATACTTAATGCTAATGCGTAGAAAAATTTATGGAAAAACGACAGCTATGAGAAGAGCAGACTAAAATTTCGAAATACTCTAAACTCTAAACAGTTTCACAAATCACCTACTTTATAGATGTTTCACGCAGATGGATCAAGGTCAAGCTATTTTATTAGTATGTGTTTCAGACAAGCGGATGGAAGCACCATTGAATTTTAGTAGTATTGTAAAATTTCCTGTTTTATCCACTCACCGCTGCCAAATGTCAATAATTTTTATTTATAATCACAAATCGAGATGATTTGTATTTACAACTGTGTTATAACGCTTTATGGTTTTATTTTTCCTATTTTATCAGTTTTCGATTTCAAATGATATAAAGTCAGTTTGAGTGATAAATAATAGTGTGTGTCAGGTTTTATGATGCCACGTTATATGCCTAATTGCACATCAACATCTAAACATCTAATATTAGACATATATTTCCAAGTCCAAATAAAGACTCAGAAAAATTCAAGGCAATGCAATAAACTGTGATGAATTGAAGACAATGGAGCCGTTAGCTGTATATCAAGTAAAGAGAATATGCCATAAACATTTTGAAGTGAAGTGGTCCAATAGATTGTATTCAACTGCTAGTCCATCCTTATTTTTACCTGGTAAGAGAAAAATGTAGTGAACAAATATTAATAAACATGTGATTTCTTGAAAAAATGTCAGACCTACATTATATATCACTGGTAAAATTTTTTAAGCTGCAGTTATGTCACTTGAAAATACACATACTCCTGAGCCTTTTTGTTATTGCCTTGCAGTGGTATGTATTTCTATTATAAAATTAAAACAAAAAGCAGTAAGTTTATATTATAAACTTTATAACTTTGTAACATGGCTACACATTCATAAATTTATTTTATGTTTTATATCTACAGTTTACAATATTCTTGTTTCATGATATGTCTCTGATTTATTTTAATGCAATTGTAGCTTGTTGCAGTAACAATAGTAGCTAAACTTTCATAATTTTACTGTTGATAATATTTTGTTGTATCTACATGTACTTTCTACATTGTCCCTATTTTGTGAATATACTTTTTTCAATAAATGTTTTAATAAATTATGTTTCTTAATTTATACCTTCTGTAAACAGTCAATTGCCAAAAAACTGTTAATTTCTTTAAATATTGCTCAGTAAATGACTTGATTTTTTTAAAAATCTAATATATTTATCTACAATGATAAATTGTTTGGCAATTATATTGGAATTTACAAGATATTAGCGACGTTAATGATTGGCAAACAATTGAGTGTGCACAATAGAGTAGACTTTTTAGTATAACATGTCATTTACTTACAATAAACAAGGATCTTCAAACCAACAGTAAAGATAATCGCAATTTAAATTTAGCGCCCATTCTTCTTTCCCTAGTAGCGGCTTAAGGAACAATTCACCCACTACTTAATTGTGTTTCAGTTCTATAGGTGGCGCTAGTTTTTGTCATTTCAAGAAAGCATTCTCGTGAACTATCTATAGAGTAGGTGATTTGTGAACAGTTTACACACTCTAAATATTGTTGGACAAGGGTGGGCGAGCCCTGATGATCATTTTGGGGTAAGAGAAAAAGCATTAAAATTGGTATGCGCTATACTTCCGGCAGTGTTTGTGTTTGACATTGAAATGTGTAAAATAAAAAAAGGTTTCTGTGATAACAAAGAAATTGTACCTTTCAAATAGGGCATGCCAGAGGTTTTCGGCTGAGAAAAAATGATTGGCCGGATTTTTGCTGAATGGAAATTTCCCATCAAATAACTAAGATTGATCGAAATCCGCGAAAAATGTTCATTTTTAAATCTGGGACCACGGGGCTTACAAGATTGGTGGCTCGTCGCCTATTAAATCCAAACTATGGGACCGTAGACAGAAATCAACAAAATACTTTACAAACATTTTCTGAGTTTACCTAATGGCACTTTTTGAATAAATTCGATGTAACTACAACACAATATATATCGAAATGAAACTGATGAAGGCTTATTTGTTAGTAAAGTATATGTATATAAGATAAACAAATACTAACCTTTCCCTTGTTTCTTTCCTTTTGGCTTTCCTTTTCCCTTGGTGATTTCTGGACAAAATAGTAATTTCACTTTATCAAAATAAGCAAATGCAATACTATCTCTTTTTTGTGCATACGTTACAGCCGTTTGATAAATTGTTCTTAATGTATCTTTTATCTCTTGTAATGTTCCGTTGAAGTTTTCGTCGGTGGTTTCTAATAAGAAATCGTTAACAATTTTATGTATGGATTGGTCTTCTAATTCAAATTTAGCCAACGTTTCTCTGAATATAACTTCTTCGCTAGGAACTTGCGTAATCAAACCGTTGAAGTAGTCGTTTATAAATACTAGGGTGTCCACATGTCTGTCTAGTTCTAATTGAAAACCATTGATATAAATGTTCACCAATTCCATCAGCTGCCTTGGAACCCAGCTTTGGTAAATCAAAGAGTGCCTTTCTTGTTCTCCAGCTATCAACTTTTTGTCACACAATTCAAACAATTTATTTCTGAGTTCATTTATCCTACAATGAATTTATTCAATATTACTAAATTATTAGCACAAGTGGTGGATTAGTGTAGACTTAATATAATGTTACGAAACAGCACACTGGTATAGTCCTTGAATCCGACTCTGTCTAAGCCATGTATGAACGTCAAAATTATGACGGATGCGCAGGGATTTCTTAGAATTGTTTACGATTGAGACTATCTTATCTAGACATCGTTTTTGTGAGCAGTCTTATCTAGAAAATGTCAGAGCCAATTGTTTTTGTGTAAGCCGCAATCTAGAATTATCTATTAAAAAAGGCACTCATATACAAAGGACCGACCATGGAGAGTTAGTTTAGTTGATAAAGTGATCTTGACAAATAAACAAGAATACACCGAAATAGCGAACAGTGAAGGGTTGATATAAATTAATAATTAAGTTTGTGTGTATATAAATTAAATGTAAGTGAATAGTAAGAATAGTTAAGTGCATATAAATTAAGTGTTAGTGAGTAGTTTAGCGTTTAAATAAAATCGTAAGTAGCCATACCGTGTGTTTAAAGTTTATCCCACCCGTTTACTGTTTAAATAAATAAGAAAAAACATTACATTGGTGTCAGAAGTGGGATATTATAAATAAATTGCTACATAAAAATGGCCAAGAGACTATGTGACTTGAAAGTGGCTGAGTTAAGAGCAGAATTGGAAGATCGTAACATCCGGTAAGAAAAGTGAATTAGTAGAAAGACTTAAAGTGGCACTGGAAAATGACGGCTTTGATCCAGACACAGTTTTATTTAATGACGAAGCTTCCACCTTAATCTCGTCTATTTCTGCTAATATTTCTGCTAACATGGACGAGAAGATTTCTGTCATGGAAGAGAACATGGACGAGAAGATTTCTGCTATGAAGAACCACATTTCTGCTAATATTTCTGCTAACATGGACGAGAAGATTTCTGCTGTGAAAAACGATATTTCTGCAATGAAGAACGACATTTCTGCTAATATTGACGACAAGATTTCTGCTTTGAAGAACGATATATCTGCCTATATCTTATTAATGAAAAAGGACATTGTCGCTGACGTTGAAAATGAAATTTCTTCTCTAAAATCTGAAATCGAGAATAAAATGTCAACGATGGACGAGAATATCGAGAATAAGATGACGATGGACGAGAAAATCAAGGAGTTAGAAAAAAAGATGATAGATATAAGAACTCAAAACACGCCAGCGGAATAAAAGACCGAGCAAACAAAACCTTGCAAGCCAGAAACACACCCTAAGTTAGAAGACATTGATAGTTTTACCCGAGTCAAGGCCCCAACGTTCGATGGAAAATGTCGTGGACCAATTATGTGAAACAATTTGAAGCAGCCGCTAGAGTGAATAATTGGTCCGATAGAGAGAATGCAGTGAACTTAACTATCGCGCTTCGGGGAGATGATTTAGACGTACTACAGACGATGCCACTTGAAGAAACGGATGACTTCGAGCAGCTGTAGAAGAGGTTAGACATGCGATATGGCCACGAACATCTAGACAACTTGTACCAATCCCAGCTGAAGAACATGATGGAATGTCTGGGCATCCATGCCGTCATTGATGGCTTACGTGACTCCGATATGCAGAGGACGCTTCGTTTAGCCCATCCGAAAACATTAGTCGACGCATTGACAGCTTCGCTTGAATATGAAGCAGCAACGAAGGCTTCAGGATATAACAAAATTAGGACCCTCCAAGAAGAAGGTGACGAAGACAAATTTGTCCAGTTCGTCAGTTCAACAAAAAGGATGATGGACAAGAAGCCGAGAAAGATCAGATGCTGGAATTGTGGCGAGCTAGGGCATGTACGTAGTTCGTGTAAGCGGCCCAGGACTCCTGCAAACCAAGAACCCCAGTCACAGGAAAACTAGAACGGGTCGGCTACGAGGGGGCAGCACCGACCCTTGATCGTTCCAAAGACCCTCTCAGATGTCGCAACGACAGTGTATATGTGGATGGAGAAGAAGAAATAATAAACTCCAAGAAGAAGCTTTTACCAACGAGACTGCGACTGCGGACCGCCACAGGTGAGAGTGCCAACGTTCACGGTGAGACGCAAATCCAATTGGGAATTGGCGCAGAAAAATTCACGCATACGGTAATCGTAGCTGATATTGAAGAAGACGTGATTCTGGGAATGGACGTAATGAATGTACATGGTTTCCAATTAGACTTTAGAAACAGAACCATTAAAGTGGGTTCCGAGGAGGTATTCCTTCATCCATATGAACCGTTCTACCGTTCTACCTGCACGAAGCGAAACCAGCACGGCTACAGGCAATCATGGAGGAAGGTACACCGGTTATGATGGAGCCAAGGAACCACGACGAAGAGGTTGGCAAAAGAGTACTAATTGGAAAAGGATTTATTACGTCGGGTAAAGAGATCCCAGTACGTGTGATAAACGTGAATGATTACCCAGTTACCATCAAAAAGGAAACCAAGATTGGATCCTGCGTACCAGCGACGTCTATAGTTCGTCAAACAACGACCACTGACAATTCTAATGCCAGATTCGAACAAATGTTATCAGTATCTGGTCAATCTTTGGATCGAGCTGAAAAAAGAGAAAGAGAGATTTTCTCTTGCAGTATCGAGACTTATTCGTACCAAAAGAAGGAAAGACTGGTAGAACATCAGCCGTCAAACACAAAATCGATACTGGTAATGCTAAGCCAATTAGGCAATCAGCTCGAAGACTTCCACGAGCGAAGAGAGAGGAAGCTGAAAGAATAATTCGAGAGATGGCAGAAGAAAAAGTAATAGAACCATCTACTAGTCCATGGGTGTCTCCAGTAGTGTTCGTCAAGAAAACGGATGGAACTACGAGATTCTGCGTGGATTATCGCCAGCTTACAACGTGACGAAGAAGGACAGCTATCCTCTGCCTCGAATTGACGATACGCTAGATACTTTGGCGGCAACCAACCGACAAACATCAAATTAGGAGTTTCCTTGGACTTTGCACATATTATAAAAGATTTATCAGGAAGTTTGGAGATATTGCCAAGCGTCTAACTCGACTTACAGAAGAAGCAAGACCTTTCCAATGGGACGAAGACTGTCAAACCTTTTTAATTACTCAATTTTATTAATTACTTTTATTTTTATTTTACTATGAGGTCTATTTCATGAATGAAACCAAGGAGCTTTAAATTGAATTAACTAGGATAATAGTTTAAATTAAAACTTTTAATTTGCATTTAAGAAATATTAATTATTAATTTATCTTAAATAAGAAGCAAATTATTGCATTTAGTTTCGACCTAAAAGTTTGATTTTATTATCCTTATTTTTAATTGAAACCAAATAGCGGTTTATCACTGTTAATGATAACAATGAGTAAAACTCCAATTAAAGAAATAAGAAAATTCAAGAATAAGCTTCTAACTTAATTCTTAAGCAATGAAATTTTGTTTTTATTTCTATTTATATAGTTTAATAAAAACATTATATTTTCATTATAAAATTAGAAATTTTCTTATAAATACTTAAACCTTGAAACCTTGAAGAAGCATTTAACCACGGCGCCGATACTAGGATACCCATTACATGAAGGAGACTTTATTCTTGACACTGACGCAAGCAACGTAGGAGTTGGAGGAGTGCTCTCACAGATCCAAGGAGGGCAAGAAAGAGTGCTGGGATATTTCAGTGAAGTCCTCTCCAAACCAGAACGAAACTACTGCGTCACAAGAAGGGAACTTATGGCGGTAGTGTAGTCCGTGGAACACTTTTACCAGTATCTCTATGGTAGGAAGTTCCTAATCCGGACTGATCTTGCAGCACTCAAGTGGTTGATGCAGTTCAAGAATCCAGAGGGCTAGATTGGTAGATGGATTGGACGACTTCAAGAGTACGATTTCAACATCGAACATCGAGCTGGTGTGAGTCACCGAAATGCCGACTCCCTGTCCAGACGGCCGTGCCCACTGCAACAAGGTGGAATCTAGGGAAGCTGCAGTTTCAAGAACTACTGTAGTCAACGAGGAATGGTCACCCACCAGGATCAGAGAAGATTAGGAGAATGATCCTCACCTGAAGATGATCCGGCAATGCAAGAAAGAAAGTAGGCGACCTACCTGGCAAGAAGTGTCAAAGTTTTCACCGAAACTCAAGGCGTATTGGGCTCAGTGGGACTCTCTTGTCCTGGAAGAAGGGCTATTGAAAAGAGTCCTTGAAAACAATGATGGTTCTGAGATGAGGAGACAGCTAGTTATCCCGAGAACAAGAGTAGCTGAAGTACTAAAGAAGTTACACGACAGTCTATCGGGAGGTCATCTGGGAGTGAAGAAAACCCTCCAGCGAATCCGTGAGAGGTTTTATTGGATGAACAGCTCCGATGATGTGAAGGACTGGTGTAAGAAATGTACGACTTGTGCTACGAGTAATGGACCACATCGAAAGAGAAAGGCGCCCATGAAACAGTACAATGTTGGAAGCCCTTTCGAAAGGATTGCTTTAGATATCGCTGGACCATTTCCGACGACCGAAAATGGTGGCAAATACATACTGGTTGTAATGGATTACTTCACAAAGTGGGTGGAAATTCACGCTATCCCGAACCAAGAAGCCACAACTGTCGCGGATGTATTGGTGAATGAATTTATCAGCCGATATGGAGTGCCCTTAGAAGTCCACAGTCAGCAGGGAAGAAATTTTGAAAGCCATCTATTCCAAGAGATTTGCGACAAGCTGGGAATGAAGAAGACCAGGACAACAGCATTACATCCACAGTCGGATGGAATGGTCGAGAGCATGAACAGGATTATTGGAAAATACCTGTCCAAAGTAGTTTCCAGCCATCAGAGAGATTGGGACCAGTATCTTTCCCTATTCGCATTGGCTTATCGATCTGCCGTCAATGAGTCCACGGGTGAAACACCTGCGAAAATCCAGTTTGGACGGGAAATGAGGCTTCCTTGTGACCCAGAATTTGGCAGTCGGCCTGGAGAAGATCTAGCAGGCGAAACCTACGTGATCCAATTGAGGAGAAGGCTGGACGATATTCATGAATTAGTTCGAACAAATCTTCAAGTTGCCAGCGACATAATTATAAGTCGGTACGACACACAGGCCACAGTAGACGGCTTTAAAGAAGGGGACAAAGTATGGTTACACAGCCCGACGAGGAGAAAAGGATTTTCTCTCAAATTACAAAAATCCTGGGAAGGTCCATACTTAATCAATAAAAGGATCAATGATGTTTTATATCGCATAAGCAGAATCCCCATCGGAAAACCAAAAGTAGTTCACCAAAACCGACTAGCACCATTCGAAGGAGACCATGACCTACAGAAAGGAGTAAACCATATTCGAGATGTGTCTCTCCCTACCTTCGATGAATTTATGGGCGCGTATGGAGGTACCGGGAAAGCTAGATATGGAGTCACTTCAGAACAACGACAGGATTTATTCACTCTCCCGGAAGATTATTCACTGGCGTACAACATCCCCGCCCGTCTCAAGAACGCACGAGGGTTGGCATTCCAACAATTAAAACGATCCAAATCAATTTTTTAATTGTCCAAATAGATTTGGTGTGTAATTCCAAGTAAGTGATTACATGTGGTTGAAAGCACAGATTATGTTGAAAGGTCGAAATGAAATTAATGAAATGAAAGTACTTCTAATCTAGTTCGGGCTTCATATTTTTTCTTGTTATGAAAACGTTTTATACCAAGTCACAAGCTGCGAAAACAAATACTTCTTGATATATGAATTTTAAATATTATTTTCAATTTGAAGTGACAAACTCCATCCTGCTGCATGCAGCACCATCATGGAAAAAGGCACTCAGATTCGGAACGGAAAGGGAGAGGCTGTCCAGGACTCAGCGTAAAATGACCCTGAGGGTGTGTTGTACTTACAAGACGGCCCCTCCTGCAGCGGCACAGGTGATAGCGGGAGCGGTCCGATTTGAGCTATTGATAAAGGAGCGCGCGAGACTCTACAGATATGGTGACGGATAATGTAATCTCAGAGAGACAAATTACATTGGGAATGTGGCAGGATCTGTGGAACAAGGAGGAAAGAGTGGCGCAGTGAACTAAAAGACTAATCCCTAACATAGAGCACTGGAAATACTGTAAGTTCAAGCACACCAACTACTTCCTAACTCAATTCTTGAGCGGACATGGAGCGTTTGGGAAATTCACCCACAGAATCAAGAAGTCACCAAGCAACATGTGCATGCACGACGATAGCGTAGACGATGCAGAACACACAGTATTTTGCTGCAAACGCTTCGAGAGGAAATTATGAAATTGGTGGACGACTCGGGAGAGCCATTAGCTCCAGATAACATCATCGGGTTCATGATTGGAAACTAGGCTTGCTTCACGAAAGTGTTAAGTATAGTCACCGACATCATCAGTTCTAAGGAGAAGGAACAGAGGGAGAAACAGGCAATAGACGTTACATAGGTGGGTCCTATACCCAAACAAAGCCGACGGAGAACAAAGTGAAGTCAACGACCCTTTATTCTTGAGGATATGCCTCCATAGCGGTTCCGGGGATATAGGCGAAGAGGTGGTTTAGGATTTAGCTGGTAGGCGGCCGAGTATTGGCAGCGAAAGCTGTGCAGTGACTCTCTTTGCTTAGCAGAGAGGACGCTTCGACTAAATCCGCAGTTAGGGACACCTTCCCTAGGCCTTTTGAAGATTCCCCCACGAAAAAAGTTTGGGTTACGTTAGGTTGAGTTTGGTTACGTTAGGTTGCGTTATATTTGCTTAAGTTTGGTTAGGTTTGGTTTGGGGAATAAGACAGGATGGATGAATGAAGCAAATTTTAAAGCAGCCTAGAACATTTTATTAAGCATACGAAACCATCGAAACAGTCACAAATTCTTCTGATATTAGACAACCACGATTCCCACATTAGTGTGGTAGTTGTCAGATTGGCAAAAGAAAACAATGTAGTCTTGCTCACTTTCCCACCACACTGCAGCCATAGGCTGCAGCCATTGAATAAGTCTGTATATGGTCCTTTAAAGACTTGTGTAATGGTGGCGCAAACCGAGTGGATGCTTGCAAATACGGGCCAAACTTTAACTATTTATGAAATTGTTAATAAGGTCTTTTGAATTCGTTTACCATTAAAAATATCATTTCTGGATTTTCCTCAACTGGAATATATCCACTTAATCGTAACATATTCGGAGAAGAAGATTTTTTATGTTCTTTTTTAACAGACCGTGAGAATCCTATCGTTACGAACAATGAAGCGCTAAATGTAGATCCTGTCGCGGCTTATTCAAACAGTGGAACTACTACCGTTAATATTACGTCTTTTACCACTCCAGAAGCAATACGCCCCTTCCCAAAAGCTCCCGAGAGAAAAATACAACAAGGCGGAAGAAAACGTTGTAGAGCAAAAATACTCACCGACACTCCTGAACTTACGAATGTAATGGAAGAAGAAGCAGAAAAATGGAAAAAATCCGACATAAGGCAGCGAAAAAGAAAAAAGTTGTTCGAAGGATTGTACAAGAAAGTGAATAGAGCGATGAGCCAGAAGAATTTGAGGTCCAAGATTCGGATGACACAGATTAATTTTTATGGGAATTGGAGAGGAATCGCGACAAGGAATTTGATATATTTGAGGAAGTGAGTGATTTTGTTGTACTGGAAAATGAGTACGTGTTAGTCGACTTTTCTACAAAGAAAAACAAAATTTCCTACATAAGAATTGTTGAAGAAAATGTACATCATTTTGAATTCCGAATTAAATTTTTGAGTCGTCATGGAAATGCTGAAAAATTTTTGTATCCTGTAGACATCTGTGTAGTGCCACGAAAACGGATGTTGAGAAAGTTCCCTCAACCCGAAAGAAATGAGGCTACAACTCGTACTCAATCTACTTTGAGATTTCATATTTCTTTTAATTATTACGAAAAAAAATTTCGAATGATTTTGAAAGAATTAGGGGAATAATTGTAAATCCAAGCTTATTTGTTTTTATGTGTTCAAGTTAGAAGAGTTTCCTAATTTAATTGTATTTTGCCAATAAAAGCTGAGACAAGGTCATGTACCTATAATTTATTTTCTTGTCCCAGTCACAACCTGGTCTTGTCCTATTCAAAGCAGTGGGTTTATGAATGGGAAATTATTTTTGATTAGAAAAATGTGTGTTTAAATTAAAGACATTTGTCGTTCACGTGCCTGAACAAACTGGAAGAAACATTTCCTATAAAAATGACAATAATATAGCTCATCTAAAAAGAGTGTCCCATTTACACCACTTCTCCCCTAAGTTACTCGAGTTGTCCCTAAAATAGCGAGGTAGAAGTTTGTATGTTAACTGCTAAAGCCACGTAAGTCATTGTCTTATGTCGTTTTAGCAGTTACTGGTAAGTGCAAAGCAGTGCCACCACCTACGTTTTGAGTAGGTTAATACTTGGACAATGATACTGCTGTCATTTTATTTATTGTTGTTTGCATGGTTAGTGTTCGAAAACCCAGTTTTCTGCATGAGAAAATGAATATTCAGTCATTTCAATCCCGAACTTTTAATGACTTCGCACTCTTTCCAACCAATCTATTTCACAATGTACTCTTTCCCTCCCCGTGTATGTTCTTCTCCGACCCGATCAGATTCTCCGAATGCCTAAAACAATGTAGTTAATTTTATCATACTCTCATTTTTAGCGCCAAGAAACTCAGTAGTCCAGTAGAACTCCGAGAGGAATCATTGGATTCAAAACCCTCTGAATAGCCCATGCTGGATAGATAAAATCCCAGTAGTTAATTAGATCTCTTAGTGGAATCATTGGATTCAAAACTCTCTAAATAACCCATGCCGGTTAGACAAAAATAGTAAAAACTCTCAAACTCGTTACAGTTGGTGAAAGTGATAAAAAATGTGTGACACGTGTCTATATCTACAATCATCATATTTGTGAATAATGTACATAGCTATTTATATTAAAAGTTACCGAAAAATCTCAGTATAACAGTGTTTTCCATCAGTGCATAACAGTTCATTTACCCCACACGATTGGAAGTGAAAAATTAAATATTCCAATTCGCGCAGTTAGTGAGTAGATTCGAACAATGTCTTCTATTGGTAGTGACAATAATGAACCAGTCAAGAAAAAATGACGAGAACCAGAACTTTATAAGAGAAATATTATTAAAAATGAAAAATGCTAAAATGAAAGGTATTCGACACACAAACTGGAAGGGTAATCCACTACCGGCACGTGCGACTGGTCCGGCTTGCAGCAAAATCTTTTAGTTGTTATTAAGTAGTGTTAGGCCGGCCGCACATATAATCGAACGATACAGAACACGACAAGACATTTTGACTGACAGTGTCTGTTGCGAAGAGTTTAGAATGGACGGATATGGAGTGCCAGCACACTACATCGAACAAGACAAGACAAAGCAAAAAACACGATCGAACCGTTTTTTCATGACTGGCGCTGTCTGCCGAAGTTTCGTCTTTAGTCAAAAGCTGACAAACAAACAAATTTGCGCATGCGCTGCAGAGGAAATTTGAACAACAGCACCACCATCGCAAATCGCCTAGCTATTGCATCCGCCAGGATTCGAGGCGATTTGGAGTTGTATTGTGTCTTGTGCATAGACAAATAATAATATAAGAGACAGTTTGATGCATAGGCGGTATGTGGCACAACATTCATGCGCAAGTTCCCCGCGCATGGAGTCTCTACTGTCGCGAACTACAAGACTGTTTTACATAAACAAAACAGAAAAAAATATCATAAATTAAAATACATTTGAAAACAACGCCTTTAATGTGGATAAATATTATAAAATATCCTAGTATATTAACTTTTACGTCATTAAAAATGAAAACATACAAAACCAATCTTAGATTGGTTGGTGTGAATCTGGTTTCTGTTTGTCAAATGCAAAGTGACAGTGTCAAAAATAACAATTCCGAAAAAGAAAACAATACAAGAGTGAGTATTTTTTAATTTATTTAGGATTTAGTTTTAATAAAGTAAATAAAATTAAGTGAACCTTTAAAATGTCACCACCGGGTAAAATTCGTCGTAGTTGTATAGCAAAAAATTGTAATAATGCATATTGTTGGCCGCTTCGCAATTTGGAGTTTAAGATCAAAACATTTTTCAAATTTCCATCTGACATTAGTCAAAGGGAACAGTGGTACAAAATTTTAGAACTTCCTTATACATCGAAAGATGAAAGGTTGTGTGAAGATCATTTTGATGATGAGGCATTTACAAATTCATTAGGCAAAAGACTTAATAAATATGCTTTACCTTTGCAACCCTTCCATCATTCACGACCAAAAGTAATTGAAGATAATAATAACAAAACTCAAGCTTTTGAAAATACAGTATTGCCCGTAAAAAGAAAGCTTATTTTTTGTATCAATAATGATAGTCTTAAAGAAACTGAATTTGAACCTTTGCCTAAAAAACAATGTTTGGAATCTAGTATTGTAAGTAAAATACACGAAACTAGGGTTAGTAATTTATCTCCCAAGAAGAAGAAAATATATTACATTAATAGAGATCAGAGAAATAGAATTTGTAAATTAAAAAAGGCACTTAACAGTAGTAGTAACAAAATTAATGAATTGGAAAATATTGAATTCCCTTTTTTTAGATATAGAATTAAATGATTCAAATTTTGATAATCAAGCAATAAGCTACGTTTCTGGTTTCGTTGTTAAAAAAATCACAACTTGTAATTGCGCAGAATGTAAAGCTAATTTGCAAACAGATATTGTAGATATTCACCATACTTTCACTTCCTTCAAAGAAAATGATGATAAAACACGTCTAATTTATGTTCAAAGAGAAGTCGTAAAATTTCTTTCCATTCTGCATGACATTGTTTATCATTTTCTACCACTTTTAGGTCATGTAGAAAATATTACTGAAAAAATTGAACTCTGCAAAAAGTCATAAAAATTTTGATTGGTTCACTTGTTGACAACATAAATCATACGTATTTTCTCAACTCATAAAAGTTTGTATCCCCTTATTAATTAAAAAATATTATAATGATGGTAAGAGGACTAACAAACAAAGATAATAATTATTTTTTGGTAACAATGTACTGCGTTTAATTTTTTTTGTTTCAGACCTGTTCCTGTCTTCATGTAAAGTAGAATCTAATTTTTAAATGCTTTTTATTAAAATATTTGATGTAATATTTCTTAAGTATAATGCTGTAATTTGAGTAGAAATATGTAATTTTGTGATTAATAATAATATGTAACTGTATGGTAAAATAATGATATAGATAATAATAGTTTTTTCATGTTTTGTGTTATCAATTTAAACATTATTTAATATTCAAGCTAGTGTGCCATTTTTACTTTTAGTTTTCGCTAAGTATATGTTTATGTTGTGTATTTACACAACTGTAGGTTGCCTCTGATTTACATGTTTTGTCTTTTTAATTAATTTAAAGAAAGTAAATGTGAAGTTTCTTGTTTTCTGAAATAAAAAAGTTAAAAAAAGGTGAGAGCTGGGCAGCTATGGGGATGCCGGAGGCTGCAATAAATTTTTTTTTGAAAAATGTACAGTCGTATAAATGCCTATTTATAGTGCGTGTGGTAGGAAAAATAACTTTGAAAATAAAATTGTGTGGAAACAATGTTAAGTGATATTAGAATGATTGTTTTAATAATAGGAGATTTATTGAAAATTTAAATTTTTTGATTATTGTAACTGATAATTTAATCAGATGTTTTTGTACTTTAATATTATCGTTAATTATTAGAATAAGAATTTTAAAGTTATCAATGTAATAGCATGTATAAATAATAGACCTATGTATAGTAAACAAATATAGTATTAATTTGTTTCTATATTATGTGCAGGTTAATAAAATTTTTAAATGTGTGCTGTTTTATTATTACCTAAATTATTTGTCTCAATTTGTCTCAAAATTGTTTATTATTATTATTTCATTACAAAAATAAAATATAATTTTTTGGAATGAAATAATTATATAATAAACAATTTCAAGACAAACTGTAAAATTTACCTACCCATAATCCAAACTACCAAATTTAAATATCCCGCTTGTAAGAATTAGTTCTGTTCCCCGCAAGGGGTGCGCTGAGATCGACGCGGTGCCAGGTGTTTATACGGGATCGAACACTCTCTTTATATGTTTATTTCTCTATAGTCTTGTGCTTCAATGGCGTCACCGTCTGAGATTGCGGACGACCCTACATCTTTTGTAGATGTAGATAAACTTTTGTCATTAGTGCAAGGTAACCCGGCAATATATAACACCTCTTTGAAAGAACACCATAATATTAATGTTATCGGCAAGATCTGGAGTGATATTGGAAACGAATTGGGCGTATCAGGTACATTGTAATAACAACATTATAATATATTAATAGAAAAGGTGATATTTTGTTATTTATTCTAAGCGTACTAGCAAACTTAGTTAATATAACTTACTGTAAAGAAACATACCACAATGTGACCATATTGAATACCACAGTTTTTAATGATGATTGTAGGTGTAAAAAATGAGTTAACATTTTTGCTTGAATATATATTGTCAATTTACATATCACTGTAAATTTTAGTGTCTATGTACAATAATTACACTTACACAAACGCCATTTTTTCTTGCCATGGTACTGAGCCTGCGGGAGAATTGAAGTAAGTCATGAAATTGTCTCTTACTTTATACGCAGCCTTTGTTGCTCTGGCGATCACAGTTTCTTTTTCTCTGTTACAATCTTCTTCCATGACCATAATTTCATTATAGACATCTACTACTTTTCCCTCCTTAACTCTTATGACGTTGTGTAAAACATGCACAACATGCTAGCACAATATTTTTTGTTATGTCTCGATGACATAATATGGCAACTTCAAGAACACGGAATTTTTTGGACATCATTCCGATGGTACATTCCACAATTCTGCGTGCTCGAGATTTTCTATAATAAAAAATTCTTCCTTCACGTGTAAGTGAAGTTTTAGCATAGCATATGTTTGGCATATGTTTGTGCATAGTGTAAGCGTCATCTGCAACAAATACGTAAGGGAATTTGGTTGGGTTGCCATTATAGAGTTGTCTTGGTTATGATAAATTCAGGCTTTGGCTGTTGAACATACGTCCAAAGGTTGACGAAATGAAAACGCCACCGTCGCTATTTCTGCCTGCCTCTCCCACATCGACGACAACAAATTTCCCTTCAGCATCAACAACAGCTTGTAATATTATGGAATTGTGCGTTTTATAATTATAAAACAACGAACCACTATTCCACGGAGCTTCAATACGGATATGCTTTCCGTCAACCGTTCCACAACAGTTAGGGAAATTCCACAGTTCTTCAAACCTTTCTGCAATCTTCTTCAATTCATTAGTTGTAGGCGTCGTCATCAAGTACATTGGAGATAACACTTCCCATATGACAGCACAAGTTTCAGCAAAAATCTTCCCTGCTGTCGTAGCCCCTACTCAGTGATTGAAATGCATGTATTGAAATCTTTCCCCCGTTGCCAGGAATATAAAACAAATTAACCCAATTAGCCCACGTACCGAAGAAAAGAAATAAAAAACTCCGTCCGAAATGGTAGCTGCTCCGATGATAGACTTCCTTAAAGTAGCTACAGAGAGTCGAAAATTGGACGCCAACAAAACTACTGAAAAATTTCAAAAGTTTGCTACCAGACACAGACGTCCTCACAGATAGTAGAAAACGTCGTTTCAAAATACAAGTGATGGAAGTTTTAAATAAGCTTTTTGAGGAACAAGAAAATGAGCAATTCGTTTGTTCTCGACCTACATCTACATCAAGTTCAAGTTACGGTCATACTCCACATGTTCAAGGAAACTTGTTCCCCGGTGCACAGACTTTCACTGCATTCAACCTTTGGACGTATGGGCCACAGCTTCAAGGAAACTTCTTATCCGGTGTACAAACTTTAACTCGAGTCAACCAAACTAATGAACGAAAATAACGGAAATAGTTATCTTAATCTGAACTAAATTTATCTAATTTGAATTACTCATACATCTACAGTTCATAACAATTACGTTTCACAGTTATCTCAAAATAATATAAGAGACATGTATTGATAATTGTGTGGATTTATGTACTTTTGTAAGTATATTCAACTCTAATACATGCTGATATGTAAAATGGTAATTTTTTTTAATCCTTACCTTAATGTTAGCAGAAGTCTCTCCTCCGGCGTTATGGCTTATCTCCATTTTGTGTTTTGCTTTAGGATCTTTCCTTGAATTTCACTCAATATGTAGTCAAAAGTTGACAATGTCATACGACAATAGTTATAAAACTTTGCAGGGTCTAACCTCAGTTCAGCAATGAAGCCAGTTAAATTACTTTTTTGGTTTATGGGGTGAACCCAAACCTCTCTATTCCTTTTGAAATCTAACAATTGTAGAAAATTCCACAACATCAGTACCGTCTCCTCCTCGTCGTCCATTGTAACAACATATAAAATTGTAATAACTTAAATTACTTAACAACCAACACTGTTAAAAGATTGTAGGTCACTGCACGAGGTGTGGAATACAACTGCCCGGATTTCTGTTCTGTCTTGTTCGATAGCGTTCGATACGAACATCATCAACGCTACCGAACAAGACAGAACAGAACAGAACCCGAAACGTCTTGTTCTGTTCTGATCTGTTCGATTATGTGTGCGGCCGGCCTTAGTGTTTAAAAGATCGTTATACGTTGTTATTGTTATGAGCAAAAACCGATGCTTCAGTCACTTGTCACAAGAGGACTTCGATTACTGTGTTAATAAAATCAACGATTTCGCCAACAAAGATGAACAATACATATTCCTGCAACAGCTAATTGAGAAACATTCTGTAAAATACCACCGACCGCCTAAAGAAAGAGCTTTACTTCGGGAATATGTGTTTAAATATTTGATTGTTACTTCGAAAAAGGAGAAAGGTTTGCAAAAAAGCATTTCAGTCAGTTTTTGGCATTACATAAAGCAGACTTAGAAGACTAAAATCAGTTACTCCTCGCGACAGACAGAGAAAGCACTCCAAGTCCAATCAAAGCCTCCAGAAATTCTGAACAAAATTTATAGTCATATTCTCGAATTTCCCCAAAAGCAGATACATTATTCTGGCCAATAAATTGAATATTTGGATGCCCGTATTAATGTTAAAACTGAGTACACCTTCTTCAATAACAAATATACGGACCTAGGAGTGAATTACAAGTTTTACGCAAATTATTTCAAGCAAAATTTCTCATTAAGATTTGGTAGTCGATACATATATAACTTGTGAAGAATTGTCAGTAAAAATCAAAAGTTCCAGCTAAAGCCAAAATGCTAGGCGACCTGCAGAAGCTGAATTACAGGTCCACAAACGGCGCGCAAAAAAATTTCATAATAAGATATCAGAAGTGAAAAAACTCGTTAAAACGTGATGATGTAACAGCTATAACCTTCGATTTTATTCAAAATCTGCCTTTACCCTGTATCCCTGTTCTGGAAATATTTTATCTACGCCAATTATGGGTGAACTGCTTCTGCATAAAAGTCGGTATTTTACACTTTTCACGAAGGCATAGCCAACAAAGTGTCTAACGAAGTTTGCTCAATGGTAATGCACTACATTGAAAATTATCTTGATAAAAATATTCTACCAAAACTGCAATCTACGGATGTCAGTAAAACTTTGCGCCATGTACACGTCTCAAGTGACTTTAGAAAAAATAAAATTTCCATTTAATAAACAATTAAAATACCTAACTAAATTTGAATCACAAATTTTATTCAAATCACGTAAAATACCATGTCGTTTATTAAATTTATCCAACTTTTTCTATTCTCAATTGATACTTACAAAGAAACATTCTTCCAAATAATTCTCAATTTATTGACTGAAATTTATTCAGATAAAATTTTTATATATACATAGTTATTTTCCAACTAATTTTAAGCTGATCTAAAAAATCATTTGGCAAGAAAAGAAAATTTATAAGACTTAGCCCAATTTTTGGTATAAGACTAGACTATCTACAAAGTAATTTCTTCACTTGTTTAAATATTGTTTAAGCAAACTAGATAAAGTGTGGTCAGCCTTTTTTAGCAAATTTGAAGTGTATTTTTCAGATTTTTGTATGAACATTTTAGTGTGTCCTCCCCCATCCCAGTTCTCACAACCTATTCTTAGTTTGCTAGCATGGAATCATTATTTCCTTAAATTACTGGCTGATATCCTCTTTTTTTCCTTTATTCACATGAATCTACAGGCTGGCAACTTAATTTTGGCAGTTGACGATGCGCGAGAAAGCCATACAACTTGACAACGTTGTAAACGTCGCAATTACCGGGAAGAGCAGGCGACGTACATTCCGCATGCAAAATTTTAAAGGTTGTGAGGCTATTAATACGTACGAGGGTAACACAATATTTTGAATTTGAATTTAAAAATAATCAATTGTGGCACATGTATAATGCTATATAAAATCGAGTTTACAAAACAAAATAGCATTAATGTGTTCTTTATTATTAATTAAATGAATAAGGAAGTAAAAACCATTAGATTTTTCTACGACATAATTATTTATTGCTTCAAAAACCATACGGGGAATTCTATAATTACCCTTCATTCTTGTATGTGATGTAAATAATAAATTGATTCCAAGAGACATAAACTTTCACCTTTACTTCAAATTAATGTTTTTTAAGTGGTCCCTTCATAATATTCGTCATTGAGGTTTATTTGTATATAAATTGGAAGTCAGGTAGATTTTGTAGATAAAGCGTACAATATGATAAGGTTTGTTAAACGACTTTCTAAATTTAACAATGGCCAACACTTTTTCCTATCTGTTCGTAGTAATAGTTAATGACATACCTACCTGTTAAGCTTTCTAAAATCGTTATTCTTAATAATATGTAGTAGATAATAATATAAAAAGTCGGGTTTATACATAAAATTTGAAAAACAAATTGGGGAAATCGCCTTTAGAGATGGCGTAATAAGTATACTGATAATATGAATAAAATATTAAAGCTTTTTTGTGGTAGATAATTCTATTTTCATGTGTAAATTTTTGGGTTTCTTGCAAATATTTACTATGAAACTAGAACATCCCTTCACACTTTTTACAGAGTTAGGACTGGCAAAACAAAAAAATCTTGGTTGTGGGTGCCGTCAATTATTGTTTATTTAGAACTATGTACAGATGTGCTACAAATATTATATTACTTTAGTGCAATTCGTTTCTAATATCTACAATTTTATAACACCTATTTACATTTGTTTAATATATTCAGTCATACCACCTACAAATAAACACTATAATGAATAATATGTTTTAGATGTACAGGGATCATCAACAGTAAAATAATGATGTGCATCTACAAATGATTCTTCAAAATCACTTTCTGTATCAACTTCATCATCCTCGCTATCTCCGTCTTCGGCCAAATTAATAATAATATTATCTACAACAGTATCTAAAAGTGGTTTATTGTTCGTAAATTCATCTTCAATCTTTTTAACATGGTCACATCTAACTGTCCAATCCTTTGCAGAAAATTTGTCAAAAAATTCATTACAGAATTCTTTAACCTTTGTAAAATTGATGGTAACATTTCGTTTGGCCACATATTCTTTGAGTGCCCCCCAAACACTTTCGATCGGATTTAAGTCCGGGTGATAAGGGGGTAACCTTAAAGCTTGCAATCCATGTCGAATAAACAATTCATCAATTTTATAAGTTTTATATTGCGGTTTGTACATTTTTGCAACGTTACAAAGATCCGGTTTTAACATTTGGTCACTGTAATATATGTTTCTTTCAGAAAGCCAGTTTTTAAATTGTTGTTTAGTCCGAGCAGTCGTAGGTAATTTTTCATTTATCAATTACCACAACAGCGTTTTTTGGTAGGGTTGGAATACGTTTTTCTTGTACCCACTTCTCATAATTTTCGTACGCCATTTCGTTATGATAATCTCCTGTTTTGACTGGGAGTTCCTCATAATACCAGCATTAGATACAAAAACATTTTCACTTCTCGTATGCACAATTATGAGCCTATTACCTTTTGAAACGGATTTTCTTAATCTTTCGTTACTCTTGTCGCTCCATCCTTTAAGGTGCGTGAGACATGAATGAATGTATGTTTCATTCATAAAAATGATAGGTTTGTTCTGTTCTCTGCACTTTTTATGTTTCTTAAATATAGTAGGCGTAAATGTCTGATTTCGTGACGTTCCATTAACAAACTTCTGTTGTTTTTCATGTTGGTCCAACGAAAACCCAAAGAACGTATTTGTTACCGCAGAAATTCGCGACTTCCTGCGAAGCTGTAACAAAAAAGGTTTGGTGTACATTTCTTAACGTGGGAACTTTTTTATCGGATACATGATAATTTATTATGTACCTTTTAAGCACAGTTTTGTCTAATTGATCCATACGGATACTGGACGTTCTTTGTTTTTTAGTAGGCACATCAGTGTCAGCATTACTTCCTGTCAGAGCTTCTTTTTTAATACGGTTAAGCGTTCTTTGGCTAACTTTAGTAGCAGATGAAACTCGTTCAATGACCTGACAATAAAATAAGTCGATTTAAATGTTGTATTAAAAGTTTTACTCATGTGTATTTTCATACAAATAAAATGAGGAGGTAGTTAAATTTGTTTTCAGTGACCGTTCTTTGAAATAAAAATTTTTTTCCTGGTTTTCGGCCATTTAAAAGAAGTATTAAGTTTAAAAATACTATATTACGTTTCAGTTCATTGGTCGTTTGAAACGATCTTTAGATTTTAGTTCAAACATATTTTAATATGACCAAACCACAATTGTAACTGAAATCGGAAGATGGTTCAAAACAAATAATAAAACCGAAACGTAATAGAGGGTATGAAATGAGTATAATAATTATAATTATAAGCTACAAAACCTATTACATTTAAATAGGTATCTTACACAAAATAAACATGTGCCCTTTTATGTACTCCTGTAGACAGAAACAGAATAGTTATTTATGCAACAAGTGCATAAAGAGGTGCTTGTTTTCACGAATGGAAAAATTGACGCATGAGCCACAGGCATGCAAAAACCAAAAAATGTCGCATTTAGGTTACTCTAATTGGACTAAAAATGGCGTCGATTTGTTTGTCATGATGACCTAACGGTGCATAAAATTAACACATGAGTGCATAAAATTGACCCACGGGTGCATAAAATACTTTGTCTCCCCTAATGTCACTTTTTAAAATCGTTTAACAAATAAATATTTTATGTACGAAAATCGATTTAAAAATTTACTATCGAGTATAAATTTGTTAAATAATTACTTTGGTTTAAAAATTTTATTGCAATAATTAAAACTTACCTTTGTTAATGGAATTGTTGACCTCTTCGGTCATGAAATTTAAAACGTTCATAATTATTTCACGACACTGCTCACTCAACTTTTTATGAACAACTTTACTTTCTGGAGTCGCCATAACAAGTTAGTATTGCACAACCCGGGTAATCACACTTTTTCCTGAACTGTACTGTCGAAACGAAGATTACGAATTCTGCCAGTGAAGTGAGCTCTTGCAATCCGCATACGTCTTTGCTATGGCGCTTCGGACTTTGCTAAACTTCCGACTGCCCAAATTAATTTGCCAACCTGTACATCGTCTGCTAAAACTCAGTTATCAATAATCTAGCAAGTATAAACTTGTTTTACTTCTGTATACCAATTCTTCATGAATGTTAATTTCAAGATAAAAATTAATGTGTCAATGAATAGACAATATAATCAATTTTAAATAAAAACGAATTTTATGAATATGTATTCCACAGTAAAGGAAATCTTAAGCTCTAGTCTTTTAAATAACAAGTTTAATTTATGGTATCATTAAATTTTTATATGTAGCAGTTTTTAGCATTAACGAGCCATCTGTTTTGTGGTTGTCTCGTCATCAATTATTGTCCATGAATAGGATTTTTTATCTTTCACCATATTGTAACAAGAAATTTATAAAGGAATTTTGCCAAACCATATACATTTGATCCCAATTCTTGGGAAATTTTAATTATGTTGTATCTGATGAGGATGAAAATGAGACCCATTTATTGGAATTATATGACAAAGAAGTCGAAGACGCACAATGCATAAGAAAGTGAATGTAGTGACCAGATATAATACAATTATTATTTGCTCTATGGTAGTGACTAGTGATATTATTCATAAAGTATATTTCAATTTCCAATACTCACGAACTTACTGGCTTTATTTTTTTAAATAATAAAGTTTTGTTGCAACAGCAATATTTACAGTAAATTCATGATAAATTGATAATTATTAGATCACTTCTTCGGTGAAAATTTTAATTGTTCTTCAACAATTTTTAAAACACTTTCTTAAAATAAATTACCGGGAATTTAACATCACTATTTAGGTGAAACTTGCCCTTACGCTTATGAGTATCTCTCCATCAATATATTCTAAAGGTTATCTATGGGGGTTGCGTTGTACCTAACCACATAGTTAAGCTTTAAGCTGATTTATCCAGAAAAATAAACAAAAAGATGAACTATGAATACTATGATGAATGATATTTTTAATGATGATTTAGATATAATGGAAATAGTAAAGTATGGGTATCCTCGAAAAGTATACGAGAGAAGGGATCACTTCCATACGATGGATAATTTAACTTTCTATAGAGGATACTGGCTATATAAAGAAACGGTATTGCACCTTTTGACCATAATGAATCTAAGAAGACTTGTGTTGCCTGAGATTTTACTCTAGTGCAGGACACCTTAGTGTTATTGCTGATAATGCTGAAGTAACAATATCCTCAGCTACAAGAATCATAATGTTACGAAACAGCACACTGGTATAGTCCCTGAATCCGACTCTGTCTAAGCCATGTATGAAAGTTGAAATTATGGCGGATGCGCAGCCAATTGTTTTTGTGTAAGCCGCAATCTAGAATTATCTAGAAAAAAGGCACTGATATATAAAGGATCGATCATGGAGAGTTAGTTTAGTTTATAATTTGACATCGTGAGATAAACAGTAAATAAGTGAATATAAAGTAGTGAAGTGTTTATATAAATTAGTTTAAGTGAATATACTGTGTATATAATTAGTGAATAGTGTAGTGAATAAATAAATTAAGTAAGTGAACCTACCATGTGTATAAATTTATCCCACCCGTAATAAAAACGTTTTAATAAATAAGAAAAACATTACATTGGTGACAGAAGTGGGATAATATAAATAAATAGCAACATCAAAATGGCTAAGAGACTAAGTGACCTAAAAGTGACAGAATTAAAGGCAGAATTGATCGTGATTTGGAAACGTCCGGTAAGAAAAGTGAATTAGTAGAAACACTTAACGTGGCACTGGAAAATGACGGCTTTGATCCAGAATCATTTTTATTCAATGACGAGGCTTTCACCTTAATCTCGTCAATTTCTGTCATGGAAGAGAAGATTTCTGCTAATATGGACGAGAAGATTTTAATAATGAAGAACGATATTAATGCCATGGAAGAAAAGATTTCAACTAATGTGAAGAACGATATTGCTAACATGGACAAACTTTCTGCCGATATCTGAGTAATGAAAATTGACATTGCCGCTGACGTGGAAAATAAAATTTCGTCTCTTAAATCGGATATTGAGCATAAAATCACGATGCTCGAGAAAATGGAGAATAAAATGACAACGATGGACGAAAAAATCAAGGAGTTAGAGAGTAAGATAACAGATTTGAGAAACAAGACACGCCAGCAGAACAAAAGAAGATCGAGATATGCAAGCCAGCAACACAACCCAAGACAGAAGATATTACCAGTTTTGCTCGAGTCAAAGCTCCAACGTTCGACGGAAAGACATCGTGGACCAATTATGTGAAACAATTTGAAGCTGCCGCTAGAGTGAATAATTGGTCCGATAAGGAGAAAGCAGTGAATCTAACTATAGCGCTTCGGGGAGATGCCTTACATGTACTTCAGACGATACATCTGGATGAAACGGATGACTTCGAGTAGCTGAAGAAGAGGTTGGACATGCGATATCGTCACGAACATTTGGAATATTTGTACAGATTCCAACTGAAGAACCGAAGGCGAAAACGTGACGAAACCCTTCAAGAGTATGAACTGGATATTGCCCGACTAGTTCGATTTGCTTATCCATCAGCACCAGATAACATGGTGGAATGTTTAGGCATCCAGGCCTTTATTGACGGCTTATGTGACCACGATATGGAGAAGACGCTTCGATTAGCCCATCCCAAAAAAATGGTCGATGCATTGACTGCTGCTCTTGAATATGATGGCTTCGGGATACAACAAAGGTAGGACCATACAAGAAGAACATGACGATGACAAACTTGACCAGATCATCAACTTGTTGAAAGGTATGGCAGACAAGAAGCCGAAGAAGATCAAATGCCGGAAGTGTGGTGAGCTAGAGCACGTACGCAGTCCGTCTAAGCGCCCCAACACTCCTGCAACCCAAGAACTCCAGTCACAGGGGAAATCACACAGGGGTGAACATCGAGCTGATGTGAATCACCGAAAAGCCGACTCTCTGTCTAGACGGTCGTGCCCTGTAGACTGCTCCCACTGCAACAAGGCGGAAGCTGCAGTTTCAAGAACTACTGTAGTCAACGAGGAACGGTCACCCACCAAGATGAGAGAAGATCAGGAGAATGATACTTGCCTAAAGAAGATTCGGCAGTGGAAGGAAGAAAATCGGCGACCTACCTGGCAAGAAGTGTCAAGATTTTCACCGAAACTCAAGGCGTATTGGGCTCAGTGGGATTCCCTTGTCTTGGAAGAAGGGCTATTCAAAAGAGTCCTTGAAAACGATGATGGTGCTGAGATGAGGAGACAGTTATCCCGAGAACAAGAGTAGCTGAAGTACTAAAGAAGTTACACGACAGTCCATCGGGAGGTCATCTGGGAGTGAAGGAAACCCTCCAGCGAATCCGTGAGAGGTTTTATTGGATGAACAGCTCCGATGATGTAAAGGACTGGTGTAAGAAATGTACGACTTGTGCTACGAGTAATGGACCACATCGCAAGAGAAAGGCACCCATGAAACAGTACAATGTTGGAAGCCCTTTCGAAAGGATTGCTTTAGATATCGCTGGACCATTTCCGACGACAGAAGATGGTGGCAAATACATACTGGTTATAATGGATTATTTCACAAAGTGGGTGGAAATTCACGCTGTCCCGAACCAAGAGGCCAAAACTGGCGCGGATGTATTGGTGAAAGAATTTATCAGCCGATATGGAGTGCCCTTGGAAGTCCATAGTGACCAGAGAAGAAATTTTGAAAGCCATCTATTCCAGGAGATTTGCGACAAGCTGGGAATGAAGAAGACCAGGACAACAGCATTACATCAACAGTCGGATGGAATGGTCGAGAGCATGAACAGGATTATTGAAAATACCTGTCCAAAGTAGTTTCCAGCCATCAGAGAGATTGGGACCAGTATCTTTCCCTATTCGGATTGGCTTATCGATCTGCCGTCAAAGAATCCACGGGTAAAACACCTGCGAAAACCCTGTTTGGACGTGAAATGAGGATTCCTTGTGACCTGGAATTTGGCTGTCGGCCTGGAGAAGATCTAGCAGAAGAAGACTACGTGATCCAATTGAGAAGAAGGCTGGACGATATTCACGAATTAGTTCGAACAAATCTTCAAGTTACCAGCGACAGAATGAAAAGTCGGTACGACACGCAGGCTACAGTAGGCGGGTTTAAAGAAGGGGACAAAGTATGGTTACACAACCCGACGAGGAGAAAAGTCTTTTCTCCAAAATTACAAAAATCCTGGGAAGGTCCATACTTAATCAAGAAAAGAATCAATGATGTTATATATCGCATAAGCAAGATCCCCAACGGAAAACCAAAAGTAGTTCACCAAAACCGACTAGCGCCATTCGAAGGAGACCATGACCTAGAGAAAGCAGTAAACCATATTCGAGATGTATCTGACCCTACCTTCGATGAATTTATGGGCGCGTATGGAGGTACCGGGAAAGCTAGATATGGAGTCACTTCGGAACAACAACAAGATTTGTTCACTCTCTCGGAAGATTATTCACTGGCATACAACATCCCCGCCCGAATCAAGAACGCACGAGGGTTGGCAACCGTCTTTCGAAAGAAGTTCGGACAATTAGAAAAACTTGAAGACCAGATTCCAGCCCCTGGCAAGACACTGAAACTGAAGCATAATTCGCGGTACGTCTTCTACGTGGTAACTAAAAATGAATTTCAAGATCGATCTACCTACCGCGATATGTGAGAAGCACTTCGAAACCTCCAAGAGCATGTGTTAGAATCCAGTGTGAAGAAACTGGCTATGCCTAAGATAGCGAGTAATCAGTTGGATTGGCGAGCCATCAGGAACATGGTAGAGGTTATCTTCCAAGATACCGGTGTCCAGATAGTAATTTGCAGCTACACCCCCGTTATCAGTATCCGACGAAGACGGTGCCCTGTTATTTCCATAAGATCGGAAAGTGTAGAAATGGGGCCAGTTGCCGATTCAAACATCCAGTCTCGGCTACACAAAAGTTCGAGGAGGAACTTCCATTTAAGGAGGGGGTAATGTTACGAAACAGCACACTGGTATAGTCCCTGAATCCGACTCTGTCTAAGCCTTGTATGAAAGTTAAAATTATGGCGGATGCGCAGGGATTTCTTAGAACTGTATACGATTGTGACTATCTTATCTAGACATTGTTTTTGTGATCAGTCTTATCTAGAAAATGCCAGAACCAATTGTTTTTGTGTAAGCCGCAATCAGGAATAAAGTAGTAAAGTATAAATTAGTTTAAGTGAATATACTGTGTATATAATTAGTGAATAGTGTAGTGAATAAGTAAATTAAGTAAGTGAACCTACCGTGTGTATGAATTTTTCCCACCCGTAATAAAAACATTTTAATAAATAAGAAAAACATTACAATAAAGAGGGTATTAAAAATATTTTACAAAAATAAATAATAATTCTGAATATAATGAAGCTGCCAAGAAAATATATTTTGAATTACATATTTATTTATTAAAAACTTTTGGTAATGACAAAAATAAAAACAACAGTTATTAAATATTAATGACGCACAGGTAAAGATCCAATAATTCAACTGTATTGAATATTTGGATGCCCGTATTAATGTTAAAACTGTGTACACCTTATTCAATAACAAATATTCGGACCTAGGAGTGAATTACAAGTTTTACGCAAAGTATTTCAAGGAAAATTTCTCATTAAGATTTGGTAGTCGATACATATATAACTTCTGAAGAATTATCAGTTAAAATAAATAGTTCCAGCCAAAATGCTAGGCGAACTGCAGAAGCTGAATTAAAGGTCCACCAACGGCGCGCAAAAAAATTCATAATAAGATATCAGAAGTGAAAGAACTCGTTAAAACGTGATGGTGTCACAGCTATAACCTTCGATTTTATGCAAAATCTGCCTTTACTCTGTATCCCTGTTCAGGAAATATTTTATCTACGCCAATTATGGGTGAACTACTTCGGCATAAATAATTTTAAAACTGGAAAGTCGGTATTTTACACTTTTCACGAAGGCATAGCCAACAAAGGAGCTAACGAAGTTTGCTGAATGGTAATGCACTACATTGAAAATTTTCTTGATAAAAATATAAAAACGCTTCTTATCTTTGTCCAGGTCAGAACAAAAACCTTACAGTCGCAAGGATTCCAGAAAATTGCACATTACTTTTCAATACAAGAGGCCATTCCTTTCCTCCAAATGATTCAGATTTTGGTGTACTAAAAATAATCATAAAAAACATGATCGAATATATGTGCCGGATCAATACTAGTCTATTATGGCAAGTGCAACCTTTTCTGTATTTCTGATGCAAACCGATCAAATACTGGATTTTGCAAAATAGTGGCCAGCTTATTATAAAAAAAAATGTTTGTGGGACGGAAGGAAAGTTGCCAATAAACAGAAAGTATCGTTTGCCGTATCAACGTACATGACATTCAAGTATGACAAAAAAGGATTAGTTTCCATAGAAAATTACATGGACGGTTTAATGAAGAATACTTTTCAGCTTGCAAAAATTGCTACGGCTAATGTAAAATTGCTTACTCTTAAAACGTATCCTAATAACTGCGTCCCAATAAATCCCAAAAAAAAAGAGAAAACTTGAAGCAAGTAGCTTTCCTCACGAATTTGTTCCATTTTACAAAAGAATCTTTGAATGGCCCACACATGAGAAAATCGACGGGGAGTACGACTAAGTACCTTAACCTACTTACATATTTTAGTTTATACTAAAAATAATACTTTGCCCTGTTCTTAGTTGCATTGTTTTTCATTAATACTTTGTTAAATATCATGTTCTTTCTATCGTTACTTTCAAACAACGTAAGTCACACCCAATGTATTCATTTTAAAAATAGTATAGCAAATTATAAATTTGTTCCCAGCAAAAACGACATAAGTCAGAAAATTGTTTTATTTATTTTTTCCAAATCACCGTGAGACTTGCGTTACCAAAAATTTGCAGAGAGTTTGTAAATACGGTATTGTTTCATACCCTAAAAAATTATTTACTTACTTTAAACCATACTCGTATTATTTTGTTTTTATTTTCTCCTGAAAATTTATATTATTCAACTTAAGTTGTTTCTGAAGTTACTTGTAATATTTGTGATGCTGTTTACATAGGACAAACATCTCAATATTTGGAAAGTAGATTAAAAAGTCATCAACAAGCAAAAAAACAGCGTTAACAATCCATGAAGTTATAAAAATAGAAAAATTTTGTGGGAAACAATTTATAATACCCCGCGAAAATTCAGATTTCCAGCTGTCGGACTGGAAAAACAAGGCTTCAGATTTGTCGGACAGTACTTTTTAACTTTTTTAATTATTTACTGCCCAGAGGGGACTGTAGCTGTGGACTATTTATATTGATATATAAAAAATATTTTTAGTAATATTTTTGTAAATTTTAGAAACCTTATCCAAATCTTAGTACAATCTTTCACTTACAAACAATGTAACTCCGCTTTAAATTCGTTGTCTCGACGAAAATCGTAATCAAACTGATTGAAATTCTCTTGAAATTTTAGTAAATATATTTGTCTGTCGTCCGGCTTGATAATGTGTTTATTCATAATTTCTCGAACGTATCTAATGTAAGGTGGTATTAACTCCAAAAAGGTTTTTTTCATGAATAACACTTGAGTCATATCTTTGATAAATACTTCTTCTAAAGACATCCACAAATCTGTTAGTTGCGTCCCGATTGTTTCGGTAACCATCAGTTTCAAGTATTTCCAATCAGGTTCACCAGGTTTTGCTTCTTCCTTGATTTCTTCTTCTTTCTCAATTTCTATTATTTTTACTTCTGGGATTTGAGTTGTTTTGTCTTCATAGACAATTGTAACACCTTTCTTGCCCTTTTTATCCTGTTTGGTTTTATCCTTCTTACCTTTCTTCCCCTTTTTACTTTTATCTTCAACTTCTGAAAAAAGGTAACATCACTATAGTATCTATTGGGAATTATGAAAATGATCTAATTCACTCTACGAGGATGTATTGATATCTTAGACCAGTTCCATGTATAAAAAAAATATTGCGTTACCATAGCAACGAACAATAACTTATTAGAAGTGTCAGTGTGACGTCAAAAAAGTAAACCAGAGTTACGCAATAAATTAAAAGAAAAAAGATGTCTACCGAAATTCTGAAAATCGAAAAACTGGAGTATCGAGCCATCATCAAGTACCTGTATTTAAAATGGTTAAGAGGTAAGCAGATTTACGAAGATATGCTTAATACCCTTGGTGATCAATGTCCTTCGTATGCGACCGTGAAAATTGGATTGCAAGCTTCAAAAGAGGTCAATTTTCCATTGAAGATGATGACCAATCGGGAAGGCCAGTTTCTGTGTCAGTCCCCAAAAATATCGATGCAGTTCATGACATGATTTTATCAGACCGTCGAATTGGGCTCAAACGGATATCTGAAGCACTGAATACTTCATACGAACGCGTTCATCATATAGTTCACGTCAATTTGGACATGAGAAAAATTGCTGCAAAATAGATCCCCAAATGTTTGAATATTGACCAAAACCGTGCAAGGGCAGAAGCATCGCATTCGATCTGTGCTCGATTTGAAAACGATGTAGACTTCTTAAACCGAATTGTTACTAAGGATGAGACTTGGGCACATTTCTACGATCCAGAAACAAAGCAACAATCGATGGAATGGCGACACTCTGGTTCTCCAAGACCTAAGAAGTTTCGTGTCCAAAAATCTGCTGAAAAAGTTCTTGCTTGTTTTTAGGCTTATTTCAGAATGAAATAGGGCTATTGTAGAGAGTAGCATGACGCGACTTCGGAAAAATTTCAATGCAGTTTTTCGTTTTGGTGTTCCTAGATGCCAAAATCACCCTCCGTTCCAAAGGTTATATATATATATATATATATATATATATATATATATATATATATATATATATATATATATATATATATATATATATATATATATATAGGAGATAGTCTTTGCCGACTAATTAGGTATAAAACCACGAATATTGGGGTAACGGCGAGTTAATTAAAGAAAACTCTCGTTACTGTTTTTCTTCCAAGCTTTAGGAAACGTTTATTTCCATTATCAAGGATAGTAAATTGAGATTGTTATAAATTGGTAAATATAATTATATTTCAATTTTTTAAAAAAAATTTTTTCAATCATAAATCATTTTGACAGATTCATGAATGTAAACATTTTCTTTATATGCTAAAATGTTTTTGAAAACAAAAGAAGAAAATTGGTTATATTTGTAATATAGGTTAATAGTTATTCAAATATTCTTCTTTTATTATATAAAATTCAACCTTAAACTATTATAGATGTCATCATGTCATCTTAATAATTTAAAAGTATTGAATAAATTTTTAAAATCATTTACCTAAAATAAAATTATTTCTAAAAATCATCAAATTTTATTTATATAGCTTTAATTATGTATAAGAATTTGGAATTTAGTTATTTTTATTATCAATTGGTAGTAGATAATAATAAATATCACACAGATTATTATACTATCAACAAAAAAAGTGACCATAATAATCTGAGTGATATTTATTATTTTCTACTAACAATTGATAATAAAAATAACTAAATTCCAAATTCTTATACATAATTAAAGCTATATAAATAAAATTGGATGATTTTTAGAAATAATTTTATTTTAGGTGAATGATTTTAAAAAATTTTTCAATACTTTTAAATTATTAAGATGACATGATGACATCTATAATAGTTTAAGGTTGAATTTTATATAATAAAAGAAGAATATTTGAATAACTATTAACCTATATTACAAATATAACCAATTTTCTTCTTTTGTTTTCAAAAACATTTTAGCATATAAGGAAAATGTTTATATTCATGAATCTGTCAAAATGTCAAAATGATTTGATTGAAATTTTTTTTTTTTTAAATTCAAATATAATTATATTTACCATATATATATATATATATATATATATATATATATATATATTTTGGAAAAAATTTTCTTGGGATTGTAGGTTCCTAGTTAAACAAAGCAAATGGTTTTTTTGGCTTTAATTAACATTTTTGTTTTTGTTTACGTTTCGGACATATCGTGTCCTTCATCAGAACATAATTCTACAAATAGATGACAAAAAATTAACAATTTATACATTACATATGTCTATCCTAAAAATAACTTACCATAAAACAAGAGCTTGGCGAGCGCATGTTAAAATATGTTAAAATACACGAAAACAATCATTTTTATTAAAAACATTTAGTATCAATATAAAACCCACATACAACTGCCAGTACACTACATTATATTATGACAATAATTACTTCTTAAAAGGAACAAAATTTTTTTTTATTGTTAGTAAATAGAACTAGTTCTTTTTTTGTATTGTATTCAGTAATTGTGATGGAACAAGGTTTTTAATACACATCAATTTTTGTCTTTGAAAAATTTTTTACTGATGTTATTATGGTATAAGGATTTAGAAATATCACAGGATGTCATTTCATTTATAGACAATGCACCGGAAAAGACATCTATATGATTAAATTAACATAAATTTTTGATAAATTATTTGTGTCAGATTTAGCATTGATAGAATATGGGTTTTTTTGGATTTCTATCATTTCATAGACTTCTCTTATTTTTTGGTGGCTTTCAATTCTCAATATTTTTGTGTTGTCATAGTCAAATGTATGTTTGTGTTCAGAACTATGATTTGTCAGGGCTGTTCTATTTTTTTTATCATACTTGTGGCCATTTAGGCGGTTTTTAAGATATTGACTTGTCTGTCCAATATATACACCTTTACAGTCTTTGCAAGGGATCTCATAGATGACATTGCTTTTTTTTTCTTTGGGAATTTTTGATTTTAGTTTACTAAAATTTGATTTTAAAAGATTATGTCCCTTGTGAGATACTGTTATGTTGTGATCTTTGAAAATGCTTCCAATTTTTTCTGAAAGTCCCGAAACGTATGGTAAAGAGAGATATTTTTTTTGGGGTAAATTGTGTGAAATATTTTTATGTTGAGTTTGATTGTAAAAGAGGTATATACGGTTTTTAAATATTGTATTAATTAGTTTACTTGGGTAATCATTTAGACAGAGAGCTTTTTTAGCTTTTTTTATGGCGTTCTCTCGGTATTCGTAATCAGAAAGTTTTATGGCTCGATCTGCGAGTCCTATGACAACTGATTTTTTTTTGAGACATCGGACATAGGACTCGCAGATCGAACCATAAATCTTTCTGATTACGAATACCGAGAGAACGCCATAAAAAAAGCTAAAGAAGCTCTCTGTCTAAATGATTACCCAAGTAAACTAATTAATACAATATTTAAAAACCGTATATACCTCTTTTACAATCAAACTCAACATAAAAATATTTCACACAATTTACCCCAAAAAAAATATCTCTCTTTATCATACGTTTCGGGACTTTCAGAAAAAATTGGAAGCATTTTCAAAGATAACAACATAACAGTGTCTCACAAAGGACATAATCTTTTAAAATCAAATTTTAGTAAACTAAAATCAAAAATTCCCAAAGAAAAAAAAGCAATGTCATCTATGAGATCCCTTGCAAAGACTGTAAAGGTGTATATATTGGACAGACAAGTCAATATCTTAAAAACCGCCTAAATGGCCACAAGTATGATAAAAAAAACAGAACAGCCCTGACAAATCATAGTTCTTAACACAAACATACATTTGACTATGACAACACAAAAATATTGAGAATTGAAAGCCACCAAAAAAAAGAGAAGTCTATGAAATGATAGAAATCCAAAAAAACCCATATTCTATCAATGCTAAATCTGACACAAATAATTTATCAAAAATTTATGTTAATTTAATCATATAGATGTCTTTTCCGGTGCATTGTCTATAAATGAAATGACATCCTGTAATATTTCTAAATCCTTATACCATAATAACATCAGTAAAAAATTTTTCAAAGACAAAAATTGATGTGTATTAAAAACCTTGTTCCATCACAATTACTGAATACAATACTAGTTCTATTTACTAACAATAAAAAAAAAATTTGTTCCTTTTAAGAAGTAATTATTGTCATAATATAATGTAGTGTACTGGCAGTTGTATGTGGGTTTTATATTGATACTAAATGTTTTTAATAAAAATGATTGTTTTCGTGTATTTTAACATATTTTAACATGCGCTCGCCAAGCTCTTGTTTTATGGTAAGGTATTTTTAGGATAGACATATGTAATGTATAAATTGTTAATTTTTTGTCATCTATTTGTAGAATTATGTTCTGATGAAGGACACGATATGTCCGAAACGTAAACAAAAACAAAAATGTTAATTAAAGCCAAAAAAACCATTTGATTTGTTTAACTAGGAACCTACAATCCCAAGAAAAATTTTTCCAAAAAAAATATATAATGAAATAAGGTTCAAGAAAAAAAAACAAAACTAAATATATATATATATATATATATATATATATATATATATATATATATATATATGTATGTATGTATGTGTTATAACGTAATTTGTAAGCACGATAGAGGGCGTATTTTTTGACGGATCGAAACCAAACTCGCTACAAAAATCTTTTAGACCAAAATCTTGGACGAGTTCGTTAATGAGCCAAATCGGCCCAGTAAAAACAAAATAGCGGCCTGTCAAAGTTGACAAAAAATCTTATTTCCTTTGTTTTTCATTTGACGCAAAAAAGTTACTAAGCTTTTAACATTTTTCTCTAAATCGTACATTAAAACATTTATTTAAGAAAATTCACAAATTTACCAGAAATTTGTTTTTATTTTTTTGTTTTTGATTTGATGCCAGAATGTTACTTTGGTTTTTTGTACATCTCAAAACATTCTATTACTTTTGTATCTTATTTTTTATTTTGGGTTTTATGCAAACATGTTACTGAAATAAGCCTGTCCAATTGGTCCTGTGCCATTGGGATTTTTTGGTATTGCCATGGAGTAATCATCATTGATTTTTTGGATAAGGGTAGAACAATAACTGGAGATTACTATTCGACATTACTGACCACTCTACGGAAAAAAATTAAAGAGAAAAGACGCGGAAAGATATCCAAAGGTGTTTGGTTTTTGCAGGACAACGCCTCTGCACACAAATCTCATGTTGCCATGCAAAAAATTCGTGATTTAGAGTCTGAATTACTAGAACACCCCCCTTATTCACCAGATTTGGCTCCGTCCGACTATCATCTCTTTCCTCAACTGAAAAAAAGTTTAAAAGGTCGAAAATTTTCTTCCAACGAGGAGGTAATAAAAGCTGTGGAGGTCTGTTTTCCGAGCAAGAAGAAACATTTTTTTTGATAGGTCTAGAGACGTTGCAGGTTCACTGTAATAAATGTATCCCATTAAGAGGAGAATATGTTGAGTAATAAAATATTTTGACATTGAAATTTTTTTTGGTTCTATAGTAGGCTAAGAATTTTTCAATATTTACTCGTATACCACCCAACGATATAAAAGCCGAACTATGACAAGCTGGACACATAGTTCGCAACGTAATGAATGTCAGGCATACAGTTAGTAAAGAACCTCTGTCACTATTCTTTATTGACCTTGAACCTCAGAAAAATGACAAAGACATATACAACCTAGAGTTTCTATGTAGCAATTAGATAACTGTGGAAGCATCTAAAAAAAATCTATCTGGAACACCAACGGACTGCTAAATCACAAGCATGAACTAATAATATTCCTAAATGTAAATAAGATCGACATTTTGTTGGTATCAGAAACGCATTTTACAAATCAACGGTATTTAAAATACCGAAATACGATTACCTTTCCAACGGAGTCTCTACTTACTGGCAGAGCGACCCAAGTAAGCTACCTGATCTCCTGGACTTCTTCATACTAAAAGGAATTTCGAGAAATAATTGTACTACTGAATCCAACTTTGATCTTAGCTCAGACCATACTCCAGTAATCTCAAATATATGCACTACAATGATCAAAAAGTCACCTGAGGACAGAGTTGAAAAACGAATCGGAAGATGAGGACCAAGAAATACAACATTCCATTAACGCTCCTTGCCAAATGTCACCTTCCACAAAATTCTTCCCTTCAATTGAAGTAAAGGAAGAATTTTTTTGGGGTCGAGGGGTCTGTGCCTTTTCTCAATCGACGTAAAGTTGAAAGGGAGAGGGAGGCAGAGCCCAGGGGACAAGTTTTGCACGGAGAGTCCTAGAACATTGCACCTCCTTAAACTGTCCCAAGACCGCTGGGTACTCCCAAGATGATTGGGAGTGTGTGATCATAGATTACACCCTTCACGTGGTGGCCCTGTTGCAACTGAACACAGCGGATCTAGACCGGGAGGTCGATAAATATCCCCCAACCCAAGGTGTCAAGCGACCCGTGCCAATGTGTGAATGGCAGTGGAGGTGCACCGTCGCAAACGGAGCCTCTGGGAAACCGGGCGACCTCCCAGAGTATTAGCCTTATTCTCCCAAACGGTTTACTGGGGGAATGGACCGCACTAACCCGGTACTCGTGGGAACATATGGATGACCCGAAACAAAAAGGAAAAACTCCTGAATTGGAATGTGGCCAAGAGACCACAGGCATTCCTATTCAGACAACAAGCAACAATTCTCCTACAGCGATGGAGGAGGACAAGATGCTAAGTTCTGGGGAGGAGGGCAACACCTCAAAGAACCCAGGTAGGCAGTCGCTAAAGAGAGAAACAAAAAAGAGGCTCTCTAGAGGCGAACTGAGACGTCTAAGGAGAGAAGAAGCCCTCGCTAAAGGCGAGAGGATTCTCTTCAGAAAAGAAACACAGTTGGCGTGGAAGGAGAAGCATGGTGCTCCGGCTGAACCGCCCCTTAGCAAATCCGGTTCCTCTGGAGCCCTGGGCGCGGGGGTGAAGGCGAGGCAAGGTGCGAAACCCGAAGCCCAACCGTCATCATCCAAACATGTAACTCCAGGAGGGAAAAGGTTGCACTCGCAGCGAACTCCGGAGAAGTCTGTAATTATGACAAAAAGATCTAAGGCAGAGGGAAGCTCAGCGAGAACCTTAAAGGCACCTGAGTCTTTCGCCGGGAAACTGATGGTTGAAAAGATAGCAATTGTCCATGTGAACCATCCAGAAACAAGGCTGGACAAAGAGACAGCCTTAAAAATCAAAATGGAGCTGGGGAGTCGTGCCCTTCGGGGCGAAGACTTCAGAATATCCAGCTGCCATCCTGAGAACGGAGCAGTAGTTGTAGGCTGCGCAAATTCTACCACAAAGGTAGGGCTAGAAGCCCAGTTCAAGCAGCTGAATCCGCTTGGCGAGATTCAGCTGAGGCTGGGCCCGGCCAAAAACCTTGTGAAGATGTGCAAAGTCAAAACTTTTGTACCACGATCCACGGGAGCGGAGACCAATGAAGAAGTGATGCTTGGTCTAAAGAGCCAGAGTGGATTAAACACCGAGCACTGGGCTGTTGTGGGTGGTAATACCACGCCAGAAGGACAGTTCCTAGTCATCCACATTGACGACGAATCCCTGCAGAAGCTGAGGAAACTTGGTATGCGCCCATTCGTGGGAGCAGAAAGAGTTCTCTTTAAGTTGCAAACAATTACAAAAATTATTATTCCAGTCACAACGTCCACAGAAGAAATTTTAATACCTCAACAAATTTTAGGCAATTGTATTATACCTGAATGTATCTCAGTCGCTTATAACGGTTGGGCAACTGTCGAAATTCGTAACAATTCCGAGGACAATACAAATTTTACCATTTTATATCCTATTAATAGTATTCCTGTAGAAAATAATTTTGAAATGTACCATTTTGATCTTAAAAATGACAATGACGAATATAAATATGACGAAATTGACAATCTCATTAGAACAGACCATTTAAATGACGAAGAAAAAAGAGAAATTCTTAATATGTGTAGGAAATACGCTGATATCTTTCATAAAGACCAAAATCAGTTAACTTTCACAAACGAAATTAAACATAGAATTCGTACTACTGATGAAATTCCTGTTTATATTAAAAGCTACCCTTACCCATACGTTCATAAAGCAGAAGTTAAACTACAAATTGAAAAAATGTTAGAGCAAAATATAATTAGGCCGAGTAATTCGCCATGACCATCGCCTATTTGGATCGTAGCAAAGAAAGCCGACGCTTCTGGCAAGAAGAAGTGGAGAATCGTCGTGGATTATAGAAAAATCAATGAGAAAACCATTCCTGACAAATATTCAATTCCTCGCATAGATACAATTCTGGACAAACTAGGTAAATGTAACTATTTTTCAACATTGGACTTAGCATCAGGTTTCCACCAAATCGAGATGCACCCGGACGACATAGAAAAAACAGCGTTTACTGTAGAAAATGGACATTACGAGTATTTAAGGATGAGTTATGGCTTAAGAAATGCTCCAGCTACCTTTCAACGCGTAATGGACAACATCCTCAGAGGACTACTAGGAGAAATTTGCTTAGTATATCTCGACGATATAATAATTTATTCGACATCGCTACAAGAACACATGGTTAATTTGAAAAAGGTATTCCAACGACTACGAGACAGAAACTTCAAAATTCAGTTGGACAAATGTGAATTTTTAAGAAAGGAAACCGCTTATTTAGGGCACATTATTACAAAAGATGGTGTTAAACCAAACCCAAATAAAATTAAAGCTATTAAATTATTCCCAATTCCAAAAACTACTAAAGAAATAAAACAATTTTTAGGTCTATTAGGTTATTATAGAAAATTCATACCTAACTTTGCACAAATTACTAAACCTTTGACTTCATGTTTAAAAAAGGGTTCAAAGATAGAATTTACGCCTAAATATGTATAATGATTCGAAACATGCAAAGAACTATTAAGTAACGATCCTATTTTAATATATCCTGACTTTACACAGGAATTTATCTTAACAACTGACGCTAGCGGATTTGCGATAGGTGCTATACTGTTACAAGGTCCAGTAGGGCAAGACCGACCTGTGGCTTATGCCTCAAGGACGCTAAACCAAGCAGAACAAAATTATAGTACAATCGAAAGAGAGTTACTCGCGATTGTATGGGCTACGAAGTATTTTCGGCCTTATTTATACGGTCGAAAATTCACAATATATTGTGATCATAAACCTTTACATTGGCTTTTCTCAATAAAAGAGCCCAATGCTCGTCTCACGAGATGGAGATTAAAACTAGAAGAATTCGATTATCAAATTGTTTATAGAAAAGGAACCTTGATTAAAAATTTAGATGCTCTTTCTCGAATTAAAATAAACGAAATCGATGCAAATGACATTTTTGAATACATGAACGATTTTAACAAAAATATTTCTATTGACAGTAACAATGAACAAAATGATCAACAAGATACATCTTTCGATAATGAATCAATTGTAGGAAATATTGACGAAACCCCTCAGGTAACAGACACTGACATAGAAAATATAATTAACGAGTTATGTCCAGACAAGGACGACGACACCATACATACTAGTCACGAAAACCCAATATTAGAAATTCCAATTTCAGAAACACCTATTAATCATTTTCAAAATCAAGTATTTCTTAAAATAGTATTTCATTCACCAAAAGTTACTAAATTATATGAGAATAAAACTAAAACCACTATACAAATTTCAGAAACGAACTTCGAACCTGAAATTATTAAAATATTTAAAGAATTTACATCAACAAAGAAATTATTTGCTATAAATATGGATCGATTAGATTTAATTCCAAAACTATGTACAACATTGCAAGACACTTTTAAAAACTTCGCATTCAAAGTTATTATTTGTAACAATGTTTTAGAAGATGTACTTGGCCACAATTCGCAGATAGAAATGGTACAAATGCATCATGAACGTAAGAACAATCACAGAGGAATTAATGAAACTGAATTAGAAATTAAACGTAAATATTATTGGCCAAATATCAGAAGTACTGTAACTAAATATATAAATAATTGCGAGCTATGTCAAAAGATGAAGTATGACAGAAATCCCCCAAAACAAAAATTCGATTTAACATCAACACCTAATAAACCTTTTGAAATAGTTCACGCAGATGTTTTCACAATTAAAGGACAAAAATTCTTGACAGTTATTGATAGATTTAGTGAATACGCGCAAGCATATCATTTAGTAGGAGTAACCGCAATACATATACCTAAAGCTTTCATGAGTCTTCTCACTCACTATGGTGCACCTAAAATGTTAGTAATTGATAGAGGTACCGAATTAAAAAATCATGTTATTGAAGACTTTGCAAAATTACACAAAATTGAACTTCATTATACTACGGCATTGAATCCAAATTCTAATAGCATAATTGAACGTTTTCACTCAACTTTAATTGAACATATTAGAATTATACAAGAAACTCATAAAAATCTCAATATCTTAGATCAAATGCCTTATGCAATTTTAGGATACAATAACTCCATTCATAGTGCAACAAAGTTACGTTCAATAGAAATTATTTCAGGACATTTAGATACAAACAACCCTCTTAATATTGACATTTATCAAAAATTGTATTCTAATTACATAACTAAACATAAAGAAACTACCGCTGAAATTTATAAAACGTTAAATGAACACATGGCAAATCAAAAATCAAAAAGGTTGGAAAAGACTAACGAAAATAGACATGAACCATTAACTTACGACCCAGGTGCATTAGCATATCATAAAACTAATGCTCGTAATAAAATTAGTCCTAGATTTAAAGCCAAACCAATAAAACAAAATGAAAAAATCAAAGTTAAAACTTACAAAACAATCTCACCTCGTAATAGCAAACAAAAATTAGTTACCGCCACCTATCATAAAAATAACTTAAAAAGGCTACTTGCTAATCAAAAAATTCTACCATTACAGAATCCTGCTATCGCTGGTAGTAGCAAGGCAGGCACAGGAAATTAAAATTGTTAGTTTGGAGTCCAATCCAGGCATACTCCCGTACAAATTAGGAAATGCTAGATTACAATCTACCCATCATTCTTTTATCCATTACTTTGATCTAAACCCTATAGAAACCGAATTACTTCATATAACAAATCAGTTCGAAAATGTTTTGCAGGTAATTGATATCAAAAATCAAGTTTTTGCAAATGAACTTAAATTCTAGATTAATTTAATAAAATATCAAATAAAGCAATGCAAAGAAAAATTAAATTTTGTACACGGCAGTAAAAGAATTAAGAGAGGAATTTTAAACGGTTTACGAACAATATTCAAAAGCATATCTGGTAACTTAGATGCAGAAGATGACAAACGTTACGATGACGCCATTGTTTTATTGAGTTCAAATCAAAAAGATATTGCAAATACTTTGAACAAACAAATATCATTAACCAGTCAAATTATAGATGATTATAACAGTAGTATCTCACTAATAAAACAGAATGAAGAAGAGATAACAGGAAAACTAAATGAGCTAAGTTCTGAACTTGAAAAATTTGTTAATGATTTTTCCTCTTATTTCCTAGCAAAAAATACTCTTGATCAAATACAAGCAGCACTTAAAATCTTAATAGAAATACTAAATAATATTGAAAATTCTATTGCATTTGCAAAATTAAAAACGTTGCATTATAGTGTTCTAAAGTTTGAACATCTAGAATTTATAGTTAAAACATTACTCAAATATTATCCAATTAATACCCTAATCTTTGGCAGTGATTCTCAAAATTTATTTAAATACTATAACATTTTAACCGTTGATTCTTATTACTCTAACGACAGAATTGTTTTCGTTATTCACTTTCCCTTAGTTAAACCCGAAACTTATACTTATTTTCACCTGTATTCTATTCCCACAAAAAATAACACGGTCCTTATCCCACCTAAGCCTTTTCTGGCAATGCAAGGCAATCAGTACGAGTACGAAGATCAAGAATGTGAAAATATCCACCAACTGTATTTTTGCCCCAACGAAAAACTCATGGTTGATGCCCAATCCGAAGAATGCATCCACCAATTGTTGCAAGTAAAAACTGAAGATCAACCGAAATGTGTACCAGTGCCAATTATCGTAGAAAACGAAATTATCGAAAGTATAAATTCAGCGCATTACATCGCAGTATTCCCAGAAGAAACAAAAATCAAAACCACTTGTACAAAAACCGATTTCATATCTCTAAAAGGTACCTATTTTATAGAACTACCACCGAGCTGTAGCTTCCAAACTCCAAGAAACGTATTCATCAACCACGAAGATGTCATCCCAGGTCAACCTTTACTACTTCCTGAAATAAAGATCGAAAACGAAGGAAGAATTCACTCTGGAAAAATCAAAATTAAGGACATTTCCTTAGACAAAATTCACCAACTCATAAAAGAAGAAAATCGAATGGAAGAAGTTAGTGTGAGAAAGATTCCACACAACTACGCCTATGCTTGGTCTACACCCCTCTACATCGTAATTGCGATCGCACTTCTTGTTGGTGTTTTCAAATGGAAGTCGAGATGTAAACGCCAACCCACAATAAAAATGGTCAACGAAGTCACAGCTGATCCAAAACCAAAACCGAGAACTTTCCAAGAAGAAGAAGATGAGTAATCTATCCACACCCTGTATGGATCTCTCTGGGGATGGAGGAATTACATCCTGTATATTGCCGACGTATCCACTGGGCTCCGGTACTGCAACGACCGTTGGTGCAACCTCAGCACATTCAACATATATATACAAATTGTAAACATATTTAATTTAGTCTGCGTATTATTTTTATCTATACATCCTGTTTACACAATTTATATATTTTACAATTTTTCAAAGTCGATATTTTGTATTTTTAAGTTAATAAAAGTTTTTAAAAACAAAGATCGTGTAACGAAACACAATGGTAAACTGGTTGTACACCAGAGTAATCAGACCAATAATGGTGTATGGTGGCCTAAAGTTCAGCAAAGCACAGCCCCCAAAACGATTTCTAAAGTGCAGCGAGCTGCGTGTCTGAGCATTGGAAATACTGCTAAACATCCCACCATTAGATCTTTATACACAGGGGGAGGCTAAAATGGCTGCATACAGAATGCAGTGCAATGGCAACTGGTGCAAGCACCATGCTATGAAACATACTAAAATACACGACACCATGAGGTGCGACATCATCGAAATGCCATCTGACAGAATGCCCAAAGTCGTGGAAACTGAGATACCATATCGTGTCAACTTGAGTGGCAGATCCGAATTGGCCCAGGGAGAACCTCAACGCATGTTGAACAGTATCACCTGGTACACCGACGGGTCAAAGACCCTAACGGGTACAGGAGCAGGCGTTTGCGGCGTCAGACCCAGGCAAAGCATAAGTGTTTGCCTTGGCAAAATGACGACCGTATTTCAAGCAGAAATAGCTGCACTAATCGAATGCGGCAGAACATGCATAGACAGGAAATATAACAAAAAGACCATCCATGTGGACACGGACAGTCATGCGGCCCTTTTGGCCTTAGCAAGCCACAGCTTTACGTCGAGGATAGTGTGGGAATGTCATAATACCTTGAAAACCGTGGCAAAAGACAATAGAGTAATTCTTACTTGAGTGCCAAGTCATACAAGGATAGCTGGAAATGAGGGAGCTGATAAGTGTGCCAAGAAAGAAGCTCATCTCACCCTCATGGGACCAGAACCAGCATACGGCGTTTCATACAGCGCCGTACGAAAAACTGTTTCTAACTGGGTGTCGCTTGAACACCAAAAGCACTGGAACAAAATCACGGGACATGCTCAGTCCAAAAGAATGCTAAAAAACCATCGAGTTCCTACGCAGCAAATGTTTTTAAGCTGGGTAGGAAAGAACTGCGAAAAGTGGTAGGATTCATAACTGGCCACTGGATAATCAACGCAGGATGTGTGGAGAAGCAGAGGAAACCGCAAAGCACGTGGTCTTCGATTGCCCTGCCCTGTGCAGAAGGCCTCCTGTCTAGATATCTTCCTAGGCACACATCAGGAGAGAATGCAGGAAAACATAGTCCGACGAATCTCAATGTTCACTAAGAACTTAGAATGGGACTCTGCTTAAAACCTGTGAGTGGGGGTGCACAATAAGCCAATTAATGGCTAAGCGGTAACCATTAGGGACCTGAACCCTGACCCCCTCGTGACTAAAAAAAAGGAAGAAATGGATTCATTAAATAATCGTAAAGCTCCTGGGTACGATTTAATCAACGGGCATATACTGAAACAACTCTCGCGAAAAGCCTTTGTTCTCCTAACAACTATATGTAATCGTATCTTAAGCTTGTCTTATTTCCCAACCATTTGGAAATACGCTTAGATTATAATGGTACAGAAACCAGGCAAAGACCCAGACGAGTCCTCATCCTATAGACCTATCAGCCTGCTACCTATATTAAGCAAAGTAGTTGAGCGACTTCTTTTAAACATAATGTATATGGATCACGAATTCCTAGAGTTACTGCCTACACCATTTCAGATTCCGAGAACATAACTCCACCACACAGCAAGTCTACAGGCTAATTAATGAAATATTAAAAGCACTAGAAGATAAGAAATACTGCAATGCCGTATTTATTGATATCGCACAGGCCTTTGTCAAGGTATGGCACAGAGGCCTACTCTTCAAATTAAAAAACTGTGTAACAAGTAATTATTACCTTCTTCTTAAAACCTACTTATCAAATAGACACTTCTCGGTTAAATACTCAGACCAGCAATCCGATTTCTATCTCATCAAAGCTGGCGTTCCCCAGGGACCACTGCTTTTCTTGATATACTCATCAGATATTCCAGAAACCAACAACACTAAAATAGCCTTATTCGCTGATGACGTAGCTATCCTAGCCACAAGCAACGATCCAGTAGTAGCCTCTGAAAACATGCAAAATCATCTTGACTTACTTAACGAATGGTATACCAAGTGGAAAACTAAAATCAACAACAACAAATCAGTTCAAGTCACCTTCACGATGCCCTAGAATTTTTGCCCACCAGTAATTATGAACAATACACGAATACATGTGGCTACTGAAACGAAATACTTTGGCCTCCATCTTGACCAGAGACTCACCTGAAAAAACCTATTGAGACTAAGAGAAGGCAACTAGACATCAAGTTTTGTCAAATGTTTTGGTTCATGGGACGAAAATCGAAACTCTCGAACCTATATGGCTATACGCTATACTCTTTGGAGATGTGCCTAACCAACATCGATTAACATAATCCAAAGGTTCCAATCCAAGACACTAAGAGTCATAGCGGATGCTCCCTGGTTTGTTAGCAATCACACCCTCCACACTGTCCTGAACATCCCTCATGTTAGAAGCGATATTCTAATCATGACAGAATCATATAGCCAGCAAATAGAAAATCACGACAATGAACTAATAGCAGATCTACTCACCACCGGTCCCGATAGGAGAAGACTACATAGAGGTCAATAAGGAGTAGCATCAATGGATGCTCTCCTTTCAAGCCCAAAGAAATCCGTCACATTTACTTAATACTTACTTATAACGTAGATTGTAAATATGCAAATGTCAATAAAAAAAACTTCGCATCGATAATGAAAACCTATGTATAAAACAACAAAGTTCATCTTTTTTTAAAAAATTCGATTCCGAAGGGTCCGTTCTACCGTCTTGATGGATTTCTAAAATTTTAATAGAAGTGACTTACATAAAAGTTGCAAATAAAATTGGTCAATTAATTGTGTTTATTGTAAATTGAATGAAATTGATCTTTATACTGATCTTTCAAATGTTATATATAGATTAACATGCCGTACATGTAAATCTGTATATGTGGGTCAGACATCGCAAAAAATAACTAAGCGTTTAGTTTTACATAAGAGCGATGCAAGGTTGTATCCGGAAAGATCAGCTTTAGCTCAACTCAACAAATAACTATTCTAAAAGGATTTTCTTTGAAATGGTATTCATTCCTCAAGACGATAATTGTTTTAATAAAAGAACTGATATGTTAATTTGAATATTTTGTATTATGTATATAATTTTTTTTAAAAACAATAATTTTTCTCCATTTAAATCAATTATATAGACCTGTAAGATTTTTTACCTTAAACTTATTTTAAATATCTATAATTTATATCTCTTGTAGTTTCTTTGAAAATGGTTACAATAAATAACCGAAAGTTTAGTATTTACTGAAAAGAGTTTTCTTTCATTGCCGCATTACCCCCCCCCCTCCCCCCACTACAAGAGATATACATTATATATATTTAAAATAAGTTTAAAGAAAAAATCTTACAGATTTATATAATTGATTTAAATGGAGAAAAATTATTGTTTTTAAAGAAAATTATATACAAATATTCAAATTAACATATAAACATATCAGTTCTTTTATTAAAAGAATTATCGTCTTGAGGAATGAATGCCATTTCCAAGAAAATCCTTTTAGAATAGTTATTTGTTGAGTTGAGCTGAAGCTGATCTTTCCGGATACAACCTTGCATCGCTCTTATGTAAAACTAAAAGCTTAGTTATTTTTTGCGATGTCTGACCCATATATATATATATATATATATATATATATATATATATATAAACGTAATGTATTCTTGACCATTTACATATTTTTATATGGGAGGAATTTTCCTGAATAAAGGTCCTTACTTTTTAAAATTTTGTTTATTATTTGCCAAAAGACGCGTTTCGACTTGTTAAGCCTTCTTCTGTTTCGGCTAAAAGGTTACATTTTGATTGATACATAACACATAAGTTAAAAAAGTCGTTACAAAAGTTTGTATATAAAATAATAAAACAGTTACCTTAATAACACGGTTTATCAGAAAGAAAATTTAACTGTTTCCCACAAATTAAAGAACACCAACCAAAAATTTTTTTCAAAAATGAAACCAAACTTTCCCAAAAATAAACAAACACACACATTATACCAAATTCCTTGTGGAGATTGCAATATAACATATATTGGTCAAAGCAAACAATACCTCCAAAAAATAATACAAGCTCATAAGTATTCAAAAACTGATGTAACAGCTTCATCCAATCACTCTAAGAATACAGGGCATAAATTTGATATTGACAATGTAAAAATATTAGCTAAAGAAAATAATGAAAAAGTTAGAACTGTACTAGAAATGATTAACATAAAAAGAGATATAAATAGTATTAATAACAGAAACAATATTCGTAATTTGAATGTAATATATGATGGTCTCTTAAAATAACCAATAAATTGTTAAGAGCTTCTGCACCTTACTATAATATACACCTGTTAAATCAAGCAAACGTGCCCAGACTAACGCCACATCGCATTAGAAAAAGAAAGACAAAAAACACCTTCAATTTAATAATACATTTTTTCTACGCCCTATCTTTAAAGTACCTTGTATATCATCGGTTTGCAGCGCTCAAAGTGGTTGTTTATGGTTAGAGTGAAAAAAAGTAAAAAAGCGTTAAAAAAAGTGCCATAACGTTAACTTTATTTCACGCTTCCCATAAGCTAACACAATGAATCTTGGCTGGGTATCGAGGATGGACTTTCATGAAACTTGGAATACGTATAATTGTAATTTACCGAAGGAGCTTAATTAAAATATCCCAAATTTCTATTTGAATTTTATTTTTTTGTATAGGGCTGTAGAAAAAATAATGTATGCATGTGCATAAAGTGTCTTTTTTTCACTCATGGAATTGCCGCACTCGCCTGACGACTCATTCGGTCAACTTTTTCCATTCGTGAAAAAAAGTACCACTTTATGCACTTGTTGCATAAATTACTATTAAGAGTTGATTTACTAACAACACCTACAAAATGTGTACAGAATTTCAATTTTTAACCTCCCATGTTTTCATGTTTTTGACAGTGTTATTAAGGTAATTGTTTTATTATTTTATATACAAACTTTTGTATAAGTCCCTAAATCCAACTCTGTCTAAGCCAGGTAAGAAAGTTAAAAGTATGGCGGACCCACAGGGTCTTCTTAAAATTGTTTACGAATTGTGACTATCTTATCTAGACATGTTTTTGTGACCAGTCTTATCTAGAAAATGCCAGAAAGCCAATTGTTTTTGAGTAAGCCGCAATCTAGAAATATCTAGTGAAATAGGCACTAATGTTTAAGGGACCGACCAGGAAGAGTTCGTTTAGTTGATAATTTGACATCGTGAGACAAACAAGTAAATAAGTGAATATAAATTAGTGAACTGTTTATATAAATTACTTTAAGTGAATATACTGTGTATATAATTAGCGAATAGTGTCGTGAATAAATAAATTAAGTAAGTGAGCCTTCCGTGTGTTTAAAATTTATCACACCCGTTTACTGTTTAAATAAATTAGTAAAACATTACATTGGTGTCAGAAGTGGGATAATATGAATAAATTGCTACGTAAACATGGCCAAGAGACTGTGACCTCAAAGTGGCGGAACTAAGAGCAAAATTGGAAGATCGTGAGTTGGAAACGTCCGGTAAGAAAAGTGAAGTAGTAGAACGACTTAAAGTGGCACTGGAAAATGACGGCTTTGATCCAGAAACAGTTTTATTTAATGACGAGGCTTCCACCTTAATCTCGCCAATTTCTGCTAACATGGACGAGAAGATTTCTGCCATGGAAGAGAACATGGACGGGAAGATTCCTACTTTGAAGAACGATATATCTGCCGATATCTTATTAATGAAAAACGACATTGCCGCTGACGTTGAAAATGAAATTTCGTCTCTAAAATCTGAAATCGAGGATAAGATTACAACGATAGACGAGAAAATCAAGGAGTTAGAGGAAAAGATTGACAATTCAAGAACGTGAGGCACGCCAGAGGAAGAAAAGAAGACCGAGCAAACGAGACCTAAGTTTGAAGACATTGGCAGTTTTACCTAGTCAAGGCCCCAACGTTCGATGGAAAAATGTCGTGGACCAATTATGTGAAACAATTTGAAGCAGCCGCTAGAATGAATAATTGCTCCGATAGAGACAAGGCAGTGAATGTAACTATCGCGCTTCGGGAAGATGCCTTAGATGTACTTCAGACGATACCTCTGGAAGAAACGGATGATTTCGAGCAGCTGAAGAAGAGGTTGGACATGCGATATGGTCACGAACATCTAGAACATTTGTACCAATCCCAGCTGAAGAACCGAAGGCAGAAACGTGAGGAAGCACTTCGAGAATATGAAGTGGATATTGCCCGACTCGTTCGATTTGCTTATTCATCAGCAGCAGAGAACATGATGGAATATCTGGGCATACATGCGTTTATTGATGACTTACGTGACCCCGATATGCAGAGGACAAGAAGCCGAGAAAGATCAGATGCTGGAATTGTGGCGAGCTAGGACGTGTACGTAGTTCGTGTAAGCGCTCCAAGACTCCTGCAAACCAATAACCCCAGTCACAGGAAAACTAGAACGGGTCGGCTACGAGGGGGCAGCACCAATCCATGATGTCGCTCAGATGTCGCAACGACAGTGTATATGTGGATGGCGAAGTAGATGGAAAGAAATATGCTCTGCTGGTAGTCACTGGAGCAACTAGAACCATTATACGACCAGAGATAATAAACCCCAAGAAGAAGCTTCTACCAACGAGACTGCGACTGCGACTGCGGACCGCCACAGGCGAGAGTGCCAATGTTCACGGGGAAACACAAATACAATTGGGAATTGGCGCAGAATAGTTCACGCATACGGTAATCGTTGCTGACATAGAAGAAGACGTGATTCTGGGAATGGACGTAATGGATGTACATGGTTTCCAATTAGACTTTAGGAACAGAGCCATTAAATTGGGCTCCGAGGAGGTATTACTTCATCCACATGAAGGTAGCGTGGTGTTGGCAGCTGTACAGGAAGATGCCGTTCTACCTGCACGAAGCGAAACCATGATAGTAGCACGGCTACAGGGAATCATGGAGGAAGGTACACCGGTTATGATGGAGCCAGGAAACCACGACGAAGAGGTTGGCAAAGGAGTACTAATTGGAAAAGGATTGGTTACGTCGGCGAAGGAGATCCCTGTACGATTGATAAACGTGAACGATTACCCAATTACCATCAAGAAGTAAACCAAGATTGGATCCTGCGTACCAGTGACGTCTATAGTGCGCCAAACAACGACCACTGACATTTCTCATGCCAGATTCGAACAGATGTTATCAGTAGCTGGTCAATCTTTGTATCGAGCTGAAAACAAGATAATGAGAGAATTTATCTTGCAGTATCGAGACCTATTCGTACCAAAAGAAGGAAAGACTGGTAGAACATCAGCCGTCAAACACAAAATCGATACTGGTAATGCTAAACCAATTAGGCAATCAGCTCGAAGACTTCCACGAGCAAAGAGAGAGGAGGCTTAAAGAATAATTCGAGAGATGACAGAAGAAAAAGTAATAGAACCATCTACTAGTCCATGGGTGTCTCCAGTAGTGCTCGTCAAGAAAAAGGATGGAACTACGAGATTCTGCGTGGATTATCGCCAGCTTAACAACGTGACGAAGAAAGACAGCTATCCTCTTCCTCGAATTGACGATACGCTAGATACTTTGGCCAGCAGCAAACTGTTTTCCACATGGACCTGAGGTCTGGTTATTCGCAAGTGGAAATTGACCCAGAAGTCAAAGAGAAGACTGCTTTTACCACCGAATCTGGATTATGGCAATTCAACGTCATGCCATTCGGGCTCTGTAATGCGCCTGCGACATTTGAAAGACTCATGGAAAATGTCTTGAGAGGGTTGTCTTGGAAGACATGACTGGTCTATTTGGACGACATCGTAGTACTGGGGAAGACATTTGACGAACACTTGAAGAATTTGGAAGACGTATTCAAACGACTCCAAGCTGCCCAGCTCATGTTAAACCCGAAGAAATGTCAGCTGTTCCAAAACCGAGTCAACTATCTAAGTCATATAGTGAGCAATGAAGGAGTGGAGGTGGATCCAGATAAAATTGCTTCCATTCAGCAATGGCCGCAACCAACCGACAAACATCAAATTAGGAGTTTCCTTGGACTTTGCACGTATTATAGAAGATTTATCAGGAAGTTAGGAGATATTGTCAAGCCTCTTATTCGACTTACAGAAGAATCAAGAGCTTTCCAATGGGACGAAGACTGTCAAACGGCTTTTGAAAGCTTGAAGAGGCATTTAACCACGGCGCCGATATTAGGATACCAGAGGGAGACTTTATTCTTGATACTGATGCAAGCAACGTAGGAATTGGAGGAGTACTCTCACAGATCCAAGGAGGGCAAGAAAGAGTGCTGGTATATTTCAGTAAAGTCCTCTCCAAACCAGAACGAAACTACTGCGTCCCAAGAAGAGAACTTTTGGCGGTAGTGAAGTCCGTGGAACACTTTCACCAGTATCTCTATGGTATGAAGTTTTTAATCCGGACTGATCATGCAGCATTCAAGTGGTTGATGCAGTTTAAGAATCCCGAGGGTCAGATCGCTAGATGGATTGAACGACTTCAAGAGTACGATTTCAACATCGAACATCGAGCTGGTGTGAGTCACCGAAATGCCGACTCCCTGTCCAGACGGCCGTGCCCAACAGACTGCTCCCACTGCAACAAGGCGGAATCTAGTGAAGCTGCAGTTTCAAGAACTACTGTAGTCAACGAGGTATGGTCACCCACCAGGATCAGAGAAGATCAAGAGAATGATCCTCACCTGAAGATGATCCGGCAATGGAAGGAAGAAAATCGGCGACCTACCTGGCAAGAAGTGTCAAGATTTTCACCGAAACTCAAGGCGTATTGGGCTCAGTGGGACTCTCTTGTCCTGGAAGAAGGGCTGTTGAAAAGAGTCCTTGAAAACGATTATGGTTCCGAGATGAGAAGACAGCTATCCCGACAACAAGAGTAGCTGAAGTACTAAAGAAGTTACCCATCGGGAGGTCATCTGGGAGTGAAGAAAACCCTTCAGCGAGTCCGTGAAAGGTTTTATTGGATGAACAGCTCCGATGATGTGAAGGACTGGTGTAAGAAATGTACGACTTGTGCTACGAGTAATGGACCACATCGCAAGAGAAAGGCACCCATGAAACAGTACAATGTTAGAAGCCCTTTCGAAAGGATTGCTTTAGATATCGCTGGACCATTTCCGACGACCGAAAATGGTGGCAAATACATACTGGTTGTAATGGATTAATTCACAAAGTGGGTGGAAATTTACGCTATCCCAAACCAAGAGGCCATAACTGTTGCGGATGTATTGGTGAAAGAATTTATCAGCCGATATGGAGAGCCCTCGGAAGTTCACAGCGACGAGGGAAGAAATTTCGAAAGTCATCTATTCCAGGAGATTTGCGAGAAGCTGGGAATGAAGAAGACCAGGATAACAGCATTACATCCACAGTCAGATGGAATGGTCGAGAGAATGAACAGGACTATTGGAAAATACCTGTCCAAAGTAGTATCCAACCATCAGAGAGATTGGGACCAGTATCTTTCCCTATTCGCATTGGCTTATCGATCTGCCGTCAATGAGTCCACGGGTGGAACACCGGCGAAAATCCTGTTTGGGTGTGAAATGAGGCTTCCTTGTGACCTCGAATGTGGCTGTCGGCCTGGAGAAGATCTAGCAGGCGAAGACTACGTGATCCAATTGAGAAGAAGGCTGGACGATATTCATGAATTAGTTCGAACAAATCTTCAAGTTGCCAGCGACAGAATGAAAAGTCGGTACGACACGCAGGTCACAGAAGGCGGTTTTAAAGAAGGGGGCAAAGTATGGTTACACAGCCCGACGAGGAGAAAAGGATTTTCTCCAAAATTACAAAAATCCTGGGAAGGTCCATACTTAATCAAGAAAAGGATCAATGATGTTATATATCGCATAAGCAAGATCCCCAACGCAAAAACCAAAGTAGTTCACCAAAACCGACTAGCGCCATTCGAAGGAGATCATGACCTAGAGAAAGGAGTAAACCATATTCGAGATGTATCTGACCCTACCTTCGATGAATTTATGGGCGCGTATGGAGGTACCGGGAAAGCTAGATATGGAGTCACTTCGGAACAACAAGATTTGTTCACTCTCCCGGAAGATTATTCACTGGCATACAACATCCTCGCCCGTATCAAGAACGCACGAGGGTTGGCAACCGTCTTTCGAAAGAAGTTCGGGCAATTAGAAATACTTGAAGACCAGATTTCAGCCCCTGGCAAGACACTGAAGCTGAAACATAATCCGCGGTACGTCTTCTACGTGGTAATTAAAAATGAATTTTAAGATCGATCTACCTACCGCGATGTGTGGAAAGCACTTCGAAACCTACGAGACCATGTGTTGGAATCCAGCATGAATAAACTGGCTATGCCTAGGATAGCGAGTAACCAGTTGGATTGGCGAATCATCAGGAACATGGTACAGATTATCTTTCAAGTAACCGGTGTCCAGATATTAATTTTGCAGCTACAACCCCCGTTATCAGTATCCGATGAAGACGGTGCCCTGTTATTTCCATAAGATCGGAAAGTGTAAAAATGGGTCCAGTTGCCGATTCAAACATCCTGTCTCGGCTACACAAAAGTTCCAGGAGGAACTTCCATTTAAGGAGGGGGTAATGTTACGAAACAGCACACTGGTATAAGTCCCTAAATCCGACTCTGTTTAAGCCATGTATGAAAGTTAAAATTATGACGGACGCGCAGGGTCTTCCTAAAATTGTTTACGAATTGTGACTATCTTATCTAGACATGTTTTTGGGACCAGTTTTATCTAGAAAATACCAGAAAGCCTATTGTTTTTGAGTAATCCGCAATCTAGAAATATCTAGTGAAAAAAGCACTAATATTTAAGGGACCGAGTAGGAAGAGTTAGTTTGGTTGATAATTTGACATCGTGAGACAAACAAGTATATAAGTGGATATAAATTAGTGAACTGTTTATATAAATTAGTTTAAGTGAATATACTGTATATATAATTAGTGAATAGTGTAGTGAATAAATAAATTAAGTAGGTGAACCTACCGTGTGTTTAAAATTTATCGCACCCGTTTACTGTTTAAATAAATTAGAAAAACATTACAATTCAATATTCATAAATTATTTATTCGCGATTTTTATACAATATCAAATACTCTTACCGGATTCAATATCAGTTTCTGGAACATCAGGTTTTTTCACTACTTTTTCAATTCTCTCTCTTTCCACTTTATCACCTGCTAATACAAACTTGGAATTTTTGTAATCCACAACTTTGTCTTCTTCCATGAAGCGGATTGCATCACCAAATAGTTCAATTGATGATTTTGGGGGTATAGTGAAATCTCCTATTATTAATTTTCCTAACTGTTTGACAGTAGAATATTCAAAATTCTTGTAATATAGGGAGTAAAGGCAACCCATGTCGGAATAAAATTTACACAACTCTTCGGAGTCGTCGTCTTCTGGTAGATCAACTTCGCTAGGCTGTTGGATGCTGTCACTAAGTTCCTCGTCTAAATTATAACACAAAAAAAGTTTAATAGGACATTCAAAATCAACACATATAAAAATTGAACATTTTCTGTAGAAAACGATAACATATACTATATTAACGTTTTAATCCAAAGTTAGACATATTCAGAATAATCAAAATCAAGTGAAATAAATAAATTGTAAGCATTATGTTAGTGTCGCAATATAATTAAAAAAATATAACAATTGACTCTAGCTAAGGCATTGAAGTAATCTGAAACGGTGAGAGATACGCCTCAGCGTGTTTAAATCGAACTTTCAAACACGCGCGTTTTTTAAAGTCCCCCCTATGGTAACAACAACAACTTGCGAGAAACGTAAGTATCAATGACAACTTTTTTTATTAGTTTTTAAAATGTATATTTTTATTGTGAACCAATGTCTTATTTGGTTTTTTCTGCAAAATTTATTTATATATTCATATATACATTGTATCCTCTTAAATATAAATAAAGAAACTTTTTGATTATTGATCTGACAGCAGTACCTCGTAACGTCAAATAAAAATAAATACTATTTAGGATGGACTTTCACGGAACTTGGCTGGGCATCGAGGACAGACTTCCATATTTTTGTAGTAATAATAATATTTTATGATTTCAAAGTGCACCAATAAAAGAAAATAGCGTAAAGTATTCGTTGATAACTGGTATTTCAAACACTTGCTCTATTTCGAGCACTCCGGCCGCGCCGTCGTGCTCGAAAAGTCGCGCGTGTTTAAAAGACCTCTTTATCCACTTAAACTTCAATATACTATTATATCGTGTTGGTGTTCCTTTATTAGTATTTATTGTTGGTCTTTTTGTATTTTGTGTATTATAGAGTACACACAAAAGAAATTACCTTTTAATGTTAATAAACTTTTTTGTATAAAGGTTTTTAAGGTAAAATTAGTTTCTTTCAATACCAAATATAAGTAACTTTTAAAGTATCCAGCTTAAGTTATGAAAGAAAGAGAAAAAATGCTTGCCTATGTTGTGTACTATTTTTGTTACATATGTTAGAATAATATTGGTTTCTTACATTAAAAGTAGTAAGTAGATAACTAAGATTGTATATTATTTATTTTATCTAGTATTCGTTGCAGCGATGATGTCACTCATGCACCATCAGTGTGGATACTCTTTAGTCTTTAAGTCTCATAAATGAGTTATTTCTTTAGGACCGAAATAATATGTGTGTTGTCTCTGATAATATTAATTTCATAAACATTTCTGTTAAGATAAACAAGTTAAACATTAACATGTTGAAGTTTTCGCCTAGACGTAAGATATTTAGATATTTTGTGGGACATTCCCTCAACGGTTTTGTTATAAGCTAGTCGCTATTTTTGTATATTAATAATATTGATCGTATTTTCGGTAAATAAAGTGTTGAGGTGCAAATTATTGGTTTTATTTCTTACATCAGATAACACATATATGTATTTTTATAGTTTTTAATAATAAAGAACTGTATTTGTAATAATATGTTACAATACAAATAAAATCTAATACATTTTATTCGCTGGAAACAAAAAGAAAACATATAAAGCAACACAAATAGAGATGAAGATTGGGTTATTAATATGTACATAGAATATTTGAGTTTTTTCATTTGAATATATGTACTTAAATTAACAAATGTTACAAAAAATATATGTTTGTTTGAGAATATTTTGTTTTTTAAAACCAAAACCTATCAGAAGTAGTTTTATATTATTTCAGTGTTCTAGTTACAAGTGGTATTTTAACGAGTGAATATTCGTCCCAATAATAAAATTCAAATGTGGCACCCAGGCTGACGTCACTCCCGTGCTTTTTCTGCTCGCATCTCATTGGCTCAAAGTTACCAGACAACCTTCTCTCTATAAACGTTGATAAGAGGATGCAATGGTGCAATGGTAGTCAAGATAACAGATAACCCATGCATAGGTAACTCTTATGAACCAGCTTGTCCCATAAGACCTAACCTAACCTAACCTATCCTTTATCTATGCAGATAACCCACAGATAGATTAGACACTTATTGTGACGCCATTTAAAGAGCCTGTCGACTAAACAATTGAGTGATGTTGAAAAGATTTCTGTAATTTTAGGTTTTGGCAGTATATTCAAATATACTGTATTTTTATTATTTTATTTCAAATTAGCAATTTATAGTCCATCATTTGACATTTCATTCAATTTAACTCCATTAACTCAATAATGATTAGAAGTTGAGTTAAATTAAATGAAATATCAAATGATGGACCATAAATGCATAAAAAGGAAAAAATAAAACAATAATCATATAAACAGTTTATTTATTTTGGTATAAAAATACACAACAAATTATTTCTTTCACAAAGTACTTTTCTTAACAAACAGAATATGTAATGTAAAAACAACGCAATAATTTGAGTGAGTAACATACATTCTATATTGGAGTATTGTTAGATTTTTAAATGATGTTAATTATATTAATTTATTTATTTATTATTATACTCCTATAAACACACAGAACTTGACAAACTAGTGAAGTATATCTGCTAACTACTTAATCAAAAAAAGTGTTAACTACTATATTTGGCAACTTTCTGTGAAAGAAAATATTTGAGTATAATTAATGTGACTGTTAGAACAAAAGTAATTAAAATATTTTTGAATGAAACGTAGTTAACTACTGCCCAGATCTGTAATTACAAGGTGAATACAAGGTACTAACATATAAGACTTGCTAAACAGCACTTATGACTGTACAAAATATAAAATAATATATCTGACATTTCATTTCCACTTAAAACACATCTTTATTTCTTCACTGGAAGTATTAAATAGGTCTTCATGGCTCTTAACACCACCGTCTTGTGGAAATCCTTTCTCGTTTCTGGATGAGCTTCTACAATTAACAACAGTTATATAAGTAAACGCACAAAATAACAACAGTAAATAAGTAAACAAACAAATATGCTTGAAAATTTTTGTCAACAAAAGAAAACAAAATGTGCTTACTATTGAAATAATAATCAAACAATGTTTGAATGTTTAAATTTTGGAATTTTTGATTTTTTTTGAATTAATGATTTTTTTGATTCCTGAAAAATTTCTTGACTAGGTTTTTTTATTTTTTGTTTTTATTGGATTCCTTGCATAAATTTTGAACACAAAATTCCAGTTCCTCCAAAAATACACTTGCTGGTAGTAGAACTCCAAGATCTATTCATTATTAACACTATTCCCCAAGCCATTAACGACTCCTTTAATCACCCTTTTACAACAGAAGGATTGAATTTCAGCTTTCTGAACAAAAATTATTCAAGTCCTGGATTGGATTCCATCACATATTCAATGATGAATCATCTTCCCAAAATAGCCCTAGAAACTCTTCTCTCTATTTTCAATAAAAGCCTCAATAAATCTCATCATATCCCTTCAGAGTGGAAAAATCATCTAATAATTCCTATTCTTAAAAAAACCCCGGATCCTAACGATGCCTCCAGCTGGAGACCCATAGCCTCATCCAGCACCATAGGAAAAGTTTTCAAAAGCATGATCAAAAATCGCCTTGACTAGTCTCTTGAAAACCCCCTAAAAATTCACCCCTCACTACAAGGTTTCAGGAAAGGGAGAAGTATATCTGATAACCACATTTTCATCTACTCCGAAATATCATGTGCATTGTCTGCCAATAAAAACCCAATTGTTGTTTTTCTCGATATTAAAGGTGCATATGATAATCTTCTTTTATCCTCTATTTATTCATCTCTAAATTCCCTTAATTCACCTCATAACATTTGTGACCTCATTTTATCCTTTCTTTCAGATCGAAATCTATTCATTAAATCCACCCTTAACAATGAACTTATAGGCCTTGGTGTTTCTTGTAGAGGTGTCCCCCAAGGTTCTCCACTCAGTCCACTGTTATTCAATATATCGTGCAACTCTCTTCAGAACATACTTCCACCCTCCATAAAAATTAGTGGTTATGCAGATGATCTTGCTGTGATATGTGCCGAAAACACCATCCAGGAGTCTATAACATCCCTCAACACCTTCCTTTCTAATCTCAATCTTCATTTATTGTCTATGAGTTTGACACTGGCCCCTAAAAAATGTGCCGCCATGATTTTTTAGAAAAACCATAAGCTAGGTCCAGTCCATTCCATAGTCATTAATGGTCAACCTATCCCTTGGAAATCTCAATTCAAGTACTTAGGAGCTATATTTGACGACCAACTTAACTGGAAACCACATATTGAATTTACTTCCTGCAAAGTATCAAAAGCTATTAATTTAATTAGGTCTCTATGTGGTAAATGGTGGGGTAGCCATCATATCTCTCTTTTAAACATATACAAAGCGACCATACTTCCATTATTTGATAATAAGTGCATGCTATATGGTGGCTGTTCTAAATACCTACTTAAAAAATTAGATCGTTTACAATATCAAGCCCTAAGGGTTATAGTAGGCTATCTAAATTCTACTCCTATCAACATCATGTTATCTGAATGTGGGCAGACCCCCCTGGAGGTACGTAGAGAAATCTTGTCAGTTAAATATGTATCTAAAGCAGTTGCATACAAAGACCTAATAAAAACCTCACTTATAGAATTATTCACAGAATGGGCTGCCGATCCCATATACTGGAGACTGAGAAATACTCCTCCTATTATATTTGCCTTTCAATCAGTATCTAAATTCCTTCCCTTCATTGAATCGTTCAACAAATTTCCTTGTCATCACTTCTCGCTCGAATCTCAAATTAGTCAAACTAACACGATAGATCTGGAAATTAAAAAAGATTCAAACTGTAATCAAGTCTTTCTGGCCAAAATAAATTCTATCAACTTTTCTGGCCCCATTTTCTTCACTGATGCCTCTAAGACTGACAGTAATGTAGGATACGGAATTCATTCTCCTAATCTCTTATCATTATGTGACAAACTCCCCTCTCATTTTTCCATCTTTTCAGCAGAATGTTACGCTATACTAATTGCGATCCAAAAAATTTCAAAACTTGACCTTTCCAAAGCTATAATTTTTTCTGACTCCCAAAGTGCCATAAAATGTATTTCTAAAAAATCCTTCTCCTCATCTTCTAATCCATTTGTCCTAAAAATAAAGGAGCTACTACATAAGTTGAATCAGCAAGGGAAAGACATACGAATTGGCTGGATTCCCGGACACAGTCTTATACAAGGAAATGTTAGAGCCGATGATCTTGCAAATCTTGGGAAAACTATCAATCGTGCCACCCTCCCAACTGGTCCTCATTCGGATGTGGTGCATTCTATTAGGAAATCAATTTTTGATAAGTGGAATTCTACTTTCTCTACACTTAGCTTGACAAAAGGAAATCTATACTCTCAATTCATAAAATATCCAAGAAAAAATCCATGGTTTTCTTCACTTTCTAATTTGTCCAGAAGAGATATCTGCATTTCTTCAAGAATTCTATCCAACCATTGTGCCACTCTGTCATATCTACACAAATTCAACTTAGTACCTTCGGATTCATGCCCATGTGGTGAAAAACAAGATCTCTCACACATCTTTTTCAACTGTTCCTTAAATAGTGTTGATACAGATTTTCTTCATAGATCTTTTAAGGGTCCTAATAATGTTTATGGCCACTACACACTGCAAGACATAGTGCTGAAATTCCCAAACATTGAAAACATTAAACTCTTCTCCAAATTTTTAAGTGCTTCAAACATCAAAATATAACCTCAAAAACCGAAGAGTTTACAGATAAAATGTTGAACAATAAGTGCGGTATCACTCTGTTCGTATTTACTTTCGTATAAACTATATTATAGACAATCATAAATCATCCCGGACGCAAAAAAACAGGCCGAATAGCCCTGGCAGCTGAGGCCTTAAAACAAAAGAAGAAGAAGAAGAAGAAGTTTTAATCCTATGTTTTATGACACCTTTAAGCCTTTTGATGATGACGGATGCTACGATCCTTGTGTTGTAGTCCTACCTTGATTTTTAGTCATGCCCTCATCAATGTTTTCACATGTACCTTCAGAGCTTCTCATGGACTCCGGATCGGACAAAACACTATCAAGTATACTCTCGTTCTTAGATTTTTTCTTCTCTAATCTTTCTTCTTCTAATACTTTCCTTCTTATTGTTTTTAAATTTTGCTTCGTAGTTTTTACATCTGTACCTCCTATCACAATTTTTCTTGCTGTTCTTTGATCTAATAAAAAAATTCTTTCGCAAAGTGGCACTTTAACTTTACAGTGGCATTTGGAAAAATCATCACATTTGCAGGGTGATATGTCAAAAAGTTTTGAGCTGTTCTTCTTAAAAACCTCAATTTTTTCTAGGCACTTTTTATTATAGGCCTATTTTGGGTTTTTCTTCAGGGACTTGCATTTTTCATTATAGTCTTTTATTTTTTGTATTATTTGTTGATCAGATATTGTACGGAGAGAAGCTCTTTGCCATATCTTTTTAATATCAATTAAAAGTTTCTTTGAAATATCCAAAACACTTGGGTCTTTGTCACTTTCAAATTTTAAACACTCTCTCTCTGCCACAAAAAGCCTCTCATAGCGTACGAGTAGGTGGGAAGCACATTAGGATTAAGTTCACTAGAAGTTCCAAATATAGGATCCGTCACCCGCGTTTTCGGCATCATAAAATTCATTACTTTTCTTAACTAAACAGAATACTCTCGCTGCGAAACAAACTCGACCGCGCCTAGTTCAGAACTAAACTGATTCTATTAGCAACACTACCCAAACAAAAGATAATCTCCCCACCACACTATTTGGTTTACTGCATGATACAAATGACTATAAGGTAGGATATTGCATGTATGCATGCATGTATGGTGGGGGGTATGACGTCATCTGGAGAGTAAACAAAAGAGAATCTCCAACCAATTTAAGTGTATAACCTGTTATTATAGATAATTTTGAGAAGGTTTTTGGATAAAACAATTATTTTCAACCGAGATCTAGATCTTAATTGAACACAGGAAGGCTTAAATATTATAACTAGGTAATAGAAGCAGTTGTAATTTATTGTAATAGGTATTCCAGTATTGAGAGTTATGATATGATTTTCCATGCCCTTTTTCAAGATCTTTTGAAAAAGAAACCATTGGAGGAAGAAATATTTAGGGGGTTAAATGCATATAATGATGGACTCAAAAATGATTGTATGATGGACTGATACAGCTACTAGGACTCATGAAAAATTTGAATATATTTAATGAGAAACATACCACAGGAATTACTGTAACAAATATTGAATATGTTGTATTTTCTGAAAATGATACAATCCGTGGAAAAGGAAACATTTTAAAATAATTCTAAATTACAACAATGGCTCCAAATTTTTTGTTCAAACAAATAAGCTGCAGGTTTGAAACCTATTGCTATAAATAAAGGATAACCAAATAAATATGAGAGAATGTAAAAACCAAGGTAGTTCTTTTTTTAAGTGACCTTCCATCTGTTATATTTCTATAGAACTTGTTTTGCTAGAAAACTCGGTTTTTAAAAATTAATTATACATTTTTGATTAGTTAATGCAACTAGCATTAATACTGGCAATTGCCCAGTTACAAAATTCAATAAAACGCCAAAACACAAGATAGATAGATCTTTATTCAATTTGGAACCCTAATATACATATAAGAAGACATATTATAATAAACAGTAATGTAAATATAATAAAGAACATGGGATAGAAAGCTTACTATATCAATCAGTAAACAATTACAGCTAACATATTAAAAATACATATAGAATAAAAAATACAGATAGAATAAAAACAGAACAAACAATAGTATATAGGATCGCAATAAAAGGAAATATAATACCGACATATGGAATAAAATGTTTAGTATAATCCTAATAAAATAAATTGAGACAAACCAATTTAAAAATTATATATGTATATACAAAATAGTATGGTGTTTAGAACTTCATATGTAATATATAGTAAATCAGATTAGTGTTTTAAATGAAACTCACGGTTTTTAGTTAATTCCACAATATAATAAAAATTCTAAAAAATTGACAATTGTTTCGATATATCAATATCATCGTCAGAATGACAGAAGTTATATTTCATTTGGTGCCTACCTGATGTTTAGTAGTTATTTTTGGCTAGACCAAGAAGTGACCTAACTTGTGATTGACTTAATATATGTTAATAGAAAAAAGAAGAAGATGTGATATTACAAATATTGAAGCTTAGATATTATTAGCCCTATGATGATATCCTGGATATCATTTTTCCAATTAAGATCAGTATAACTGTGCATTGATATAGAAAACCAGAAAAACTATATCTGTTGATCTTTACAATTATCACTTAAGAAGACAGTTTATTAGTGGAGAACTCCCTAGATTTAACTGTTCATTGACAGCTTCAAGGAAATCCAGTTCTTGTTTCTTTTCACAAATATGCAGCACTTCTAGTTTTGTGTTAGGTGTCAATGAATGATTGGTGTCAAGTAGATGTTTTGCGTAGTGAGATTTATCTGGTTGTTTTAATCTGTATGCTCGTAAGTGCTCACTGTATCGGATATCAAAATTCCTAAGGGTCTGACCCAAATAGACAGCATTACATTCTGGACATTTGAGTTTATATATACCTGACTTCTTTAATTGTGGTATTTTTGTTTTTACATTTAACAATTTTGTACTAACGTTACTTTCTGTTTTAAAAGAAATTGTTGTATTCGTTGATGAAGATATTATCTTTGAAATATTATTAGAAATATTTCCTGCATATGTGATGGTTTTATAAGTTTTTATTTCATCAGTTTGTTTAGGAAATATTAGTTGTAATGCCACTTTTTCCTCTTTTTTATTAATTAGCTTATTTATCATATCTAATGGATAACCGTTGGATGTTGCTATTTGTCTAATTGTATTAATCTCTCTATCAAAATTACATTTGTTCATAGGAACTGAAAAAGCTCTATGTATCATTGAATTATATGCCGCTAGTTTATGGGACACGGGGTGATTGGAATTAAATGGAATTGTCACATCAGTCTGTGTTGGTTTTCGGTAAATTGAATAATCAAGTACATTATTAACTCTTTGAATTTTTAAATCAAGAAAATTGATTGAGCTATTTTCTTCAACTTCTAATGTAAATTCAATTTTTGGATGTAAATTATTGATGTGGTTGAAAAATACATCTAATTGTCGTTCACTACCCACAAAACAAGCTAATATGTCATCTACATATCTATACCAAAATAAGACATTTTTCGAAATATTATTTTCAAAGATCTTTCTTTCCAAATTGTTCATAAACATGTTTGCCAAAATAGGTGATATAGGGCTTCCCATTGGTAAACCTTCATTTTGAATATATATCTTGTTGTCAAAAGTAAAATAATTCTGATTAATGCATACATCAAATAAATTAAGTATATCTGATATTATTCCTGGATTAATATTTTTATCTTCTAATAATTTTCTTACCAGTATTAGACATTCTTTAGGAGGAATTTTAGTGAACATATTAGTAACATCGAACGAAATGAGTTTATAGTTATCTTGCAAGTTGATTGCTTTCAACTTTTTGATTAGATCTACTGAATTTCTAATTGAGTACTGAGATTCATATCCGTAACTATTAAGTATATTGTTGAGCCTCTTTGCCATTAACATAAGAAACTACAGGTCTAATTGGCTTCGTTATTCTATGTAATTTAACGGTTCCATATAATTGTGGGCAATGAGGATTCTTATGTATGATAGACCTTTTTTCGTAATCACTTAAAAGATAATTTGAATTATTAACAATATCCCTTACATTATTAGAAAACTTTTTTGTTGGGTCTGCTTCAAGAACTTTTACATCGCTAGATTCTATAAAGTCATATATTTTGGAATTGTAATTTTCAGTTGTCAAAATGACAGTTGTTTTCCTCTTATCAGATTTTGTAACTGTTAGGTTATTATCTTCTACTTTCTTTTTGATTGCATTTAAAACTGTAATGTCATTTTTTGTTTGACGTTTAACTTTTGAAGGTTCAATATTTTTGATTAAATTGGCAATTTTTAATTTCTCATAAAGAAAATTATTTGAATTAGATTTTAAAGCTATTTCTGACTCTGTAGCTATAATTTGTTTAATATTATTCGTAAATTTTGGTGGTATGTTGTACTTTAAACCTTTATTTGAAAATTCTATTTCACTATCTGTAAAATTTGTGTCTGAAAGGTTTTCAAATCGTGGTGCAAAGTGTGTTGGTATGTAGGTACTTACAGTTTCATGATGTTTTGAGTATCGAATTTCATGTTGTGTGTGTTCAAGATTCTGTAGCTTTTTTTCTTGTTTCTCAAATTTCTTATGCTTCATCGTGCTGACACTTTCTCTAATTTTGTCATCCAAACAGTCAAATTCTACTGGATGTAATTGGAATGTGAGTTCTGAATGTACAACTTTTATGTAGTTGTCTAAGGAGTCTCTAACTTTGAACCATTTCTTACATTCTCCTTTTATCCAAACTCGTTGAGCACATTTTATAGCTTTTTGTGCTTGTGGTGTTTTAGTGTGACATTTTATATTCACATAATTTGGTATTACCTTTTTCCTAAGGTATTCTTGGTTAAACCAAATGTTTTGTAACGTTTTTGTAGTAACTTCTGGTAAAGTCGGGTCAAATCTTCTCTCGAAGATTTTTTAATGAAATTAACTGTCTCGACCCTTACTTGGTGGAATCTACCAAATGAAATGTAACTTCTGTCATTCTGACGATGATATTGATTTATCGAAACAATTGTCAATTTTTTAGAATTTTCAACAATTTTTATTAAGGGTCGAGACAGTTAATTTCATTAAAAAATCTTCGAGAGAAGATTTGACCCGACTGTACCAGAAGTTACTACAAAAACGTTACAAAACATTACTGTATATTTAGTAATATATAAACTTAGTAATGTAGTAGTTTTCCAGATAAGTAATTATTATACTAGTAAGAGAGTGGAAAAATGCTAAAAATTATTGAATTTAAATGGCTGATAGGAATCTGAAAATAAGTCAGTAAGTGGCACAGGTCTTTTTATGAGTTTTCAGAAGAGAATAAGATAAATTATAACACTAGAGATTAAAAGACTATAAGAAAAATATGTTATAGAAATAAAATTCGAAATTAAAAAAATTACTGATAATGAGAAATTCCCCCCTCCTAGGAACCTGAAGATTAAGTCCGATAAGAGTGAGATTTTTTTGGTCTATACTCACCCTAAAAGACATTTATTCCGATACCAGGCATCATCAGATTATAAAATTGAGAAAATCGCTCCACCCTATTTACCATACAACTTAAGTAAATTGTAAATTACACGGAAAGTATGATACCTAAGTAGAGGACACCCTACTGATTAACTTTTCACTAGAGAACAATTCAGGGTTAGTTGCATTGAGGTTCTGAATTTTAACTTTTAGCCTACGGGTATATTCTGTCTCATACGGGATGGTTCCCGTTGTGGATGGAGAGGTTAGGAATTCAATGAGAACTGTCTCTACTGAACCGTTTTACTAAACACTGTAACTTTTAAAGAAATTTATAAAATATAGAAAAACACTTTTATTCACCAGTCATAAAATAATCTCGATATCTAGCTCGAAAATTAGCATAGGAATGTTCTTCATAAGAATGTTCCATGTGTATTTTTGAATAGCAAATAATTCAGCGATTAAAATGTTGTGATGTAAGCAATTTCTATATTAATAACAAATCAATTTGCTTATATGGTTACTCCGCACTTTATATAGTTATATAGTACAGCGTGTCCCAGAAAGTTGTATACAAATTGACAACTTTTTTATTATCAACTTTAGGGAAAAAAGTTATTTTTCATAAGAATCTCTGCATGACGTAAAACCCAAATTGCAACTATTATATTACTTTTACACCAGATCTAAAACTTATATCTCCGAATTTTAGTTTCTTCGTTAAAAAACAACCCCGGACAGAATTTTTTCATTTCGTTTTAGTAAGAGGTGTAAATTTTTTTGTATGCCATCTGTATAAAATAAGTAAGGGTTAATCGAGCTACTCTTGACCTTGAAATATCGTCCCTGTCCAAGCAAAGTATCGTAAGCGACATTTTTTGTGAAACTGGGATTTTGGTGTTGCCGGTATCGTCCAAATGAACTACATCGACTCAAGAAAATATCGTATGCTACAAAAATCATTAAACAAATAATTTCTTATTAAAAGTTTGTCATCGTATGCGCCCACAAATAATAAAATATCGCAAGCTACAATATATCGATGGGTTTTTGACAAAGCATCGTAAGCGACGAGGGTCAAATTTTACAGGAAGGCTTTTTTCCTTCTCATTATTTTGTTTTTGAACTTAAATCTGTTAAATTTTTTTTGTAATCATTTGTATTTTTATAGTTTAGTTTAGATTAGTCAATTTTAGTCAACTTTAACATATTCAGGTATTTTTGCAGATACTTTGTCAATACATTTTTTGAAAGCCATGTATATTTGTTTGTCGCTTAAGATACACTTACGATGTTTTGTCGGCATCTTTTTTTGAAATAAAATTCATTGCATAAATAAAAACTCTGTACTCAAAAACGAAAATGACAATAATAATAACATTTAAAAATTATTTTAACCTTTCATCTTAAATTATGTCTTGGTATTGGTCTTCGTCATCAGTTTCTGCTAAAACATCCGGACTGCATCTACTGGCATGTAAGTATGTCCAGGTAAAAGGAAAGTTATTTTAATGTGGCGAATATTACTTGCCTTTTTTAGGAACGTATTCAACATTATTAGCATGGCCTTATTTTTATTTTGACCAGTGCAGCTGTCACAATATAAAGCAACACTTTTAACGTTTTCCCGACCATCAACTTCAACCAGATATTTGTGAAGAATTGAGTAAATTTCATTGGCGCCTCGGTTTCCATCTGTTTCGCCCCATAAATAGCAATAAGCACGTCTTGTTCCGTTTTCATACACAGTTTCGTTGTAAAACGCATATTTACGTGAGTAGTATAATAGCATGTTGTCTCCATGGAACTTTTTGCAAATCGAAACTTGCGCAAACATAACTATCGTCTTCTTTTGCAATATTCTGGTCGGAAAGAAACTGTTTTTTGCTCTCATCTTTATCTTTAATATGAATTTGGTATAACAAATCTTCAGCTTCGCTAAATTTATTTCCTTCGTCTTTTCGAGATTCGCATATGGTGCATTTATCCTTTTTCGGAAGGTGAAAGCCGATATTAAAGTCTTTATTAAATATTGATCTGAGTACTTTTAGGAATACTTTAGTTTTTATTTTGTAAATTTCTTGTTGATCCTTTACAAAAACCCGGTATAAAAAAGACACATTTCTCAGTTTGCTAGATAGGTATTTTTTAGTTGAACTTGCTCTACAATAATGTGAGGCAACTGCAGGTAACTTCTTAATAAATTCGTGAACTCTTTTTCTGTCTTCGGTTGTAGTTTTGTGAGGCGGATTATGTTTGCCCCTTTGATCGGCTTTGGCAAATATACCAGGACCTGCATGGTCCTTAGTGTATCGTAATGTCATTTGTGAGATGCAAAGCGTTTTTAAAATAAATTGTTGGCACACTTCAGTTTCAACCTCATTCCATTTAATAATGTAACTAAAGCTTCTAGTTCTACTATGTTCTACATTTTTTGTTCGCCTTTGCTTTACTTCTTTTTCCTTTATACATGATAAAAGCCAATCTCTTTGCCTAGAATAACTGCCCAAACCCCAGTAGTATTCAAATATGTCATGTCGTTGTTGTTCTGTAAAGTTTCCTGTACATCCATTTTGGCAACTTTTATTTTTACACGGATTTTCTTGAACGGATTTATTAGCCCCTAACGCTTTCTCAGTTTTTTTTCTTTTCTTTCTTGATTCTTTTTTAGTTTTTTTTTAACCCAGAAATGCCCACAATGTCTGTTGCGATATCATCTGTTTCTTCAATATCTGATCCAGAATAGCCAAAATCGGAATGTTTATCTTCATGAAAAGAGTAATCGGAGTCAAATCTTTTTAACGTCTTGCTTTTATGAGAACTCTTCTTATCATAGTTTTCGGATTCTGAACTGGATGAGTAGTCTACCAGTTTATTTGGTAAGGCTGGTTGTTGGGTACTAACCGAAACATTAACAGTAGTTTCTCTCATTGTGTCATTTAAATTTGAAGTCTGAATAGAAACATCGTTTTCCAGATTGAATTTTGAAACGTCCTCAACAAAGTCATCTACAAGCATTATCAGAATGTTAGCAATATCAATTAAAATATCTGACTGATCTTGTAGAACTTCCATTATACTATTAGAATCAACGTTATTTTCATTGTCAATACTTTCAGTACTAGTATCAGCAATATCACGCAATGCCATTAAGGCTATGCGGTAACCTCTTGAATGAGCCATCTAAATAAATAAAAATTATATAACTAAACATAAAAACAAAAAATAATATATTATAACTTACCAGCAAAATAATTTCAAAGATCTTTAATCGCAATAAAATAAACAATTCTAACGTATTTTATTTCTAATTATTATTAATGAAATACGATGCACTCGTCAATACCATTTAAAGCAAACTGAAATGAAATTAATTTAGTTTACTTCTAAACAAGTCGATGCAGGCTTGTTACTGCCCAGCCCACCTTAGAGCGTTTTCAGACGATACCATTACCATACCATTTTCAGCGTGCGATAAATGGTCGCAATATTGCGTACATCAAATCTACGTGCATTTAAATCGGTCGTTTTCACACATAGACGATACCATATTTTCCATGGTAGCGCCGAAGCGATATCGCATAAACACGCGATTTGTTCTTCTAAAATCGCGCGATCGGTGCGATTTTTTTCCGCTACCATTTCTCTACGCAATGCAAGTCTATGCATGTTTTCACACGTGTAGCTAGAAATCGCAAATCGCAGCTTTTGTGTCAGTTCCAGTGTTGTGATGTCGAAGAAAACATCTAAATTTCTATTTGATCCTTTAACTCTAATAGAGTTAATAGAACAAAGGCCCTGCCTTTGGGATAAAACCCAGGACGATTATAAAGATAAGATAAAGAAAAATAATGCATGGGCTGAAATTTATAATTTTTTGATAGAAGATTTCGAAAACTTCTCAAACGAAGAAAAAATAGAAGCAGGTAAGTTTAATTAAATATGTTTATTGACTCAAAAGAAACAAAATATACAGATTAATGAGTAATAAATTTGATTTCTTCAAAAACAAAGTAGGTTAATAAAATGTTAGTTTAATAAATTTTTACCATAATAATACATCAAATTTTGTCCATTTGCCAAGGTAAAGTGCCCGCGGCAAATTCGTCCCGTATGTCGTTTGCCTGTCTTCCACCTCCTACAGCCCTTACCCGTTGTAGATTTTGCAAACCATTTGTACTTGTAGAAACGTAGAAGTCAGTCGTACGAAAGCCATCTTTTTGACGAACTATGTTATGTAAAATTACTGCAGCTTTTACAATGTCCTTTGCAAATGTTTTAGAAACATTTAGTGGTCGATGAAAAATTCTCCATTTGTTGCTCATTATACCGAATGTACATTCTACAAATCTTCGAGCTCGTGTTAAACGATAATTAAATATTCTTTTAATTACAGTTAGATTATGACCTCCAAATGGTCTTAACAAATTTTCATTTAACGGAAATGCCTCATCTCCGACTAAAACAAATGGAAAACTAGTATTTGTTCCTGCCAAAAGAGTTTCATTAGGAATATTTAGGGAGTTATTTTTCATTTTCTTCCAAAACACAGTTTCTTGAAAAACCGATGAATCGCAATCCTTTCCGTATGCCCCTGTGTCAACGTATATAAATTTATAATCAGAGTCTGCCACAGCCATTAGAACTATAGAAAAGTAATGTTTATAATTTAAGTTCATCGAACCACTTTCCCGAAATTTTTGTACCCTAATATGTTTACCGTCCACAGCGCCAAGCAATGTGGAAAATGTGACATTCTCTGAAAATTTTGTGCAATATTGAGTCAATCTTGCTCTGAAGGTATAGGCAGGTATTCTTCTCTAAAATGAATCCATAGCTGCTGACAAACCGTGCGAACAATTTCACTTATAGTTGAGATACCTATTTTATAAGTATAGTGAAGATCTGTAAATGAGTTTCCACTAGCGAGGTATCTGTAAATAATAAAATATTTTACTTTTTTTAAGCTAAAAATTAACTTGCATATTTACATTTCAAAAAGATTATTATTTGCAGGAAAAGTTATTCATGACAAATGGAAACATATTAGGGATGCTTTTGCAAATTCGAGAAAAAAGAGAAGTGGTGACAAACGTACAAAGAAGTACATATACTTTGAACAAATGCAATTTTTATTGAAAGTACTCGAAAAAGATGACACAGAATCCAGTATTTCTGAAAATACTACTGAAAAATAACAAGTAAGTGATGAAGATGCAGTATCTGCACAGACAGCTAGAGCTTCTTGTGCCCCAAAACGAAGAAAAGTATCTTCCATCGATGAAACAGACAAAGCAATTTTAAAAGCTTTAGAAGCCACTTATCAACCACCACCAACACAAACGGACGAAGATACTGCCTTTTTCATGTCAGTTATACCTGCTGTAAAAAATTTCACGAAGGACGAAAAAATAGAATTCCGCATGGGTGTACTAAAATTAATAAAGGGCATTAAAAGCAAAAGATCTTCGTCCAATAATGAAGTTTATCCGTCATATCCATCAACATCTGCTTATTCGACTCCAGCGTCAGATGAATATCGAGAAGATTATACCTGTTTTCAAAACTTATAATAAATTTATTTTGTACTAATTCATTATGTAATAAAAGCTTACCTTAAAGTAATTGCCAGCTTTTCTTTTGGAGGTACACTTAATCTCATCGTTGTGTCTGTTTTATTTATAGAGTCTGAAGGACGTTCTAGTAACATCCTGAAGGTATTGTATGTCATACGAAAATAATTGAAAAATTTTTCTTCGTGTTCAATTAATTTTTCAAATAGTATATAAAACGCGCCTTCCAAATATCTACTTTGTAACAAAGGATGAACCCAGTACCGTCGATTTTTCCATCGAGCCTCCCTTTGTTTCCTTGCTTTTCTCCGTTTGAGAAGTAGCGCTAGCAACACACGTCTTCTATCCGTAACACTTTCTAACTTACTAATCTTGGCAACTGTGTAATAACTACTTTAGGGTACAAAATTCGATGGATCAAATTATGGTTATGTGTGAAAATGATATACCATTTTACGACCATTTATCGCCAGCTGAAAATGGTATGGTAATGGTATCGTCTGAAAACGCTCTTAAGGTAGAGAGGCAAAAAATTATCGTAAGCGACATTAGGATAAATCGTAACCACCACGAGTATACGGCGCATACGATGTTTTGGCCAGGGTCATATTGGCGGTTACGATGTAAATACGTCCGTTGTGAAAACCGTTACAAAATTACTGGTGGATACGATAACTTTAATAAGAGTTTTGTATACGTTTTAAAATAATTAACAGGCTGACCTAAGTTATGTGTATGTGCCGTTCATCGTAAGCAACAGTTTGGTGTAAAAACATAATTTTCGAGAAATTAGTCGCTTACGATGTTTTGTCCAAAACCCATCGATATTATCAACATTAGGTCACTTTGTATCCACCCCTCTTTTTAAAATATCGTAAGCTTATGTCGCTTACGTTTTATTCTATAGCAAAAGTCCTTAAACATTTTACACATTGCATATTTGTAAAATCTTAAGTCCCACAATGTTCAATATAAGTATAGTATCCGCCGGTCGCTTAAGATATATTTTTTGTATAGGTTGTTAAATTGAGCGGCAATTTCAGTTTATTAAACATTGCAACCGCCTCAATTATTCATTTAAATTAACGTATGCGCCTACGCTTACGATATATTTTGCATCATAGCATGCCAGTCTCGTCTCGTCAGAGTGGTTGAATGAGTAATTGTTTGTTGTTATACAGTTTTCTTAATTAACTTGTCCAAAAATGTTTCGGGGATTGAAGTGTGTGAATTTGTGCTTTAAAAGTAAAGAAGCAGTTGAAATCCAGAAATTGCAATGCACGAAAGAAGAATTTTCTAGAAGAACTTTGCCGTCACCCTCGCCGTCGGTAGTTATACAAACAAACGCAGTTACTGCAAAAAAAGTTCCTGAAACAATTACGTACACTATTCTAGAAAATGTTATGTTTTGTCTGAGGTAAGTAGATGGGTACTACTGTAGGTACGTGCAATGTAAGATGGAGTCCTTGTTTTAATCGACATAAAATGGTAAAAGTTATTATTACTATTTTATTCAAAATACAAAAAACTGCTTTGTATTAATTAAAGCAATTGACTTGATGTTAAATTTTCCATACTGTATAGTGTGTTAAATAGTAATTATCTTTAGGAATAAAATTTTTTTAATCGAAAAAAAAACAAAATCAACTTTGCCCTTTTTTAGACAAACCCACAATACTTATTCCAACCTATGGGGACTGAAGTATCAAATAATGATGTTAAGTCAGGTGTTACGAATTTCAATCAAGAAATTTATGTCAATAAACTAGACGAAACTACCCAACTTGATAATACTATGGAGGGACTTCCCTATGATACAATCAAAAGAAACACTACTTTCTAGCGAAGATAATAATATTATTATGAGTAACTCATTTAGTAAGGAAAACGTAGATACAGCATAACTTATTTTTTTGAATTGTCATAATAATTATTATAATTATTTTTAAATTGTAGACGACTTGAACCTCACCGGTATATCAGAGGTTGACTTTCTACTAAGTACAGAAGTTCTACAAAAAACACCCTGTGAAAAAACGACCAGTGCTGCAATTATTTTTCCTCTCGATGATGACAGCATAATCTTGAAGAGTTCTGATGACCAGCTTAAGGTAGCTTTCTCTCATACAAACTTTATAAACAATATTGTTTTCAAATTTGTTTTATTAATAATAATAATTATTACAATTAGCATTTTTTTCTTTTAGCAAACAGTGGAGATTTCCAAATTCGGAATGCGAAGAAGAAGAAGTACCGGAACTTATGAATATAGATACAGAAGATTGTGAAGAATGAGAAGAAAAAAATAGTTCGGGGCAAGAAAGCAAACGTCATGCTGAGAATGGTTTATCTAAATTTAAAACTAAAAAAACAAATAATAGATTGAAAAACAAAAAACAGAGGAATTCTGGTATCCATAAAACAATAAAACCAAATCCATGTGCAAATAAAAAATGCCAAAATAATTGTAAATCGGTAAGTGAGACTGATAGACAGCAGATATTTAATGATTATTATAATCTCAACTCGTATGATTAAAAGAAGAGCTGGATAATTCAAAGCATGAAACAAAAATAAATAGGAAGAAAACGAACAAAAAATGATCATTGTAAGAAAACCAGAACAATAGAATATTATTTGACAATTCAAGGTGAAAAAAGAAGAGTTTGTCAGCAGTTTATACTTAAAACCCTAGTTATTAGTCAAATGTCTTTGCGACAAACCATCGACAATGTTTCGACGACGGGAATGATTAAAAAAGACTCGCGAGGTCGCTGTGCACCAAAAAATAAGAAAACTGAAGGGGTTATTAAAACTGTCAGAGATTTTATTGAGAAAATGCCAGTGGTACCATCGCATTACTGCCGCTTGAAAACAAAGAAACTGTACATGACTTCTGATATCAGAAATTTTTCAAATCTATACAGATTGTATAAAGAGGATTGTCACGTCATGCAAAATACAGATCCAGTGGGAAGAGCAACATTTTTTAGGGTCTTCAAAAACTGCAATCTAGGTATTCATGTGCCAAATAAAGACAAGTGTAATATCTGCGAAAATGTTAAAAGTATTGGCGAGACAAATCTAGAAGCAGCAAATAAAGAGTGCACAGTGTATGAGAGTATAACAAAAAACGGCTTTTGTTTCCTGTGGAACGAAACTTTGGAAAAAAAAGGCTCAAACGAAATATGCACTGCTCTAAATCAATATCTCCACCTCTTGGACCAGAGCGTTTCTCCTGAAATTTACGAACATTCCCTGTACTGCGATAATTGCAAAGGACAGAACAAGAATAAACAAGTTCTTGCAATGATTAACAGGTTTCTTAAAACTGCTATCCACTTAAAGAAAATCACAATAAATTACCTAATTGCCGGTTGATTCAATGCATTGAACTATAGAATCATTTATATCGAAAAAAACGATTTACGCACCTTAAATGCGGAAAACTGCCGTAAGTCTTGCTAGGCGCACACCTGGGCCATATTGTGTAGATTTGTTGAACTATGACGATTTTATGAAATATTTTACAATTGCAAAATGTATTTCAAATTTTTCACTTCCGGAAATTAATGTAGTTGAAGAAACATCATCCACTGGCGAACAACTTGGACCAATGTTAAGAAAAATACAAAATAAAAACAAAGCTAAACTAGCTAAAGGTGAGCCCCTCAAAATTTCCCAAATTCGCATGGTAGAAATGGAAGGGGAAAATTCCGATTACATGATAGTCAAATATAGTTACTTGGAAGAGTTCGCAAATAAACAGCAGTTTACCATAAAAAATGACAGAAAACCGCTAAAAAATGTTATACTTCCCTACTGCCGATATCAGCAGCTAAACATAGAGATCTTATGAAATTATGTTTGCAGTTAGTTATTCCTAACGACTACCATGCTGAATACGCTACTCTACCTCATTCAGGGGAAATTGTTGATGAATTATCCGACACAGATGAAGAAGATGAAGTTGACGCATATTTTTTAGCAAAGCTCTTCTTGTTAAGTAAGTCGTTTCTTATTCGTTTTTAGTTTTACAATTATTTTGGGTTTTAACTATTACTTTCTGTTTCTATATTAAAATAAACTATAAAACAATATAATATTAGGAATGTTTGAAGTGAATGAATTTCCAGGTAATTTATTTCAATACCATTGTTAACCTTAGTAAATAGAATTCTGTATTTAGCACTGTATATATTAAGACATTTTTATATTTTACCTTCATGTGTTAGTGAAACGCGTCAACAAATTTAAATTGAACATTAGTTCAAATAAATGAAGATTTAAACAAATTATATTGTTTTATTTCATCCTTCAATATATTAGTTGTTTTCTACTGTTACTGCTACTAGGTGCCAGCTACTTTTGTCACTGTCGTTTAAATAAAGGTACAAAAAAAATCCCAATGGCACAGGACCAATTGGACAGGCTTATTTCAGTTACATTTTTGTATAAAACCCAAAATAAAAAATTAGATATAAAATTAATAGAATGTTTTGAGATGTACAAAAAACCAAAGTAACATTTTGGCACCAAATCAAAACCAAAAAAATAAAAAAAAATTTCTGGTAAATTTGTGAATTTTCTTAAATAAATATTTTAATGTACAATTTAGAGAAAAATGTTATATACAAAAGTTGTAGAACGTGTCAAGGTCTATGAAAAAGCTCAGTAACTTTTTTACGTCAAATGAAAAACAAAGGAAATAAGATTTTTTTTAAACTTTGACTGTCCGCCATTTTGTTTTTATTGGACCGATTTGGCTCATTAATGAAATCGTCCAAGATTTTGGCCTAACCGAATTTTGTAGCGAGTTTGGTTTCGATCCGTCAAAAAATACGCCCTCTATCGTGCTTACAAATTCCGTTATAACACCTTCGGAACGGGGGGGTGATTTTGGCATCAGGGAACACCAAAACGAAAAACTGTATTGAAATTTTTCCGAAGTCGCGTCATGCTACTATCTACAATAGCCTTATTTCATTATGAAATATGCTTAATATTTTGTAATTATTTACATTTGGTGCTTACGATATTATGAAGAGAATTACCTAGTTTTCTAACACAAACAACATCTTAAGCAACATTAAAAGTATCTTAAACTCCACGAGATCCATAAAATGTCTTTTTGAAATATCGTAAGCGACCTTTATTTAACCCAATAAGTATAGTTTTTAAGAAATAGCCCTGAAATCATGGATTAGTATCTCTCCTAATACATTATTCACAAATAATACTATAAATAATTTTAAAAAAAACAGAAAAAACAGTTTTTTATGTTTCCAGTAAAATTACTCATATGGCGCATACTATACTTTGCCTGGACAGGGACGATATGTGGTTTAATTTATCACCTACCATTTTGTTAGACCCTGTATAATTAAAATTATCTATAAAGTTGATAAATACCTGGACAGACTTGTATAAAAGCTGTGAGCACAGTATCGTAAGAGAGAGACTCAACGGGTTCAGTAGGATCAATTACCAATTTGGAATATCTACGTTCATCTATTGCTGATACAGATTCGTTTGTCCCACATTCCACAATATCAAAGAGACTTTTACAAATTTTACTAGACGGTGCTACACCAGGTACGGTAAGTCCAGAAAGTCCTTCTTCGAGAAGAATAGCCTGTTCAAAATTCGTCGGATAGTTTATAAGAACCCACCCTTAAAAATAATAGTTATAAAATTGAAAAATAAAATAAAAAAGAATATCTACCTTCAATATCCGGTCGAGATCTTATATATTCTAAAAACATGGATATCAACAGATAATCTGTTAGGGCATGTCCTTTTGTTAATTCCTCAATAGCTAATTGACCAAGTTCTGCATGTGGAGACAAAATTATTTTCTCGCAAGGATAAATTCTTGGAGTTTGAACACGTTTGTCAGCGTATTCTGTCGTTGGGGTGTAGACTGGAATCTCCATTTTATGCTTACTTTTATCCTTCTTTTTTCCTTTAATCGGCTTTTGTTTCTTTTCCTTTTTTAATTCTCCCTCGACCTCGTCCTCGTCGTCTTTGAAATCATCTTTAACCTCCTCAGAAGATTCTACTTTAAAAGCCTCCATACAAAAATTTATAGCGTCTTGCATTTCTACTACAAGAATATTTTTATACGACAAAAGATTCGTTAACAAAGGCAAGCAATCTAGGTCTGGTACACCCTTAACGCATACTCTTATTTCTATATTAGATGAGATAGGAGGTGGTGGCAGTGAAGCTAAAGGATATTTTTCGTATAAAAGAAGATGTACTTTATGTCCGAGAATATTCATACCGCATTTCATATCGTACACTAATTCTTCGTTAGCATCGATGTTAGCTAATAACCAAGGCCATTCGAAATTTAAATAACTTTGAAAATGTTTTTCATCTAATTCGTCTTGCATGTTAATCTCGTTTTGTATGATGTTTTCAGCAAGTTGTGAATCACTGCCAATTAATTCTTTTGGGGGAACGTTTGTTGCATACAAATCTTGTCCTAATATTATTTTTTTGTACCATGTGTCTATTAAGTGCTGAGGAGGAGGTTCGTTAAATAAATCTTTGTGTTCGCAATATTTTACTGCTGCGTCTCGAATACCTTTCATTGTGTCCATGCACACTTTTCGTCTCCTTTCTTCCTTTAATCTTAGAACTTCTTCGTAAAGTACTCTATGCAACCGTAATGCTCGATCTTTTTCTAAATAATATTGAAATTTCTTTGAATCCAACGATTCTTCTTTTTCTAGAACTTTTTCTAGGAATATAGTTTCAGTCTCTTTGGCTGTTTGATCTGTTACTTTTTTTTTAGATTTCAACATCTCGTTTTTTTGTTGTTTCACTTCTTGCATTTTTTTCAACATTTGTTTTTCGTAAATGGTTTGTTTTAATATTTTCTCCGATATTTCTTTGTGAAAATCTTCTTTTTCTTGATTCATTATTCTTCCCCAGAGCGTTTTTCTTACGAACTTTTCCAATTCTTTTCTGAATATTTCATTTTCGGCTTTTCGATTTAATTTATCTCTTATTTTATCCAAGACGAGTTGAGCTTCTTCAGGGTTCGGTTGGAAAGTTTTTAATCTACACTTTCGATTCTCTTCTATTAATTCATCATAAGTTAAATGTAGAGTCCTTTGGGAAACGTTTTCTATTATAGAATCGTATGGAATATTGGTTAATGGAAAAGAGAAGTTATTGGAAATCTTTCTCTTAGAATTTCTCGCTAAACATCTGTATTCTTCTCTAGCGTTTTTGCATTTGCTGATTACCATTTCAAATCTGTCTTGGAGCCAGTGAATTACGTCATAAGAATGTTCTATGTATTCCTTATATTTATTATCCATATCTTTAAGCTTATCAAATGGGTTTTCTTTTACATTAACCACCGAAAATTTGGAAACGCGAGGATGCAGCTTTTGATTCAACTTGTTCTGCGTGATAAAAGTAAGACAATCTTTTCCTTGCAGCTCTAAAAACGTTTTATAAAAAAGACTAAGTGACGCAAATCCACGACATTCGACTACATCTTCTATTTCTTTATGATCCACGTTAATATTTAGAGGTTTTAACCAACGGATAATATGTTCATAATTTTGATAACAAACTTCTTTGGCATCCGTTTTCCGTATTTCTTTCAATTGATCATCATTGATGATTTCGTAGGCTCTAAGAACTTTACTAAGTAGATTTCCATCTCTTGTAATCTCGCAAAATGTCTCGGGTCTTAAGTTGATAATTATTCCTAGTTTGTTTTGGATCCACTGTTTCACTATTTCGCTCATGGTTAAAAATTTTTATAATTTTTACTTGTCATATTCTTTAGGTAATCAAATCATATGTCAATCAAATATTGACAGAAAAATCAAAGCAAAGAGTATACACTTCATCAAATTGCCTCATACCCAACAACCACACGAAATAAAAGAAAATATTAGGAAGTCAAAACGAAGTGACTACTGTTACTTTGTCGTATTCGTAAATATTTTCACTATTTGAATATCGTTTCATAGTATATTTTTCTTCAAAATACTCGCACAAGTTTAATACAAGTTCTTGAACTCTTATTTAAACATTTCTCCTGGCATGTTTTAAAACAAAGTAACATATTGTCAGATTTGCTTACAGTATACACAGTATTCCCATTACATGAACTGTTAGATATGATAAATCTGAAAGTTAACAATGGTTATGCTGGAAATATTTAACACGTAAAGTGCCGTGGCGGGTGTAAGGAGCCCACCATTTTTAGACATCATAATATTTCTGAGGGTCCGCGGTGGGTCTATATAAGGTACCATACCAAATTTTGCTTCTGGCCTCGGTGGATAATACTGACCCACCGAATCAATGTGAACTATATTGGGATAGACTCTTAAATGTTTTGGCTTCATTTTAGTCTATTTGGCCTGTATGTGGTGGACTTATGTGGCGCACCATGGCCCGAAAACTTTATAAAAAAATAAAAAAGAGATATTCTTTTTATAAAAAAAACTTTTATTGTAAGAAAAAGATACAATATAATGTGTAGGTGATTAAGGCTTTAGGAAGGCATTATGCCATTCAAAGAAACAATTCAAGCATAGGAATCTTGAACATTTATTGCATCGATATTTAGTTTTAGTTGTTTTATTTTTAGCAGCCTTCCTTCCCAGTTGAATTACATTTTTCTGATAGCAACCAGAGCATATTTGTTTTTTTCCATCTCTTCTAAAACATGGTGTTCTTCTATTGATGATTGATTGTCATCAGGAAAATGTTGCTTTACCAAACCTAATGAAAAATAAATAGAATAATTATTTACTTTCTGTTTTTATATGTTTTTGTTAACCTTCTAAAACTTGTTCCCGAAATTTTGTAATACTCATTTCGTCATTGGAAATAGATTGATGAATGATAAAGGCGTTTACCAAAGCAGACCCAACAACCAACTCAATGGCTAATTTCCTATACCACTTCACTCCCCGCCGTAATGAGGTGTTGTATGATATCATTTGGTCTGGAATGAAAAATAAAAGAAGTTCAAAAAAGCTGAAAAAATTACAGGACATCTTACCTGACACGTCTATGTAGCTTTTGTGCTTATTATACTCCACTAAAGACTTCGGTTTTTGAATTTCCTCAGATTTTTTTCGAAGGGTCACTATTTCAGGGACAAACTTTGTATTTAGCATCAAAATGTCTCGCTTGTCCTTCCACTTTTCTACGAAGACCCCCGTGTTACTTTCTTCAGCACAATATTCTCATTTTTTCAGTTTCTTTTCTAATACATTCTTCGGGTTCTTTTTTCTATTGCTTCTCAAAGTCCCTAGTAGATAAGTTTTCTCAGACATCAACTTGGGGGTGCGTCCTTTTCCAAGTAAATCAGCTGCTAGATTCAGTACAACTTTAGTTGGAACTGTTTCAGCTCCTTCAGCCTCTTTCTCTTGACCGCAATAAACTTTTAAATATTACAAATAGCCTCCTTGAAGACATAATTTAAATAATTTAATGCCAAACTTGTGCCTTTTGTTGCTTATATATTGTTTAAACTTCAACTTTCCTTTAAAAGGTACCAAAGTCTCGTCGATTGAAAAGACTCGCGAAGTTTCTCAAGAAGTGGTGAAGTCTTATATATTTCGGAAAGCATTTTGATCAAAGTTATCAATGTCAACAATAGGTTTTATGCGTTGTCTCTTTTTAGGTGGGCTTTTAGGCTGTTCACCTCTATTATGCTTGGCGGCAATACAGTTAACAGTGGTAACGTTAAGTTGTAAAGCTTCTGCAACTCTCTACAATATAATTACTTCAATTTATGAAAGAATAATATATTATCAAGTTTAATTGACCTAACCTGACATTAAAAACATTTAATCATTTACATTTAAATATGTAACAATAATATTAATAATGATGAATACAAATAGCGAATACTATTACTTCCATCTCTTACAGCAGTAAGCGGGAGAAACGGGCCCCCATTTCGGCATTCTCGTTCAAAATAGCTCAACAAAGATGTTACCATCTCTTGACATTTTCTGTTCAGCTGCTTCGGCATTTTATTAACCACACACTGCAGATTTGCCTAAATAATTAGTTATGAAAATAACTGTTTTTTTTAATATTAAAGAAGCAATGAATTTAAAAGCACCAAAAAAACTTGTAAATATTAGACGATGATCGAATGTCAATAAACGTCAAAACAAATTGGGGAATTTTACCAGTTGATTTGACAACGTCTTGAAGTTTTGCCAACCCGTTAGCTGTAAATTGCCCTGGCTGTTGAGGATAAATTGTATTCACGGTTTGTAAATTAATATTTATTCTGATAAGCAGGAAAGTAGCTAAAAATGACACCATCGTCTTTTTATCGTAAATAAACTATATAATCATAATTTTACGTATATATAAAGATTAAAATGGACAACAGTAGCAATAGTTAAGATTTAATATGTACACCTCCCGAAATTGAACAAATTGCTCAATCATCCACAATGAATTTGCTACCGGAGAGATCATAGCAAGACTATAATAAGATTTATGAATCATTTATAGCATGGAGACAATCCAATAAAGTAAATTCCTTTTCGGAAAACGCTCTCCTAGCATATTTCACAAACCTTTCCGAAAAATATAAATCTTCAACTTTATGGAAAATATACTCTATACTAAGAAGTACATTAAAGGTTAATAATGAAATGTACATTGAAAATTATTCAAAATTGCGGGCGTTCCTTAAACGAAAAGGAGAAGGATTTCAAGCAAAGAAATCGAAAACGTTTACCTCAGAAGATATAAATAAATTTATCACAGAATCTCCAGACAATATATTGTTACGAAACAGCACACTGGTATAATCCCTAAAACCGACTCTGTCTAAGCCAGGTATAAAAGTTAAAATGATGGCGGATACGCACTGTTTACGACTCTACGGCCATCTTATGTAAACATTGTTTTTGTGACCAGAGTTATCTAGAAAAGGCCAGAATCAATTGTCCGGAATTTACTAGTAAAAATGGCTTTAATATATAAGGGGACTGATCAGGAAGAGTTAGTTAGTTGATAAAGTGATCTCGACAAATAAACAGAAATACACCGAACAGTAAAGTGCTAATACAATCAAGTTTGTGTGCATATAAATTAGATTTAAGTGATTAGTTAAGTATATATAAATTAAGTGCTACTGAGTTAGTGTTTAAATATATTAGTAAGTAGCCATACCGTGTGTTTAAAATTTATCCCACCCGTTTATTGTTTAAATAAATTAGAAAAACATTACATTGATGTCAGAAGTGGGATAATATAAATAAATTGCTACGTAAAAATCGCCAAGAGACTATGTGACCTCAAAGTGGCGGAACTAAGAGCAGAATTGGAAGATCGTGAGTTGGAAACGTCCGGTAAGAAAAGTGAATTAATAGAAAGACTCAAAATGGCACTGGAAAGTGAAGGCTTGGGTCCAGAAACATTCTTATTCAAAGACCTTAATCTCGTCAATTTCTGATATGAGGAATGATTTTTCTGTAATAAAGAACGATTTTTCTGCCATGGACGAGAAGATTTCAACCATGAAGAACGATATTGCTGCTAACATGGACAAGGTTTCTACTAATATGGACGAGAAGATTTCTGCTATGAAGAACAATTTTTTTACCACGAAGAATGATATTTCTAATATGAAGAATGATATATCTGCAGATATCTTATCATTGAAAAATGACATGGCTACTGAAGTTGAGAATAAAATTTCGTCTCTAAAATCAGACATGGAGAATAAGATGACAACGATGGAAAATCAGATGGACGAGAAAATCAAGGAGTTGGAGACAAAGATTGCCGATTTAAAAACACAAGACACTTCAGCAGAAGAAAAGAAGACCGAGCAAACGAAACCTTGCAAGCCAGAAACAGTATCTAAGTTTGAAGACATTGGCAGTTTTACCCGAGTCAAGGCCCCAACGTTCGATGGAAAAATGTCGTGGACCAATTATGTGAAACAATTTGAGGCAGCCGCTAGAGTGAATAATTGGTCCGATAGAGAGAAGGCAGTGAACTTAACCATCGCGCTTCGCGGAGATGCCTTAGATGTACTTCAGACGATACCGCTTGAAGAAATGGATGACTTCGAGCTGCTGAAGAAGAGGTTGGACATGCGATATGGTCACGAACATTTGGAACAGTTGTACAGATTCCAGCTGAAAAACCGAAGGCGGAAACGTGACGAACCCCTTCAAGAGTATGAAATGGATATTGCCCGACTAGTTCGATTTGCTTATCCATCAGCACCAGAGAACATGATGGAATGTTTAGGCATCCAGGCCTTTATTGACGGCTTGTGTGACCACGATATGGAGAAGACGCTTCGATTAGCCCATCCTAGAACATTGGCCGATGCATTGACTGCTGCTCTTGAATTTGAAGCAGCCACGATGGCTTCGGGATACAACAAAGATAGGACCATACAGGAAGAAGGTGACGATGACAGACTTGACCAGATCGTCAACTTGTTGAAAGGTATGGTAGACAAGAAGTCGAAGAAAATCAGGTGCTGTAATTGTGGCGAGCTAGAACATGCACGCAGTTCGTGTAAGCGTCCTACGACTCCTGTAAACCAAGAACCTCTTAAATGCGAAGTAGCCAAGAAAAGCTCGCGGTACAACAAAGGTAGAACCATGCAGGAAGAAGATAACGATGACAAACTTGATCAGATCGTCAACCTGTTGAAAGGTATGGCAGACAAGAGGCCGAAGAAGATCAAATGCCGGAAGTGTGGTGAGCTAGAGCACGTACGCAGTCCGTCTAAGCTCCCCAAGACTCCTGTAACCCAAGATCTCCAGACACAGGGGAAATCAGACAGGGGTGAACATCCAGCTAACGTGAATCACCAAAAAGCCAACTCCTTGCGTAGACGGCTATGCCCTGTAGACTATTCACAATGCAACAAGCCGAAATCTAAGGAAGTTGCAGTTTCAAGAATTACAGTAGTCAACAAGGAATGGTCACCCACCAGGATCAGAGAATATCAGGAGAATGATCCTCACCTGAAGATGATCCGGCAATGGAAGGACGAAAATCGGCGACCTACCTGGCAAGAAGTGTCAAGATTTTCACCGACACTCAAGGCACATTGGACTCAGTGGAACTCCCTTGTACTGGAAGAAGGGCTGTTGAAAAGAGTCCTTGAAAACGATGATGGTTCTGAGATGAGGAGACAGCTAGTTATCCCGAGAACAAGAGTAGCTGAGGTACTGAAGAAGTTACACGACAGTCCATCGGGAGGTCATCTGGGAGTGAAGAAAACCCTTCAGCGAGTCCGTGAAAGGTTTTATTGGATGAACAGCTCCGACAATGTGAAGGACTGGTCTAAGAAATGTACGAGTTGTGCTACGAGTAATGGACCACATCGCAAGAGAAAGGCACCCATGTTGGAAGCCCTTTCGAAAGGATTGCTTTAGATATCGCTGGACCATTTCCGACGACAGAAAATGGTAGCAAGTACATACTGGTTGTAATGGATTATTTCACAAAGTGGGTGGAAATTTACGCTATCCCGAACCAAGAGGCCACAACTGTCGCGGATGTATTGGTGAAGGAATTTATCAGCCGATATGGAGTACCCTTGGAAGTCCACATTAACCAGGGAAGAAATTTTGAAAGCCATCTATGCCAGGAGATTTGCGACAAGCTGGGAATGAAGAAGACCAGGACAACAGCTTTACATCCACAGTCAGATGGAATGGTCGAGAGAATGAACAGGACTATTGGAAAATACCTGTCCAAAGTAGTATCCAGCCATCAGAGAGATTGGGACCAATATCTTTCCTTATTCGCATTGGCTTATCGATCTGCTGGCAATGAGTCCACGGGTGAAACACCGGCGAAAATCCTGTTTGGACGTGAAATGAGGCTTCCTGGTGACCTGGAATTTGGCTGCCGGCCTGGAGAAGATCTAGCAGGCGAAGACTACGCAATCCAATTGAGAAGAAGGCTGGATGATATTCATGAATTAGTTCGAACAAATCTTCAAGTTGCCAGTGACAGAATGAAAAGTCGGTACGACACGCAGGCCACAGAAGGCGGTTTTAAAGAAGGGGACAAAGTATGGTTACACAACCCGACGAGGAGAAAAGGATTTTCTCCAAAATTACAAAAATCCTGGGAAGGTCCATACTTAATCAAGAAAAGGATCAATGATGTTATATATCGCATAAGCAAGATCCCCAACGGAAAACCAAAAGTAGTTTACCAAAACCGACTAGCGCCATTCGAAGGACACCATGACCTGGAGGAAGGAGTAAACCTTATTCGAGATGTGTCCGACCCTACCTTCGGGGAATTTATGGGCGCGTATGGAGGTACCGGGAAAGCTAGATATGGAGTCACTTCGGAACAACAACAAGATTTGTTCACTCTCCCGGAAGATTATTCACTGGCATACAACATCCCCGCCCCTATCAAGAACGCACTGGGGTTGGCAACCGTCTTTCGAAAGAAGTTCGGGCAATTAGAAAAACTTGAAGACCAGATTCCAGCCCCTGGCAAGACATTGAAACTGAAACATAATTCGCGGTACGTCTTCTACGTGGTAACTAAAGATGAATTTAAAGATCGATCTACCTACCGCGATGTGTGGGAAGCACTTCGTAACCTCCGAGACCATGTGTTACAATTCAGCGTGAAGAAACTGGCTATGTCTAAGATAGCGAGTAACCAGTTGGATTGGCGAGTTATCAGGAACATGGTAGAAGTTATCTTTAGAGATACCGGTGTCCAGATATTAATTTGCAGCTACAACCCCCGTTATCAGTATCCGATGAAGACAGTGTCCTGCTATTTCCATAAGATCGGAAAGTGTAGAAATGGGGTCAGTTGCCGATTCAAACATCCAGTCTCGGCTACACAAAAGTTCCAGGAGGAACTTCCATTTAAGGAGGGGGTAATGTTAACTGGTATAGTCCCTAAAACCGACTCTGTCTAAGCCAGGTATAAAAGTTAAAATTATTGCGGATACGCACTGTTTACGACTCTACGACTCTCTTACGTAAACATTGTTTTTGTGACCAGAGTTATCTAGAAAAGTCCAGAATCAATTGTCCGGAATTTACTAGTAAAAATGGCTTTAATATATAAGGGGACTGATCAGGAAGAGTTAGTTAGTTGATAAGTGCTAATACAATCAAGTTTGTGTGCATATAAATTAGATTTAAGTGATTAGTTAAGTATATATAAATTAAGTGTTAGTGAGTTAGTGTTTAAATAAATTAGTAAGTAGCCATATCGTGTGTTTAAAATTTATCCCACCCGTTTATTGTTTAAATAAATTAGAAAAACATTACAATATATCTCGGAACTAAGGTAACAAATTTAATTGTTTCATTTAGATGTAAAAGTTGGAAATTAATATTTTTTTTTAGGTTGCTTTAATTATAGGGGTTATGGGTGCTTGTCGTAATAACGAAATGTATTTAATGAAAATGGAAGACATTCAAGACCTTAATTCAGCAATTTTAATAACCATACCTAACACTAAAACGAAGATTGTTAAAAAATTTACAGTGGCAGGTGTATTTTATGAAATATGCAATAGTATATAGCACTACGCCCAACTAATGTAACAAATACTTCTTTCTTCTTGAACTACCAACGCGGCAAATGTACTGTTCAGAGAATTGGCATCAACAAATTTGCATCAATGGGCCGACAAATAGCAGCCTACTTTAACATACCAAACGTAAATCTGTACACCAGACATAGTTTTCGTAGATCTTCTGCCACACTATTAATTGATGCGGGGGGAGATATTACAGCTCTCAAACGACACGGTGGCTGGAAAAGTACATCCGTAGCTGAGGGCTACCTGGATGACTCAATGACAAATAAAATGAACACTGCGAACAAAATAATGCAGTCGATAAATCAAACCGGAATCACCCAACTACATACAGCACAGACTAGCAGTATTAGCACTACTAGTTTTAATCATAATTCATTACCATCCTCATTAAATATTAGCAATTGTAATAACGTTACCATAAATTTTGCAAAAGAATGAATCTAAATTAAGTACCTATATTTATGTTATCTCTGTTATTATTGAAATTAACTGTTTCGACCCTTACTTCGTGGAATCTACTCATATTAGTGTTTTAAATTAAACTCACTGTTTATAGCTAATTCCTCAATATAATAAATTTTTTTGATTTATCGAAACAAATGTCAATTTTTTAGAATTTTCAAAAATTTTTAATTATATTGTGGAATTAGCTAGAAACAGTGAGTTTCATTTAAAACACTCTATTATTATTATTCCTAATAATGTTATAATTTCATTTAAAAATGTAAAGGTTTCTATTAAAAATTTGAGTGACCTTATCTATGTTCTTTACATTTTCAAAAATAAATGATGTAGTCGATAGCCGATAGTCGATAGTGGTAGAGAGATACTTGATTCTCACACGCGGGAGATCGAGGTTCGATTCCCAATGGAAGAATTTTTTTATGCATAGTCGTGGAGAAAGTATAGTCTTTTACTTGAGTAGAATGGTTATCATTCATTTGCATGATTCCAAAACTCACTTGCTGCGCTCGCTCGCTTTGGAAACTTCATCCGCGTGAATAATAGCAATCATTCTACACTCGTTGAAGAACATACTATTAAAAACAAAGTTCGCGTAACAGCACATATATTTAGCGATGTCAACAAGCATGTTTGAATGCTTCGCTCTTATCCCGTGTAACATCGCTCACATTGTTGCTTCCCCTCACTATGCGATGTTTTATTGAAATGTGTGTGTGTATTCGTAGCCTTCCTCTTTCCATTTATTCATCATTAATCGCCGCTCCACTATGCGGTAAGCCTTTGTTGGGATTCTTCTAATTCTTTAAGAATGCGATAATATGGTGGAAAGCCAGATTCCAAACATTCAATCATTTCCCCGTCATAATCACCTATTTCCATGATACGTCCGGATTATCTAACTGCTAATACATCACACGTTGAGTATTATTTTGCTTTAGTACCTACCTATGAAGTAAATGCACTGCAATTATATCGTGATCAGCAGTGAATAACCTTTCATCCTAGTCGTTTCAGAAGGTCTAATAAAGTCATACAATTTCTTATATTTGTAATCAAAATCAGACCACCTGCCTCCCGTTCAACTCAGAGGTAACGGGTAACGTAATCCTGTATCTCTAATTATAGTTCATATAACCTTCTATAAGATGTTTTACTTTTAAATATGCGCCTATTTCATAATGCATATATGTATTATCGATCAGTCAATGAAGGTGGTAAAAGTTTGTAAATAACGATAACAGACAAAATATAAACGTGTTGATGCCTCCGGCTTACCATTGTTTGTTGTATACTTGTATGGTTATGTAGTTTGTTGGGTTAATTATTCAATAGGTATTTATTTTAATGAGCTGACGGCGCCGCGCTGGCCGAATAGGAAATACAATGTTGCCAGTTCTATATTTAATATTTACGTAGAAAATACTACTTACTTAAAAAATAGTTATTTACGTGTCAAGCTCGGAAAGTGATACTCTACAGGGCGATCATGCAAGTTTCAGTGCGACGCTAAAGGCGGCGCCCTGAAAGCATGCGAGCCCTGTAAATACACTTTCCGAGTGTGGTGTCTACAATAATTATACAATAATATAGGAACAGAATATTTATTGCTCAAAATTTATAACAAAACTTAACTCATTTATTATTAATATTTATGTTGCATGTGCAGTTATGCAAAGTACAATTATTAAACGTTGATGTTCCGGTCAATTTAGGAATCATAATATCTGTGTGCTAAATTCATACGCCATTTCTCCGAAGAGATGGCCATAGGAAATTTAAGGGTATCAGAACGTTTCTTATGAGATTCTGGTTTGGATTCAGGAAATTTAAGGTGTTCACTTTCATCATATTGACGTAAATTACCATTAAGTGTAATTTTTTCACTTTGCCACTGATCAGAATTATTCGAGACCTCATCACGAATTGAAATTAGTTTGGTCTTGAATCCTCTTTTTGAGAAAATTTTAGCAGTTTCGATATGGGTTCTCCATCTGTACTTTCTTGCACATCATCACCAATTGATATCAAATTTAAATTGTTTTGGACTTGGTTAATTTTTTTTTGATTGAAGATTGTAGTAGTTTCCATCATGGATTCATTTGTAGATTCACATACATTAATTTGGGCAACAGTAACAACCGTGTTGACTGTCTTGGTGTTGGCCTCGGGTGCCTTGGACATATTCTGACATTGTGTGATTTGTTCGCGGTTTTCACCATAATGCAGGAGGTTGCTAAATGATACGAATGACATATCACTCAATGGCAGAACTAGTATATCATTCAATGAAATGAATGATTCAACGTCTGGAATTGAATTATTTATATATTGAGACGTAGTTTCTGCTGGTGTCGGCATTGTTGCTGTTGATGGTTGTGCTGTAATTGACTTTAAACGACGTTGTGGAGACACATTAGACCTAGCTAATACAATTTTGGCCGAAATAAATCAAATCAGTGTCAATGCCATTATCTCTCAATTCATTTCTTATCAATGAGGGCACCCTAATTGCCGCATTAAAATATTTTGTCGTAATTCTTCCACTGGATTTTCTCTTCAATTTTGAAAATGTATCTTTAACGCACTTACTTTAATCTACAGCATTGGAATCAAATGGAAATAATCCACATTTTCTAAATCCATTTATAATGGCAGTTTTCATACCCACAGTCAATGTTTCTTCAAATACCTTACAAAAAATTATCTTCGTGATATTACTGTTGAAATTTTGTTTTCTTTTCTGCCAATTTATAACAGTGGTCTTCCAGTTAAGTTTAAGTGGTTTAATAACGCTTACATCAGCTGGTTGCAGCATGTGTGTCGTATTTGGTGGCAATGCATACAAAATTATTTGGTTTACTTCACAAAATTGACTAAGTGGAAAAGACATGTGTGATTTGTGCCCATCTACAAATATAATGCAGATATTATTGCATGATATTATTGCTGCCTATTCAATCATTGAATTCATTTGCCATGTACTCATAAAATATGCTTCCTTTCATCCAACCCGTATCTGACCTTCCTAGTACCCATGATTTTGGCATGTTGTCAGTAACTGCTTTGGGTGGACGTAAATAGGGAAGTACGATCAAGGGTGGATATATTTTACCACTGGCATTGAATGACATATACACAGTGATACTTTCTTTCCCTTTTGTTAATTTTAATTTCACATAAATTTTTGTAGCCTCTTGGAGCCAATACCTTTCCAGTTTACGGACACAACGAAAACCCTGTTTCATCTCCATTGAATATTCTCTCTGGTTCGTCTAATGCGTCTAACGATCCTTGTTCTGTGAGGTATTGTTTCAAATCTCTAAACCAATTCCACACCCTTCGTCTGTAACTGCAGTTCTAGCTCTATTGATACTTTCAGCTTCACAGATGCTGATTTCCGGGTGTCTCCTCAAAAAGCATCTATACCACTTCTCTCTTGGTTTCCCTTATTTGAATGGTGTCGGTTTTCCACTGTCTCAGACAATTCCCGCTATAGTCTCCAACAAATCTTTCTTTCGAATCGGAAAACCACACTTCACCATATTCGTCACACATTGACAATATTTTTCTTCCCCCTTTAATCCCAGTACTGGATCAGGTCAAATTTTCCGTTTTTTCTCCATGATTCTTTCATGGATCCTATCTTGAACAGTTGACCTGGGAACACCATTCAGTCGACAGGCTTCCCGAATTCCTATACCGTGCTCTTTTACATCTTCAAGTGTCTTTTTCAATGCAACTTCATCATATTTGAAAATGTGCCTTTTTACAGTAGATTTCAACTGATCCCTATTTGTCTGAATTTTTTTGACTGGGGCTCATTTTAAAGCAAACATTGTTATTGTTAAAATTGTTATTTCCGTCAACCGGCTGCATCCCTACGAACAACAGTCAGAAGTCTTCGAGGGACTTGCGCGAGCTAGGAAAGACGAGACCCTTACCTTTTAACGTGTGATGTCATGCACGGGACCGGTGACCACGCTGGGATTCGAATAACCCTAGACCTTTGGATTAGGTATAAGGTGAAAGTCTGACCAGAGCGCCACCACTGCACATTGTTTCAATTCAATAAAAAAAGTTGATAAAAAAAGTATTAACAGATAGGTGAATAGTACTGACCGAGAACAGGCATTTATAAAGCTAGTTGTCGACCGCATGATTTCTATAGAAATATATGCTGGCCGAGAACTGGCTCACATTAAACCTATTCTCGGCCACATAAAAAGCAAGCTCAATATAAAACATTTAGGTGGCCGGAAACAGGCTATAGTATTAACGTCAGTAGCACCTTTAAAAAGAACAGAACGCTAAATGTGCACAGCATTCGATATTGGAATTGAGGGAACCCGAATAGACAGCTTATTATTCCAGTTCTCGGCCACCCTGACCGACAACTGGAAAATCGTTGTTTGGAGACTCCATTGCACCGCTTGAAACAAAGAAAAAATAATTCATTTTCAGTTACTGTAAAATAAAAGTCCAGATACCTTCTACATAAAAAATTTCTAGAATATCTAGCAAAATTAGGCAGAAACTTACCGTTGAAAAAGTTGTGTTCCACTAATTTTTTCCAACAGAGCAACGCCCGACCAACGATTACTTCGACCACCGTGAATAGAACTGACAGGGAATGAATAATTGTATTGGCGGCATGGGTAAATATAACGGAAAATGGAGGGAAAACTGTAACCGAAAGTTTGGCTGCATTTTCAAATTTGAAGACTGGTTATTTTTGTTATTATTCCATAAAAATTATGAAAACGGCCGACAACTGGAAGTGGCCGGCAAACTGCATTTATTAAATAAAATTCAAGTATTTTTAATTATTTTTAAAAGCAGTGACTTAAAAGCATAAATTAGTATGACTTTTTTTATTAGCATAACTTTTTAACACATTTTCAATTAAATTTCTAATTACATTTTTCTTCCAACTAAAGAAAATCTGAAAGCGGTGGACAGGGCCGCGCCGACTATGTGTGCAAAACACACAGGCGGCCAAGTCAAGGGGCGGCAAAACAGCTAGACCAGACACGTGACCATCGTCCATAAATTCCAATTGGAATTTATGGACGATGACTTGACTAACAATCTCTCTCTTCTCTAACGCCACCGCTGCTCGAAGTGATGATCTTTTTATGACACCGACGCCGACGGCACGTCTTGCTTTATCGGTACTTGATTCTATTTAGCGGCAGCGGCTAGATACAAAGGGTAAAAAATCGGAAACCGTACAAAAGTGAAAATGGATATAAATTTGTGTTGATTTTGCAGAAAGGGTCATTTCAATTTATTCTTTAAACAAGAACCAGTTTCTGTATATTTTCATATTTTCAATTAAGTTAGTAGCGTAGTGGAGATTTAAAAGTTTGTGAATTCATTTAATTGTAAAAATGGTAAGTAACTATCAAAGTATTAATACAACCCTGTGACAACACTAATATGATTAATTACCTAACAATCACCTTTGATTTGAATATGAAATTTTCTGTTTAAGGGTCACCAATATCACCAATAAAGAGCATAAAATGGAAACGAAGGAAAAATTAGCCGATTCTTTGAAAAAATATTTGAAGCCGTCAGAAAAACAAACAAGTGGTTTTCCTGAGCTTGAGAATACCGGCAATGATGCTCGCCCTAGTTGCTCTTCAAATACCTCGTTTGTTTCTGGTAGTGAGACAAATGTTAGCCAGGAACATAATATTGAAAATCTTGTCTTCGCATCAGCATCAGATGTAGATGTACCAATTTCCAATTCTATCGTAATATCTGATGATCCTGGAGAATAGCCTGAAATAATTACATCTACATGCAAGATTTTTAACGGAAAAAGGACCCCGTCAAGTAACGAACTGGATTTATCCAGCAGATTCACACGGCCGAAAGTTTTCTACTAGCTATTTTTATCGGAACCTCGCCGATGGAGAAAAAGTTAAAAGAGAGTGGCTTGTGTACTTTATACCAAGAGGTTCGGTTTACTGTTTCTGCTGTAAACTTTTTGGTAAGTCTTTAACTAACTTGTCTAATAGGGAAGGGTGTTCTGATTGGAAACATTTGTCACTAGTACTAAGCAGACACAAAAAGAGTAACTCTCATAAAAACAATATCGGATCTTGGTTAAATTTGTCAACTATGGTATCTAAAGGAGTTGCTATGAATCAGAGTAAATTACGTTCATTGGATGTAGAAAAAATACTGGTATCGTATAATTGAAAGAATAATTTCAGCAATACAGTTTTTATGTCGCCAATGTCTAGGTTCACGTGGTTTATCTAGCAAATTGTATGAAAATAATAATGGAAATTTCTTAAAATTGATAGAAATGTTCTCAAAATTTGATTCTGTAATGGAGGAGCATGTTCGTCGCACACATAAAAATCAAAGCAATGATATCGTAACGAGAAACTATTTAGGTGATAACATTAAAAATGAATTGATCGATTTAATCGGTTTAAAAATTAAAAATACTATTTTAGATCTAGTAAGAAAATATAAATATTATTCTATAATTCTCGACTGTACACCAGATGTGAGTCATACGGAGCAGTTAAGTGTAATTTACAGGTTTGTTGTATTAAATGAGTTAACGAAAAGAATTGAAACACGTGAACATTTCATTCAGTTTTGTCCTATAAATATAAACTCGCGAGCATGTTTTGTTCCTTATTCAGCGCACTCGCTAAATTTAGTTGTTAATGATGCTGCTAAGATTTCTTTTGAAGTATCAGGATTCTTTGATATTGTTCAAGAAATGTATTTGTTTTTTTCTGCATCAACGAAAAGATGGTCAATTTTAAAAACTTACATTTGAGATTTAACATTAAAACCACTATCTGATACACGCTGGTCCAGTAGAATAGACGCTATCAAACCTTTGAGATATCAGATTGGGCAAGTTTATGATGCTCTTTTCAAGGTAATAGAAGCATCCACGTCTTCAAAAGATTTTACCACATCACACCTAGCTCGATCGTTAGCAACAAAAATTAAGAATTACAATTTTTTATGCTCTGTAGTAATTTGGTATAATATATTATCTAAAATTCTCTTAGTAAATTAATGCAGAATCAAAGCATAAATCTTAAAGTTTGTTTAGACAGCCTAAACAAAATAGAAACATCTTTAACAGACTTAAGAAGTGATAAAGGATTTAATAAAATTCTTGTTGATGTCAGAGAACTGGCAGAAGAATTAGAAATTGAGCCTACTTTTTCATCGGCACAAACTGTTCGGCAAAGAAAAAAGAAAAAACAGTTTGATTATGAAAGTAATGACGAACCAATAATCGACCCTAAAATTCATTACAAAGTGAACGTATTTGTTTCTATATTAGATACAACCTTATCATCTCTTGATGAAAGATTTAAGGGATTGGACCGATTCAACAATATTTTTGGATTTGTTTATAAAATATTTAGCTTAACTCAAGAAGAATTAAAGAAATCTTGTGAAAATTTAGCATTACATTTGAAAGACGAATCACGTAAAGAATCGGATATTGACGCAAATGACTTATTTGATGAAATTAATTGTTTAAAATGTCACATGCCAGAGCCAGAGTAAAATGATTTAGACCCCCAAGTGATTCTTCAATATATTTTATAAAATCAATTAATTTCGACTTTTCCAAATATTACAGTGGCTATTCGACTTTTTTAACACTACCAGTATCCGTAGCATCGGGGGAAAGGTCCTTTTCAAAACTTAAGTTGATAAAAACATTTTTAAGATCGAGTATGGCACAAGAACGACTTAGCCATTTAGCAATTATGTCCATAGAAAGTGACATTATGGATTCTATTCCCTTCGACGAGTTAATTAAAGATTTTGCCGAAAAAAGGCAAGAAAAGCATGTTTTCAATAATTTATTTTTTCCTTGTTAACTATTATAAACATTTTATATTTGTTTTGGTACTTTCTGTGATTTTTATTTTTACTTTTTTAATTTTCATCTCTCACCAAAGTAGAAATACAGTCAAATATTCACCGCTAAATAGCGATTAACTTTACAAAAATGATCTCACTGTCAGACGGGCTCGTCCGTACAAGTTAATCCTCAAAGTGACGAATGTGATGATAGATCTCTCAATTTTTTAGTCTAATTGTTCACTGCTTTCTGCTTTATGTTGTATGTTTACTTTAAAAGTTACATATATTACACATGTTTAAAATGTCATGTCTAATATCGAAATTAAATATAATTATTAGCATTTATTTAATTTAAATTTTATTTATTACCTTACCTATGTATCAATTTTTAGCTAAAGGGGGTAAGGAGTGACGATTTTTTAAATGTTAAATTTTACTTAAAATATTAAAAAGGGGCGGCAAATTATGGTTTGCACACGGGCGGCCGAATAGCTTGGCGCGGCCCTGGCGGTGGAAGTATTCGGAAATGAGCTTAGAATAGTGGCGTTCGATTTGCACGTTCGAGTAAACTAGAGCGTAAGGCTCGCGTTCTTTTTGACTTTTGCCTGAAGCCCACAGGCGCGCCCAGACAAACGACTATACACTATTATATTATCTATCTGTCTACAATATAATCGTTGCTCCCAGGCACACAAAATTTCTTCTCCTATTTCACCTCGAGAGGGTATACTTCGTTTGTGTTTTTGTTATTTTGAGATTATATGATACACACGCAAGCATTCTATTTAAATTTGTCGTGTCACTGTGTCACTATCGAGTACTCAGCCTGACCAGTATTGGCTGTTCCCATATATACCAAACATACCTATCTATGTTATGTGTCAATCTGAGGTTTGATCTATTGTTAAGTAAAATTAATATTTTAACCATCTGAATGAATTTAAATTTTGGCCCATTGCCTGTGTACTATATTCTAAATCTCGCCACGCCACGAGGCGGTTTTTAACGATTTTTTTTAATTGTCGGCACCAGTGTGAAAACTCCGGCAACTGCGCTATCTTATCTTGTTGAGAAAAATAAGTTCCTATCACGATTTCACAGTGTTATTGTGTTCACATGTTGACAGACACATCACACATTATTTAAAGTTGTTGGGACGTCGTGTCTATACAGTGTATTTAAAAGTGTTCATTAAATATTTTGTTTACTAAAAATGTCGGCATCACCGATAGCAAGGCAAGCTGTAGAAAGTAAAGCCATACCAATTAGAAGAGTTTTAATTAATGATCATTCCGAATTACCCGCTCATTATTCTTCGACCCCTGGAGGAACTCTATTTTCAACCACCCCTGGAGGTAGGTTTGTTTCATTATATCCTTTTATTTTTCTTTATTCCTTAAATTAATTAATAGTTAGACAACAATGTGTTTCATATCATCAATGGAAACATTTTTTATTTTGCTATACATTTTTTTTTATTAATCTTTTAGTAACGTCATTTATTTACATAATCAAATTGTACAAGTAATCATATTTTAAATATGATTTGAAAATAAAGAAAAAGTGTTATGCACAGCTTAGGAATTGCATCAAAAAATGTTTGGCTAGGCTTTGATGCCTACCAACTGATGCGAACACCCGCTTCCCTTTATTTGTCATATATATATATATATATATATATATATATATATATATATATATATATATAATATTTTTTTTAATTGAAAGATATCTTTTTTATTCTCATAAATATGCATATATACGAAGTTATTATTACTTATAATACTGAGCAAACGATTTACTACTACTACTACTACACTCATGATACAACAAAATTTTTTTGTATCATGTACTACACTCACAACTCACACAATTGCACAGTCTCACGTGTGTTTCGATAAACAAGTTATCGTCTTCTGAGATCGAAGGTAAACTGAGTGGTAGTAAATATTCAGTATGAATATTATCAATGTTTCCAGAAATTTCAACTGAATTATATTACTTAAGATGGGCGGACCATGGAAGACCAGTATAACAAATAAATACCTAGATATTATTCCTTTATGAAAAGTTGAAATTCGGGAAAAATAGAGATAAAGCCGCTAAAAATATGTATGATAGCTCATTGGATTCGGAATTTTGTCTAGGAAAATGTATCGAAAATTTATTAGCACATAAAAAATTGCAAAAGTTATAAACAAATTAAGATGAGAAAAAAGGCATTTAGTTTTTCGTCTATATCTCACGAACTATTAACATTTAAGAAATTAAAAACAAAGCGATTCTTAAAGAGCAGGAAATTTCTGATAAAAAACTCCCGGATCTGTATCTTCATTATTAATCATTTTAATTTAACGCTGAAAGTAGGTACCCGCGCGTAATTTTCGGAATGTTTGCGAGAAGTCAAAAGCTAGTACGTCACATTAAATAATTTTTTAAGGTATTAAATATTAATTAGAAAATTCGAAAAACTTATGTTATATTCTGAAAACATCGAAGAATTTATTCCCGTTGGAAATTTGTCTTAAATTTAATTTTCCACAAAGTTAGGTGATTGTTAATTATCAAAATTTTCTATAACTTACGTCTTTCATTGTAAATAAAAAAATGTTTAAATAATTGGCCTAAAAATATTTCGCTTCGTGAAGCCCTTCTTACATACTTAACAAGACAACGTCATAAAAATTGAAAGAAATTTAATAATTTGTTTATTATATTTTTTTTAGTTAACGTCATATTACCGTTTTTGTATTAATTATAGACATTAATCAGCTTATTAATCATTTTTTCTGTCATTTGTTTATAAATTTTTTGTAAACAAATAGACTAATTTGATATTTAAAAAAAATTATTTTCATAATTTTGTTGTCTTGAGAACATTATAATTTTTAAGAAAAAAAAATTTTCTTAATAATAATATTTAATTATTTATAATCGTTTTTTTCATATTTGAAATGTTTAAATACTTGATTAGTTAAGAAACTTTTTATAAAAAATCATAATTGACATTCCTCTATATCTATATGGTAACAAAGAAAAACATTTTTTTGTAAATTTAATTGTTTATTAACTTAACAGTTCATATAATTCCATATACGTGTAATGTAATTTAATAAATGTAGGATAAGAATTTTTAACACGAGGTTAATACACTGAATCGTTTGTGACAAATGAATGATTGACTATGAGCCCCAAAAGACGCAGTTGCTCATTATAACGTACTAAACTCGAAGTCGATAAATACCCAGGGTTAGCAAGAAAAATTACTGTATTAAGTGAAAAAAAAATGATTTTTGTGAATTTGTGAAAAAATTAAAATTGTAGTACATGGAGTACTTTCACAGATGAATGAAAGACAATTGGAAAACTTTGTCCAAAAAGTAAATTAGTAAAAAATCACTTTATTTATAAATAAGCAAATGCAACTGTCGCATATTTTATTACTTAACAAAATTACCCTTAAGGTCTATAACCGAATATGCATTCTTTTAACAGCTAGAAAACAAAAAAGATCGGAAAACGTGGCAAACAGCATTAATTTTTATAAACAAATACGCATAACAACTCATTTACAATAATTACAAAATTGTTACCTCTGTGAAGCTGGCAGAACCATTTCGCAGAATCATATCAAACCTATTACGATTTTTAGTACTCATTTTGTACTAATTCGTACCGCAAAGAACAATTTTGTACCATTACCCATTAAAGAAAAAAACGCTGCTAGCTTCACATTAACCTGGAAAGCCCAAATTATTAATAATTTGATAGAAATAAAAATTAATACAGAAAATTGAAGAACTGAATTTGTACTAACTAGTACAAAAAAAATGTACGTCAACCCCCTCCAACAACCCCGGTGCGATAAATTGAATAGCATGCCTATTATTCTCCTATCTTTTCAATATTTCTTGAAAAACGAAATATTAAGTCGATTCTATTAGTACTAAATGTGTACTAATTTGTACCACCAAGAATATTCCAAAATATAAAGTCAACCCACTTAACAACCCCTGCTTAGATAAACAGATTAGCAAGCCCATTATCCTATGACCAAAATTTCTTGAAATACGAAATACTCGTATAAAAGTCGACTCCATTGAAACCGAATTTGTACTAATTTGTACCACAAAAAATATTAACGTCAACCCCTTCAAACAACCCCTGTTGCGATAAATTGAATAGCAAGTCCATACTTCTCCGATCTTTCCAATATTTTCTGAAAAATGAAATATTAAAGTCGATTCTATTAGTACTAAATGTGTAATAATTTGTACCATAAAAAAATATTCCAAAATATTAAAGTAAACTCACTTAAACAACTCCTTGCTTTGATACATTGAATAGCAAGCCCATTATCCTCCGAACTTTTCAAAATTTCTTGAAAAACGAAATATAAAAGTCGCCACCATTAATACTGAATTTGTACCACAAAAAATATTAACGCCAACCCCTTCAAACAACCCCTGATCGATAAATTGAATGGCAAGCCCATACTTCTAGGATCTTTTCAAGATTTCTTGAAAAACGAAATATTAATGTCGATTCTATTAGTACTAAATTTATACTAATTTGTACCACGAAGAATATTGCAAAATATTAAAGTCAACACACTTAAACAACCCCTGCTTAGATAAACTGACTGAATAGCAAGCCCATTATCCTCTGAACTTTTCAAAATTTCTTGAAAAACGAAATATGAAAGTCGACTCCATTGAAACTGAATCTGTATTAATTTGTACCACAAAAAATATTAACGTCAACCCCTTCAAACATCCCCCGATTGAATAGCAAGCCCTTTCTTTTCCGATCATTCTATTTTATGAAAAACGAAATATTAAAGTCGATTCTATTGAAACTGAATTTTTACTAATTTGTACCACAAAAAAATATTTCGAAATATTTTAGTTAAACAATTTAAACAACCCCTGCTTCAATAAGTCGTATAGCAAGCACATTATCCACCGACCTCTTCATAATTTCTTGAAAAACGAAATATAAAAGTAGATTCCATTAAAACTGAATTTGTACCACAAAATATTTTATAAGCAGATTTAGAGTGAAGTATCAAAAATTAAAATAAGTACTTTTGGCGTTTTGTGGACTGCTTAATTACTCCAAAAAATCCATGCTAAAATTTTTTCAACGGCTAGAAAAATTATTAAGAATTATTAAATAAAGGCATCAATCAACAATAGGGCAATAGGAGCAGTAGAATTGTAGATCAGATGTCAGACGCATCTCATCTGAAAAACAAAAAAACCACCACACTGACTCCTATCGGGTTTTGCTACGCTACAGTGTAACAAAAACATGTTTTTCAATTTTCTTTACTATTGTACTATTCTATATACTAGTCAAAAAAAGTGATAACACCAGAGTATGATGCCATTCTTATCTTCCAACTGCCTAGAACTATTTGCGCCTTATTACACACTTGCAGAAGGGAAAGAAAACTTAATTTTTTTGTCTCGTCAAAGAATTGCCGCGATTACCCCAAAAGACCTCCTTGAATATAAGAGTATGTGTCTATGACAAAGAATATGATTTCTAATTGTAATTATAACAATATATTTGTTAATCCTAAAATATCCATCAATTTATTTTTAATCTGAAAAAGGGGGCTGCTAGCAATAATAACATGTATAAGTTACTTGGAATTGTCATTAAAAAACCTCTATTGACAAGGACTACACAATCAACGGGGCCATTATACGACAATGTGTGAGAGCCAGTGTTTGGATTGAATATAACAATCTCGAAAAAGAAAAAACTGGTTAAGGAAACATTTATAATAATACCAGAATCGACTTTAATATTTCGTTTTTCAGGAAATATTGGAAAGATCGGAGAAGAATGGGCTTGATATTCAATTTATCGACACAGGGGTTCTTTGAGGGGGTTGACGTTAATATTTTTAGTGGTACAAATTCAGTTTTAATGGAGTCGACTTTTATATTTCTTTTTTCAAGAAATTTTGAAAAGATCTGAGGATAATGGGCTTGCTATTCAATTTATCAAAGCAGGGGTTATTTAAGTGGGTTGACTTTAATATTTTTCATGGTACAAATTAGTACAAATTTAGTACTAATAGAATCGACTTTAATATGTCGTTTTTCAAGAAATCTTGAAAGGATCCTAGAAATATGGGCTTGCTATTCAATTTATCGATCAGGGGTTGTTTGAAGGGGTTGGCTTTAATATTTTTTGTGGTACAAATTAGTACAAATTCAGTTTCAAGGGAGTCGACTTTTATATTTCGTTTTTCAAGATATTTTGAAAAGTTCGGAAGATAATGGGCTTGCTATTCAATTTATCAAAGCAGGGGTTGTTTAAATTGGTGTCAGAAGTGGGATAAATTTCAAACACTCGGTATGGCTACTTACTAATTTATTTAAACACTAAACTAATCACTAATACTTAATTTATATATACAGTATATTCACTTAAACTAATTTATATAAACAGTTCACTAATTCATTTATTTATTTGTTTATCTCACGATGTCAAATTATCAACTAAACTAAACTCTTCCTGATCAGTCCCTTATATATTAAAGCCGTTTTTACTAGTAAATTCTGGGCTGCGGCTTACACAGTCACAAATAATTTTTCTGGCCTTTTCTAGATAACTCTGGTCACAAAAACAATGTTTACATAAGATAGTCGTAAACTCGTAAACAGTTTTTTATTATAACTGCGTATCCGCCATAATTTTAACTTTTATACCTGGCTTAGACAGAGTCGGTTTTAGGGACTATACCAGTGTGCTGTTTCGTAACAATATTTTGGAATATTTTTCGTTGTACGAGATAGTACTAATAGAATCGACTTTAATATTTCGTTTTTCAAGAAATATTGGAAAGATCGGAGAAGTATGGGCTTGCTATTCAATTTATCGATCAGGGGTTGTTTGAAGGAGTTGACGTTAATATTTTTTGTGGTACAAATTAGTACAAATTCAGTTTCAATGGAGTCGACTGTTATATTTCGTTTTTCAAGAAATTTTGAAAAGATCTGAGGATAATGGGCTTTTCCTATTCAATTTATCAAAGCAGGGGTTGTTTATGTGGGTTGACTTTAATATATTGGAAAAAATTTATGGTACAAATTAGTACACATTTAGTACTAACAGAATCGACTTTAATATTTAGTTTTTCAAGAAATATTGAAAAGATCGGAGAAGTACTCGTATGGCCTTGCTATTCAATTTATCGCAACGGGGGTTGTTTGAGGAGGTTGACGTTATTTTTTTTGTGGTACCAATTAGTACAAATTCAGTTATTCAATTTCCTGTATTAATTTTCATTTTTTTCTAATTATTAATACTTTGGGCTTTCCATGAAGCTAGCAGCGCCATGTTTTTTCTTTAATGGGTAAAGGTACAAAATTATTTTTTGTGGTACAAATTAATACAAAATGAGTACTAAAAATCGTAATAGGTTTTATTTGATTCTGCTGAAATGGTTCTGCCAGCTTCACAGACGTAAAATTGTTTAAGGACTCATTTAAAAGATCGTTTAATCCTCTATAAAAATGACCTGAATGTTTATTTTCGTATCACAAATGGTTTCTAAAATATTTTAGTTTCTTAGTTAGAAAATTAGGCAGCCGCTGTAACTTCGGTACTAAGTATTTTTTCAAAGTATAATAAATAATGGAAATAAATGTTTACGGTACTTTCCCATATATGGTTGTTTTCGTAATTTTTAGTAGTTTCAGGAAAAAAAATAAAAGTTGTGAATTTGTTTCTAACACATTGTTAACTAAATAAACAATTAAATTTGAAAAAAAATGGAGGGCTGTTTCAAATGTGAAAAAACAATTATAAATAATTAAAAATTGTTATTAAGAAAAAATGTTTTTCTTTAAAATCCTAATATTCTCAAGACAACAAAATTCTAATTTAAAATATCAAATTCTATTTGTTTATAAAGAATTTATAAACAAATGAGTGAATAAATAATTTTCTCAAGTTAATGTCTTTCATTAATACAAAAACGGTAATATGACAGTAGATTTTAAAAAAACCACTATAATATGTTTAATTTTTGGTTAACTAAATAGTAATAAACAAATTATTAAATGTTTTCAATTTTTATGACGTGATTTTGTTAAGTATGTATATGAAAAGGGCACGAAGCGAAATATGTTTAGGACAATTATTTAAAAATCAACAACTTCCGTCACGTTTTACTTCAGCCGAAAACGCCATTTTCCGACACCAGTGATAGAATATCCCATAACGTTAACTGTCATCTCTAGTGACGACAGTAACTGATTGCAATGTCAGATAATAAATTTCTGACAGCCCAATCATTTTTAATAACTGCTCTAATATAACTATCAATCAATATGTCAATCAAAAATAAATTTTAAAACACACAATACGTTTTTTTAGTATTCTGTTATTCAAAGTTTGTAAATTAATAATAAAATAAAATTATTGTTGCAGTCTTAGGTTTCATTTTTAGGATTTTATACAGTGTGTAACAGTGTGTGTCAAAACAAGCATGGTAATTCGCAGATTTCGTCGAGATCACTTTAAAGATAATTCAACTCTTTCAAACTTTTTATACACCCTATGTAATAGGCCATGGTTATAGAAAAAGTATAGTCTTTTACTCGTCGAAAAGCATTTTATGCAGCTTGGGAACATTATCAAATTCGTCTACGCCTCTTTTGGTAAACTGTTCTGTCGTTTGCAGAAAATGCTATTTTCGTCACTCGTTAACAATATACTATAGTTTATTTACGATAAAAATACGATGACGTTGCAAAACAAAATATTGTGATGATGCCAAGCTGTAGTTTTTTCCTTTTCGTACTTCCGGGCCTAAAGTGACAACTTCACTCCCTTGTGACAGGTACTAAAGTGTCACATTTAATCCCTCCGGGATTAAATATTGACGAAACTCCCGGAACGATTAAATCACAAACAAACGAATTTAAGGGATATTTTATTGAAAAATATAATTAATTAGAATGGTAATTAACGTTAATATTCAAATTAATATTGTGACAGTTCGTCATATTGACCAGTCTTTCCTGGGTTAATGCAGCAGGTAACTGACGAGTAACAGATAGGTCCTTTTCATATTGAACTGGTGTTTGTTTCGAAGATCCTGCGGAAACAGGAAGCGAGAATGAGGACTGTGGCATAACTATAGTGGACGAATCGGCGACTTGACCAAATATTTTATCTGAAATTTTTTGTTTATTTTTAATAGACGATTCAATATATCCCTCGGCCACGTTGGAGGATTTCCATCCTCCATGTCTCTTCAGCACGTCTATTGTTGCTCCCGAATCAGCTAACAAAGACGCAGATGTGCGTCTAAAACAATGTCCCGTATAAGACGTCGCATTTTCTAATTTCAAGAAAGCTGCTATTTGCCGTGGAAATGTACCAAACATGTTTTTTCCTACTACTCGCGTAGTACATTCTTTGTTGATGTATTGAACAAAAAATTTTGAATGAGTTGTCCCTGTCTTTCGCAATGCCACATATTTCCGAAATATCGCCACAAAACTGATGGCACTGTTTTCTGAATTTTTGATCACAAAATTTCGGTCAATTTTACTTTTGGTGTTTCTAATCGCAATTAGGAAGGAATCGCCCAAATCTCTCACATCGTCGATTTCTAAATCAACCAACTCTTTTCCACGACAAGCTCCCGCAACGCCCAAAATAAGTGCAACCTACAAAAAAATTGATTTCTTAAAATTTCTGAATATAAACAAATTTCCAAATTTACCTTAAGCATTAAATATTTATCATCCGGAGCCTCCCGTAAGAACTGATCTACCTGCTCAGACGTGAGAATTCTTGACTTCTTTGGCTTAAATCCCTCATTTCTTCTCTTCAAAAAAGCTAATAATTTTGGAAATTTACTTATATCAATATCTTCTCTAATGTTAATAACCGATTTCAGCATTGAGTAATGTGCCCAGAGAGTTGAGGCACAAACCGCTTTTGATTTATCATCGAAGTAGACTAACAGCGCATTTTCAGTAGGTTGTCTCACATTTTTTAAGCGGCACCACTTTTTAAAAGCATCGTACTGCTGCTCGTATAGTTTTCTAGATTTCGGTGGTAACAATTCTTCACCTACTTCGGCTGCTCTTTTATCAATATCAGATACACCTTCTTCACTCATGATACCAATAATTATCAATAACAATGTTTCTTTACAATGACACTAGTAATGACAATGTTTCTAAATTATAACTGTCACAACGCAATGTTACTATGGTAACTTATTTTAAAGACAGTTTATTAAATGAGTTGAAGAGAGAAAAAACTGATTGAAATTATTGAAATAATTAATAAAATTATACCGGAAGTACGAAAAGTATCGTATATACCTTGCGACTGAAGTACATTTAATCCTTCAGGTAAACTTTACCTTCAGGATTAAATGTACTACTTCAGTCCCGCGGTATATAATATACTATTACTTAACGAAAACTAGAAAAGTCAATCTGATGTTAGATTGACAGTTCTTCTTTTTCATTGTTCCGTGCCTCGTAGGGCGTGAATCAAAAATAAGTATTTAAAAATAAAAGGCTTGTATGATAGGCTTAATTAATTTAATATAAATATTTATTCATAAAAAACTATGGATAAGATACAAGAAACAGTAACCAATCATTCTATATTCGAGTTAACATTTAATTATTTTACATAGAAGAGGGTTAAATGACGAACTGTAGGTCCTTATACCTTATTCTATGCTCTATAGAACCATATTCAAGAGCACTGCAAGGGTTTACGCTGAAAGGAATCAATACAATCTGTAATCATCTTCATGCAAATTTAAATATTGTTTCTTTATACAGTATATACTATATTTATTATAATAAAAAAAATAGAATGGGAAAGAAAAATATAGATACACAAAATAAGATATAAAAATAAAAAATCTCCCATTTTATCATTATTATTTATGTAGAGATACTGTGGTCGTTGTTTTAATTTGTGTATTATAAAATAACTGTACCTAATTAATTTAATAATAGTTATTAGTGATTTTGAAAAAGTGGAAATAAAGCAAATTGGATAAAAATATACAAAAAATAAAACACAAGATTTCCACTACTCCACTACAAAATTATCACTATCTTCATCGTCACTGACAAAATTAATAATAAGTGGAGGCACACCCTGTCTATCAAATACTACTTCTCTATCCCACTCATCTTGTATAATTTTTTCAGAGTGCTCTACTGCCTTTGACCAAATATCAGGAGTCACTTTTTCTAAAGACTTTCCTTGCACCTATTGCTTGTTCTGTTGAAGAACCATTAGTTCCCACATGATCTCTATAGAAATTTTTAACTATGCCCAAAATATGTTCAATTGGGTAGAACATACAGTGGTAAGTGGGAAGTCGAAGCACTTTGTCACCATATTTTTCAAATAATATGTCAGCTTCGTATACTGTTGGTGGTTTATTCCTACAAAAATGCATATATTTCAACAAAATAAGTTATCTAAGTATTACCATAATATATTGAAAAATGTTTATATCAACTTACCGTTGTACTAAATTCAATAATTGGCTTTTGAGGAAAGTATTTTCAAAAGGAATATCATTTTGTATCAACCAGTTCTGTATATCAGCCTTTTTGGTAGCTGCTGTTGGTACTTTATTGATCACTGTACTGTGATAACTTGCATTATCCATTACAATTGTGGCAGGTTCTTCCAAGTTCACTAAAAGCTGGTATTCAAACCAATGCAAAAAAATTTCTGGGTTCATTTCACCGTGGTAATCACCATCTTGTTTTTTGGAAGAAAAAACCAGCCCTGTTCCAGGAATAAATCCAGAAGAGGAACCAACATGCAATACTATATACCTACAATAAGGAAATAACAAATTACTACTAGGTTTCCTAGATAGACTGCATAGCTCAAAACAACTATTAATAATTATATAGATTTAAATAAAATAGTGTGACTAGTAAATATTTGAAAAGGTCTTAAAATGGCAGGAATATTTGTACATCATAAATTAATTGCTAAATTTTATTATTCAACTACCTTGGACCTCCAATTTTGGTTTTTTCACGCTTCTATGATTAGAATCTTGCCAAACACGTCCAACAGTACCGTCTTTAAATATCTAGATCTCATTCAAAAACACAAATGGATATAAACCTTCCCTTTTTATCTTGACATATTCATTCAGAAAATGTATACGTTTTAATGCAATATGTGGCAACTCCATTAAACCACGACGAGGATCGTCTTTTTGGTATTTGAATCCAATATTTTTCACTATCTCCCAGAGTGATGTTAAACAACCATTAAAAAGTTCACACTCCTGGAGTTTGTCTCTTAAAGTTTTCAAGGTTATGTGTTCCTCTGAAAAAATATTGTGTTAGTTAATTGTGAATAAAATAAAACAGTAAATTCAATATACTCACTGTTTCCATACATTTCGTATATACCATTTCGGAAAGCATTTTGATCAAAGTTATCAATTTCAACAGTAGGTTTTATGCGTTGTCTCTTTATAGGTGGGCTTTTAGGCTGTTCACCTCTATTATGTTTCGCGGCAATACGGTTAACAGTGGTAACGCTAAGTTGTAAAGCTTCTGCAACTCCCTACAATATAATTACTTCAATTTATGAAAGAATAATATATTATCAAGTTTAATTAACCTAACCTAACATTAAAAACATTTAATCATTTACATTTAAATATGTAACAATAATATTAATAATGATGAATACAAATAGCGAATACTATTACTTACGTCTCTTACAGCAGTAAGTGGGAGAAGCGGGCCCCCATTTCGGCATTCTCGTTCAAAATAGCTCAACAAAGATGTTACCATCTCTTGACATTTTCTGTTCAGCTGCTTCGTCATTTTAATAACCACACACTGCAGATTTGCCTAAATAATTAGTTATAGAAAGAACTGTTTTTTTAATCTTAAAGAAGCAATGAATTTAAAAGCACCAAATAACTTGTAAATATTAGACGATGATCGAATGTCAATAAACGTCAAAACAAACTGGGGAATTTTACTAGTTGATTTGACAACGTCTTGAAGTTTTGCCAACCCGTTAGCTGTAAATTTCCCTGGCTGTTGACGATAAATTGTATTCACGGTTGGTAAATTAATATTTATTCTGATAAGCAGGAAAGTAACTAAAAATGACATCATCGTCTTTTTATCGTAAATAAACTATATTATATAATTCGCGTATAAAAGAGACTTCATCATAACATTGTTTACAGTGTCACAATGAACACTTTTTTAGTAATTTTTAGTGTCATACAGTTGGTTATTGTATGTATTTTTATTTGACATTTGACTTTAACCTTAACTTAAAACAAATTATAAAATGGTCTGGCGAAGTACTAGCTAGCAAATTAATAGATTAAATGGTCTTAAGGGTAAATTAGATCAAATTATATATTAAAAATTTTAATAAATAAAGTACGCTAACGTTTATTCATCAATGATCTATCAATTGTTGAAGCTCTTTTTTAAACAAATCATCATCCTCTGTTTGCTTAAATGAAAGTTTGTTTACAATTTACACAATTATTCGGTCATAATGTGTCAAAAGTGCTGAATAAAACCATCTGTGATCTGACCAATCAGGAAACTACAGAATTGCCAACTTAAATTCAAACCACTCCTCATAGTTTAAAAATTGGGATTATATGTAATTCGATTTTATTTAAGTAATTAAATAAATGCGAATTATAAAAAATATAGTGTAAAACTTGTGTCACAATGACTTTCTGTAGTAGTCGTGATTTGCGCAACTCATCGTTGCGCAAACTTCACTCGTACTACAAAGCGAGTCATTGTGACACTTCTTTTACAAATAACTATTTTTTTCAAAATTTGAACGAAACTCGAAATTTGGGGGTGCAAATTTTATTTGGGACACCCTGTATATTGATTGACCTTCTCAGTAAATCGCTACCTCTACCCTCCAAACAGACTGTAGCATTTAAATTGCGAATAAAGGACGACAAATTATTGATTTTATTTAACGAGATAAAAATTGAAATAAAAATATCTTTAACTTGCATAAGTTTAAATATAAACATTTGTATTCAATTTTCCAGGTAGGTTGATGTTCAGAACACCGGTAGCCAATTTAAATTAGTTTGTTGACCTAGTTCCTATTTTTGATATAAGTATTTTCAGGAATCAAGCTGACAATATTGTTTACAAATTTGGAGGTGCGCACATTATTGCATTTAGCGCGCTTCAGTCAGTGACTTTATTCGATGTTGACTTTTTTTATCATGTCACTAAACTGTACGAATGGTAATATCCCACACCCTCTCATTTTTCAGACGATTAAAATGTGTATAAAATATTATACTCTGAATGTTAATAACAATTAAATATTAAAATAAAAAGATAACGGTGTGTTGTTGGAAATGTTTCTCGCCTCACATACATAGGTATAATAAATAACACTTGACTGATAAGTTCTAAGATCAAATGTCCGAGATATTTTTTTTAATTATATTCGAAAGTGAAAAAGTACAATCACAGTCAAAATTAGGATCTTGTGGTAATTGATACAATAATTGATAGATAAAATCTTATTAGACCACTTACCTAAGACTATCTCAGATGTGTGATAGAAGCTTTTTTGATTAGGTACATTCTCTGTTGGAAACAAATATTTCCCAATATTTCTTGGCAACTATTGTTAGGTATATACAGTGTATAGTATGAGCCAAAATAATGTTGGTAGTAACTTCATATACAGGTCCTCGTTTTCGAGGCTCCAAAGTTTGAATTTTCCGCCCAACCCTATCTAAGATGCGAGAAAAGTATTGGTTTACTCCAAAAAAATTTGGAATCTTAAATTTTTTAGCTATGTTTTCGTTTTTCATCGAGAAATACAAGAAAAACGGGTTTTTAGAAAAAAAATCCTGTGTATATGTCATCGTTGTGGTCGACAACTTTTGTAAAATGCCTTGTTAGCACGATACAGCGTCCGGGGTGCACACAAGTGACAAATTTTATGATCGAGTATTGTTCAGGGCATCTCACATATGAACCCTATTGATTTTCAGTTTACCAGAGCAAGTACAACGGGTCCTATAAATCCATACGTACTACATCTTTTGGTCATTATTGAAGAAATTTCTGTTCGTTAGCACGATACAGCCTCAGGAGTGTAAGGGACCAATTTTATGATTGGATATTATCCAGGGCGTCTCACAGATGAACTCTATTGATTTTCAGGTCACCAGAGCCAGAATTAACGGGTCCTATAAATTCAGATATACTACATTTTTAGTAATTTCTGGAGAAATGTCGGTTTCTTAACACGATAATCCTCCGGCGTGTATACAAGTGACTAATTTTATGATCGGATATTGTTGCACATCTCCATCCCGGGATTTTCTATGACGTAAAGTATGTAACATCATAATTTTTAATTGAATGTCAAACACGATTTTGAATATAATTTGATAAAACAACTGTTGTTAATCAATATAAAGCTACAACATACAGAAATAAACTTGTGGCCAACATCGAACTGTTTATTTACGTGCAAAGTGCGTCCCTCCATACTGTTTGCTAAACTTACGCTATTTCAAATATTGTTATGTACGAAGATACTTAAAACATTGTTTATAATTACTTTGAAAATCGTTTTCCGTATAAATTTAATAAAGAAAAGGTAATTGTAGTCTCTTAGGTCAAACTAAACATATCTTTAAGGTTTGTATTGGAAATTAGTTATTTGTAAAACAAGTGTCACAATGACTCGTTTTGTAGTACGAGTGAAGTTGGCAATTCTGTAGATTCCTAATTAGTTAGATCGCATATAGTTTTATTCAATACTTCTGACACATTATGACCGAATAATTGTGTAAATTGTAAACAAACTTTCAATTAAGCAAACAGAGGATGATGATTTGTTTAAAAAAGAGCTTCTTCGTATATGCTCTTGCGATCTATTTATATTATATCATGAATAGAATTATTTTTGTAATACATCTTCACTTAGATATCTGCAGTGCTATTCTTGACCGTTCGCAAGTTTCAAGGTTGTTCGCATGTTTAACACTTGTGAACGGTTCTGTGAATTTGGTATTCTTGACCAGTCGCATGAGCTGCGTATACTCACAAAAACAGCGAGCGGTCATCACCATTCGTATCTCCGACAAATCGTACGCACACATCACTTTCATCTGTGGCTTATATCTGTCATTTTCGGTTTTATATTTTTTATTTCTTGTTTAAAGTATTAGGTGTGTTTATTGTTCTTGATTAGTTTCATCCAGTTTTATCTTATAGTCGTAGTGGTGGATTACAAATAAGAGTATTTATAAGTGTCGCAGTTTAATAAGGTATTATTGCAATGAATGATAATTTGCTATATACTTATTGCAAATATCGAATTATCGGCTTGAAATACACATTACGCGTTCTCTCTCTTTCATAGCCTAAGCATAACATAAAATAAAACTAAAAAATCGTCTATTATTTGACACTTCTCTAAAATTACTACGTTGCCAAATGTTATTTTAGCAGAGAATCCAAACATTCGCATGCCACTACGAAGAGTAGTCAAGAATACCGGTCCTAGCATCCGTTCGCACCTAGACCGACCGCATCGATGCTCATACGTGACTGCTCAGCAGCGCTATTCTTGACCGTTCGCAAGTTTCAAGGTTGTTCGCATGTTTAACACTTGCGAACGGTTGTGTGAATTTGGTATTCTCGACCAGTCGCATGAGCTGCGTATACTCACAAAAACAGCGAGTGATCATCACCATTCGTATCTCCGACAAATCGTGCGCACACAACACTTTCATCTGTAATGTTTTTGTTATTTATTTAAACCATTAACGGGTGGGATAAATTTTAAACACTCGGTATTGCTACTTACTAATTTATTTAAACACTAACTCACTAACACTAATTTATATGTACTTAACTAGTCACTTAAATTGAATTTATATGCACACTAACTTATTAATTTATAACACTTTTATATTCACTTAATTACTGTTTAACTCACTATGGCAAATTATAAACTGAAACTCATCCGCTGATCGGTCCTGTATTTATATCAAAAACTTTCTTTACTAGAACATTCGGGACGGGATATTTCTTAAAATGCCTTTCGAGAACATGTTTAAAAAGGACGGTCACAATAGACCTTCTCAGAATTCGGCGCGCTCGCCTTTTTCTTAACTCCGTTAACATAAGGTTACAGGGCCGTACTTAGTATCTGCTTCGGTGTGCGAGTTCGTAACAATCTGTGTCTTAGGCATATCTGTCATTTCCGGTTTTACATTTTTCAATTTCTTATTTAAAGTATTTGTTGTGAGTATTGTTTTTTATTAGTTTCGTGCAGTTTTATAGTCGTAGTGGTGGATTGCGAATAAAATTATTTAAGTGTCGCAGTTTAATAAGATATTATTGCAATGGATGATTTGCAATATATTAGAAATATCGAACTTTTAGAAATAGCAGACGAACCAGTGCAAGCTCGTAATGTATTTAAAAATGTAAATTCTGTTGAGTTGCTAAGTGAACAGCAATTTATTAAAACATTTGGGGTTTCCAAGGAACTTGTCAGATATATTGTCGATTTACTAACACCATTGATGAGACCTCAAAAAAGAGCTACAGATTTATCAGTTGAGATAAGAGTAAGTTTACTGCCAAATATAGTGTATTTAAGCTATAACTGTAATTTAAAAATTTTAAGGTTTTGGTAGCATTGAGATTTGTTGGATGTGGAGGATATCAAATGGATATTGGGCTAAATATTTTTTTATCGGTATCACAGTCATCTGCATCAAGATGCATAGAGGAAGTGTCTGCTGCCCTAAATACACCTGGTATTTTTAATTCATGGGTACGATTTCCCAGAAATTTTGACGAAATGAATGCAGTAAGACTTAGTATGTATGAAGTAATTTTTTCCATTCATTGATGCCTACACTTGAACTCAATATATTAAAAATCTATTAATAATTATTTCTATTAGATTTTATGAAGATCATAACTTCCCAGGAGTGATAGGGTGTATAGATACATCAATACACACTCCAAAAATCAATGATGAAAAATATCCCGAACATTTATATGTTAATCTGAAAGGTTATCATTCGATAAATGTTCAATTGGTAAGATATTATGTTTTGTGTAATACTATAGGCGCATGTCTTTTCATTAAATAAATTTATATTTTCTTTCACAACCGTGCATACAATATGTAGTTGTACTTTTTTTATTTTAGATTTGTGACAGTCAAATGAAGATAACAAATGTTATTGCACATTACCCAGGCAGTACCCAAGATTCATTTATTTGGGCTAATTCTAATGTATTGCAGTTATTAAGAAACCTACATGCAGAAGGACATTTGGGGTATTACTTATTAGGTAAGTATATTGTTACAAATTTACATGTATAAGATGGACAAACGTACATAAATAAAAATTGAAGTAAACAAATATTTTTTTAAGTAGATTGCTTTTATATTTTTTTACCGCATTAAAAAGTGCAAACATGCAGACATATCGGCTCAATATAAAAGCACTTTAATAAAATAGTAAAAGCTCTAAATTTTTGTTTCAATATTTTAGGTGACTCTGGGTATCCACAAAGAAATTGGTTGATGAAACCGCTGGAATACGAACCACTTATAGGAACTCCGGAGTATAATTACAATAGATCTCAAACATCTACTAGAATTAAAATAGAAACATGTAACGGTGTACTGAAGATGAGATTTCGATGTCTCCACAAAGATAGAGTTTTGCATTACAAACCTGATGTTGCATGTCGCATAATTAACGCATGCGTTGTTCTACACAATATGTGTATACAATACAATGTACCTCTGCAACGAGATAATGATAGAAATATTGACATAGAGATGTTTAACAAAGGAGATGATATTGAAAATCAGCTGGAAATCCAATTAAGAAGAATAAACCCGGAGCTAATAGCAGGAAGACAAGCCAGAGAGCGTTTAATACGGACTTTCTTTGCAGTATAATGTTTACACTTTCTTAATATGAAAATACATTTCCACTTCAAATTGTTTTTTTATCAAAACAAAGTTACTCAGAATAAACTTTAATTATAGTCACAAAATAAGAACTCAAACAACTAAAAATAAACAATCGTATAAACAAACAACTGAAAATACACTCAAACGAATAACTAAAAATAAAGTATAAACACAAATTATTACAAAGATAATATTTAAACACAACATATTTTTATGAGAGCAATTCTTGCAAAGATTCTAGTGTTTCTGCAATTTTTACAAATTATTCAGCAGATTTCTCGGCAGCATATGCAATTTTTTCCCTAGCTTTCGTGTTACGTTCGAATAATACCAATTTTTTGTCATAATAGTCAGATTTTATTTTATTCTTTTTTTTTAAGGACACTCTATAGTTTTCAGATGCTTCCGAAGCATGTATGAGTTCCTTTCTAGGTGCCCTTGGGAACTTCCTTTTTTCTTTCTCGTTATATGTTGCACCAGATTTTTCTTTTTCTTCTCCCACAGAAATATTTTTCATTCCTGAAGTAGATGCATTACTAATGAAATCATCTTCTGCTAATTGATTACTACTGAACTGTAAACCAATTTCAGGAACGAGCTCATCATCATGCACTTCTTTTGCATCAAAAGCACAACTGGATTCGTTTACATGTTGATGCCCTTTTAAGGACACCTCTTTAATAGTATTAAGAACCTCTTTTTCAAAATCAGACTGTGGTGTTTCAACAAACGGACCACCACCTGTACCTCATAGATATTTTTTTTGCGATGTGTCTTTTACTTTCGTACGGCTTCTTATATCCTGCCAAGTCTACAACATAAAAAAATTTATATGAGTATAATCTCACATCACATTTATGAATATCTGTTACCTTTCTCCATGCCTTCCATTCTCTATGAGCTCCGTTGCAGCTATTTAAAATAGACGAAAGTTCCATCCATAATGCTTGAGCGTTCTTTTGGGTAAATTCTTGTGAACATTTTCCACAAGAAAGTTTCGGATGCCTTTTTATAAACTCTAGTAAGAGCTTTTTCTATTCATTGGTTACTACAGTTTTCTTTTGCTCACTCATTTTTAAAATGTTCTAAAGTATTGATGGAGTTGTGACACATTAAGTCATAATCATAACATAACCCTTCAAAATAATCTTTTATTTGACACTTCTCATAAATTACTACGTTGCCAAATGTTATTTTAGCAGAGAATCCAAACATTCGCATGTCACTACGAAGGGTAGTCAAGAATACCGGTCCTAGCATCCGTTCGCATCTAGACCGTTCGCAAAATAAACTTTAAAGTTAATTAATTCAATGTTTTTGGATTATCACGGTTCGTCGGTGCCAAGTTTGTCAGAAAAACAGCCGAAATTACCAAGGCCATGTAGCTACAACACCATCCCCACGTTTTGTAATTCATTCATCATTTCACTGCTGGCGTTTAGAAATGTTGGCCGCAAAAATAAACGTGTTTATGAATGAATAGCCCTCTCTATGTGTATTATTACCAGTGTTGCCACAGACCTATAAAATTTCGAGCGAGAACTTCTGTCAAAAACGTGCGAGATTGTGATTGAAAGAGCGAGATGTCCTTGAAATAAATAAAGGTGAATTCCCAATGCATCGTTTTGCGTCACGCATTCTGATTGGTCAATAGGCGACACTATTCGCCATTTACATACCTGCTAGCAGCCACCAGCCACACCATAAAGTTGAAATTTTTGAAAATCATTTATCCATTGTCACCAGTCTTTTAGTTTTGAGGAATTTAGAGTCTGATCACCACTTAACTGTTTTGCGCTTAAATGCTGAGCGCCATCTAGCGGGAGCGCATTTCATGAATTAATGGAGGCAACAAGAACGACGTGGTCGACTTGTGAAGGAATTCAAAAAACAATTTTTGAAACATTTATTCAAAATAAACAGTTATGTTAAAATACATCAACAATTGATGAGAAACTTAACAAAAACAATAAGTATTGTCATTTGCAAATATCACATTAGTCAGTCATGAAACTAGATGTAATGAAATACATATTAAAAATGAGAAACTTATAGTCATTTGCTAATATCACATATTTACAGAGCAGTCAGTAGTACAAAAGGAATAAAATATATGAAAAAAACATGAACAAAACCTAAAAATAATCACAAATAATACAGGAACTTAAAAACACTCATTTACCAATATCGCTTCAAAGCAAAGTGAGTAAACTAAGAACAAAATATATGAAAAATAAAAAAAATGTAACAAAACTAATTTCTTATATCACTGTGAACATGTAAAATGTTTGTTTAGTGGCATGGGAGTCAGTTCTCTCTAAATTTTCTCTTCATCAAATTTGAACTAGGTTTCCATGAATAGCACTCATTAGGGCTTATCATTTCCTTTACATGTAAAATATTGGAACAAGTTTCAATATTTAAACGGTTCCGAACTTTAGTCTTCAACAAAAATAGCTGTGAAAAAATTCTTTCCGCAGCTGCAGACGAATGTGGCAAGCAAATTATACCTTTCACAAAATGTGTTAAATTGGGGAACATTGGTTCTTCAGCGCCATTTTTCATGGCAAAAACAGTGTTCCAAAATGTTTCGAGGTCTGAGTCGATGAAATTTCTTAAATGCGTAACATCTGGAAGCATTCTCCATTCAGAATTTAATTTCTCAAGGTCAGTGATCAGATTTGGGAAAAACTTGTTACTTGCAGCTGCTATACTAACTATTTTTCCTGATATGGCTTCCTTGGGATCAAATAATGACACGAAATTCAAAATTGGATCCTCAAAGTCAAATCGGGATTTTAGCTGGGTGGCTAATTCAATATAAAACTCTAGACACTTCAATTTGAAATCACCAAATTCTTTTTCATTTATATTGTTTGCAGACAGTAACTCTACTTTAGTTCCTAAATAAACTTTTTCAATATTCAAAAAATTTCTAGGATTTTTAGGATCTATATTTTTCAAAGTGTTTTCATTTTTTTTTATATAATCTGGATTCAAGTAATTTCTTAAAATATTTTTATAGAGGTCTGATACTCTTTTCAGAAGGACATGTAGCTTATTTTTTTCGGATTGAAATTCCAAATTCATTTTATTAGTTATATCCAAAATATATGACAGAAAATAGAAATACAATTTATAGATAGGATTTTTCAATGATTCTAGTATAGTGTTGCAGGTTTGGAGGTTTTCATTGAAGCTTTCATTGGTGAAGAAAAGAATTAACGCTTCCCAATTTTCAACGACCCTGTCAACTGCTGCTTGCAATGACAGCCACCTTGTTTGAGCAGGGTGAAGAAGTTTCTTTGGTTTCAGTGTACAAAATACTTGACATTCATTGAACATGTCTATGCGCTTTGAACTGTTTGAGAAATAATTATATATATTCCTAACAAAATCCTCCACACTGCTTGGCAATTTATTTGCAGCAGCTGAAGCACATAAATGAAGTGAATGGCATACACACCCAAGTGTATAAATGTTCGGCAGGATTTCTCTAAATCGTTTTTGTATTCCTGTTTTGTTTCCTTGCATCACAGAAGCATTATCTGCGGCAAATCCTATCAAATTCTGAACGGGAATATCATATTCTGCCAAGTGGCTCTGGATTGCCAAAAAAATTGATTCAGCATTGCACGACTCCAATTTTATGAGACCAAAAAATGAATCCCTAACTTTTTTAAGAAGTTCATCATAATAGCGAACCACTAGTGCCAGAGACTTTTGAGTACTAATATCAGTAGTCTCATCTATAATTAATGAAAATTTCGAATTTTTCAAAATGCTTGAAACTACTTTTAGTTGTTCAACGCTTAGGCATTCATTTGTGATATAGGTAGCCTTTGTTCTAGAACAATTTATATGTTTTGCAACATCTGAGTCAGGACAAACACTAGCAATGAACTTAGAAAGGTGGTCTGCAAGCAGAAATGGCAAGTTATGCTCATGTAAAAACGCACAAATTTTCAGTTCAGCTTGCTTAACAAGATGATGTCTCTTTGAAAGGGTATCATCAATCATGATATCATCTATTTTCGGTGTTTTTTCAACTTTCTTGATATTTCTCTTATGAAAATCACTTCCCTCATGCCTTTTAATATTAAAAGTAGTGCATCGAAATGAATTATTACAGGGTACACAGCCAACTTGGTTGTTGCCAGAACTCCTAAGCCATGGATACTTCGTTCTCCACTCTTCCTGGTACTTTTGATCATACCTCCTTTTTTTTTTTGGTTTTTCAATTTCACCTTCAGTCTCTTCCCTCTCAGGTATAATTTCAGAAATGTCCTCGGTTGAGTGAGAAATAACTATACTTGGTTTACTTGTACCGGCAGTGATTTTATATTTTTCAGTCTCTTGCCTTTGTTCTTGTCCATTTCTTGATTGTTCTTTCGGTTTCGATGTCCTCACAATAAATCTGTATGAAGAGGAATATGAAGAAATAAATACCTATAGTCATATTGAAAAATTATAAACTTACTTATCCATTTTTGGTGGTTTGTGTACGTTAAAAACTTGTATAGTTTAAACAAAGAGTAGAGTTTAATCTTTGGTTTATAGTTTCTTTGGATCTTTGGAGAGTTTTGATAGTTTTTAAAATGAATTTAGCATTATTTAAGGTTACTTAGTATTCGAATATTTCTTCTTCTTTTCGTCAAGTCTCTCTCTCTCTCAGATTTCTTGGCCTTTGCTTCCAATGTGGCCACTTTTTTTCGTCAACTCAACTTTTTTCCTAGTTGACGTTGTAGTGACCTCAGCTTCTAAGGCTATCCAGTCAACCATGCGTATTATCGTAATAGTATCTTGGCGAACGAGAAAATGAGCGAGATTGGACAAAGAGGAGCGAGAGAGCGAACTAGACACAGAACGTGCGAGATCTCGCTCGATCGAGCGAGCTGTGGCAACACTGATTATTACTCTAAGGCTCTTATAGTAAATACAAACGTAATCCCCACTCAGCGCCCCACTCGGCTCCTCCCCACGTCTTACCTATAAGCAATCTTGGCTACAAAATTTGTTACGGTTTTTGAATCTATGGGTATTAGATCATTGGGTATATTACGAAACTGAAAAGAGAAGAAGCTGAACAAGAATTCCCTAGAACCTGGTATCTTCCACATTTTTCTGTTGTAAACCCAACAACCGAACAAAATCAGACAGGTGTTTGATGCAGCTTCAAAATCCTATGACATACGTTTGAACGATGTTCTACTAGGAGGTCCAGATTTATTACGATCTCTAGTGGACATATTATAGAAATTAAGGCGCTACGGATTTTGTAGTGACGTGAAGGAAATGTTGCACCAGGTGTTAATACGGAAAGAAGACAGGAGCTCACAACAACTTCTTTAATTAATTGGATGACAAAGTCCAAATATACCCAAGAAAAATTTAAAGAGGATATATTGTTAGCTACTTCAAAAAATATTTATCACACTTCACTCCACCGGGTATTAGGTCAAAAGACGAAAAAGTTTTAGCAGATTTCAATAATTGGAAAGAGAAAAAAGTGGTGTAAAAGGAGCAATAAACGAAGAGGTACTCCTAGCATATTTCTACAATGTTGATAAAAATGTTGCGGCTATGTTGAGAATTCTTTATAGGGACTGCCAAATAAGTTGCAATGAACCATAGCGGTGAAAGTTCAATTGCAGCCACGGTTGAAATTACTTTGTCTTCGCCAATAAAACAACAAAAGGATAACAATGTTATTTTGTCCATTAGCGTGAATATTGAAGTAAATCTTGATAAATAAATACATTTATTATGAGTGTTTAAGATTATTATTTTGACACATGGCATTTGATTAATCATACTGAATACATTTTACATTTATGTAGATAGTTGAAAATATTTATTGCATCTATTAAACCTATCTAACTTGTATTACGTATGTAGTATCAAATGTCAGATGTCAAATTAATAATAATTGGAGTTCTTGGTACCTACTATACCAGTAAATCACCCGTACAAATTTAAATATTATATTCCTAATTTAGTTTCCTGTAGAAACATTTTAGTTTATGCATATTTGGACATTTTCGAATGAGATAAGATTCATCTCCCATGTCGATAAATCACTTGATACCTAATCTTAACGATTTGTTAGCAATACATTGTCATGAGAATAGTAAATACAAGTTTAAATACACATCCTTGTGGCACTCATTAACTCTTATCCATAATAAAAAAACATTTTCTATGCAAATTTTGGAACCATTTTCAACGTAAATTGTACCATTAATAATAATTTAATAACAATTAAATAAAATGACGTTACGTGACCAACACTACATAGCCAAATCTACCTACATATTTCCGTTCATCTATAATGAACTAAAAACTAATCAGCTGATGAAACAATATTTATACTTTAAATACTACCTATCAACCTTTTTCATAATACAATAATGAATGATTACAGAGTCACCATTCTTGTGTTGATTTCCTATTACTTGTTTTTCTCGAAAAAAAACTGTTTCACTAAATATGTAAACAAATCCTTGATGTTGAAAAATGTCTCCGCGCCAAAACAAGGTCACGAGAAACTTTTGAATTTATAGCAGGAGTTACGTATTGAAACAAGTTCTGTATGAACGTACAAATACATTCGAATCTTATTTTTTACTCATTACAATTTTTCAAAAATTTCAGACACTGTGACTAGAGACAATAACTGGTTCGGTGACTACACCTGAGTAATGCACTGCACGCTTATATTGTTGGAAGATAAAATCATTGTTAAGGAAAAGAATCTCAACAGAAGGAAGCATACCATTTTCTAAAATTCTGATATATGCTTCACTATTAAATCTTTCGCCAATATGCCATAGAACTCCAGGTCCCTGCGTAGATATCCACGTCCACATATTTACAGAAAAACGACCATTTTTATTTGTGAAATTGTCATAATTCTTGTCAAACCGTGTATTCGGTGGGCGATAGACACGAATATTGCCGCTATTTGACGATTGGAAAACCTGTTCATCCGTAAAAATAACACGATTCCAAAATTGTTCATAAAATACTTATTTTATGAAATTGTTCGTCATACGCAATATGCTCTAAAGCGAACCCCATTCTTGCTTAACATGACTATTGTTTAATAATAGTTTCATGCTGCTGCATGGCATTTCAATTCAGACTGTGCTACTCTGAGACGGCCCGTACGACAGGATGCTGGAACAGCTTGAACTACTGTTTTAAATGAATTTGCTCTTAAATGGTTGATCAAAACAGCATCCTGTTCAGCAGTTGACTTTCTTGGACGCCCTGAGCCTGGAGCTCTATCAATTCCTCCCTCATATCGCCATCTTCTTACAATTCTTGAAACCGAGTTCTTGCTTACATTGTAAAATGCCGCAATTTGCCTCACTGATAGACGATGGGTAATCGTCTATTTTTGCGATTATTCCACCTTTCGTCACTGAATTTATATGCGCCATCATTACTTTCGATTTTGGAATTGTCTGACAGATGTCAAATATCTTCTTCTTTTGTTTTAAGGCCTCAGCTGCCAGGGCTATTCGGCCTGTTTTTTTTGCGTCCGTGATGATTTATGATTGTCTATAATATAGTTTATACGAAAGTAAATACGAACAGAGTGATACCGCACTTATTGTTAAAAATTTTATATGTAAACTGTTCGGTTTTTGAGGTTATATTTTGATGTTTGAAGCACTCAAAAATTTGGAGATGAGTTTAATGTTTTCACTGTTTGGGATTAGAAGATGAGGAGAAGGATTTTTTAGAAATGCATTTTATGGCACTTTGGGAGTCAGAAAAAATTATACCTTTGGAAAGGTCAAGTTTTGAAATTTTTTGGATCGCAATTAGTATAGCGTAACATTCTGCTGAAAAGATGGAAAAATGAGAGGGGAGTTTGTCACATAATGATAAGAGATTAGGAGAATAAATTCCGTATCCTACATTACTGTCAGTCTTAGAGGCATCAGTGAATAAAATGGGGCCAGAAAAGTTGATAGAGTTCATTTTGGCCAGAAAGACTTGATTACAGTCCGAATCTTTTTTAATTTCCAGATCTACGTGTTAGTTTGACTAATTCGAGATTCGAGCGAGAAGTGATGACAAGGAAATTTGTTGAACGATTCAATGAAGGGAAGGAATTTAGATACTGATTGAAAGGCGAATATAATAGGAGGAGTATTTCTCAGTCTCCTGTATATGGGATCGGCAGCCCATTCTGTGAATAATTCTATAAGTGAGGTTTTTATTAGGTCTTTATATGCAACTGCTTTAGATACATATTTAACTGACAATATTTCTCTACGTACCTCCAGGGGGTCTGCCCACATTCAGATAACATGATGTTGATAGGAGTAGATGTTAGATAGCCTATTATAACCCTTAGGGCTTGATATTGTAAACGATCTAATTTTTTAAGTAGGTATTTAGAACAGCCACCATATAGCATGCACGCATTATCAAATAATGGAAGTATGGTCGCTTTGTATATGTTTAAAAGAGAGATTTGATGGCTACCCCACCATTTACCACATAGAGACCTAATTAAATTAATAGCTTTTGATACTTTGCAGGAAATAAATTCAATATGTGGTTTCCAGTTTAGTTGGTCGTCAAATATAGCTCCTAAGTAATATACTGGCCCCGCATGCGGGGTGTATCAGATATTAAGCTGATAAGAACAGATACTACACTTTGATCTTAGCCAGAGGCATATGACATATTCATAAGACAAATTCAAGCAGCTAGAATTAGACAAAAATCTGCTATAAGAGTTGTCCCATTTTTTATTGGCCGCTACTGTACAACACAAACCAATAAAACGTATGTAAGATATGTATTCTGGATCCATCCTGTATGCAAAGTCCTCGAAGGAATCTTAAACGAGCGTTCTTGGAAGATAACAATAACAAAAAAGCTGATAAGGAGAGTTTAAATGTAAACAATATAATCTGGGTATCAAGTAAAAGGGAAGGATAATGAGGGTGCCAGGCAGGCCTGCCACATCTACGGAATTTTCCGTAGATCTACGGAATTCAGAAGGTGTCTACGGAATCTCCGAAAAGTCTCGAAAATCTACGGAATTTTCAATAACAATGATAATAATTACTATGTACTGTTATACTGTTTGCTCCGAGTTTTCTGAGTAAATTATTTCTCAAAATATTACCCACTAACAAAATACTTACTACGAAAACGAAGAGTGTGGAGAGTAGATAACCTGACATATACCAATCTGTATTTTGTGGTTGTTTAACTTACATGAATCATGAATATAGCCAAAAACAGACGAAAAACTTAAAAATCTTCATTATTTAATTCCCACAAATATAAAACAAAAGAAATCCATTTATTGCAGCTTCGGCTATCGATTTTCCTATAGTAATAAGTGAAAATGTGAATTAAATTTCTCGGATAGTTTTGAAAGCTTCTGGCCCAAAGTATAAGTTTTTAAAAATGCAAATGATGAACTAACATTTCCTTTATTAGTAAAATTAACAAATCACATTAGAATTCTTTCTCATATTTCTGCAACAGTAGAAAGAATTTTTTCTTCAATTTTTAGGTGCGTTCTTTTTGACTGAGAGCTCAGTTAATCTCAGCTCACATCAGTAATGTGAGCGTTCTTTTTGTTTTACTCACTTTAAGTGAGCTGAGATTTTTCCTCCCCCTTCACGGATGCTGAATGTGTTGTAGGGGGAATCAGTTGGACTTGAGTCGGAAATAAAGTGGAGGGAATGAAGAAATATTTGATTTGCTTGGTTTATTTGTAGTTTTAACCAAGGTTATCTATGGTTTCAACCATTGACATATAAACAACAAACACACATAATCTATTTTTATTTTGTTACAAATTAATTCACATTAATAGATGCTGATACGAATCTGTCGTATAGTTTAAATCTATCGACAGATCGCGCGATTCAATTGAGATGTCGTTTTTTTGGGTCCTTACTCACATCACTTTATCTCAGATCACCTTAACTGAAGTGATCTGAGATCTCAGTCAAAAAGAACGCACCTAAAATATAAACAAAACTAGCACCAGAAACTCATTGATTACCAATACCTACCCAGAGTCGACTACTCCATGCAAAAAAAAATTAAAAACAATTACAGTTGCCATAACTTTGAAGCTGAAAAATTGTATATCGTCCAATAAACCAATTCAAAATTCACACAGGCACGCTACTTGAGCGTTCAAGGTCATTAAGGATCAGATGTTCATAAGTTCAGATAACCCCATACTGTATGCTGAAGCTCTATTCTGGATCTACGGAAATTCTACGGAAATTTACGAACCAATCTACGGATATTTGATCAGGTTCATGTGGCAGCCCTGGTGCCAGGGTACAGTTTATTGCTTCTATAAGCTTTAAACAGTGGCCAGGGCCAGGTAATCAATGTTAGGTTTTTAGTTTTTAAAGTAATTATCCCGGTTAAAATATGCAATTTATTTAAGAAAAATTAGCAGCTAACATTACATGACATAAATTTTTTTAAATTGACAGTTCTCTTTTTTTAGTTACTAATAAACAACAATCTACTTGTTACGATATTTAAAAATATATTTCCTGTTCATTTTCTCCCATGATTAAGCCATCATCAACATATATAGCAAGGAAAAGATTACTTTCTTTGTTTTTAAATATGCATCTTTCACTTCTTAGTGAAGACAAACCAAAATCTTTTAAAAAACGTGTAAAATGGTCATTCCAAAGAAGAGGAGCTTGTTTTGGACCGTACAAGGACGAAGACGGCAAATTTTGTTATTGTTATCTTCGTAGCCTTCAGGTAATGACATATAGAGCTCTTCATGAAGTTCGCCATATAGAAAAGCTGTTTTGATGTCAAACTTTTTCATTTTGTAGTTTTTTTTTACTGTTAACCTAAACATTACCCTTAGAGCTGTTGAGCTGACTACTGGACTAAAAGTATCTTCAAAATTTATCCCATACTCTTGTTGACACCCTCGTACTACCAATCTGGCTTTATATCTTCCATCCTTTTTTAATTTGAACACCCATTTGCTGGTCAAAATCTTTTTTTTATTAGCTTTTGACAAATCAACTAGGTTTATTGTTTCTTAAAGACTCTTTTTCTTCTTCTATTGCTTGTATCCAATTTTCCTTTTCTGACCTGTTGACTGCTTCTTGATATGTTAACATCACATAATCGTTATACCTTTTTGGCAAATTTATTTTTAACCCTCGTCTGTTTGCTATTGGGTCTTCTCTTTCACCTTCTAAGTTTATAATTGGTTCAAATTGTTCATTTTCGTATTCATGCTAATTCTCTTCATTTTTGTCATAGTTCAGATTTTCTTTATTTCCATTGTTATTATTTAGATTTTCTTCTTCTTCATCAGTCGATTCGAGTTTTTACCGGGAACAGCAGATTTTACTATCACGATTTTTATTTCTCACAAAGTTTTTAATTCACTAAGTTTTTACACAGCTGGTGGGCAAGTGAACTGACCTGGGCCCATAACCTGTTAGGTTTTTAGTTTTTAAAGTAATTATCCCGGTTGAAATATGCAATTTATTTAAGAAAAATTAGTAGCTAACATTACATGACATAACATTTTTTAAATTGACAGTTCTCTTTTTTAGTTACTAATAAACAACAACCTACTTGTTACGATATTTAAAATTATTTCTAACAGTCTAGGCACTTAGGCAGATTCCGACAAACCATTGTATAGAAAAGACAAAAAATAAGAGATAATTCTACATTTTACGATAAATATAGGTAGTTATTGAATGTAATAGGATATTATTATTTCTAACACGTAGTTTAAACAAATAGTACCTTCTTTATAATATCGATTTTCAACGTTTTTATTTTACAAGTAGGTACCTTAGAAACCTTATTTTCAAGTTATTTACCTCCGCCTCGGCTTTTATGTAAATAACTATTTATTATACAATTGGAAATGAAAGTATAAATTTATGATGATTATGAACTTTGTAAAATTGATTATGCATGTTATACCGATAATGTAACATAATAAAAACATTTCATCATTTGCTTGGCAATTAACTCTTTTGAGTGAAATTACTATTATCAGTTTTTGTAACATATCTGAGTACCTATTACTGATAAAATTGAATTGTGATAAAAAATAATAAAACTGCGCATTTAAAAGTGAAACGCCCAGTAAACCCAGTAAATCAGCTTATTTATAAAAATTTACGCCGATTCCCGGCAAATTCAAGGTTATAAATTATAATTCTGCACGTGTGTAGTATTGCATTGTTTACCACTGAGAATTTCGTGTAAAAATACAGGCACGTACTTAACAATTTTATTAGTACACATTTACGTCGCTGATGATTAGGTAATTCCGAGATCTAGCAGACTTTTTACTTGTACATGCAGAGATAAAATTATTAATTCTGCACTAGACTTTGTCAATTGTGTAGTTGAATATGAACGTCTTCAACTGACCGGGCTTTGACTCAAACCATATTTTTTCTGTTACAGGAACGAAGATAGTCTACGAAAAATCTGTTCTACTCAATTTAAGAAATTCACCGATATCAAAAACACCTCCACAATTCGAAATACCGGACAGTATTTTAGGCAACTCGGCTAAGACCTCAAAAAATAAACCAGTAAATCAAAAACCTTCGAATAGTCCAAGAAAATCGAAACCTCAAGTCAAGCACAATGGCTCCGACGACCAATTCGACATGGAACTTTAGTATTATTATTATTAACATTGACAATTGAACAAAAATTAATAGTCTAGGCTAGTTTAAAAAAAAAACAAAGGAATAAGTTACCATAGCATTAATAAAGTGGGAATTTTAATTAACGAACTATGGTTTATGGTTGAAGGGAGGAATACAAAACAGTGTTACTTATTGTGTTCAATAAATTTAAATCACCATAATATTGTCAGTAGAAGACTATATTTTTAACAGTTTTTTTAAGTTTAATATCAATCACAAAATGCCAAATCTTCAGTTTTTGGAATGTTATGGTCGCTCAATAAAGTAGGTAGTTACAAAAATTTCGTAATGTATGTACCCATTTTATCACATGAGTAGTAAGTAACATGGTGAGCATGTCACTAAACTAAGATTATGTTCGTGTAATAAATAATATGCAGTGTTTGTTGAAAATAAAAAGAATTATGTTTCCCTACTCTTTTATATTGAAGAAGATTTATTTTTAGAACTTAAAAAAAGTCAATGAACCTTTGCAATGAAAATGATCACATATACTTTTATAAGATTTTTAGTATTACTCCAATGTTATGTAGGATATATATCTAAAAATTATTGATAACATTTCAAAGAATGGTATGCCCTTTATTTGGATATCTGTAACTATATTTTAACAAACTCATACCTATTTTCTATCTAAACATATGAGTACTTTTTTATTATAAAACTTTTTGACCATGATAATGATCAACTAATATATCAAAGATTACAATTATGATAAATATCATAATAGAAATGTTTTACTACTGTTGATTTCAATTCTTTTCACCAAAAAAGATAAAATAGAGATTAATTTTATACATTTGATGAAATGGAATTAATACATCGATATTATTCGATGCTTGCTTGCACGGAAATTCAATGATCTAATTTTATGATTTAAAATAAAAATGTGACATTACTTCTAGCTTCCTGTACTATTTTTTTTATATTGATCACTTTTTAATATAAAACGATTTTATTTTATAAGTAGGACATATTGTTTCTAATTTTATAGAAACTTTTGTAAAATAAATTTTTAATAACAAATTGTTTTATTTTACCAATATACATTCAAGTATGACAACATATCTAATTAAAATATCATAACCTTGGATGTGGATAATTAATGATTATTTTATTTTTAGTATGCAATCGTAAAAAAAAGAAAAATGGATTTGAGATATTATTTCTACAAACAAATACTGGAAATAGTTATAAATGTCAAGTTCTAAAATATAAATAGTTATTTATACTTTATACTACAAGCAGTGGCGTGCCAAGGTCTGCGCCCCCCTCGCAATTTTTTTCAAGGGGCCCCCTCTACATAAAAAAATAATATTCTTCCTATACTGGGTAACAACGAAACTACTGTCCACGATGATATTTCAAATCGGTTTATAGATAGAAAAAAATTGGTGTGACCTCACCTTCATATTTTGATTTTTTTCTTTCAACTTTTTGAAGAATGAGAATTCTAATCAATAAAATCGTCATTAACGTACCCGGGTCCACATCAGTAGATATGTACGTAGTTCATCGCTGTTTGTCGGGATATTTATTGATGTGGAGGGGGTGAAACACCAACCCGGCGCGTCTCCAGGTAGCGGATAAGAGAAGGTTCTCTGAGATGATTTTATATGAGGAGGAGGTCTGCGGGGAAATACCTGGGGGGCTGAATATTATGTTTAAAACCTTTTTGTAATAATTGAATTTCTTTATCTGAAAAAATTGTATTTGAAAGATTGACGAATCTATTAAAAAATTTATGTTCTGAGAATTTGGTTTGTGGGTTTCTTGATACTGGTTTGTTGGTTAATAATTACTTTAATTTACGTTTTTGTCCTTGGTACTTTTTGTGAATAATTACTTTAATCTTATCTCTTATGTCCCTATCTAAAATGTCAAACTCTATGGGATGTAGTATATGCGATAGTTGTGAATGAATTACCTTAACATAAATACTAAAAATATATCTCTTACTATACTGAATGTTTTTTTCTTCTTTTAGCCATTTTTCTTTGCCATAGATACTGGCTTTGTTGGCTGGACTGCTCTTGTTGTCTGTTTTTAATTTCATGTATCTAGGGAATACGTGATTTCTGGAACACTGCCCGAAGAACCACAAATTTTGCGTACACACTGCACTTTTTAAAAGTAATTTAAAATACCATATAGCCAAATAGCTGATATCAGCTTTCTTCAAAAATTGAATAGATGAGGCTTTTACTTGATGAAGATCCATACTGAACGATGAAATAAAACAATATAGTTTGTTTAAATCTTCATATATATGAACTAATGTTCAATTTAAACTTGTTGACGCGTTTCACTAACACAGTAGCTTTGTCAAAACGAATGAAGGTAAAATATAAAAATGTCTTAATATATACAGTGCTAAATCTATTTACTAAGGTTAACAATGGTATTAAAAGATATTACCTGGAAATTCATTCACTACAAACATTCCTAAGCTATCTTCTAGGTAAAGAGGTTCAATAAAGGAGACTGATTGATATCTATTTGGTCGTTAAGGAGATTACCTGAATATTTATTTTTATCCAAATTCATTAAAAATAATAAATCTAAATCTTCAAAATTAAACAAATCAAGAGTTTATAAATTAAAAAGTGGTAATGACAATTGTGATAAAATTTATATCGGTAGAACTTTTAGAAATTTTAAAACTAGAATTTCGGAACACAAACGTAGCTATGACAACAAAAAATTAGATTCTAACTATTCAAATCATTTATTAGAAAACCAACACAGTTTCGACCCAAATTTTGAAATTCTCAATGTAGTCGGTAAATCCTTTAGTTTAAATTTATTAGAAGCCCTAGAGATTAACAAAAATAAATATTCAGGTAATCTCCTTAACGACCAAATAGATATCAATCAGTCTCCTTTATTGAACCTCTTTACCTAGAAGATAGCTTAGGAATGTTTGTAGTGAATGAATTTCCAGGTAATATCTTTTAATACCATTGTTAACCTTAGTAAATAGATTTAGCACTGTATATATTAAGACATTTTTATATTTTACCTTCATTCGTTTTGACAAAGCTACTGTGTTAGTGAAACGCGTCAACAAGTTTAAATTGAACATTAGTTCATATATATGAAGATTTAAACAAATTATATTGTTTTATTTCATCGTTCAGTATGGATCTTCATCAAGTAAAAGCCTCATCTATTCAATTTTTGAAGAAAGCTGATATCAGCTATTTGGCTATATGGTATTTTAAATTACTTTTAAAAAGTGCAGTGTGTACGCAAAATTTGTGGTTCTTCGGGCAGTGTTCCAGAAATCACGTATTCCCTAGATACATGAAATTAAAAACAGACAACAAGAGCAGTCCAGCCAACAAAGCCAGTATCTATGGCAAAGAAAAATGGTTAAAAGAAGAAAAAAACATTCAGTATAGTAAGAGATATATTTTTAGTATTTATGTTAAGTTAATTCATTCACAACTATCACATATACTACATCCCATAGAGTTTGACATTTTAGATAGGGACATAAGAGATAAGATTAAAGTAATTATTCACAAAAAGTACCAAGGACAACGTAAATTAAAGTCATTATTAACCAACAAACCAGTATCAAGAAACCCACAAACCAAATTCTCAGAACATAAATTTTTTAATAGATTCGTCAATCTTTCAAATGCAATTTTTTCAGATAAAGAAATTCAATTATTACAAAAAGGTTTTAAACATAATATTCAACCCACATGTTCATTGGATAACTTCAACAAACTAGGTATAGAAACAGAAATTAACTTGTATAATATTCCAAATAATTCTAATCTAAAACATAAAGTTTCAGAAATTATTAAAAAAGAATTCGTCGAGTTTAACAAACCCAATTTTGAATTATCAGCCGACAAATCAATTCAACAAAAATCAAAGTCAAATAGTCTTATTTTCACAAAAGCAGATAAAGGAAATACGGTAATAGCATTACCTAAAGAAGATTATTTATTAAAAACCAACAATTTTATTCAGGCAAGCAATTTTGAGACCCTTAAAAAAGACCCAACTAATAAATTTCAGAGAGAAATAAAATTAGCAGTAGATAACGTTAAATCAATAATTAATGATAAAGAAAAATATAAATTATTTTTACCCAATCCGCAACACCCTGAACTTTATTCATTAATTAAACTCCATAAAGAGGGGTACCCTATCAGGCCAGTTGTTTCTTATTTCACAGCACCTTCATTGAAAATTTCAAAGATTCTCATAGATGTCATTTCTAAATATTGTTCATTCATACCTCGATTTTCAGTTAAAAACTCAACGGAATTAATTAATAATATTCAAGATATAATACTACCCCATAATTCTAAATTCATATCGTTCGATGTAACAAATCTATTCCCTAGTATACCTCCTAAAGAAACTATAACTCTTGTTGATAACTTGCTCACATACAATAATGTTAATCCTATAATTCACTCTGATATCATTACTTTATTAAAAGTGTGTTTGAATCAAAATTATTTTCATTTCAATGGAGAGGTTTATAGCAGTAAAGATGGTTTGATTATGGGCAACCCTCTCAGCCCCCTACTAGCAGAAACATTCATGGATAATATAGAAAAAATAATTCATGAACACCCCCTTAGTAAAAAATTTATGTACTGGCACCGATATGTGGACGATATTTTAGCTTCATCGGTACAAATAGACAATTAGAGAGCTTCATTACTTACATAAACTCGATTCACAATAATATCAAATTTACCGTAGAACTTGAACAAAATAAGTCTATAAACTTTCTAGACCTTACAATTTCAAATATAAATAATAAACATGATTTTTCTATATTTCATAAACCATCACATACAGATATATTACAATTCATAATAGTTCGGTCCACCCATTCAGTCATAAACTAGCAGCTTTCAATAGTATGATACACAGACTCTTAACAGTCCCATTAAATATTAATAATTATACCAAAGAATTAAATATCATAAAACAAATAGCAGTTAATAATAATTACGATCCAAATTTAATTGACAATATAATAAATAAAAAGATAAAAAAAACAGACTTTAGAACAAGTATTCCCTTCAGATAAAAATAATAGACAATTTAAAAGCTTAACATACTTTGGAACACCATCCTTAAAAATGAAATCATTTTTAGAAACTTTAGACATGAATATTTCCTTTAAAACTGATCACTTTTTATCCAAATTCATTAAAAATAATAAATCTAAATCTTCAAAATTAAACAAATCAGAAGTTTATAAATTAAAATGTGGTAATGACAATTGTGATAAAATTTATATCGGTAGAACTTTTAGAAATTTTAAAACTAGAATTTCGGAACACAAACGTAGCTATGACAACAAAAAATTAGATTCTAACTATTCAAATCATTTATTAGAAAACCAACACAGTTTCGACCCAAATTTTGAAATTCTCCATGTAGTCGGTAAATCCTTTAGTTTAAATTTATTAGAAGCCCTAGAGATTAACAAAAATAAATATTCAGGTAATCTCCTTAACGACCAAATAGATATCAATCAGTCTCCTTTATTGAACCTCTTTACCTAGAAGATAGCTTAGGAATGTTTGTAGTGAATGAATTTCCAGGTAATATCTTTTAATACCATTGTTAACCTTAGTAAATAGATTTAGCACTGTATATATTAAGACATTTTTATATTTTACCTTCATTCGTTTTGACAAAGCTACTGTGTTAGTGAAACGCGTCAACAAGTTTAAATTGAACATTAGTTCATATATATGAAGATTTAAACAAACTATATTGTTTTATTTCATCGTTCAGTATGGATCTTCATCAAGCAAAAGCCTCATCTATTCAATTTTTTATATACCCTTTATTTTAATTTTTGACCATATTTTATAATTTTTAGTACTTGAAAATGAATACGATTGTATTCGAAAGCTCGTAAAATAAATATTTGAAAGAGTACACTTGGTATCATTGCCACAAACCCAAAAAAAATAATCCTTATTATTAAGTTGGCAAATAATTAATTTAAAATTATATATATTTTAGGATTTTATCAAGACCCATTCGTTTAAAAGAAATGGCACCTACGCATTTCTTTTTAAATATATGGTAGATGGTACATCATTATCAGATCGTCACCCTACAAAACAAAATGAAAATTGAGTATATTGCAAAGACTTTTTCGGTTATTTCTATAATAGTTTTGTACTTATCTTGCTTATCTTGGAAATAAAAAACAAATGTGATTTTTCTGTGAAAGCAAATTATACAAAAATCAACTTGGCTGGACTAAAATATATGTATAATAAATCATTTCAAATAGTATCCAAAAATTATTATAAAACTTCAAAAAACAATATATGTATTAAATAATGTTACCAAGTCAATATGAATTTTTTCGATTTGTATTACTCTAATAACTTCTGGGGCACCTAAGGGCTATTCTAATAAATCCTCGTTACCCTTCTTATTTTTGTCACTGTGTAATACCTCCTCTCCAATGAAATTCTGTGCAATCCGAGCGGGTAAGGCACATCCAGTCCGACTTCTGAGCTAGGTACGCCTGGGCTTAAAGCGGAATAATCTCCTTGCCAGGATAGGGTTTGTTCTCGGCAATCGGCCCCCTTTTTCCAACGTATGTACACCCTCCCGGGGAAGTACGGGTTGAGGGATAGGGTGATAAAATAAAACTTATGGTAAACACCACACAGCGTATGTAACTAAACGTATATAATAGCTATATGAAAAAATCAGACCAATCATATATACATTAGTCAAAATACTATACTTATAATAAGGCGTGCGTCAAAATTAAATTTACAACTTAACGAAATCTGTCTACGCACTGAAGTAACAACTATAATATATATAAAATAAACATTAGACGTACCCTGATATAAATCTCTCAACTAGTAATTATAGGATATTTATCCGGTTCTCCGGTATACGCCGGAATTACTCACAAAATAATAAATTTCGGATTCCGCGTATAATATTAGTAGGATGGTAAATGAGAAAAGAGAGAGAAAGGAAAAATAGAAAGAAGCCCGAGGGGCCAAGTGCTTTCCTTTTTATATTTTTTTGTCTAGAATTTCCAGTTAGCTGGGTCGCATTCGATTCAGTAAACAAATAAACATAGGCCAATTACCTTGTGACCCCCAAGCGAATTTTTAGTTTACGTGTGCTTTATCACCAACGGCCTTGGAGTATGACGGCATTTAAAGTGGATATTTCCGTAGTGAAACAAGATTCTTATGTTATAACATTACAAAATAGTACAAACTTTTCGGTGTCAGCTTTTATAAGCCCCAAGGTTGTCTATCACCTTGAAATAAATGTAAAATGGAATTTAACCAAAATATGGTTTTCTTTTGTTATATATCAAATGGTCCCTGATTAAAACGGAAAAACCAATTCGCTCTGGCTTAAAACTAAATTCAACTCTGTTATTTCTCGATTGCTCTCGCCCTCCTCTTATCTACCACACGAACCAAAAGATACTCTGTGTAAAAAAAAATGAGACAATAATAACGTAAGAAAACTTCTCCGATCCTCAAATCAAGCTTTAACATGCCCGTTTAAATCCTTAAATTCTCTAAACCCTCGAGACACGCGGTAAATCTGGTCTTATTCACAAAAATATACGTTATTAAATAAAATAATACTTTTGTTCACAAACTTACGGTAGAATAACTTCCCTTTTTATATTCTGCAGGAACTGCGTCTGTATCTCTAACTGGGTCGCTGCCCCGAAAATGCGAAATTTGCCGAGACGTGTTAGGATGATTTAGTGATAGCGTCGAGGGAAATTCCACCGGTTTGTGCTCTGATACTGGGGGACAGACTTCACTGTCAAGGAATCACCAAGTATTCCTATTACGCCCTGACACAACGGAGAAATTTTTACCTCGGGTATCACCAACACTAAAACACTATACTCTCGTACTCGGGGAAAGCCTTTCCCTTCGCGTGTACGACCCGTACTCTCTCGAGTCCTGAGCCGTTCTTCCTTTTTGTTTTTTTCCATCACCCGACTTTGGGTGTGAGATGTTTTTGTTTTTCGAGTTGCAGTTTTTCTTTGTTTTTGAAGCGTGCAGACTTTTTGTTATCGAAATAATGATATTTTTTTAAACAACTTTGTTTTGGTTTGACCCAGTAAATGTTTTATTTTTTTATTTCTGTTTTGACTTCGTAAAGATTTTGTTAAACAATATGTGGGTCGTATTCTAGTTTCATATTAATTAAATTAAATTTTGTATTTACCGAGTGTTCCGAATTTTTGTACAATAATATATTCATGTGTTTTTCGCATTTATTACATTACTTCCCCCTTTGTAAAAGTATTGCGACCTCCCTGGTCCAATACCTTTTTTTTTCCCAAATCCCTGCTTAGGTATGCTTACCCTTAATTAAAATGTGGCCTACGGCTTACAATAGTGGCCTGAAATCTTAAAATTAGTGATACATTTTTTTATACATTTTACAACTTTATTTACAATTTCATTCATTACTTTTTGTTTGGCACTGTATTTTGTTTTTATTATTCCTGACCTAGGTCGCGACCGCTTACACTCGCGACACTATTGCTTAGTAGATCGTTCATCTGGCGACTTCTGTCTGTCCAATGCTGTGACCTTGGGTGGCTCGTCTCTTGCTGCGTTATTTGGTCCATCTCTATTGTTTCTTCCTCTGGTTTCCTCGTCTGGTGTGAGTGAATTATCCATGCCGTTAGGGAGTCCCATATGCTGCCTATTAGTGCTATACTGCATCCTAAAGTTTGGTGTATACGTATTCCATTTAGTATGGTGCCTGCTATGTATTTTATGGTTTGGAATGTGAAATATATTCCAATAATTCCACTTATAACTGAACCTAATTCTGTGAACCATGCCCATGTGTGCTTTAGGGTGGATTCTGCTAGGTTCTTGATTTCTTTTGTATCAAATATGTTTGATACGGTGTAGCCTTGACTGTTGGCATTCATTCCCGCTGCTCTGCGAGTAATTATGTTTTCTACTGCTTTTCTCTCTGTCCCGAACGTAAGGGCTCTTTGTGCTGCATTGATTTCTTCTTGCGTGTACAGACCCTTGGCTCCTAGTGGTTGGATGGGGTCGAAATGGAGATTTATTTCTTCTTCTACTTTTATGGTTTTTGGTTGTTTGGCTATTGTGGGATGTGGTGTTAGCCCTATCCATTGATCATCTATGAAATAAAGTGGTGGTATCATGTTATTGCAATCTATCTCTTCTGCGTGGTTTTGTATTATTCTGGTTAGTGGAGCCATAAATTTTGTTTCGTTGTTTACTTTTATTGGTAGTTCGTTGTAACATCTGTTTTTTCGTCTTATCTCGACTGTTACTGGTATGCATTTTATGATATAAAGTACTTCGCCTAATACTCTGCCTATGTGTCCGGGTTCATTTTCCATTAGTTGGCTGACTGCATTAGGTAGTGTGTGTGCCATTAGCAGTCTGTTCTTGAGTATTTCTCTTTTCGTTAAACATCTTCGGTGTATTGTATCTGTGTAAAGCATGTTTACGTCTCGTTTATATGCTTGTTCAACATAGAGTAGTTTGCTATTTACGTAGTTCATTAAATCTACGTTTTGTGTTAAAATTGGCATAGTCGGTTGTAACTTTTGTGTGTTTCGAAGTATTATGACAATTCGTGGGTGCTCTGTTTGCCATACTTCTATTCCACATAGTATGTTTCTTTTCTGTAATGTTAGTGCGAATACTTTGTCTTTTTCTTCGATTACTATTAGCTCTTCTAATGTTCTTGTGTTTGTGATTTTGTTGCCTATGCCTTTGTATAATTGACTCAGATGGTCTTCGCATGTTGTTGGCTCATAACTGGACCAAGTGGATTCTCCTACCGTGGAGTCGAAGCAGTAACCATTCGTGAATTTGCAAGTTATTTCTACTTGTAGGTGGATCTCGTTTGTTTCCAGCGTTACTCTAGCTAGATAATCTTTGATTGTTATTTTGGCTGTTGCTATTATCACTACGTCGTTCCAACTTCTGCCGTTTTCTTGGTATGTGATACCTTTACATGTTCCCATATTGTCTAGTGTGCCGCCTATGTTGATTGACGCTGTTGTAGTCCCATTCATTAGTATGTTGTCTATTGTTTGTTGGTATAATTTTATTATTTTGTATCTGTGGGTATTTCTGCATTCTTCTGCTCCTAGTTTATAGATGTAGGTTGATAGTCCTCCGTTGACGACTGACGTGTGGCTGTGCATCCCGCAGTAGAACATGAATTTTGTTACTTCTATTACGCATGACCATACTTTTTGCATTTTTATTTCGTTTCGTTGAATCACTTTTCTGTCCGTTTTTTCACTCGCGTACGTTTTTTCTGGTTCCGGACACTTTTGAACGTCTTTTAACGATATCACTGTGATATTTGTGTTGGGGTACGAACACTCATACGCGATTAACCCAACTGTTATATGTAGCCCGCACATGACGATTGACACCCAGGTCAGGATGATACTTTGTCGTGCCATTAGATTTGGTTTTCTTCTCCTACAATTTATAAAATGTACAATGGTTAATACAACTCATATTTCTACAAATTCTTTGTTACAAACATTTTAGATTTTTTTTGTTACATTACGTATTTGCCTACAGTTTATGTCATTTTTGTATGACATTTCCTCATTTGACCGATCTTTACACTTCTTTAGGACTGTCAAATGAGATCTACTCTCTGAAGAGAAGAGAAAAAAAATTCATTAGTTATGACCCAGTGAGCTTGTTTCCCTATTATTTATTTCTATTTTCAAATACCTTTGTATTCCCCTTGTATAATTTAACATTGAATTTCTTCTAAATACCCTACATCAGCTTTTGCAAGTGGTGCATTTTATTTAATTGTTCAATTATACTGACCTTGCTTTTTGTTTTGACGTTGTGTTACGGTTAGTAACATAATTAGTTTAATATTTTCCGTAATTATTCTACTTAGTAGACATTATAATACCATGCTTATGAATACAATTCTGAAGTATAAAAGAAATTTGAACTTATATATCTAATTTGATTTCGACTTTTTGAAATGCTATTTCGTTTCTGTGTGTGTCGTCTTATCCCCTAAACCTATCGTAGATTTTTTTTTGTATATATATTTTATCTTTGCCCTATTTGATTACTTTCTCACAAGGTACTATTTGTTAGTCCATAGTAGCTTATGGATTTTTTTTTCCATTAATCTGTTATGATTCTTAACTTACTTGATTATTCCTATTTACTCGCTTATCCCTATTTCTTTACTTTGAATTAACCTATACTCGAACCCGTAAACTCTGTATGAATTAATAATATAAACTGATATATACTTGTATGATAAATAGTTATTTCTTAGCTCATCGCTATCCATCTAGTACTTATTTTGGTCTTGTTATTTTTATGGTTATTCGTCTGTCTTAGTAATTTGTAGTAGCCCGTCTGTTTCAGTCCGGTCTTTTTTGTTAATTTCCTTTCGGCGTTAAATGTTTTTGTGTAACTGGGTGCACTTTGTATCCTGTTTCTCACTCTGGCAGAGCGTCTTATCTCCGGTGGTGGTCGTAGTGAAACGTGTGGTCTCTGTTCTGTTTTATTCCCTTTATGTTTGCCTTGAGCTGATGGTTTGGATTTTGGTGGTTGTGGATTCTCGTTCATTGACCAAAATGGTAGTGCTGCTACCTTTTCTGGAACTACTTCGTTTTCTTCTTACTCGTGTATTTCTTCTACCTCTTCTATACTTTCCGAGTCATCTATATCTTGTAGTATCTTATGTTCCTTGTCCTCTATGTTTCCGTGGTATGTTTTTAATCTGTTGATGTGTACTATTTGTGCCTTCTTCCCTTTTTGTGACAAGATTTGGTATGTAACCGGTCCTACCTTTTCTTTTACTTCAAACGGTCCTGTCCATTGGTTCTGTAACTTCTTTGATTTACCTACTTTTGTGCTTACGTCGAGTAGATATACTAAATCTCCTGGTGCGAATTCTCTTAGTGCCGTTTTTTCGTTATATCTGGCTATCCTTTCTTCTTTTGCTTTCTCCGTGTTTTTTAATGCTGTCTTGTATACTTGACTTAATCTAGCTTCTAATTCTGACACATAATTGTTGTCGGTGTCGTATTTGATTCTCTTCGGGGTTATGAATTTTTCAAATGGTAATGTTTGGTCTCTTCCGTGTAGTAGGAAATATGGGCTGTATCCTGTTGAAGTGTGTACGCTTCCTCTGTATGCCATTAGTACGTAGGGTATCCATTTGTCCCAATCTCTTTGATCTGGTGCTATGTAGTGTGCTAACATGTCTTTCAGCACTCTGTGTAATCTTTCTATTTGACCGTTTGTCGTGGGCGCGTAACTTGCCGTGTGTAGTCTTTTTATGTTCAATAGTTTGCATGTTTCTTGCATTAATTCCGACATGAAGTTTGTTCCTCTGTCTGTTAATAATTTCTGGGGTGTTCCGTGTCTTGCTATTATTTGCTCTACGAATGCTTTAGCTACTGTATCTGCTTTCTGATTTGGTAACGGAATTGCTTCACAGTATTTGGTAAAGTGGTCTTGAAATGTTAGCAGGTATTTGTTCCCTTCGTTTGATGTTGGTAGAGGGCCCACTATATCCATAGAGGTTATCTCCCATGGTTCCGTGACTTTTGTAAATCTTTGCAATGGAGCTTTCTTGAAGTGAGGTGACGTCTTTCGTCTGTTGCATGCGTCGCATTGTTTGCACTAGTTTATTACGTCTGTTCTCATCGTTGGCCAGAAGCAACGCCTCTTTATTGCCACTAATGTTTTCTGTTGTCCTTGATGGCAATATATCGGCGAGTCGTGAAAGTCTTCTATCACTTTGGTGATGTAGCTTCTCGGTATTACCAGTTGATCTCTATGTTCTTCCTGTTCTTGTCTATATAGAATCCCCTCCTTGTCGATGTAGTATCTTCTTTTTGTCTCGTCATCCTTTTCCATTTGTTGTATTGTGCTGTTGCAGAATTCGTCTCGTTTCTGTGCTATTTTCAGCCTGTCTTTGTCCCATATTGGTTCCCAATCTTCTTCTGTTTCTATTGCGTAGATTTTCCTTGTTTCCCCTGTATTGTCTGGTCGTAAAACGATTATTTTGGTGGGTGTTCCGTAAAATGTAAATTGGATCATTTTAGTAATTTCGTTCCAACATAGTCCTGGAATTTGTTCTTTGCTTGCGATGAAGGTTATGCTCTCCTCTTTGTTTTCTTCGCATAGTGTCCTTAGCTGTTGTATAATGTTCCACATAATTTCGTAAGATGTTTCCTCCTTTGCCGTTGTTCTGTTTACCCCTATGTAGAATTTTGTGTCGATCGTGTCCCATTCTCTAATTTCTTCTATTCGATTCTGTGTGACGTCTGGTAAATTATATGTGGTTTCAATTTCTTTTATTAGTGGATCTTGGTTTGGTTTGTTTTTGGCTGTAAATAGTACTATTGATTGTTCCTCGTGTATAGCTACTAATTTTCCGTCTTTCTCTAGTATTTTGTCTTTTGTTGGTACTTCGTTTTCCGTTATGTATTTTAAGTAATCTTCGTATGATGTTTTAACGTAGTTGCACGTTTTGTCGTACATTCTGCTTAGTGCGTCTGCGTTTCCGTGTTTCCTTCCTACTCTGTGGATTACTTCGAAATTGTATTCTGCTAAGGTTAAGGCCCATCGTGTTAGTCTTGAATTTGGATCTTTCAGTGTAAGTACCCATTTTAATGCTCTGTGATCTGTGATGATTGTGAATTTTGTCCCGTAGATGTAGCATCTGAATGTTTTAATGCCGAAAATCACTCCTAGAAGTTCTTTTTCAGTCGTTGAATAGTTTGTTTCTGCTCTGCTTAGTGTCCTACTTGCATACGCTATTGGTCTTTCTCTACCGTCCCTTATTTGACTTAATATTGCTCCTACACCTATGTTCGATGCATCTGTCGATAATATGAATGGTTTCGAGAAGTCTGGGAAGATTAGAACTTTGTCTGACGTTAGTGATTCTTTTAGTTGGTCCATTGCCTTAATTACTTCCTCTGTTATTTTGAATGGTGTGTCTTTTTTGGTTAGATTTACTAATGGTGCTGCTAGTTCGGTTATGTTTGGTATGAATCGTCTGTACCAATTTACTATTCCTAAGAAACCTCTTACTCCTTTTACGTTCTTTGGTAGGGGATATTTGTGTACCGCCTCCAATTTTTGTGGATCTGGAGCTACTCCTTCTTGTGAAATGATATGTCCTAAATATTTCACTTTCTTTAACATAAAATTGCATTTCTTTGGTTTCAGTTTAATGTTTGCCTCTGTTAATCTATTGAATACTTCTTCTAATTTTTGTAAGTGGTCCTTTTTCCCTGTGTAGTTAAATATTATTATGTCATCCAAGTAAACCATGCATTTTATTCCCGTTAATCCTCTTAAAGTTGCGTTCATGAATCTTTGGAATGTTGCTGGGGCATTCACCAATCCGAATGGCATTTTGGTGTATTCGTAGTGCCCTTGATATGTGCTAAATCCCGTTAGTGGAATATCTTCTTCGTTCATATCTACTTGGTGGTAAGCTTCTGCTACATCAATTACTGAGAACAGTGTTTCTCCTCCTGCTTTGTAGCCTTGTAGTAGATCTGATATGTTTGGTAACGGATAATATTCTTTTTTTGTTACCGCATTTAGTCCTCTGTAGTCTATGCACATTCTCACTTTTTCTTCTCCTTCTGGAGTTTGTTTTACCACTAGTACGACTGGCGCTGACCATGGGCTGGATGATGTCCTGATTACTTTGGCTTCTAGTAGCCTGTCTATTTCTTTTTGTAGCACTTCTCTTTGATAGTATGGGATCCTGTATGGCGCTTTGCATATTGGTTGGCTGCCCGTTTCTATGGTTATATGGTGCTTCACTTTTGTGGTGCTTGTTATTATTTCATCGTCGTCCGTGAATAAGTGATGGTACTTTTGTATTAACTTTATTAATTCTTCCTTATACTTTGTATCTATATGTCCTAGTTCAAAATTTTTTCTGATCCATACATCTGTTTTGGTGTCAAACTTCCTGATCGTGTCCTGTATTTTCGTTTGTGGCACTGTGTCCTCTGTACATTCGTATGCTTTTCCTAATTTAGTTCCTTTTGTTAGACATATTTCTTGTGCTGACGTGTTTATTATCCTGATAGGAATCTTTTTTCCGTTATTTGCTATGCTGTTTGCTAGTCTTATTGCCTGTTGTCCTTTTTGTTGTGTTTCGCATGCAATAGTATTTCCTCTTATCGTATGTTTTAGCGTCCCAATTGTGTGAACTTCGGTTAGTGCTGGTATAGTTATGCTATTTTCTATGTACACATCTGTAGAATTTCTATTAGTTATTGTTTCTTTTAATTCTTCGTTCTTTTCTTCTGTTTTTGATTCCACTCTATCCTTTTTTCGTTCTGTGTTTTGTTGTCCTTCTTCATTATTTTTTATTTCCTGACTTATGTTTTTCTTTCGATTAATTTCTTCGTTCCACTCTGTATAGTTCTCTATATTGGTCTCTGTTGCCGTTTTGTTTTTGTTTGTTTGTTTACACTGCGTTTGATATTTCTGCTCTTGCTGTTGACTTTCCGTTTTTTTCTCGATTTTTTTCTGTTCTGGGTCCTTCCTTTTGTACATTGTTTTCACCATTCCTAGCCATTGTTGCCACTTGTTCGCTTCTGTAGTTTCTGTTTTTTTCTTTATTGTTGCCACTTGTTCATTTGCTTCGGTGATTTCACCGTTATCTATAGTGTTTTCCACTTGTTTTGCGTTTATTAACGGTATTCTTCTTTCCCATATTTCTAATGAAGGTTCTCCTTTATATGATATGATTGCTTTTTGTTCTTCTAGAAAATCTCTTCCTAAAAGAACTGGTATTTCTCCCATTATTTCGTCTTCTGCTGCAATGGCTTTTGCGTAAATGTTGTAATTCATCCCATTTGCGCTTATTGCTAGTTTCGTTGATCCATACAATTGTATTGTGTGTCCTGTTATCCCTTTCAGAGTTAATTCCTCTATAATTCTTGTGTCTAATTCCCAATCTGCGATTATTGACCGGTTTACCAATGAGTACGCTCCACCTGTGTCTATCATGCAGGGTCTGTTTATGCCATTTACTCTTAGCATTACTATGTATGGGGCGTCCTCGTTTGTTTCCGACATTGATTCGTTGTGATACATTGTTTCTCCTATTTCTTTGTTTGTTATCCTTGGATTATAATCATTCCTATTTTTCCGGTTTAGTTCTTTCCATTGTGGTTTGTTTAAATCTGTTTCCCCTGTTAAATTCACTCGGCCACTGGTCCGGGGACTAACTGTGGTCCTTACTAGTTTAAATGTTTCGTCCATTCTTTCTTACTCGTGTGTCCTCTTTCTGCAGAGTGACCCCTTGTATCCTCGTTCGTTTGGTGTCTACTTCTCTCGTAGTTCCCAAAATTATTTTGTTGCGACCTTCTTTGAGTTTCTTGTTTATGATATTCTTCCTTTTGGTTGCTGTGTCTACCATATTCTCTATGGTTTCTTTGTTGTGTTTCTTGGTTCTCTCTGTGATACCTCGTCTTGTCCGCTTTCCATTGATTTGCCTTTCCGTCGTTGTACCTCTCGTACTTCGCGGTTGTTTTATTCTGGTTGTTCGCCTCGTCGAACATTCTCTTTCTACATTCTTTTAGCCAATGTCCTTGCTTTCCACAGTAATAACATGTCATTGTTTGTTCGTTCCCTTTTTCTCTACAATTTGATGCCCAATGTCCTTGTTTTTTACAGTTTTGGCATCTTATTTCCCTTTTTGTTTCTTCTGCTTCCTTCGTCCTGCAATTTGCCATCCAATGTCCTTGTTTGCCACAGAATAAACATTTTGCGTTCTGCCTACATTCTTCCGTAGTGTGATTTGACCTGCCGCATGTTGTGCACCTCAGTTGTCCTCTCGTAAATGCGACTTTCTGGCTACTGTTCCTGCCGCTTGTCATGGTTACCGCCGTTTCTTGACAATTAACTATTTCTTCTGCTTCTTCTAGTGTCATGTCGTCTTTGTGTAGAATGTAAAAACCTACCTCCCTTAATAAATCTTTTCTCAACCCTACTTTGAATTGGTTTATTAATACCGAATTATGTTTTTTTTGTATGTTTGGTATTTGTTCCCTGCTTGCGCCCTTTATATCCTCTTCTAGTATCTTGTTCCCGATTAATTTCAGTCTGGTGCAGAACGACGCCACATCCTCATCGTGTCTTTGATAGCATTGCATCAATTGCATCCACCAATCTGCTATTGATTTTTTTGGTACAAATTTCCGTAGTAATTTTTCTCTGAATTCTGAGTATGATACCGTGTCTAACCTAGGATCCGCCTTGAAAAAATCGTATGCCGATCCCGCAAGTTTAAATTTCAATAATGTTAAAGTTTCCGATTCCGTCCATCCGTCTAGTTTAGCCCTTAGTTCTAGTTTCTCAATATATTTAGCTGCATCTCGACCTGTGAAATCTGTTAACGTCGCCGCTATCACCCCCAATGGTTGCGCCTGTGCTACCCTCAATATGGGTGGCATGTTGCTTGCGTCTCCCATTGTGTCTGAAGTCCCTTGACCGCCTGTACCTAACCTATTTTGTGAGTCGAGCGGCATCTTGTTGGTTTAGTTATATTTTATCTTTATTAAATGAACAATTTTTCAATGTTTACCTATATTACACCTACCTTTCTGGCTTCTACGACGCCTGAAATGGATAGTTTTTGGTGCACGGGTAGGATTCTTAGGGATGGGTTAACTTCCCCCTTTGTAAAATTTTAATTTACCTCGTTTCACCGAATGTGGTTTATTCCAGCGAACTCAAAACGAGAGGGAGAAAAAACTAGATAAAATGGAACACTTATGAGACGACGTAGTAGACCACGACTAATTTGATTCAGACTTCTATTTGCCGGCTGCTTGACGACTAACGTACCTGATGTTAGCTGAGCTGATGGTGGGATAGTATGGCTTATTCTCGATTTTTCCTAGCCTTTTCCCTCCTGTATGCCTTGTTTACTGCCTTTCGCAGCCTCCGGTTACAGACCGTACAGCTTCACCGTTCCCTGTATTCTCTTGTGCTGTAGCAAGATTGGCATATAATCTTGGCCTGACAGGAATCCCTTGCGTGAAGATTTATCGTCCCTGCTGACCTACAACCCTTTATTGGAAGACCGCTACGAAGACTAAGTAGTTAATCCTGTCCTTGGAACCGCTGTGAAGATACTTTATCAACTCTATGCCGGGAAAACTCTATGAAAATAAATTTACACAACCCTATATCGGGAAACCGCTTTGAAACCAAGTTTAAACAACCCTATATCGGGAAACCGCTGTCACCATTCTAATAACCCTGTATCGGAAAACCGCTGTGACGACTCGAACGAACAACCCTGTATCGGAAAACCGCTGTCACCAGATGTACAACTCTAAAACTTAATAATCGCTAGATGTTATTTTTTTTAACATGTAAATGTAATAACTCTAGACTATATTTATACAATCTTATGGTGAAGCAGAAATCAACTCAGTCGATGATTGCTGAGTAGGATTATTTTTCGACCTTGACTGGTCTAGATCCAGTGTGATTTGCAGGAGCTGTGCTACCCGTTTGGCAGGATGTGATTTTTCATCACGCACACTGATCTTGGTCTAGTGGAAGCTATGTTTTGCGCAATTACTAGACCCTGGTTAGAAAAACTCCGTTGTCAATACTTAGTTGGCCGAAGTATTCCACCTTACGCCGTTTGGCATGTTCACCTCAGATCGGTATTACGCCTTTCATCTGATGTATGGATTTTTTCTCGACCTTCTCTGGTCTAGATCCAGTGTGTTCTGCGCCCGCAGTGACACCTCGTGTAGGTTGTGGCTCTTCACCACGCACACTGGTCTTGATCTAGCGGGAGCTATGGTCCCGTAGGCTCTATGTTGCGCTATACTAGATCCTGGTTGCGACCACCGATTTTTCTCCCTCCTAGGTAGGGTAGCTGAACCGCTTGTCACCGCTCGTGGGGTGTGGTTCCAGACAACCGGATATACCTCTCGGAGAGAAATGGTTTTGGACAACCGCTGTCACCTTCCCTGGGTGAGGTTGTTCCAATAGGGGATGGTAATCCCACCGCTGTCACCATTCTAATAACTTCTGGGGCACCTAAGGGCTATTCTAATAAATCCTCGTTACCCTTCTTATTTTTGTCACTGTGTAATACCTCCTCTCCAATGAAATTCTGTGCAATCCGAGCGGGTAAGGCACATCCAGTCCGACTTCTGAGCTAGGTACGCCTGGGCTTAAAGCGGAATAATCTCCTTGCCAGGATAGGGTTTGTTCTCGGCAATCGGCCCCCTTTTTCCAACGTATGTACACCCTCCCGGGGAAGTACGGGTTGAGGGATAGGGTGATAAAATAAAACTTATGGTAAACACCACACAGCGTATGTAACTAAACGTATATAATAGCTATATGAAAAAATCAGACCAATCATATATACATTTGTCAAAATACTATACTTATAATAAGGCGTGCGTCAAAATTAAATTTACAACTTAACGAAATCTGTCTACGCACTGAAGTAACAACTATAATATATATAAAATAAACATTAGACGTACCCTGATATAAATCTCTCAACTAGTAATTATAGGATATTTATCCGGTTCTCCGGTATAAGCCGGAATTACTCACAAAATAATAAATTTCGGATTCCGCGTATAATATTAGTAGGATGGTAAATGAGAAAAGAGAGAGAAAGGAAAAATAGAAAGAAGCCCGAGGGGCCAAGTGCTTTCCTTTTTATATTTTTTTGTCTAGAATTTCCAGTTAGCTGGGTCGCATTCGATTCAGTAAACAAATAAACATAGGCCAATTACCTTGTGACCCCCAAGCGAATTTTTAGTTTACGTGTGCTTTATCACCAACGGCCTTGGAGTATGACGGCATTTAAAGTGGATATTTCCGTAGTGAAACAAGATTCTTATGTTATAACATTACAAAATAGTACAAATTTTTCGGTGTCAGCTTTTATAAGCCCCAAGGTTGTCTATCACCTTGAAATAAATGTAAAATGGAATTTAACCAAAATATGGTTTTCTTTTGTTATATATCAAATGGTCCCTGATTAAAACGGAAAAACCAATTCGCTCTGGCTTAAAACTAAATTCAACTCTGTTATTTCTCGATTGCTCTCGCTCTCCTCTTATCTACCACACGAACCAAAAGATACTCTGTGTAAAAAAAAATGAGACAATAATAACGTAAGAAAACTTCTCCGATCCTCAAATCAAGCTTTAACATGCCCGTTTAAATCCTTAAATTCTCTAAACCCTCGAGACACGCGGTAAATCTGGTCTTATTCACAAAAATATACGTTATTAAATAAAATAATACTTTTGTTCAAAAACTTACGGTAGAATAACTTCCCTTTTTATATTCTGCAGGAACTGCGTCTGTATCTCTAACTGGGTCGCTGCCCCGAAAATGCGAAATTTGCCGAGACGTGTTAGGATGATTTAGTGATAGCGTCGAGGGAAATTCCACCGGTTTGTGCTCTGATACTGGGGGACAGACTTCACTGTCAAGGAATCACCAAGTATTCCTATTACGCCCTGACACAACGGAGAAATTTTTACCTCGGGTATCACCAACACTAAAACACTATACTCTCGTACTCGGGGAAAGCCTTTCCCTTCGCGTGTACGACCCGTACTCTCTCGAGTCCTGAGCCGTTCTTCCTTTTTGTTTTTTTCCATCACCCGACTTTGGGTGTGAGATGTTTTTGTTTTTCGAGTTGCAGTTTTTCTTTGTTTTTGAAGCGTGCAGACTATTTGTTATCGAAATAATGATATTTTTTTAAACAACTTTGTTTTGGTTTGACCCAGTAAATGTTTTATTTTTTTATTTCTGTTTTGACTTCGTAAAGATTTTGTTAAACAATATGTGGGTCGTATTCTAGTTTCATATTAATTAAATTAAATTTTGTATTTACCGAGTGTTCCGAATTTTTGTACAATAATATATTCATGTGTTTTTCGCATTTATTACATTACTTTGATGTTAAAAATAATTTTATTATAGGTTACTTATATTATTTGTACTCAAATTTTTTAAATGTTGCTTTTCAAATTCTAATAAATATGCGTATATTACACTAAGATTATTCAGGTCTGTTTTTTTATTTATGCAATCAACATCTTGATTGATGTAAGCTGTTTCTAAAAACAGACGTTTTTTATAATTCCTTTCTGTAGTTAACACCTTAGCGGATTGATAATTCATGCTATGGCCTTCATAAAACACATGTTCAGCAAGTGCACATCTGTCAGGATACACCTTGCTGTCACTCCTGTGAGAGGTAATTCGGTTGGAAAGTGACCTCTTAGATTGACCATAGTACTTTTTATTACAAGTATCACAAGGAATCTCATAAACTATATTAGACAGTTTATTGGTAGGAGTTTTATCTTTTATTTTACTGAAGATTGACCTAATAGTAAGATGTTGCTTGTTACCAACTTTTATAATATGATTTTTGAATATTGCAGAAATTTTTGGTGTAACTGATTTAATATATGGTAGAGACACATAAATTGGCATATGATTATTGTCAGTTTCAGCGTCAATATAATTCAAGTTTGATGTGATGTTATTAGAAATGTCAGTCATTCTTTCAGAAGTATTATACAAAATTCGTTAAGAGATATGGAGGATAAGAGTTTTCATAAAAAAGGTTGTACAATAATTTTATATATTACCTGCAATCTCGTTAAATAATGTAAGTATTTTTTATATACCCTTTATTTTAATTTTTGACCATATTTTATAATTTTTAGTACTTGAAAATGAATACGATTGTATTCGAAAGCTCGTAAAATAAATATTTGAAAGAGTACACTTGGTATCATTGCCACAAACCCAAAAAAATAATCTATATGTATATATATATATATATATATATATATATATATTAACATAGAGAGAAACCTGCAACACTCTGTATACTAAATTATGGAATAAAAGACTACACACTGTAAGCAAGTACAAAATTTTAGAATTTGAATTTTTTTAAAAAAATCGTTTGAAATGGAGACAATCTGTACTATTCACTATTAAATAGAGAAAGTAGACAAGAGTCAAGCTGTAGAATTGTGGAGGAAATTTTAAATACGCTTTATAAATACATATGTGAAATAAAATAACATGATTTTAATATATGAGAGAGAGAGAATTTTTGAACGTTGTTCCATATAAATAATAACAATCCATTTTTCTCATTGTAAAAGTAAAATAATATTATGATTTGTCTTAAAAAAGTAAATATTAGATATTGAAAGAAGTTTACTGATAAGATTATGTAATTATTTAATATATGTCATGGTAGGAAGTCAAATAATAACATTAATTTTATAGAGCATGACATTTGTGAAATGAATTGTCATTCCGTATAGATATTATTGAAATTAAGAACTGTCATTTATAAATATTTTGGAATACAATTTAAGGGAATACTATATGGGTTTTAATCATTTAAAAGCTTAAAACAGAATGTTTTAAAAGGATAGATGGACGATCTACAACTTGAAGTGAAACTTTTCAATAAGAATTTTTATAGCCAATTTTGATTGGTGGAATACACTTGAAATATTTTCATCAGCGAAAAGCAGATTAATAATTAAAAAAATTGAATAAAACAATTTGTTGATAATGGACACTATTCACTAAGGAGAATTTTTTTTTGGTAGCAGTGAATGGATAAGAAGCAAAATTTTTGAGAAAAATTATTTAAACTTTTTTGAGAAACAACAGTTTGGAATGGTAATTAGAGAAAGAAATACATTATCCTTAAAAGCAACTCAGTAATGTAATTAATCAAGTAGATAAACATATTTTAACAAGAAAATTGGTAAATATAATAGAGTACTAACCATAAAATTTATCAATATAACCAAGTAAAATGTTGTATTGTGGAAATGGTGTCTCCACAATACTTTTCAGAAAGCACTGGATTATGGGATTCATCTAAAATGTATTGATATGGACGAAATATAGCATCAATTCTTGATATTATCCAAGCAGGACAAATTGTATGGTTTTCCAAGAGGTAACCTAAAATAAAATAAAAAATAAACCAATCATTGAAGTGTACTAGAACAATACAGTGAACAGGTATTTAAAACTATTTTATTTATATATAAAAAAAAGGTTAAACAAACTTACCGGTTTTGTGCAAAGAATTGAACTTTGATATTACATAGACGCTCATCAGCATTGTTTTTCGCCATTTTCTGTCATGGACATCTTATAACGGAATTCGTTTTTTCAAATTTGTATAAAATGCTGCCTATTTTGTAATCGCACATAGAAATAATATTTCACCTGAGTGTATGGTTTGTTTGAATGAATGATCATCCTAGATAGTTGGTTTTCACAAATTTTTTTTTTGTAAAGAATGATGTATTTGTTTCCACAACATTAAATAACGTTTTTCCCTTTGAAAAACATTTTGAAATTATATTGTTGAGACTTTTCATTTCTTGGCGATTGCTCCATCTATGTTCAACAGTTAGCAGTATTGACCTGACGTCTGTGAATCGTGGAGAGGTTCGAAATTAAGCAGACAGGACCGTCTCTAGAATTTATTTAGAAATAATAAAAGCAAGTATATTTTTTGATTAACAAAATTTCTTTATTAAAATGTAAGGATTTTCTTTAACTTTGGCGCTCATATTTGAAATTAAAAATTTTTTTTAACATTGGAACCCTACTTTGAGATTGTGGAGTCTTTCATGCAAAGGGTATAATTACTTTACAAACTATTTTAAAAATTTTATAATATACCGGGCAAACAAAAACTAAACAATAATAATAACATTTTAAATATTCTCTCATACCAATTCTATCCACAATAAAATGTCGGACTAACGTAGGGCAAATTAGAGAAAATATATTTATCTTAAAACATTAAAATTACATACCCAACAAATCACAATAATATATATATATATATATATATATATATATATATATATATATATATATATATATATATATATATATATATATATATATATATATATATATATATGTTGAACTAGTACTCTAGTCCTTGAACCAATTTTAAATAAATAAACACAAAAAAGTATCTATTATTAAGGAAGGTGTAGCAGTAGACACAACCACTTTATGAAAATCACTGACAATTCAGGTATAAAATCAGTAGAAAGAGTGAAATATGCATAAATATAATATTAGATATTGATATAATTGATTAATAAAAGGACTATGAGTAGAAATTCTAAACACAACATTATTTAAATAAGTATCAAAAATTACCTGCACAATTAATTCCAGAATTACGTCAATGGGTTCCACATTGATCTGAACACAGCCATATGAATTTCAGTAGAAATAAAATTTTATTAGAACTTGAAACCTGAAACAACATCAGTTAATATCTATTTCAATAATTGCTTATCAATATTTGCAGGTGTTTATAATAAAAGTTGACAATTTAAAGAAAGGGTTGAAAGCTTTATGAGAAATGATAAATGGAACACAGCCCAAACATATTACAAAGAAATGTATTATAAACAGGAAGTAATGAAATCTAGTAATTTTATTACCAACTTAAATTTATTGATTATTTATTTTATATAGGACAATAATAACAAAATCAAAAATAATCAATAGTTTATGCAAGACAAAAATAGTAAAAATTCGAGAATTTAAAAATAAACAATTACATAGATATGAATCAGTAATCTAGGTTGTATATTTTGTAAAAATCAATATAAATAAGAAAACCGTAAAAACGGAATAATGATTAAAATTGCTAATGTATTCTAGGAAAAAGACTTTATATATTATCCTGAATACAAAATAAACATTTGTGAATAAGTGTGTTAATCCTCCAGGACTTAGAAATCAAACAATTTTATTTTGTAACTAAAAGACATAGGAATTGACAATTTGTGTTATTAAAATAAAGATAAGCAAGCTTTGCATTTGCCAAGCCAAAAAATTTGTTGATTTAAAAAAAGAAGTGAGTGGGTTTTGGTATGATGGAGAGGTGAGCGTCTATATAAATCTCCTCTAATAAAATTATTAAAATTCTGATAAAAAAGTTAACAAGTGCTCTCGAAAAGGTAATGGAAATACATTAATAAGTTTTTGTGAACCCGTAAAGAATAAAAAAGGTGGTCAGAAGGGGCATCTCTCTCAGGAGAGATCTTCAAGAAATTAGAGACGCGAGTAGCAGCCAAGGACTGAAAATATGAACTAAGGTCTGTGCATTTTAATTAATATATTTGGAATTCCATATATAAATACGAACAGTGAACTAAAAATAATATTCAGAACATTCTAATCATGATAATATAAAAAGGCCTAAAAACAATATATTACGATGCATCATAGTTTATCTCTACGGAGATACATGCAATTTAGTTTGTAATAATATAATTGTACTTACTTGTTTAATTTAATCCATTTTCAATGTTCACGTGTTCCACAAATGTTCACATAATTTCCAACTTTTAATTTCCTCTAATGCGTGCATAACTGATCTATCCATTACTATCTTCTTTTCTATTCACACACATTATTTCAGAATTTTTATATATATATATATATATATATATGTAATTGCTTATTTAAATTTATTCAACGTATTGAAATTTTCACAACTATATACACGCAGGCGGAGCATAAACTGTTTCTACACCGCATTGACGGTGAAGAGCGTCTTCGTGTTATAGGAAGTTATATAAGCGCATGCGTTGAACTTATGCGCCGACGCAATACAATGAATTGTATACGATGTAGGGGTTATAAAGTAATTTTAAATGTTCAAAATAATACAAAAATTTTCATATTAACTGTTTATTAAATCAATTTTCATTGAAGTGTTGGTATTTTTATTCTTTTCATGTCCTCAATAAAATTATTAGAATTAACATATTTCAATCTTTCTATATGAGAGTATTCAGAAGCCCAATTTCATTGATAAATTAAATTAAAAAAATTCTAAATAAAATTAAATAATAAAATTAACGCCAAGAACTCAAAGGGAGAAGTCATCATGCTTCCGACTGATATTTAAACTGTAAATAAAATTGATAGAAGATATTTTACGAGCTAGCCGAAGGTAAGTCGAGTTTATATATAGATAAAACAAATTACAAATTATAAATAAATAATTATAATATATATATATACGGTATCCGCCAAAATAAACAGTACAGAAACAGAGAGTGCTGTGGAGTTGTTTATGTAATATGGATTTGTCATATTTGACTTAATTGTCATTAGTTGATATATTAATAGTGCGCTGCAGTTAAATTTGATTTAAAAATGGTTCTAACAACGGAAAAAAAGTTTTTTTGGTAGAGCATATTTTCTTTCATACGGAAAAGATCGTAATGATGGTCCAAGCTTAGAACAGGTGTCAATAAAAGATCAACAAAAATTTAATAAAGCAACTCCTAGTAAAAGTGTGATGTTAGCTGTTGTTGAAAAATTTCGTCGCACTGGTAGTGTATTGTGTCAACGTAAAGGTTCTTCAGGTCGTCGAAAAACAGTATGCACTAACGAAAATGAAGGACGTGTTTTTAACCAAGTTGTGCCATCACCTCAAAGAAGTCTTGTAAGAACTGCATGTAAACTCAACATTAGTGAAACGTCTTTACGTCGCATATTCAAATCAATTGGTGGTTATCCATACCGTATTCAAGTTGGACAACGACTAAATGCTGCGGACAAACGTGCAAGAGAAATTTACTGTGGTCGCATGTTGAGTTTAATTTACGAAGATCCCGAATTTTTGAAAAACATATGGTTTTCAGACGAGAGTCACGTTCATCTTAGCGGCTGTATTAATCGACAAACAACCTGATGTCATTGTAGAGAAACCACTCCACAGTCTTCGAGTTACCGTTTGGTGCGCGGTATCTGGTCATGGAATGATTGGTCCTTATTTCGTTGAAGATGATAATCAGAATCCACTTACTGTCAACCAAGAGCGTTATAGAGAGAAAATTATTATACCTTTTGTGAGAGATCTAAATAACTTTTGCCGTGCACGAAATCTACAGTTTCGCACACAGTGGTTCCAACAAGATGGTGCAACGAGCCATACAGCTGTGCGCACCTTAAACTTACTCCGTCAGCATTTCGATAATAGAATAATTTCTCGGGGAACAGACTTCGAATATCCTTCTCATTCACCTGATCTGACGTCACCTGACGCATACATTTGGGGCATAATGAAGGACAAAATATTTCACTCGGAAAATCCGCCGGCGAATATTGCCGAACTACGGGAAAGAATACAAAATTATATATATATATATATATATATATATATATATATATATATACAGGGTATCCCGGGACAAATGGGAAAAAAGTCAGGAGCGTATAATCTGAGCCAAAATAATGTTAGTACTTCATATAAACTTTTTCTATGCAGGCCCTCGTTTTCGAGTTATAGGCCTCCAAAGTTTTAATTTTGAATTTGGTTTTTATTTTTATTCTTTGTACTAGTTATTTGATCTTTATAAAATTTACGGCAAAGCTATAATGTACGTGTATGTTTATTTTGGAAAAGTAAACAGATTTATAGTAGTGCCTTGAAGCCAGGGACGGACTACTCGCAATGGTTAGTGGTCCAAAAATTTTGCAGGGATGGCACACCCTGTATGAAATTATCGAAATTCACTTCCCCACACATCAAGCTAACGAAAAGGTACTCTTGCTGGAATTCGATAAAATAAGCCGTTTGGCTAATATTTACAGTTTTATTAATGCACTACATACAAATTTACTTAACTAACTTATTAATACGATGTCGAATATTTACCTACAGTACTACAAAAAAATAATTTGATGATAGCAGGTTATAAAAACATTAGGAACTTATTTAATGGGAATTTAATAGGTACGCAAACAACGTAATTAGTTGCTTTTAATCAAAATTACGAACTCAGCATCATTTAATCATTAAGAAAACCTAAAAAAGACAAGTTATAAAACATTGGACTAAAACTAATTCCTAAACAACAACAAAAACTAACGTTATTCTAATAAATGTTCAATATGAGCTCCTCCTACTTCCACGCACATTCTAAGTCTACGAAGGTTGTTTCTTTGCACTTGAAAGAGCAATCCCACATTATTTCTAATAACATTGCAGTGTAACACAATTCTGTCTATTAAATCTTGCCTTGTTTGCACAGGTGTTGGGTATACCTTACTTTTGAGATAACCCTAGAGAAAGAAATCCATAGGATTAACGTCTGATCGCGGTGGCCATTGAAAAGGGCCTCCACGACCAATCCATCTATTAGGAAACCTTGTGTGTAAATGCTGTCGTACATCTACACTGAAATGAGGAGGGGCCCCAACATGCATGAACCATAAATTCCTACGAGTTTGCAGTAGCCCATCATCAAACAGGTTCCATAACTCATTTTGGAAAAACTCCAAATATCTCTGGCCGGTCAAAGTACCGTCAATAAAGTATGGCCCTATCAAATGATTGCCAACTATTCCTGCCCAAACTTCAACCATGAATCTATGCTGGCTCCTAGTTTGAATTTATGACTCCATCTCTGGTGAAACCGGATTCGTTCGTAAAGAGAACGTTACTAATAAATGTATTGTCTGCTTGTTGTTGTCGCAGAAACCACTGGCTATACTCAAGTCGTGAAGGATAATCAGCCACTGTCATACTGTGTACTTTTTTCATGTGAAAAGGATATAACAGCTGTTCTTTTAGGATGCGATGAACAACTGATTTCGAGACGTTATGTTCTCTTGATAATTTTCGTAAACTCGTTGATGGTTCATTATCAACTGCATTTAACAAAAGTTTTTACCAACTTTCCAATTAATAAGTCGTTAATGTTTTTTATTTTCTGCTATCGTTAAATTATTTTTTTGTAGTACTGTAAGTACATCTTGGACATCGTATTAATAAGTTAGTTTTACCTCGTGTACTTATGAAAATGGTGAATGCGTAAATTGGTACGTAGTGCATTAATAAAACTGTAAATATTAGCCAAACGGATTATTTTATCGAATTCCAACAGGAGTACCTTTTCGTTAGCTTAATGTGTGGGGAAGTGAATTTCGATAATTTCATACAGGGTGTGCCATCCCTGCAAAATTTTTGGATCACTAACCATTGCGAGTAGTCCGTCCCTGGCTTCAAGGCACTACTGTAAATCTGTTTACCTTACCAAAATAAACATACACGTATATTATAGCTTTGCCGTAAATTTTATAAAGATCAAATAACTAGTACAAAAAATAAAAATAAAAACCAAATTCAAAATTAAAACTTTGGAGGCCTATAACTCGAAAACGAGGGCCTGAATAGAAAAAGTTTATATGAAGTACTAACATTATTTTGGCTCAGATTATACGCTCCTGACTTTTTTCCCATTAGTCCCGGGACACCCTGTATATATATAGGTGGAGGGGTAGATCCTGGGAACCAGCCACGAGGGCAGAGGGTGCTAAGAATCTGCGGAGTCTAAACCACTACCCATTAACTATATTACACCTAGCAACTTATAACTGCCGTACACTCTCTAATCAAGCTAGGATTATGGAACTGGAAACAGAGGCAGCAAAAATAAAGTGGGATATCATGGGCATTAGCGAAGTAAGACGAAAAAATGAAGAGCTCATAGAACTTGAATCAGGGAATCTTCTATACCACCAAGGAACACCAACAGGAAAAACAAGCGGAGTAGGATTCCTAATTAAGAAAACCTGGAAAAATAGAATCATAAGGATAACAAGCACATCAGACAGAGTAGCCAGCATAACACTAAGATTCTCCAAAAGATATACTATCCAGATTATTCAGGTATACGCCCCAACAATCAGCCATAGTGACGACGAAATAGAAGAATTCTAAAATGAAATAACCCAAGCGCTCAGCAACGACAATAGTCACTTCAAATACATAATGGGAGACTTTAATGCCAAAGTAGGACACAGGAAAGACCAAGAAAAAGGAATGGGGAAATATGGATTTGGAGAAAGGAATGAAAGAGGAGAGAGATTAATACAGTTCGCACACTTTCAGAACATGTATGTGGCAAACTCCTTCTTCAAGAAGAATCCTAACAGGAAATGGACGTGGGAAGGCCCCGGTGCAACTATCAGAAACGAAATAGACTTTATCCTCACCAATAAAATTAACACAGTAAAAGATCTAAGCATGCTCAACAAGTTCACTACAGGAAGCGACCATCGACTAATTAGAGCTCGACTGGTCTTAGATATAAAACTAGAAAGGTCAAGACTAATCAAAACCAACACAACGAAAAACATAAACAACGAAAGGCTGAAAGAGAACTCTCACCAATATGAAGCACTACTAGAAGAAAGACTACAAAAAGTGGAATATAACAACCCTGAACTGATAGACACAATTCGAAACTGCGCCGTAGAAGTGGGAGGTCTGCAACAACGAGGTGAACACAAAAAACTAACTCCGGAAACAAAAGCACTATTACAAAAACGAAGAGAAATGAAAAAGAGAACAAACATTTAAAGAATTGAATACGCCGAACTGTGCAAGACGATACGAAAGAAAATCGCAGAAGATATCAGAAATTACAACGAGAAACTGGTACAAACAACAATAGAAAACTGTAAAAGCTACAAAAATGCAAAAAGGGCACTAATAATAGGGAAAAGACAGATAGTTGCATTAACTGATGGAAACACAAGAACCACAGACAGGAATGAAATAATAGACCTAGTAGCCAAATTCTATGGAGACCTATACAAGGCCCCTGAAAATTTGGAAGAAATAATAGAACACTCAGAAGATGCCATACCAGAAGTATTGGTGGAGGAAGTAGAAATGGCACTGAAAAGCATGAAAAATGGCAAAGCAGCGGGAAATGACGGCATCACGACCGAAATACTCAAATATGCAGGAGCTAAAACATGGAAGTACCTTGCCAAACTATACACGAACTGTCTGATGTCCAGGAGCATACCTAAAGAGTGGAACAGCGCCCTTATAGTGTTGATCCACAAGAAAGGCAGCACCGAAGACATTAAGAACTACAGACCAATAAGTCTACTACCAGTGACGTACAATGTATTCACAAAGATCATTCACAACAGAATACAAAATACACTAGACTCGGCCCAACCACGAGAACAGGCTGGATTCCGCAAAGGCTTCAGTACAATAGATCACATCCATACCCTCAAAGAGGTTATCAGTCGAACCAAAGAATACGACCAACCACTAGCACTAGCCTTCATCGACTTTGAGAAAGCATTCGACTCTATATATCCCAGAGCAGTAATAAATGCCCTAACAGAACAAGGGGTCGACAAGCCATATATTGAGACCCTAGCAAATATATATAGGGAAGCCAAAGCGAGAGTTAGGATATATGAGGGCACACCAGAATTCCCCACCAGCAGAGGAGTTAGACAAGGAGACGCAATATCACCAAAGTTATTTACAGCAACACTAGAAAACATCTTCAGTAAACTGGGCTGGAACAACACAGGTCTGAATATAGATGGAGAATACTTGAACCATCTAAGATTCGCTGATGACATCATCCTGATAGCGAGTAACCCTGGCGAAATGCAACAACAAATAAATGAATTGAATGCAGCAAGCAACGAAGTAGGCCTTAAAATAAATCTGAGTAAGACCAAGATAATGTATAACGAACTGATAAACGCACAAGAAATAACAATTAATGACACTGTCCTGGAAATAGTAGAGGAATACATATACCTGGGTCAACTAATACACATATCAGGCTCTCTACTTCCAGAAATAAACAGAAGAATCAAATTAGCATGGAGAACATTTGGACAGAGCTCTATCATCTTCAAGTCTAGAATGTCACTCCGTTTGAAAAAGAAAGCGTTTGATCAGTGCGTACTACCAGTATTAACATACGGCTGTGAAACCTGGACCCTGAAAACTGATATCATTAGAAAACTCCAGGTAACGCAGAGGTCTATGGAACGATGCATGCTTGGAATAACAAGGAGAGATAGAAAAAGGCTTGATTGGATCAGACAAAAGACCCAAGTGATAGATGTCATAAATAGAATCAGATCCCTAAAGTGGCAATGGGCAGGGCATCTCGCTAGAAGGACAGACGATAGATGGACCACAAAGATAACGCAATGGTATCCCCGAGGCGTGAAAAAACCAAGAAGACGCCCCAACTTAAGATGGGACTACGACATAAAGAAACTCGCAGGATCAACTTGGGGCCGCATGGAAATGGAATATATAAATATGTAAAGGGAGGCTACACCATAACAAAATGGTTGAATAAGCTGCATATGATGATGATGATGATGATGATGATATATATATATATATATATATATATATATATATATATATATATATATATATATATATATATTATTGTGAAAAAATAATGCTACACCCTGTATATCAAATAATGAAGAATTAAGATTATGTATTGTAATCTAAAAGAATTTTTTTAAGTCAAAAATTTTTTTTAAACATTTGAATGGAGACAATCTGTACGATCCACTATTCGATAGAGAAGACATACAGAAAGGACAGACTGTATAATGTAGGGATAATTGCGAATAGGTGTGATAAACAATTTATATGAAATAAATTACCTAACGAAACTTTTATCAAAGAGATCAAGTATCAAAATTTGTTCATAATAAGAAACTAATAATGCTTTATTCTGTAAAGTCAAGCTAATCTCGTAATATTTGTTGATTAAGACATTAAAATGAGATAGTGTAGATGTTTAGACATAACAGAGCAGGAAAATATAAAATAATGTGAATTTCAGAGAACATGACTTATAAAGAAAACGAATTTTCATTTTGCATACATATTTAAAGGTAACAGCTGTCATCTATTAAAACATTATGAATATTCATTTGACATACATACTTAGAGGTTAGGAAATGTCATTTTAACAATACTAAGAAATATTATTGAATGAAAATAATATAGGAAGTCTAAGTAATTAAAAACCTTAGAATATAATATCATGATATAATGGATGAACATTTCACTGGTTGAAATGAAGAATTTGAGTTATAAAATAAATAGTCAAATTTGATTGGTTAATAAACATTTAAAAAAGATCACATCGGCGACAACTGTGTTGCTAACGAAAAAAAAATCAGAATGTGAGAAAGTTGTTGATTATGGGGGCTATTGACTAGTAGTTTTTCTTTTTGGGAAGAGATTTTTGGAGCAGCAAAATTTTTTGGGTAAAGTAAATTGAAATCATTTGGAAGACAAAATTTGAATATAGAATTTAAAACAAATACATTATACTTACAAGAGATATATCAGTGTAAGTAGTTTAGTTTATATAAATAATAAAAAAAGGAATTGTTGAATGTTGTAAAACACTAATCATGAATTTTATTTTATAAAATGGTGTCTTGTGTCTGGTGGAAGTAAAATAGCCAAATTAATTTTTCGAAGAACATTGAATAGTGGAATTTGTGTGAGCTGTTTGGACTTTGAAAGAAATACAGCATCGATTCCTGTTTTGGTAGAAGCAGAATGCCAACAGGGAGGTTTTCCAGGAGGAGAATCTGGAACAAACAGAAATCGTGAAGTAAATAAGGTAGTACAAGTTAGTTTATTAATGTATTAAGAGGTCAAGCGTACTTACTAATTTGTAAAAAAAAAACTAAAATTTTGTGATGCATAGACGCTGTTAAGAGTGTATTTCGCCGTTTTCTGAAAGTCAAATGTTTATGAAATTATATAACTGTATTTTAATATTATAATAATATCTCACCAGAGTGCGTGTGATTTGTATGAAAGAGTCATCCTTTTAGATAGTTGATTTTCTTAAAAAAAAAAACACTTGTAAAAGTGTAGTGTATTTATTTTCATTAAATTAAATATTGTTTTTCCTTTTGAAGAACGTTTTTTTAAATTACTTGAGTTAATCATTTCATCTGGTGATTTGTGCACCATCTACTTACCACAGGAAGAAGCTCTGAATGAAATCGATTGAACTATGCAGATATTTTTTAAGTAGGACAGGACCGTATTTAATTTGAAATCATTAAAAAAGTAACATATTCTGATTAACAAATTTATTTTTAAAAATATAAAGCATTTATTAACTTTGGCGCAAACATATATAAAATTATAAAATCATTTTATTTAAAATACTTGAACTCTACCCTGAGATGAGAAGTTTTCATGTTGGTTAAATAAACTGTTTATCATACATATTGAATCCATAACATACCGGGCAAATTAAACTATTTTCTCACCCAATTCTATTCATAATAATATGTCGGCCCAACGTAGGGCAAATTAAATTCCCATATAAAATAAACAATAATAAAATGTCACCGCAACGTGGGGCTAATATAGAAATTTAGTAAATAATAATAAAAAGCATTGAAATAAGTTTTTTTTTTACTGTATTAAAAGATTTTAAATACATAAAATGGAAAGGAAAATGACATTAAGGGACGGAAAGCAGGTAGGAGTCGAAAGTAGGTCTGATGAAGAAAGAGAAGAAAGGAGTAATGGTAGAGGAGATTTTAAGGTACAATATTTGGAACAGGGGAGAGAACATTCGGAAGAAGACATCGCAGAACAAGGTCAGGAAGAAGAAGATGCACCATTGTCAGAAGAAACAGGACAAGGGGTCAAACAAAAATCGAAAGAGAAAGAGGATATGGACGTGATGAGTATGTTTAAAATGATGATGGGAGAAATGAAAGAAATGAATGGAAATTTAAATCGTGAAATGAATAATATGAATGTAAAGATGGACCAGAATAAGGAAGAAATGAATATTAAGATGGACCAGAATAAGGAAGAAATGAATATTAAGATGGACCAGAATAAGGAAGAAATGAATATTAAGATGGACCAGAATAAGGAAGAAATGAATATTAAAATGGACCAAAATAAGGAAGAATTAAAAAAAGAAATGAATATTAAGATGGACCAGAACAAAGAAGAAATTAAACAAACTAAGGAGCTGATAATAAAATTGATGGATGAAAAATTGGGACACGTTGAGAAGAAACTAGAAGAATCAAACATATACATGGAGAATAAAATTGAAGACACTAAACAGGAAATAAGAGGAGAAGTGATTGGACGTATAATGGAAATAGAAAATTTACAAATCAACAGAATTAAGGAAATAGAGGAGAAAGAAAAGGATTTCAAAGGAGAAATTCAAAGAGAAATAAATGAAATCAAAATGGGAGTTCAGGACACTCAGGAAAGAATGGGAAACCTAGAAGGAAAATGGGACAGAACCCTTACCGAATTTCAACAAAATGTAGAAGAAGCGTGTATAGAGAAACAAAAACAAGAGGAAGGGAAAACAGAAAAGAAGATTAAGGAAATACAGAAGGAGATGGAAGCTCTGAAAAGAAGAATTGAGCAAACTGGAAGTAGAATCCACAATGGGGAACAATCAAAGGAAACAGTGGAAATGACAAGAAAATTGGAAAACATGGAAAAGAGACTAGTTTACTTACAGGAAGAGTATGACCACACAGAGGGTAGAAATTTTCAAGAAGTGAGAAATGGAATGATGGAGACGAAAATAATTATATAGGAAATAGAGGGGAACACAAATTTGAAGGGGATAATAGAAAAATACACCCAAAAGTATTTATAAAAATTTTAAGGAACAAGATGAAAAATATCCGAAATAATGAAGACATGAAGGAAATGATTAGGGAAAATCTGGATAACCATGCTTTAGTGTGGTATACAAGTAAGGAAGACGATTTAAAAGATTTTGAGGAATTCGAAGCTCAATTCATGAGATATTTCTGGGGAAACAATGCGCAAACAAGAGTGAGAGAAAAACTTTACTCTGGAAAATTTGAGATAGGTAGAGGAAATAGTATGAATGATTACGCTATGAAGGTTTTCATGAATGCGAAGTTTTTAGATCCACCTATACCAGAGGAGGAAATTATTATGTTTATCTCGAGACATTTTAAATTTGAAATCACTGAAACAATTGCTATTCAAAATATCAAAAACATAGAGGAGTTAACTAATTATCTACAAAGAATTGAAAGAAACAAGATAAGCAATAACCAGAACAGGAACAGGAATCAAAATGAAAACAAAAACTATAATGGTTACGATAATGAAAATTATTATGAGAATAATAACAATCAAAATAATAGATCGAATAATTATGAACAAAACAGGAACAATTACTTTAACAGAAATAATAATAATGGATATTATAATAGAAACAATAATTATAACAGGAACAATAACGCTCAAAACAACTACAACAAAAATGATCAATATCATAACAATAATTATAGAAATAGAACATTTGAAGGAAACAATAGGAATGGATCTTATGAAAACAGACAAAGAGATGAAAAACAAGAGCAAAGAAGAGACTATAATACAGAAAGGACAAATGGTAATTTTGAAGGAAGAGGCAATAGAAATGAAGAACAAAGGAGAGTGAACAATATACAAAGACAGAAAGAAAGAGTGATATCCATAGAACCAGAAATAGTCACTGAAACAGAGCCCGATCAAAATTTTGGATCGAGCACATACCAAATGTAAAGAAAAATATTATCTGTACATACGAACATGTCATATATGTCAACTGGGAAAAAGTAGAAATAAAAGAAATGAAAACATCACAAAAACAATTTTAACAACTCGATGCGGTGAAATAGTTGCAATGGATTTTCTTAGTAACCTAATACAAAGTAAGCAGGGGAACTCTCATATTTTAATAATAGTAGATTTATTTTCAAAATTCATAAAATTATATCCTACTAAAACGACTAAGTGCAAAATTGTAATGGAAAAATTGTCTGATTACATGAAAGAGGTTATAAAACCAGAAAAATGCATAGTAGATAATGCAACTTATTTTGTAAATAGTAGATTTAAGAAATTTTGCAATGAAAATGAAATACTTGTAAAAACAATTAGTATCAGACATCCACCTGCAAACCCCTCAGAAAGATACATCAGAGAAGTAATAAAATTCCTAAGAATAGCTTTGAAAGACCAGACTCATGAAAATTGGGAGAATCATATTGAGGAAATTCAAAACTACATAAACAATGTACCTAACACTGTCACCATGGAAAGTCCAGTATATTTAATGAAAAAATTGATACCTGAAAGGAAATGGGAGAGAGAAACCAATAAAAATTATGAAGAGGTTTTGGAAAAAGTCAACAAAAATTTACAGAATAATGCCAATAAATATTTAAGTAGAATGAACAAGAAAAAGAAAGTAAAGACGACGTTTCAAAAAGGAGATTTAGTAGTAGTACGTGCTCTAAGAGTATCAGACAGAAACAGGAGAACATGTGCTAAGCTAAAACTACCTTTCGAAGGGCCATACATTGTAGAAAATGAAGATGGAGTGAACAGTTATGTGTTAAAATACACAGACGGAGAAAGGATTAGAGGTATATTTAATATACATGATTTATATAAATATCACCATACATAAAAAAAATGGAATGAAAGTTTCCATAATGAAAGTCTCCATGAATAATCATGTTGTACATAAATTGATACAAAAGTAAACTAAGAATTTGTATACATTTAATTTTAGTATTATAAATAAATTAAAACTAACTGAAGAGGATACTGCAACACAGGATTCCAAAATCATCTTTGTAACAGCAACCCGAAATAAAAAGAAATGTATTATTAGTAAAATTGAAAGACAATCCTAGAATATAGTACTTGAAGTAAAATTTGCGTTCATAAAATTTTTCTTAGAATAAAAAATTTGAAAAACGCAAAATTTAGGGGATGTTATTGTGAAAAAATAATGCTACACCCTGTATATCAAATAATGAAGAATTAAGATTATGTATTGTAATCTAAAAGAATTTTTTTAAGTCAAAAATTTTTTTTAAACATTTGAATGGAGACAATCTGTACGATCCACTATTCGATAGAGAAGACATACAGAAAGGACAGACTGTATAATGTAGGGATAATTGCGAATAGGTGTGATAAACAATTTATATGAAATAAATTACTTAACGAAACTTTTATCAAAGAGATCAAGTATCAAAATTTGTTCATAATAAGAAACTAATAATGCTTTATTCTGTAAAGTCAAGCTAATCTCGTAATATTTGTTGATTAAGACATTAAAATGAGATAGTGTAGATGTTTAGACATAACAGAGCAGGAAAATATAAAATAATGTGAATTTCAGAGAACATGACTTATAAAGAAAACGAATTTTCATTTTGCATACATATTTAAAGGTAACAGCTGTCATCTATTAAAACATTATGAATATTCATTTGACATACATACTTAGAGGTTAGGAAATGTCATTTTAACAATACTAAGAAATATTATTGAATGAAAATAATATAGGAAGTCTAAGTAATTAAAAACCTTAGAATATAATATCATGATATAATGGATGAACATTTCACTGGTTGAAATGAAGAATTTGAGTTATAAAATAAATAGTCAAATTTGATTGGTTAATAAACATTTAAAAAAGATCACATCGGCGACAACTGTGTTGCTAACGAAAAAAAAATCAGAATGTGAGAAAGTTGTTGATTATGGGGGCTATTGACTAGTAGTTTTTCTTTTTGGGAAGAGATTTTTGGAGCAGCAAAATTTTTTGGGTAAAGTAAATTGAAATCATTTGGAAGACAAAATTTGAATATAGAATTTAAAACAAATACATTATACTTACAAGAGATATATCAGTGTAAGTAGTTTAGTTTATATAAATAATAAAAAAAGGAATTGTTGAATGTTGTAAAACACTAATCATGAATTTTATTTTATAAAATGGTGTCTTGTGTCTGGTGGAAGTAAAATAGCCAAATTAATTTTTCGAAGAACATTGAATAGTGGAATTTGTGTGAGCTGTTTGGACTTTGAAAGAAATACAGCATCGATTCCTGTTTTGGTAGAAGCAGAATGCCAACAGGGAGGTTTTCCAGGAGGAGAATCTGGAACAAACAGAAATCGTGAAGTAAATAAGGTAGTACAAGTTAGTTTATTAATGTATTAAGAGGTCAAGCGTACTTACTAATTTGTAAAAAAAAAACTAAAATTTTGTGATGCATAGACGCTGTTAAGAGTGTATTTCGCCGTTTTCTGAAAGTCAAATGTTTATGAAATTATATAACTGTATTTTAATATTATAATAATATCTCACCAGAGTGCGTGTGATTTGTATGAAAGAGTCATCCTTTTAGATAGTTGATTTTCTTAAAAAAAAAAACACTTGTAAAAGTGTAGTGTATTTATTTTCATTAAATTAAATATTGTTTTTCCTTTTGAAGAACGTTTTTTTAAATTACTTGAGTTAATCATTTCATCTGGTGATTTGTGCACCATCTACTTACCACAGGAAGAAGCTCTGAATGAAATCGATTGAACTATGCAGATATTTTTTAAGTAGGACAGGACCGTATTTAATTTGAAATCATTAAAAAAGTAACATATTCTGATTAACAAATTTATTTTTAAAAATATAAAGCATTTATTAACTTTGGCGCAAACATATATAAAATTATAAAATCATTTTATTTAAAATACTTGAACTCTACCCTGAGATGAGAAGTTTTCATGTTGGTTAAATAAACTGTTTATCATACATATTGAATCCATAACATACCGGGCAAATTAAACTATTTTCTCACCCAATTCTATTCATAATAATATGTCGGCCCAACGTAGGGCAAATTAAATTCCCATATAAAATAAACAATAATAATATATATATATATATATATATATATATATATATATATATATATATATATATATATATATATATATATATATATAATATATATATATATATATATACTCTACTCTACTCATATATATAAACAAGGATAAAATATACCGAACAAATTCGAAAATTTATGTCAACTGGCCATTGACATTTGACAATCGTTCTGTAAATCTTTGGAGGTCACCCACCCACCGTTTATAGAAGAGAGAAGGTTGCCTGATAACTACTCGGCGGGGCAGACGGAAGAGGGGATCGTTACGTCACTGTGGGTGCCAGCTTTGACAAGGCTGTATGAATTTATAGAAGTAGGAGTGCATATTATTGTTTATATCGGGTTCATGTTCCTTTATTATTATTTATTGTTGTTCTTTTTGTATTTTGTGTATTATAGAGTACAGACAAAAAAGTAGACTCATCTGTATTGTTGTGAATGCAACTGGAACTATCGTCACAGAATATTATCGTTGTATATTCTTTGCTACTGTTGTGTTGGAGTTATTTTATAATTAGTAGAGATCCCAAAAAAGCTCTTTAAGTCATTTAGTCGACAAAGAATATTTGTCAGAATAAAATTTTTACATTTAAAATAAGCTGAAGAAAAACAAAAAAGAGAAAATCTCCCTTATCAAAAGAAAAAGGGAATAAATTAATAAAAAAAATGAAAAAAATTGTCAAATGAATTTAGTGATTGTCATATATCACTTATTTTTTACCTTTTAATGTTAATAAAAATTTTTGTATATAAGGTAAAATTAGTTTCTTTCAATACCAAATATAAGTAACTTTTAAAGTATCCAGCTTAAGTTATGAAAGAAACAGAAAAAAGGCTTGCCTATGTTGTGTACTATTTTTGTTACGTATGTTAGAATAATATTGGTTTCTTACATTAAAAGTAGTAAGTAGATAGATAAGATTGTATATTATTTGTTTTATCTAGTATTCGTTGCAGCGATGATGTCACTCATGCACCATCAGTCTGGATACTGTTTAAGTGTCATAAATGAACTACTTCTTTAGGACCTAAATCATAATAATTTCATAAAAATTTCTGTTAAGATAAACAAATTAAACATTAACATGTTGAAGTTTTCGCCTAGACGTAAGATATTTAGATATTTTGTGGGACATTCTCTCAACAGTTTTGTTATAAGCAAGTCGCTATTTTCGGTAAATAAAGTGTTGTGGTACAAATTATTAGTTTTATTTCTTACATCAGATAACACATATACGTATTTTTATAGTTTTTAATAATAAAGAACTGTATTTGTAATAATATGTTACAATACAAATAAAATTTAATACGTTTTATTCTCTGAAAACAAAAAAAAAACGTATAAAGCAACACAAATAGAGATAAAGATTGGGTTATTAATATGTACATAGTATATTTGAGTTTTTTTCATTTGAATATATGTACTTAAATTAACAAATGCTGCAAAAAATATGTGTTTGTTTGAGAATATATTGTTTTTTAAAATCAAAACCTATCAGAAGTAGTTTTATATTATTTCAGTGTTCTAGTTACAAGTGGTATTTTAACGAGCGAATACTCGTCCCAATAATAACATTCAAATGTGGCACCCAAGCTGACGTCACTCCCGCGTTTTTTCTGCTTGATTCTCATTGGCTCAGAGTTACCAGACAACCTTCTCTCTATAAACGTTGTCACCCACCAACCAAGAAAAACAGACTGAAACCACCATAGAGAAATAAACATATTAAGAGAGTGTTCGTTCCCATATAAACAGCTGGCATCGCGTCGAACTCAGCGCATCCCTTGCGGGGAACAGAACTAATTCTTACAGGCGGGATATTTAAATTTCGTAGTTTGTATTATGGGTAGGTAAATTTTACAGTTTGTTTTGAAATTGTTTAGTATATAACTATTTCATTCCAAAAAATTATATTTAATTTTTGTAATGAAATAATAATAATAAACAATTTTGAGACAAATAATTTAGGCAATAAATAATAAAACAGCACACATTTAAAATTTTTATTAACCTGCACATAATATAAAAGCAAATTAATAAAATATTTGTTTACTATACATAGGTCTGTTATTTATACATGTTATTACATTGATAACTTTAAAATTCTTATTCTAATAGTTAACTATAATATTAAAGTACAACAACATCTGATTAAATTATCAGTTACAATAATCAAAAAATTTAAATGTTCAATAATATCTCCTATTATTAAAACAATTATTCTAATATCACTTAACAGTGTTTCCACAAAATTTTATTTTCAAAGTTATTTTTCCTACCACACACACTATAAATAGGCATTTATACGACTGTACATTTTTCAAAAAAATTCTATTGCAGCCTCCGCCATCCCCATAGCTGCCCAGCTCTCACCTTTATTTAACTTCACATTTACTTTCTTTAAATTAATTAAAAAGACAAAACATGTAAATCAGAGAAAACCTACAGTTGTATAAATACACAACATAAACATATACTTAGCGAAAACTAAAAGTAAAAATGTCACACTAGCTTGAATATTAAATAATGTTTTAAATTGGTAACACAAAACATGAAAAAACTATTATTATCTATATCATTAATTTACCATACAGTTACATATTATTATTAATCACAAAATTACATATTTCTACTCAAATTACAGCATTATACTTAAGAAAGTTTATCCAATCTTACATCAATTATTTTAATAAAAAGCATTTAAAAAGTAGATTCCCCTTTACATGAAGACAGGAACAGGTCTGAAACAAAAAAAAATTAAATGCAGTACATTGTTACCAAAAAATAATAATTATTTTTGTTTGTTATTCCTCTTACCATCATTATATTTTTTAATTAATAAGGGGACACAAACTTTTATGAGTTGAGAAAATACGTATGATTTATGTTCTCGACAAATGAACCAATCATAATTTATATGATTTTTTACAAAGAGTTCGTTTGTCATTAGCCACATCCATAGTCAATTGTTCTTTTAAAGTCATTTCATCAAATAAGAAGACACAATTTTTATCTATCTGCTTCATTTTGACAACCCTTTCTTTAAGCCTATCAAAAATTGCTTTATTAATTCCAGTTTCAAATGGCACTGATCTTAGAAGTGACTGTAAAGTAGATTTACTGGGCAAAGCTATAAAACGTTTTAAAAAATTATATGCTCGTGGCCCCTTCTTATAAATGGCTAATGAAAGGGCCTTATCCGTTATTGACCATGAAGGTTTATGTTTCTTTATAGAGTTAGCAGTACTACTTTTTAAAAACTCCAGGACTGCTGGATCTAATTTTGAATTAAAATTTTGAAATAACTTTGAATCTGACAATTTAACTTAATTTTGTTATTACTATTGATAAGTGCCTTTTTTAATTTACAAATTCTATTTCTCTGATCTTTATTAATGTAATACATTTTCTTTTTCTTGGGAGATAAATTACTGACCCTAGTTTCGTTTATTTTACTTAAAATACTAGATTTCAAACATTGTTTTTTAGGCAAAGGTTCAAATTCAGTTTCTTTAAGACTATCATTATTGTTACAAAAAATAAGCTTTCTTTTTACGGGCAATACTGTATTTTCAAAAGCTTGAGTTTTATTATTATTATCCTCAATTACTTTTGGTGGTGTATGATGGAAGGGTTGCAAAGGTAAAGCAAATTTATTAAGTGTTTTACATAATTAATTTGTAAATGCCTCATCATCAAAATGATCTTCACACAACCTTTGATCTTTGGATGTGTAAGGAATTTCTAATATTTTGTACCACTGTTCCCTTTGACTAATGTCAGATGGAAATTTGAAAAATGTTTTGTTCTTAAACTCCAAATTGCGAAGCGGCCAAAAATATGTATTATTACAATTTTTTGCTATACAACTACGACGAATTTTACCTGGTGGTGACATTTTAAAGGTTCACTTAATTTTATTTACTTTATTGAAACTAAATCCTAAATAAATTAAAAAATACTCACTCTTGTATTGTCTTCTTTTTCGGAATTGTTATTTTTGACACTGTCACTTTGCATTTGACAAACAGAAACCAGATTCACACCAAACAATATAAGATTGGTTTCGTATATTTTCATTTTTAATGACGTAAAAGTTAATATACTTGGATATTTTATAATATTTATCCACATTAAAGGCGATGTTTTGAAATGTATTGAAATTTATGATATTTTGTTCTATTTTGCTTATGTAAAACAGTCTTGTAGTTCGTAACAGTAGAGACTCCATGCGCGGGGAACTCGCGCAGAAACGTTATGCCACATACTGCCTATGCATCAAACTGTCACTTATATTATTATTTGTCTATGGAAACCACTGACCTATCAGGTCAGTGACTGAAACACGCTTATCAATTATGGTAAGTTCCAGGTATATACGGAATATAGGGACTGAGAAAGATGACGTTTATTCCATCTGCCGTGAAAAAACACAAACAATGTGATGTAAACAGTAGGTGCGTTCTTTTTGACTGAGATCTCAGAGCACTTCAGTTAAGGTGATCTGAGATAAAGTGATGTGAGTAAGCACCAAAAAGAACGACATCTCAATTGAAGCGCGCGATCTGTCGATAGATTTAAACTATACGACAGATTCGTATCAGCATCTAATAATGTTAATTAATGTATCCATAATTTGTAACAAAAGAAAAATAGATTATGTGTGTTTATTGTTTATATGTCAATGGGTAAAAACTTAGATAACCTTGGATAAAACTACAAATAAACCAAGCAAATCAAATATTTCTTCACCCCCTCCACTTCATTTCCGACTCAATTCGTACTGATACCCCCTTACAACACATTCAGCATCGGTGAAGGGGGAGGAAAAATCTCAGCTCACTTAAAGTGAGTAAAACAAAAAGAACGCCCACATTACTGATGTGAGCTGAGATTAACTGAGATCTCAGTCAAAAAGAATTATTTAGTGGTTTTGTATAATCAGCGTTTTTAAATGTTCATTTTTTAAAAACTGATACTAAATGTTTGTGATGTCGTCATCAAAAGTATCTTTCTGTATTCATGGCTGTTCAAATATGCTGTATAAAAATACTACGCAGTTGAAACTGCATAGTTTCCCCGAAAGTCCATTGAACACTGTGTGGATAACCTTAAAACGTCAAAAATGAATTAATGTAGTAAAAACCCATTTGTAATTAAAATGTTCTAATTAAAACATTTTATATTAACTATTATTTTGTGTATAATCAGTATGATACTACAATTGGCAGCTATTAGAAGAGTTCTAATTTTTTTTACATAAATAAAAGATTATTATCGAGAGAATAAAATGTTGTTTTCTGTACAATTTCATTGATTATATAAAATAAAAAACTAGTTATGTGTTTGCTGACTGATATTATATAATAAGTTCAAATAACTAATACTATTAAGGGGAAGAAAATAAACATTTGTACAATACGAATCACTTCAAGTTTTTTAATTACGTTTCAGAAAACATCGGGAGGATTGGGAACCAAATAAAAATACTAGAATTTGCAGTGCTCATTTTGTCAATAATCAAAAATCAGATAATCCCCTACACCCATCTTACATACCAGCAATTTTTCCTGGCAAAGAAAATAAAAAGATCTATTCATTTTTGCATTTTGTAGGTTGTTTATTATACTGTTTACATCACAATATTTTTCTTATTTAACACCAGGGCGCTCTACTTTCGACAGAAGTGCTGCCTCTATAATTCGGTCTCGACATATACATTTTATTTATTACGTATATGGGTCTCGATCCCTATATAGTCTGTGTTATGGAGGAAGTGACAGGAATACAGGAACTAACCTATCACAGAAATGCTGTATTTGAAGTTCTGTGAAGCCACAGTTAAGTATAGTATTATTAACAATATTAGTTATATGATCTGTGATTATTAACAAATAAAAATGGTGAATGTTATGAAAGGAGTATTGGTGAAATGGTAATTTGTGATGTTTGCTACTAGAAATAATTAAGGATGTATTTACTGAATATTGTTTAATATTTTATATACTTTTAGTGACCAGGCTATGAAACAGTTTCTCCTACATCTAGACGAAACATTAAAATTAGGAAAAAAATTCATTATTCAAGATTTGGATGAAAATCATTTATTTATTTCAGCTGATATTTTAGATACTCTACAAGTGAAAATTGATGATTTGATGGACCAGATTAGTTTTCCACTGACAGACAAAAGCGCTTGAATAACTACTCAAAACAATGACTATCTCCAAGTCTACACTTCGCGGTTCAAATCGCATTAGGTAAGAATCAACTTCAGTATTTTAAAAAAATAAGTTGACAATTTTCTTTATTTCAGGGAAAATGATAAGCGGCGTATCGTCGACGAAACTTCCCGTAAACGTCGGCAGAGAAAAATCATGGAACTTCTGGAGTCTGACAACTACCACGACGATCCTCATGCCGACTTGGTTATGAGTAAAAAAGTTCCTAAATTCGAAGATATCTTGGAGCATAGAAGTACACGTACAAAGAAAAAAGAAAGAACTACTGATTATTACCAGTTTAAGTATCGTAAAAACTTTCAACAATTAGTTGATGAAGACAGAGTGGATGCAGATTTGAATGGAAGAGTATCTTATATGGATATACAGTGTGAAGATACTCCCATACCACCAAGACACTTCTGTGCTGTTTGTGGGTTTTTGGGACAATATTCATGTTTATCTTGCGGTACGCGGTATTGTTGTATTAGGTGCATGGACACTCATATTGATACAAGATGTTTAAAATGGACAGCTTGAATGTATATTGAAATACAATTTTTCTTTACTATGATTTGAACTGTTAATGGTACTTCCATGACTCATCAATCTCTTCTTGCTTTCTTTTTTGCTTTATACTATAGCAATTATAAATAATAAATTCAAAAAAAGTATTTTTATTTTTTCCCATTTACTTATTGTAATATTTAGTAAATTGTAAAAATAGAAGTTACTAAATTGTAATAAAATGACAACTAAAGTAAGGAATTTCAAGACTGGTCCTAAGAGAACAAGAAAGGCTCCAAGTATGGGAAGGGAAAGTTTTAATGAAAATATAGGTGGTATAAGGAGAAGGACCAACAATTACAGGGGTGATAGGACCTCATAAATTAAGATAGATGGGTAATATACTAAGAATGGCAAATTACTGAGTAACATAAATTGTGCTTAATAGTTCGTTAAAATAAAAGCAAAGAAGAGGATGACTAAAGACATTATGGAAAACTGAGGTGGAGAAGGATATAGAAAATTGAAGAATACAAGACAATGGATAAGAAGAGGGTGGTTCAACATGCACTGAAAATATAAATCAGAATACAACAAATCAATACTACACAAAAATATGGAACTAATGATGACTTGGGTACGATGATTGAACTAAGTAGAGAGATGGCACAAGAGTTTCGTTTGACTCTAAAAGCCCATTCACTGGTTTAAAAGACATCAAGTCAATGACCTACACATACTGTTGTAATACAGAGGATGTCTAATCTCCGAAAATAGTGTATTTCTGAACAAACATTGGAAAATAGAAAAATTCAGATGTCGAGGACAAGAAAAAAAGCCATAACATTGAAAAGAATGAATATAAATACTGCATTCGGGAATAATTAATGGATTTATCATTTTGTACATACTAATAATGTTTTCTTCTAACAGCTTAGCTCATTTGTAAAATATCTTTTATCACAGATATGTGTTTAATTTTAAATGATCAATTCAATAATGAAAACGACATCTACTTCAACGGCTTGGAGAAAGTCAGTAAATATATTAAAACAAAAGTGAGGGTTGTGACAATAAGCATACAGCTTACTAAAAGTTGGATAAATGATAAGCATTCTTTTAAATTAGCTAATTTATTAATGTACAATATTACTACATGAAAAACATTGTTTAAAAATCCTTGAATTAATTTTTAACAGAAAATAAGTGATTTACTCACATTATTAAAATATACAAAGGAATTAAATTAAATGTATCCTGATACAAAACTTAATTTGAAATTATTTCTTCTCTACACTCAAAAGTAATATTTACATTTCATAAAAAATAGATAAGGTATGGTACTATTTCACTCCAATCTCTTTTGAGCTAACCGATTCATCAACTTTTTTAAAATAGCTTTCAGAAACTTTATCTGCTTCATCTAATACTTGTTCCACGCCAAGTACTTCTGGTATATAGAACTGCATCATATTTTGTACTCCATTCTTTAAAGTAACAACAGAGCTTGGACAACTTGAACATGCTCCTTGCATTTTCAATTTTACTATACCATCTTCGTAACTAACAAAAATAATATCACCTTAAACAAAAATTGCAAATATTCTCATTTAAATAATGCTATTAGAATTTAGTTACCTCCATCCTCTTGTACAGTTGGTCTAATTCTAGTGTCCAAAAGTTCCTTTATCATTTGCACTGTTTCATCATCATCATCTTTAGCTTCTGTAAAATTAAACGAGAAGTGTATAATGATTTACATAGAATTATTGACTTACGTGTATCCTGATTTGGTTCAGCTTCATTTAATATTGGCAAGCCGCTAGCAAAGAAATCCATAATTGTAGCAAAAATTTCAGGTTTTAGTAGTTTCCATTTTACCTCATCTTCCTCCAATTTAGTTACAGTTATGAAATCAGGACCAAGGAATACACTCTTTACTCCTTCAATTCGAAATAGTACTTTTCCTAATGGCGAACAATAAGCAGCTTGCCCGTTGGGAAAATCGATTGTTTGTCCATTTTCCAAAACTTGAACCCCTGGTAAAAATTTAAGGCTATTAGGATTTGGAGTTTCTTGCGTTTGAATAAACATTTTCAAATATTGAGATGTGAATAAAGTTTTATTGGACCATTTTTGCGAAATACTGGAAAAAAAATATTTTTAAAATTCAATGTGATAACATTTCCTTGCTACTACAACACTATTGACAGTGAGTTTTTACCTCTGAGGAAAACCGATCACTTTTGATGTGTTGTTTGCAATTCTTAGAAAAATCAATGAATTACGCCACATTTTTCATAAAATTTATTTTTATCAAAACTTCATATTTTTAACCATTCTCATGAATGTCATTATTTTCGAAGAATTTTAACCAAAGATTATGTTTTGACTTTTGACAAAGAAGCTAGGCAGAATAGAGAAATAAACATTTGTCTATGCTAGGCGGTTTCTCAAGAGATCCCTGACACGGAACAAAAAACAACAAATTTCGGTCGATCGATTCGAGCCTCGACTCCAATCATAGATTAAAAATTAAAATAGATGGGCCACTCTCCTCATATACGTAATAAATAAAATATACTGCTAACTGCCTATATCTCCAATAAGCGAAATGCGTTCTATTAAGAGTGAGAGGTCCGACTACACTCTGTGTGGCCATGTTAGTTATGCGCAAGTGCTGTATTTGCCGCCTGTAATATTTTTAAACGAAGATATTAGAGTCAACAAAAATTTCGTGCCCGATTTTTGATTTGACCAAATAAAGTGCAATTATGTAATTTCATTTTTTTTCACTTCTAACATAAATCTCAAATAACGTCCATTATAGTTGTCTAGGTTACTTCAAAAGGAATAGAAATGAAGTAGATAAACATGAAATATATAGTGAGCACATAACCAATTAGAGTTATTATTTTTATAAATCATTTCTTCGATATTTACACACTAATATAGCCATACATATTGACAAATTAAATGACGATGGAATTATTTTTGTTCTCAAACGGAATTTATTTTTATAAACCGTTGTGGAGACATTGTTTTTAATAAAAATCTAAATAAAAGAAACACGTAAAAATCACAACACAATGATAAAACAACTAACAAAATCACTAAACATCCAAAACACAGCCTAATTTTATTACTATGCTGTGTCCAAACAAACAACCATAGAGAAAATAAAATATATTATTTGTCTATGCTAACTACCTTCACCACTCCCCTGAAGGTCTAAAAGCGTCAAAGCGGGAATGATACAGCCAATGATATTAAATAATGCAACGTCTTGTGACTCGCATGCGCGGCACAGACGGTGCAGACATATATATGTCGGCACTCTGATGATCGCCACGCTTCCCTGACTTCTAGGCGCAGTATATTTTATTACGTATATGACTCTCCTAAATAAATTCAATGTTATTTTAGTTATTCAGCCCGTAAATCGAGCGCTGCAGCGAGAAGTAGCTGGCTTTCTAAAATTATTGAAATTATTATTTTTGCTTTTTTTATTATCAACTGATAGAAATAGTGCCTTTTTTTAATAATAGTTATATGATCTGTGACTAACGCTAACGCTATTAATGCGGAATTTTATGAAAAATGGAATTAATATTTTAAAAATAGGACTGCTTAAACACATTATTTTTATTTATTATAAAATAAATACCTACCAACAAATCAAGTCTATATAGCTGTTTCTTCTTGTTGGTATTGGTATATATGAGTTTACAACTGCATTTGCTCGTAAGTTTGTTCTACTATGATGTGCAACAAACATCATTTCTTCGGAAAATTGGACAGCACTCATTAAAAAAAATCTCCTTGTTATGAGTATATCTCTTTGAATTATTTGTACCCATTGCCTAAAAAGCTAAGAAAAAAATTAATAGAAACTATACTCCACATCATCTTAACTTAGAGTCGTTGAATTACATAATGTTCTAATCTGGATCATTTACCCAATACAGGCTTTGTTTATAATGTGTTCATAGATAAAGTAATAAGAGAGTGTTCGATACCGTATAAACAGCTGGCATCGCGTCGATCTGAGCGCACCCCTTTGCGGGTGGCAGAACTAATTCTTAGAGGCCGGGATATTTAAATTTGGTAGTTTGGATTATTGGTAGGTAAATTTGATAGTTTGTCGTAAAATTGTTTATTATACAATTATTTCATTTCAAAAAAATATATTTCATTTTTTGTAATGAAATAATTATAATAAACAAGTTTGAGACAAATAATTTAGATAAATAAGAAAACAGCAAACATTTAAATTTTTTATTAACCTGCACATAATATAAAAAAATTATTAATCACAATTACATATTTCTATTAAAATTACATTACATTATATTTAAGAAAAATAATCCAATATCACATCAAATTGCACATTGTTATTTTAAAATTATTGACAACAAAACCAACAAACATTTTAATAAAAGGAAGTTAAAAACTAGATTCTCCATATCCATGAAGACAAGAACAGGTCTGAAACAAAAAGTAAATTAAAAGTAGTACGTTTTAAGTAACAAAAAATATTTTTGTTAGTTAGTCCTCTTACCATCATTATATTTTTCAATTAATAAGGGAACTCAAACTTTTATGAGTTGAGAAAATACGTATGGTTTATGTTCCAGATAGATGAATATATTATTTGTCTATGAATGTGTTATCAAACACATAAAAAAGAGACAGAGTGGACGTGTGCTGCAGATGACCTACTATATTTATCATTTGATAATACAGTAATCAAATTGGTACCCAAATTATTATTGATCTTTCTTTATTCGACATATCCCACCTATAAGTGGGACAATAATATTAGTTTTTGAAAAAAAAAACATTAAATCAAACACAAATCAATTTACAAACTAACGTGTCGAGGTCGTTAGGAAGGAGATGCATTTTAATATCATTACTTGTATTCTTACAAGTGGGAACATTACAGTATTGACACATGATGTTAATATTTAATAAAAACAATCACTAAAAACACTAAAAATTCTGTTTATACAAATTAATATAATAATAACAACCATAGACCGAAACGAAGTAAAATAGAGGTTATTTAAATGGCGGGCATCTTAAATCTGGCTGATCCTCGAATTTGTAGCGCTACCGGGAACAGTTGAAATAACTAAATAAGCAAAACGAAATTTACCGTACAGACCCGAATGTTGGACGCACCTTTTTTTGGAAAATCCATATTTTGAAAATTGGCCTGTGTTTTGAATTCGCACCGCGGCTTGTATTCGAGTACATTTCTGTTTTTCTTTGTAATAGGTACATATTGGAAATTTGGCAACTATACTCGAATTCTACCTTTACACGGAACACGATTTCCTCGATCTTTATCATATCATATGGCAATACGCGGTATTTGTATTAGTGGTGACCTAAGAGTAATAATAAACATAGAGAGGGCTATTCATTCATAAACACGTTTACTTTTGCGGCCAGCAATTCTAAACTCCAGATGTGAAATAACGAATGAATTACAAAAAGTGGGGATGGTATTGTAGATAGATGGCCTTGGTAATTTCGGCTATTTTTCTGACAAACTTGGCACCGACGAACCATGATAATCCAAAAACATTAAATTAATTAACTTAAAAGTTTATTTTGTCCCTAAAAGTCTTGAAAAACACATCAAAACGAAAGAACTAAATGTTTACTATCCAGTTGCGATGGCGCTCGTATAAACAAACCACGCTTGACATTATTTATTACATACTTCGGCGCATTCGAAATGATCGTTGATCACTCTCTCACGATATTTGCATCTCTTTTTATATGGTAATTAAACAAGGACAAAACTACTAAATCGATTACTATTGACACATTAAACGGGTACTGCAATTTTGAGCACTGTTGGCACTTTTAGTTATAACAAAGGTATGTAAGGATAAAACAAATACTTGTTTAAAATTTATATAAGAATATGCCTTTATTATATATAGTTTGATTATATTTTTCGTATAATTTTCAACCAATCAGGACGATCAATTTAGTTAAGTTACCTTAGAGGTATTCAAGCGAATGACCGCAAAATACCAATAGAAGTTGGTAAATACCATCCTCGTTCAAGCGCCTTCGGTTATAGTTGGTCATCTAGTTGTGACGTCATTGTATAGCCCTTAGACGTCACCACTTGACGTTTCACTGACCGCGGTATTTACACAGGTCGAAAGCTGTTTTATAACCCCCACCTTCTGAGTGACATTTGTTTGTTTTGGTTTTTGGTTATGTTGATCAGTAACTTCATTCAACAATGGATCGAACATGATTAAAATTTTCTTTTAATTATGAAGGCAAGGCCGTAGAAATTATTGTCGACGACATGGAAACAGCTTCTCTGTTATTAAACGGTGGGTACAAATATGTTCTTTAATACCTAATTTTTAAGAAAGAAAAATGTATTGTACCTATATGTGTTTAGGAATTAGAAATTAACAACAAACGAATGACCATAGAGAAAGTAAAATTTGTTTCATTTATCTATGAGAATGACCGCTTCTATTCACGCGCGTCCCAATGGTATTAAACAACATATGTCAAAGGGCTATGACCAAGGACAACCAGGGATATGACCGTGGTATTTACCAATGTCTCGCTTGAATACCTCTCTTGTATATATTGTATATCTATTACAATAATAACGGTAGAGTAGCTTTAGCCACAACCGACAGACTGGCTGTCGTCTGTCAGAAAAAAATATTCTGAGCGCGTATTCTGTATCGTCATAGAGAGGAAATTTCTTTCTATAAATTCTCTATACCACTTTACCTTATTCCAAAGAATATATATTCTTTGCTTATTCTGTAAGCAACATCGGCAGTGGTCGTGCTTCACGAATGCTTCGTTCGGTAGAAAGGTATAGAAAGACCATTTTAGGTCTTTCTATGATACCTGTCTCTTTTTAACACACAATCATTTAGATTTATCTTTGTTGGCATTATGGAGGGTAGAACTAGATCTACACTCCATAGTTGGCATGTTTACATTTTTCAAAGGAAAGGTGCATATCTTTATGTTATGATTATGGTGTTTTGTGGTTTATATATACAAGTTTATATATGCTGGAAAAATAATTTTTGGATAATTACGTATTATTAATATTATTGAAATTTAATATGTAAACAACTGAAAAGGGTACCTAAATAATACGTATTTATGGCCATTTACGGTGTTACCTGTAAATGTGAAATATTTCTGTGTTGAACATTGTGTAAAATTAAATACTAAACTTCTTAATTTTTGTCATTAATCAAATTCTTAAGAAGTTCAATATATTTAACATTAGCGATTTTAAGGATTAATAAATTCTTCTCTCCAAACGTAATTGGTTTTATCGTACCTACTTCATCTTCTACTTGTAGCAAATGAATTGTTTCCAAACTTTATAATGTACTCGCAATAAAGATTAAAAAACGAAAACTAACAACAGATAATATGCTATGCTATAGTTTATAATATTTACACCACACACTATAATAACAGTTATAATAATAATTGACTCCCACAATGAAATAATAAAAAATTCTCGTAATTATTATTATCCTCCTGAGAAATAAACAAACAAATGTTGCTGACTTAATCAAGAGATATCCCAAATTCCCCTAAAAACAGGTCAATGTTTTTACATCCAATAATTATCAGTTCTCTATAGCCGAGCATTACCGAATAGATATAGAAAGGATCGTACAGAATAGGTTCACGAAATAGAAAGAAATTTCCTCTCTATACTCATAGAAAGAAATTTCTTTCTACGAGACGATGCAGAATACGCGCCCTGTACATGGTTGTTCCTGTCATTAGTGTCATTAAAACTGTAGTGATTCCATCACAATAAGGTGCTATCGATACATACTATTTTAATTGACAATGAGCTAAATTGTTTGCTTCTTTTTCCAGGGCTGCTTTCCTGCTAACCATTTTTAGCACGCAAACGAGCTCCCGTGCGCGCAAATGCTCGACGTACGTGTTCCAGCTGTCATTGCGTTTGAAACACTGACTACCTTCCCCTTACCCCTGAAGTATCAACCGGATTTTTGGTGCTCAAAGCACGAAAGCATTGACGTTTTATAGGTTATGTAGTTTTGTTTGGTACTTTATTATTAGTATTATTTTTAAATCCAATGAGTATGGCCAAACAAAATATCGATTTGTCAATTTTAAATCTTGAGGATGAACATGGAAATACTTACAAGTGTATGGTGCCACCTGAGGAGTATAATAGAATCATTGGAGGAGGTAAATATATTTTGCACATGTTTGGATATTAATGTAATAACTAATATAATTTAATGAATAACACAAACTACTTGAAACCGTCAATTTTAATATTATTATGTGATAGAGCCATGGTAAAGCAATGCTAAATATTCTTATTTCGTATTTGTAATATTTTGAATGTGTGATGACTGTGATTCGACATGAATCTAGTGTGGATTGCTCATAGTAATACCATTGCAATTTCAGATTGTGAACTTGCAAATACGTATCTCCAAAAGGAGATTGAAAGAAAAAAATAGGTTGCTAGCATTTCAACTCTTAAAACAAGAACAGTCTAAATTTATTATTGTGGAAAAAAAGAATATATGTACTGAAGACAATGAGATAACTTTGAGTGCATCCAAATGTAATGACAACGTTGAGTCAACATTTGATAGTCTAACTCAATGTACTGAAGATAATGTAGGTGAAACCTATTTGGATAATATAGAATGTAAGTATAATTCAGTACAATTAAAAAAAAACTTAAAAATAATCCATAAATTGTTTCAAAATTTTAAATGGAATTAATGCAAAAGATATTATTTTTTTAAACAGATACCTTCTCATCTCACACTGTAAAATAATTTTACATATTGTTGCAGATTCAGGATCCTTAACATTATCGAACACTAATGAACTTTGGCCATATAATGCTGTAATAGCACTGATAGCTTCAATGGCGATCCACTACGCTGACCTAAGTCACCCAAAAAAAAAGAAATTTGTATTTTCAAATATAAGTAATGAACTTTTGAGCAAAAATTGATATATTCGGAAAAGTCCTGCTATAATAAGTGGAGAAGTCTTTTACTTAGCTATAAAGCGACAAAAGATAAAAAAATGGCTACTGGACAAGGTGCAACACGGTTTATGTTTTATGATCAAATGGAGGAAATTTTGAGTAATAAACCTTCTCATTTATTTGGTCATACAATTGAATCAACAGAAGATGCACTCACAGATGCAGGTTCAGAGGGAAACCATACACCTGTTCCCAATTTAATTGAAGATGGAGTCAGTGTGGAAGAAACTTCAAGTGGTGCAGAAAATGAAGTGAAAAAAAGGATAAGAAAATCCACTGCTGACATAAAAGAAGTAGCAAAACAAAAGAGGCATGAAGAAAGAATGGAGCGGGAAGATAGGAAGCTGGTGGCTATTGAGGAAAGAAAACTGGAACTTATCCAGAGATTCATAGAGAAGATGTGAATTTTTGTTATTTTTAAAACATACTTATTTAGTTTGCTACTTTTGTGAATTTATAATGCTCTTAATTTTGATTAACTAGTTATGTTTTTGTTCCCTGAACCCATTCATTCGGAATAAAGTGTTAAAAAATATTTGTCAAGGTTTATTTACATACATACATAATACAACTATACATATGAAAAAACAAGTTTAACAGAACTACTAATTAATAAAACATTGCAGTGGTTAAAAAAAAAAATAGAAAATATGATTTATTTTACTTGAATTTTCAATCATATTTTCCAAACATTTCCTCAAAAACCTTGCTTCTTCGAGCATTGCTTTTTCCATCAATGCACATTGATGGCTCACTATTGCACGCACTTTCATCACCAAATACAGTGATCAGCGTTGGGTTTTAAGTAACGGTACTTCGTACTAAAATTTAGTACGGAATTGTAACAGATCGTACTAGATTTGACAGGTGATTAAAAAAATATTAAGCTGCGTTTTTTTGTTTCCTTCCGTAGCAGCAGAATGACAAGTGACAGCTCCAGAATCAATCACAGTTGAGATGAGTTCCCAATGCCGCTTTTTTTGCTTTTCGCGTCACGCCTTCTAATTGACGAATGTCAATCTTGTCTGCAATTCGCCAATCAGAATGCATGACGCGAAAAGCAAAAAAGCGGCATTGTGAACTCAACTTTACCAGATTGGGAATTGGGAATAAAATTTCAATAAAACGATAAGAAAAAAACTTTATTTGGTTAGTTTATAGTTTAAATATAATAAATACTTCAAAATAAAACATAGGATGATGAATAACTTAACTAAACTCTTGATATAAAAAAATAAACAAAACAAATAACTTCTCAATGATAAAAATGTGAAATGAAACAAAATGAATACTCTGACAAAAATAAAAGGTGAATTCTTATTTCTTATATTATATAAATTAAAATGTGATTATGTCATTAGCATCATCTTCATCTATTAATTGTAAGTTAATGTTTAAATTTATCAGATGCTGAGATGGCTCAAAATTATAACATGATGCAGGTATTAATGATTTGGTATGCAGCAGTGCTTCACATGTACTTATATGCAATTTATTTCTATTTTTTGTTTTGATTATATTGAGGCTTGAGAAAATTCTTTCTGCTGCTGCAGAAGAATGCGGTAGAGCAAAAAAACCTTGAACGAAAGGAGTCAAGTTGGGATACATTAAATTTCCTACTAAATCTCGCATTTCGAATACAATAGTCTAAAACTATTCGATCGGTTTATTAACATGTGACAATAAAACATCATTATTAGCGATACTCCTCCACTCGGAACTTAATTTTTCCACGTCCAGATTTTGAAATGTAGAATTAAATTTAAGATACATTGGCATAATAAGTGCTGGCGATACTGTTACTACTTTAGGATCCAGATTTTTTGCAAAATTTAACACAGGGTCATGAAATTTGAATCTATTTTTTATTTCCTTGCATAATTGGATATAAAAATCTAAGCAACATATCTTAAACTTTTTCAATTCATCGTCTGAAACAGACTGCTTCAATAGTATAAGTTCACATTTAGCACCAACATAAATCTCACTTAATTGTAAGTAGTTAGCAGGATGGAAGGATATCTGATCTAAATGTAACATATGTCTATCAACATAATCTCGATGCATAAAATTCTTTAATACAGTTTTGTACATACCTGTAACTTTACTGAGTAGAATATGCATGGTATATCCCTCAGTCTGAAATTCTACGTTCAATTTATTGACTATATCTAGAATACACGATAAGAACAAAAAGTATATTTTAAAAATGTTGTTATTTAAAGCAGCTAAAATATGTTCGGCCTTTTTTAATATTTTCTGCTAAAGCTTCATTGGTAAAAAATAATTGCAAAGCTGACCATTGCTCAAGAATCCTGCTAACAACTGACTGTAAGCTTAACCATCTTGTCTGTGAAGGTCTTAATATTTTATGTGTTTCAGTTTCCGTAAATAATTGGTATTCTGTGAATGACTCAATTCGTTTGCTGCTGTGTGAAAAATAAGAATAAATGTCTCTTGTCAATTCTTCAACTGCATTTGGAAGTTTGGTACAGGCAGCACTACTACATAAATTTAAAGAATGACATGTGCAACCTAATACATACAAATCAGGGTTGAATTCCAACAATTTTTGTTGTACCCCACTTTTGTTCCCCATCATGTTAGAGGCGTTGTCTGCTCCAAACCCAATTAAATTGTTTCCTGGAATTTTATTTTCCTCAAAACATTTGGAAATAGCTGCAAAAATTCCATTTGCTGTTGCATTTTCAATCTTTATTAATGCCAAAAATTTATCACAAACTTTTTCAGAAGACTCATCATAGAAACGTGCAACCAATGCCAAACTTTTTGAAGTTGAAACATCTGTGGTTTCATCTATAATTAATGAAAATTTCTTTTTTTGTAGTATTTTAGATAAGACAAATAAATGTTCCCGCTTCATTACTTCTTTGCAAATTTTTGTTCCTTTTTTCCTATCTAATTTCACTCTTCTTGCAATTTCAGAGTCAGGACAAATTGATGCTATTAATTTTGGCAGATGATCCAATACAGAGAAAGCCAAATTATGTTCAGCGATAAATGCTACCATTTTCAACTCTGCAGCTTTCACCTGAATAGCGATTTTCTCATCTTTTTTCTTATTATAAAACTCTGTCACCCGTGGAGTTGCTTTAGCAGATTTTTCTTTCTTCTTATGCAATGTAGTAGCTGCATGTCTATTAATATGACTGATTCCACCCATAATTGCCTTGGAACATAACACACAAAAAGGCTCATATTGTTGTCTTGGATTTTTTATCAACCATGTATTGAATTTTTGATCCTTAAGCCAGGATTCTGTAAACTTTTGTTTGTAACATTTCTTTTTCTCTCTAGTCGATTCTCTCTGGGATGGAACACTATCATCTCTGTCACTTGAAATCACAGGGACAGGTTTTTTTTCTAGTCTCTCTTCTTTATATGTTGAGGGTTGTGTTATTTCCATAGGTTCATTTTTATCTTCGACTGTCTCTTTTGGCTTTGAAGTTTTCATTAAAAATCTAAGAAAATATTTATTATTGAAATACAATTCTCAAAAACTTATTATTATTTTCCGGTATTTATTATTTCTCACTTGCAAGCTTACAACTTGCAACATAACACACACAACTGTCAACTGTCATAGACATCAATGACAAATGTCATCTGTCATCATACAAATCGGTGATCCAGGCCACAGAACACCTAGTTGAGGTGTTCTGTGGCAGGGATTTTCTCAGGGGCAAATCTTCGAATCGCAAATCAAGAACGTACTAGATTATTGAGATTTTATCTGTTGTCGTAATAGCGTACTAATCAAGGTGTAATAGTAATAGATTTAGTACAATTGTAATAGCAAACCCAACACTGACAGTGATCTTTGTGTCGGATGCATATATTGTGTAGTACAGTAATCCCTTGTCAACCGCGGGGGCTGCGTTCCGGATAGAGGACCGCGGTTGACGAGGGACGTCTTTGCAGTATATGTATGTACTCGAAAACAGAAAAGTGTAATCTCTATGTATGCAGGGTACGAATATCTAATAAATGACAAATAAAATACATAATTATTTATTATGTATATGTATAATATATTTATTTGGTTAAAAATATAGACTTATTTACGGAAATAATGTAAAATTGTTGCTTGTTTCATTTTTTTTCTGAGATCCTTTTCGATTTCCCTATATGGTTGTAGTAGTCCATTCAAACCATTTGAAAATTTTAGGCTCCTTTCTAGTGAAGGGTCTTCATCATAAACTACATCTTGCAACTGCTGTGCAATCCTTAAAATATTTTGTACACTAGTTAATGTTAGGGTTGTAGAAGTCATAGTGTTAGTCGTTGCTTCGTCGGTAATTTCATTATCTGTAGTGTCGCCTTCGTCCTTCGATGTATCCTCCAGAATTTCAAGCAGTTCTGTTTCTGAAAGTTCCTTGTCGTCAAATGCTAGAACTTCTTCAACGTCACTTGGTTGTAGCTCATCAAAACCCTCGCCATGAATCTGATGCAGAATTCTTACAATGTCATCAATTTCTGATGCTTGATTTGGAATTGCTGATGTGTCAGCAACAACCTCTGGCCATAGCTTTCTCCAGCAGGCATTTAATGTTGACGGACGTAACTCATCTACCGCTTCTTTGATAAATGTTATGCAATGGGCAATATTAAACGATTTCCAAGTCTCAGTGACAGTGAGAGAAGGATTTTGTTCCATGCTATTCAATACATAACTGAACGTTCGCTTGACATAGTACTTTTTAAATGCTGCTATTATTCCCTGGTCCAAAGGTTGTATTAGTGATGTAGTGTTAGGAGGTAGGAACTGAACTTCTATGTTTGGATCACAAAATTTTAAGGTTTCAGGATGGCCGGGAGCATTATCGATGAGGAGTAAAGCTTTGAATGGCAACGATTTTGATGCCAAATATTGCTTAACACTGGGTATGAAGCAGTTAAGAAACCAGTCTGTAAATAGTTTTGCAGTAACCCATCCTTTTTTATTTGCTCTCCAAAAGACTGGCAGATCATTCATGTTCTTATTTTTTAAGGCACGTGGTTTAATAGATTTGTATACGAGTAGTGGTTTTATCATATGGTTACCTGAAGCATTACAGCAAAACAGAAGAGTAAGCCTATCCTTTGCAGCCTTAAATCCTGGAGCAGATATTTCGGTTTGAGACACAAATGTTCGAGCAGGCATCCTCTTCCAAAATAAACCTGTCTCATCGGCGTTAAATACCTGATCGGGATGATATCCTTTGCTTTCAATGAGTTGTTTCAGTTCGGTTGGATAGCGGTTAGCTGCCTCGTGATCTGCAGAAGCTGACTCCCCAGTAATTTTTACGTTGTGCAATGAAAAGCATTTTTTAAAATTCTCAAACCAACCCTTACTAGCTTGAAAGCTTACAGTTTCTTCATTAGTATTTAGACTCTCGAAAAGACGCTTAGCCTTTTCTTGAATAATTCTACTGCTTAGAGGCACTCTTTTTTTTGTTTGATCTTCGATCCAAATTCCGAGAGCTCTTTCCATCTTTTCCATTATTTGAGGTCGCGAGAAACATGTTACTTTACTGCTGGTACTAGCACCACACGAAACACTAGCCCGAATTGCTTGCTCACTTTTTTTTATTGTTCTTACTGTGGGCTCATTCACTTTAAACTTTTTTGAGACACTCGCATACGTTTCCCCTGCCGCAAGGCAATCTAACAATTGAATTTTCGTCTCAAGAGTCATCACATTTCGCTTCCTTTTAACAAAGCGTCGCTCTGTGGACGCCATTTATTCTTAAAATTTGGGCACTCACTACTAAATATAACTACGTTAGTAATTAAACTCACAAAAATGGTAAAATTATTCTAAATCACTTGTTTCGACTGAATAACTATCAATTAGATGCGTAATATAACTGCCGACTGTGAATATTCGCCGCCAACCGCCAACTGTTTGCTGCAAAAAAGCAATAAAACAATTCCCAGAAAATTAAAATGCATAGATAAACTGTAGAGTTTTCGCATCGACGAAAATTTACCGCGCTGCTAATTCGAGTGAAACTTCTAATTTTGACTAGACGATTGCGCAAGGCAAAACCGCGGATAATCAATACCGCGGTTGACGAGAGATTACTGTATACAGCAACACATGCATGATGCATGTGTGAATATCAAGATTGCTTATATAAATGAGTCTTCTAAATCGACCTTTAGTAGCCCAAATGCGTGCTCGATAACTATGCGAGTTGACGACAATCTATAATTAAATATCCTTTCATTTGCTGTTAAATTCCCATAATCCTTGAAAGGTGTTACTATCCAGTCTAGTCCTGGATAAGCAGAATCTCCAAGTAAAAAATATTCTCCAAAATAATTACACATTTGAGCTCTCCTATAAAGACTAGATCTCCTTAACACACGAGCGTCATGTAGGGAGCCAGGTTCCCCACAGCAAACATCAGTAAATGCTTTTGAATGATCAGCTACAGCTTGAATTATTAAGCTTTGATACTGTTTTCTATTCATATATGTCTCGTAGGAAAAACACGACAGAATTTAAATAGAACACCCTGCACGCCATAAACACTAATATATTAATGGAATCTTGGCTATGGAGGGTAGAACTAAGGAGGACCGTCTTGTATAGGGGACAAGTTGAAAAAGTGTCCAGCACCGAATACTACTCGTAGAGTAGTATTCGGTGGTGTCCAGCTGTAAGCAGCAAATTACAGTTCGATAACAGACCACAATAACGCTAGCGTAGCAAGTGGAAACGACATGAAATTAGCAGTTTTAAACGGAGTGAAGTTCGCTGAGTTTTACGTAGTCAAGTGTTGATGTTGATTAGTAAATATAACCTATAAAACTGCTGAACTAACGTGGATAGTGATTCTATTTTTATAAACTTTAGTAGATACATTTTTTATTATTATTATTACGAATTTGTTGTTGTAAATTCAAAGAGGAAAAAAAATAGAAATAATGGGAAAGCTTTGTTCAGTGAAAAGTTGTCCAAGTGGGCGAAAATTAAAAAATAAAGCAACTGATGGATCTCAACCTGCAACTGATGCGTCTCAACCTCTGTCTTTTTTTCTTACGACATAAAAAACAATTTACAAAACAGGAAGCTGATATGAACGTTGCTATATCTAAGGCTCGAGTACATATTGAAAGAGCAAACCAGCGAATGAAGATTTTTGAAATATTGAGAGTTCCTTTGCCATGGACTTTGCTCAAAGATGTGGATGACATAATTACCATGGTGAACCTGCAAACCCCTATATTAGATGATGACAAATTCATTAAGAATTAATATTCATTGATGCACAAGTACCATGCATTTTTTCATCTTCGTTCAATTGATCAATTATTATTTTAGTTGTGAGTTGAGTTCATATTACAGTATTAATTTGTTTGATGACATTTTCTAATATACTTTTGTAGCTTGTATAGATCAGGCACAAGTAAAATTTAAAGATAAAAATCTCGAAAACATTTGTGTATTATTAGACACCAATATCACTGATTATCATGGTATACTTCCCTTATCAACTACACCATATAACGTATGTTAGCTCTAAAAACGTTATTAATTACACACATCTAAAGAATAAACTAAGAAATATATATTGGAATGTATTGTATAGAATAAATGAAAAACAAAATGCTTGGGGTTGTTTTCTAAATATATTGTTATTTTGTCTATTGTTTTTATTTGTTGTAATATTGTGTTGCATTTTATTATGGTAATATTGGATTGTTTTTTATTGTTGTAATATTGTGTTTTGTGATTGTAATTTCAAGATTACCTATTTGAGTGAAAAAATAACGGCATAAATACTACCACACCTAATGACCACGGACAGCCTTTGGCTTTGTGGTGTTTAGTGTTTGTATTGGAGAGTGGATAATTGGAATTTCTATGTAATTTTATATATGTATATATAGTATGTCTGAAAAAGTTGGCAACATATGGAAAACTCTTTTATTAGTAAAGTTATGAAAAAAAGTTCTGCATGGCCCATAAAGTAAAACGCACACATCTGATGTTAATTTTTTAAATCGTATACGAGGTTGGTCCAAAAATATGAATTTGATACAAGTTTAAAGTACCTTTATTTTTTACAATATCGAAAACTTTAATTATTAAAACTTATTCGAAATAGAAAATTATGTTTTAATATGCAATTAGAATATACTACTTAAAAAAATTATGTTATTTTTACAAATTGTTCTCAATATTTTCAATGTAATTTTAAAGTGTTGATAGGAATTACAAATTACGTTTAAGTGCAATTACTGATTACTTCACTCATTGCCTCATTGCAAAATTTATGAACTTTGACTTTCTCTTAAGAATTATCTCAAATAGACACACTAACTAAATGGAATGTATCATTTATTTCTCGAAAGCTTTTACTAGACTGACTCTCGGAAAGAAATGTCATTGTAAGAGTCGTCTACATTTTAAATTATTTTGCTTATTTTGGTGTATTCTAGTAGAAAATAAATACATTATTCTGTTTTTGGTATTACTAATTTATTACTGATTAAAGTTCATTGCTAAAATATTTCAAATCAACATTTGAGGTGTGTTGAGGTTAAATAAGATAAAAGTTGACGTGTTTCACAACTAAAATTTGCGAAATTTAAGTGGTCAAAATATTCCTAATAATCTTTTGCAATATTGTAAATACCTGACATACTGTATATGTATACACATATTGCAAAATAATTTGTTATGTAAATGTAATATTACAAATACATATTATTATTATTAGCTTTTTGATATTTAATCTAGTTCCTTATAATTATAAGCAAATTATTATTTTTCTCATATGTATGTGGTGGCGAGTGATAAATTTTAACTAAATAAATCCAAATACTTCAGTTTTGTCTTTTTTTCACAAATCTTCACTTGTATCATCTACATTGCAAAATTAATATATTAATGAAATTGATATAAAATGGAGTCTTTAAGACCACATTTTCATAATAGTAATGAATGTTTTCATGTATGGGATACTTTTTCCAAAATAAACTCGAAAATACTCTAGCTCCTGTTTATTTTCACATATAACATGGATCATGCGGTTAAAATAATTCATAGAAATTGTTTCTATTAACTGCCTGGTAAAATCTTCATCAAATTGTACAATTATATTTAGGAAAGACCTTGAATATGTTGAATATAATATGCAATCATATTGGGTCAAGTTCAACAGGGCCATGCCCAATTGTACTTGTCCATAATAGGCGTGCTGCTTCTTCAGCCTAACTCCATTGGTTGAAATTTCCAGGTAGCTGCATTCGTTTACGAAGTGTATGGCACCTTTTGTTTTGCCTACAAATGAAAGACATTTATTCAAGTTCATTATTATTATTATTATGAGTGATCATATTACCAACAAAAGGACATTTAATTTCAAGCAGCCTAGATGGTTTTCCTTCTTCCATAACAGTACCCAGGTTCAATTACATTCGCTCCCAAATTTTCCTTGTATTTGTTAAGAGCTTCTTTCTCATGTTTGATACCACGCTGTACAAATTTATTCGTGAACCCTTTTGGAAAGAAGTAGTTCAAGCTCTTTTGATTCCAATCCATTTGTCTATAAGTGAACCGGGAACCTGAAAAACACCTTTTATCATCTCTACTTTTGATATTTTTATGAAATATTTATACCCGTTAACCTATACTTGCGATGAATTTTTCAACCTTCACTTCCACTACAGCAACTGACAAATATTTCTGACATGTCTACATCACAGAGAGTTGAATAAAAGCCTTTGCAACACTCTTGCAATGTGTAGTTTGAGACATTCAAACTCAACAAAGATGTTGATTCTTTCATGTGTGACACCAGAGGATTAAGCCAATTTGGAGGTAGGACTTCCACACCTAATTCAACTTTTGTTGTCACTGTTCGACGCCCCTGTCTGTAAAGAAAGTTTTATAAGCAATGTTTTTTTTATAAGTCTTATTGTTCTGGTCAAATACTCACATATGCTTACTCAGTGCAGAATAGGGATGACTGGATATCAATAAAGACAAACATCTTTCTTTCTCTTCCTGTGAAAGTGGCCTACAAAGTTTCCTCGCAGCCATCTTTTTCACACAAGTTAGGCTAATTGGTTGGGCCTCGTAATCCTCCTCAACTGTCTTCTTGTGAGTCCTCCAATAGCACTCCACATCAGTGCTTGACAATTTTTCAAGTGATAGAACATCTCCCCTGCAATCAATAACACAATCTGAATTTTAATAAGTGTCCCTTTCAAGTGAAGAAAAAAATTACCTTGTACATTTCATTAATGTGGCTGAAATGTGTTTGCATTTTCCTGAAGCTCCAGCTTTGCAGGTACATGAAAATGAAAGTATTTTCCAGGTTCCTGTTGAAAAGTCAGCCTCTAATCATCCAGAGACTTCATGAGGTTTTCCTGGTAGAAGCGCACTGGTTTGGAGACAAAGTGCCATGAGTCTAATGGCTAAGTAAACACCATCTTCATTGCATCTGTGATCGCAAATGCCACAAAGAATCAAATGCCTACTGTTTAGGACTTGTTCGCCCTCCACGAAGCACCTACTGTCATGTGTTGCATCCAAATATGCAAATACAGTAGTCAAACTCAAATATACCTCCTAGTTTTCCATGACTGTTGCTAACTGAAAAGGATCTGATTTGATACCTATTTTAAACCATTGCAAAACGTTATATTACCTCAGTTTGTTATTTTCTTTCACACACTATAATCAATTGTCCAAAACACACACAAAAATAAAAAAAAACACTTTTTTATAGTTCGCAAACAACTAAAACGTACGAATCAACCATGAAATCCGTATAAAAACTAACGCCATAAACATAGAGATTACTCACAATCCTCCACCTCCATATTTGTTTACATCTTGCAGCGCCCTCAACGGTGGTCGAAATCGCCAAAGTTCGGTCTCGATCCCTATCCTACTCTAATAATTTATGGCTCTGTTTTTAAAATCTTTCCACTTGCTACTGTGGCGCCACCTTAATTTGGTCCCTGTCAGCGGACACTTTTTCATACACTGAGTTGGTCCTCCTTAGTTCTACCCTCCATAATCTTGGCGCCGCATATCCATTTATTTATTGGTTATGTATCATAAACAAACTCGTATAAAACAAATTACTTTCTCTATGCTATGTATTCTTTGATTGTAGTTCCAGCTCCTTCGCTGTGCTCGAAGCGATCGTGTTTCAAGCGCAGAGCTTTAAGCCAAAACATTTGGTCAGCTGGAAAACCACTCAGGTAATACATCCACAAAGGATGATGATTTAAAAGAGTGAGTGCTTGTGAACACCAATGGAATTGTTGAAATTACCCATTGTACCTGTATTATATTTTTGGTGCGCTCTTTTTGACTGAGATCTCAGATCACTTCAGTTAAGGTGATCTGAGATAAAGTGATGTGAGTAAGCACCAAAAAGAACGACATCTCAATTGAAGCGCGCGATCTGTCGATAGATTTAAACTATACGACAGATTCGTATCAGCATCTAATAATGTTAATTAATGTATCCATAACATTGAGTATTCAATGATCCATAATTTGTAACAAAAGACAAATAGATTATGTGTGTTTATTGTTTATATGTCAATGGTTAAAACCTTAGATAACCTTGGTTAAAACTACAAATAAACCAAGTAAATCAAATATTTATTCATCCCCTCCACTTTACTTCCGACTCAATTCCAACTGATAACCACTTACAACACATTCAGCATCGGTGAAGGGGGAGGAAAAATCTCAGCTCACTTAAAGTGAGTAAAACAATAAGAACGCTCACATTACTGATGTGAGCTGAGTTTAACTGAGATCTCAGTCAAAAAGAATGCACCTATTATTAAAATGAATAAAATACGTCTTAAAGTGCTTTAACCAAGCGTTGTACAATGTACTTTACAGCTACGTATGACCCACAGACGCTGTGTTGGTTGCGTTCAGAACACACAAATGTTGTACAACCGTTGAGTTACAGAAAACGAACGCAAGGATCTTCTGTAGCTGCTTAGCTCTTAGAACATAAATATGTTCTAAGGCTTGGCTCAACTTGTTTGGTGAGCGGACGCCATTTTTCTGAACAGTTTTCCATTGTGCTCACTGAGCACAACACGTTACTGATTGTGATGTTTATAAATATTGTCTATGGATTTAATCAAACACAAAAAATATATTACTGTCTCTATGTTTTTAATATTAGTGCAGTGAATGAATATGAACTAATTTATACCTATGATAATAACGGATACAAAAAAAGTACACGAATTTTGGAATTATTTCTTCATATTAATTCCTGTTTTTTCACGAACACGACGTCTTCTCGCATTATAAACATGTGGTAATGGTTCCTGTAAATCCTCTATTGCATGGGTTATAATATTTCTGTTTATTTCAGTTCAATCACCATCATCTAATAACGCAAGAATTAGTTTGTTTCTATCCATAATTTTTATTTTCGATCGATAGACCACAGATCATTAAACATTAAACTACTATTAAAACCATAGACAAAGAACAATATATACATTTTGTTTGTTTTTCAAATAATGAACGTTCAGAAAACATACATTTGCTCAGTGAGAGCTCACTCAACAGCACTGACCTTTATAGGTCAGTGCTCAACAGTTGAATTATAATTTTTGCGTTCTGAACGCACCATTGACTGAAACCGACACATGTGGCAACACTGAATTTATATTTAGATGGTGACTGGTGACAGATGTCAATTAACATAAATGCCAGATGCAGAGAAATTAATGTTTGTGTTAAAATAAATTGAAAGAATCGTTTTAAACTGAAGTGTAAATTTGAAAATGTCTGATGAATTACAGAATTATCAATTACAGCTCCAACAGGTGGAAGCTGCTCTATTGAGCGACCCAGACAATCAGGAATTGCAGAAGCTTAAGATAGATTTGAAGGAAGTTATCGAGCTCACATTAGATCTTAAAAATAAAGCTGAGGAAGCTGCTAATCAACCAGAGTATACGGATCCAGTAGGAGTAGCCGAAGAAGATGAAATTACTAAGTCTTTGCTTGCAGTTGAAGAGTTTGTTGCTCGAAATAGAACAAAAAAAATGTGGAGGGTAGGAGATATATGTATGGCAAAGTGGAACGATAATGGACAATATTATGAAGCAAGAATAGATGTTATTAATCCGGATGGTCAAGTAAATGTAACTTTTGAAGCTTATAAAAATAGAGGGGTTACTACTCTATCCGAATTACGTGAATTCACAGGTCAGAAACGAGTCCTTTCTGAATCAGAAAAAATGAAAAAAGCCAAACTGCATAATAAAGAATACTTGAAGAGAAAAAAGTTAAAAAAGCAACAGAGGTTCAAAGAGTTGGAAGAAGAGCGTGAAACAGAAAAGAAGAAATGGTTATCTTTTGCAAATAAAGCAGTTAAAAATAAAAAGACAGGATTAAAAACAAAAAGTATATTTGCTTCTCCAGATTCTGTAAATGGTAGAGTGGGAATAGGAACTTGTGGAATAAGTGGAAAACCAATGACTGAGTTTACTACAGCAGAAAAATGGAGAAAAGGTACATAAATTAACATGGAATCCTAGCAAATTGTGATGGTATTACCTAATGAACTATTTTGTGACATTACATTTATGAAATGAGTGATGTTAGTTGTAATGATATTCAGTTACAACAAGACTACAGCTTACACATCTTGTACTTTTTTTAATTAAAACTGTAGAAATATACAAAACTGTAACATTATGCTGTAGTTGTGTTGGTTTAAAAATTGAAAAAATATAAATTAAAAAAGTTGTTAAGAAAATAAATTACTTGAATGAATTAATCAGGGGTTTCTCTGGTAAAATAAAAAAATGTCCTTTTAAATGGTAAGAAAGCAACAAAGAGAAGTGTAGAACAATAAATTGTGTATTATGAATATGAAGTTTTAATGACAACTCTTTTCTCCTCAAAACTTCTCTCCATTCCTCTCTTATCACAAAACATCAACAGGTGTTTGATTTTACATTACCTTTAAATATATTCATAAAAAAAAACATTGAATTGACTAATTAAATTGTTAAAAAATATTTGTAGAATCGCCGATATCAGAAACGCCACCGGCATTAGGGGACCCCCCCGACCCAACAAATGAGTGGACAGTAGACAAGATCGTCGCGGCCATCCGCTCCACCTCCCCAGGGTCAGTTTGGGGTGCCGACCTACTAAGGGCACTATACGCCCTGCGACCCCCAGAACGCCCAACTGGCAGATATAGAAAGCGGCTGGTGGCCACAGATGGGACGTCCGTACGTGTCTGGCTGCCGAAAAAACCATGTGCAGAAGTTTGATGCGAGACCATGACATTTATCCTAATGTTTAATTTTTTTTATCTTCCGGAATTGTTATTTTTATTTATTTATTAAAGATGGAGAGTTATTTATCTTTTATTACTTTTCTCTCTCCTCTAGAGTGCTTTGAGGTAGTTACGTGTTATGTTACGGAACCTTTGAGGTCGTTGAGAGTGTGCCGTTGTGGATACCCTAGACCTAGCCCTCAAACTCAAGGGAACTGTAGACGACTTCCCCGCCGACCTACTATACCATGGGTTGGAAATAATACTCTGTGACACATTTTTAGCATATATGTATCTCAAGAGAGAAGCAATTCCAGTGGCAGGAAGAATTCTTTTTTAAATAAATACTGTGTAATAACTATAATGGAATAATAATAATAAGTAAACTTCGAGGCAAATTGTACAAATATTTTGCATTTTTTTAAAGATATATAGACATTATTCATAACAATCTCTTTTTAGACAATAATTTTATTTAAGAGTAGATTTATCAATAGATAATCAGTATAGAAAACCATAAAACTTCTTCAAGTAGGTAGGTATTGTTTGCAGTTCTAGGTAAATATGAATATTTTCGGAAATATCCATTAATGTTTAGGTAGGTTTTAGGTAATTTAGTCATACTAACGACAGGAAAATGATATTTGGAATTTTTAGAATTGTAAAAATTATATTTTTCTGTAAAATGTTTCAAATATAACAGACAATTTTTTTATTATATTTCGTATTTGTTATTTTATATTATCAAAATATAAAAGGAATCTATGCCGAAAGATTTAATAACATGAAAGACATATTAAAAGCAGAAGGATATATTCAGTTTGAAAACCGTGAACAGACTGAATATATGTTGCTGTAAATTTTAGTTACTCTCTTTAAAGTCGATACCACAAGTAGAAAGGGTTGTGTTCAAACCGAAAGCTAGGCAATAGGCATTCTGTTACTTTTGTGCCTTGGATTTTCAATCTCTGGTACCTAAATGAAAAATAAACATCACCACAAACCTTTAGGTTCATTCCTTATCAGAGGTTTCATCGGAATTTGTCTCAGAATCATCACTATTTTCGGAACCAGGAGTGATAATAAGATCGGTTTTAAAACGTCCGGCGACGTTGTCCGATACCTAACTTTTCCACTCGTTTCTATTGTTCCATTGCCCTATCTTAGGTATCTATCACTCATACCTTTAGTTACTCCTTCTTTCCATGATTTCCTAGGTTTTCCTCTCTTCCTACGGTTTGGTGGCACCCACTGGATGCATGCTAGGTTTGAGGTTCAACCATAATTTCGACGTGAGTATCCAAGTCCCACATTTTTTGCTCTTTTTTTATAACATGTCCAATACACTTCTTCCAGTTATCTGCTGTCACGCCATTAATAGCTTCGTTTAACGTCATTTAATTTAAATATGTTTTATCACCCAACTTGACCTTTTATCTGAGCCCATATAAGTTCTATCGGATTTAGCTCACAGTGATATATGGAGGTAATCGCAATAGAGTTTACTCCATGGTTATTCGCCAACATTGACAACATATTTAATATACCGGTCTTTATGTGTACACGGACAATATCAAGCAATTGTACTTTAAGCATATTTTCTTCAAAGTGTATATCTTTTGATTTTATCCAGTCTATTTATGTCGGCTTTTCTCCAAGTAGAAGTGGGTAATTTTTCTACTCGCTGACTGTGATAGGGCGCATTAATTGTCTATAACTATTACCGAACCGGGCTTCACGCGCACCAATACTGACGAAAACCACTTTTCAAAAACTTCAGCTTTCATATATCTTCATGATAATGATAGTCGCCAGTCTTCTTAGATTCGAAAACGTTAAGACCACCATCCATACTATAACTATGTGGGTAATAATTAGTCGACGGCCTTTACCGGATGGAGATTTCAAACCTGTCGATAACCCGACAAGAAATGCTTGCCGTGAACTTACAATTAAGTCCTGCCATACTTTTGAGCGCGTGTGACCCTCATTTAACCAAATAAGTCTCGTCAGTATAATATATTTCATCACCTTTAAGCCTAATGGTCACGTATTGCTTTTAAAAACCTTGTTCGCCACAGCACAATCATCTTTTTCGATTAAAAAGCTTTTGCGATTCCACTTTAGGGAAAAGTGGTCGAACATCGACCACCTAAGGGAAATAAATTCCCGTTCATTTCAGGTTACGCATAAAGGGCTGTATTTTTTGCAAACTACAACAGAAGCATTTAGCTAAAGAATACCACCGTGAATTTGTCAATTATCAAAGTTTTTTTCAGAAAAAAATAAATAAACCAACATTATTATTTTAGCGGCTAATATCGACTAGTGGAGTAATATCAATCAGAAAGTCGGGTAATATCGACCAAATATTTTTATTAGTAATTTTTGCGAAAAATCTAAACAGACACAAAGAAAAATACCTTAACATTTAACACAAATTATAATGTTCAGCGGCTTCGATGTCTGTGCAATCGGCATGAGCCCATGAACCATATACGAACGGCATCTCCACCATAGCTGATTTTTCCCCCCAAAACTTTGACATATCGAACATTTATCATCGTCCATGACTTTTTTCTGTGAAACAACGCATCTTTTGACTTTTGAAACCTTCTCTTTTTCTATATTTCTTTTATTTTCCTTTCTTTCCAATTCTTCTTTCAACGACGTAGCTGTCATAATTTTTGAGTGTTGGGTTTTGCGCAGTGCATTTCTAGTTTTAATTTTTGGTAAAGGTAGGAGTTGTGAAAAACTTGTGTATCCTATTTTTGGTTGAAGAGTTTTGTCCTCGTTCGATGTCAGTTATGTTATCTTCCACTACTTCCTCAAGATCTAATTTTGAAAGAGAGGAATTTGAGGAATCTGCGGATTCGTTTACATTTATAGTTAGATGGTCCTGGTATAGGAGATGGAGTTCGCTCAAAACTTCTATTTATGTGATCTTGTGGTGATGCGGTAGCCGCGGTACGACGTTCTGGATTCTGGTCAGATATTAGAATTTCGACGTCTGGTGAGGTCCTAGTAAATTCTTCGTCACGGAATATGAATCGGCTGCAAGGAAATATTCCAGTCACCTCAAAAGCTCCTTTTTCTACAGTTGCTGTTCTATTGTACGCATTTTTGAATAACTCTGTGATATCAGTTTGCAGTATCTTTTCATGCCCTTTTGTTTTAATATATATGTCACACTCTTGATTGTATAGGCAATTTTTAAAGGTGCAGAGAAACACACAGCAAGAGGCTGCAGCCTGTGGGATGTGTGAAGTGGAATTGAGATCACTTTGATGCCGTTTTCTCTACAAAAGTTATATGTGGCTAAGTTCAAATGCGTAGAATGGTTATCCATGACGAGCAATACCGGATCGTCTGTGGTAGCCTTGGTGTACGTAGCAAAATGTTCTGTCCATTCGGTAAAAAGAACTTCGGTGATCCCCTCTGATTTGGAGCATCTGTAGATGGCGCCGGTCGGTCCGTTCTTTTGCAAGCCCTCTTTCATTCTCTTTTAAAAATAAACATTGGTGGTACAAAATGTCCTGCAGCAACTGTCCCATTTCCCCTCTTGTAATGGAACCCACTTGTTTTTTACCCTTATTTTGGCTATAATACGGCTTGGTACATAAACGTTACTAATACCAGTCTCATCGTGCAGCACTCATAGCAACAACAACAGTGATCAACTGTCCCATTTCCCCACCTGTAATGGAACCCACTTGTTTTTGACCCTTATTGGCTATAATACGGCTTGGTACATAAACGTTACTAATACCAGTCTCATCGACATTAAAGATGCGGTGAGCATCAAATTTATGTTCATCATAGACTTTTTGTAAGTTATCAAAAAATATTGTTACTTCTTCTTTATTAAAAGCTAACACTCGGCTCAGGCTTGTCGCTTCTGGTTTGCGAAGAGTTAAAATTGGATTGCGTCGCAAAAATGAATAAACCCAGTCTTTTCCACAAAGCTTCTTGATGTGATGTGATTTGCAAGCTCCAATTCTTACTCAGCAGAGAACACAGATTTTCTACCCAATTTATATTTTTTGGACGAAAAGCGACCTCTTATGCGATCCTGAAGGGTCCCGTAAGGCACATTAAACCTTTTTGCAGCTTTTCTTATGGTTACAGCTTTCTCATTTACTGCTTGAAGAGCACGTCTCATATTTTCCTCTGACCAGGAGGAACGTGTACTCGTTCGCTTATATTTTTCTCGAGGCATCTGAAACAATAATAAACTCCATTAGTACAATATCGACCACATAGTAGGGTAATATCACTATGGTCGATATTGGCCAACTGCAAATGAAAAGAATTTTTGTTTACGAACAAGAAATGGGTTAGAAATTAAAGTTAATTTTACTGTAATGCTTAACTATTTATGGTATATATTCGCTATTAAAAGGAACACTAGATTTAAGTACGAGTAAAAGTTCGTCTTACCTTAAAATCAACACGTAAAATATTATAAGTATTTACCGAAAATTAAACAACAGTCACTAACTCGGCAAAATACTGAATAAAATGATTGACGCACGTTTTTGGCAAAATGTACCGTCTGAACGCTACGAGTATCCCTGTGTTACGGAAATTAAACACTTATAGATTAGTCAGGAGGCGTTTGGTCGATATTCGCCCACTTTCCTCTAAATACCGAAAGTTTAAATCACGTAATGTTCGCTTTAAAACTCCAAAGGATATTTTGGGTAAAGAATTATAAGCATCTAATTCGGCCTTGATTTTCTTCAGGGTTGGAATTTCATATAAAAAAACGTGCACCATCCGGAGAATTACATATTTTATATCATCATCTAAAATAATGCTCTTTCTACCTCTTGTTTCCTTTTTTGTTTGTTGTTATCATCTTTAAGTGCGCTGAAAATTGTCCGAGAAGACATTTTGTTAAACTCCCGCACAATTCTGCTGCGTCCTCGGCACACAAATAGGGGTCTCGGGCACGAACACTTTCATATAAAGTTATAAACATTGCTTGTTCGCCCACATTTAAAATGTCTTTTTCACTTTTTTTGCAGGAGGGCCAAGACTTGTCGAAGGTTCTCCCTGTTCCATTATATCACAAATTAAGTTAATTTTATGGAATTGTCGATTTATACCTTCACTAAATAAAATGCAACAACAAGCCAAGATTCCCGCAAGCACGACCACGAACAACTAAAATGCTGGGAATGAAATATCAATACAATTACGGACGTCGAACACTAACTTTCGTTGATTAAAGAATGTGCTACAAATGCTCCTACGTTCTATTGCACGGGTCGAACTAAATTTGGCGCCGATGTGGGTTTTGTCTTGGTAAGCTGCCAGTTAGAAGAGCCGGGCATTTCAAAAGTATAAATTAGAAATACATATATTTTACTGTAGAATATTAAATATTATTTTGAGCCGCTCTTATTGTACTGTTTCTGAATTAGTGCTAACGTAACTGTGACTATTATTTCCATCTCCTGGTATAGAAGTTATGCGGGAAAGCGACGATACCTTTGACCGCCCTCGTACGGTGACACCAGGTACCGTAAACGCAAGCATCATCGTTCCGCCGAACAGTCCTTCCGCCAGTTCTGAACGTCCTCGACATCAGTATTATCTGGATCACCCCGAACAGGATATGCTGAACAATGAGTTCTGGACGTCCTTCCGCCTCCGCAAGTCACTTGCGACCAAACAGTTGGCGATTCCCGGTATACCTACCCGTTGATTAGGGAATTGTGCTGGAGATGTGGACAAACCGGACCTACTTGTAGACAGTGCCAACGAAGATACCCCGTCTTATTCTGCTCCCGTTGCTGATTGAAGAACGTCTTGTCCCGCGATTTTACTTGCGTACGGAGGTGTTCCAGTTCCTGCCATCTCTGCAGTTACCCATGTCGCCCAACCAGCATCAAGCATGCCCCGCACGTGGATGCCAACACCCTTTCCGGAGAAATCTGCACTAGATATAGGAAAACCCGCCCCGGACCGACGCCGACAAAGGACCAAGAGGAACCCAAGATTACTTGCTTTGTTTTGACTCATTTTTTTATTTTTCCTCTTGCCTGAAGTGTAACAGAGGTGTATATACTCCCAATACAGGGTTAGACCATTTAAAGGGGGAGGCGCATGGATTGTTTTTTTGTGTTTTGTTGCATTTTTAGTTAAGGTAAGATATTTTTTTCATGTACATCCTGCCAGGTTGTGGAATGTAGACAAAAAAATATATTTTTCTACATTCATGCAAAAAACCACACTTTTGTTAAACGCATTTAATGGAAAAAGTGGTTCTTTTTTGCACTAGTGCAACAAAATTTTTGTTGCACTCATCTGTCATTCTTGTCAGTTTTGTGATGATTTATGACACACATAAACATTTAAATAAAATAAAAATCCTGCGATTGAAGGAACCAAAATCCAAGAATATCTCCTAGCCTTAGGAATACTCGTCAACCCTAAATACATTCTGTCCATATCTAGAATTTCGAATAATAGAATTTGTATATACCTCGCCAGCCCAGAGTTAGTAACTACTTTTATGAATGACCACGGTGCAATTGGTGTCAACAACCAAATTATACGAGCCAGAAGATTGATAACTCCATCTGAACGTTTGATCCTATCTAACGTGAGCCCAACAATCCCACATTCACATTTAGAGCAAGCCCTACAACAAGTTGGCCTCAGCCTATTATCCCCTATATTCTTTCTCAGAGTCAACATGACTAACCCAGATTTTGCACATATAATGAGTTTCAGAAGGCAAGTCTACATTAATCCTCCCGAAAATATTGTCATCCCGGAGTCTATGTTGGTCAACCTCCTATCGAATATTCTTATCATTAGATAATCTAACCTGCTTCAAATGCAAGCAAAATGGTCATATATCTTCTCAATGTACAACTGAGACACCTGAACATCTAAATGAACCCCCTGCAATGCCCCCTCCCGAAAATCCAGAAGAACCACCAGAGTATACTATAACCTCCCTAATTCCAGAAGATTCTCCCATCACTCCCGACCAAGACAACCAAACTAATTCATCGAATAAGAGGAACCTCTCAGAAATATTAACTCCTACGGAAGATACACCATCTGACCCATTCCGAAAACCATCGTCGAGTATAAGTAAGAAAAGTCGCCCTGAAGAGTATAAGTAAGAAAAGTCGCCCTGAAACCACAAGTTTAGAAGAACACATGCAACCAACTAAAGCATACATTGATTCCGAAAATTTTGTAATCACTACAATCAACTCAAAGACTTTTCTGAAAACGTATACGGCTCTAATGACCCTCTGAGTGTGGCGAACCAGTACACAACCGATGTGCATGGTCTAATTCATATGCTGAGTAGTGTGTACCCATATTTTAAAGACATGTTACGAAACAGCACACTGGTATAGTCCCTAAAACCGACTCTGTCTAAGCCAGGTATAAAAGTTATAATTATGGCGGATACGCACTGTTTACGACTCTACGACTATCTTATGTAAACATTGTTTTTGTGACCAGAGTTATCTAAAAAAGGCCAGAATCAATTGTTTTTGTGTAAGCCGCAGCCCAGAATTCTCTAGTAAAAAAGGCACTGGTATATAAAAAGAACCGATCAGCGGACCAGTTAGTGGATAAAGTGATCTCGAGAAATAAACAAAAAATACACCGAACAGTAAAGTGCTAATTAATAATCAAGTTTGTGTGCATATAAATTAAATATAAGTGATTAGTTAAGTATATATAAATTAAGTGTTAGTGAGTTGATGTTTAAATAAATTAGTAAGTAGCCATACCGAGTGTTTAAAATTTATCCCACCCGTAACAAAAACTTTTAATAAATAAGAAAAACATTACATTGGTGTCAGGTGTGGGGTAATATAAATAAATTGCTACGTAAAAATGGCCAAGAGATTAAGGGATCTGAACGTGGCGGAATTAAGAGCAGAATTGGAAGATCGTGAGTTGGAAACGTCCGGTAAGAAAAGCGAATTAGTAGAAAGACTTGATCCAGAAACAGTATTATTTAATGACGAGGCTTCCACCTTAATCTCGTCAATTTCTGCTAACATGGACGAGAAGATTTCTACTATGGAAGAGAACATGGACGGGAAGATTTCTGCTATGAAGAACGACATTTCTGATAATATTTCTGCTAACATGGACGAGAAGATTTCTGCCATGGAAGAGAACATGGACGAGAAGATTTCTACTATGAAGAATGATATTTCGGCTAACATGGACGAGAAGATTTGTGCTATGAAGAACGACATTTCTGCTAACATGGACGAGAATATTTCTACTTTGAAGAACGATATATCTGCCGATATCTTATTAATGAAAAACGACATTGCCGCTGACATTGAAAATGAAATTTCGTCTCTTAAATCTGAAATCGAGGATAAGATGTTAACAATGGACGAGAAAATCGAGAATAAAATGTCAACGATGGACGAGAAAATCGAGAATAAAATGTCAACAATGGACAAGAAAATCGAGAATAAAATGTCAACGATGGACGAGAAAATCGAGAATAAGATTACAACGATAGACGAGAAAATCAAGGAGTTAGAAGAAAAGATTGCCGATTCAAGAACGCGAGGCACGCCAGAGGAAGAAAAAAAGACCGAGCAAACGAAACCTTGCAAGCCAGAAACACTACCTAAGTTTGAAGACATTGGCAGTTTTACCCGAGTCAAGGCCCCAACGTTCGATGGAAAAATGTCGTGGACCAATTAGGTGAAACAATTTGAAGCAGCCGATAGAGTGAATAATTGGTCCGATAGAGAGAAGGCAGTGAACTTAACCATCGCGCTTCGCGAAGATGCCTTAGATGTACTCCAGACGATAACTTTGGAAGAAACGGATGACTTCGAGCAGCTGAAGAAGAGGTTGGACATGCGATATGGTCATGAACATTTAGAACATTTGTACCAATCTCAGCTGAAGAACCGAAGGCAGAAACGTGATGAATCCCTTCAAGAATATGAAGTGGACATTACCCGACTAGTTCGATTTGCTTATCCGTCAGCACCAGAGAACATGATGGAATGTCTGGGCATCCAGGCCTTTATTGATGGCTTACGTGGCCCCGATATGCAGAGGACGCTTCATTTAGCCCATCCGAAAACATTGGCCGATGCATTGACTGCTGCTCTTGAATATGAAGCAGCCACGATGGCCTCGGGATACAACAAAGATAGGACCATACAGGAAGAAGGTAACGATGACAGACTTGACCAGATCGTCAACTTGTTGAAAGGTATGGTAGACAAGAAGCCGAAGAAAATCAGGTGCTGTAATTGTGGCGAGCTAGAGCATGCACGCAGTTCGTGTAAGCGTCCTACAACTCCTGTAAACCAAGAACCTCCTAAATGCAAAGCAGCCAAGAAAAGCTCGCGGTACAACAAAGGTAGAACCATGCAGGAAGAAGATAACGATGACAAACTTGATCAGATCGTCAACTTGTTGAAAGGTATGGCAGACAAGAGGCCGAAGAAGATCAAATGCCGGAAGTGTGGCGAGCTAGAGCACGTACGCAGTCCGTCTAAGCTCCCCAAGACTCCTGTAACCCAAGAACTCCAGACACAGGGGAAATCAGACAGAGGTGAACATCCAGCTAATGTGAATCACCAAAAAGCCAACTCCTTGCCTAGACGGCCATGCCCTGTAGACTATTCACAATGCAACAAGTCGAAATCTAAGGAAGCTGCAGTTTCTAGAATTACAGTAGTTAACGAGGAATGGTCACCCACCAGGATCAGAGAAGATCAGGAGAATGATCCTCACCTGAAGATGATCCGGCAATGGAAGGAAGAAAATCGGCGACCTACCTGGCAAGAAGTGTCAAGATTTTCACCGACACTCAAGGCATATTGGGCTCAGTGGAACTCCCTTGTCCTGGAAAAAGGGCTGTTGAAAAGAGTCCTTGAAAACGATGATGGTTCTGAGATGAGGAGACAGCTAGTTATCCCGAGAACAAGAGTAGCTGAGGTACTGAAAAAGTTACACGACAGTCCATCGGGAGGTCATCTGGGAGTGAAGAAAACCCTTCAGCGAGTCCGTGAAAGGTTTTATTGGATGAACAGCTCCGACGATGTGAAGGACTGGTGTAAGAAATGTACGACTTGTGCTACGAGTAATGGACCACATCGCAAAAGAAAGGCACCCATGAAACAGTAACCTTAATGGGTTCTTCACACAACAAGAAATGCTAAAACTGATTATCTCCGAAAACAAGCCCTCGATCATATGTTTGCAGGAGACCCATTTTAAACAAGATTACTCACAAAACCTGAGGAACTATCTTTGTTTCCATAAAAACAGACCAGATCAAAACATAGCAAGCGGTGGCGTCGCTACTTACATACACCAAACTTACGGTGCAATCGAAATCCCTATAACAACCCACCTTGAAGCAGTTGCCATTAAAATTTTGGACCCTAGAGAGATAAATATTTGTAATATCTACATTCCACCAAATCGTGACGTGACATACGAGGAGCTGAATGATCTCTTTCAGCAAATACCCAAACCAAGATTATTATTAGGAGACTTGAATTGTCATAACACCCTATGGGGATGCGACTCCACACATACAAGAGGTCGTATATTAGAACATGTTATCGATGATAACAATATGACGTTACTCAACAACGGAGTAAAAACTCGTTTCAACTCGTTTTCAGGAATCTCTTCTTTCCCTATCTATATGGCAGTGACCACCTTCCCATCTTACTCACAAGTTCACAGCATATTGTGGCAAAAAAATGGAAACTAAAAAGAGCTGACTGGAACCTTTTTGCAAATATCATAGAAACCAAGGTTAGTCACTTCCACATGCGAGATAGTATCGATGAATGTGTTGATGATATTACCAAAATCACAACGGATGCAGCCCAACTAGCAATAAGAAAGACAAGGCAACTGAACAACCACACTCCCGTTCCTTGGTGGAATCAAGAATGCGACCAGGCAATAAAATCCTCTAAACACGCTTTCAACAGACTAAAAAGGCACCACACACCAGGAAACCTAATAACTTTTAAGAGTCTGAGGGCAAAAGCTCGATGGATCATGAAAAAAAGTAAAAAAGAATCATGGGCAAGATATGTATCATCCATTAGCAGTTCAACACCACTAAGTACGATCTGGGACAAATGAAACGTATTAAATGTAATAAAACAGACCATGTAATCTCACGGATTGAATATCAGGGAAAATCAACCTCCAGTTGTACCGAAATTTCTCAAATTTTCTCAGACATCTATGAAAAGAATTCTAACAGTGCAAACTACACACCCGAATTTCTGAACTACAAAAATAATGAAGAATCTGAAGGGATTGATGTTTCCCAAGATGAAATGAACCCTTTGAATGTACCTATATCCTCGAAGCTTTGGTTTCTTTCAAAAACTCCAGCCCAGGACCTGATGATATCCCGTTCATTTTCCTACAAAACATGCCAGATACAGCTAAGCATATTCTACTGAAAATATTTAATAAGATATGGACAGAAGGGGTCTTCCCTGAGAAGTGGTCAGAGGCAACAATAGTTCCGTTAATAAAACATGGTAAACCAAAGACAGATCCTCAATCATACAAACCAATATCCTTAACCTGTACAATGTGCAAGCTGATGCAAAAAACTGTTAACAATCGACTCACTTGGTTCCTGGAGAAAAACCACCTGGTCACACCAAAACAAAGTGGTTTTAGGAAAGGTAGATCAACATCAGACAATCTAATTAACTTAGAATCATATATTCACGAAGGGTATGCTAACAAACAAAACACCATAGCAATCTTCTTCGATATAAGTAAAGCTTATGACATGACCTGCAGATATAACATTCTTAGAAAGCTGTGCTCCTGGGGTATAAATGGCAATCTTCTAAAATTTGCTGAAAACTTCGTGGGAGAAAGATTCTTCAGAGTTAAAATTAATGGAACACTTTCCGGGAAAAGAGTGCAACAGAATGGTACCCCTCAAGGTTCGGTTTTGAGCGTCACCCTCTTTCTAATTGCGATAAATGAAGCTGTGAAGAATATCAAACAACCTGTAGAAGCTAGCATTTAATCTGACGATCTTGTGGTATACTCGCGAGGAAAAAATCTTACCACAATCCAAAATAACTTGCAGGAGGCAGTGATTTCGATTGAGAGTTGGCTGAAATGCACTGGTTTCAAAATGTGCCCAGAAAAAACTAAGTGCATGTTTTTTACTAAAAAAAGAGAACTAGCACTGCCTAATCTGAAACTATGTGGCCGGAATATCCAAGTGGTGGAACAGATGCGTTACCTAGGAATGATTTTCGACAGAAAGTTAAACTGGAATGCCCATCTTAACCATCTCAGAACATCATGTCAGAGCGGCATTAATCTACTGAGAATTCTGTCAAACCAAAATTGGGGTTCCGACAGACAAACGCTCTTACTTCTCTATCGAGCTCTAGTAAGATCCAAAATCGATTATGGCTCTATAATAATGCCTCAGCAAGTAAATCAGTTCTGAAAATTGTTAACACGGTACACAATACAGCAATACGGCTGGACCTTGGAGCATACAGGACAACGCCCGCTGAGAGTCTCTACAGTGAAGCTGGGGAACCATCATTGCAGATGCGACGACAGCAGCTGAGCTTAGCGTATACATCTTTAGTCTCTACTGATAGTCAGTATCCAGTATATCATAGCACCTTTTCAAACCGTTTTCGCAATCTGTATGAAAACCGAAGAAGACTAACATACCCTTTCTATCAGAAGATCAACAAGTTCAGTTCCGAATTGAATGTGACTTTCCCAGTTACCCTTCCCAACAACAACCCAGACACGCCACCTTGGCTTATTGCCTTACCACCATGCAACCTATACCTCTCCAAATTCAACAAATCTGAAATTATTCCTAGTCTGCTTCACAATCATTTCCTCTCATCAATAAATGAATATTGTGATTATACTCACATCTACACAGACGCTTCCAAGTCAAACCAAGGAGTAGCATCAGCTTTTTAAAGCCCGAATACATCTAGTGGATTCAAACTACCTCCACAATGCAGCATTTATAGTGGTGAACTTTTCGCAATCCTTCAAGCAATCAAATACGCCGCTCGTGAAGATATCCACAATACTTTAATTCTTACAGATTCGCTAAGCTCGTTACACGGTATACAACTCATTTATTCAGATCATCCAGACGATTGGACTTCATGTGGGTCCCGTCACATGTTGGGATCTCTGGCAATGAGCGGGTTGATAAAATTGCACGTGAAACCATGAATGAACCAATCTTTCAAAAGCAAGAGGGAGTACCGTATACTGATCTGAAAAAATATATGAAATATGTCGTCTCTAACTACTGGTCATCTGTCTGGGCAGAATCTGGAATGAAACTTAAAGAAATTGAAGATGATATCAAACCATGGAGAAACATCCCTAGCCAAAGAAGACACCAAATAATAATCACCCGTTTGCGCACTGGACATACAAAGTATACCCATGAACACTTGCTGAAAGGAGAAGAAGACAAAATTTGTGATATGTGTCAGGTGCCAATGCCAGTTAAACATTTCATGGTCGAGTGTCCAAGGTTCGCGGAACAACGCCGGACGTACAGTATAAGTGCAGATTTAAAATCAACTCTTGGTGTATACTGTAATTTTGAAAACACAATCGGATTCCTCTCTGAAATAGGTTTAGTCAACAAAATGTAAATTACTAAGCTCGTTACCATGTTGCTTATTACTGATTCCTATCTTTGATATGATGCTATTCAAATATTATTGTATGTTATAGTAATGTTACCAGCCTAAATGTTATTTCATGTTACTGTTATGTTATGTTGCTAATAACCCTAGTGGTGGATGCAACTATTATTTCTAAATAAAAAAAGCTTTCGTTCAAAATGATAGTCTATCCGGATAGACACAAGCTCTTATGGTATTACCCCCGATTAAATAATTTCGTTGAAGCAAACTTAAATGATCCGGCGTGTATTTAGACTTAAGACTTAGGTACCGATCGTATGATACCTGAATTGGCAAAGTTCATTGCCTTCCCAGTAAAAGGAATATATCACAACAATGTAAATTCAATCAGAAAATCGCCCATAGTACAAAACTTTTAAAACCAAAATTTATAAAAATCGTCCAAGCCGTTTTTGGAATAATTGAGGCGTTTCATATTTAAGACTCACTCTGCATATTTTTTTTTAATTTTTATTTATTCAGTGTCTCCCGAACCACTTAGGTTATAAGCGACAACAGTTATAATTCTTTAATGGAAGTTACTTATGTTCTATGTTAATATACAGTGTATTCTCTATATTAGCATTATGGATAGTTATGTTATTAGTTGTGTGATATGATCATTTTAAATTTAAATATCTCTCATGTTAATCTCCTTAAGAAACTTAATAATGTTGTCCATGTTGCTATTGTCTCTGAGTATGTCGGATATGTTCTGTGCAAAGTTGAATTTATTTCTGGTGTTGTTGAATTTTTGACATTCCACTAAAATGTGTTTTACTGTTAAGTTAGTTTGGCATGTATCACAATAAGGAATGTTTTCTTTTGTGATAAGATGGAGGTGTGTGTGGCGAGTGTGGCCGATTCGAAGGCGTGAGAGTGTCACTTGCTCGGAGCACTACGACCACTTGATTTGCCACGCACTGCGAACTATATTTTTAATACACGATTTTAGATCACTGAGCACTATCTTGTTTACTTGAACGCAAATGTCGTTTGTTGCTGCTTCGCGTGCCAGATGGTCCGCTGACTCGTTTCCACTCACTCCGATATGTGAAGGTACCCAGATAAATACTGCCTCTTTTCCTCTTTTTCTGGCGTGCTGGAGTTCGCTGTTAATTTCTTTGTGTATAGGGTTAATGGGATACATGCGTTGGATCTCATACAGGGCACTCATTGAGTCCGTTATAATTGTAAATTTGTTTTGGTCGGATTTATTAATGTGTTTCAGGTCTTCTAGGATTACGTAGAGCTCTGCGTTGAAAATGCTGAAGTTATTATGTAGCTTGAAATTGGCGTTGTGGGTTTTGGAGAAGATTGCTGCTCTAACTCCTTCGGCTGTTTTCGAAGCATCAGTGTAAATATGGTGATAGTCGTTGAATTTGTTTATTATGTCACTGAAGTGGTTTTGTATAACGGCTGCTGAGATTTCGTGTTTATTAAATTTCGATAGTTCTGTGATTATTTGCGGTTGGGTTATAGCCCAGGGGGGGAGGGGGGTGTGGTTGAGTTTTTGCTGGGATAGTAAATTGTGGGAAAGTTAAAGTTTATGGAGTGTTTGTGGAGTAAGCGGTTGAGTCGCTCGTAAAAGGGTGGATGGCATCGGGGGTGAGTTGAGAAGTACAAGTTGAAACGGTTGCTATGGACATTATGATACGTTGGGTTTTCAGGTGTGGCTAAAACTTTGCTAGCATAGGACAAACTTAGATAGTCTCTCCTGAAGTCTAAGGGGATTTGGCCTGCTTCACAACACATGCTAAGAGAGGGGCTTGTACGAAAAGTTCCTAGTGCAATACGTAGTCCAGTGTTTTGAATGACGTCTAGTTGTTTTAGGACGGATTTTTTAGCTGAGTTGTATACCACTGAACCGTAATCGATTTTTGACCTTATTAAAGATGTGTATATGCTTAATGGAGTTGATGTATCGCTTCCCCAGGAAATATTTGAAAGAGCTTTTAGTATGTTTATGGCTTCGTGACAGGCGCCCTTAAGGTTTGTAACGTGGCTTTTCCAGGATAGTTTGATGTCAAAAGTTAGACCGAGAAATTTTGTTTCCGTAACAAAAGTTAGGTCCTTGCTATTTAATGCTAATACTGGGTTACTTCCTGTTTCTTTTTTTGAGAAGATAAGGCATTTTGTTTTTTCGGTCGGGAAATTGAGTCCGGTTGTGTGTGACCATTTCTGAAGGTCGTCTAGTGTGGCTTGGAGAATCCGTTGGGTGGGTTCTAGGTTTGTTCCTCTTAGTAGAAGGACAAGGTCATCCGCATAAAGCCTGCCTTTCACTGGTAAGTGGCAGTGTTTCATGATGTCATTGATTTCTACTAAAAATAAAGTCGTGCTCAAAACTGATCCTTGAGGTACTTCGTTTTCTTGAATTCTCTGGGAGTTGATATTTTTTCATTTGATCGTACTCTGAACGTTCTAAGTTGAAGGAAATTTTGAATGAACTTTAGTAAATGTCCGTTTATGCCCCAGGATTGTAGCTTTTTAATGATACCGAATCTCCATGTGCAATCATAAGCTTTTGTCATGTCACAAAAAACAGCCAAACAATGCTGCTTGTTTATTAGCGCTTCATGAATTTCGGATTCCAAGTCCACTAGATTATCGGTGGTAGATCTGTTCTGGCGAAAACCGTTTTGTTCGGGGATCAGTAGAGCTGTTTGTTTTCCAAGAACCATCTTAGTCTTCGGTTTATAATCTTTTCGAATAATTTACAAGTTGACGAGGTTAGAGAAATCGGTCTGTAGGAGGGGTTTTGGTTTTTGAGGTTTAAGAATGGGGATTATATACGAGTCTGACCAAGATTTTGGGAAGTGATGTTGTATCCAAACTGTATTTAGGATATCAAGGAGATATTTTCTCGCACTAGAACTTAAGTTTTGGATAAAGATTAGAGGTATGTCGTCTGGACCAGGAGCTGAACTTTTCGTGTTGAATAAGGCGTCGTCTAGCTCTTCTAATGAAATAGTAGAGTTTATGCTGTCATTGTAGTTATATGTTACTTGTATTTTCTCTTTTTCATTTCTAATTTTGTATTGTAGAAATTGTGGAGTGTAATTATCGTTACTGGAATTTTGCTCAAAATGGTCTGCGAAAATTTCTGCTATATCTTCTGCTGTAGAGATCGTTTTGTCTTCATGTTTTAAAATGTTGATTTCACTGTTATGCCGTTGTCCGGATAGCTGACGAATTTTTTCCCACATGGTAGAGACGGGAGTGCAATGGTTCATGGATGATACAAAGGTTTTCCAGCTTTCTTTTTGGCTTTTTTTGGTTTGATAACGTGCTTCAGCTCTGCATTTTTTATATTCTATTTTGTTCAGTTGTTGGGTGTCGTCGATATTTATTGAAGATTTGCTTGTATTTTTTTATGGCTTCGCTGCATTTATTATCCCACCATGGGGCTGGGGTGTGAGTTTTGAGTGTTTTGGTTTTGCCAACTGCCATAGGAGCTCCTTGTAATAATGCTTGTGAGAATCGTGGGAAGTTTGAGGCTATATTTGAAGTGGTGGGGTTAGGAAGGTCTCGAAGATATTTGTCTACTTGGTCTGCGAAGAGTGTCCAGTTAGCTTGGTTTAATTTCCATGTTGAGAAAGGAGTGGTATTGGCAGTGGAAAAAGTTCGGTTTATAAGTATGGGAAAGTGATCGCTGCCATATAAGTAGGGGTAGACATCCCAGTTTAAAGAAGTTTGTAGGGCAGGATCGCACATAGTTAAGTCGATGACTGAGTCATCTCCGGATTGTATGTTAAATCTTGGAGGTTCTCCTGTGTTTAGGATATTAGGATATTTATATTGTTATTTTCCAGCAGTTGTTCGATAACTCTTCCTTTCGATGAGCTGTGTTTAGATCCCCAGTATGGACTATGGCTGTTGAAATCTCCTAATGCGATAAGAGGGGACGGGATCTGTTGAAGTAGTTCCTCGATAGCGTGGATTGTGAGAATTTCATTGGATGGAATATAGAGGTTGATGCATATTAAGATATGTTTGTCGCTGTTGATGGTGACAGCGATTGCCTCTAGGGATGTATTTAAAGTTATGGGTTTTGTTTCAAAAGTCTCATTGACGTAGATGGGTACTTCGCCGCTTGCCTTATCTTTATTGGTGCTGTTTCTGTAAAAACATTCGAAATTTTTTAATTCGGCATAATAGGAACCTCTAAAGTTGGTTTCTTCGAGACAGACTATTGATGGTGTGTTTTGAGAGATCAGAATTTTTAACATTTCATAACGGGTATGGTACCCGTTAAGGTTCCATTGCAATATGGACTTGAATGATAAGAGCTAAGGATTTTCTTGGGAGTAGGAAAGATCGCTGTCTGGTATTGCGGATTTTCGGAGTTGGTAGTTCATTTTCCGTTTTACCTTTGAAATTCTTGTTTTCATGCTTTTTGAGCATTTGACATATATTGTATTCATAACGTTTAGGAGCCCTGGTATGTCGTCTGTGTACGTTTTTAGAAAATCCAAAATGTCCGCGGTGAGGAGGGATGATTAAAAAAAAATTAGAGTTTGGTTAAAATTTAGCGTAAAATTGTCTTTGTTGTCTTCGAAAATTTGTTGTAACGGATGCATTTCTTCTTGTATAGATTTTTCTGATTTTCTTTTCTTTGGATTGGGTCTTTGGAATACGGAATTTTGTTTGTGGTCTTCTATTGGTGGGGTTAAATCCGATACTTGTCGCTTAACAGAGTTCGTTGAGGGTTCTTGGACTGTGTTTTGGGATGTGTCGATTGTCTCGTTTTCTACAGTATTGTTTTCTTCCAGGTTTTGGTTGTTCTCTGTTAGTGAAGGTGTGCATATTTTTTGATTATGTGAACTATTAGATTGATGCTGGCAACGTCTGTCGGTTGGTTAGTTAGTGAGGAGTTCGATGGTGATGCTGTGTTGTTGGATGTTAGAGTTGGGCATGATACGGCCAAGTGTCCTACTTGTTTGCAAGTGAAACATTCCAGGTTGTCGATAACAATAAAAATTCTATATGAGGTGTTCTCAAAGTTTACGATAAATGATGTTGGTATTGTTGAATTTTTTTAGAGGGGAGTGATATATGTTTGTCGTCGGAAGCTAAGAATGTGGCTAAATTCTTGATGAGATAGATTTATTTTAAGATTTTAATTTCTGGGTAGGTACGGACCTGTTCGCCGGCTGGACTTGTTCTGCTTATCGCTGTTATCAGTGTATACGGAATAATGGATGTGTACCGGTTTACAATAAATGCTGGTTTACGTATTAAAGAACTTTATCTACTAACAATTTACTTCGAAATTACTAGATTTGATTTGCACTACACGATTGAGAAATTGAAATATTTTGTTTACTATTAGAACACTATAATTGTCGAATTATTCAGAGCTGATATCACACTGAACTAGTTCGATTTTTGCCAGGGCTGGCACTCATATTATCCTGTATAAATCTTGATATTATGCAACCAGTATTACGTTCGAAAACAATAAACTAAAAATACAAAAATAAGGACATCTATGAGATTTTTATTTAAAAAAATCTGTTATTGGTATAAATAACGTATTTTTATGTAAAATATCAACCTTATTTCAAAAACATTAATTTGTAAATTTTAGAAAAGCACATGATAATAAGAAATAAGTTTTCAGGGTTATTACGCAACCTAAGGCAATTTCAGGAGTGTAGTGGACCATTTCAAATATTATAATTCATATATGACACTACAAGTTTACTCATATATATGACTACTTGCTACGAGGAAGATCCCGTCGAACCGAACGATAATTCCATATAAGTTCGGTTAAAAAGTAGTTTGTGTATACAGTTTGATTTAATATTTTTACTTTCCTTTTGGCTGTCGACATCTGTGGTCGACATCACTTTATGTTATAATCGAAAGCTAAACGTGGCCGTTATTTTTCAGTCATCATTACCTATTGGCTATTAGGTGAGTACTATTTTATTGATTCATATTACAAGAATCCACTTCGTGAATGGAAATTGCTGACATTAGATACATTCCAACGCCTATTATGTTTTATAAATTCCCATATACAACGATTGTTAACATGAAATAAAAAATACTTTGTGAATTAACGTATTGTAAAAACAGAAAACCTATATGTTGGTAGTTAAATTTCAGGAAATGACACCCATATAGGAAACGAATAAAAAAGCCGGCAACCATTATTAAATTGAGGCCATTCTTTCATACCTACAATTATGGTTGGTTTTATTTATTGCAGAAAGTGAATTGATTTAATACCATGTTTATAAACCCATAACTTTGAACAATTTTTTTTATATAATCTAGAAAAATATGTTAATGAATGATTTGCATATTAAAATATTACTGTTCTAAATGAAACTTACTTTTTCTAGATAATTCCACAATATATTGGAAAAATGTAAAACATTCTAAGAAATTTAATATCGAAACAATTGTCAAATTTCTTAGAATTTTTTACATTTTTCCAATATATTGTGGAATTATCTAGAAACGGTAAGTTTCATTTAAAACCAGTAATGTGGGTAGATTCCACAAAGTAAGGGTTGAGACAGTTAATTTCATGCCTATAAATAATATTTTCATTCTAGTAGAATATAAAAGGCGAGATAAGAGGAAAACAATTTTTTCCCATTTCAAAACCTGATTAAAGCTAGAAAAAAATGACAAAAAGTAACATACTTGATTAAACCTCACAAATTAGGAATCGTTTTATTTTGTGAATAATTATTATTAGAGGTAGGTACTTTGGATATATTTTCGATTTTTCATATATAGTAAGACCACTTTTCTAAAAATAGGGAATTTTTTAAAAAACTTTTAGAACTACTGATATAGGTATAATTACATACAAAATTCCAAGATCATTCTCTACCTGATCTTTTTTTCAACATATCTTGAATGTACTTTTTAAAACCATTATTTTGTTAATTCATTCAATTGAGTGGTATCATAGAATCTAGAATCTAAAAATTATTATATACCTGCAAAAACATGACAAGCATTTTTTAGAGGAGACCTTGATCTTTGGTTGGTACTTATGAGTAATGCAATGAAAATTTATTTAACAAACTTGTAAATATAGGTATTTTTAATTTTCATTAACTCAATTTGCTAGTGCTTTATGCCTATTTATAAACACTCTTTACTTTTTCAAAAAAAGTCATGGCTTACTAGATATTTGAAAATACCACCGTTGTTATTTATAGGTACATTTATTTCACCTTTCTAAAACTGAATTGGTTGCTTTTCGAAGAGAATGTCCATCAATATTATTAAATGCATCAAACAGCTGCTCTTTCAATATATCATAATAATATTAATCAATCTTCTTGTAAAGTAACTGTACATATTGGGGAGTTGATTTTCCAATATGAGGAAGAAATAAAAGTAACAATAAAACAGAAAACAGAATTGTTAGAATTAAATGTTCAGGAAACAAACCATGATTATATTCAGATTCATATATTATTAAATTATGAATTATAAAAAAAGATGTGGATCAAAAGCTAATATTTATAAATAAATAGTTGTGATCTTAGTTATTAGTACCACTAAGATAATTTTTAATTCATTCATTTAAATGGTTTTAATTTATGAGTGTTAAGTATTGTTGTAGCTGATTATCATTACAATTAATACATCAATAATTTATTTCATGTATATAGTCAATTAAACCACAAAACAATTGGCATTTGCTATGGCTCCTAATTTATTCACAGGTTCTCAATTTTTCTTTTGCAGTGATTGTTTATTTTTGCCAAAAACCGTTCAATTGGTTTAAAAACCCCCTACATATTTTAAACTTTGCTGATCAGTATTATTTTGTAACAAAGGGTATAGCTATTGAAGTTGAAATAAAGCACTAACTCAAATTTTAAAACAATATTCTGAATACATATACCAGAAATAACAAGCAGATGATATTCCTCATCACATTTTGAATTATAAGGAACTTTCAAAGGCATGGAATCATTGGAATGTAACTTCTAGCCTCAACTATTCAAAAAATGCTTTAGCTGGAAATTGTAGCACAATATCGATTCTAGGCAGAAGGACGGACATTGGTCGATAGCCTATTTGACTGAATTGTCAGTCTAATAAAGACTAATAATAATAACACTAATAATAATTTCTACTCAGTAAGTAGCTAGAATATATCTATCAATTCGGAGTAATCAAATAACTACAAAAATTGTGAGTAACATTTATGTGATAGTCAAATATTGTATTGCCAACAAGGTCACAACTGTTTGCCAAGAAAATTTATAAGATCTAGTAATATGCCTAGGATAAGTTTTTTTATGTTAACTAGACGAAACACAGGAATAGCATGCGTATTATTATTCAACAATTGAATGGGTGTGAAAATAGCAAATTTATAACTAAAACACTCCCAATTATTCCACAAATTAAAGTTTATTTTCCAAAATGAGGGATCAGTAACTGTTTCTATAAATAAGGTGTGTTGATACTAGGCATTAATGTCACTAGACAGAATTTTGAATTTAAAGAGAGTAATTAAAATATTTATATAAGATACTGGTATAATTTTATTATCAAATACACTTTAATCTATGCCAAATATAATACAATTGAATATACATACAGTATAAACGCTGAGTCTTTTCCATCACTTGACTGATATGACATCAACCATATGCATCTTAATCAAAACAATATGACAAACACTTGTATTGAGTTTCGCTCTTTTTCTGCTATTAGGAGAAGACAGTACCAACATAGTATGTGTTGAATAATATCATTTGTATCACTAAAAATGTTTACAAAGTTTTATGCCTATAAGATTTGGTTCAAATGTAGTGTACCAAATTAACGATATAGACCAGGAGATAGTGACTATTTGATTATAGTAATCGATTGATTAAAATGTCACCGTGTGTTCTTCACATATAAAAATGAGTTTGCATTTTTTGTTAGAAAACATTTTTATAGGTTGACTTTGTCTGTAAATAAGTGCTGTTTGAATAACTATTGGCAGTTGGCATGCAGTCAGTTGGGCACACACAAGTATATTTGTATGATAAACCAGTTGATGTACCCAACACATGACTTATGTAATGAGGCTATTAGTTTTCACCCATTATTTTTTTTCTAATACTTGACTTAAAAAAATTTAATTCTTTAATAACAAAAATTTCGTAAAACTGAACAAAAAAATTGGTTCCTCCTATTAAAATTGATGGTACCGCATAATTTTTCCATACATTCACTGTAAACCCAAATTTCCAACGTCTGTAAGGCTATCACCCCCTCTTTTTCAAATAAAAAATAAATGGTTTTAAAGATTAAAACTAACTTTTCCGCATCTGTGGCCCTGAATAATATTCTATCATAAAATTGTCACTTGTATACACTAAGGAGGCTGTATCGTGCTAACAAACCGAAATTTGTCCAAAAATAACAAAAATTGTAGTACTCGTATATCTAGATTTATAGGACCCGCTGTACTCGCTCTAGTCAGCTGAAAATCAATAGGGTACATCTGTGAGACATCTTGAACAATATATATTCAATCATAAAATTGGTCACTTGTATACACTCTGGAGGCTGTATCTTGCTAACAAACTGAAAATTCTCCAAAAATGACAATAATTTGGTACTGCAAGAACCATAGAACCCGTTGTACTGGCTTTAGTGAGCTGAATATCAATAGGATTCATATTTGAGACGCTCTGAATAATATCCAATAATAAAATTGGTCACTTATATATACTCCGGAGGCTGTATCGTGCTAACAAACTGAAATATTCTCCAAAAATGACAAAAATATCGTACTTAAAGTATTATAAGCACCTGTTGTACTGGCTCTCGTGAGCTGAAAATCAATAGGGTTCATCTGTGAGATGTCCTGAATAATATTCAATTATAAAATTGGTAACTTGTAGAACTCCGGAGGAAGCATCGTGTTAACAAACTGAAAATTTTCAAAAAATGACTAAAATGTCGTACTTCTAGTACCATAGCACCCGTTGTGCTGGCTCTGGTGAGCTGAAAATCAATAGGGCTCATCTGTGAGATGTACTGAATAATATCCAATCATAAAATTGGAGACTTGTTGAACTACGGACGCTGTATCGTGCTAACAAACTGAAATTTCTAAAAAAATAACTAAAATGTCGTACTTCTAGTACCATAGCACCCGGTGTGCTGGCTCTGGTGAGCTGAAAATCAAAAGGGCTCATCTGTGAGATGTCCTTAAAAACATTCAATCATAAAATTGGGGACTTGTTGCACTCCAGAGGCTGTATCGTGCTAACAAGACATGTAACGAAAAGTGGCCGACGACGACATACACAGGATTTTTTTCTAAAAACCGTTTTTTTGGGTTGTTGTTGATGGAAAACGTGAAAATAACTCAAAAAAAAATTCAAATTTCCAACTTTTTTTGGGGTAAACCAATACTTTTTTCGCATATTAGATAGGTTGGGCGGAAAAGTAATACTAATGTACAGTTTAGGACTAATTTGTATCCAAAAATTTAAAATTTCTACCCACTCAGTTTGCCTAAAAAAGTGCTATTCAATGTGGGGGTGCTGCTTGAGCTCAAAATCCTTTTACAGTGAAAACTGTGTGGGTACAAATTCTAATTTTTTGGATACAAATTAGTCCTGTATTCGAAAATTAATAATATTTAGTTACTTTTTTTTAACTTCAAATGTTTTAACGATTTACTTGGAAACTAATAGAGCTTGTCCTAAATTCAACGTATAAATGTATGGTGTTAAAGTTAAATTTTTGTAAAGGGGGGGCTAGTTTCAGCTCAAGCTAGCACCCCCACTTTAAATATCGGTTTTCCATAAAAACTGAGTGGGTACAAATTCTAATTTTTTTGGTACAAATTCTAAATTTTTGGGTACAAATTAGTCCTAATTTAGTCTTAAATTATACACAAAAGACTTTTGATATTATTTATTATTTTTCCTGTAACTAAAGAGAATTTGTAAATATGGCTATGTGTCCGCAATTGAGCTTAGGATGTGACTCAATGTTTGGGGCATCAAAAATCAAAACAAACATATCTATTTTATGTGTTAGTCGAGGCTTTTATCATACAACCGCTAAAGGTAAGATGGTATTCCGTTTGCGCATGCCTATGTATATCTCACAAAACGAACATTTATGAATGTTATGCAATAATTTTAATCAGTATGCCATTGTTTTTATGAAGTTTAATGAGTGTTTGACTTATATAAAATTGACATTGTGATCGGTTGATTAACAACCATAGGTATAAGCGAAAACATTTGCGAAATGGTCTGTAAATTTGCCGTGTGTTTAATCTGTATATCACATATTTGAGCTACATTGGGGTGGTATAATAAATGGTATACCGGTTGGTACTCCTTCCTTCCATACCCACATAGGGGAATGTAAATATTTACGTTGGTATGCATCCTATTGGTCAAAACAAATACTCGCGCGCCTTATTTTACCGAACATATCTGATAGAAACCCAAGCGATGTTATTTCGAATGACGCCATTATTAATTCAAAAGTTTCAGCGTTCTAAGGTTTGGTAACGTCTAAGCCTTTCAAATTGTACAGTAGATATGAAAATACGAAAACGAACTAGTGCAAATGAAATGAACGATTTTGTCTGTCATCATTGCATTAATAATAAAATATCATACTGATTAAATACACAGAATTTTTTTATTTGATTAAAATGACGAAATTTGTATTGCATAACGTTGTTAAATGGTCGCTTTATGAAAAATATACATAGACATGCGCGAACGGTATGCCATCTTACCTGTAGCCAGTGGCCTAACTACGGGGGGATGAGGGGGATAGAACCCCCCCCAGAACACTAAAAATAAAAAAATCCAATACATAATCACAGAAAACCTATATGTTATTGGAGTGTACTAAAAGCTAGGAACTGTGGGCTACAATTTTATAAGAAAAATAAAGCTAAAATGCAGTTTTAGGGGCTCAAAATTCCGATACCCATATCCCCCGGTAGTTCATCCCCCCCAGAGCTTCATCCTAGTTACGCCACTGCCTGTAGCAGTTGTAAGGTAAAATCATATATATTCCTCATTGGCTCTATTGGCAGCCTGTTTAGAAACGAGAATAAATTATTATTTTCCACAATCGTGTGAGCAAAATTCATCATCATTCAACTGAAAATAGCGAGCAAAGTAGCATATTGAATCACAAGTGAGCAAAGCATATATTAAAAAATAAAAATTACAAGTTAGGGCGGAATAGCCCTGGCAGCTGAGGCCTTAAATGAAGGAAAGAAGAATTATTAATAAATACACAAGTTATCATTCATGGTGGTTAGAGAGTAGGAGACGATCTGTCACTTGAATGCCAATATGGCGTCTGTGCGGCATTCAAACTATGGAGGGTAGAAGTAAGGAAGACCGACTCAGTGTATGAAAAAGTGTCCGCTGACAGGGAGCAAATTAAGGTGGCGCCATAGTAGCAAGTGGAAAGATTTTAAAAACAGCGCCATAAATTATTAGAGTAGGATAATAAAATTAGCACTTTTTAAGTTTGTTAATTAATTTTTATGATAATGATTCACAATTATTATAAAAAATGAATAATTGTTTTATATTTCTTAACTTCAGTATTGTAAAATCATAAATTTCATGTCCTTTCCACTCGCTACGCTAGCGTTATTGTGGTCGGTTATTGAACTGTAATTTGCTGCTTACAGCTGGACACTTTTTCAACTTGTCCCCTATACAAGACGGTCCTCCTTAGTTCTACCCTCCATAATACAAACCGTTTGTTGCCGTAAGGCTGGATCCACATGCATTCGTGATACGTATCCGTTGTATACCACGTGATCAGTATCAACCAATGAAATTTTATGGATCAAAATCACGCACGTTTCAAGGTCACAACGGATTGAAGTTGGTTAATTTTAACTTTTCATGCGTGATTAAGGTTAGGTTATTATTTTGTTTACCTATTTCTGGTCATTCGCCGACTACTTTTGTACAGAATTTTTTCCTTGGTTAAAAAAATGTCGAGTTTAGAAAAAATTCCTCTATTAAAATTTGTCATGTCCACATTGGCCTTAAATGAAGGAAAGAAGAATTATTAATAAATACACAAGTTATTAGTCATGGTGGTTAGAGAATAGGAGACGATCTGTCACTTGAATGCCAATATGGCGTCTGTGCGGCATTCAAACTATGGAGGGTAGAAGTAAGGAGGACCAACTCAGTGTATGAAAAAGTGTCCGCTGACAGGGAGCTAATTAAGGTGGCGCCATAGTAGCAAGTGGAGAGATTTTAAAAACAGCGCCATAAATTATTAGAGTATGATAATAAAATTAGCACTTTTTAAGTTTGTTAATTAATTTTTATGGTAATGATTCACAATTATTATAAAAATGAATAATTGTTTTATATTTCTTAACTTCAGTATTGTAAAATCATAAATTTCATGTCCTTTCCACTCGCTACGCTAGCGTTATTGTGGTCGGTTATTGAACTGTAATTTGCTGCTTACAGCTGGACACTTTTTCAACTTGTCCCCTATACAAGACGGTCCTCCTTAGTTCTACCCTCCATAATACAAACCGTTTGTTGCCGTAAGGCTGGATCCACATGCATTCGTGATACGTATCCGTTGTATACCACGTGATCAGTATCAACCAATGAAATTTTATGGATCAAAATCACGCACGTTTCAAGGTCACAACGGATTGAAGTTGGTTAATTTTAACTTTTCATGCGTGATTAAGGTTAGGTTATTATTTTGTTTACGTTTTTCTGGTCATTCGCCGACTACTTTTGTACAGAATTTTTTCCTTGGTAAAAAAAATGTCGAGTTTAGAAAAAAATTCTCTATAAAAATTTGTCATGTCCACATTCCTCTTTTTTTGTGGGTTTTGTGTGATAAGCCTTCTGGTTTGCAGATACATTAGGTATGCTATTTTTCTTTTTTTTTCTAAATCGCTTTGTGCCCAGGAAGGAGCATTCACTAATTGCCTGTTTTAACAGGAAATCATTAATGTTCAATTATTAATACTAACACGACAAACACTCATAATTTAGTAAGATCGGTGATACGGGGATGACATAAATATTAAAATATTTTAAGGTTGTCTGAGGTTAGGTACCATAAACGAACGCGTAAACGGATTGATACATGTGGATGTAAATATTTTCAGCTATCCGTGAAACGCACACGTACGTTCATGATCACGGATGCATGTGGATCCAGCTTTAGTGTGTACACGTTCATCATACGTTTTTAGTGTTTTTATTTTATTGTTTTTGGTAATTCTGACTCAATGATAACTATGCGTGATTATTATAACAATCTTAAAAGTCAGCGTCCAGACGTCGCTGCTCGCTGCCATGTCATATATTATCTATATTAATTGTAGTACCTACTTAAAACCTCAGATTAACAAATAAAATAGATATGCTTGTTTTGACTTTTTCCTCCCCCAAACATTCTAAGCTCAATTGCGGACACTTCCACTGCTTTGCCATATTTACAAATCCTCTTGAGTTGCGGGGAAAAAGAAATTGAAGTTTAATTGAAAATTTGTTAAAAAGTTATGTAAATAAAAAAAAGTCATACTAATTTATGCATTTGAGTGGCTGCTTTTAAAATTAATTAATAATACTTGAATTTTATTTAATAAATGTATATTATATAAATTTTAAACAAGTATTTGTTGTATCCTTAGATACCTTCATGGTTATAACTAAAAGTGGCAACATTGTTCAAAATTTCAGTACCTGTTTAATGTGTCAATAGTAATCTATTTAGTAGTTTTGTCCTTGTTTAATTACCATATAAAGAGAGATGCAAATATCGTCAGAGTGTGATCGACGATCATTTTAAATACGCCGTAGTATTGTAGTAAATAATGTCAAACTTGGTTTGTTTATACGAGCGCCATTACGACTAGAGAGTAAACATTTAGTTCTTTCGTTTTGATGTGTGACAAAATAAACTTTTAAGTTAATTAACTTAATGTTTTTGGATGATCATGGTTCGTCGGTGCCAAGTTTGTCAGAAAACCAGCCGAAATTACCAAGGCCATGTATCTACAATACCATTCCCACTTTTTGTAATTAATTCATTATTTCACTACTGGAGTATAGAATTGTCGGCCGCAAAAATAAACGTGTTTATGAATGAATAGCCCTCTCTATGTTTATTATTACTCTAACCTTAAAACATACCCATAACTACCCTACATATTTGTTCAATATGGAATAAGAACGTAATGACACAAAAGTATTTGAATGTGTATGAACCTATAACGTGTTTATTGATTGATATTGTTGGCACACATTTTTTGAAGGTAGACATTACATAAATTTACTTTCACTCGCTACAGTATTTTTTTAGCAGAAAAAGATTCAAAAATAAAATTATATTTTTGTCTCCAAATATAATGACTGACAATGAAACTTGATTTAAATGATACACATACTTTAGGCAATTTTGGAAAAAAAATAATCACGCTTACATGGTTTGAAAAGAAAAAGTAATAGTGCTAGAGTTACAGCCGACTCTCGATATTTAGAAACTCAAGGGACCACAAAAAAAGTTCAATACAAGGAGAGTTCAAAATAACGGTAGTTCAAATAAACAAGAGGGAGGTAGGGAAAAATTCAAATAAACAAGAGTTAATTAAAATTTTACCTTTATTTTTCCAAATTTGTACAATTTATTGATAATAAAACTCAAACCAATTATAAATCAAATTAATGAAAAAAGTCATTATTTTCTTTTGAATTAAGAACTTCCCTTTACCTTTGTCCAATGAATTTTCAATGGTTGTAAGGAAAAGGAAAAGGGCTCAGTTCACGACTGGTATCTCGATTAAACCGAACGCCCTTTCAACAATTACGTAACAAATTTGTTGGTAAACAAAGTATTAATAACTTTCGGAGTTTAGAACCGCAACATAACTTAAATGAGATATGCGATTAGATTGCTACACTATATCTTTTACGCCAACTATACCGACATGCTCATGAAAACATGTATAGTACGCGCAAAACATATAGTGCAGAAATGTAATGGCATATCACCTTTAAGTCATGTTGCGGAGTTAGACTCTGAAAGGTTTATTTTTACCAATACCACTCACACACTGCATTCTATATTGATGCCAGCACACCAACTAAATAGTAAGCGGTCCTTATCGTTTGTGGACACGTGAGTGATTGAAAAATCTACTATCTCAAAATATGCTTATAGTTCAGTGAAATATCGTGAAAATAATATGTTATTTGATAATTATATTACTAATTCTTGTTAATAAAACGAGATATAAGGTAGTGTTAATTGTCTGGTGTTATGTTTAAGATGTATTTAATAATTATAAAATTATTAAATACATTTTAACGATTGTTAGTTGAAGTTATAATATTAAATGAATATATCGTCTAATAAGCATTTTAAATCATAACCAGGGACGGTCCAAGGCCTTTTCGAGGCAGATGCGAGGTCTCGATTTGGCGCCCCGGCGCCCCCCCCCCGCGGGCAACCGCCGGCAATTATAAAAACCGTATTTTATAAATTATAATTTCCCCCACTTTTCGTCCTTTAACTAATGGCTCAATGGATCACCTTATGGTTGATTTAATACGAAATTATACATGTACAAACGAAAGTAATAGGGTTTTAAACAACCCTAAAATAAATGGGTTACTTGGCTAAAATAAATGAATAAACAAAGTGACTTCATGAAATTTTAATCAGAATCATAAACAGTCACTAACAACTACTAAAACTAAAAACGAACTAAAAACGAACCAAAAAAGAACTAAAAAAGTCACTTGCAATATACCTTATTGATTACTATAACTTTACTTGCTACAGTGTTGTATCACTTACAAAAAATAAACATTAAAAACTAACTTTTCTTGCTTTTATTTTAGCAAAGTCTTTTAAAATTGAGTCTGTGTCAATTGAGTTTAAAATCTGATTTTCTATGCACAAAGTTGCCAACCCATTGAGTCTCTCTTGAGAGATAGTTGACCGAAGGTAATTTTTGATAATCTTCAGTTTGGAGAAGCTCCTCTCTCCACTAGCTACTGATATTGGCAAGGTCAGTAATATCCTCATCGCTACAAACACGTTGGGGAAAATATCCATAAGACGGTTCTTGGTCACGTAGTTAAGTGTTGTCACAGGACAGCTGTCTTTAGTTAACATTGGTGCCAAGATAACAATTTCCTTTTGAAGTTCATCGCCATTGATATCACTTTCATTATCTGCCGTCAAAACTGATTGTAGATTCATGCAGTGTTCTTTAAGGACATCCTTTTCACAATTGTTTAATTCCTTCATGTCGTAGAGAAATCCAAAATGTTTACTGTGCTTGTCCATTTGTTCAAATCTCTCACTTATTGCGTTGTTTGCAGTGTCAAGAACAACATAAAAAAAATTTACTTTAAACTTATCTTTCTCAGACATCACCACAGGTTCATTTCCACCCCTACCCTCACATGGAAAATGTCTTTTAGACATTCTAGGTCTTACTTGACTTTCTTCTTGAAACTCTGGAGTGATTCCCAGTTTCTCAGCGAGCTCTTTTGCGTCTGTAATGACGCTGTTTAGTCCGGTTTCCGTCCTCATGGTTTCTAAGAATTTCTTAACACTTTCAATCAGCTTCAAAGCACTTTGCAGGTGTACGTCTTGCCTCTGTAGTGTTTTACTAACTAAGTTTATTTTAAATAAAACTTCATGCCAAGTAATCAGGCAGCAGAGAAAACGAAAGTCGGTTAGTTTTTTGGCAATTCCAATGGCTTTGTTTTTCCCGAAAGCATCGACCTTTTCATCGGTAGTGGCCTCGTAGACAGCGTCATAAACTTCCTCTATTTGATATCTTAGAGGTTCAAGTGCGTCTATCCTACTCTCCCACCGGGTTTCACTGAGAGGTTTTACCGTCAAATTTGTTATATGTTTCTTAAGAATACTCCATCTATGAGTTGATGCTGAGAAGAAATTGTATATCTCCTGAACTATGCTGAAAAAGTTTACCGCTACAAGACAGGAAAGTGCTGCATCATTTACTACTAGATTAAGGGAGTGGCTACCACAAGGGACGTAGAAGGCCCGTGGATTGAGGTCGAGAATTCTTTTTTGAACTCCCACATGTTTGCCTTTCATATTCGATCCGTTATCATACCCTTGGCCACGCATATTTTGTAAGGGTATCCCTTTTTGCGACAACTCGTCTAACAAAGACGCTGTTAACCCCTCACCAGATGTTTCCGAAACTTCGACGAATCCCAGGAAGTGCTCTCTTACGACCGATTCTTCTCCTGACACTGAATGAACAAACCGAACAACTAGGGTCATTTGCTCTTTGTGGCTTACGTCAGGTGTACAGTCAAGAATAATAGAATAGTATTTGGCTTTCTGTAGTTCTGTTAGTATGTTTTCATTAACGTTACGAGCAAGTAAGGCAATGAACTCATTTTGAATTCTTTTGCTCAAATAGTGAACATGGGTTTCTTTAGAGGTTATTCTACGAAGATGTTCAGAAAGAACGGTATCAAATTTTGATATGTGTTCTACAAGCTTTAAAAAGTTGCCATTGTTTTCCTTGAAAAGGGTATCATTAGGACCACGAAATGCTAGTCCCTGGGTGCCTAGGAACTGCACAATAGAAAGCAGTCGTTTTAAAACCTCGTACCAATGTTGGGTTTCGGACGCAATAATTCTTTGATTTTCGTCATCAATGGCCTTTCCCAACCGCAGTCTTTGAAATACCTCTCGGTAAGAAAGAGCCGACTTGATATGTGCAGGAGATTTTTCATGTTGGGATAGAAATTTAGACATGTTTTGCCAATCAGAAAACCCATCTGTACCAGTGAGAGATATGCTTTCCTTGCTAAAAAGCTTGCAGTAAAAACAAAATATGGAATTTTTTGACGCTGAGTACACGAGCCATTCTCTATGAATTTCTTCTCCATTTGGTAATTTCACTTTGTAATTGGCAGGAGTAAACCTTCTGCCTCTACTGTCAACAGGAAAATCGAACTCTGTTACCTGTACAGGACCTTTTTCAACAAGTACTTGACGTATATCATCTGTTATTTTGGCTGGCCACTGTCCACAATCTGTTAATGAGCTCAATGGCGTCGATGGAGTTTTTGCCTCCGACATCTAGAACACAATTCATGAAATGAAAATAAATTGTAACTCTAATGTATGTGTTAATCGATTATATTAGCAGTAGAAGTTGTTATGACTTAATTATTCAAAAACAATGGTTGTATAACAATACGTTTTTAAATATTTCAGAATAAATTGCAAATCTGCACTTATATTCAATCACCTCCCTTTGTTTGAAAATGCCATTTGGGGTTGGGGTCTCACGTCATAATTAAATTTAGATCGACTGATCAAATCCAACATTTTAAAATGTTGCTTAAGTTTAAATATTATATACAGTATGTGTGAATTCGTTTTGCCCGACAATGTTAAATAATATTTTGTCTTGTCACAAAATTGAAACAAACCTCTGATGGTGGGCTCGGTTCTGATGGTGATGGTAAGTCAAAGTCATCAGTGGTAGAATGTGATTCATGGATGCGATCAAATTCGTCCGGATGAGAACATTCTTCTGATGTCTTCTGGAACAGGGACATAAGTAAATATTTTAGACTTTTTTACGATTTGCATGAATATAGAATGTTGCAATTAGATCGAGTACAAACAATTATGTAAAAAATGTTACATGCAGGTATTTATATGGGTATTTATCTTCAATTATTATGTGATTGATTAGTTAGGCATATTTTAATAGATAAATTTGCTAGGCTTTTATATACAGCTCCTAGTAAAAAAAAATCTTTCAATAGACTCTTATATAAGTTGGTGTAAATGTAAGTATTTAATCTGTTAAACCGATAATAGGATAACTGTTTTTTTAGGCTCAAGTTATTACAGTTGTACCTACATTTAGTGCCCGTTCCAGCAATAGTCTTAATTTATCCAACCGAAAAAAGCGTTAAAAAAAAGGAGTTTCGTCGACGTTATTTTACATTAAAATAATTTTAAGAAAACCTGCCTTTCGAATTCTTAAAGGTTTGCTAGACGCTACTTTTAATCATAATTTTTATTACTAACAAAATAAATATTTAGGAAAAGTAAGGCAATTGAGCTTATTTATTAATATTTTGTACCGTTATCTAACAAAATATATGGATTTTATATTTTATCACTTGTAAATTAAACTCAGATTTTGCAAAAATATTTACTTACCAGTAAAGGCTTTTCAACGCCTTCAGTTTCCACACTACTTTCTGCACCAGAAGTACCACTACCACTACATGATGGTTCTGATCTAGAAACAAACTGTCTCATCGCTTTTGCCTGCTTCTCGGCATCTCTCTCCAAATTTGCTTTACGTTTTCTGTAAAATGCACCCGATGGCTTCTTTTTTTCAGACATGATCTTGATATCTTATTACTAACTTTAACTTAATTAAAACTTAGTAAAGACTAAATAAATAAATCGCCTAAAATACTGAGGTTTGTTCTGCGACTGAGATGAAATCACTTCATAACAAGTAAACAAAATCCTTGTATTACACACTAAACGAATACGAACGTTGTATTAAATCCACTGTGGGTAGATCTTAGAGATCGAAGTTACAAAAATACTCGAGGGAGAGAGAAGGCAGCACATGATGGGTGGGCGGTGCTGCTATCTATTGAAAATAATGCCAAATACAGTCCTCAGTTGATGGGTACGTAGTTGGCCAGGTGTGTCAGAAAAATATTGTGCGCGTGCGCGGGTCTCCAACCACGAACAATGAAATGAACAATCAATCCCTGCAGCGTCAACACTAAACGTACAATCTAAGCGCTACAACGCCTACCAATTGATAAATGTCAAACGCGTGCATTTGAGTATAGTAGTAAAGTATTTTCAAACCTAAGGCGCTAAGAAGATCTAGAGAACAGTATGTTAAAACAGCGGTGATTTATAAACCTTGGGGCGGTGATTTCATTAAATTTAATTGTAACTTTGTAAATATATTCATATTTCTGTTGGGGTTTGGGCGCCGACAAAGCCATACAGAACATCTAGAGAACTGAATGTTAAAAACGGTGTTTTATAAACCTTGGGGCAGCTACTGGATGAAATTAAAGTGTAACTTTTTAAAAATATTTTTACTTTCGTATTCGTTGTAGGGCGCCCAAACTGACATATAATTTTAAAATTATACAAAAATCGATGGGGGCGCTGGCGACGTCACACAAAAGATCTAGTAAGTTAAATGCTAAAAATGGCGATTCATAAACCTTGGGGCGGCATTGTAATGAAATTAAGTTGTAACTTAATGAATATATTTTTATTTTCGTAGGCGTTGGGGCGCCGGCGCCAAGACTGGCATACAGTTTCTTAAAGAAGACTAAAAATCAAAGAGCCGCCGTTGAAGCCAATCAGAAGATTTAGAGAACTAATTTTTAAAACGGCGATTCTTCAACCTTGGGGCGTCACGGGCTTCAACGTAATGATTAAAATTAAAATTTTATGAATTTTTTTTATTTTTTTTCAGGCGTTGGGGCGCAAAATTTGATGTACAATTTGTAACAGTAGACAAAAAAAAACCGAGGCGGACGCCGGCTTCGCCGGCGCCCCCCTCGGGCCGGCGCCCCATGCGGCCGCATCCGTCGCATGGGCCTTGGACCGTCCCTGATCATAACATTGACTGGACTATGACAGTATTCAAGTCAAAAAATAAGCCGAAACTTTAAATTTCGCACTATACCTCTTACGTGAACCATACTTCAAATTATAGAGAGTACGGGTAACAGGAATTCAAATTATAGTATGTTGGTGATCGAGTACGACATTTTTGTCATTTTTGGAGAAATTTCAGTTTGTTAGCACGATACAGCCTCCATTGTATAGACAAGTGACCAATTTTATATTTGGATATTATTCAGGCCGTCTCAAAGATGAACCCTATTGATATTCAGCTCAATAAAGCCAGAACAACGAGAGCTATGAATGGTTCTTGCAGTATCAAATCTTTGTAATTTTAAGAGAATTTTCAGTTTGTTAGCACGATACAGCCTCCAGAGTGTATACAAGTGACCAATTTTATGATTGAATATTGTTCAGGCCATCTTATAGATGAACCTTATTGATTTTTAGCTCACCAGAGCTATTACAACGGGTACTTTGGCACCTGAAGTGCCACATTTTTTGTCGTTTTTACAGAAATTTCTGGTTGTTAGCACGATACAGCCTCCGGAGTGTATACAAAGGACCAATTTTATAATTGGACATATTTCAAGTTGTCTCACAGATGTACCCTATTGATTTTCAGCCTTATAGAACGAGTACAGCGGGTCCTATAAATCCAGATTTAGTACCTACATTTTTGGAGAAATTTCGGTTTGTTAGCACGAAGTGTATACAAGTGACAATTTTATGATAGACTATTGTTCAGGGCATCTCAAAGATGCGGAAAAGTTAGTTTTAATCTTTAAAACCATTTATTTTTCAATTTATTGAGAGTTTTTAGGAGAAATTCAAATTATCAGGAGATTCAAATTTTCAAGAGTCGACAGTATTTTATTCTAATACGTAATAAATGTTGACCCTGATTAAATATTTTGAATCGTACAAAATATGAAAATCGACAGTTGTAGGTTATTGTTAATTTTTAAATTACCCCATTAATATGTATCGAGACCAGACACCTTACTCACATAATCTTTTACAATTTTCACGTGTTAACGTTGGTTTGACGTAATTTACAGAAACTGTATTAAATCCAATGTGAAATATAACAATGATAAGCAGTTTTAGTTATTTGTATTTTTGATTAATTACTTTGTATTGATCAGTATTGTCAATGTTGATTTTTATACAAGCTAAACTTGTGACGAAATGTCTATGTCTTTAAAAAACAAGTTATTCATTAAATTTACCTTATATAAATATTCAATAAAATATAAATAAAAAGAAGAATATTACATATAATCATCATCTTTTCTCTCCAGCCACATTATGGTCTCTTCCTCAGTCTTTTCTTATTTCGTATCCAAAATAAACGGTTTTAAAGACTAAAACTAGCTTTTCCGCATCTGTGAGATGCCCTGAATAATATTCTATCATAAAATTGTCATTTGTATACACTTCGGGGGATGTATCGTGCCAAAAAACCGAAAGTTATCCAAAAGTAACTAAAAATGCAGAATATCTGGATTTATAGAACCCGCTGTACTCGCTATAATTAGCTGAAAATCAATAGGGTACATCTGTGAGACGCCTCAAATGAGACACCCTGAAAAATATCCAATTATAAAATTAGCTACTTGTATACACTCCGGAGGCTGTATCGTACTAAACGCGAAATATCTCCAAAAAAAAAACAAAGAATTTGCCACTTCAGGTACAATAACTCCCGTTGTACTAGCTCTGGTCAGCTAAAAATCAATAAGATCTACCTATAAGATGCCCTGAACAATATTCAATCATAAAATGGGTCACTTGTATACACGCTGGAGGCTGTATCGTGCTAACAAACTGAAAACTCTCCAAAAATGACAAAAATTTGGTACGTCAAGTACCATAGCACTGTACTGGCTTTAGTGAGCTGAATATCAACAGGGTTCATCATTGAGACGCCCTGAATAATATCCAATCATAAAATTGGTCACTTGTATATACTCCGGAGGCTGAAATTTCTCAAAAATGAGAAAAATGCCGTACTTAAAGCACTATAGTACCTGTTGTACTGGCTGTAGTGATCTGAAAATCAATAGGGATCATCTGTGAGATGTTCTTAATAATATTCAATCATGAAATTGGTGACTTTTTGCACTCCGGATGCTGTATCGTGCTAACAAACTGAAATTTCTCAAAAATTGACAAAAATGTCGTACTTCAAGTACCATAGCACCCGTTGTACTGGCTATTGTGAGCTGAAAATCAATAGGGTTCATCTGTGAGATGTCCTGAACAATGTTCAATCATAAAATTGATGACTTGTTGCACTCCGGAGGCTGTATCGTGCTAACAAGACATGTAACGAAAAATGGCCGACGACGACGACATACATACAGGATTTTTTTTCTAAAAACGATTTTTTCGTGTTCTTGATATAAAACGTAAAAACAACTCAATTTTTTTTCAAAATTTCAACTTTTTTGTGGGTAAACCAAGAATTTTCTCGCATATTAGATAGGTTGGGCGGAAAAGTAATAGAACTTTGATCGACGAAATGTCATCGCTTCTTCTGGCACGGTGCCCAGCTCAGTTTCATTTTAACTTCTTTATTCTACAAATTGACATCGGTTACTTTGGTTCGCTCTCAAATCTATGTGTGTGTTTCGCTTTGTATATCGACTAGTGAATCCTAACATGCATAATTCCATGCTTAGCAGGGTTACTTGAAGTTTTTGTAGTGTTACTCGTCTGGTGGTGATGACTGGCTTTTTTTCGAGTTCGAGGAGAGGAATTTAGTTAGTTAGGTGTTTATTGTCTAGGTGAGGGGGTTAAAATGTTGAAATATAAAATTTTGTGAATAACTGGTTAAAATGTTGAATTGAGTGGATGGCTGGTATCATCAAGTAAATCCAAAAATCTCGTCGTACGTCGGTCCATTTGGCTAGTGAATAAATTCACTACGCTACAGAAAAAAACGTGAAAAACCTGCAGCACCGACGGGGAGGATGGGGCTCGCGGATCAAGTTGAATCGCTTCCGCTGCTGATGGGAGTGAAAGCAAAGTGAGCACGCCTGCCTATATTTGTTATAGAACAGTTGTGTCGATAAATGGAAGGAATTATTTGGCGAAGTGTGTCGGCTATGACGTCCCTTGAGTTAGCGATGGCGTTCATTAGGGTGACAGTGAGAATTTCAATTAATATTTTGGTATCAGTTAAGAGGTCGTAAGGAGCTGGTGGCTTTTCAAGAGTGACTGGAGCGGTCTCTTGAGGGGTTTTGAGTGTCGATAGCCTATGGGGGCAGCGAGGATGGAATGCGGGGTGAGGACCATCACAATTTGTACATGTAGGGGTTCCGGACTTGGGGCGGTGGCCTGTTTGGCCGCAAGAGGGGCATATCGATTTAGACCGACAAGATTCGGAGGAATGTCCGGATTTTGTGCATCGATTGCAATATTTGGGAACTGGAAGGCCATGAAATGAAAGGCCGGAGGTAAGGGCCTGGTGGTAATGAGCATCGGAGGTGGTGACGATGCGAAACATCGATATGGGCTTGCTTGTGTACTTGGCGATGATTCGCCAAGTTTTGATGAAAGGGATTTGTTAATTGTGAAGAATTTCTTCGAGGCTGATCGTGGAGTCTACATTCCTGCAGACGAAAGAGAAGGTGGGTATGCGATGATTCGCCAAGTTTTGATGAAATGGATTTGTTGATCGTGAAGAATTTCTTCGAGGCTGATCGTGGAGTCTACATTCCTGCAGACGAAAGAGAAGGTGGGTATGAGGGTTTTGTTTGCTGGGCGGGGTGGAGTTGAGGACGTTGATGGTGATGTTAGAATCACCAATTGAATTGTGGATTCGTTTCAGAATTGTTGAGACTAACATGGGGTAGGAGGTTTTAAGAAGCGCTGTTCTGTGAAATTGACTTTGAGGTAAAGGATTTGTCCGTTGAGGAACTAGACGGTATTTAAGAGGGTGAAGAGGGATTTTTGTGTGGAGTTTGAGATGGGAGGTTTCTGAGATTTAAGGTTTGTATGGTGTTGTTTGTGGGGGTTGTTGTATGATTATTGATTGATAGGGTTTGGTAATGTGGATCTGATTTTGCTCTTACCGACGAGGGTGAATCCATCCTCGTCGGGGACGGAAGGTTGTCGGATGGCCGAGGGTGTGGGGATTGAGATCTTACGGAGGAAGCGTAAGACCTGGTGGGGGATGAGTAGGAAGTGTGTTTGTGTGTGGGTGTTTGTTTAGAAGAGGTAGTAGGTGAAGTTGAGTGAGAGTGGGTTTTTTTGGAAGTGTGTGAAGAGGGTGTATTGTGTTTAGTAGGTGTAAGAAGGGGGAATTCTTTCTCGGAAAGTATTGAAGTTTGAGATGGTGTTGAGTGAGAGTTGGTTTTATTAGGTGTTTGTGTTGTGTTTTTGGTTGGGATGGGAACGGAAAATTCTGGAGTTTTTCAAGGATTTTTCGACATGCTGGGGATTGTGTGAAATCTACGTAGGCTTTATAGGCTTCGGGGTTGAAATTGGGGTGAGAGGGTTCGATTGAGTCGAGCCATGTCTGGAGAGTATTCAATGGGGCCAGGAATTGGAATTGGGGTGGGTTTGGCAGTTTTGCTGCTGCGTGTACGTCTGGAGGACATTATTGGTTATGAATGTGGTGTAAGATTGTGGGTGAAAGCTAACACCGACAGCGGACTCACTGCCGGAGGGAGTTGCCTCCCTAGTTAAAGGTTTTCTGACTTATTAGCTTTCAGGAGTTTTATATTTATCTAGGTGCTAAATGTCCTTCCTTACTTCTTCTGGTTGGTGTGGCTTGATTGTTTGGGAATCTAAAAAAAGTAAACACAGTTAACAACATGAATTTATTTTCATAAATAGCAAGATTGTCTCATAAGAAACAATTGGTTACACTCCCTGATGTGTTATGAACTGTCGAACTGAGAAGTTCGGCAGAACATATGGGTTGGCTTGGTTTCTTCGGTGGAGGCGAAGACGCGGTGAATTGGTTTGTGTCACTGACCAATTCGGGATTGTATCACCTTCCTCGGACAATGGACTGGCGTTACTGATGAGTGCTGAGGCGCGATCGTCACTTTTATAATCCTAACCTCGATCTCGAACATTCTCAAAAATACTCGAGTCGGTGCGTTTGATAAATAAAAAAAAGAAATAAAAATAGAAATACAAAAAATGCGGGTAAACAATTTCGATTTTATGTTTTGAAGTTAGACCCGAAAGTCGCTTGCTCACAACTATAGTCTTATCTCAGAGGCGGCTTTTATCAAAGAGGCTGCGGGCTTACAATGCATTTGATAAATAGAAAGCGGAAATAAAAATACAAAAAATGCGATGTAAACAATTTTGATTTTGTAAGCGCGCACAAGTAGATATCGTCAGTGGCGGCATAGTAAAATTGTACTGTTGTGGGTGGCGACTAAGTTCAGCTGCGCCTCGTGATACGCCCGCGTCAAAACCTTCGACCAGAGAGAGGTATTTTGATTTTTTTTCTGAATTCTTGCGGAACCCTAGGCACCGTACATATAAAACCCTAGTAGCGACACTCTGTGCGGAAGCCGATAGCGAACCCGCTTTACCCCGCCTATAGAGTAGCAGGTGACGTCGGCTTGCTTAGTATACAAGGGTTCGCGTTAGAGCATACGACAAGAAGCTCTCCAGTATACAGTATATATCTCCATAGAAGTGGCACGACAGCAGTCCCTCGTAAATCCGCCGGCCAGTGAACAACTGCCCGACTTCTTAGAACATTTTCGGCGAAATTATCCACAAAGACTGCAAAGGAACGAGTCGAGAGTGTCGCTACTATGATTTTATATGTACGGTGCCCTAGGGTTCCGCGGAATACGACTTAATGCATCCATAACTGCTAGTTATGATACAAACCTAATCAAACTATCTTTTATAATCCTAAAAAGGACAAGAGAGGGAGTTCCAATTCATTACTACCGCTTATACAGAGTATGTCAATGACAATTATCCGCCCTTTATAAACCATGAAGCGCCAGTTTTATAAAAAATTGAAAAATACGTAAAAAATCATATAATAAACGGGAACGTATTTTGTCTCATACTTCCTCTCCCAACCATTTCCATCCTTTATACATTTTTGCATGTTCAGATTCTCCTATAAAAATAAATTCCAAAAATGTATAATACCTAAAGTAAAAAGTACATCATTTGGGATAATTTCAAATCAACCTGTTAATTATAATGCCTACTAATCCTACTCAACCAATTAAACGGTGTTTCGATTGAGACAAAACCATAGTGACAGAAAAACTTTTTTAATACAACTAGTTAGCTTAGTTTACCTTAGAATATTAACTTTCACAAGTACCTAGTACATCTACCTCAAAAATGGTGCATACTTTAAATTTGTAAGAGCCACAGCTGCTCATCCCTGAAGAGCTGACACACTTATAAGTACGTAATGACAATATTTTTAAATGCATGATCAGTAAGCAATAAAAAACATCATCCATAACCAGTAGTTAACAACGAGGCTTTAGAAGTTGCCGTTTAAGGACAACTTACGTTACAAGAACAACAGTCAATATCACAAATTTCCAGTGCAGTTGGTGTTTCTCACAGCAGTGTTTTTAGAACAACATTACTCCAAAAGCAAGCTGAATACATCAAGACGATTTCGACCGGCGCAGCGTCTACAGTTTTGTGAATTGATGAGTAAATTTTGTACAATATCTGCTTCTCCGATGAAAGTTCATTTGAACTAAATGGTGTAGTAAATAGATACAATAAATTGTTGATACTGAGCAGATACAGATGAAGTTCGGGCGGGAGGGGGGCGAGGCAGGTATGAACTACAGGTCTGGGTACCGGACATTTGTTCAAATTGTCCCTAAAACTGCGTTTTAGCTTTGTTCCTCTCATAAAATTGTAGCCTACAGTTCCTAGCTTTTCGTACATTTCAATCAAGTAGGCTTGCTGTGATTATGTTTTAGATTTTTTTTTAATTTTATGGCCCGTGTGAGTGAGCTGAAAATCGATAGGGTTCATCTGTGAGACGCCCTGAACAATATCCAATCATCCATCAAATTGGTCACTTGAATACACTCCGGAGACTGTATAGTGCTATCAAACCGAAATTTCTCCAAATATGTGGTACTTCGAGTACCATAGCACCCGATGTACTGGCTCTGGTGAGCTGAAAATCAATAGGGTTCATCTGTGAGATGTCCTGAACAATATCCTGTCATAAAATTGGTCACTTAAATACACTCCGGAGGCTGTATAGTGCTAACAAACCGAAATTTCTCCGAAAATGTGGTACTTCGACTACCATAGCATCCGTTGTACTGGCTCTGGTGAGCTGAAATCAATAGGGTTCACCTGTGAGATGTCCTGAACAATATCCTGTCTTAAAATTGGTCACTTATATACACTACGGAGGCTGTAACGTGATAACAAACCGAAATTTCTCCAAAAATGTGGTACATCAAGTACCATAGCACCCGTTGTACTGGCTCTAGTGAGCTGAAAATCAATAGGGTTCATCTGTGAGACGCCCTGAACAGTATCCAATTATCCATTAAATTGGTCACTTGAATACACTCCGGAGGCTGTATAGTGCTAACGAACCAAAATTTCTCCAAGAATGACCAAAAATGTGGTACTTCGAGTACCATAGCACCCGTTGTACTGGCTCTGGGGAGCTGAAAATGAATAGGGTTCATCTGTGAGATGTCCTGAACAATATCCTGTAATAAAATTGGTCACTTGTATAAACTACGGAGGCTGTATCGTGCTAACAAACCGAAATTTCTCCAAAAATGACAAAAATGTGGTACATCAAATACCATAGCACCCGTTGTACTGGCTCCAGTGAGCTGAAAATCAATAGGGTTCATCTGTGAGACGCCCTGAACAGTATCCAATCATCCATTAAATTGGTCACTTGAATACACTCCGTAGGCTGTATAGTGCTAACGAACCAAAATTTCTCCAAAAATGACCAAAAACGTGGTACTTCGAGTACCATAGCACCCGTTGTACTGGCTCTGGTGAGATGAAAATCAATAGGGTTCATCTGTGATACGCCCTGAACAGTATCCAATCATCCATCAAATTGGTCACTTGAATACACTCCGGAGGCTGTATAGTGCTAACGAACCAAAATTTCTCCAAGAATAACCAAAAACGTGGTACTTCGAGTACCATAGCACCCGTTGTACTGGCTCTGGTGAGCTGAAAATCAATAGGGTTCATCTGTGAGATGTCCTGAACAATACTAAGTCATAACATTGGTGACTTGTTGCACTCGGGAGGTTGTATCGTGCTAACAAGACATGTTACAAAAAGTGGCCGACGACGTACACACATGATTTTTTTCTAAAAACCCTTTTTCCTTTTTTTCTCAGTAAAAAACGACAAAAATAACTCAAAAAATGCAAAACCCCAACATTTCTTGGAGTAAACCAATACTTTTCTGGCATATTAGATAGGGTTGGGCGGAAAAGGAATAATAGAGGGGTGATCATAGGGAGGAGAGGACGGGTAGTTATAACGAGTACATTATGAGCAAAAACACGTCCCCTTTTATATGATTTTTGACGTATTTTCCATTTTTTTAAAAAGTGGCTCCTTCCGATTTATATAGAGTGGTTATCTTTGAAATGCGATTTCGTGAATTTTTTAATAATTATGTAGTCCGGAATTAGCACGTGGGATATGAAAAAAATGTTTTTACGAATTTTAATACACTTTTCACTTAGTTAGTCTCGCAATTTATTTTGGCATACAATTAAATTTTTGAATTTTTTTTCTATAAAATCATTGATATTCGTTTTTTGTCATTTTCCGCGGTTTTATTACAATAACAAATGACCTTGCGGAATATAAAACAATTAATAATACAATGTTTCAGCTGCTTAGTAGAACGTGGATATCAACAATTCTATTGATTAATACACGTATAGGGTGTAGCATTAACGATGTTAGAATTAATTACGTTATTTTTACAATAACCAGTAATAATAACCCTAGTTTTATTGTATTTTCATGATTACTTCTTTTCAAATTTTTATAATTATTACTTTCAAAGTATGTTATATTTAAAAATAAACTAACTAACTTTTCCGCATCTATGAGATGCCCTGATTAACATTCTATCATAAAATGGTCACTTGTATACACGAAATTTCTGCAAAAGTAACCTAACCCGCTGTACTCGCTATAGTCAGCTGAAAATCAATAGTGTAATGTTTTTCTAATTTATTTAGACAGTTAACGTTTTTAGTACGGGTGGGATAAACTTTAAACACACGGTATGGCTACTTACTAATTTATTTAAACACTAAACTATTCACTAATGATTTACACAGTATATTCACTAATTTATATAAACAGTTCACTAATTTATATTCACTTATTTACTTGTTTATCTCACGATGTCAAATTATCAACTGAACTTACCCGCTGATCGGTCCTTTATATATTTTAGTGCCTTTTTTACTAGAGCATTCTAGATTGCGGCTTACACACACAAAAACAATTGGCTCTCGCATTTTCTAAATAAGACTGGTCACAAAAACAATGTTTAGATAATATAGTCGTAAACAGTTATAAAAAAAACTGCGTATCCGCCATAATTTTAACTTTCATACCTGGCTTAGACAGAGTCGGATTTAGGGACTATACCAGTGTGCTGTTTCATAACATTACCCCCTCCTTAAATGGAAGTTCCTCCTGGAACTTTTGTGTAGCCGAGACTGGATGTTTGAATCGGCAACTGGCCGATTTTATGGAAATAGCAGGGCCCCGTCTTCATTGGATACTGATAACGGGGGTTGTAGCTGCAAATTAATATCTGGACACCGGTATCTCGAAAGATAATCTCTACCATGTTCCTCATAACTCCCCAATCCAACTGGTTACTCGCTATCTTAGGCATAGCCAGTTTCTTCACGCTGGATTCTAACACATGGTCTCGGAGGTTACGAATTGCTTCCCACATATCGCGGTGGGTAGATCGATCTTTAAATTAATCTTTAGTTACCAAGTAGAAGAAGTACCGCGAATTATGTTTCAGTTTCAGTGTCTTGCCAGGGGCTGGAATCTGGTGTTTCTAATTGCCCGAATTTCTTTCGAAAGACGGTTGCCAACCCTCAAGGTTTCTTGATACGGGCGGGGATGTTGTATGCCAGTGAATAATCTTCCGGGAGAGTGAACAAATCTTGTTGTTCCGAAGTGACTTCAAATCTAGCTTTCCCGGTGTCTCTATACGCGCCCATAAATTCATCGAAGGTAGGGTCAGACACATCTCGAATATGGTTTACTCCTTTCTCTAGGTCATGGTCTCCTTCGAATGGCGCTAGGCGGTTTTAGTGTACTACTTTTGGTTTTCCGTTGGGGATCTTGCTTATGCGATATATAACATCATTGATCCTTTTCTTGATTAAGTATGGACCTTCTCAGGATTTTTGTAATTTTGTAGAAAATCCTTTTCTCCTCGTCGGGTTGTGTAACCATACTTTGTTCCCTTCTTTGAAACCGCCTTCTGTGGCCTGCGTGTCGTACCGACTATTCATTCTGTCGCTGGCAACTTGAAGATTTGTTCGAACTAATTCATGAATATCGTCCAGCCTTCTTCTCTATTGGATCACGTAGTCTTCGCCTGCTAGATCTTCTCCAGGCCGACAGCCAAATTCCAGGTCACAAGGAAGCCTCATTTCAAGTCCTAACAGGATTTTAGCAGGTGTTTCACTCATGGACTCATTAACGGCAGATCGATAAGCCAATGCGAATAGGGAAAGATACTGGTCCCAATATCTCTGATGGCTGGAAACCACTTTCGACAGGTATTTTCCAATAGTCCTGTTCATTCTCTCGACCATTCCGTCTGACTGTGGATGTAATGCTGTTGTCCTGGTCTTCTTCATTCCCCGCTTGTCGCAAATCTTTTGGAATAGATGGCTTTCGAAATTTCTTCCCTGGTCACCGTGGACTTCCAAGGGCACTCCATATCGGCTGATAAATTCTTTTACCAATACATCCGCGACAGTTGTGGCCTCTTGGTTCGGGATAGCGTAAATTTCCACCCACTTTGTGAAATAATCCATTACAACCAGTATGTATTTGCCACCATTTTCTGTCGTCGGAAATAGTCCAGCGATATCTAAAGCAATCCTTTCGAAAGGGCTTCCAACAATGCACTGTTTCATGGGCGCCTTTCTCTTGCGATGTGGTCCATTACTCGTAGCACAAGTCGTACATTTCTTACACCAGTCCTTTACATCGTCGGAGCTGTTCATCCAATAAAACCTTTCACGGGCTCGCTGAAGGGTTTTCTTCACTCCCAGATGACCTCCCGATGGACTGTCGTGTAACCTCTTCAGTACCTCAGCTACTCTCGTTCTTGGGATAACTAGCTGTCTCCTCATCTCGGAACCTCATCGTTTTCAAGGACTCTTTTCAACAGTCCTTCTTCCAGGACAAGGGAGTCCCACTGAGCCCAATATGCCTTGAGTGTTGGTGAAAATCTTGACACTTCTTGCCAGGTAGGTCGCCGATTTTCTTCCTTCCATTGCCGGATCATCTTCAGGTGAGGATCATTCTCCTGATCTTCTCTGATCCTGGTGGGTGACCATTCTTCATTGACTACTGTAATTCTTGAAACTACAACTTCCTTAGATTTCGACTTGTTGCAATGTGAATAGTCTACAGGGCATGGCCGTCTAGGCAAGGAGTTGGCTTATCGGTGATTCACATCAGCTGGATGTTCACCCCTCTCTGATTTCCCCTGTGACTGGAGTTCTTGGGTTACTGGAGTCTTGGGGCGCTTAGACGGACTGCGTACGTGCTCTAGCTCGCCACACTTCCGGCATTTGATCTTCTTCGGCTTATTGTCTGCCATACCCTTTCAACAAGTTGACGATCTGATCAAGTTTGTCATCGTTATCTTCTTCCTGCATGGTTCTACCTTTGTTGTAGCGCGAGCTCTTCGTGGATGCTTTGCATTTAAGAGGTTCTTGGTTTGCAGGAGTCGTAGGACGCTTACACGAACTGCGTGCATGCTCTAGCTCGCCACAATTACAACACCTGATTTTCTTCGGCTTCTTGTCCATCATACTTTTTATCAAGCTGACGATCTGGTCAATCTTGTCCTCGTCGCCTTCTTCTTGGATGGTCCTAACTTTGTTGTAACCCGAAGCCTTCGTTGCTGCTTCATATTCAAGAGCAGCTGTCAATGCGTCAACTAATGTTTTGGGATGGGCTAAACGAAGCGTCCTCTGCATATCGGGGTCACGTAAGCCATCAATAAAGGCCTGTATACCCAGACATTCCATCATGTTCTCTGCTGCTGATGGATAAACAAATCGAACGAGTCTGGCAATATCCACTTCATATACTTGAAGTGCTTTTTCACGTTTCTGCCTTCGGTTCTTCAGCTGGGATTGGTACAAATGTTCTACATGTTCGTGACCATATCGCATGTCCAACCTCTTCTTCAGCTGCTCGAAATCATCCGTTACTTCCAGAGGTATCGTCTGAAGTACATCTAAGGCATCTCCCCGAAGCGCTATAGTTAGGTTCACTGCTTTCTCCTTATCGGACCAATTATTCATTCTAGCGGCTGCTTCAAACTGTATCACTTAATTGGTCCACGACATTTTGCCATCGAACGTTGGGCCCTCGACTCGGGTAAAACTGCCAAACTCTTCTAACTTAGGGTGTGTTTCTGTCTTGCAAGGTTTCGTTTGCTCGGTCTGATTTTCTTCCGTTGGCGTGTCTTGAGTTCTTATATCTGTCATCTTCTTTTCTAACTCCTTGATTTTCTCGTCCATCGTTGTCATCTTATTCTCAATCTTCTCGTCCCTCGTTGACATATTATTCTCGATTTCAGATTTTAGAGACGAAGTTTTATATTCAACGTCAGCGGCAATGTCGTTCTTCAAAGTAGAAATCTTGTCGTCAATATTAGCAGAAATGTCGTTCTTCGTAGCAGAAATATAGTTTTTCACATTCGTTGAAATCTTCTCTTCCATGGCAGAAATCTTCTCGTCCATGTTAGCCGAAATATCATTCTTCATAGTAGAAATATTCTCGTCCATGTTAGCAGAAATATTAGCAGAAATGTCGTTCTTCATAGCAGAAATCTTCTCGTCCATGTTCTCTTCCATGGCAGAAATCTTCTCGTCCATGTTAGCAGAAATTGACGAGATTAAGGTGGAAGCCTCGTCATTAAATAAAACTGTTTCTGGATCAAAGCCGTCATTTTCCAGTCCCACTTTAAGTCTTTCTACTAATTCACTTTCCTTACCGGACGTTTTCAACTCACGATCTTCCAATTCTGCTGTTAGTTCCGCCACTTTGAGGTCACATAGTCTCTTGGCCATTTTTACGTAGCAATTTATTTAGACAGTAAATGTTTTTAGTACGGGTGGGATAAAGTTTAAACACACGGAATGGCTACTTACTAATTTATTTAAACACTAAACTATTAACTAATTATTTACACAGTATATTCACTTAAACTAATTTATATAAACAGTTCACTAATTTATATTCACTTATTTACTTGTTTATCTCACGATGTCAAATTATCAACTGAACTTAACCGCTGATCGGTCCTTTATATATTTTAGTTCCTTTTTTGCTAGAGCATTCTAGATTGCGGCTTACACACAAAAACAATTGGCTCTCGCATTTTCTAGATAAGACTGGTCACAAAAACAATGTTTATATAAGATAGTCGTAAACAGTTATAAAAAAACCTGCGTATCCGCCATAATTTTAACTTTCATACCTGGCTTAGACAGAGTCGGATTTAGGGACTATACCAGTGTGCTGTTTCATAACAATAGGGTACATCTGTATCGTACTAAACGCGAAATTTCTCCAAAAAGGACAAAAATGTGGCACTTCATGTACCATAGCACCCGTTGTACTAGCTCTGGTGAGCTAAAAATCAATACGGTTCATCTATAAGACGTCCTGAACAATATTCAATCATAAAATGGGTCACTTGTATACACGCTGGAGGCTGTATCGTGCTAACAAACTGAATATTCTGCCGTGCTAACAAACTGAAATTTCTCAAAAATTACAAAAATGTTGTACTTCAAGTACCATAGCATCCGTTGTACTGGCTATTGTGAGCTGAAAATCAATAGGGTTCATCTCTGAGATGTCCTGAACAATATTCAATCATAAAATTGGTGATTTGTTGCACTCCGGAGGCTGTATCGTGCTAACAAGACATGTATCGAAAAGTGGCCGACGACGACATACACACAAAATTTTTTTTCTAAAAACCATTTTTTCGTGTTTTTCCTGATGAAAAACGTAAAAATATCTCAAATTTTTTTTTTCAAAATTTCAACTTTGTTGTGGGTAAACCAATACTTTTCTCGCATATAAATAGGTTTCAAATAATTTATGTAATTGCGTTCAGCCCTGTTTGTGTTCTTCCCAGTTTCATTTTAATGCATTTTGTTTTTCAACCGTTCTTATTGTAATACAGATAAAAAGCTTTTTGTTTGTTTTTTAGTTCTAACAATTCAATCGAAACAGATGTGGCTTTTGCTTTGTAATGCGTTTCGATAGTATAATTCGGATGGGGCCCATTCTTTCTAATGTATTTTAATAGTATAATTTGGATGGGGCCCTTTCTTTCAAATGTATTTTAATAGTATAAATCCGATTGGACCCTTTCTTTGTTATGTGTTTTGATAGTGCTTATAAATCGGATGGAGCCTTTCTTTGTATTGTATTTTGGAAGTATTGATTGAATGAAGCATTTTCTGTACATAGTAATCATATATATTTTAGTACGTACTTAATGGATTCTAATTTGCCCGTCCGTCTAAAATATATACAGAAATTTTAATGATTTTTGGTAAAATTTGAAGAAAGAAAAAAAGCTTAAAACAAACGCTAACAATATTTAAGCAGAGCTGAAAGCAATAAGTACATCAATTATTTGAAACTTTCAAGTTAATAAGGAATAAAATGTGAGTATGTAGCCATAGCTTACCTTTATTTTAAAAATATTATAAGTACATGTATTACTTGTGTCACTCTATACATCAAATGATTTGATATCACATTTTTATAAGGGGCGTAGGGGAGACCGGGGCGGGTTGTAACAAAAAATATTTGACTTCTTTTTTTCGATAAAATGTTTTAAATAACCAAAATTTTTTGCTCCAATTTCTACTATCATATGTCGTGTACAAATCCATTAAATATATATGAGAGAATTTTTATACAGTAAACGGCGGGATTTAAAAAAAAATGAACCTTCGTTACAATGTGCCCCGCCTCGGGGTAAAATGTAACAATATGCGGGGTAAGTTGTAACGCATACTTTTCAATGCTTTATTCCTTTAAATACAAACGTAAACCATACAAACAAACCAAAAAATATGCCAATGAATATTATCCAACATTTAGTAATTCAAATTTTAATACTACTGTGGTCTGAATATTAGTTTTAACCTATCTATTCAAGATCAGAATCGCAATTATGGCAGATATATGGAAAATTTTCATCTGTACATGCTTCATGTGACCACAGTTTGCATTCCTGGCAGCTAATCCACTTTTCTTTGGGTTTACTATTTCCAAATGATTCAGTGCAAACTAAGCAAAAATATTCTTCTTCTGAGGAATCGTCTGATTCAACTAAAACTTTTTTCTTCGCTTTATTCACTTTTGACTTCATAATTTCTTTGTGATTTCTGGACTTCTTCCAGTGCATCCTTTTCTGGCGTATCAGTTAGTACCGCAGATTTCCTTTTTCTTCGACCCCTAAGGGTTGTCTTTCGTTGCTCAGCTTTAGGAAGTGGGCGAACAAACTCTGGAGAAAACGTCTTCTTACCTTTACAAGTTCCTTGGGAAGTAATTTCATTGGATCCTGACGTTGAAGCAACTGGCTCTAGTTCAGTTATTTTAGAAGAGTAGACCACACCAGCTGGTAAGTTAACGGGAGTTTCTTTGGGTAGATCAACTGATGTCCTAGCAACAGGTTCTATCTCAACAGTTTGAGACAATGTGGGAGGTAGTGGTGGTAGCGGAGGCGGTTGATCCGTTACACTTGATAGTAAAAATTCATCGTCGCCGAAAATTTCTCTATTAAAAGGTTCTGTGCCAGAAACTTTAAAACCTTTCATTATGTTTGTTGGGGTGGTTGCCAACGGTAGCGCATCTCTAACTAAAGACGGAATGTCATATATGGTCATAGACTTTCCAGGGTTGTTTCTAAGCCAACTATCTTGAGCAGAAGATAAATATTTTTGAACGGCCCATATACAGTCCTATCCAATGGCTGGAGGCGGTGTGAACAATGGGGTGGAAATGACGACATTACGACTCCATTATCTTTTGCGTAGTTATTAGTTTTTATTGCTAAATGAGACTCATGATTGTCTAATAACAAAAGAACTGGGTTTTCTTTCGATGGCTTCACATGAGCAACAAAGTGTTCTATAAATTTATAAAATTCTTCTACCGTCATCCAACCTGAACCATTTACTGAACCAATGGAACCTGGAGGGCCGTCCCTAAGAAAGTGGTCATGGAATTTTTTTCTGGGAAACAGTAACATAGGAGGCGTACAATTTCCTATTGCACTAGCGGCAACGCATACAGTGAACAGGACCCCTCTTTCACTAGAAGTTATTCCACCCACCTGCTTCGTTCCTTTTTCGGCAATAACTTTGCCACCTCTCTGCACGGTGGTTACTCCTGTCTCGTCTACATTCCAAATCTGTGCAGCTGTGAAATTGCATCGATCTCTTACGTTAGCTAGTTTATCAAAAAAAAGGGAGACATTGGTTCTATTGAAATTTGTTGCTCTCTGTAAACTTGTAGGTTCTGGTGTTCTAATAGACAGATCTTTATTATGTTCAAGAAATATTGTTAGCCAATATTTCCCGGCCATTTTGTTTTGTTTCCAGGAATCGGAATTTAATGTCTTATTTCAACGCACGCTCATAACCTAATTTACGTACTTCCTTAGGAGTCCTACCAAAGTAAAGTCAAGTATTCCACTAGGCTGACTCTCTGCTCATCATTAAAAACTGAAATTCTCCTATATCCTACGTTTTCCAACGTTATACGACCTTCGGAATCTTTAACTTTCTTTACATATAGAGAGTCACGTGACATATATCTAAAGCCTTAGCCACTGAACGAATGGACTTCTTATTATGTACAACTCTGTTTACTGCCTCTTCCATATCTTCTTTAGAAGTAGAACCTCGTTCTGTTTTTTCTTATATGTACTCATCCTAAAAATAAAAACTCAAGTACCTAAGTACGTATGTAGGTACATATGGCGGGGTAAGTTGTAACATGTTACATTTTGCCCCCATGGAATTGTTACAACTTACCCCGAGCTTGATTTTTTCCATTTTATCTCCACAAATGAAAAAGTAAAAATCAAATCAATAAAAACTTTAGACTGTATAATAACTTAAACAGTAGTTATTCATTTGTGTCAAATAAAAATAAATTCGGACCGTTTTTATTAATAGTTATTTAAAATTAAAATAAAAGTTCGAAATTTACTTACATACTCGAATTATAAACTTTCACGGGAATAACGGCTGCTCCAATGTCTATCTCTTCAGCATCTACGAATAACTGACCTTCAGAATGTTCTTTACCAGCCAATGTATGATGCGGTGTTGCCAAGTTTTTAAATCAGGAAAAATTTTGTGTGTTACAACTTACCCCGTGTTACAACCCACCCCGGTCTCCCCTACTTGCGTCACTTATTTTTACCTCGTCAAGAGGTTTTTGGATTGATATCAGTACTCTTTGTACTGCGTTTAAATTCATATACGTAAGAAAAGTAATAAAGATGTTTTCAATAATTTGTTAGAGGTATGCAGTATTTAAGGAAAAAAATTTTGGACCACTTATTTAGGCTATAACTCCACAAGGGTACACTCAATTATTATATCCCGTTTCGAGCTCTACTATCCTGCAAAGTTTCATCGAAATCGTTAGAGCCATTACAAAGTTGCCCCAAATATATATACACTACTCCAAGAATTTAACGCACCACCAAAAAATAACCAAAAGTTTAAAGTAAATTTTTGTCTAAACTGCTTGTCGGATTTGAATGAATTTTTTTTTGAATGACAGGTTGACACTTCCAGAGAGTTAGTGTACTACTGTATTTGCATACAAACTTATTTTTGTAATAATACGGGGTGTTGCAATGACAACCTGATTTTTTCATAAAATTTGTAACACCTTGTGGAGTTCAACAGTAACAATATCAACTTAAAATTAAAATCAAACTGTAGCTTTATCTTTTTGTAACATTTTGTTTTTTGATTTACTCTATTATCTTGGCCACAACAAGAGAAAATCAATTTTATAGCATAACATGTTTTTTATTAAAATTTATTATTCAACTTTAACAACGAAAAACAAAGAAACAAAACGTAAACAAAAGTCAGTAGCGAGTATTTCCGCCTCTGGCAGAAATAACTGCTTGGCACCGACGGCCCATACTTAAAATAAGCGACCGTATATCATTTTGGTCAATTTCTTCCCATATTTCAATCAGTCGCCTCCCCACGTCTTCCAAGGTGTTCAAGTTCCGTTCCTCTCGTAACCTCCTCCCAAGAGTTTCTCTATGGGATTTAAATCAGGGCTTCTAGCTGGCCATGCCATGATATCGATGCCAACTTCCTCTAGATAATTCCTCACAACTCCAGCAACATGAGGCCTGGCATTATCGTGCATCAACATAAATCCTTGCCCTATATATGGCGCATATGGCATTACATGTTGGTCTAAAACCTCCAATATGTACCTTTCCGCTGTAAGGCTTCCATTATTTATGACCACAAGTTCTGTGCGACCAGTCAAAGAAATACCTCCCCAGACCATCACAGATCCTCCTCCAAATAATGTGTTATTTGAGAAATTACAGTGAGCATATCGTTCGTTAGGGCGTCGATATACACGTATGCGCCTGTCATTATTGTACAAACAAAATCTTGACTCATCCGTAAATAATACCTGTTGCCATTCCGCTTCTAACCAGTTACGATGTTCCATGGCAAAATTCAGCCTCGCTCTTCGATGATCTCTAGTTAGAGCTGGCCCCCGAGCAGCAATTCTAGGTCTCAAATTGTGTTCTCGTAGTCGCTGACGAGCTGTTTCACCACAAATTTGTACACCAGTAGCATCTCGAAGCCGGGTTTGAAGGGTCCGGGCTGTTACAAAACGTTGTCTTAATGCTGATAATCTTAAAAAACGGTCCTGATTAGGGGTTGTTATTCGATTCCTTCCTTGTCCCGGTCTACGACCATGACTTCCAGTGTCTCTATATCTTTGTATAACTCGTGAAACGGTTGTATGGGATACATTAAATCGTCTACCAATTCTTCGGTAATTCCAGCCTTCCTCGAACAATATTAATGCTTGAGCACATTCTTCGCCAGTAAGATTTCGTGTTTCACGTTGCATATTAATTAAAATAAAGGTTTTTATAAAAAAACGTAAGGGCTAACACTAAAAGTACACTTCTATGAAATACTTTTTGACACCTGTATTTAGCTAATGATAATTTACTGTAACTTATTGTTTTTCATAGCCTGCTACTCACTTTTATTATTATAAATTTTGATAAAAAACATGTTATGCTATAAAATTGATTTTCTCTTGTCGTGGCCAAGATAATAGAGTATATCAAAAAACAAAATGTTACAAAAAGATAAAGCTACAGTTTGATTTTAATTTTAAGTTGATATTGTTACTGTTGAACTCCACAGGGTGTTACAAATTTTATGAAAAAATCAGGTTATCATTGCAACACCCCGTATTTATAAAAAAATAAGTTTGTTTGCAAACACAGTAGTACACTAACTCTCTGGAAGTGTCAACCTGTCATTCAAAAAAAAATTCATTCAAATCGGACAAGCAGTTTAGACAAAAATTTACTTTAAATTTTTGGTTATTTTTTGGTGGTGCGTTAAATTCTTGGAGTAGTGTATATACCTACAAACTACCTAAAACGAGGGAGGATACCTGTATCTCTACTTGTCTAGAGTGACTTTTCATGGTTTGACATTTACGCTTGTATTGAACTTTTTTGGTGTGGTGAAGAGAGGGATAAATAAAAATAAAAGAAATCGTTTTATTAGGAGCGTATGAATGAGAAGCGGTCTACAGACTGAAAAATTTAAATAGGTATCGAGTTTGTTTTTGAATGATGAATGTATGTAAATCTTAAAATGAGTAGTCTGCAGATACACCAAAAAGTGCAAATAGTAAAATGGTATTACCAGGCTAATTCATATCGAGAAATAGCAGAAAATTTGTTTATTGTAGCATTTGAAAATGGTAAAATTCTCCATCCTTCACTCAAAGATTCAGCTTTGTATGTTTATTTATAAAAGAGATATACATTATTTTGTTACATTTAACACTGTTCTTATGGACTTTCCAAATCGAAAAACGCACATGTAGTGAATCGTTGCATAAATTGTTAAATTGTTTTTCAAATATCACTACAATCATTATAAAGATTCTAAAAATAGGTTGAAAATTTTAATGGTTATAATATGAAAAACAATAAATCGACACTAGTGACATTGAATAGGCTACTTTTTGAAATAATTTATTATTGCAACTCAATAATTAAATAATGTACTTAATATTATAAAAAGGCAAATATTCAATTCTGAATGATTAGCCGAAAACTTTTTCTTTCTGACAAATACCTGTGGAGCATTAATTCTTCCATTTTATCTATCGTCTCTCTTTATTTTCAATCTACACGTTGAAAGTATAAGTGCCCATACAATATTTCTTTTTAATAATAACATAAATCATTCCTCATTTAATTCTAACGTAAAAAATAATCGCCTAATAGTCAACGGGAAAGTGTAAGAGGTACATGGCATTACCAGTGTGTTAGAGAGAGGCATGGTGAAATAGACAATCCAAAGTCAGCGTAGATTATTACAGTTAAAATAAGGATACTAGAATATACGCGCTTCTTAAGTGCGGTACTTCTGACCCGCTATAGTTCGGACGCTTAGCTGTTAATTTTATTGGTTATAATACGAAAAACATAGGCTACTTTTTGAAATAATTTATCATTGCAACTCAATAATTAAATACTGTACATATTATAAAATGGCAAATATTCAATTCTGAACGATTAGCGTAAACATATCTTCCCCACCGGTAACCGTCTCAGTAAAATGTACCTGTAGTTATCAATGTAAACCGCATGTAATTCCTACGCTCCTGATAAAACGATTTCGTCTGGAGCCGTAATTCTTCTATTGTTGTCTATCCCCACTGTTCATTTTCAATATACGCGTTGAAAGTATAAGTGTTCATACAAAATTCCTTTTTAATATTAATAGAAATTATTCCTCATTCGATTCTAAACTGAAACAATAATCTCCCCATAGTCAACTGGAAAATGTAAGAAGCACATTGCATTACCAGTGTGTTAGAGAGAGGCATGGTGATATAGACAATTTAAAGTCACCGTAGATTATTACAGTTGAAATAAGTATACTAGAATATACGAATCGTGCGTGCGCCTCTCGAGGGCGGTACTTCTGACCAGCTATAGTTCGGACGTTTAACTGTACTACAATTCTTCCATTGTTTCGGATATCCTGTTAATACCTAGAATGAATTTATACTTGTTTTGTAACAAATTGTCGTCGCTTATGGCTAAATACTTTTGCACGTTTTTCACTTTTGCTTGGTTATGATATCCTGTTAGAGAAAAAGAGCAATACACTGAATTTATACTTGTTTCTTTTTAACACATTGTCGCTTATGGACTCTGTGTTAAACCCCATGTTACCAAATAATATTCCTAGTACTGTATAATGGAATTATTTAGAAACAGTAATTTTCATTTATAACACTACAATTGGAAAAGCTTTTAATTTGATTGATCTCGCGCTTATCTCATTTAAAATATCTTTCATTTACAGTATTTTTCACACGTAAATTCATTCTCGAAACAGACTACTTGTTTCTATAATAGAAATCCTTTCCGCTATAATATGCATAGATTTTATCGTTTTGTCACACTTCTTTGAAATTGATACCAATTATTCCAATTTTGAAAGTGATTGCATGGTATAAAAGGTGTCTCATTATTTTAATCTACTTATCGCATCCTAATAATAATTATTTAATGATGATTAGTAAGATAATACTTTTGTTTTTTTATCGCACGATACTTTGAACAAGGTTACATTTATTATGCATTTAGTGTTACGTGATGAAAAATATGTGTAGACATTTTATGATTACAAAAATACAAGTGAAAATATTAAAGAAAAATTAATAAGGACAGTATTATTTGATTCATACTTAATAACGAAATGTATAATATGTTATTTGGAAGAACATAATTTCTATACTCTTCGGCGCCCAGGTGCGAAATATATTTTGGCATCTCTTTGGAAGGGGCGAAGGTAGAGTTAATAATACCAGCCCAAATGTGAACCTCACCTGTGCGTGGCCACTCTGCTAGATAACCAACGAGGCTCTGACGACCGAACGATTGCCAGGATAAGCAATCCCACACTTACTGGCCAACAGCTTCGGGTGGAGGAGCTAGTAAGTGGCAGGGCACTCTTTTGTACTGGAGTTGAGAAATCGGCTCCAAAGGCGGAGGAATCAGGAAATGATCAACGGCATAAGGATGTGGTAGGCAAATGAGAACCCAACACATTAAAGACTCATTAGAGTTTTTCCTAGTATTATCACGATGGCTATGGTCAAGAGAAAATTTAAAATGTCCGGATATAGTCCCTCATTCGGATCTCCGGGAGGGAATGTTTTGATTAATAGTAATAAAGGGTGGTACAGAAAGGTAAAGTTGGAGACCGTGACATTTGGTACATGGAATGTGCGAACACTAGCACAGCCTGGAAAGCTGCAAAACACAATTCAAGAGATGAAACGACTTAAAGTGCAGATTTTAGGCATTAGTGAGATGAGATGGCCGGGTACAGAATCTAATGGCAACGAGGAGATTCTGTATATTTCTCTGGAACAGCAAACAACATTTTCCAACATGGAGATGGATTTATACTGCACAAACAAATTGCTTTGTGGCAATATCAGAGAGGATAGCTCTTCTAGATAAATTAATGCAAGGCCCGTGAACGTTAATATCATCCAAATTTATGCTCCTACTACAGACTACAGCAACGAGGACGTAGACCAGTTCTACAAGCAAATATCAGATATAATCAAAACCTTGCTACAGCATGATATAAACATCATTATGAGTGATTTCAATTCCAAGCCCGAGAAAGGTAGAACTGGGGAACACATTGGAGACTTTGGACTAGGCGAGAGAAACAAACGTGGCGATACTCTAAGTGCATTCGTAGCGGAACATGATCTGATTGTTACCAATACATTCTTCCAACACCATCCTAGAAGATTGTACACGTGGAAATCAAATAATGGGAACACTAGGAATCAGATAGACTTTGTACTCATTAATAAGAGATTTATAAACAGCATCAAAAACATAAAAACCTATCCAGGAACACATGTACAGTCGGATCATAATCCGCTGATAGGAAGGAGGAGAATCAGGTTGAAGAAGGTAGAGAAAAAACGTGTAGGGAGATACGACTACAGAAAACTGAAAGACACAACCACAAGCAATTTGGTAAAAAGCGAACTCTTAACAGAGAAGGAAGAACAGGAAAACTATGGAGATGTAGAAAAAGACCTTAAGATGCTTCAAGATAGTGTCCATAAAGTCAAAGAAAAGTACTTAAAGCCTAACAAACAGATGAAGAAATCTTGAATGACGGATGAGATCTTAGAACTGATGGAAAAGAGGAGATTGTATAAAAATAATAAAAGAGAATACATGAACAAAAAAAATAGGGGCGAAAATAAGAACAGCCAATGAAGAGAAATTGGAAAATGTATGGAAATCGAAGAATGTCAAGCTAAATGTGATAACTTTAATATGCACAAGAAGGTAAAGGAAATGGCGGGAACACTGAAGAGAAGAACAGGTAATGTACTTACGGATAACCAAGGCCGAGTTATAGTAGAGAAGTCGGAAATTAAGCAAACCTGGGAAGAATACATTAAACAACTGTTTGATGACGAGAGAACGGTGCCACCCAATATCAAAGAAACAGATGGTCCCCCAATCTTAGAGATATAAGTGCAGGCAGCTTTGAAAAATGCAAAAGATCAAAAGGCCTTGGGTCCCGACGGAATTCCTGCTGAAATATTAAAGCTGATCGAAGGGAAGAATCTAAATTAGCTTACAAAAGTGTTCCATGTGATCTATGATACGGGCGTCATACCCACGGAATGGATGAGGTCTGAATTCATTACTCTCCCCAAGAAGCCTAATGCTAGGAAATGTAGCGAGTTTCGAACAATAAGCTTGATGAGTCATCTGCTAAAGATTTTCCTGAAGATAATTCACAATAGGATATTTAAACTGTGTGAGGAACAGATGTCTGAGACTTAATTCGGCTTTAGTGCTGTGAGGACTAGGGAAGCTCTATTTTCGGTCCAGGTGCTGTTTCAGCGATGCAGGGATGTCAACTGCGATGTCTACGCATGTTTTATAGACTATAGGAAGGCGTTTGATCAAGTACGGCACACGAAAATGATGGAAGTTCTGCAAAAAGCTGGCCTGGACGGGAAGGACCTCAAAATCATCAGAAACCTCTATTGGAATCAGAGGGCTTGTGTCAGGGTAGACAAAGAGACATCAGAAGAGATACAAATATTACGTGGTGTAAGACTATCTCCTGTAATTTTCAACCTGTACTCGGAATTCATTTTCAGGGAAGCCCTGCAAGACATTGAAGCTGGAATCCTGCTAAACAGAGAACGACTGAATAATATAAGGTATGCAGATTATACCGTTATTTTTGCGGACAACCTTACAACTCCTAATGGACAGTGTTACAACATACAGCCGACAATATGGTTTGGAAATAAACACCAACAACACAAAGTTAATGATAATCAGTAAGAACATCCGCGGTATTTTGTTGGTGGACGAAACTCCTTTAGAAAGAGTCAACTAATACGCATACTTGGGCACGAACATAAATGATGACTGGGACCATTCTGTGCTGATCAAAACGCGCATTGAAAAAGCTAGCACAGCATTCATCAGGATGAAGAAAGTCTTTACCAGTCACGACTTACAGCTGTCAACGAAAATTCGCCTACTGCGATGTTACGTGTTTTCGATCCTTTTCTATGGGGTCGAATCATGGACGCTTACGGAGGCCTCGTCCAAAAAACTTGAGGCATTTCAAATGTGGCTGTACCGAAGAATCCAACGAATACCTTGGACGGAGAAAATAACCAACATGGAAGTAATGAGAAGGATGGGAAAGGAAAAAGAAATCCTAAACATAGTCAAGACCCGAAAGCTACAATATCTTGGACATATAATGCGTAATGAGAGCCGATATACCCTTTTACAGAAGATTCTCCAAGGCAAGGTATGGGGAGCTAGGGGAGTGGGAAGAAGGAGAATATCGTGGTTGAAAAATTTAAGAGCGTAGTTCAACAAATCAACCACTCAACTATTCCGAGCTGCTGTTAACAAAGTTCGAATAGCCAACATGATAACCAACATCCGGAGCGGATAGGCACTTTAAGAAGATCCCCTCCCCACTACTTTCGGTAGTAAGTTACTAGAGTTCTATCGAATGATAATTCATCCCTACTTTCATGAATGTATCCTTCTTCTGAAGGTTCAAAAACTATTTTTTCATATTATCATTTATTCTTGAGAACTAAGGCTTTACAATATCGAAATCTTCTTTGCGAGCTTTTGCATCAGAATAAATCATAGACATAACTTACCTATGTTGAAACGAAGAGCTTTTAAGCTTAAACTCGGTTTTTCCATCGTATTGTAGATAACGACTTCAATGTCAAAATATTAACCTAGCTAATATAATGAGAATTTGCAAACAAGTAGTTTACGCGAAAAAAATACATAAATTTCTTGATTGATAGGAAAAAATATTATTTCCCATGAACTTTTAGGGGCGTCATTAATTACCAAATTGAGGCTGTGTGCTACACAAAGAACATAGAATGCTCGCCGGTTTATTTCTAGTATTAATTTTTTTAAACCTATATATGATATGACCTTTCATATTCGAATCATTATCTTATCCTTGACCAGCATATCCTGTAAATCGATATGGGAAGTTGATAAAAAATTTTAGGAAATAAAAATGTCAGCAAGCCCTCACCATGAGTATTCCTTATCGAACAGAAACCCAAGAAATGTTTCTTCATTTCAACTTTGTAGAAGTACTGAAAAAACGAACAGGAGTGCAATCTAAGATTATTGAAAAATATCTCTATTTTTTCAAGTTTGATATATTATTTTTATTATATTATCACTTAAAAGTTGAACGATTTCAAAGTTAACTGTGTGGCGGTGAGAGTAGGATCTGAATCAACGCCAACAATTAATGGTCGACTTCCTTGGTTCACTCTCGAAACGTTCAGGGATTCTTCTGAAACTAGATCCTCTGAAGCCGAGGACGGAACCGATTTGTTTTCATTTCAAATTTTCGACCCTGTGCAGCAGAAAGTTTTTTCGTACCGTCTTAATAAAACACACTATTTAAATTATATATTTTTTTCAGCTAAAAAATGCCTGTTCCATCACTCCAAAAACCCGCACCCGTCTTCAAGGGAACTGCCGTCGTTAATGGAATGTTCAAAGACATTTCATTGGAAGATTACAAAGGACAATATGTGGTCTTGTTCTTCTATCCATTAGATTTCACTTTCGTCTGTCCAACTGAAATTATTGCTTTCTCCGACCGTTTCGAGGAATTCAAAAAAATCAAAACAGGTAAATAAAATAACTTGAAAGAATGTAGCATTTCAATGTGTATGTTGTAAGTTACTGGAACTTATGTGGGATTTTTTAGTTAGTTGAAGTGACGAAATTGCGTACCGTGTTAATTTGATCATAAAAAAATCAATTGTCCTTAAGTTACAGAAGCAACACACATTTTTTATTGTAAATGAAAGTTTTTGATATCGAATTTCGCCATTTTTATTTTTTATATCGTGTCAAAAATTGAAAGCCCTATGGTTGGATTATAATTATTTATTATTTTTAACATCCATCCAGTGATACAGACTTTACTCCTCAATTGTGACAAAACTCTGTCCAATGATGGGACATAATTACTTACTAGGTGTATTGAAATGTTTTTTGTTTCACTGAGAAATTGCTGTTATTTACTCCATTCCCCTAACGAGAAGCAAAATTTTCTACAACCACTATGCAAAACATGCTTTTCTACACAAATTTTTATACGCAAAGCAGGCCTCTTAGATATTAGTTAGAAAAGTAATGACTAAATGTGGGGAAAGTACACGTTATGGTACTTTTCCTCACATAAATGTCACTTTTACGGACGAAATGTCAAATACATTTTGACAATCTAACATCTTTATAGTGAATTTCGTTGACAGACACTAATATTACAATTAATGAAAACTTATTATCAAAAAAGATCCACCAAGCATAAGAATTCAAAATTGATCACGCTTACCTGATTTTTCTATATTCATTTTTTTAAATTCTTTCTGTTCGAAGTTTAAATAAAAGGAAAGGATTTTATTACTCGTTCGAGAAACCATTTCTACATTTCTAGATGTCTCTATATAGCGAAGTGCAACAAATTTTCCACCTCTTCCATTTTGTTACGTGAGAGGTTATGTATATAACAAAAATCGAATTTTTATTTCTAGTAATCACAATAACCCAAGTTACCCTACCGCTCTAGTAGGGTTAAATGGAATTAATTCGTTTCATAACCTAACTTTTGGAAAGAGGTTAGTTCCATCGGATCATGTAAACAAACGCAAAATTATAAAGTCGGTTGCAGACCACAACCCGATAATACCTATAATAATTATTATTATTATATGCGTTTTCAGGCGGTTAACCGGTATACCGGTTATTTTTGGTTTAACGTTACGGAAATACATTATGGAATAGTGTGTTTTTATGCCAAAATTTAATATTGGCAAAAAAAAAGAATATTTAGAAAAATGTTTGCAAATAGTATAGAGTATTTAAAGATTGAAAGGAGTATAATACTCTTAAATCGAGTACATCTGGTCACCCTACCTAGATACACTAGGGAAAAGTAAGAAAGCCTACTCTGAATACCAGCATGTTTGCTCTCAAATGATCAAAAACAAAGAGTTATAGATAAATACAGCCCTCCAATCTATTAAATGCCGACCAATTCATTTCATTACTAGAAGACTCACTTGGAGTTCAAGATGTTAACAATATAGCCAAAGATTACATCAACAATATAAATAGCTTAATCGAAATGCTGCTACAAGTTTACCCACAAATAGAAGATAGAAGCCTAAAAACAAAATGTACAAAACTACGGAAAAAACTAGAATGACAGACAGATACCGACCCTAGCAGTGACGCATCTGCCGACAGCTGTTTCTAAATAAATATTCGCTTTCCAGACCATTCTACAATGGAATTTGAATGGATATTACATCCATTCAAATATGTTACAACTATTAATTGCAGAATATTCGCCAGATGTAATGTGTTTGCAAGAAACGCATTTTCATGTAAACAAAAACAATACACCAAGATACTATACCAGATTCTTCAAAAATAGAATTTCTGAAGTAGCCAGTGGTGGAGTTACCACCTACACTAAATCACTATTAGCAGCAACCTCAATACAAAAAATCCCAATGGCACAGGACCAATTGGACAGTCTTATTTCAGTAACATGTTTGCATAAAACCGAAAATAAAAAATTAGATACAAAAGTAATAGAGATGTACAAAAAACCAAAGTAACATTCTGGCATCAAATCAAAAACAAAAAAATTAAAAAAAAATTCTGGTAAGTTTGTGAATTTTCTTAAATAAATGTTTTAATGTACGATTTAGAGAAAAATGTTAAATACAAAAGTTGTAGAACGTGTTAAGGTCTATAAAAAAGATCAGTAACTTTTTTGCGTCAAATGAAAAACAAAGGAAATACGATTTTTTTTTCAACTTTGACAGGCCGCCATTTTGTTTTTACTGGGCCGATTTGGCTCATTAACGAACTCGTCGAAGATTTTTGCCTAACCGATTTTGTAGCGAGTTTGGTTTCGATCCGTCAAAAAATACGCCCTCTATCGTGCTTACAAATTCAGTTATAATTTGTGAATTTTCTTAAATAAATGTTTTAATGTACGATTTTGAGAAAAATGTTAAATACAAAAGTTGTAGAACGTGTTAAGGTCTATAAAAAAGCTTAGTAACTTTTTTGCGTCAAATGAAAAACAAAGGAAATACGATTGTTTTTCAACTTTGACAGGCCGCCATTTTGTTTTTACTGGGCCGATTTGGCTCATTAACGAACTCGTCCAAGATTTTGGCCTAACCGATTTTTGTAGTGAGTTTGGTTTCGATCCGTCAAAAAATACATATATAATATATATATATATATATATATATATATATATATATATATATATATATATATATATATATATATATATATATATATATATATATATATATATATATATATATATATATATATATAACCTTTGGAACGGAGGGTGATTTTGGCATCTAGGAACACCAAAACGAAAAACTGCATTGAAATTTTTCCGAAGTCGCGTCATGCTACTCTCTACAATAGCCCTATTTCATTCTGAAATAAGACTAATAAACACATTTGAAGCCGTAGCCGTACAACTATTAACTACTAACAAGATAATATGCAATATTTACATACCCTCCAGTCAAGCCATAGACCAACACGACTTGAATCTTCTAACAAACCAACTACCTAATCCATTTATTATCCTCGGCGACTTTAATGGTCACCATTTTTCTTGGGGATCAGAGAGCATTGACACACGAGGTAGAAAAATAAAAGACTGGATAGACGCAAATGAATATTTCACTATTGAATGATGGAAGCATGTCTAGATTCAAAGCAGCTACCAAAAATTTCTCTGCTGTAGATTTATCACTGTGCACTTCGAACATCACAACTGACTTCAACTGGAGAGTGGTCGATGATCTATACAACAGGTGGAAACTTGACAAAGCAAATTGGAAAAATTTCGCAGATCACATTGGGAAAAACATTACTAACATAAAAAAATCCCAATGGCACAGGACCAATTGGACAGGCTTATTTCAGTAACATGTTTGCATAAAACCCAAAATAAAAAATTAGATACAAAAGTAATAGAATGTGTTGAGATGTACAAAAAACTAAACTAACATTCTGGCATCAAATCAAAAACAAAAAAATTAAAAAAAATTCTGGTAAATTTGTGAATTCTCTTGAATAAATGTTTTAATGTACGATTTAGAGAAAAATGTTAAATACAAAAATTGTAGAACGTATTAGGGTCTATAAAAAAGCTTGGTAACTTTTTTGCGTCAAATGAAAAATAAAGGAAATACGATTTTTTTTCAACTTTTTTGTTTTTACTGGGCAGATTTGGCTCATTAACGAACTCGTTCAAGATTTTGGCATAACCGATTTTTGTAGCGAGTTTGGTTTCGATCCGTCAAAAAATACCTATCGTGCTTACAAATTCCGTTATAATTTGTGAATTTTCTTAAATAAATGTTTTAATGTACGATTTAGAGAAAAATGTTAAATACAAAAGTTGTAGAACGTGTTAAGGTCCATGAAAAAGCTCAGTAACTTTTTTGCGTCAAATGAAAAACAAAGGAAATACGATTTTTTTTCAACTTTGACAGGCCGCCATTTTGTTTTTACTGGGCCGATTTGGCTCATTAACGAACTCGTCCAAGATTTTGGCCAAAACGATTTTTGTAGCGAGTTTGGTTTCGATCCGTCAAAAAATACGCCGTGCTTACAAATTCCGTTATAACACATATACGGTATCCGCCAAAATAAACAGTACCGAAACAGAGAGTGCTGTGGAGTTGTTTATGTAATATGGATTTGTCATATTTGACTTAATTGTCATTAGTTGATATATTAATAGTACACTGCAGTTAAATTTGATTTAAAAATGGTTCTAACAATGGAAGAAAAAGTTTTTTTGGTAGAGCATTATTATCGTTCATACGGAAAAGGTCGTAATGATGGTCCAAGCTTAGAACAGGTGTCAATAAAATATCAACAAAAATTTAATAAAGCAGCTCCTAGTAAAAGTGTGATGTTAGCTGTTAAAAAATTTCGTCGCACTGGTAGTGTATTGTGTCAACGTAAAGGTTCTTCAGGTCGTCGATAAACAGTATGCACTAACGAAAATGAAGGACGTGTTTTTAACAAAGTTGTGCAATCACCTCAAAGAAGTCTTGTAAGAACTGCATGTAAACTCAACATTAGTGAAACGTCTTTGCGTCGCATGTTCAAATCAATTGGTGGTTATCCATATCGTATTCAAGTTGGACAACGACTAAATGCTGCGGACAAACGTGCAAGAGAAATTTACTGTGGTTAGGTTTAATTTACGAAGATCCCGAATTTTTGAGAAACATATGGTTTTCAGACGAGAGTCACGTTCATCTTAGCGGCTATATTAATCGACAAACAACCAGATTCCTTGGATTTGAACGTCCTGATGTCATTGTAGAGAAACCACTCCACAGTCTTCGAGTTACCGTTTGGTGCGCGGTATCTGGTCATGGAATGATTGGTCCTTATTTCGTTGAAGATGATAATCAGAATCCACTTACTATCAACCAAGAGCGTTATAGAGAGAAAATTATTATACCTTTTGTGAGAGATCTAAATAACTTTTGCCGTGCACGAAATCTACAGTTTCGCACACAATGGTTCCAACAAGATGGTGCAACGAGCCATACAGCTGTGCGCACCTTAGACTTACTCCGTCAGCATTTCGATAATAGAATAATTTCTCGGGGAACAGACTTCGAATATCCTTCTCATTCACCTGATCTGACGCCACCTGACGCATACATTTGGGGCATAATGAAGGACAAAATATTTCACTCGGAAAATCCGCCGGCGAATATTGCCGAACTACGGGAAAGAATACAAAATATTTTTCGGCAGTTACATCAACCACTTTTTATAAATATGTTTATTGACTTACAAAATCGATATGAAGCTTGTTTGCGTCGAAATGGTGAACATTTTGAACACTTACATTACAGAAATTATAAATTAATTTTTATTTTTATTTTCGGTACTGTTTATTTTGGCGGATACTGTACATACATATATATGTATATATAATCTTTGGAACGGAGGGTGATTTTGGCATCTAGGAACACCAAAACGAAAAACTGCATTGAAATTTTTCCGAAGTCGCGTCATGCTACTCTCTACAATAGCCCTATTTCATTCTGAAAAAGCCTAAAAATAACCGACAACGTCAATGAAACCCACAATAATTTCAATTCTTAATACTATCTGCTGCCTTTGATAAAATTGGGAAAACTGGTTATCTCAAAAAACACAACCCTGTACCTTGGTGGAATAATGTTTGTGATGCTGCAATAAAAGCCAATAAACATTCATGGAACAAGTTCAAAAAACACAAAACAAATGAGAACCTATTAGAATACAAAAAACAAAGAACACATGCGAGGCGCAAAACACGAAATAGCCAAAAAGAATCATGCCACAACTACCTGAAAAGTATAAATAGTTCCACGCCATTATCGTCAGTATGGAAAAAGGTGAAAAAAATATCGGGAAAAAATATAATTAATGAAATCTCTGCTTTGAAAACAAAAAACAACACATTAATCTCGAACTCTAGCGAAATTGCTGAAATTTTTGCAGAACAATATAAACAATCTTCAAGTAATGAAAACTATGATGCTGGTTTCTTAAACCTCAAAAATATAGCAGAACCTTCCACTATAACAATAGAGGAAAACGTATATCAAATTAATAATCCAATTTCGATAGAAGATTTTTCGGATGCATTGCAAACTATGAAAGACACCTCACCTGGACCGGACGATATCCCGACTGTATTTTTAAAGAATCTTCCGTACTCTGCAAAACAGCATTTACTAGAAATATTTAACTTGATCTGGTATCAACATAAGTTTCCAGATGTCTGGAGAGGAGCTATAATAATACCCATCTTCAAACCATGAAAATCTTCTCTATTGCCTGAGTCTTATAGACCAATATTGCTTACATGCAGTACTTGTACGCTTCTTGAAAAAATTATAAACCGCAGGCTATTATGGTGCCTAGAATCAAACAACCAATTATTTGCAGAACAATCAGCCTTTCGGTCAAATAGATCTTACATTAGATAACATTATAGATTTAGAAAGTCAAATAAATAAAGCTTTAGTTAAACAGAAATGTGTGGTAGTGTCCTTTGACCTCAGTAAGGCTTTTATACTGCATGGCATCATCAAATTTTATTAAAACTGCAAAAATGGAACTATCAAGGAAATATTTTAGCTTTTATTAAAATTTTTTTGAGAAATCGACTTTTCCAAGTAAGAAGCAATGGTACATTATCCAGCACCAAACAACAGGTGAATGGAACCCCAAGGGTCAATAATGAGTCCCACACTATTTGCAATTAACAACATACTCAAAACAATTCACAAACTGGTCCAAGCTACACTATTTGCTGATGTCTTAAATATATTTATGAAAGGAAAAATTTAGACAGCGTAACCCTACTACAAAATCAAATAAAGGAGTTAGAGAAATGGACTAAAGCAAATGGTTTTAAATTTTACCTGAAAAAGCAGAATGCATAGGATTCTTCAAAAAATATACACAATTACAACCAAAACTCACTTTACACGACGAAATTCTTCAATGTAAAGAACAAATAAAGTTCTTGGGATTAATTTTCGATCAAAAATTAAATTGGAAATCTCACATTAAACAACTTGTTCTATTATGTCAGTCAGGTTTAAATCTCCTAAAGTGTCTAGCCAACAATCACTGGGGAACAGATGGAAAAACACTGATGATAGTATATTGAGCATTAGTTAGGTCAAAAATAGGCTATGGTTGCATTGCGTACGCTTCAGCAAAACAGTCAATCTTGAGGCCCCTTGATGTTATCCATAATCAGGCACTAAGAACAATACTAGGAGCATTTCGCAACACTCCCGTAAATAGTTTAAATTGCGAAGCAGGGAAAGCAAGTCTATTAGAAGGCAGATTCTGACCCTATCATACGCAGCAAAAATATCCAGCATCACCCAACGTATAAGAATACCATATTAGACAGATATCCTTCCTGCTTCCAAAGTAAACACTGGAACCCTCCTTTCTATGAAAGAATTCGCAGATATTTGAAAAGCCACAACTGTCTCGTTTCCTTTAACCTTTTCAAATAGAGTCTCTCAAACCAACATTCATCCTTGGGCACGCGTCTCTCCTAAAATCAATACTAACTTAACCGATCTCAATAAACATGACTATAATATTTATACTATACAACAAAAATTTAAAGAAATCACAAGCAAATATCATGGGTACACAGAGATATATACAGATGCATCTAAAAAAGGGGAAAATGTTGGAGCAGCCATTGTAACAAATACTAACTCTGAAATATTGAAACTACCAGGCACATACACTATTCTTTCTGGAGAACTATATGCAATATACAAAGCACATGCCAAACATCAGCAAGATAAAAACATCATTTTGAAACTCATTGAACTTACTAAAATTATTAGGAAGAATCTACAAAAGTCATCCAATAGTTAATTTAATAAGGAAAGAGTTAAGACAATTGTACAACCATAACCAAGACATCAGATTCATTTGGATTCCATCGCATGTGGGAATCAAAGGAAATGAGGAAGCAGATGAGAAAGCACAAGCGGCAACTTATCAAAACAGTCTAGCGAGACACCTGTTTTCTGTTTATTCTATTAATTATGAATTATGTACCATATACCGCTAATGTATTTTTATTAGTTTCAATATCTACCATGTAACTGTTAATTTATTTTGTATTAAGAAATGTGTACTATGTAAACCGCTAATGATCTTGTATGTCGATGCGGAGAAAGAGTAAAGGAAAATAAGGTTTTTCTATTATGTAGTATAATCAAATAAATTAGCAGCTATTTTTAAATCTATTATCTTGAGAAGGGAAATTCGATTAACCCTTTCTCTGCATATCAATGAATTGATATTTTGGAGTATGCTACAATACTTTTTTTTCAACTGAATTAGAAAGAAATGCTTCCATTATTTTTTGTTCACTTATTATAATTGAGCCTCATCGTTTTTTACCTCAATTTTTGTAAGGCGCTCATGTGCGCAGTTAGCATTTTTATTAGAATATTATTTGAAAATGCCAAGAACGCATTTGTGGCGCCTTGAGAAAATAATAGAAATCATGATAAGAAAATATTTTAATTTATTATATAAGATAAAAATAAAAAAACAACTTCCAAAATATTAAACAAAACAAACTTGTAGTATTTCTATTTTGAGTAATATTCTCTAAAACAATTTCCTATGCAAAGGCCAGACATCTCGGGACAATCGAAACTTTTTCCAAATGAATTGCCTATTTCTATTTTTACAGGTAAATGGTTTACATTTACAGATACATCTGCTTGTTGCTACTGTTTGGGTAATAGTTTTTCTAATAGGGACATTCGAAAGTTATAAAATTTCATTTTCTTATCAGAGTGCTTATTATAAAGATTATGGACATTCTGCAAATACAACTGGATCATATGTATTACAATTTTCTTTACCAACATAACGTTCGGCGTGTCGCTGGATAATAAGACATTATTTGCTCACAAGTGTCTAATCCTCTCAATATTATGGTTGACGATTGGTTGTAGTTTTTGAATTTCGTCTCTTCTATTGATTACAGTTACAATTATAGTTTTGTATTCAGTAGATATGTACAGGACTTCTCTTTTATCGTACCACTTGCCAATCATCACATTGCAGTTATACATAGCTTTGGTCTCACCTGTTATTAATTGGTAAAGCTACAACGTCCTTCGGAGAATCGTTCCGGTCTTTTCTGAGAGTGCCTGTACAAAAGGTATTTCAGTCAAGCAATTTTTTAGCCAAGGAATAGCTATTATAAAAGTTATCCACGTATTATGTGCGTTATCCAAAAATTCGGGCATTAGATGCATCAATACCTTTTGTGAATGATCTTTTCCATCAGTTATATCGCTCGAGCCAGTATATACCATATATATATATATATATATATATATATATATATATATATATATATATATATATATATATATATATATATATATATCTAAAATTGTTCAGTCACCTTCTGTTATCATATACAACTTTACCCCATATTTGTGCAGATTCTTCGGCAGATATTGCTTGATGCAATCTCCCTTTCCACTAAACCATAGATTCATCCAGTGGTTTTTTTCTGGGTAATATATTGTCTTCATTTTATTAGTAAAATGATCCAGTATAGGCCTAATTTTATATATAAGATCATCTGGGAGCAGTTCATTGTTTTTCACTTCAGAAACATATAGGCATCTCATTCTCAAATTGTCAAATTTTTGCATCAAGAAATTCTAGAGAACTGGGACTGATACATAAAACTTTTAATGCATAATTGTTGGTTTGTGAAACAATCAGATTTAAAAGCTCATCGTCAAATAAAAGTCTGCACCAGTCATAGGGCTCTTCACTAGGGGATCAGCAAGCTAATAATCGATTGGTTTTTTTAAAAGCAATTTCTTTCATACCTGCATTTGTCGTCTTCCACACATTTTCGACCTTTTCCAGATTTTCAAAATTTTTCTCATTTTCTGTATCACCTTTCTGTTGAACGATATCATTTTCTACACCATCAGTCTGCACACTAGTATAATTTTGAAAGATCTCATCCAATTCCGATTGTACAGAATACTCAATAACTCTTTCTGACATATCACCTTCTGAAACATCATCAATTTGAACTAAAACTATTTATTTTATTTTTAGTTACCTTCTTAACTTGCATCCCTATTAATATATTTATCTACTTACAATCATCTGTATCAATATCTGAGTTATATAAAAACTCCATCATTTATTTCTTCTACTGTTACATTTTTTTTGTTCTGTACTTTTATAATTTTTGGTTTTTTTATAACCGAAGGTCCAGCTTCAGCCATTATACCACAAATAAATATAAATGCAAATTCACTGAACAAACTCTTTAATAAAACTAAAAGGATTAGATAACAAATTAGACCTGTAGTCTCTTATGTTAATGCTCCTAATAATATATTGGCAAAGAAGCTCAACAATATACTCAATACTTACGGATATGAATCTCAGTACTCAATTAGAAATTCAATAGAACTAATCAAAAAGTTGAAAGCAATCCACTTGCTAGATAACTATAAACTCATTTCGTTCGATGTAACTAATATGTTTACTAAAATTCCTCCTAAAGAATGTCTAATACTTGTAAGAAAATTACTAGAAGATAAAAATATTAATCCAGGAATAATATCAGATATACTTAATTTATTTGATGTATGTATTAATCAGAATTATTTCACTTTTGACAGTAAGATATATATTCAAAATGAAGGTTTACCAATGGGAAGCCATATATCACCTATTTTAGCAAACATTTTTATGGACAATTTAGAAAGAAAGATCTTTGAAAGTAATATTTCGAAAAATATTTTATTTTGGTATAGATATGTAGATGACATATTAGCTTGTTTTATGGGTAGTGAACGACAATTAGATGTATTTTTCAACCACATCAATAATTTACACCCGAAAATTAAATTTACATTAGAAATTGAAGAAAATAGCTCAATCAATTTTCTTGATTTAAAAATTCAAAGAGTTAATAATGTACTTGATTATTCAATTTACCGAAAACCAACACAGGCTGATGTGACAATTCCATTCAATTCTAACCACCCTATGTCACACAGACTAGCAGCATATAATTCAATGATACATAGAGCTTTTTCAGTTCCTATGAACAAATGTAATTTTGGTAGAGAGATTAATACAATTAGACAAATAGCAACATCTAACGGTTATCCATTAGATATGATAAATAAGCTAATTAGTAAAAGAGAAGAAAAATTGGCATTACAACTAATATATCCTAAACAATCTGATGAAATTAAAACTTATAAAACCATCACATATGCAGGAAATATTTCTAATAATATTTCAAAGACAATATCTTCAGCAACGAATACAACAATTTCTTTTAAAACAGAAAGTAACGTTAGTACAAAATTGTTAAATGTAAAAACAAAAATACCACTATTAAAGAAGTCAGGTATATATAAACTCAAATGTCCAGATTGTAATGCTGTCTATTTGGGTCAGACCCTTAGGAATTTTGAAATACGATACAGTGAGCACTTAGGAGCATACAGATTAAAACAACCAGATAAATCCCACTATGCAAAACATCTACTTGACACCAATCATTCATTGGCACCTAACACAGAACTAGAAGTGCTGCATATTTGTGAAAAGAAACAAGAACTGGATTTCCTTGAAGAACTGGAAATTAGAAGACATTTAAGAAACCCACAATATGAAGTTGTCAATGAACAGTTAAATCTAGGGAGTTCTCCACTAATAAACTGTCTTCTTAAGTGATAATTGTAAAGATCAGCAGATATAGTTTTCCTGGTTTTCTATATCATTGCACAGTTATACTGATCTTAATTGGAAAAATGATATCCAGGATATCACCATAGGGCTAATAATATCTAAGCTTCAATATTTGTAATATCACATCTTCTTCTTTTTTCTATAAACATATATTAAGCCAATCACAAGTTACTTCTTGGTCTAGCCAAAAATAACTACTAAACATCAGGTAGGCATAAAATGAAATGTAACTTTATCATTCTGACGATGATATTAATTTATCGAAACAATTGTCAATTTTTTAGAATTTTCAATAACTTTTATTATATTGTGGAATTAACTAGAGACCGTGAGTTTAATTTAAAAACACTAACAAAATACTGTTCTGCTTACCAAAGAAATGACCGACAGATGGAATCTATGGACAGGCAGCAAACATTTTCCAGCAAAGGAAGGTTAAACAACAACAATATCTAGCTAACATGCTGATCAAATTTTGTAGAGTTACTGCAACTGCTAAATTCATATCAGACAAGTTTACACAAGCCGCGCGAGAGCGCTGTTAGCATTTTATCCAAATTTGTCAGGCTGCACATGTGCGCTTTTAGCAGCAAACGGGTTAAAAAAGAATTTATCTCACATACACTCTTCTGTCAGTGTGAATAAAGTAAAATTTTAAGATTATTTAAGGATATTGGGGACTGAAGATGTCGGTCAAGGAATTTTTCTGATTATAAACAATTATACCATTAACAATTTTCTCTATTTCTGTCAAACGGTGCCACAATTTATTTTAATACTTTTTCAACGTCTTACTTTATATACTCAATTCTTAATGTAATTTTGTGTATTCCTTTTTTCCCCAGCTCGATTAGTTACTCAGCTAATCAATTCATTTGCAATTTCCAGATTTTGTTATCCATAGCAGCAGTTAGCAGGTGGTTGTTTGAGTCTATATAAATTTTTTCTAAGTTCATAGTTTATGTTTGAGTATACTTTCTTATTCATAAGTACACCATTTATAAGATTACTTTTAGAAACTGAAGATTTTTCCAGGAAATATAGACATTCCGGGCTTTTTAGGACCAACGGACACCTTGTTATTAAGTTGAACAAAAATGCTTTTATTATTAATTGAGTGAATGAAAATTATTAGACAAAATAATTTATTTTAAAAAGAAAATCATTCATTTAATTGGTATAATTGTTTTTTATGTATCAATAATTCTAATTAAATTTGTAGCTGTAATTGCTTGTTCTACTGATAGCCAATTCTCCCACTTGGCATGGATTAATACTCCCAGAAAACAAGGTGGATTAGGTGAAATGGACATTCCTTTACTAGCCGATAAGTCTGGATCTATATCTAAAGCCTATGGAGTATTAGACGAGGAATCTGGAATTCCATTCAGAGGACTGTTCATAATTGATGGAAACGGTAAGAGAACTTTTAGTAATAACTAATTGCACGCTATAAGTAGGAACACAACAATTAATTGGGAGAGGTTATTATCAGCTAGATTTGATATGCAGCGATATTACATTTGTATATTTCATTGTTACACTCAAATTAATGTTACAGATGTCAAACTATGTTTCATATAACATTTATTAAATGTGAATATATTATTGTATCCATTCCATATAGATATTTAAAAATTCTGTCACCGTGTTGTGTTGAAATTTCACCTATTTCTCAACATTTTAGATGTAGGCTTATGAAGTTTAAATAATACAAATCAGGTTGAAGTAAATATTTCTAGACCCCAGCCAACCTATCATAATTTGTTTCCTGCTGTTTGAATTAGTTACCTATGTTTTGAACATTTTGATAAGGAGCAATTTCAATGATTAGCACATACTTTCGAAGAAAGTTAGGAATTAATTTCAGTAGTAACCACTTTTTTGTAATTATAATAATTAATCTCATAAAAAGCATCCCTTGCGGTAATTTGACTTAGAAATTAGTTGAGCATTTGGAATAGAGAGTGTTTTCCTCATGTGAGAACAATAATTAGTTTTTGTCCTTTTGTTATCACACTTGCTAATCCATCATTGGAAATTTGATGGCATGTAAATAAGATTCTTGACGAACATATATCAATCAATATGTTTCCACAAAAAATATTTGTCAGTTTTTGGTTTTCTCCAACAAAAGTCGATTGATTTAACTACTGTGTGAAGAGAATATGTCCTATGCACACTGTTTCTTTAAATTTTCTGGAAATATTTGGCATCACACACAATGTTGGCCAAAGTATTCACCGTGATTCAACACAATACATCTCTATGTGCACCATTTAAGCAGCATTTGGACTTATTTTTGGCAAAGTGAAAGATAAACGGACACTGTCAACTATTTCATGGTGATTTTGTATCACTCTATTTTTTCCTCTTCCAAATATTCAAATATAACTTCACTTCACAAGTTTGTGTCACTGCAATGTGTTTTTGAACCAGTCTTTATTATGTTCAACCCTGCTTCAATATATTTTTTTAAATTTAATGTGCTATCAATTAATTGTGTAAAATCAACTTTCCTCTATTTATATGATTTTTAGGTATTCTGAGACAAATAACCATCAACGACTTGCCAGTAGGAAGGTCAGTAGATGAAACACTTCGTCTAGTACAAGCCTTCCAGTTTACCGATGAACATGGTGAAGTATGCCCAGCTGGATGGAAACCAGGATCCAAAACCTTGAAGCCAGACCCAACTGGAAGCAAGGAATATTTCTCAAATGCAAATTAAATTACTTCAATTTATAATGATATGCAGTATAAGTATTATTACACCTGTTACTTTTTTTAAATAAACCTTATTTACGCCCAAGTTCATTTTTTCCTCTTACAAAGTCATTATTCGCTCCAACCTCAACTGCTATTGTAATTATCAATCAACCACTAAACGTTTTAAAACAACGTATTGTTACAAAATGTAGAGAGCTATTACCGCATTTGAAAAAGTACGAGTTATTTAAAAGGTGAACAAAAAGCATTCAAAATCAATATATCTACTAAATTGTCAGAATTTCGATTAAGTGAATTTAAAAAATTTTATGTAAACCTTTTTTAATAAATATAAATTTATAACTTTTGAGATTTAAATATCCATTTGTACATTATCTGTATAACTTATTGATATTAATTTGTGAAATTCTACTTTTCCCAATAATAGATATTGAAATTACTGAGTAAATTAGTAGTAATAATAATAATTAGTGTACTTTATTGGGTCACCCAATAGGCCATCAACCGAGGCCCTTCCGCCTGTTACAATATATTACATGGTGGTTTGTATAATTATTAGATAATATTATTGAATTAAAAATATATGTAAAGAGGAAAAAAACAAAAAAAATTTGGTATGTGGTCGTCTTCCTATTCCTCAAATATTTAAATTTTGAATGTGCTACCATATGGTACTGAGTGGGTATTTTTTGTGTGGCCTTCTTTCTTGATTCCTGTTCGTACATAACCGGCTTAGTATCTCTAGGTTGTGTTCTTTATGTGCAAACTTTTCAGAGAGGTTGTGTATGTGTTAATTTATGGGGACAATTCCTGTTGTTTCGTACAGTAGGTTATTGGGTGGGTTGTGCAGAGGATTTCTTCATTATGGTTCTCAAGGAAGTAGTTTCTGCAGTTTGAAGTGTCTTGATGGTAGGAGTCTTCGCAGTAAGGTATATTGGGTGACAGTATTCTAGGATAGGTCGGCATATTGAACTATATATATGTGCAACTGTTTTCTTACTTATCCCTGAATTCTTGAATGTTAAACTCCGAAAGTGTTTGCTCCTACTGTTACATTTCCTCTTTATGTTGTTAGCATGTTTATAGTTCAATTTGTGGTTTATATCTACCCCCAGATACCTCGCATAGTTTATGCAGTGAATGTCTTTGCCATCTATATTTATTTTAGGTGAGTTTGTTGAGTTATTGTGGTTAAATATTATATGTTGTGACTTGTCTGGATTAACTTTTAGCCTCCATTTGTTGAACCAGATCAGGGTCCTGTCTAACAATACTTGTAGATTTTCTGTTGTGACTAGTCAAGGCCGTGTCATCAGCATACTGCAAAATGTAACAATTGTTATTGAAGTAGTCTTGTTGATGATTGTAGCTGTATATGTCGTGACAGTAAACATTATATAGAAGAGGAGACAATGGCGATCCTTGTGGAACTCCTTGTTCGTTGTGGAATATTGCCAAGTATTGGTCGTTGATTTTGCCTTGCAGAGTTCTGTTCTCAACATAGTTTTTCAGGAGCAGGATCAAATATCTAGGGCATTCTAGTGTCATTATTACTTTGTAGAGTAGTCCTTTCTGGTTTCCCATTAGTTGGTTAGCTTGAATGTTGGATGTTAAAATGGTTACTGAGTGAATGGTAGAAGCTTGATGTTTAAAGCCGAATTGGTAATCAGGAATTTTGTGTCCGATTTCATTTTTTACAGAAATTTCATGATATTTTCGAGTTGCTTTCCCAAAACTGAAAGAAGAGTGATAGGACTGTAGTTTTTTGCTCTATGATGGTTCGTATTAGGTTTAGGAATGGTGATATGGTTCCCTGCTTCCACTCACTAGGAAAATAGTGATGCTTCAAACAGTACTCGTATATTTTGATGAGATATCTGTGTATCTTTTCACTCAGTTTTCGTAATAGATCTTTAGTAATGTGGTCATGTCCTGGAGCAGTACTCCTTCCTTTGCTTAATATTTCAAAATACACATCTTCTATATTACTGTTGTGTGCTCCGTGTTCCCCTTCAAAGTATTCTTCATACCACTGTCCAATTTCATCATATATTTGTTGGTCGTATTGGGGTTCATGGTTTCCTCTGAACGTTTCCTTGTAGTAATTTGCAAATATCTCTGCTTTTTCTTCATCGGTGGCATACACAATGTTTTCTTCAATTGGCTGTGATTTTGATATTCCTTTGTAGTTTGTTAGTTTTCTAATTGTAATATTTACCTTTGCTAGCGTTTATTTCAGTACACACTAGCCCATTTGTGTTCTTTGTATTGTCTAATTAGGGCTTGTACATTTTTGTTGTAATTGTTTAGTTGCGTTTTCGCCTCAACATTGGGATCTCAGATAATACCTATGCATTTTTCTTTTGTTTTTTATCATTTTGATAATATATGGTGGTAGTTCGTGAATGTAGTGTTTTATTTTCAGATCTGGGCTGTTTTGTATTGCGAGTGATGATGAATTGTTCAATGTTTCCTCTATCAATCGGATCATCCCCCATACGATCAATGTACTCCTCCAACTTTGCAGTAAGTTTGTCTATATCACACTTCTTGATGTTCTTTTTTATTATTTCTTGCTCTATGATTCGACTTTGTAGGTCGATGGTTATTTCTATCGCATCATGTTCTGTTCCTAAATCTGGATGGGTTTCTACTGTTACTATATTATTTTTGATGTTTTTCGTGTATATTACAAGATCTGGTGTAGAGTTTGGGTTATTGGCCATTCTAAAGGTTGGAGGAGTAAACGCCATTTTGAAGGGTGCATTATTGATAAAATCTTTGTCTCCTTTTATTCCAATTCACATTTAGATCTCCTACAATCACAACATATATGTATAGGAAGGCTTTGTTGAAAAGCGTTTGTTCGATGGGTGCATTTGGGTGAATATATACAAGAAAAATATGTAGTTTATCTCCTAGAAATGGAATTGAAAAGTGAAGCACCTTATTAAGCGGTTTATTCATTTTGGGAGAGTTTTCTTTTAGCATTTTTAGTCCTGGATGCGCCTGTAGTTGTAGAATATTCCAGTTTCTGTAGTTTGTGTTACTATTTTCTTTTGTTTTTGTTTCCACAAATAATGCACAGTTTATTTTATGCCTCTCAATAATGTTGTTGATGAGGTGTTTTCTCGGTGAGTAACTGTTGGCGTACATAGTTTTTAGGGTCGACGTGAACTTGAATATTATTATTCCCTCGGATATGTTGAGTGGACGAAGTCGTTGAAGGTTGCTCCAAGTCGAACATCAAAATATAGAGTTTATTTCCCGAGAAATGCGCAACTGTGTCTATGGAGTATTGGGCGACGAATTTTTTCCTCACCTTTGCAATTATTTCATCTCTGTTAGTGCTATTCATTATATTTAGTTTGTTGACATATGTGTCAATAATCATATCGCGAATTGTGACTGCTGAATGTATTTTGGAGTTTATGGTTATTTTCGGGTCGATTTCGTGGGATATCATGTTGAGTGTCTTGATCTGACTATTAGGAATTCCTTCGATTGGCTTAGTTGGTCTACGAGGGCACTTCAAGGACCATGCTGAATGGTCTTCAGCTCCGAATGATGCACATTTTGGTGGTAGATGACTTATAGGTGTTGTGCAGTGTTCACGTTCGTGAGTGAATGCTTGACAGCGAGAACATGGTTGTGGGATTGGTGCCGGTGGGTTGCTTGGATAAACCGGGTAATATCTGTGTTTATAGAACATCCCATCCACCAACAACTTTTCTGATGCCTCCAAACCGGGTGTGATTACTCTAATCATTAATGTTGGTTTGTTTGTTGCTCTTGATATAATTCGTTTGCAATAACGATGTTCTATTTTACATTTTAAGTGTTCACTAATTTCGTTTTCGGAAAAGTCGTGTTCGACTGAACCTATCACGATACTATATGAAGCACCAGAATCAGGTAAGTTCTTAGTGGGTGTTTGTGGTGCTTGGGTTTCCTTATAATTTGTTAATCTTTTATCGGAAATTAGTTGGTTAAGAGTGTCTGTTATAGTTGTTTTGTTTACATTGAACATGAACAGAAAGCCCTGCTTTGTTGAAAGTATTACATCCTCTGTGTTTGGCCCCATACATCTGAGAATTTTTTGCATGTTAAGTCTTCAGGGGCCTTTATGTACAATAAGTATTTAAATGGTTTGTTTGTGATCTCCCTCATTTTTGCAGAAAAATTTGGTCTGTATATTGAGTTTGTGGGATTTGTTTCATTTGTTGCCTTGTTTTTGTCTTGCAGTGTATTTTCCATTGAGCTTTCTTCATGTATGTTCTTATTGATATTGCTTCTGCTTGGCTGATAATTTTTTGTGTGTATTTGTTGTTTTACTTGATTGCTGTTAGTAGGGAGGCCAAATATCACTCTTTGGATATCTTCAGCATCAGGAATAAATTGTTTAGGGTTACTCGATCTAGGGGAGTTTCTTCGCCTTTTTATTTTGTGACGCACTTTTTCTCCATGTTCCATTGTCCTCTGTTTCCATCTCTGAGTTTTCTCCATCACTTGAACTGCTCATGGTGATGTTTTGTCTTCTGGACTATTGTTAAAGTTCACTAAATCACGTCTGCTCTCTTTGGTAGCTAACAGGTTACTCTCTTGATGTTAAGCCACTGGTAGAATTAAATGTCCCCAATAGTTGAGACTTTTGGAATTAGTTATGTTTAATTGTTGTAAATTAGTATTATACTCAATATCATTTTTAAGATCCTTCTGCTGGACAGTCTTCAAATTTGTAAAAACTATATTTAATAAAAACGTGTATATTTTAAGTACAGAATAAAAAAACATCTTAATATAAATATCTATTTTTGTGTAATATATGGTAATGTAAGCACCATACAAGTTACAATATAAATAATGCCAAAAAATAAATAGTCTTCTGCAGTTTATGTTGAAAATTTTGGGATCTGACTGCTTTTCAATTTCAAATTGGTTCAGTAATGTTCCCAAAAACTATATATTGTTGTTGCAAATCTAAAACCTTTGTGCAATTTTGATCAAAAAAGAGTTATGCAAATATTGTTTTGTGTTGGACACACACACACACACACACACACATAAAAGGTTTTAATAAGAATTTACTTATAATCTCATATGTGATCTGTCCGACACTGATTAAACGGGGAGTCATGTATACATGAAAGTGAGATGGACACAACATTGGTTTGCTAGGTCAAGTGCAAAAGTGAGGTTATTCACCAGTATAATTTCAACCTGTTTTGCATAAACACTACCTAAACTGTACCAACCACGTTGTTAGTGTATAATATATTAATTTTTCAGTACATAGTGAGTGTTTCTTGTTACATTAAAAATTAACATTATGAATATTCGTACTAGCCGAGGACAAAGAATGCTAAATTTAGTGTTAAAGCCTCAGTTATCTACCCAAAATGACGACAAAAATTGAGTTTTTCCTATTTCCACCACATTTCAACGACGTATTAATTGGGTCAGAAGATCCCGTTTTCACACCTGCTGTACTTTCGAGATCACATTTACTCTAGCTTTATGTCGAAGTGCCGCTTGAAATATATACTGAAGCTATCGTAAATTCAATCTTAGATTCTGTTCATGACGTAACTAGCAAAGTAGAAAATTGCAATGAAAATGTAGAAGACGATATCAAAAGTTTTCTAGTTTTAACACAAGTATCATTGCCTAAGCCGTCATCGCCTAACTTAAATGAGATTATGCCTTTAATTGATAGCGACGATAGTGTAGACGATCCACACTGGACTCCCACTCTCGAGAAAAAGGAAAGTACATCAACTTCCTTTATCATATGATGAAGTACAGTTGGCATTGAGAACAAGTTATCGGGAAAACGTTCCACTGTATACTGACGATGAAATTGAGCATCAACTCGGAGCTACGCAGGGAAATAAAAAATTAATATTGTGCATGTGAACTGTAAAGCTGGAGTTTCAGAAGCTTGCTTAGGATTTAAGAAAAGAAATGATTAAAATATAAATCATGTGTTAAAAGACCTGCACGAATTATGAAATTACGTTGTTCGCATACAAAGGAGATTACGAATCCGAATTCAAAAAATACGTTTATGTGTGCACTAATAATAGAAGATGCGTAAAGTGACTCACTTGTAACCTCAAGACGTGGGCTGAAAAAAAAGCCTTTGTAAAAGGCACTGCCGAGGTTATTCTCTGCTAGATTTGATAGGCAGTGATTTTACATTTGTATATTTTAATGTACCACTCAAATTAATGATACATATGTCGAATTATAGGCACATAGACTTTTTAAATAAGTTTGATCTGCTCGAAAATTTTGTAGTGAATATATCGATGGCTTAAAGCACAGATATTGTATGTCCACTTTTTGCCAATGTTAGGGTAAAGTGATATTTTGAACGTAGTAAGACAGATCGAGAGTCTGTGCAAATATTATATGTCCTGAATAACGAGAAGTAATGGTAATCAACATAGTGAAAATATACTATATCCATATAGGTTAGTAGGGTATGCCAATGCACACTTATAGTGTGTCATAATTTTTCGCAGTTCAAAATAGTTCGAAGCACAAATATAGTAAGTCCGGACATACAATATTTGTAACTCCATAGGATTATCAACACATGCTAAAAAGTTGTATGTTCGGACATAACATAAATGTGTACTCTACTGCTGCGTACTTATAAATAAATCAGCTGTTTAGGACTTGTATGGACTAGCAATATTTGCATGCTCTTCGTTTTTATTTAGTTTTATTTTAGACACCTTCGAAGTAGCATTGCGTTTTACGACACAATCCAGCTCATATAGTGAAATATTTCTTTCCTATCGCTGAATTTAGTTCAAGTAATTAGTGTATAGTGTTTATTGCTAATGAAAGTGGGCTTTTTGTTGCAACTATATTTGCACGTGGTAAAGTGATGGTCGAACTCGCAAAAAAGTAAAACATTAGCGAAACAACATCAGCTCCTGGAGAAATTGCAACTGGTAAGAATACTCAAATTTTGCATTTTTCACAGATTCATTTCAAGATTCAACTGAGACAAATCCTTCCTGTGGTGTTACTGTTATTCATTGTGAAGAAATTTCAGAGTATTTTGAGTTGCCTGAGATTCAACAAACATTTATATTGGAAGAAGTGCCATCCAATATACAAGTTATCGAAAACACCGAATATTCTGTCATCAACGAAAGCAGTTTATTACAGAATGCTCTCGAGAAATAGAATATTGAGGTATTAGCCACTGATGAAAAAGCAGATAAAAGCTTATCGACTTCGGAGGAGTATGTTCCAAACGACGAAGAAAACAGCTCAACAAGTAACAATAACCTAGACGAATGTATTGAAGAAAATCCTTCAGAAATACCTTCAGTAGCATCAACATCCTGTAAAACTTTAGTACCTGAAGTTCTGAAAAGAACTCGGAAAAGAGTAGCTGACACCAATACATGGAAAAGGAATGATCGAAAAATTAAAAGAGCCTCTGGTCACAGTTATCAAACCAGGAAAAATAAAGTTACGCCAGAAAAAGAACCACGATACATTGATTGTTGATGTGCCGATTCAAATGTTCTGATAAAGTATTATTGGAGAGGCAGCAAATTTTGCATCAAGAATATTGGGGTCTTTCTGACAGTGATTGTCAAAAAGCACTCTTATGTTCATTGGTTACAGAAACTAGCGTTTGCCGTCACAGAAAACGAAACCCAGAAAGCCAAGTCACAAAGACTAAATCACGCGTATATTCACTACAACATGATGAAGAGGGTAAAAGTAGGCGAGTGTTCCTAAAATTTTTTTGCGCAACATTTAGCATAAGTTTTCAAGTCATTGACCTAGCTTTGAAAAAACGTGGTGTTAATGGCGCCTATATAGGTACCGATGGACGAAAAGGAAAAACTCCTGCTAACATTACACCCATCGATTCGCAAAATCATGTCAAAAAACATATAGATAGTTTTCCTCATATGGAAGCCCACTACAGCCGACGTGATACAAAGAAATTATAATTTGCTGCTGATTTAAATATTTCTGTTATGTATCGTTCCTATGTTGAGACTTATTGTACAGAGGAGAAAATATCGCCGGTTTCCAGTAGTGTACAGAAAAATATTTAATTGTTATGATCCACAACTTTCATTCCATGTCCCTAAGAAGGATCAATGCTCCTCATGCAATCTCTATTATAGCTCTACAGACAAAACTGATTTGGAAGAAAGCTGGCAACTACACAAAGAGAGAAAATGAAGCAATGGAAATGAAAGATGCGGGTAAAAAAGCAGCGTTAGGAAACTCAAGCTTTCGAGCTATTTCTTTTGATCTGGAAGCTATTCTATCTGTTCCCTTTACCGCTGATTGCCAAATTTATTACAAACGGAAACTTTCTGTTTTTAATTTTACAATATACGATTCTTTTGATCGGAGTGGCCACTGTTTCCTTTGGGATGAGACTCACGCCTCCAAGGGATCTTCAGAAATTGGCACATGCTTGTTAAAATATTTGCAAAACCTACCTGAGACTATCTCCCATGTGTCTAGCTTTTCAGACACTTGCGGAGGGCAGAACCGCAACCAATTTGTAGCAGCTGCAATGTTGTACGCTGTGAGTGAAATTAAACACTTACAAATTGTAATCTAAAATTTATTGAATCCGGCCATTCCTATCTTGAGGCAGATTCAATTCACGCTACCATTGAAAGAGCCCGTAAACACCGAAAAATATTTACAACCGAAGAATGGGGATTACTAATTGAAATGGCAAGAAAAAAACCACGTCCCTATCAGGTCCATAAGCTTCGCTTTTCTGATTTCTATGACCTACATGCCCTGGCGTCACTTGTTATGCAAAATACTAAACTGAATACTTTGAAGGAACAAGTTAATGGCTTCACATTAAATGGCTAAGATTTGATAAATCTAAACCATTTATGATTCAATATAAATATTTATTGACCGATAATGAACTCTTACAACTAAATGTTTTGCAAACCAAAAAATTTAAGAAAACTTCCGTATTGAAAACCCCGACACAAAAATATGGCAATAGATTATCAATTTCAGAGGCGAAAAAGAAGGATTTAATTTATTTACTTCGGGAGCGCAAATTTATTCCCGACGCTTACAAAAGCTATTTTAACGCATTACCAAGCTCAAAGAAAGCAAAAAAGATATTGTTCCATACACTACACTTGAAGTTTTTTCAGACGAGGAGTCTGAAGAAACATAATGATAATGTCTATTCTACTTTGGATTTAATTTTGTGTTAATTTTTTCCTTCAATAAACACTCGTAATGTGTATATAAATACATTATTTATATTATGTTTTTACGTATGTAAATGTTTTCTTTCTTCAGTAAAAACTCGAAATGTATATAATTACATTTTTTATTACGCCCTTATGCAGAATGTAAATGTTTTTTTCAATAAAAAATCGAAATGTTTATAATTACATTACGCTTCTTTGTAGTATGTAAATGTTCTTTTTTCTTCATTAAAAACTCGAAAGACGTGTACATTTACAGTTTTTTATTACGCCCATATGCAGTATGTCCACTATAGAAAATTTATAATATTGTATGTCCATACAACTTTACATTTTGTACCGATTTTTATTAAAAATTGTAATAATAATTAGTAGTTTGCATTATATTCTAATTACAAACATTCACACTCAACTAAAACATATTAGTTCTTTTGTGAAAATATTACGAACTCAACTTGAATGCAAATCAAAACCTATTTTTTGTGATTCTGGAAAACAAGCAGAATTGGACATACAATATCTGCGCTTTATACCATCGATATTTGAAAAAAATTAAAATGAAGATATACAAATGTTTCAAAAAACATTTATAAATGTGAATATAGTATTGTATCCATTCCATAAACATATTTAAAAATTCTGTGACCATGTAATGTTGAAATTTCATCTATTTCTCAACATTTTAGATGTAGGCTTATGAAGTTTAAATAAGCCAACCTATCATAATTTGTTTCCTGCTATTTGAATTAGTTACCTATTTTTGGACATTTTGATAAGGAGGAATTTCAATCATTAGCACATACTTTCGAGAAAGTTAGGAATTAATTTCAGTAGTAACTACTTAGAGGAATATTATGTCGACGGCACAAAGATCAGATGCCCACGAAAAAATGAAGTGGTCATGATATTTAATTTATTAAAAATGATGAGAAATGCTCAAAAGTGACTAGGTTATAATTTCTAAGTACACTATCTTTAGGTGAAGACAGTTTCAGACGCTGGACCAAACAATCATGGACAGTCAGTGAAGATGCGGATGATTCACCTGCTTGTACAAACACTAATGTTACTGAAAATACGATAGTAGGTCCTGTACTAAAATCGCACAGTAAAAACGTGGTTAGATCTAATGCCAAAAGTGCCCAGTCATCAAGCGAGTTCCAGTAAGGTGTATGTGGAGTCAACTTGTAGGTCGGAAACGTTTTCATTCCATAACCTAAGAGACAGCAAGAAAATACATCAATTCATCATCCACGTAAGGATAAATGTGGTAATTGCTGTAGTTTTAAAGTGGGTAATATTTCAGAACAAGAGTATAACAACCACATCAGTAAAATAATGAAGCTAGCAAAACAAAACACGATGCTATCAATTCGGCCAACGATAAGGTGGTAGTGTTTACGGTGAATGTACAGAGTGTCTTGCTTTTAGCCAGCACCTTATATTAAAAACTTACTTATAAAATTACAGTACCATAATTTTACTGTTACGACTGCAGAACAAAAAAGGTAACAATTTATGTTTGGCATGAAGCTGATGGTGGTTTATCAGCGAATTCATTTAAGTCTTGTTTGATCAATTACATAACAAACCTAGCAACAGAAACTGAAAGAGTGATTGTCATATCTGACGATGTGGCCTTCAAAATAGGAATCGCGAATTGTCCAGGACATGTAGCCAGTAAGTGATGTAGCCCAAGAAACAAAAATTATTATTGAGCAGGTATATTTAGAAAAGGCACATACCATATGATGGGGATGGACATTGTGCATTCAACAATTGAGCAGTACATTAAACCTCCCATTTACGCAACCAGCGATTATGTAGCCAGAATGCAACAAGCTTGTTCAAGGAACCCTTATAATGTCCAATCAGTTCATTAAGACTTCTTTCTCAACTACGAGGAACTCGAATAATATTTCAAGTCAATAAGAGTCGTTAAGAAAAAGTGGGATCCTGTTGTGGTAGACATGAGACCTCAAGTATCTGCCAAATGGGTCTGTGTTGTATAAGTTGTGACATAATGAGGAGTGGGTTATCTTACTACAGCGATGAGCTACATCCCGCGAAAGTTATCTGCCAAAACCCTTATATCAACAGCGGCTTGCGATTACAGAGAGCAAATTCAAGCAGCTACAAGAACTCAAAAACGTTATTGACAAGGATTATCACCCATTTTATGACTTCTTTCTTTAATCCACGAACATAGTTCATTCAAACTGAAACGAAAGTATTGTTGAATAGATGAGGCTTTTACTTGATGAAGATCCATACTGAACGATGAAATAAAACAATATAATTTGTTTAAAACTTCATTTATTTGAACTAATGTTCAATTTAAACTGGTCGATATTCGAGCTTGTGAACTTGACGAATTAACATCGCTGTGCGTAGGCTGTCGAATATTTGTAAATAAGTAAAAGTTAAAAGTGATTAACGTGTGGTTCCCGTTGTGTATAATAACATCGAGGTAATTAGACTTTCAACTATAAATAATAACACTTTTTGCGATACTTGTTAATAGTATCAAAATAGCTGTTTCTTGTCGACAAGAGACGCATTTATTATATTCAGTATCGGAACTGATAAGCAACCAGTTTTTCAAATAATGGAAACTGGTTTGCTGGTATACCTTCGACAAATTAATCGCAAATAATAATGATAATATACAGGGTGCCGCTTTTGACTACGAGAGCAGCACCAATCAAGATAAAACTCAAACCGCATCAAAAAACATAATGTCTCAAGAAAACAGTGGTACTCAAAATCTTTCTCCTAGCACTTCGTATCAGTATCAGTAGCTAAGTCGGTTCCCAAACCTGTATTTCCCAAGAAGGATCAAGCAATTGTCTTACATGCGGAAGAAAACCTAAAATTGTTTGACTACGTTAAAGCCATAGGTGACATCATTGGTGCCAAGAACATTATATTTGCTTCCCGAATTTCTAATAATAGAATATGCATATACCTTTCCAAAACTGAATTAATTGATCTTATTGTTAACTCCCACTCTATCATATCCATAGGAAACAAATCCTTCAACATCCGCAGACTCATTTCACCGACCAAACGAATATTAATTTCTAATATTAGTCCATGTATTCCACATGATCTAGCTGAAATCGCTTAAAAATCTAGGACTGAATCTAGCCTCTCCCAACTCTTTTCTAAAGGCCGGCATCCCCGGGGATGAGTATAGTCATATTCTCAGCTTCAGGCGACAAGTTTTTGTTTTCCTACCATATGACAATTTTGAACTGCAAACATCTACAACAATCCACTTCGACAACAACGATCACCGAATATTTCTTTCCACTGACCGAATGAAATGCTTCATATGCAAAGAAACAGGTCATATTGCAACAAACTGTCCAAACCCGCCCACACATAATTCTTCCCAAACTATTACTGAAAACGAAAATCTACAGCTACCCCCTTGCCAAATAGACACAAGCACCAAAGTGAATGACCAAGAAAATAAACTACCGGTACTTCAAACAGTATTGAAGAGAGTTCATTCAGATACAACACCCACCGATAACGATGTTTCTGGAGATGTATCTCCGGTAATTTTAAGTGAATCATCCATTATGCCACCTCCTAATAATACCACCGACGCCATCAAACCTAGTAGATCCGCAAGGAAAAAGCTAAAGAAAGAAACTACTCAAAAATCAGAACCCCAATCATATCTAACTGAGGAAACAATAACCATCATCAAAGAAGCGTGCCTTCAAGATAACTCTGAAAACTATGTCATGCCCGTGGAAAATTTCATCGCTTTCATCGAAAACACATACAATAATGCTAACCCCTATGCAGAAGCTCTAAAATTCACGGACGATATTGAAGGCCTCCTAACTAATATGCAAGATATATATCCTCATCTAAAAGATCGATCAATAAAAAATAGATTTTCTCGCCTGCGGAAAAAATCAAAGGTAGCATAGCCCTCGAAGAAACCGACACGGAGAGCATCTCTAGCGCAGCAACGCAATCATCAGTAGGGCAAAGTGATAATGAAGATCTTGACTTAGCCCAATTATCACAGAAATCCTCTTAATAGCATCTAATCACTTTTTTCTTTTTTTTACTACTTTAATCATGTTCCATTTAATCCAATGGAATTGCGATGGGTTTTATTCTCGCATTGAACGAATACAACAACTAATTTCTGAACATAAGCCTAATATACTGTGTCTCCAAGAAACACACTTCAAAAATTCCCATAAGCCATATCTGAAAGACTTTGTAGGCTACCACTTTATCAGAACAACATTCACAAGGGCCAGTGGAGGGGCTTCAATATTTATTTCTAATGATCTTTTCTCTTCCAAACTACCACTTACCACCAACCTTGAAGCCGTTGCTGTAAATGTCTGGTGTCCACACAAGATTACAATATGCAGCATTTACATACCTTCAAATTATGACTTACGAGAATCCGATATTGCAGATCTCACTTCACAATTACCCAAGCCGTTAATTCTTGCTGGCGACTTCAATGCCCACAACGTAATGTGGGGCTCAGAACGCACCTTCGGTAGAGGTAAAACAATAGAAAATATATTGAACAGTAATACCAGTTTATGTCTACTAAATACTGGTAGCAACACCCACTTCAGCATAGCATCAGGAATTTTTTCAGCTATAGATCTCAGTTTCAGCGACCCCAGAACAGCATCCTTAACGAACTGGCGAGCACTAGAGAGCCTATACGATAGTGACCACTTCCCAATACTAATCACCGACAACACTATCAAACCACCAAATACCTTGACGAAATGGAGAACAAAATGCGCAGATTGGAATATGTTCAAGTTATTTACTGAATCATTAACTGACACACTCGAGATTGACGAAAACATAGATGAAACAACTGTACAATTCGTAAAATGTATAATCACCTCTGCAGAAAAGTATATTGGAAAGTACGAGATAGATGCCTCCAAAAAAATCGTACCATGATAGAATGAGTCCTGCAAAACAGCTGTAAAAGATTGTAACAAGGCTTTAAATAGATATAGGAAAACCCGTTCTCAAGTGGATCTTATACACCTCAAGAAATTAAAAGTCAAGTCAAAACGTATCATCAAAGAAAGCAAAACGGAATCCTGGAACAACTATGTGAGCAGCATAACACCAGCAACTACTCCTGGGGAAGTTTGGAAAAAAGTAAGACAAATGCAAGGTCGTAGTACTTTGAACACTATACCAGCAATCATTAAAGACGACCAACTTTTTACCAACAGCGAAGACATTGCCAATATCCTAGCAGTCTCCCTTCAAGAAAAATCGAAGAATATGAGCACATCTCAAACTCCCCTAGTCCAAAGTCCCCTAGATACTTTACATTCCAACTCACTCAATGCCCCTTTCATATTCCAAGAACTCACACAAGCTATTTCTCTTTCCAAAAACTCCGCTGCCGGACCAGATGGCGTCCCTTTCATCTTCCTAAAACACCTTTCTACATCCAGTCTAAACAAACTACTGGAACTGTATAATGAAATTTGGATCAACCATAAATTTCCGAAAATATGGAGAGTCTGTTATACTACCATTTATGAAAAATGATGCCGATTCCCAAAAACCAGAATCCTTTAGACCCATCTCATTAACATGTACAATGTGTAAGCTCCTAGAAAAAATGGTGAACAAACGGCTACTCTGGTACCTTGAAACTAATAAACTGCTGAATCCAGCCCAATCTGGTTTCCGGTCCCAAAGATGTACGACTGATAGTTTGGTATCTATGTATGCAGAGATTTCCAACGCTTTTGCAAAGAAACAAGAAGTGGTAGCAGTGACGATTGATATACAAAGTGCGTTTGATAAAGTATGGAGACCCGCTATTACCAATAAATTAAAAGAAATAAATCTAGAAGGTAATATCCTAAACTTCTTAACAAATTTTCTGAGTAATCGATCTTCCAAAGTATCCGTCAACGGTCATTTTTCCAAACCATTTAACCTAGAAAATGGGGTTCCCCAAGGCTCGGTATTAAGCCCAACCTTATTCATTTTAGTCTTAAATGACGTATGCTCCTCTATTAGACCCCCAATAAAACATTCTATTTATGCCGACGATCTTTTCTTGTACTGTCCCGGTAAATCCTCATTAACCACATCAACATTACTCCAAAATGCCGTAGACAAAATCTCCGACTGGGCTGTTACAGTAGGATTCAATTTCTCTCCAAGAAAATCGAAAGTAATCAAATTCAACAGGAAACGGAACGAACAAATGCTGCCTGATATTAAACTGAACAAGAGAAGTTTAGATGTAGTAGACCACTATAAATTCCTGGGAATAACCTTCGATAGTAAACTCACGTGGAAGCACCACATAGACGATGTCAAGGGTAATTGTTTAAAACGCATAAATCTGATCAAGACACTATCATATCGCACATGGGGAGCTGATGAACAACAACTACTAAAAATCTATTGAGCTTTAATCAGATCAAAACTAGAATATGGCAGTGTTGTGTATGGTAATGCAAGCAGATCTACTCTACATAAGTTAAACTCAATACAGAATACTTCACTTCGCATCTGTTTAGGAGCCTTCAGATCCAGTCCTGCGGAATCACTCTGCTGCGAAGCGAATGAAATATCCCCTATATCTCCGTAGACAACAGCTTCTACTGTCATACTCAGCACGGGTATCATCTAACCCTACAAATCCAGTATATCATATCATCAACTCAAACCAAACCGAAACCCAAAACACCGTAACTAGCTATCATACAATACAACACCTTTTACAACCTTTACTCGAAAATATAGACTTCAAACAAACGGCCAACAGTTTTCTCTCGGACTCACCACCCTGGATTAGAATAGCTCCATATGCGAACACAACTTTAAGTAAATACAATAAACATGAAGTATCGAGTTCTTTTCTTCACAAAGCCTTCCTAGGACTGATAGATCTGGAAAATCCTGACGAAATTTTATACACCGACGCATCAAAGCAGGAGAATGAAGTAGGCTGCTCCGCCACTACAACAAATTACTCAACCATCGCACATCAACTCCCTCCCTATTGTAGTGTACATACAGGCGAACTTTTCAGTATACTCTCAGCTGTCAAATGTATTGAGGACACCCATAAAAAAGTTGCAATATGCACCGATTCTCTGTCATCCATCCTCTCAATAAGGGACATATACTCCAAAAATTATTTAGCCCAACAAATTCAAGGAAGCATCCAATGCCTTCACTTGAAAAGAATTCACGTCTTCCTTATCTGGGTCCCTTCACATGTTGGTATTACCGGAAATGAAACTGCTGATAAGTCCGCTAGAGCTGCGGCATCGTCAGAGTTATCCAAACAACGTATCCAGCTCTACAGTGATCTTAAAACTTTCTTTAAAAGGACCATCAGAAATAAATGGGCAAATATGTTAAACACATCCACTAGTAAATTGTCAGAAGTTCAACGAACACCTAACTCCAGCATATTGCCATTAGTCAAGAGGGAAGAAAAACTCGTTTTTAGAAGATTGAGAATTGGACATACTCGCGCAACGCATGGATACTTAATGGAATCTGATAAGCAACGACCATACTGTGCTCACTGTCATAATACCTTTCTTACGGTGAAACACATCTTGATAGACTGCCCTCACCATGTCACAGCAAGACAACGCCATCATCTGAATGACGATCTTAAGAATATTCTGTGTCCGGACAACAGCACCTCAGTGATTGATTTCTTAAAAGACATTCAATTGTTTCATTTAATGTAAATTTATATTGATATATTACGGTTGTAATGTAAATGTGTCAATGACCATCCGATGTCGAGACACTAAATAAAAAAAAAAAACTGGTTGACGCGTTTCACTAACACAGTAGCTTTGTCAAAACGAATGAAGGTATAATATAAAAATGTTTTAATATATACAGTGCATAAATACAGAATTCTATTTACTAATGTTAACAAAGGTATTGAAAGAAATTACCTGGAAATTCATTCACTACAAACATTCCTAAGCTATCTTCTAGGTAAAAAGGTTTAATAAAGGGGAGTGATTGATATATATTTGGTCGTTAAGAAGATTACATGAATATTTATTTTTGTTAATCTCAAGGGCCTCTAATAAATAAAAACTAAAGGATTTACCGACTACATGGAGAATTTCAAAATTTGGGTCGAAAATGTGTTGGTTTTCTAATAAATTATTTAAATAGTTAGAATCTGATTTTTTGTTGTCATAGCTACGTTTGTGTTCCGAAATTCTAGTTTAAAAATTTCTAAAAGTTCTACCGATATAAATTTTATCACAGTTGTCATTACCACATTTTAATTTATAAACTCCTGATTTGTTTAATTTTTAAGATTTAGATTTATTATTTTTAATGAGTTTGAATAAATTGTAATCAGTTTTCAAGGAAATATTCATGTCTAAAGTTTCTAAAAATAATTTAATTTTTAAGGATGGTGTTCCAAAGTATGTTAAGCATTTAAATTGTTTATTATTATTTTTATCAGAAGGGAATACTTGTTCTAAAGACTGTTTTTTTATCTATGATATTTAATTCTTTGTTATAATTATTAATATTTAATGGGACTGTTAAGAGTCTGTGTATCATACTATTGAAAGCTGCTAGTTTATGACTGAATGGGTGGACCGAACTATTATGAATTGTAATATCTGTATGTGATGGTTTATGAAATATAGAAGAAACACCATGTTTATTATTTATATTTGAAATTGTAAGCTCTAAAAAGTTTATACACTTATTTTGTTCAAGCTCTACGGTAAATTTGATATTATTGTGAATTGAGTTTATGTAAGTAATGGAGCTCTAACTGTCTATTTGTACCGACGAAGCTAGCTAAAATGTCGTCCACATATCGGTGCCAGTACATAAATTTATTATTAAGGGGGTGTTCATGAATTATTTTTTGTATATTATCCATGAAAATTTCTGCTAGTAGGGGGATGAGGGGGTTGCCCATAATCAAACCGCCTTTACTGCTATAAACCTCTCCATTGAAATGAAAATAATTTTGATTCAAACACACTTTTAATAAAGTAATGATATCAGAGTGAATTATAGGATTAACATTATTGCATGTCTTTAGGAGGTATACTAGGGAATAGATTTGTTACATCGAACGATATGAATTGAAAATTATGGGGTAGTATTATATCTTGAATATTATTAATTAATTCCGTTGAGTTTTTAACTGAAAATCGAGGTTTGAATGAACAATATTTAGAAATGACATCTATGAGAATCTATGAAATTTTGAATGAAGGTGCTGTAAAATAAGAAACCACTGGTCTGATTGGGTGCCCCTCTCTATGAAGTTTAATTAATGAAATTATTAAAAAAGAATTTGTCGAGTTTAAAAAACCCAACTTTGAATTATCAGTCGTCAAATCAATTCAACAAAAATCAAAGTCAAATACCTACAGAAGATTATATATTAAAAACCTACAATTTTATTCAGGCAAGCAAAAGACACTTAAAAAAGACCCAACTAATAAATTTCAGAAAGAAATAAAATTAGCAGTAGATAATGCTAAATCAATAATTACCGATAAAGAAAAATATAAATTATTTTTACCCAATCCGCAACACCCTTCATTGATTAAACTCCATAGAGATGGGTACCCAATCAGACCAGTTGTTTCTTATTTCACATCACCTTCATTCAAAATTTCAAAGATTCTCATAGATGTCATTTCTAAATATTGTTCATTCAAACCTCGATTTTCAGTTAAAAACTCAACGGAATTAATTAATAATATTCAAGATATAATACTACCCCATAATTCTAAATTCATATCGTTCGATGTATCAAATCTATTCCCTAGTACACCTCCTAAAGAAACTATAGCTCTTGTTGATATCTTGCTCACATACAATAATGTTAATCCTATAATTCACTCTGATATCATTATTTTATTAAGAGTGTGTTTGAATCAAAATTATTTTCATTTCGGGACGGTTTGATTATGGGCAACCCCCTCAGCCCTCTACTAGCAGAAATTTTCACGGATAATATAGAAAAAATAATTCATGAGCACCCCCTTAGTGAAATATTTATGTACTGGCACCGATATGTGGACGACATTTTAACTAGCTTCATCGGCACAAATAGACAATTAGAGAGCTTCATTACTTACATAAACTCAATTCACAATAATATCAAATTTACCGTAGAGCTTGAACAAAATAAGTCTATAAACTTTTTAGACCTTACAATTTCAAATATAAATAACAAACACTTAAGAACAAGCATTCCCTTCTGATAAAAATAATAGTAAACAATTTAAAAGCTTAACATACTTTGGAACACCATCCTTAAAAATTAAATCATGAATATTTCCTTTAAAACTGATTAAAATTTATCCAGACTCATTAAAAATAATAATCCAAATCTTCAAAATGAAACAAATCAGGAGTTTATAAATCAAAATGTGGTAATGACAACTGTGATAAAATATATATCAGGAGAACTTTTAAATATTTTAAAACTATAATTTCGGAACATAAACGTAGCTATGACAACAAAAAATTAAATTCTAACTATTCAAATCATTTATTAGAAAACCAACACATTTTCGACCCAAATTTTGAAATTCTCAATGTAGTCGGTAAATCCTTTAGTTTAAATTTATTAGAGGCCCTTGAGATTAACAAAAATAAATATTCAGGAAATCTTCTTAACGACCAAATAAATATCAATCACTCTCCTTTATTAAACCTTTTTATCTAGAAGATAGCTTAGGAATGTTTGTAGTGAATGAATTTCCAGGTAATTTCTTTCAATACCTTTGTTAACATTAGTAAATAGAATTCTGTATTTATGCACTGTATATATTAAAACATTTTTATATGATACCTTCATTCGATTTGATAAAGCTACTGTGCTAGTCAACCAGTTTAAATTGAACATTAGTTCAAATAAATGAAGCTTTAAATAAAGAGATAAAAATTGTTTTAATGAAATTTACTTTCTCGACCCTTACTTTGTGGAATATACTCATATTACTGTTTTAAATGAAACTAAATAAATGTTTCTAGATAATTCCACAATATATTGATAAAATGTTGAAAATTCTAAGAATTTTGACAATTGTTTCAATACTAAATATCATCATCAGAATGACAGAAGTTACATTTCATTTGATGCCTACCTGATGTTTAATAATTATTTTTGGCTAGACCAAGAAGTGACCTACCTTGTGATTGACTTAATATATATTATTAGAAAAAAGTAGAATGTATGATATTACAAATATCAAAGCTTAGATTGTTTTCCTGGTTTTCTATATCATTGCACAGTTATACTAATCTTAAATGGGAAAAATATATCCAGGATATCCCCATAAGGCTAATAATATCTAAGATTTGATATTTGTAATATCATATATGTTTCTTTTTTCTATTAATATATATTGAGTCAATCACTTCTTGGTCTAGCCAAAAATAATTATTATACATCAGGTAGGCATCAAATGAAATGTACTGTCATTCGTACGATATTTAGTATCGAAACAATTGTCAAATTGCTTAGAAATTTTAACATTTTATCAATATATTGTGGAATTATCTAGAAACATTTAGTTTCATTTAAAATAGTAAAAATTGTTTTGTTTTACTTCAAATCACTTTAAAACCTCCAATGTGATTAAAAAATTGCAATTAAAATCTCTTATGTGTAAAATATCCAATTCGAAAGGCTTTAGCTTGTACTGTATTTATTATGATGCAATAACGTTTCTTTCACCCATGTTACTCACTTTGTTTTAAAGACTAATAGAACAAACATAATTTTATAAAAAGTTTTTTTAATTTTTCTATGAAAGTAACTTTTAACACAGGACGTTTTAAATTTGCAACGACAATATACCCTAAATGTTACAGTACAAGAGATGAAAGGCTTGAAATAACTTTGTCTAAAACATGATTAAATCAATTCAAATACTAATATGTCGTTTTCGTTATACTTTTATCCCACTAATTTTCATTGATTCTGGGAACACAAAATAAAAGCATCAGTACAAAAATGTTTCGAAATTAAATACATTGGTTTCTTATAATCTATAATTTTCTACTTTAAAAAGTAGATGTAATAAATAAATAATGTGAAGAAATCACTGCAATATGTGATCCTTTTAAGAATACATTTTTATAAACTTATTGTCATGTCAGGTACAGTCAAACTTTTGAACAGGAAGTATGTACCAGCATCGAAAATAATAAAGTAGATCCTAATTATTTGCTTTATTTTGAAGGTAATGATTAAAACATATTATATACTATATAGGAATAAATAACATTTTCACTTTAGACAAAAGTTTAACTATGTTCTAATAGGTTATATAAAAGTCATGATGATACATAGAAAAAATTATATTTATAGCTACACAAAATATAACCAAATTATAGATGTTCGTAAAAGAAAGATTTTTAATAGAAATAATAAATATTTAACTCTTTCAATGCGGCATTAAATAAGAGTGTTGCCCTGTGTGGAAATATTTTTTGAGGTGAAAATAAAAGACTTTTAGTTTACTGATTTAAATGCTGTTATAAAAACGTAGTACAATTGATTTTGTTCACATTTGTTTGCAAGACGCGCCACTGCGTCCTCCGCGTTTTAACAAAACTTTTTATTACTATTGCGGAGGATTGTACGTATTTGTAAAGTTATGAAAATTTAGAAACGTAACTTTTGTTTAATATACAAAACGAAAACACAAAATAAAGTAGTAATACTAAAACGAAGATATATATTAGTTGTGGTAATATTCTTTGAAGCAATCTCCTAGGCAAAGACCGGGCCATTTTGGACAGTTATATATAGTCTTTCCGCATTTTTTTCTTAGTCCAAGTACGACATTTTTTAAGTTTTATGTTATTTTCGTTTCTAATTTCTATTATTTTGGGTAAATGTTGTAAGTCCAATTCTGGTTCTATTCCTTGTAGATGTTCCGGTAACATTTTCTCTAGCCCTTCTACACGAAGCTAATTCAAAGATAATTTCCTACCAGAATACTTACTGAAAAGTACACAAGCATTTGCAGGTATAACTGAATAATATGGATACCTATTTTCTTATAACATCTTAAGCCATCATCTGATCTCGGTTATCTATCCCTCCCATATATTTGTTATATTGAACAACAGGCAATGTTTTTTCTAATTTTGATCCTCTTCTGTTCTTTATTGTTTCCATTGTGTTCTTGAAGTCGGTAAATATATACCGAATATCATTCTGGTTTCGCCATTTGCCCACCATAACATTTTTGAAGTACATACCTTTGGATTCACTTTTTTAAATTTTACTTTGACGATTTCAGGTGGATTGCCTGTCCTGTTCTGACGAAGAGTGTCTGTACAAAACGTAATTTATGGCTCAATGAATTTTTCACGAGGCTACAACTATTATAAAAATTGTCCATATACACCGAATGTTAGTTATTTAAAAAGTTTCTCATCAAGAACATTACAACTTTTTCGGTATGATTTTTACTATTAAGAGCATTATTTGCGCTAGCATATATAGTAAAATCTAAGACAGTCTCATCAGATTCGGTTAGCATATGCAGTTTTACTCCATATTTATGCTTCTTTTTTGAGAGATATTGTTTAAACACAAGTTTTCCCTTCCAAAGGATAATTTATTCATCCAAAAAAACTCCTTCTCTGGATCATATGCTGTCTTCATTATTGCATAAATGGTTTACCGATGCCCTAACTTTATATACAGGGTGTTTCTATATTCGACCGCCAATGCTCTACCACAGAGAGATATCAATAAATGATTCATTTTGATTTAGGAATACGAACCCTTACCCTAGTTGCTAGGGTGTTCAAAATTTTAAATCAAAATAAAAAAATTGCCATAAATCAAGAACGCCTCTAATTTTTTTTCAAATTTGGTGACCAATATGCTCCTTAATAAAGTAATATTTTGACATAAACAAACTTTGGAAAAATTTAACCAGTGGCGCGCTGTCAGGGTTAGTTACCACTTTTATCCCCATGTTTTTTACGCCACTGGAGCAAATTCTTTTTTTTAATTTTGTTTTAACCTTCCATTGTTAACGGCCGGTCTGTCATACCGACTTGGATAACTATGGCGAATAATTATCGAACGCACCACCGTGAGCGCTGGTCCTGCTCAGTAGCTTCATATTCTCAGTCTCCGAATTCAGTGTATTAAAATCATTCACGAGTGGCGCGTCGTTCTAAAATCCTAGACATTTCGGTCTCTGACACCGTTGTTATACTTTGTGTAAGTTTTTTTAAGGAGACTGCGAATTTTACCGGCAAGTTTTTTTACTCTAAAAAATTTATTTTTTGTCCTAAAAATATTTTTTATTATTTTTTTTTAGATAACATGAGTTACGAAAAAGGACAAAAGTGGCTTAAGCGTCTACATGAAGAGTTACTCTCTGAAGACAAAGTGAGCACTGCAATAGAATTCGATGATGATCCAACCTTGGGGAATTATATTGTTGAAGTCCAGGACATCAACACAGACAGTGAGCAGGATATGGATGAAGATGAAGTTGAAGAGAGCAACGTAAGCATTCTGGACATAGACAACAACCAGAACCAGGGTGAGTCTTCCCATTCTATACTGGTTTATAATTCCAAAGATTCATCTAAATGGAGGAAACATGTTACTACCAACAAACTTGTTAGGACACGTGCTGATAATATCGTTGTCACATGCATAAAAAATTTGGGGTTGTTGTATCACTGACAGTATGCTAGAGAATATAGTCGAAAATACCAATATGTTTATTGCAATATCAAATATAGGTACCATCAACAGAACTGCCAGACCTACTGACTTACTGGAAATAAGGGCATTACTTGGCCTGCATCCTTCTGATCTTTTCGAAACCAATGGGACCTCATTAGAATTTTTTTGTCTAACTATGTCTCAGGCAAGGTTTCGCTTTTTGTTAAGCCATATCCGATTTGATGATAAACGAACCCGTGAAGAACGCAAAACACTTGACAAATTGGCTCCAATTAGAGAGTTTTTCGAAAATTTTAATTCCAACTTACCAACACAACTGTTGATGAAATGTTACTTGTATTTAGAGGTCGCTGTCCTTTCCGGATTTATATGCCAAGTAAACCAAATAGATATGGCATTAAAATGTATTCTCTGGTTGACGCAAAATTATTATACACCGCAAAAATTGAAATTTATACTGGGACTCAGCCACCAGGGTCATATAAAGTGGACAATTCGAACATTTCGCTTCTTCCAAGAATTTGCCAGCCAATTTGGGGATCCAAAAGAAATGTAACAATGGATAATTTTTTTACGAGTAAGCTCGCCGTTGACAAATTACTAAATTATTATAAAATTACCACCTTAGGAACAATTCGACAAAAATAAACGGGAAATTCCGGCCGAGTTCAAGATAACACGTCCTGAAAAAAATTCTGTTTGCCTTCCAGGAAAAATGCACACTTGTTTCTTACATTCCTGAGCCAGGAAAAAATGTTCTATTATTATAGACTATACACAATGATGATGCTTTAGATTAAGTAACGGGCAAACCTGAAATGATTATGACTTATAAAGAGACAAAAGGAGGAGTGCTGGGATTAACTCTTTTGTTATATATAAATGTAACCAACAGAGCCAAACCCAAATTCCACGGAGAATATTCCTGGAAGCTTTGGGAATGGAACTAATAGATCCGCATATCAGGCGGCGAGCTCTTCAAGATTATATTCCCAGAGCCATAAAAATGAGACTCGGAGAGTGACATAAAAATTCAAGCAGAGGAAGCACCAAGAGGAAACCAATATGGTCGATGTTATTATTGCGACAGCAAAAAAAATTGAAAAACGAAGTATAACTGTCAAGTGTGCAAAAAATATTTGTGTTTAGAGCATATAATACATGTTTGTAATGGTTGCTCTGAAATATATAATCAAAATGAAGACTAAATTTATAAATAATTTTAATTAATAGACGTTTTTGTTTTTCGTATTTCAATCATTTTAAGTATAAGAATGTATTTCTTGCTTTATTTCAAAACGAATTTGTATCTTTTTGTTTCTAAAATAAAATAAATTATTTTATACCGAACTGCGTAATTTATTAGTCCTATATGATTTTAAAAAAACATATATTATACCAGTCATTTACAAACTACAGTTTGACATGAAACTTGTTTAAAACAATTTGCTGTCTCTTAGACCGATGTTAACCTTTTTGTTACAATTGAACATGTTACCAATGAAAGGTTAAATTGCCTGATTATTTTTAGTTAAAAAACTAATAAACTTTTATGGAGCTAAAATAAACGGCGTTGTAGAAATTTGCCTCTAAACAAAAGTCTGCAGGTAATTAAATACTACTCAATATTTCTAAATTATAATCTAGTAGGCACCTGTCATATTTTTAATAGTTCGTGACACTTTGTGGATTTGACACGATCTTGGTAGATTAAATAATAGACTTTTAAATTCGTTTTTACATTAATTTTGCTGTTATAAAAAATGAATTTTTCATTTGAAGAGTTGACCGATATGTTAATGATTTACGGGGAAGCTCGAAAAAATGGTAGAATGGCAGCTCGTTTATACCAACAAAGATTTCGCAATCGTCGAATTCCACATCATTCTACATTTGCAAGTATTGAAAGAAGGCTGAAAGAAGCCGGATACTTGTTAATTAATAGAAATAATGCTGGAAAGCAACGTACAACAAGGACTGTGCATCTGGAAGAGGAAATATTAAATAATATTTTTGAAAGGTCATCTTTAAGTATTTGAACTGTAGGTCGCACTTTAAGAGTGGACCATTATACTGTATGGAAAGTTTTAAAACAACAAATGTTACATCCATACAAATTGGCCAGTGTTCAAGCATTAGAACCTAGAGATTTTCAAACTGGTATGTACAAAAGTGTCGTGAAAATCGAGATTTTCCAAAATAGTGTTGTATACCGACGAGGCTAGATTTATTCTCAAAGACACGTTTTTCAATGACAGAACGGTGTAAGAGGTGTAATGAAGTAAGCGGCCAACAGTTTGAACAACTACTGTAACTTTGTCAGTTTTGTTATTGTTGTAGTACAGTGTTGTTTAAATCTAACTTTCATTGCCAATTTTGTTATTATTGTAATACATTTTTGTTTGAAATTGAGATTATGAATAACTTGCATTTGGTTTGAACTACTTACGCTTAATCATTATTCGAAATTAAATGAATAATTAATTAATTTGTAAATTACTTACGTGTTTGCAGACTCTTGTTTAGAGGCAAATTTCTACAACACCGTTCATTTTAGCTCCATAAAAGGTTATTAGTTTTTTAACTAAAAATAATCAGGCAATTTAAAACAGAATTAAAAAAAGAATTTGCTCCAGTGGCGTAAAAAATGGGGGATAAAAGTGACAACTAACCCTGACAGCGGTCCACTGGTTAAATTTTTCCAAAGTTTGTTTATGTCAAAATATTACTTTATTAACGAGCATATTGGTCACCAAATTTGAAAAAAAAATTTAAAGGCGTTCTTGATTTATAGCAATTTATTTATTTTGATTTAAAATTTTGAACACCCTATATCTCAGCAACTAGGCCCCGTAACTGTTCGTATTCCTATATAAAAATGAATCATTTATTGAGAGCTCTCTGTGGTAGAGCGTTGTCGGTCGAATATAGAAACACCCTGTAGATGATCTGCTGACGGATAGTCAGTCACTGGTGCATTTTCATAAAAATGTAGAAATCTCATTATAAGAAAATACCGGTCTCTACTCATAAACTTCAGAAAGCAAGTTCAAAGTAACGTATGCTTCTTCCAGTAATCCTCCATGCGAGGTAACTTTATGGTTCCGGTATGTAAACACAATCCTATAAAAATAAGTAATTCAGATATTGTCTAGTCTTTCCACTTAGCAATTCTTGAACGGTTCTGTCCATTACTAGTAGAAAGTACTCTAACTGCATAATTATTAGTATGTGAGACTATTAGATTCAAAAGTTCATCATCCACTAATAACTTAAACCAGTTGTATGGTTCTTCGTCAGGAGGATCTACCAATAATTAATATATTTTTGTAAAAGGAATTTGCCTCAAACCTTCATCTACTTCTTGATCACTTTCTGCATTTGAATTGTATAAAAATTCCATCATTTACTTGACTGTGAGTTTGTTTGAATTTCTCACATGTACACCCTTACGTTTTTTTACACCTGAAGGGCCATATTCACTGGAATCAGCCATTATAACAAAAATAAATGAAACACCACCTCTCTGAACAAGGTCCAAATCACAAATAAATGGGTTTTAGGTTGTGTTATAGATTGAAAAGCCTATAATACATACCTGTGGTAACCAGAGAAAAACTGCTGCCATCATCAACATAATACATATTTCCGTATGTGCGGAACATGTTTCCCATACTTTTGAAAACTGCGGCATTCTCAAAATGTGCATTTAAAAACAATCTGTCGATGACGCGCTAGTGTGACGTACGCATTTTCGGAAAAACCAAATGGACGCACTATCGCCTCCTCCGCATTGAAAGGGTTAAGGAAATGGGAAAATTAAAGAAATAGAAATGCTATGTAAATAAAAAATATGATGAAAATTAATAAATTGTTCTCATCTCTTTAGGGTCATTTCGCATCAAATCCGTCCAGTCCAGTCAAATCGGACGCCACAGGATTCGTTCAAATAGCTCACAATGAAAATAAAGCAAATATATTTATTTTGTTTCACACTGCACCAGTCTCGTCGTGTCAGGACTGCCTGGGACTCACTCGGTCGAATTTTTATACCAGTCTTGTTCAGTTCATCGCATCGTAGAGAGTGTTTTATGTTTATCGATAAAAATGGATATCGAAAAACTGATAACAATTGTGCGAGAGAGGGAGGAAACTTATAATCCCAAGAATAATAATAATAATGTTTATTTTAAAAAATGTTATAATTATTCGTACAAAAACAATTTCAACATGTACTAAAATGACGTCAAACACAATGATATTTCAAAACTGATGTTTCAAAAAATCCTCAACACAATAGGGTTCTAGATCTACAAGTATCTTTTTGATGTTTTTTTTGGAATTGATTGCTACTAGCAGAACGTCTTACAAGTACTGGTAACTTGTAAAATTTCATTGCCACATAATACGGAGATTTTTCAGTAAGACTCAATGTATGATACGGATAAATGAGGTCATGCCTCCTGGTGTTATATTCGTGTTCTCTATTTTTAAACAAATACATCAAACGTTCAAAAATTTACAGAGCATAAATAGTCATGATGTTATTATTCTCAAAAACTGTTCGACAAGACTCCTTATAATGTTTGCAATTGATTATTCTCATTACTCTTTTTTTGAATAACAAATATTCTATTTGTGTTCTTATTGAATCCCCAAAACATTATTCAGTATCTCATGACCGATTTAAAATTTGCAAAATAAAGAGATAAAGCTGCTTGCTTGCCTAGATATTTACAGATTATTCTTAGTCCATAGGACACTTTTCCAAGCTTCGAAGAGATGTCCTTTATATGTTGTGACCAGTCCATCCATTCATCAATGTAAACACCCAAAAATGCGATAACTGAAAAGTGATATTGGTAAATGATATATCATTTGGTTTTTCATCTGCTGTTAGATACTTTGCAAACATTATCACTTTAGTTTTAGACTCGTTCAATACTAACTTATTATTTTTTTGTTTTCTGAAAAATGTTCAGTTCACCATCATCTCCGGATATGTGTCTCCCCCTACCAGAAAGCTTGTATCATCAGCATAAATAGTTATAAATTGATTCTCTGCTAATTTAGATTTGCATAAATTACTCATAAATATAACGAACAACAGAGGGCCCGCTACACTTCCTTGCGGTATACCTATAGATGTTGTTATAATATCAGATTTGAAGTTTTTCCAGTCTTTAGTAATACTGACTCTCTGTCGTCTACCTGCTAAATATGAATGAAACCATTTCAGAGCATTTCCTCATTCCATATTTCTCTAATTTAATCAACAAGATATTATGATTCAGACAGTCGTATGATTTTGACAGATCAAGAAACATATCCAGAATCAAGATTAGAAGATATTTATACGAATAATTTTTGAAATGCAGTTTCTTTGTTTCAGAAGGGATAGATGTTGCTGGTCTTTATCTGAACCTACAATTACAACTGGTGGTATTTATTGTACGCCGTATATGATATACTAGTGCATAAATAAATTACTACAGTACAACCTGTTGTTCCAGAAGGGATATAAGTTGGTGAATCATAGGTTTCTAACCCTGGTATTATTTTATATCATGATTTTATAATTTAGAATAGATGAGACAGTAAATCAATTGCTGGAACACGATTCGTTGTTCTAGAACAGATATATGTTGCTGAATCTTCGTTTCCAAGTGCTGGTATTATTTTTCGCTAGATTTTGTATGATCTAGAATAGATGAGTTCCTAAATCAATTGCTGAAACAACCTGTTACTCCAGTTTCTCCATCAGACCAATTATATTCTGTGTATATTGAAAGATTGCCGTTTGTGTTGATTTTTTTTTGTAAGTAACCATGTTGATTATCACTGAAGATATTACATTCATAGAAAAACTGTATAACGTTACTACACATTGCAGTTTCAAATAATTTGGAGAAACTTGGGAGTAAGCTTATGGGTCTGTAGTTTCCAATACAATCTGTATCTCCTTTTTTGTATAATGGTTGTATAACTGAAAGCTTGAGTTGAGAGGGAAAAATGCCAAAATTCAAGGAATTGTTAATTATGTATGTTAAAACTTCTTTAATTACTACTGTACATTTTCTTATCAAACAGGTTGGAATTTGATCTTCTCCGCTTGAATATGTATTCTTCAGTTTATTTGACATTGCAACCACATCATTTGGCGTTAGTGGTTGTATACACATATATTGAGAGTTTTCCTCTATTTCACAAGTGAACTGTTCATTATTACTCTGAATTAATTTTGAAGATATTTCGCTGAAATAATTATTGAATCTATTTGATATATCTATTGGATCAACCTGTATCTCACAGCTTTGCCTCTTTATTTTGCCGGTAATTTCGTTGCAGATACACCACATACGTTTTGCTTTGTTATCGGAATTTTTTATACGCTCTTTATAATTTTCCTGTTTTGACGATATCAACAACTTATCATACTCAGTTTTTGTTTTCAAGTACTCACATTTGATATTTTCATTCGTTTTGGATAGACATAATAATGTATCTAACCCACTTTTGCATTGCTTAATTTTAGAATTTGAGTAATAATTTTTGTTTTTACGAAAATGTATGTATTTGATTGGAAAACATTCATTGGAAATATTCATAAAGTTATTGATGAACATCACCCATTGTTTGTCTACTTGTTCATGTTGTATTTCATAGACCTCTGACCAATCCTCATTGTTTAGTTTTTCAACAAATTTTTGTATGGCTTCCTCAGTGAAACATCTTTTATGGGTACCTTTTATTGGGTTTTGCAGATTGAGTTTACATGTAATCATTTGGGCTATATGATCTGAAGCATGAGTCTCGATTACTTTTGTAATATAGGTATATAAAACATAGAGATCGAGATTTTCTTTCGGGAGTTTGGAGGAATATAGCTGAGGAATTAAATACTAGCGGTAGTAAATATGTAGCATTAATAAGACAATTTTTAATCCATGCAAAATATCAATTAAGAACACTTGTCATTTTGCTATGGTACAGAACCAGCAGGAGACGAGAAGTATTCTGTTAATTTTGTTCGGACTTGTAGCGCCTCTACAGTGGCTCTATGGGTTAATGTAGGTTAAAATGCCAAGTGCGCATTCTACCGTTCGTCGAGCTCTAAATAAACGATAGTTAAAGACTCTATTGGAATAATTAAGTTGTCTTCTGGCATAAGGTCTCATCAGGTTCTTTTTCTGAGGAAATGCTTCATCTCCGACTAAATAAAACTGCAATTTGATATCAGTATTGGGAATTTCTTGTATGTCAGGAATATTCAATGTATCACTACTAAATGCTTTTCCCATTGAAGATTCAGAAAATACTGTGCTATCATTATCTCTACCATATGCGCCAACGTCGATCAAAATGAAGTTACAGTTTGCATCTGCAACAGCGATCAATACTATAGAGTGAAAATGTTTGTAGTTATAAAACTGAGAACCAGCTTTAGGGGGGCATTTTATTCTACAATGTTTCCCGTCAATACTCCCAATACAGTTTGGCATTTGATAAATTTTATAAGGGTTGGGCAAAATCTAATTTTTGTTAAAAAAATCTTATAATACAATTTGCGGCTCAAAACCTCGTGACAACGCATTTGCCGCGTTTCTTGCAAAAAAATTCTTGTCGCGATTTGTTTTCCTTCTGTCCTATACACTCACTATACAGTGCCGAGTACTGCCGAGTGAGGCAAGAACGCGTTTGTTGTGCTTTTTGCAAGGATATTCCTGTCGAGGCTTGTTTTCCTTCTCAACCTATAAATTGACGTTGGCCAACAATTTCACGCATTTCGCTAGTTAGGTTAGTTAAGTGAAAACATATAAATAAAGTAAAATGATTGGAAGAGGACCCAATATGGCAATTCTATATTAAGACAACAAATCCAAATAAATTGGGGTGTAGGGCTATTTGTCGAAAGTGCAAGAAAGATATTCAAAGGTTAGTCCAAAGACTTAAAGCACACCACGATGTTTGTAATTATCAAGAGAGGAATACAGGTAATTAAATTATTAATTTAATTTTATTTATATTTAATAAAAACTTTTATTATTAATCCTGGAATGATCGCGTGGTTAGATTTTGCCTAACATTTTTTGTTTTTTCTTGATTCTCCAAGCACTTGATATTTTATTTTTGATATAGTTTAGTGAAAGTTTTGAGACATAATGTTAATTATAAGTTAAGTAACATTGTGTAATTTTTAATTATATATTCTGAGATATTTTGAAATATTTTTTATATACGTATTATATTATAAGGAGATACATTTTTGATAAATAACAGAATACAACAGGGTAACAAATGTTTCTATGCATTAAAAGACACATTTAAATCAAAGATGTTGTCTACAAACACAAAAATTAAAATATACAAGACAGTAATTAGACCAGTCGTACTTTACGCAGCAGAAACCTGGAATTTAACAAAAAAAGAGGGAAGCACATTAGAAATCTGGGAAAGGAAAATACTACAGAGAATATACGGCCCAATTAAAGAAAATGGAGTATGGAGAATATTAAGAAACTATGAAGTTAATCAAAAATTCAATAGCCCAATAATAACAAATGAAATAAGAAGTAAACGATTAAGGTGGGCAGGAGATGTACAACGTCTAGGTAATGAAAGGTGTGTCAAGAAAATACAGGAAACTGAAAGACAAGGAGGAAAAGACAAGGGGACGACTGAAAACTAGATGGTTGGATGGTGTAGAGGAAGATCTTAAAGAAATTGGAATAAATGACTGGAAGAACAAAGCAAAAGACCGGAAAGAATGGAAAAGAATAGTAGAAGAAGCAAAGGACAGACTTTAGAGCAGAAACTAAATCACCGAATTCACAAACTCCCTACTGATTTAAAGCAGTAGGGTTGGCCAAGCGGCTGGCCACCGCTGCCGGAAAAATGAGGCTTGGAATCCCAATAGGGAGACTATGGACCTTAAGGTCTGAAAGTCAATGAGAAGAAGAATTTTTGAGATAATTTCAAAAATTTTTTGATAGATATTATTTTTAACAAAGATAATATAATTTTTAAGTATTCATTTATAGATATTTTAGGATATAGATTTTAGGCATATAGGATTGTTTTTAAATGTTAGGTGATATCTAACACATGGCCTTTAATATAACTTTTTTAACGTGACCTTTCCCAGGTTAATTAAAGATTATATTTACTCTTCTATACTTACTTAATTTTTAATTTTTTTCAAGTTAAAAAAAATAAATTTGCTTTTACATCTCTATTGAACATTTTCACTTTATTTTATAATCAATAATTCAAAACTATATCAATATATCATCAATTAATCAATTTCAATTATGGTTTTTCTCTTTCCAGAGAGTCGAATGTCGCTTGACAGTTTTGCTAGCACATCATTTGCCTCAAGTTGTAGTTCACTCATGACGGAAGTTCATATGTTAGAAAAACTCCACCAAAAGTACTAACAAGTCCAACAACTTTTGAGCCAGTCCAAAAAAAGAAAGCAATCGAAACTCAGCCTACCATGAATGGTTTTGTAGTGCGGGCTTCAACTGCTGAAAAACATAAAATTGACAAACAAATAGCAAAGGATATTTTTGCTACTAATTCGAGCTTCAGATGTATTGAGGATTTAGAGGTGAAAAAAGCCATTCAGTTATTAACAAGTATTTTGGACGAAATCTATGAAGAGGAAAAAGAAAAATGTTTCTCCTCCCTGTCACAACAGTCCATAAATATGTCAATTGATGGGTGGTCAAGCGTACACAACGAACCAGTGATAAGTGCAACGATAACCACTGAAGATGGACAAGCCCTCCTATACGAAACTATAGACACATCAGGAAATCCACATACTTCAGAATATTTAACTTAAATAGTTTGTGACCTGATTTCTTCATGTGAATTAAAATACAAGTGTACCGCAAATATGACACTCATGAGAAAAACATTAGAAGAAAAAACGAACGCAAAAGTTATAACTTATGGTTGCTCTGCACATATTTTTAATTTACTGAGCAAGGAGTTTCAAGTTAAAGACGTTAAAGAACATGTGGTCCAAATTGTTAAGTGTTTTCGAAATAACCATTTAGCTAGAGCTAAATTCAGTCAAGCAGCTTTAGTACTTTCAAGCGATGTGCGATGGAATAGCCTTGACGACTGCTTAGAGATGTATGTCACTCAGTGGGACATTATATTAAAAATCTGGGAAGAAAATAAAAAGGAGATTGATTCCACTATTTACCAAGAAGTTTCAAATATTGCGATTAAACATGCAGCGCAAGATTATTTAAACATTTTAAAATATCAGTTGCTCTTGATACTGTGCAGAGAAAAATGCTACTATCGCAGATGCTATATCTTTGATGAATCTGTGGAATTACCATTACAAAAAACACAACAATTTAATAATCGATATAAGCAAGCACTAATGCCATATCATTTTATAGCATATATGTTGAATCCACAAAAAAGAAAATACCAGTTAACACCAGAAGAAAAGAATATAGCTTTAGAAACGATTAACGAGTTATATGGAAACACTGGACTGTTTTACCTTTAATAATAAAGTTAAATGCCCACAGTGCTCCATTTAAGCAAGTTATGTTTTCGGATGAAGTAATAAAAAATGTAAACGGACTACAATGGTGGTTATCACAAAATGATGAGCCGGATATCTTGAAACAGTTGCCAATAATAAAACAGTTCCTGTGTGCAACTGCTTCTTCAGCTTCAGTAGAACACGCATTTTGCTCTTTTGGTCTTGTACACTCGGATATTAGAAGCATATTAGGCATAGAAAAAGGAGGAAAACTCGTGTTTCTGTTTAAATTGTATAACGAAAATGAATAGACTGAAAATATACAGTAATAAAATTTAGGTGTTAGGTTTAGTTTAAGAATTTGGAATTATGTACTTCTTTTTTGTTGTTTTTGCTAAAAGCAGATACTTGTTTTGATTTTTAAGAAAACTTTTATATTATGTTGTTATCTGGTTCTGAATAAAAAAGAAAAAAAATTATTTTAAATCATAATTTTAATTTTAAAAATCAAGCAATTTGAATCATGATTTTAATCGTGATTTTAATCACTTGATTTTAATCAGCCCAACCCTGAATTTTATAAAAGATTCTGAAATGTCTTTCCATTTCTGTGATGTAGGTATAGCCATATGCACTGGTTGCAAAATATTCTATATTACCTCATTTAATTTCTTCACTATGTAATGAATTGTGCTTATTCCAATACGAAAAGTGTAACTGAGTGATGTGAATGATTCTCCTGTTGCTAGATATCTAGAAGTAAACAAATAATTAATCATAATGTTTGTTTTTTCACCTCACGGTGCTGTTATTTATCAAAATCTGATTTTCTTTTTCTTTTATTTCTCTACAGATGTAGAAGTTAAAGCAAAATGGCAGAACTTACAAAGTAACTACATGTGAGAAAAAAGAAAAATCAAGATCTGCCAGTACCTCAAAATCAACATGCCCATATTTTAAACTACTGATGTTCTTAGATAGCTCCTTAGCTCATAAAGCAACCTCAGGAAATGTACCAGATAGAGACATTCTAAATTTTGACGTTGTTGATGAGTTGGAAACAAATACAGACTTGCAACAGGAGTCTCAGAAGTCATATCAATCTCAAGAGGAGTCACCGCAGGAGATGATAGCTCTGAAAAAATGTACTGACACTCAAGTTAAAATAAATAAAAGAAACAGAAGCTATGAGACAGAAAATGAAATAGACAAACAATACCTTAAACACCTGAAGGTAATTTCTGAAAAAGCTGATGATGACAAAGATCCAAACCTATTATTTCTACGCAGTTTGCTTCGTTCTCTGAAGCAACTCAGACCAATTGACAATTTAGAATTCAAAGTGGAGATGATTAATTCACTGAAAACCAAATTAGAACATACATATTTTGTTTCAAATCCATCATCAATAGCCACTTCTATTTATTCAAATTATTCACGCAAGTGTGCATTCAGTAGAAGAACAGACCACTAACACTGTATCGCCAGATATTTACGATTCTTATTTATTGCATGACATGTAAAACAATAAATATTTGAATGACAGGGAAATAAAATATTAAAAAATAATTACTGTTATTTATATGAAAACTGTGTCTTACCTGACCAAACTCGGAAATCGAGGCTCGATAATTTGTGGTTTCTTTCTTTATCCTTGGATATACAGCATTTCTCATTTGAAAAAGAAAATCTGGACTCATTCGAAAATAGTTGTTAATTTTTTTTCGGTTGTCTAATATTTCAGGAAACATTGACTGAATGATCCAAAAACGGATCTTCTAGTATTTATGGGATGAATCCAAAATAGTTTTTGTCGAAGCCTCATTCTTCTTCTTCTATGAAGTCTACGTAATATTATTGCTTGAATAAGTTTATCCATCTTTGACAAAATATGGCACTAAAATGACAACTTCATCCGTACAAGACGTGTTTGGTACGAAAGACAATAATGACTGACCCGATTTGATTGGTCTTGACTTAAGTGGATTTGACTGGACTGGACGGATTTGGTGCGAAATGACCCTTAGATATCAACTTTGAAGAGCCTCGACGGTCACTTGAGCTCAGCTGTAAATTCCCCTGATGATATTACAGTGCTTAAGCAATAGATTCAAGATTAAATCCAGCAAATTTCAGTTGGGATATGATAGGGTGTGTTCCAAAATATATACACATGTTTAGAATACTATTACAAGCAACACATAGTCAATATTATTTTCAAATCATAAAACCCCATATCTACACTTCCATGAAATTATCAAAAAATACCCATTTAATGAACAAAAATGTATGTTGTTCTCTTTATATATAGAATTCAATCAGTCACTACATTTTTAGTTGATAGAAAAAAATATAAAAATCTTTTTTATGATCCTAAAATTAATTAAAATAAGTGGGGCAGACAAAATATGATACTATGTATAATATTTCAATACATTTCTAAATTTACAACATTATATAGTTTCTATTGATAAGTATTAACCGAGGTATTAACATGGTAAAATAAATAAGTAATATTCAATATTATTTTTAAGGTACTTCTGCTGGACAGATTACAAACTTGTAAAAATCCAGTATTTTATGAAAACATGTATATTTTAAGTACAGTACAAAAAACATCTTGATCTGAATAACATATCTATCTTCTTGTAATATATGGTAATGTAGGCACCATACTACAAGCTACAACATAAAGAATGCCAAAAAACAAATTTAGTTTGGCAGTTTTTCTTGGAACACTGTGAATATCTTCGGATCTGAACTGCTTTTCAATTTTAAATGCATTAGGTAGTGTTACCAAAGGTAACATAAACCACTTTGAATACTTTAATGAAACAACCATAAACATGATGTACGGGGTAAACAACAAAAATGCATATAGAACATGAGAAGCAGTATGTCCTATTATAATTGCTAAAGTAACAATTCCTACTTTTCTATCAGATTCTGAATCCCTAGTATTGTTTCCATGTAAAATAGCTTCAGTGTTCAAAGCTAAGGGTATTGCATAATAAATAGTAGCCCATTCAACATGCCCTGTTTGTGACATAAAAGCAAACAACACAGAAATAGGACCAAATATTATTAAAATTAATACATCTCCTAAAGCTATGTACTTGAACCCAATGCCACCTGTATACAAAAAACTTGATGATAGTCCTCCAAAATACACTAATGCCAGATGCTCCATTTTTGCGGGTGATAAGTTTGCTAGCAGAATAAAACCAACACATCCTGCAAAGTATAGCATGGCTCCAAAGGACACGACCTCATCTTTCGATAATATATGATCTACAAGAGTCCTGTCATCTGATTTTCTATTGTCTATACCTTTGACATAGTCAAAATAAGTGTTCACTACATTTCCTGCTCCATGTACTGACACTACAGTTAATACAGTTAAAAATAGAGTGATGTAATTAAAATCTGAAGATCCAGGATATTTGTAAGCTATAGTAGATCCTAAAAGGGTTGGTATTAAGCTTGCACTAAGAGACCATGGTCGAAGAGCTAATACATAACTTGATAGTTTCATTAATCCTCCAGATGTGGTTCTAACTGGTGCACCTTTAGAAACTGCCTGTCCATTATTAAACATCACTTTTTCTTTAGTTGTAGATACTTCTGTCATAATTATACACTAGTCGGTCAACTATTTTTTAGAAATATACACTCCAACATATTACAATTCTTATAAACTTATGTTGTTTCTGCAGGTTCTTGGATTTCTACAACTGTCATCCATCATTTAATATAAATATCACTTCAGATTGACAATAGAATATCTAACCCATAGACAAATTATCAAATGATAAATTACTTTCTCTATGATCAAAACACACATTTATGTCGTTCCTTTTGACTTATCTAAAGGCCCATCCTCAATCAATTTAGTGGCGAAGTGACACTTCGACACACATTCTAGGACAATTGAAGTTGACTGCTTAACTGTCTGTATGACTCTTCTATTAGTATCAAGTCTAGCTCTAGTTCTCGCACGGCCTGCATGAGCAGTTCCTGTACGCCCTCACAATAATTGACGTTGAGTTGCAGTATCTTCATGTCAGTTTATTTTTCAATTTCAGCAGCGCCTCCTTGAAAATCGGGCATCTGCTAGTACCAGCATAGTGGGCAATATTCTCGGTACTGCGTTGTTCAGCACACAAAGTACACCTTGCTGCATTCAGACATTCAGCGACTTTGTGGCCTTCTTGTCCACATTGTATGCAGGTCTCTGTCTACTTTGCTTTTACAGTAGCTTGAGGAATGTCCAAATTGCCAGCATCTGTAGCATTGCATTGGCCTTTTTACTTATCTTAATGGATTCATAGCGGCATGGATAGAAGGAATTCGATTCTATAACTGCTATGCACCACCCAGTCTTACCATCGAGAAATTTACTGACTTCCTAGATCGGCTTACCGAGGATGCTAAACAACATCATCCAGTGGCAATAGCCGGCGACTTTAATTCCTGGGCAGTCGACTGGGGCAGTAAGGTGACAAATGCGCGAGGTAGAGCACTGCTGGAAGCCGTCGCTGCACTGGATATAGTCCTGCTCAACAACCGTGATACACCAATGTTCCTCAGAGGAGACGCTAGCTCCATTATAGATCTCACATTCGTCAGCGGCAGGCTAATTAAGGAAGGCCACTCCTGGAAGGTGATGGATATCTATACAGCCAGTGACCATAGTGCTATATCTTGGGAAATATCAACTGACCAGAATCCCAGGAGAGCAATGATGCACACCACCGTGATTGGGTGGAAGGTGAAATCTTTCGATTCCGCTACCTTTACAGTAGTTTTTGATAGAGACACATACATACTGGAAATGCGGAGGAGAAGACCGAGGACCTAATGATGAGAGTAGCCCGGGCTTGCGACGCGAGTATACTTCGAAAACGTGGCGTGAACCAACGTCCATCGGTGCATTGGTGGAATGATCGCATCAGCGCTCTTCGGGAAAAGTGTATAAAAAGAAGACGACTATCTCAGCAGTCTTGGATGCAAGTGCTAAATTGAAGAGGAATCAAGCGTGGGATCGGCTGGAGCAGCTTGTTGGTGAGCTTCAAGACTTTGTCCAAGCGAAGAAAAACATCCACACAGAGATTAAGACCAAGGCGACTAGTGTTCTTAGTGACTTCAATACGCTTAAATTACTGGCGAAGGACATAAAAGTCCCAGCTGTTCGAGTCCCGAAAGCTGTGTACACACAGAAAACACCATGTATCCTATCACGGAGACGATGTCGGCGATAGACACAGAATCCGATGTTGATGTCGAATCGGTTTCTAAAGGCATACGCAATGTCAAACGGAAACTACCCAAATCACCCGGTTCGGAGAACAAGGAAACCAAAAAGAGGAAGGCGACAGGAGCTAGTCCTATCTTCAAGAATACGGCACGGCCGCCTGAAGAGAAGACGATGGACTGGCAGGAGGTTAAGTATAAGAAGAAGCAAGAAACGGAGCCTGTTAAAGTATCTCGGCATAGGAAGCTACAAAAACCGAGAAACAGGCAGAATGCCTTGATTGTTTGCCTAGATGAAAAGTACAAATATGCCGAAATATTTAAGAGTCAAAACGGACGTTCCTGAAGACGAGACTGTTTCAGTCGATATGATGCTGATCGTACTGGCAAGAGAAAACACATATGCAGCCCTGCAGAAAATGGCTGCGGAAGAACGGCCAATCACGTTGGACACCGTTCGGTCACTTTGTAAAGCTTATGAAGAATCCCAGAACTTCTCAGTGATGCTGGCAGCATCGATGGTGGAAAACGTAATAGGCGAACACGGCAAGATCCGCATTGGCTTGGTCAACTGCCGTATAAGGAGAGTGCAGAGAATAACTAAGTGTTACAAATGGCACTATGGACAATATCTCTGCTAAGTGCAAGAGTGAAGTGGAGCCGTCCAGACTCTGTACCAAATGTGGACAAGAAGGCCACAAAGCAGCCTAATGCCGAAGGGAAGCTCAGCGCGTTTTGTGCGAAAAATACGACATGTAGAATCTTGCCCACATCTCTGGTAGCAACAAATGCCCAGTTTATAGAGAGGTACTTTAGAAGGCAAGGAACAAACGATGATGAAAATAGTACAGCTTAGCCTCAACCATTGTGAGGCTGAAGGCAGATCTTGTATTAATATCGGAACCATACAGACACCTTGCCGCTCGACCGTGGGAAATAGGTAGTACCGCTAAAGCGGTCATATGGTAATGTGGCAAATATCCATTTCAGAGCGTTGCTAATAGCACAGAAGCAGGTTTTGTGGTGGAGAAGCTGAACGGAATCTATTTTTACAGCTGATATGCTCCTCCCAGCCTTTCATCGACTTCTTAGACCGAAGATGCGAAGCAGCTTTCTCCCGTGGCAATCGTAGGGGACTGCAACTCCTGGGCAGTGGACTGAGGCAGCGAAGAGACGAACTCTGGAGGCGAAGCGCTACTGGAGGCCATGTCGCCACTGGATGTAGTCTGTGGTGATAAACCAACATTCATATGAGGTGACGCGAGCTCCATATTGGATCTTACCTTCGTCAGCAGCACCCTAGCTAAGGGAAACTGCTCGTGGAGAGTTTTGGAGACTTACACGGCTAGTGACTACTTCGCGATACTGTGGGAAGTGACTACTTGAGGAGTTCACAGGAAATTTAATACACTTGGATGGAAAGTAACCGCCTTTGATACCGCTGATTTCACCGTTGTCCTGGATATGAAGCCAATCAACAAGGAAAATGCCGAAAGTAGTCAGAAGAGCTGATGAAGAGGATCACGGAAGCCTGTAGCGCCAGTATACCCCGAAAACACGGAATAATTAATTTACCATCGATGCACTGGTGGAACGGCTACATTACTACTCTGTAAAGAGTGTCTTATGAAGAGAAGAAGATCACAGCGCGACCGCAAAAAACCGAATTAAGAAGAGCTGGTTGCCGAGTACAAAAACGCACGTAGACGTTTACGCAAGGTTATCGGAGATAGTAAACGACAATGCTGGCTTGCACTGATTGAGGAAGTAGAAAACGACCGGCAGGGAAAACCTTATAAGGTAGTTATGACTCACCTTAAAAGATAACCAATGTAATCGCCTACATGTCCGAAACTCCTGGATACGATCGCGACTACGCTCTTTCCGCAACAAAAGAAGCTGCATCACCTTACAAAACAACATAAGAGAGAACAGATCCCACTTATCACAGAGGACCAGCTAATGGGAGCGTGTAACAGAGTCGGGAATACTAAAGCTACTGGCATAGATGGGATCCCAAACATCTCATGAAAATTGGCTATCAAAACAGACCCTTCGCTGTTTCTGGAAGTCTATAATACGTGTCTTGAAGAAGGTACTTTTCCACAAAAATGGAAGCAGCAGAGACTAGTACTCCTCCCAAAAGGGAAGAAGCCACCAAACGAACCAGCATTATTCCGTCCACTTTGCATGCTGGATACAGCCGTCAAGATTCTAGAACGCATAATTAACAGGAGACTCGAAGCAGCAGTCAAACCACTACTTTCTGACAGTCAATTTGGCTTCCGAAAAGGTCGCTCCACTCTCGATGCGATTGACCTCGTCGTCAACTTAGCCAGGGACGCGATCGCAGTCAGAGCGAACCTGTCAGGGCTGATGCCCAACATAGGAGGGCCCAAGCAGAAGAGGAGATCATTACTGTCGTCAGTTATTACATCTGCCAGTCTACCAGCTTAGTGCCTTGAGAACAGTCAGCGTATTTCGCAGTATCTGAGGACGCAGTATGCGTTATTGCTGGTATGCTGCCAATCGAAGTACTTGCAGAAGAAAGAAGTGCTCTTTACGCTGAGCTCTGATGCACAAAGAACAATAAAACGGCGGAATAGCATACGGCGATAGCAGTTACTGTGGGATTCTTCAAGAAAAGGAAGGTGGACGTACCGCTTTATACCACGATTGGATATTTGGTCTAACCGAGATCATGGCGATGTCAATTACTTCCTGACACAAATGATCTCGGGACATGGATTCTTTAGAGTATATTTGCACTGGCTTAGATACGAGGACTCTCCAGAATATTCGTCCTGTCCTGGATAGTTAGGGAGGACGCGGAGTACGTGTTCTGTCAGTCCCCGTTTTAACATAATATGCTACCGTTCATTCGACAATTCGACCAATGTCCTAGTGAAAGCTATGCTATCATCAGAGGAGGCCTGGGAGACAAGTCGATTTGCAACAGAGGTACTCCAAGAACTTCGCCGATTAGAAAGAAAACGTGCAAAAAATCGAAACGCGTGGAGAGAAGATTTTACTTCGACAGACAATTTCGTAGTAAGAATTCGACGATAGAAGGAAGAGCAATAGCTAGATCTTCCCTCCGCGAAGTAATGCCTAACAGTGGTACCGCAGGGGAAACAGAGGAGGTTTTTAGTCGGTATTGGAAAGGTTTCCGAGTCCGACATACCAGACAGAACACCAAGTCCTAATGCTACGTGAACGTATTTTCCTATCTCTATAAAAAAACACACACACACCCTCACATACATATATAAACATTATTCCATTCTGAAATAAGCCTAAAAAAGCTTTTTTTCAAGTAAGGTATTAGAAAAAAAATGTGGGTGAAAACGAATAACCTCGATACATAAGGTGAAGTCATGTACTGGGTACATCAACTGGTTTAGAATCAAACCTTCCAATTTTTAAAATTTGGGAAATGTCGATAACATAATGGCAGAAATAAAAATTATTGGTTTGATTTTAATTTGATATTTACTGGATTACATAAATGTTATGTTTTTTTATAGTAGCACTCCTATGATTCATCGTATATATTTATTTGTTTGAAATTGTAGTAGAATTGACCAACATTATTTGCGAAAATTCCTGTTATTATTAAGTTTCAGTGTAAATAATTCTGGTGGTATTTCATTTTTAAGCAAAAAACAATTAAAAATATTAAGATGAATAATTGTGGGTCAAAACAGTGTTAGCATGCCTCAATCTTATTTTACCAGCTTTTAACACTATAAAAATGAAACGCAAGCAGTTAAGTTGAAGATCACGGCAAATTATCTGGACAATATGAATAATAAAGTATGTTTTGTTTCTGAAAATAAAAACAGTACTGATCATATTTATATCCTTTCATTTATTGATTATTTGATCCAAAATTCAGAAAATTCCCAATGAACCATCTGAAACCACGAGCATCACATCTATGTGTTGTTATTTGTTTTATATTAATACAATGTCCTTAGTAATGTATTATTTTGTTGTGATCAACATACAGATTACAGTACATCAGTTTATATTTAGATCTAGACCTATCGTCCTAGAAAAACGTATCGCAGAACCTTCAAAGTCGAAGTCTCGGTAAATAGATGAAAAACAAATTGTACTTCAATCTATTGAAAGAGGACTAATAATCATCCAAAAGATGAGTTAGTTGACATGTGCTGTGATTATAAACCAGCAGCAGACGAAGATGCCCAAAACACCTCATGATGAAGTATTAAGTTTTTTTTTCAGGAATGAGCTGCCCACTGCAAAAAGCTATGGAAGCTGTTAGGAATAATGAACATGTTCTAAAAATAAATGAAGAAACTTTGAGGTCAATTTTACTTGACATGAAATTTACCTATGAGAATGCATTCTCATTGAATGTGTAACAAAAGCCGATCGGCTGTTACGATTTCCATCGGACTATGGCATTTTAATTTCATGGTACTAATTATTCGAAATTAAAAAACCTGTTTCACTTCCAAATTTTGTATATTTAAACGATATCGTACATAGGAAAAGTTTCTTCCCATAGTAACAATTATAAGTTAATACCTACATCGAGGTGGTTTCACATATTTGCTGGTGAGTTAGTTTGAAATCTTTTTTCTCCACGTATATTCTGTTTTATTTCAAATTATAATATGGGCTGGCGTTTGATGAATTTTGTATGTTCAATTCTTTTTTATTGTAAAAAAGAAACATTTTATATTCTTTTGAAGCAAATTTTTAATAATTTCTTTTCATTCTTTTTTAGCTTCATAATTCTGCATTTTCTGTTTATTTAGGGAACAAAGCGAGTATGATAGAACAGACTTCTGATAATTTTATTTTAAAAACTAGATTCAATTTTTTATGTCTTGAAGCATAAGCTTCCTATCTGTTCTATCTATTCCTTCCTTCCCAGAATTTTTCCTTGATCTTTACTCTTTTTTTCTTTCCTCAGCTCTGCAGCCTCTGGGTAGGCCCTATGACTGAACACCACCATAGAAACAACACAAAACCGGCCGGGATGGATTAAGAACACTATTGCCATCCACTAGGACCTAGCTGAGAGCTGAATAATTCCAGAACCTCACAAAGATAAGTCATTTGTCTTATACTCAATTCATGGAAATAGAATTGGAGATTTTTATTGTATAACGGCGTTCGTATTCGTCTTGTATTTTGGATATGCAGTTAATGTGAATTATCTATCGAGTTATGAATAAATATAATTTGCTGAACATTTGATATTTGATTTTCAGCAATTTATATTAACTTGGACCATCGCGTTAAAATATTTTCAGTATTTCGTTTTGTTAAGCTAAAGTTGCAACGAGGTTTTCGTTACCAAGAGGTTATTTTGTGTCACCGGGTATATTTTCATTTGATAGTTTATGTCACCGAGTATATATTTAATTTAAATTATTTCATAGTTTATGTCGCCGAGTATACATTCATTTTTATTATGTATCACTCATTACATATTCGTTCCCTTATATACAATACATTTTTTAATTTATGCCGCCGACTGTATTTTCATTTGATAGTTTGTCACCGAGTATATATTTAATTCATATTATGTATAACCCGTCACATATTCGTTTCTTTGTTTATAAATCATTTGATAGTTTATGCGCCGAGTATATTTTCATTTTAAAGTTTATGTCGACGAGTATATATAATCATTTGTATATTGACTTATAATTAGTGTAAAGTATTGTAAATCTCCGTGAACATTTTATTTTATTTTATCCCCTGGTCTCGGGGTAGAACCAATTGTTGTAGCAGGTTAATATTTATTCAAAATTCCGATATTTTTATTTCCTTCCTAGTTGCGATGGAGAAATCATTTTTTCTGGGTAAAGTATTTATTTCGATTTTAAAACCCAACATTTGAATGTACCACTGCAACGAGGTAGATATTGATAGAAGCGCGCAGGTCGAGAGGGAGGTGGAACCGTAAGGTTGGAAGGCAATTAGATTTTAAAAATCGAACAGAGAGCATAGATAAGATATGACAGAGAGTACCGAAGTGCCTGCCGACCGAACCAGAAGTGAAAACTGCATCGTCCGCCGTAAATTGCTTAGCTTTTTGCCGATTTTCTCCGCGTTGTGAAAAAAAATTTCTTGATAACTTATTGCTGTGAAGGTAAGAGCTTTAGAAATAATTAATCCGAAAATATGTGGTCTTTTCAATTATCAATTTAAAATATTTATGTAGTTGACTTTCATTTTAAAATAGGTTGAAATATCTTGTACATTAGAGTGTGGTAGACCATTTATATATCGTATCTGATTTAATACTTTTCCCGATTTTCTTTTTCGTAGGTTTCTTGATATTAGTTCCGGTCTTTAATACATTTTTCTTCGATTGTGCAAGGAAAATTCCAGATTGAAATATCCGTCTGCGCCAGGCATACATAGACGCTAGGGCTCCCGGATATTTTAAATCTTGAGTTCCCAGTTGCAATACTTTTTCCGAGTTTCCTTTTAGTGAGTTTGGTTGATAGTCGCCCCGTTCTTTTTAATACGGTTTTGGTTAATATTAGTTCCGTTCTTTAAAACATTTTTCTTCGATTTTGCAAGGAAAATTCCTGATTGAAATATCCGTCTGCGCCAGGCATACATAGACGCTAGGGCTCCCGGATATTTTAAATCTTGAGTTCCCAGTTGCAATACTTTTTCCGAGTTTCCTTTTAGTGAGTTTGGTTGAATATTAGTTCCATTCTTTAATACATTTTCTTCGATTTTGCAAGGAAAATTCCTGATTGAAATATCCGTTTGCGCCAGGCATACATACACGCTAGGGCTTCCGGATATTTTAAATCTTGAGTTCCCAGTTGCAATACCTTTCGCGATTTATCTTTTAAATTTAGAATTCCCGTTCTTTGATAACTTTTCCGATTTTAGGGAGAATCTGGATTAATTCTAGAATTTCCCCCCGTTTTCATTACCTTCCCCGAATTTTCTTTTAGTTGGTTTTCTTGAGATTAGTTCCGTCCTTTGATACCCTTCTCGACTTTGTTCAAATTTTAGTGAGCGCCGATCTCTAGTATTGTTTTCCCGACCTGATAGTTTTCTTTTAGTAACGCCGGACCCGTTCGTTACATAAGAGTTTATCAAATCCTTGAATGAAAAGACCACCAAACTTAAAATAGTTTTGCTTGCTTTTTACCGCTTCTTTTATTTGCATGAACGCTATTTTATGATTACAAACCACTCTCGCTTATGTCCTGCCTGCTTCGTCGCTAATTGGTGCGCTCTTTTTGACTGAGATCTCAGATCACTTCAGTTAAGGTGATCTGAGATAAAGTGATGTGAGTAAGCACCAAAAAGAACGACATCTCAATTGAAGCTCGCGCTCTGTCGATAGATTTAAACTATACGACAGATTCGTATCAGCATCTAATACTGTTAATTAATGTATCCATAATTTGTAACAAAAGAAAAATAGATAACGTGTGTTTATTGTTTATATGTCAATGGTTAAAACCTTAGATAACATTGGTTAAAACTACAAATAAACCAAGCAAATAAATATTTCTTCTTAAAGTGAGTAAAACAAAAAGAACGCTCACATTACTGATGTGAGCTGAGATTAACTGAGATCTCAGTCAAAAAGAACGCACCTAATAATACATATGTGCTTTTGAGTATTGTTTATTTTGTATATATAACGGCTGGGTAGAAAGTATTACTGTAATAAAACTGAAATAAACCTGTGTTGTGTTTTATTGACCTATTATAGACTAGTATTTCCTTATGGTAGAGTAGTTGTTTGGCAGCACGAATTTTAGCTTCTCCGTAGTGTGGATCAGGATAATAACATTTATTTCAGGACTAGCGAGAACATTTGTTTTATATATTTAGCAACCTCCCGAATTTTGACGACAATAGACCCCTGGAATTTACCGTACCTCCATCTGAGGCTACCTGGAACTCTCGACGAGTGAAGTCGAGGGGCCGTGGAGACAACCACATTAAAAAACTGGCGCCCGAGAAAGTGTAAGGTTTCAAAGGTGTCAGAAGTGACGTTTCCGAGGCGTTAAGAGGTAGAGCAAGAGGCCGCTACCGATAAACCACGCGCAGTGCAGCGCGCAGTCATCGCCTTAGGGAGGAAAACGCGTCACAAAGTAAATATAAGGTTTTCCAGTTTTTAACCTTTTTAGTTTTTTGTTTAATTAAAGTATCGCTTCAAGAACTGGTGGCGTTCAATTTAATATCGATTGTTCACCCCATCCCAGTGATTGCTATAAAAATACATAAACGAATACCACAACCTGAGGATGAGTCCCAAGCCGGGGGAGAACATATGTGACAAATGTCAAGAAATAATAGTGCGGAGAAAAAATTATCCCAGAAAAATTGATGAAGTTAGAATGCTTAGCAAAAAAATTTACTGCGTTGTTAAGACGTCGGTGAATCAGGCCAAAAAAGTATGATAGGACGGAAATATTACAAATGCATGGCAAGCCTTTATTGAAGGCATATCAACTGTCAGCCATTCTCTAAGTGTGTTTCGCGATACCCCCGTAGGGTTTCGCAAGAATTCAGAAAAAAAAATCAAAACACCTCTCTCTGGTCAAACGTTTTGACGTGGGCGTATAACGAGTCGTAGCCGAACTTAGTCGCCACCCACAACAGTACAATTTTACTATGCCGCCACCGCCGATATCTACTTGTGCGCGCTCCCAAAGTCGAAATTGTTTACACCGCTTTTTTGTATTTCTATTTCGGCTTTTTATTTACCAAAGGCGCCGACTCGAGTATTTTTGAGCATGTTAGAGATCGTGGTTAGGACTATAAAAGTGACGACAATTAGCGTTCAGAGCGATAAGTACATACCTACTTACAAGCTAGTTAGCGAATTGCGACTTTCAAACAAAGTGTTTAGGTATTGTTCTACTGCTGTATTCTGATTGTCTCAGTTTCCTACATTTCTTCTTTGGACTAAACTCTTCTACGCAGTAACATTATTAATAAAGAAGAATGGAACGTTGGCTTAAAGGCGTTAAACCTGTTGCAATAACATCTTCTAACGAAGCCGAATGTTCAAAAGTAGTACGCGCGGACTATACAGCAATTGTCGATCCAGACGATGATGCAACGACATCAAGCTCTACGGTTTCAAAGGCGAAAAAAAGGAAGTATGATGAATCATATATTAGTTACGGATTTGTTGATTCCAACGGTTCACCTTTCTGCATGTTACGTATGTAGTAAACTGCTTCCTAATAGTTCGATGGCACCTATCAAGTTGCGCCGACATTTGGAAACTGTAATCTAAGGATAAGAATAAATAATTTTTTGTACGCAAAAAAGAGCAATTATTGGAAAATCAAAAAACTATATGCTTGTAACCCAAACTATCAATGAAAAGGCCACGGAGGCACCATATTTAGTTAGATATCGCATTGTACAAGTAGGTGAAGCACACATTATCTCTGAGAATTCAATAAAGCCACGAGTGTTAGACATAATAAAATGTATGCTTGATGAAAAATCTGCAAAGCATCTGTCTACTGTGTCGCTATCAATCGATATTGTTTCACGGCGAATTCATAAGCTGGCAAGCTACGCCAAACAAGAATTAGTTACACGTCTACATAAACCCCGATTCGTCTTCCAAATGGATGAGTCGACTGATGTCGCTGGTCTGGCTATCTTGTTGGTTATCGTGAGATATCCATATGAAAGTTCTTTTGAATAAGACATGTTTATGTGTTCATCGCTGCCCTCAAACACTACCGGAGAAGAAATTTTTAATAAAATAAATATATTTTTTGAAGAAAATAATCTCAGTTGGAACGATTGCATTGACATTTGTACAGATGGGGCCAAGGCGATGACGGGTAAAACATCAGGAGCAGTGTCACTAATAAAAAATAAACGGTTTTAAAGATTGAAATAACTTTTCCGCATCTGTGGCCCTGAATAATATTCTATCATAAAATTGTCACTTGTATACACTTCGGGGTATGTGTCGTGCTAACAAACCGAAATTTGTCCAAAAATAACCAAAAATGTAATATAAGTTGTAACAATGTTCCGGTGAACACCGCTGATGATACGCCGATGGTTCGAACCAATCCAGTTTTTATCGACAGCTGATGGATATATAAACCGACCAACAATTTCAATGAGACCGTCGGTGTTGCAGGTTTTTGCGGTTTTCCTGTACACTCTGTGAATTTATTCACTAGCCAAATGGACCGACGATCGACGCACCCGCATTTTTGGATTTAAAGATTATTATGTCGCCGACCACCTTAAACAGTTCCCGAACCACCGAAGGCACGCCCCCGCAACTTTTCTTAAATCTCAACAATTTATCATATTCTATACACTTTTAAATAAAATGTCTCCTATACACTTTTCTTTCGAAAAATTCTCAAAACCAATAAAAATCTCAATTACCAATATTTCATCATTATTCCTCCTTAATACCGGAGACATTTCAAATCCAGTTGAAACACCCTTTTACTTCAAACAACTTCAATAGTTTCTGACACCTAGCCAGGTCAACACACAGCTATGTATCGGCAACGATACATGGTTCGTCTTCAACATTCAACTCCAATTCCATACACTTTTTGTCACTCTCTCCGCTCACTATCGAGCTTCGCTGCTTCCAAACATCACCCTCCTAGATACCCCAACACAAACAACCCTCCGGTTACTTTCTGGCGAAAAGCCCACTCAATTCCCTCAAAATTCCACACACCTTTAAAAGCACATTTTCTAGACACTTTTAAATAAATTTACTAGACACCTTTTTACCCCTAACCCAGTTTCTCGGTCAACGCGCACAAAACCACCCAACACCCCCCCCCAACCAGCCCTGAAGAGGAAACAAATCCTATAACAGGACACCAAAGAAAAGTTCAACTTCATCCAAAAACATTCCACTCAACAGAATCTCACACGAACTTCTCTCTCTCTCTTCAATGAGACAGTCCGGTCGAGGCATTGACTCGAAAGGACTCCTCCTCCAGTCTGGCGAGGTATTGACTTGTTAGACTCTACCCTTCTGTCGGCAAGGTATTGACTTGCCGAGCATCCTTCTTTCCATTTGGTACGGTATTGACCTACCAAACGACGACCACCCATGTGAGAGGTATTGACTCTCACATATTCCTGTACTTCCCGCCTCTAAGGTACTGACTTAGAGGTACTTCGTCTCGCCCGAGGTATTGACTCTGACGAGCATCCAGAACCCGCATCACCGCTTATACCCGTGTATCGAAGTCTCAGCGTTCGCATCGTTCAAACTACTATTCCGTAGGTATATCTCCCCGGCCGACGAGAAATAATTAGATACGCAACCTTATCCGGACCGATATAATAAATATTTAATTTTAGGCCAGGTATTGATCTTATTGTACATATGTAAATAGCGTCTGTAAATATTTTTATAAGAATACTTATTACTTTTCCGCCCAACCTTTCTATATGCGAGAAAAGTATTGGTTTACCCCAAAAAAAGTTGGAATTTTGAATTTTTTTTTGAGTTATTTTTACGTTTTCCATCAACAACACGAAAAAACGGTTTTTAGAAAAAAAATCCTGTGTGTATGTCGTCGTCGTTGTCGTCGGCCACTTTTCCTTACATGTCTTGTTAGCACGATACAGCCTCCGGAGTGCAATAAGTCAGCAATTTTATGATTGAATATTGTTAAGGACATGTCACAGATGAACCCTATTGATTTTCAGTTCACCAGAGCCACTACAACGGGTGCTATGGTACTTGAAGTACGACATTTTGTAATTTTTTGAGAAATTTCAGTTTGTTAGCACGATATAACTTCCGGAGTTCAACAAGTCACCAGTTTTGTGATTGAATATTATTCAGGATATCAGACTGATGAACCCTATTGATTTTCAGCTCATGAGAGCCAATACAACAGGTGCTACAGTACTTTAAGTACGATATTTTTGGAGAAGTTTCAGTTTGTTAGCACGATACAGCCTCCGGACTATATACAAGTGACCAATTTTATGATTGGATATTATTCAGAGCGTCTCAAAGATGAACCCTATTGATATTCAGCTCACTAAAGCTAGTACAACGGGTACTATAGTACTTGAAGTACCAAATTTTTGTCATTTTTGTAGAATTTTCAGTTTGTTAGCACGATACAGCCTCGAAAGAGTATACGATTGATCAATTTTATGATTGAATATTGTTCAGGGTATCTCACAGATGTACGCTATTGATTTTCAGTTGACTAGAGCGAGTACAGCGGGTCCTATAAATCCAGATATACTAACTTTTTGGTTATTTTTGGAGAAATTTCGGTTTGTTAGCACGATACATCCCCCGAAGTGTATACAAGTAACAATTTTATGATAGAACATTGTTCAGGGCCACAGATGCGGAAAAGTTAGTTTTAATCTTTAAAACCGTTTATTTTATTTTGGGATCCTGTCTCTGACTGTACAACCCTACCCGGCAATCCGTAAGCACCCCCTTACAGAGGGTCACAAAGTATCTGGATTTATAGGACCCGCTGTACTCGCTCTAGTCAGCTGAAAATCAATAGGGTACATCTGTGAAACACCTTGAACAAAATTCAATCATAAAATTTGTCACTTGTATACACTCTGGAGGCTCTCTCCTGATAACAAACTGAAAATTCTCCAAAAATGACAAAAATTTGGTACTTCAAGTACCATAGAACCCGGTGTACTGGCTTTAGTGAGCTGAATATCTTTGAGACGCTCTGAATAATATCCAATCATAAAATTGGTCACTTGTATATATTCCGGAGACTATATCGTGCTAACAAACTTAAATTTCTCCCAAAATGACAAAAATATCGTTCTTAAAGTACTATAGCACCTGTTGTACTGGCTCTGGTGAGCTGAAAATCAATAGGGTTCATCTGGGAAGTGCCCTGAATAATATTCAATCATAAAATTGATGACTTCATGAACTCCGGAGGCTGTATCGTGATAACAAACTGAAATTTCTCAAAAAATGACTAAAATGTCGTACTACTAGTACTTTAGCACCCGTTGTGCTGGCTCTGGCGAGCTGAAAATCAATAGGGTTGATCTGTGACATGTCCTTAACAATATTCAAACATAAAATTGGTGACTTGTTGCACCCCGGAGGCTGTATCGTGCTAACAAGACATGCAACGAAAAGTGGCCGACGACATACAAACAGGATTTTTTTTCTAAAAACCGTTTTTTTGGGTTGTTGTTGATGGAAAACGTAAAAATAACTCCAACAAAATTTTCAAATTTCCAACTTTTTTTGGGGTAAACCAATACTTTTCTCGCATATTAGATAGGTTGGGCGGAAAAGTAATAAAGCGCCTAATTGTAGTTCCAGCCATTGTATTCTGCAGAGACAAGCATTTGCGATGAAGCAAATGCCATCAAATTTAAAATTAGTTATGGATGAAGCGGTAAAAATAATTAATTTCATCAAATCACAACCACTTATTATTGTGTGAAGATAAACACTGCTGCTTCATACAGAAGTGCGATGGCTGTCTCGGGGTGAAACTTTAACAAGGCTATTTGAACTTAGAGCCGAGTTACAAATGTTCCTTTCAGGTACTTCTTTTAATTTGAAAGATCGTTTGTATGATACAACTTGGTTGTTCCGACTGTCTTTTATGGCGGATATCTTTCAAAAACTGAACGAATTAAATTTATCATTGCAAGGTAAACAGACAAAAGTGTTCCAGGCCTGTAACAAAATAACTGCATTCAAAACAAAATTAGATTTTTGGATTATTTGCGTTGGTAAGAGAAAAATAGAAAGTATTTTCCCCAAGAACAGAAAGCAAACAGGAAACTGAATTCAAGGATTCATATTATATAAAATGTAAATGAATCGAAACAAAAAATAGTTGCAAACAAAATAAGAGAAGATAAAGACTCAGTAAAAGAGCTAATAAAGGATATTGATGTTGATATTACAAATATAAAGGTGTTCAGACTGGGTACAGACCAAAGCAAAAATAGACACCTAAAAGTTTGTTTTCCCAGTCCACAAGAAACTCCTAAGGTGTTAAAAATTCCAACGATTAAAATTTTTCCGGACCAAACTAAAGCACAAAGAGAGTATTTCTTTAATGTAAAAAGGAAGATGTAGGAATATTTAGAGAACGGTGAAAACAAAACAATCAAATACATTAATAATATTCCAACAATTGTTGATAGCAATGCATCTACCCAAAACAAACAAAAAACTAGTAAATGGTCCTAATATATATTTTAGAAGTGATATAATTTATATGAATGTACAGAGTTTTTTGGCACACCGCGATGAGGTCTTAGTTGAAGTATTTTGTTTTCAACCATCTATAGTGATATTAAGTGAAGCAAGACGTACAGATGATATCCAAGAGGTTGAAATTGCAGTAGATGGATATGTATGTGTAAGATGTAATTCTTTATATCGACACACGGGAGGTGTACTTATTTATCTGCGGAACAATAGTACTTTTAGTGTGAAAAATATGATCTTGTGCCTATTTATCGGTGTAAACTTGTTGGCATTGACTTTAATGAAACTAAATGGTTGATTGGTGGCTTTTACCTTTTACCATTCGCCCAGTTCCAGTGATGCGGTCTTTGTAGATAAAATGGAACAATGGCGCGAGGATTTCTTATCGGGGAACGTCAAAGCTTTAATTGTGGGTAATGTTAATATTGATTATTTTGTAGATAGTTTTTATAGCAAAAGGATAAGGAATTTGATTCAGTCTTATGGCATTGAACAACATGTAAATGATTATACCAGAATAAGTATGGACAGCTCGACATTGATCGATTATGTTTTGTCGAATCAAAATATTTCTGTAAATGTTCATCATTTTCCCAAGATAACAGATCATTCGATTATAACTATTAATTTTGGGAAAAATGTGGATTATGTGAATGAATTAAATTTCTTCTCTAGAAAGCTAAATATAGATAAATTTCATGAGATTAATTTAGAATTAATACCATGTGACTGCTTATTTGACTCAGGTAATGTAAATGAAATTTTTAGTTAACTAGAAAGTAATTGTGGTAGAGTCTTAAACAGTACTGCACCTATTACTGAGATACAAATAAAGAAAAATCAAGTTCCATGGTATGATAAGGAGGTAAAGGTACAAGCCAGAGAGAGAGGGATAAAGTGTACAAAAAGTTTCAAAGAGCAGTAGGTCCAGATAAAAATATATTGTTGAATGAATACAAAAACAAAAGAAATATGGTCGTTAATTAATTGAAGTACATGAAAAAATAATATTATGAACGTAAAATAGATGAACACAAGAATTTTCCAAGGAAATGTATAAAACACTAAAAAATCTAATTAAAGGTAAATATCGGGAAATACAATTTGATTCTGTTAGGTTTTCTGTTCAGGGGTCTGTATCTTTCGCTAAAACGGAAGAAGAAGCAACCAACAAATTAAATAATTATTTTGTAAATAGTATATGTGAAATAGTAAATTCAATACCTCAAACTGAGGATTGGACACCAAATTTTCCGTGTGATATTCAATCAACATTAACTGATTTTAAATTAATTTACATTAGATCAACTAAAAAAAATCTGTTTTTTCGTTAAAAAATAAGGGAGGCTATGACGAAATATTGAGTGCTAAGTTTTTGAAGGAGACTTTTTATACAACTGGCTTTGCAGAATTAAATTTTATAAACACATCGCTGAAAACAGGAACATTTCCTAATCGACTAAGAGCTAGCAAGATAGTTCCAGTCCAAAAAATTGCAAATGATACAGACGCATCCAACTTGCGGCCTATCAATACACTTCCAAGAATTAAAAAATTATTAGAAACCGTGGTTCGTGACCAAATTTTAGAATACTTTAATAACAATGGTTTGTTTGTGGGAAATCAGTCAGGATTTAGGGAAGGCCATTTGTGTGAAACATCTTTACAATTGACTATATCTAAATGGAAGCAAGTACTTGTTGAAAATAAATATATAATAGCAGTTTTTCTGGATTTCAAACGAGCTTTTGAGACAATAGGTCGTATAATTTTGATTAATAAATTGAAATATTATGGTTTTGCAGGACAAGTCCTGAGCTGGTATGAGCAGTATACCAGTATACGACTAATAGATTACAATATGTAAATTAGGTAAATCAACATCTGAAATGTTAGAGAATAACTTAGGAGTACCCCAGGGAAGTGTATTGGGACCGCTTCTGTTTATTATATATTTAAATGACATTAATTTTATTGAGTGTGATTTTATTAATCTATTTGCAGATGATACACTGTTAGCATGTTATGGGTATAACCCTGAGGAAATTTTTAATAAGCTGAATAACATGTTGAAAGTTATAACCCAGTTTTTGAATAAAAATAAACTTATTCTTAACACTAAAAAAACAAAGGCAACGATTTTGGAGAGTAAATATAAATTGAATCAAATAAATTATAATAGATATAACATTATAATTGAAAATGAAAACGTAGAATGGGTCAATGAATTTGAATACTTGGGAGTTATTTTAGATGAAAATTTACTATTGAAACCCCATTGCGAATATATATGTAAAAAAATAACAAAAAAGCTATTTTTCTTCTCAAGGGTTGCTTCAAATCTCTCTCTTCTCTAGATTAACAGTATATAAAACTATTATATAACCTCATTTTGATTTCTGCTGATCATTACTTTATAAATTAGATAATAACTGTTTACAAAGACTACAAAAGTTGCAAAATAGAGGAATGAGAATAATCCTTAGATGTAACAGATACACACCGATAAATAGTATGCTGACAACTTTAGGTTGGATTTCGGTGAGACAAGGATTTTATTATTTAGCAATGAGTTTTGTTTACAAATCTAAAAATAGATAACTTCCTGAGTTCTTCAATGATTTTATCATCTATAATAGTGAAATACATAACTACAATACTAGATCTATTAATGATTTCTATATACCACAAGCGAGACTGGCCATAGCAACAAAATCTATTTTTATATGCGGATTACGTGAATTTAATGCTTTGCCGACTGAAATTAAAACGAGTACCTCTCTACCTCAGTTTAAAAATATCTGCTACAATTTATTTCCAAGCCGCAAACTAACTTTGTAATTATTGTATGTACGTGTATTTTTATTTTATTTTTTCATTTTTGTTTTGATTTTATTTCGATATGTATTTTATTTTTTATTTTATTTTGATATGTATTCGTTTTTTAACTTATACCAAAACTCTTACTTTTATTACTAATTTTATCAAGATTTTATTTTGTTTCATTTTATTTCATCTTGTTATATCTCATTTTATTTTATTTATTCAACTGAATTTGTGTGTACTGACTACAATATGTGATATTTACTACTATGTATTAGGACCTCCTATATTAATTAAAAATAAAGATTATTATTATGAATATCCAATGCTTGCCAAAATGGCTCAGAATATTCTTCACCCGTTCCCAACAACATATTTGTGCGAAGCAGGCTTCTCAACCTATACAGCCATACATACAGAATACTGCAATAGAATGGACGCCGAACCTGATATGAGACTTCAACTGTTTTCTATCAAACCTGACATCAACCAGTTGAAAAATAAAAAAACAGTTTCATACCTCCCATTAGTTAGATTTTTTTCTTTTTTAATATCTTCTATTATTATACTCGTTATATAATAATTTACTAAGTAAAGTGAGTAATAAGTAGTAACTGTTACATTGTAACGAGTTATTTTTTTAAAGCATTTCCGATGGTATTTTAATTTTAATAAGTGGATATAACTCGTTACTTACTTTACAATTTTGATTTCTGGTACCGTTTTAGTCCCGCAAGATTAATTTAAGTATTTATTACATTAGTAATTCAAATGCCATGATTTACCATCTAAAGAAATGTAAAATTTATCAATTTCCGCTTTTCAAAATTTAAATTATCGAGGAAGCCCGGTATATAAACTATTTTAATTAAAACCAAAGCCGTCCAGTATAGTAGCAATATTTCTGGTTGTAAGTAAATCGATTCAGGTTAATTCCCTCACTACCGTTATCGCCAAAAATTGTACGTAGGAATTAAATTATAAATTCGAAAAACCGAGCGTTCTAACCCTTTAGCTACCTACGTACACGTTCGTGTACAGTGCTATCAATGCTTTTGTAGCAGTAAACTACAATAATTTTGTACATTTGCTCTCAACGTCCACATTCGTGTAGGAGTTAGGGATCACTCAAGGACGTACAGTGCCATTTGAACCGGCAAACAATAAATGTGAATAGGAATGAAATGGAGTAGTAACTGGTTGCTAGTATGCAGAGGTCGCTAGATACATTTCATTTGACTTATCAGAGTGGTCTTTTTAGTTGTCAATTTTATATTTCGTTTATGAGAGCTGGTTTTTCACGTTCAGAGTGAGATAAAGACAATTTGATTGATAGACTTTGATATTAGTTACTTTGAAGTTGTGTACACAATTGTGCACTGCAGTAGTAAAGTACTGTAAGGTATGACTAACCTCAAAAGATTCTTTTGGTTGATTTATTTATTTTTTCATCAGCTTTAGACTCTAGTATGGCAGTAAATAAACCTCTTACGGAAGCGCAACTGCTGGAATATATAGATGCATTGTAAGATATCGAAGATTTTGACAACGCAGGTGATTTTGAGGACGATGAATGGCAAAATAATGAAAATGCTAGTAATATTTCACTTTCGGAGGACGAAAATCATGAAGAAACAGAGCAGATGGATATTTCAAATCATGTTGAAATTGAAGCTACATCTATACTTCCTACATTGGACACGGTGAAAGCTGGTACCAGTAAGTCATGTACTGCTACAGTGAAAGGTGTAATAGGGGACGTTTTTCACTGCAAATAATTTGACAAGAAAAGCAGATATAAAATGGATGAAAAATGTCACATATCAAACACCACCAATTACATGGTTTTCGCATACCATTCCAGAAGTTGTAGATTTGGAAAGCCCTACACAATTTTTTTATCAGTATTTTACAAGTGAACTAATTGATTGCATGGTCGAAAACACAAACCTGTATGCAGTTCAGTTAGTTAGATGAAACTTTCAAGAAGCATTTGGAATTAGGTGCTGCAGTGGTGTGGAAGTTCAGAACAAAATGTGCAACTATATTATGACAACTATTTCTCAAATTATCAACTTCTTCAATTTTTGAGACAGAAACAAATTTGGGCATCCGGAACAGCACGTTTAGACCGTTTCAAAGCACCTCCGTTTTCATCAGATAAAGTGTTGCAAACAAAAGGTCGTGGGACATCCGAAGAACTCATTAGTAGTGACGGAGAAGTTATTCTCACCAAATGGTTCGACAACAAAGCTGTAACTATGGCTTCCAATTATATGGGAATCGGCGAAGCAGATAGGTGCAAAAGGTGGGACAAGAAACGAAAAGAGTATGTGCATGTATCACGACCACAAGTAATTCAGCAGTATAATTTGAATATGGGAGGTGTTTATAAGCTCGATTTCCTGGTAACTATTTATAAGGTAGTACATCGTACCAACCGAACGTGCCTAAGGGATCAATGATGACATGACAGTGAAGAGGCGGGAACAGTGGAAAAAGGGGTTATGTAGACGTATGTTGTAACACCTAAAATAAAATCACTATTAATTATAACTATGTATTTATAATAAATTACAACAAATATGGCGCAGTCAAGTACATTGAGTTTGTTAGTCAAGCGAATAGATAATATAACAATAAGTTGGACAATTTAAGAAATAAAACAAGGAAATGGGTGATAACAGGGGCATTCCCACAATGGCAATGACCGGCAATTTAAGCGAAAATTGGAAATTATGGAGGTGCAGATTCGAAAATTATCTAATTTCAAGTAAAATAAATAAAAAGGATGAAGCGATCCAGTGTGCACAAGTACTCCACTATATAGGAGAAGAAGGCTTCCGTATTTACACAACATTTTCATTTGCGGAGTCAGAAAAAAATAAATTAGAAATTCTTTTAAATAGATTCGAAAATCACTTTCTTCCGAAACAGAATTTGACCTACGAAAGATATAAATTTTTTACATCCAGACAAAAATTAAACCAAACTTTTGAGCAGTTTGTTACAGAACTTAAATTGTTAGCTATTAAATGTAAATTTGGTAGTTTACAAGATGACTTAACTAAAACTATGATTATTTGTGGTAACTGCAATAACGATATTCGTGAAAAACTTCTGCAAGAAAAGAATGATATTAAAGTAGAAGAAATCATTCAGAAATGCATTATTTACGAAAGTGCAAAAGTTAACTGTGAAGATATAGCGAGTGTTGACACAGTTGGAACATCAATAAATGCTATCAACAAGAAGTGTGGAACAACTCCCAAGAAAATTAATGATTGTTCAAAATGTGGGTTTACTCATTTGCTAAATAGATGTCCAGCATAAGAATGTAATTTTTGTCAAGCCAAGAATCATTTCGAAAGTAAATGTATGAAGAAAAAGTCAAGAAACAAGGTAAATTAAATTTGTTCAGAAAATATTAATACAATTACGGAAGACAATAATGGTGAGTTCATGTTTATCGGAGCTATAAATAATGTGAATATGATAAATAATAATACAACCTTAGAGTGGTCGACAAAAATTGAAATAAATAATAAACATGTTAAATTTAAAATTGATACGGGTGCAGATGCAAATGTTTTGTCTTTAAGCACATTTAATTATATAGGTTTGTCGCATAAATTAATAAAAAATACTGATAGTAAATTAAAATCATACACAGAAAACGAGTTGCCAGTCATTGGAAAAAGCAGTCTACCTTGCTTTAAAAATGATAAATGTTATGATGTTGATTTTTTTGTGGTTAAAGATGATCTCCAAGCGATTTTAGGTCTCAAATCTAGTATTTCCTTGAATTTAATCAAAAGAATTGATTCTGTGTTGTCAAATAATAAAGTAATAGAGGCATATGATGATGTATTTGAAGGAATAGGGTGTATTAATCAAAAGTGTTCAATCAAACTAGAAAAGAACAGTAAGCCAGTTATTCAACCAATTAGGAAAGTGCCACTTTCCTTGATGCAACCTTTAAAGGAAGGTTAAGAGAGTTTGCTTTATCAAAAAATTATTGAAAAAGTTGAAGGTCCAACTGATTGGTTGAATGCTCTGGTACTGGTCCGCAAACCTAATGGTAAACTTCGTATTTGTTTAGATCCAAAAGATGTTAATGATGTGTGTAAACGTGAATTTTACAAAATTCCTACTTTTGACGAAATTTCTAGTAATTTAACAGGTGCTACAGTGTTTAGCACCCTCGACGCAGCCAGTGGTTTTTACCAGATTTCTTTGTGCCTTCGGGACACCATATGGCAGGTATAAATTCTTAAGACTCCCCTATGGCATAAAGTCTGCTCCAGAAATATTTCAAGAGAGGTTTAAAGACATTTTTGGTAGCATAGAAGGAGCAGACATTTATATAGATGACGTAATTGTGTGGGGAAAAGACAAAGAGGAGCATGACGCGCGATTGAAAAGAGTTTTAGAAACTGCCAGGCAGAATAATGTAAAATTTAATAAAGAAAAATGCAAGCTGGGGCAATCTTCAATTAAATATATGGGTCACATTATTTCGGCAGCAGGTATAGCGCCAAACCCTAATAAAATAAAGTCAATCACAGATCTACCGAGACCTCAAAATAAACAAGACATTCAAAGAATATTAGGTATATTAACTTATGTTAGTAAATTTATTAAAAATTTTTCAGATAAAACTAAACCGTTACAGGAATTGATTAAAAAAGATTGTGAATTTATTTGGCAACAAGAACATGAAGAAGCTTTTCTAAATTTAAAACAAATTTTGATAAATAAACCAGTTCTACAATTTTTTAACCCAAATGAGAAAATTACTCTTTCTGTAGATGCTTCAAAATCTGGAGTGGGAGCTTGTTTAATGCAAAATAACCTTCCTTGTGCATATGCCTCCAAAGCCTTAACTGAAATGCAAACGAGGCACGCTCAAATTGAGAAGGAATTATATGCAATCTGCTTCGGAGTAGATAAATTTTATCAGTATGTGTATGGTCAACAGATTACTGTAGAAACTGACCATCAACCTTTAATTTCCATTTTTAAAAAACCGCTGAACAAATGCCCTGCTCGCCTACAAAGGATGATGCTACATTACAAAAATTTGACATTGAACTTAAATACAAACCTGGAAAACAACTAATCTTAGCTGATGCTCTTTCGCGTGCATATTTACCTTGCAGCGAGAGTACAGACTTGGATCAAGATATTTACAGTCAAGTTTGTCTAGTTAGATTAGAACTAAATGCTACAGATAAAAAAAATAAAGAATTCCAATTTCATATTGAGCAAGACCCTGTTTTGCAAGACTTGAAACAAGTTATATTAAATGGATGGCCAAATTCAAATAAAAAATTAAAAGAATCAGTTAAAAATTTTGGTCCACATAAATCAGAGTTAACCATTTCAGATAATCTAATCTTCAAAGGTAAATGTTTAGTTGTTCCTAAAGCCTTACAGTCTGAAATGCTTAACCGGATTCATTATAGTCACTTAGGCATAAAAAATGCATTAAATTAGCCCAAGAGTCTTTATTCTGGCCAAATATGGCTCAACATATTAAGGACAAAATTTCACTGTGTCATCAATGCTTAACTTATGCAAACTCCCAAGTTAAAGAACCTTTGAAGTCACATAATATACCTTTGCTTCCTTGGAATAAGGTATCTTGTGATATTTTTGATCTTAATGGTAAAAAGTATCTTTTAATAGTAGATTACTATTGGAAATATATTAAGATTGAAGATCTAAATAACAACACTACTAGTAGTTCCATAATTAAACATCTTAAAGCAATTTTTTCTCGACATGGAATTCCCCTTACTCTAGTAAATGATGGAGGTACCCAACTGAGATCAAAAGATTTTGAAAAATTTTGTGAAGAGTGGGAATTCGAACATGTAATTACGTCACCAACAAATTCACAATCTAATGGTATGGCGGAGAGACATGTTCAAACGGCTAAAAAAATTAGTGTTTTTAAATGAAACTCAAGGTCTCTAGTTAATTCCACAATATAATACAAGTTATTGAAAATTCTAAAAAATTGACAATTGTTTCGATAAATCAATATCATCGTCAGAATGACAGAAGTTACATTTCATTTTATGCCTACCTGATGTTTAGTAGTTATATTTTTGGCTAGACCAAGAAGTAACCTAACTTGTGATTGGCTTAATTTATGTTTATAGAAAAAAGAAGAAGATGTGATATTACAAATATTGAAGCTTAGATATTATTGGCCCTATGGTGATATCCTGGATATCATTATTCCAATTAAGATCAGTATAACTGTGCAATGATATAGAAAACCAGGAAAACTATATCTGCTGATCTTTACAATTATCACTTAAGAAGACAGTTTATTAGTGGAGAATTCCCTAGATTTAACTGTTCATTGACAACTTCATATTGTGGGTTTCTTAAATGTCTTCTAATTTCCAGTTCTTCAAGGAAATCCAGTTCTTGTTTCTTTTCACAAATATGCAGCACTTCTAGTTCTGTGTTAGGTGTCAATGAATGATTGGTGTCAAGTAGATGTTTTGCGTAGTGAGATTTATCTGGTTGTTTTAATCTGTAAGCTCGTAAGTGCTCACTGTATCGTATTTCAAAATTCCTAAGGGTCTGACCCAAATAGACAGCATTACATTCTGGACATTTGAGTTTATATATACCTGACTTCTTTAATAGTGGTATTTTTGTTTTTACATTTAACAATTTTGTACTAACGTTACTTTCTGTTTTAAAAGAAATTGTTGCATTCGTTGCTGAAAATATTATCTTTGATAGAGAGATTAATACAATTAGACAAATAGCAACATCTAACGGTTATCCATTAGATATGATAAATAAACTAATTAGTAAAAAAGAGAAAAAAGTGGCATTACAACTAATATATCCTAAACAAGCTGATGAAATTAAAACTTATAAAACCATCACATATGCAGGAAATATTTCTAATCATATTTCAAAGATAATATTTTCAGCAACGAATGCAACAATTTCTTTTAAAACAGAAAGTAACGTTAGTACAAAATTGTTAAATGTAAAAACAAAAATACCACTATTAAAGAAGTCAGGTATATATAAACTCAAATGTCCAGAATGTAATGCTGTCTATTTGGGTCAGACCCTTAGGAATTTTGAAATACGATACAGTGAGCACTTACGAGCTTACAGATTAAAACAACCAGATAAATCTCACTACGCAAAACATCTACTTGACACCAATCATTCATTGACACCTAACACAGAACTAGAAGTGCTGCATATTTGTGAAAAGAAACAAGAACTGGATTTCCTTGAAGAACTGGAAATTAGAAGACATTTAAGAAACCCACAATATGAAGTTGTCAATGAACAGTTAAATCTAGGGAATTCTCCACTAATAAACTGTCTTCTTAAGTGATAATTGTAAAGATCAGCAGATATAGTTTTCCTGGTTTTCTATATCATTGCACAGTTATACTGATCTTAATTGGAATAATGATATCCAGGATATCACCATAGGGCCAATAATATCTAAGCTTCAATATTTGTAATATCACATCTTCTTCTTTTTTCTATAAACATAAATTAAGCCAATCACAAGTTAGGTTACTTCTTGGTCTAGCCAAAAATATAACTACTAAACATCAGGTAGGCATAAAATGAAATGTAACTTCTGTCATTCTGACGATGATATTGATTTATCGAAACAATTGTCAATTTTTTAGAATTTTCAATAACTTGTATTATATTGTGGAATTAACTAGAGACCTTGAGTTTCATTTAAAAACACTAATATGAGCATATTCCACGAAGTAAGGGTCGAGACAGTCAATGGCTAAAAAAATGTTCAAAAAGATTTTGGATGATAAAAAAGATATTCAAATGGCCTTACTTCATTATAGGTCCACACTTGTTTTTGATAATATGAATTACTTATGTCCAGAAAATTAAAAACCAATTTAATGCTAACTAAAAATCAATCTAAACCCAAGATTTGTACAACATATAATAAAAATGTTATTGAAAAAAAACCAACAGCAACAACAAAAATATTATAATAAAAAAATGTTACCTGAACTTAGTGTAAATGAAAAAGTTTATGTTCAAAGAGAATCAAAAGGCAACTGGTTTCCTGGTATAGTTATACAAAAAAATAGAAACAGAGATTATAAAGTGCAAATGAACAATGGTTCTGTATTAATTGGTAATCATAAGTATATTAAAAAATTAAATGTAAATGAATCAGTTAGCAATGAGAACTAATGTTCATTGGCAAAAGAAGAGATAATAGCATGTAATAATAGTCATAAGAATTACGATTTATTGCAACAGGTAGTAAAGTATTTTATAGAATTAGAGAATGTAATAGATAACAGTGATGCTATAGAGGTAGAAGGTGCAAGTGAGAATATGACAGATAATAACAGTGAAAACAATGAGACTGATAGTGAATATTCAAGTGCATCTAGTAATGATCAAGAAGTAATTGAAATAATCATTACAAACGAAAGTGAGACTGATGATTCAGATTTGGAAAGACGGATTTATAAAAAGAAAAGTGTCACTAGTTCAGGTAGACTTTCCAAACCACCTTCCAGATTTGAATGAGCAGTTGAGGGTTTTTAAGAATTGTTTTCTTTTCTTTTTAATGTATGTATTTGTTTTTATTTTTTAATGGTAAACGTTGTTCCTAAAAAGGGAGATGTAAGGTAGTACATCGTACCAACCGAACGTGTCTGAGGGATCAATGATGACATGACAGCGGAGAGGCGGGAACAGTGGAAAAAGGGGTTATGTAGACGTATGTTGTAAAACTTAAAATAAAAACTCTATTAATTATAACTATGTATTTATAATAAATTACAACAAACACTATTTATAGGTCATTTATACGATCTAAGAAGTGGACCCTGAGGATGTTCACGCACGGAATTGATTTATCCTGTGTGAACGCATGGTTAGAATATAGGACCCAGGCTATTGCATTAGGTGTGCCGAAAAAACAAATTTTAGACCTACTACACTTCAGAGCTTATGTGGGAGAAGCATTGATTTTATCATCAACATCAGGACCTAAGAAACGGGGACGACCATCTGCTGTATCTGATGAGGGACCACAAACGCCTATTGACGATATTCGTTTTGACGGAATAAATCACCTACCTGAACTAGACGACAAGAACTTCGCATCGAGGTGTAAAAATGAAAATTGTTCTGCGAGATCACGAACCATATGTTCAAAATGTAAGGTATATTTATGCCTCACCCAGAAATCAAACTGCTATATAAAATATCATACCAAATAAAAATATGTTTCTTTTGATTGTTCAATACACTATAAATAAATAAATAAAATACATTTTCATATTCTTTTGCAGCCTCTCACTACCACCGTACACTTTCGTGTACCTTTCAAAAACGTAAAAAAATATTTTATTTTTAAATTGGTACCCATTCTAAAAAAAAAGTAAAAAAATTGAAAAGTGTATGTACCAAATAGCAAAATTTTAACTTTAACGTTAAGAGAATCCAGATATAATTTCGCAGTGATCAAGTAGCAAATTGATAGTTTAGAAGTTCAGTGTCCGACCGTCCAATATTCTCTGAGTAAGTGGAAATTTATTTTGAAAACCGAATAAAATATTTCGCCGAGGTTTTATATTTAATTTCAATAAACAATTTAGTAGTTTGGCTATTTAAGAATATAATTCCGTATTTTGATAAAGCCGGTATTTTTTTGAAGCGATAAAAAACAAAACTTATTTACAGTTTTTATTATCGCGTTCTTTATATTGTTTCTTTGGAATTAGGGCCTGAGCCTTCAATACATTGAAATAACATTTTAATTTTGCGATTCAGATTGTTATACCTATTGTCCTGTTTCAAATTACCCAAATACATATTAGATTTTTTTGCTTTTTCTCCTCGATAATTGGATTCTATTTCGACTGCGATCTTTTGGTTTTTTTATTTAGGAATTAATTTCTCTCCTATACAATATTAACTGACCGGAAATTTGAAAACCGACTGTGAAACGAATCAGAGGCTGTTGCCACCAGCCGTCACCCTTTGGGAACGCGCATAATTTTCTCTAAATTACTTAGATTTATTTTAGTTCAAAATTATATATAGTTTTAACTGACCGGAAATTTGAAAACCGACTGTGAGACGGATCAGAGGCTGTTGCCACCAGCCGTCTCCCTTTCGGAACGCGCATAATTTTCTCTAAATTACTTAGATTTATTTTAGTTAAAAATTATATATAGTTTTAACTGACCGGAATTTTGAAATATTGAAAACCGACTGTGAAACGGATCAGAGGCTGTTGCCATCAGCCGTCTCCCTTTCGGAACGCGCATAATTTTCTCTAAATTACTTAGATTTATTTTAGTTCAAAATTATATATAATTTTAACTGACCGGAAATTTGAAGAATTGAAACCCGACTGTGGGACGGATCAGAGGCTGTTGCCACCAGCCGTCTCCCTTTCGGAACGAGCATAATTTTCCCTAGATTACCTTGATTTATTTTAGTTCTAAACTGTATATAGTTTTGTCTGACCGGCAATTTGGAAAAGTTGAAACTGAGTGTGGGGCGGATCAGAGGCTGTTGCCACCAGCTGTTCCACTCTCAGCCGGTAATAATTTCGTTTCATATTTATCTATTCTAAGACACAGTTTTATAAAAACTGATCGCGGGGCAGATCAGAGGCTGTTGCCACCAGCTGCCCAACCGTCATCCGGGAGTAACTTATTTTATGTTCACTCATTTTGTTTAGAAAAGTGTATATTCTCCTACAATAATAAGATTCTCAACCAAGTATGAGGCTGTTGCCACTGATTGATTGATAATCTAGTTTAATTTCATTAGTTTTTTTTTTGTTATAAACTGGTCTGGTCACATTTTCCCACCTATCCCGATTGACCATCCTTACCGCGAAGATAGTTATATCCTGTTGACTACCGTGATAAGTAATTATTGTTTTACTGCTGCTTACCGCATAATTAAAAACTGCTTATACCACTTCCGCTGTTATTAACAATTGCATTTGCTTGATTACACCTGATTTATTGTGTCATTGCTCACATTCCGTAATACCGGCAAATTTCGCAAGGTGCATAATAACATAAGGCTTGAACACATTTGCATACTGTATATATTTAACTGATTCGCTACCGTTTGAAAATACTCAGAAATTGTTAAGTGTTATTTTGTAGATATATTTTAAATATGATTTGTACTAACCCTAACCTACCTGTGCAAAACGTAAGGTCTGTAACACTTTTGTTTTGACCCGGTAATCCAATTCTCGTTGCACTACCGTCATTCAGACAAATAAAACCCGATTCCAATAATACCTCTACCAGAATATTACCATTTCTATTATTAGTATTGTTACCAAACAACAAACAAATACGATCTGTGTTTTCTTCATATCCCGCAGCATAGCCGTCTAAGGTTTGTAGGTTTTGTAGACGTGTTAAATTCGTCGAGACCCCTGGAATTTTCCGTAACCTCCATCTGAGGCTACCTAGAACTCTTGACGCCGTGGAGTAAACCACGTAAAATAATCTGGCGCCCGAGCATTTGTAAACACTTTGCATCGAGGGTGTTCAAAGTGACGCGTCAGTTGGTAAGAACCTGCGAGAGGTGAAGGACGAAGCGGCAGGAACGCGTCTCAACATTGTACTTTTATTATGGTTATTAAAAAAGAATACATTTTTAAAAACAATTGTTTTATTGCACGGTTTCGTCAAGAATTTCGCTTTCCAAAAAAGTTTGAGAACTGCTGAAGTAGGTTAAAACAGCTTTCACAAATATGAAAAATTAAGTGGATTAATTATTTTTAAGTCGTGTATTAGCAATTATAAGAATTGCCATTACGAATTAAATCCTAAACAATTAATCTGAGCGTAAGTAAAGGACAGGCGGCACAATAAAACAGAACATTTCAAAGTAGTAGACAAGCCTTATTATTGCCTTTATTATAAGGGTAAAAGAAAGTCTTTAGTTTATTGTAAAAATAATCAACTAAATTTCTTTCGATTAGATCAATAAGAATCGTGTCTATGCCCATTACTAGACAACTCACTCTTTTGCGTAATAGGATATTTGAGCTAATTTTTTTATAGCTTTGATATATTTTTTTATATATTAAGTAAGGAATTTGTGTAATATCTATTGCAATTGAAGAATATTTGATTCGTCCAAAATTTTTATTGCTTTTTATAGAAACAATACTGGATATCTGTACAAAAAAATCGAAATAAAAATCATTCATCATTTTACAGGATTGCACTTCTAAACAAGAGATTAATATAAAGTTCACAATAAATAAAAGCGATCGATGAATATTTAATTACATTTTATCTTCTTTTGGCTCCAATCAATCAATCATAAATGCAAATCATATTTATAAATAAATTTTTAAGTCGTAGAAAAAGTACAAAATGAAATATATTACACAATTATCACAATTGAATATAGGATTTAAACAAACCTTTTTCTCTAAACACTTTCAATACAGTTTTTCAAAACGTAACTCAAACTTTAATTTGATTTTGATATTTTCTCAGATTTCCATATTCGTATACGCTCCTTGAGATCATCAGCTAAAAAAAAAGGAATATGCATAAAATCAAAATTTCCTTACACCCATATGAACGGTAAACACGAGATTTATAATTAAAAGTGAGGTTTATTCTAAAGTCGAATTTTTGTTAGTTGGTGTAGATGTAGTACAGTTGTAGCCAAAAAAAGTGGGACAATTGTTGCCTAGTGTGAATGTGGCTTTTCCGTTTCCGGGAAAAATGGGATAGTTTTGTCGTATATTTATATGATAACACTAAAGTGTGAATAATATTGTTTTTTATTATGAAATAACAAATGCTACTAAACTGGTTGATGCGTTTCACTAACACAGTCGCTTTCTCAGAACGAATGAAGGTATAATTTAAAAATGTTTTAATATATACAGTGCATAAATACAGAATTCTATTTACTAATGTTAACAAAGAATTTGAAATAAATTGCCTGGAAATTCATTCACATTTAATTTTTAAAAATTAAATCATTTTTAGAAACTTTAGACATGATTATTTGCTTTAAAACTGATTACAATTTATCCAAACTCATTAAAAATAACAAATCTAAATCTTCAAAATTAAGCAAATCGGAAGTTTATAAATTAAAATGTATTGACAACTGATAAAATTTATACCGGTAGAACTTTTAGAAATTTCAAAACTAGAATTTCGGAACACAAACGTAGCTATGACAACAAAAAATTAGATTCTAACTATTCAAATCATTTATTAGAAAACAAACACATTTTCGACCCAAATTTTGAAATTCTACATGTAGTCGGTAAATCCTTTAGTTTAAATTTATTAGAGGCTCTTGAGATAAAAAAAATAAATATTCAGGTAACCTTCTTAACGACCAAATATATATCAATCACTCCCCTTTATTAAACCTTTTTACCTAGAAGATAGCTTAGGAATGTTTGTAGTGAATGAATGTCCATGTAATTTCTTTCAATAGCTTTGTTAACATTAGTAAATAGAATTCTGTATTTATGCACTGTATATATTAAAACATTTTTAAAATATACCTTCATTCGTTTTGAGAAAGCTACAGTGTTAGTGAAACGTGTCAACCAGTTTAAATTGAACATTAGTTCATTCAAATAAATGAAGTTTTAAACAAATTATATTGATTTATTTCATATTTCAGTATGGATCTTCATCAAGTAAAAGCCTCATCTATTCACTCTATGACTTTTCTTAATCTACTGGTCATCGATCTATATAATGTGGAACAATATTCTTCAGTTATTTCCTCCCAAGCATTATTTATAACTTCCAACAAACCTTCAACGTTTCTTGGTCTTACATTTGCCTTTCGAATTTCTCTTACTAACATTGCCCAAACATTTTCTACTGGATTCAAGTCTGGCTTTCTACTACACCAGTTAAGAACATTAATATTACGTGCCTAAAACCATTCGGTCACTACACCAAAGTTATCTTGTTGGAAGTTAAAATCATTGCTAGGGAAAAGAACCTCAACAGAAAGCATACAATTTTCTAAAATTCTGAAATATGCTTCACTATTAAATCTTTCGCCAATATGCTATAGAACTCCAGGTCCCTGCGTAGATATCCACGTCCACATATTTACAGAAAAACTACCACTTTTATTTGTGAAATTGATATAATTCTCGTCAAACCGTGTATTCGGTGGCCGATAGATATGAATATTGCTGCTATTTGACTATTGGAAAGCCTTTTCATCTGTAAAAATAACATGATTCCAAAATTGTTCGTCATAAGCAATATGCTCTAAAGCAAACCCCATTCTTGATTCTTTGTGACTATTGTTTAATAATAGTTTCCTTGCTGCGGCTGGCATTTCAATTCAGACTGTGTAACTCTGCGACGGCCCATACGACAGGATACTGGGAAATTTGTTGCTGGAACAGCTTCAACTACTGTTTCAAATGGATTTGGTCTTAAATGTTTAATCAAAGCAGCACCCTGTTCAGCAGTTGACTTTCTCGGACGTACTGAGCCTATAGTTCTATTAATTCTTCCATCATATCGCCATCTTCTAACAATTCTTGAAACGGAGTTCTTGCTTATATTGTAAATTGCCGCAGACTTTAACTCACTGACTACCTATCTATTTTTGCGATTATTCCACCTTTCGTCACTGAATTTATATGCGGCATAATTACTTTCGAATTTGGAATTGTTTGACAGATGTCAAATATTCAATGTTGCAATATGACATATTCATAAGACAAATTCAAGCAGCTAGAATTAGACAAATATCTGCTATAAGAGTTGTCCCATTTTTTATTGGCTGTAACTGTACCATTGCCTTGTTAATAGTTTTTGAATTAATTTCAGTTTATAAGGTTAGTTGATATCCAACATTTGTTATGTTTCTCATTAGTTGCAACCTGGTTGGTTAGAAAATTTGAGAATTGAATTCGGGAATTTCAAGTTTCAATATGATTATAAAATATATCTTTTCCTTACAGCTAATTTTTTTTATTCAAGTTCAAGTGCCTCGACAGCTATGGCCATTGGCACGGTACATTACAAGATATCATAGTTTATAAAAAGTATTAAAGGAACTGTATAGTTTTGGATAGTTCACTGGGAGAACTTAACATTTCTTTTAGTGTAGGCTTCATACTGTTTCTCACCCTGACGTCGTTGTAGAGTTGACAGTCTATCAATATATGTTTAACAGTAACAGGACAGTTGCAGGCATGGCATGTTGGGCTATTATCGGTGGTCATTAAGTGGCCATGAGTCAAGCGTGTATGGCCAATTCGCAATCTTCTCACAATCCTTGCATCATGTCTTGAAAAATCAGTGAAAGGCGACCAAGGATGGGTTGAATTTCATGAAGAGTTGTATTCTTGTTGTTCCAATGAATTTCCTAAGATTTGTGGATTAAGGCCTTGAATAAGAATTTCAGATCTTGGCTTAGTTGAATTGTAGTAGCAGTGGTAACGAGGGAGGCAGCTTCTTTGGTGTGTTGGTCAGCAGTTTCATTGCCATGAAGGCCGATGTGAGATGGAAGCCAGATAAGTGAAACTTTAGTATGCCGAGCATGAAGGGATTGGTATAAGTCATGTACGTTTTAAGCTAGTGGATGCCCGGTGATTTTAGAGAATTTATAGAGGATAGGGAGTCAGTGCAGATAGCAACATGTTTAGATGAAGATAGAATATATTTGAAAGCCTGAAGGATACTAAACATCTCTCCAGTATGTATGCTGCATGAAGTGGGCAACCGAGAGGTGCTTATAATATCGCTTGTAGTAGTGACGGCGCATCCGACACCGGTGAGGGTTTTGTAAGCGTCTGTGTAAAGGACTACATCAAAAGCATTTGTGTGTAGAATTTCAAGGAATGCTTCCTTTATAAGCGTAGGGGGGATTCGTGTTTATTATAAATGGTGAGAGAGGTACTTGTTCCAAGGAGCGTCAAGTGGGGATGGAAATGGTAAAGTTGAACGTAAGTCTATGCCGTTTAGTAGAGGAGCTATAAGCCGGGGAAAATATTTTATGGAGTGAGGAGAGTCATTGGGGTTGCAGGATACAGAAGCGGCGTATGCTAGGAGTAGGGATTGTCGTCTAAGGAGGAGAGGAGGATCATTGGCCTCACAGTACACACTGTCTACAGGGCTGGTGCGAAAAGCGCCGAGACAAAGTTGAAGAGAAGTATTGTGGACTGAGTTAAGTAGGTTTAAATAAGATGTGGGAGCTGTCATGTAAATGAAGTAGCCACAGTCTATTTTGGAACGAATTAGTGCTCTATAGACTATAAGAAGAACGTTCTCGTCAGCGCCCCAGACTAAGTGCGAGAAAGTTTTCAGGCAAACGCCTTTGACATCGTTTATATGTTGTTTCCAGTTAAGCCGTGAATCAAAAATCATACCAAGGATTTTGCAGGAATTGACAACAGCTATGGTGGAATTATTTAGAGTGATAAGTGGAGCAGAAGATGCAGCTTTTCTACTAAATTTAATTATTTTAGACTTATTTAGAGATAAGGATAAGTTATCAATTTTGTTTTGTAGTAGATCTACAGCGTTTTGTAGGAGTTGGCAGGAAGTCAAGGTGTATTTTCCATGGCAATAAATAATTAAATCATCAGCATACAGTGCGTATTAAACAGGGGCTGGAAAATTGGTGCATATGTCGTTTATGGAAAGTATAAACAATGTGGGACTTAAGACTGAACCTTGGGGAACACTATCAGTTTGTAGACGAGAGACACAAAGTTTATTTAAAACCGCTTTCCTAGGGATGGTATCAAAAGCACCTTCGATGTCAAAGATAGCGGCAACAACTTCCTGTTAAGTACTGAAGAAATGTTAGCTTGGAGGAGAGCAAGATTATCTCGGGTTGACCGATTACATCGAAAACCAGATTGGAAGCGTGGAATTTTTAAAGGAACCATAAAATCTTTTGTTAATCATTTTCTCTAGAAGTTTGCAACTGCTGCAAGTAAGGGAAATAGGACGAAATGACTTTGGTATTAAGGAAAGTTGTTGCTTTTTTAATTGGAATGAGAGTGGATTCGTGCCATTTATCGGGGAATTGTTGGAAAGTCCAAATAATATTATATAGGTTGAGCACTTTGAACAGAGAAACATAGGAGAGTTTTTTAAGGAAGATGTATGGGATATCATCGGGACCAGCAGCAGTATTTTTACATGAGAATAAAGTGGATTTTAGTTCATAAAAAGTGAAAGGGGCATTGACAGATGTTACATCCTGCTGATCGACAAGGGAAGGGGTACAGAGAGAAGAGATAGGGGTTGATGTCAAAATATTTTTTTCGAATTTATCTTCCAAGTATTCTGCGAAAGTGTTTGCAATAGCTTGGCTATCACTTATAAGCGAGTCGTTATAGATAAGGCTGGGTATTTTGAGGTTGGTGTTGTTATCTTTTATTTGTCGAATTTAATTCCAGACTTGACTAGGATTAGTGTCGGTTGTCAGGGAGGAGACATAGTTTTGTCAGGACTTTTTGGTTTGTTTTATAATGTATTTAGCTTTTGCTTTGAGTTTCTTGTGTAAAAGAAGATTCGCAGGAGTTCTATTTCGGAGCAGTCTATTAAGGGCAGTTTTGGATTGGCGCACGGCTATTTCACAGGCGGGATTCCACCAGGGAACAATTTTATGGGTGGCGGATAAGACAGTTTTACCTACGTGCAGGTCTGCTGCAGATTTAATAGCATTGATTATCATTTGAAGGTTATTGTTGGCATTCGTTGAAGGAGGTAATGAGAGGAGTGTATTTTGAGTGGCTAGTGTGTAATCTGGCCAATTGGCAATATTTAAATTCCAATATCTGCGGGTAATTGGCTCTTGGTTAGATGGGCTGGAAATGAGAATGGGAAAGTGGTTGCTGTCTGCAGATCGTCCAGTGTATTCCAAGTTAGAGAAGGGGCGGATTTAGGGTCACAGATGCTAAGTCTATAGCTGAGAAGGTATTGGAGGAGATATTGAAATGTGTGTTTGAGGCAGTATTTAAAAGAGAGGCACCAGATATGTTTAAAAAAATTTCAACATCTTTGCCTTTTCCAAATGTACGTTTGGATCCCCACATAGTATTGTGGGCATTGAAGTTACCAACAAGTATGAAAGGTTGGGGGAGCTGATATACCAAATCGACAAGCTCCTCTTTTTCTAGTTGGTGGTCAGAAGGAATATATAAGCTAGATATTGAACTTTTATGTAGGCACCAGGCGGTAATGGCAATAGCTTCAAGGCTTGTGGTTAGGGTAAGAGGTACGGAATGAATATTGCTTGAGGCAAATATTGATACACCACTGCTGGCTCTAATGCAGTTGGTTCTAATGTAGTGATACCTTTCGAAGTGTTTTACGAGAGGATTGTGATTGATTTTAAAATTAGTTTCTTGAAGACAAAGAAAATCGGGATTGTGGAGGGAAGTGAGCTTTTGAATTCGTTCTATGCGAGGATAAAATCCATCACAAATCCATTGTAAGACAGTGAATACTTAAAGAGGGTAAGTGAAAGTAAAAGGTTTAGTGGGATATTATCGAGGAGTCAGATGAGTTGTAGTCGTCAGTTGTCGGGTCACCAGAATAAGTGTGAGAATCAGGATCTAGTTTGGATTTAATTCTGTTTTGTAGACGTGTTAAGCGATTTTTTAAGGAGCGTTCGTTAGAAGCAGTGTAGAGAGTTTTCAGGTCTTGGGATAAGGAGGGAATATCAGAAGTGAATTTATTGGCTTCAGTAAGTGGATCAGACATCCCAATAGTATTTTCAAGAAAAGCAGTCAGTTGGGTTTCAGGTGAGAGAGGACTAGACAAATCAGAGCATATTTTGTGAATAGCGGAACAAGTTGTAGAGCTTAAATCATGTTTCTCAGGTACATCAGATTCGGATTTTTTGGTTTTCTTTTTAGAAGGTTTTTCAAGGGTTTGCGATAAATTGGGTGCAGAGGGGGAGATTGCATTTGGGCGGAGAAAGTTGCTGGTTTCGTGTGGTAAAAGAGCCAGGCTGATATCATTAGAGTGCCGTCTTTTCTCACCAGGTTTTGGCGATGGTACGTGGGATGGGTCGGGAGGATCAAAGAGGTCATCGGTGGAGGTTTGGATATTATTTACAGTGCAGTCAGCAGTAGAGAGGGGAAGATCATATAAGGCTTCTATGGATTCAATATTTAATTGGGAAGGGGAGGATGTAGTAAAATTGGTGCAAGATTCAGTGGTGTGATTTGGTTGCTTACAAAGAAAGCATTCTAATTTATCAGTTGAAATAAAAATTCGGTGAGGGGTGTTTTCATGGGTGATAAGTATTGATGTATGGAGGGAAAAATCATCGCGGTTCGGGATTATATAAGTCACCCTTCGGAAGCTCATAACATTAGCATACGCATTGTCGGGTGTGCCGCATCTAACATGAGTGAAGGGCGTAAGGTTTTTTAATCCGAGGTCGAGGAGAGCTTTTTCAATCAGAGAGTGAGGAATCGAGGGGCTAACGTTGGAGATTAAAATTCTTTTAGATTGAGAAATAAGTCTACGAATAGGTGTAATTTGAGAGTTGATTGTAATGTTGGAAGTGGTTTTTAGGAGATATTCAATTTGTTCGGTAGAGGATAAATATATGCAAATACGGCCATGGGCAATACGAGATACAAAATGAGCATTTATGGGGGAAACAATGCTGCCAATTGCTTTAATATAGCCGAAGATGACGGAGTTGGGAATAGATTGCATCACCATAGCTTGATCTTTAGAGGGCGTTGGGGGCGGGGGCGCTTTACTAAGGGTAGCAGCGCAAGCATATGATCGATGAGTTTTGTTTATGGTTTGAGATGTACTCTGAATTTCATTGACGGTGGAGATGTTAAGGGTAACGGTAAATTAGCCATACTGCGATTCTGGTTACCAAAATCGCAGATATGAGGGCAGGGGGGTATAAAGTACGGCGAATATACCAATATTCGCTCGATGTATAAAGTTTACACACTTACCGGACTATTGTTGTCAATTTAAATTGACAAAAACCAAAATAAACATTCGTTAATTACCAGGTCGGCTAAAAAACGGAGGTCATTGAACAGGAAATAAAACACGTCCGTCTACTAAGAAAGTCAACTCGTGAATGATTACAGTTAATTTACTTCTTAGATTAATGCGTGAAAAGTTTCAAAAAAAAGCAGCAATCGCACCTTTTGCGTGCGAGCCTAGAAATGGTCATTCATTAGTCAGCATTCAGCTTTGTATCATGTGGAATATCGTTCCCGCTAAACATTAAGCGACGATAGTATCAGAAAGTGGAGTGGAATGTTCGAGAATAGACGTCAGCAGCGGACAGTCGGCATCCCCGCAACACTATTTTTTCTGAATAAGTTTATTTTATTTTTCTCTAAATATAACATGAAAACCCCTGCGATTGATTTAATTTTATATTGTATTCAACTACACCGATACCCTTTTTGGAGAACCATACAAATGTCAAGATTAACAATATACCTACAGTGTTGCAGTTATATATTTCACCTGATGTTTTTTGCTATGGATCCAGTGAGATACAAGGTATTGGAGTATTTTCAAATTGTTTCTATTAATTTAGGTCACATTACCTGGAATCAACATTTCTTCAGTTAAAACTTGTCTATTGAAAGGATCTGTGTTACTATTTAATAAATGTCTCAATATTACAGGCCTGTCCATGATCTGTCCGCTCGGAAGCAGAACAGGATCAGACATAAGAGTGTCCATTAAAGGATCCTTAAATTCGTCCGGAGCATCAGCTAACCAGTCTTCAGATTTTTGGTTGTTTTCGAGAATAAGATAAGCTTTATTGGACAAAGCTCGGAATTGTTCAATTTGTACTGGAGTTTTAATGGAAATGCGTTCTAACCTAGCGGCTGCGTCTTCGAATAATTCTTTCCTAAACGATCTCTACAAAAAAGAAGACATAAATAAACGGTATAAGTACTTTTGCTTTAAAACTTACCTCATCACCTGCGAGAGCTGCTGCAAATTTATCACAATCTAAGTGTAAGTAAATATCAACTAATTGACTAAGTAACCTTCGTGGTTCCCAACCGTATTTATCAGGATTCCTCACTTTCAAATCCTTACATTTTTTACCACAAAGCTGCTGGAGATTAAAATTTAACATCGATGCTAATCTAAAATTTAAAAAAAAGTGAACATAATGCTGAGTATAAAATGGATCATTGTGGTATGACCTACCTATCAACTAATTCCAGTTTTAAGAACGGTTCCTTAATATCCACTGTTAAATAATGAAACATGTCTACTGTTTCTCTAGCAAGCGTTAAATATGATCTACATTGTCTTTCATCCGAATTCAGCTGTCTCATTCTATTTTGCTGTTGTTCAGATGACAATTTCGACCATTTATCGTCGTCGCTAATCAATTCCTGTACTTCATGTATTCTTTTTAAAGATTCTAAGGATTCGTCAAGTAAAAATGTGGTGTCGTTCATTAACATGTTAACGAATTTAACAAACTGTATTCCGCTACGGGATTCGTTGATAACTGCTTGGCGATGGACTGATGACAACCACATTTCTAAAATGAAGAAATTAGGAATAATTTGATGCATTAATGTGGCAGTTAATTGTGGAGAGTAGATAGGGGAGCGCCGGGATGGTTTGGACAGGGGGAGGCATTGGACACATTCAAAATTGCCGCCTAAGTAGAAAACAGATCAAAAGAGATACTTAACCATATTCGCATTTGAATGTATTTAGTACGTGTCTAAACGCGAAACATGTAGGTCGCTTCAATTCGACGCATTACGAATGTCGTATTATTCCATGTGTTTAATCTAATATTTATCAATTATTAATTGTGATTTAAAGTAACTGTTTTTCGATTTTTGAGTTGCTGATTTATTGCCAGTATTGGGTAAGATTTTAAAATTAAAATTTGTTGTTACTTTTAGCATATATGAACATACTTTAAATTTTTTTTGCATTATATTAGTAAAACCATGCTTGGACGCCGGTCCATACCGTCCCGCAAGTATCCAAACCCTCCCTAAATCATGAAATTGTTACAGGTAACATGCCTTTTAAATACAGAAGGTTGCCTTTTCGGCAGACGATATGAGAATTGGAACGGTTGATGTTTTATCCGGAAAATACTCTATTAGAAAAAGTGCACAAGAGCATGGCATCAAACAATCAACTCTAGCATTATATGTCAAAAAAGCAAAAGAAATTGGAATTGATAATTTGTCATTCTCCCCAAATTTCGTCACTTGTCAAGTTTTATCCAGTGAATTGGAAGTCTCTCTTGCCTGTTACCTTAAAACATGCTCCAATATGTACCATGGTTTAACTCCGAAAGCAACACGCAGATTGGCATATGAGTTCGCCGAAAAAAACCACCTTACAGTTCCAGACTCTTGGAAAGCAAATAAATCAGCTGGAAAGGATTGGTTCACTCGATTTTTAAGTCGACAACTTAAATTATCCTTAAGAACCCCAGAGAACACAAGTTTAGCGAGAATTTTAAGTTTTAACAAGTTTACGGTTGGAACATTTCAGGCTAAGTTGGATGAGGTCCTGAAAAGGCACCAATTTACTGGAGCAGACATATTTAATTTGGACGACGGTGTTACAACAGTACAAAAAACGCAAAAAGTGGTTGCTACCAAAGGCCAGCATCAAATGAGCAAGGTCGTTTCGCGTGAAAGGGGAGAGCTGGTTACACAAGTAGGCATTATTGGAGCAAATGGGATAGCACTTCCTCCAGTGTGGGTGTTTCCAAGGAAAAAAATTGACAAACATTGAATGCTAAGTGGTGTTCCGGGCGTGTATGGTGCAACTGGCTTAGTTCATTCGCCTGGATGGATGACCAGCGATAATTTCTTACGAGTTTTAGAATATTTTGTAGCTCATGTTCGATGTTCAAAAGAACGCCAAGTCATTCTTATAATGGACAATCATGAATCCCATTTATCTGTTCCTGCAAAGAAAAGGGAATTACAATTCCGCCCCACACATCCAACAAATTGCAGCCTTTGGATAGGACTATTTTCTGCCCATTCAAAAGATGTTTCAACCAAGGAGCAGATGACTGGATGCTCTCTCATCCAGGGCAGACGTTGTCAATTTATAACCTGGCACCAATATGCATAAAAGTTGGAATCGATCTGCAACTCCCTCAAATATAAAATCTGGATTCCGTTGCACTGGAATTTGGCCGTTTGAGGAAAATATTTTGGGTGAAGAAGACTTCCTTTGCTCATATGTCACAGAGAAAATAACTTCTCCAACAAACAATGAGTTTTTTGACAAAAACGTAGATGCATAACTGCCATCCACCTCTTCTGCACAGCCATTGCCGGAGCCCCAAATTCCAGTTGAAATTAAGCACAAGCAAAATTTTGTATCGCCATCAAAAATAAGACCGTACCAGAAAGCCCCAGAACGGAAACCAACTAGAAAAGGCCCAGCAAAAAGAAAATCCATAATAGCTACCAATACTCCGGAATGCGATAAAATTGCAGAAAAGAAATTGAAAAAAAGCAGACCAACAATCAATCAAAATAAAATAGAGAAGGTAAAGAAAAAAATTATGAGCGATTCTTCTTCAGATGCGGAAGAAGTTATTTACAAAGACTCATCCTCAGACTTGGAACAGGATAATGATGACATTGAGAATCTTACAAAACTCGATGTCCATAGTTTCGTTGTTTGTAAAGTATTTGGGAAAAATCAGTTAGACTTTATGCCGCTCAAATAGAAGAAGTTGTTGTGGTACGTGAAATTTTTGAAAAAGCAAGTTACTTCCAACCAGTTTAGATTTAGCGAAGAGCCCCCAGCATTTGTGTCATATGAAGAAGTGGTTTTGAAACTATCAAATCCTTCGACAGCTAGAAGTTCCCGATATTTAGATATGATATATTTTAATGTCGATCTTACTGAGTTCAGCTTATCTTAATGCCAAGGTTATACTAGGATGTATTGATATTTAGTTAGCCTAGACCAGTTCGATGCATAAACAAAATATTGCGTTACCATAGCAACGAACAATAACTTATTAGAAGTGTCAGTGTAAAGTTTGACGTCAAAAAAGTAAACCAGAGCTACACAATAAATTAAAAGAAAAAAGATGTCCACCGAAATTGTGAAAATCGAAAAATTGGAATATCGAGCCATCATCAAGTACCTGTATTTAAAAGGGTTAAGAGGTAAGCAGATTTTCGAAGATATGCTTAATACCCTGGGTGATCAATGTCCTTCGTATGCGACCATGAAAAATTGGACTGCAAGTTTCAAAAGAAGTAAATTTTCCATTGAAGATGATGTCCGATCGGGAAGGTCAGTTTCTGTGTCAGTCCCCGAAAATATCGATGCAGTTCATGACATGATTTTATCAGACCGCCGAATTGGCTAAAACGGATATCTGAAGCACTGAATATTTCATACGAACTCGTTCATCATATAGTTCACGTCAATTTGGACATGAGAAAAATTGTTGCAAAATGAATCCCCAAATGTTTGAATGTTGACCAAAAGCGTGCAAGTGTAGAAGCATCGCGTTCGATTTGTGCTCGATTTGAAAACGATGTAGACTTATTAAACCGAATTGTTACTATGGATGAGACTTGGGTACATTTCTACGATCCAGAAACAAAGCAACAATCGATGGAATGGCGACACTCTGGTTCTCCAAGACCTAAGAAGTTTCGTGTCAAAAAATCTGCTGGAAAAGTTCTTGCTTCAGTTTTTTGGGATTGCCATGGAGTAATCATGATTGATTTTTTGGATAAGGGTAGAACAATAACTGGATATTACTATTCGACATTACTGACCACTCTACGGGAAAACATTAAAGAGAAAAGACGCGGAAAGCTATCCAAAGGTGTTTTGTTTTTGCAGGACAACGCCCCTGCACACAAATCTCATGTTGCCCTGCAAACAATTCGTGATTTAGGGTTTGAATTACTAGAACACCCCCCTTATTCACCAGCTTTGGCTCCGTCCGACTATCATCTCTTTCCTCTACTGAAAAAAAGTTTAAAAGGTAGTAAATTTTCTTCCAACCAGGAGGTAATAAAAGCTATGGAGGTCTGGTTTTCCAGAGCAAGAAGAAACATTTTTTTTGAAAGGTCTAGAGACGTTACTGTTCGCCGTAATAAATGTATCCTATTAAGAGAAGAATATATTGAGTATTAAAATATTTTGACATTGAAATTTTGTTTGGTTCTATAGTAGGCTAAGAATTTTTCAATATATCCTCAAAGTTTTATAAACATTTTTTAAATATCTCTTTGACAAATAAACATTTTTCATAATGTTATTGCGTATTAATTAATCGTCCAGGCCATCCAGTCATTGGGGGAGGGTTTGGACATATTAGACATGAACATATGTAACTCATAATTATGAAATAATTTTTCAAAAAAATATGCATAAATGTATATACGACACCTACATCAAACGGTCTGATTTACAAATTTAGGTCATTTCTCATTCGTGTCCACGCCATATTTATTTATTTGAATATTGTCCAAACCCTCCCGGCGCTACCTTACCACTTCCTGTTGAAAGTTTCAAGAATTTTCAACAGATTTTTTGAAACAAAAATTCTATTGTTATGTCAATCTAAAACCTTCCAGAATACCTCACTATTAATGGATTAGGATTTGTTGATAATGAGTAACATTTCCCAATTTAAATTACATTACAGAAAATTATATTTAATTTACTTGTGGGCTGATGTTCCGGCTTCTCTGGTCAGCAATTTATCTTGTTCTTTGAGTCAATAATGGTTCTTTACTTACTTATGAATCATATCTATGGCATTCATATTTAACAACAACTTTGTACCTGACTCGGACGAGTCTAGTTTCCAGTTAGTTTAATCTGGTATATTCTTAAAAAGCAGCTCATAAACTGGGTCTCAAAAATTATGCCTAATGATTAAGGAATATCTTGTATCAATATTATTTAATAATGTTCAAACAAATATGGGAATTGAATAGATTGCAGTAATCAGCTGTTCAATCCATTGTCGAAAAAGAGAATACCGAAAATAATTTTATTACAGTTATAACAAGACTCCACACATACCTGTCTCAAGCTATCTAAAATCTATTGACCTATTACTCAACTGAAATATAACTGAACCAAATTAGTACTAGACTTAGTAAAAATAAGTAATGAGTATGTAGCGAAAAATTTAATATTAATTATTTCATTCTGTATTTGAGAGAGAAAATTGTGACTAGTTCTAATTTGATAATTTTTGATTATTTGGAGTAAACTCAGTAAGTAAATTGACATCTGAAATATTGCAAAATTATAACAAGACTTTTGAATAACTCAGATAAAAAAAATGAATCTGTTTTCTGAACAACAGAAAGCATCTAGAGTCAAGTGGTGTATGAAATCTAGTGCAGAAGACTCTAAAAACTAGTAGAACATCCTGGAAAATCGTGGATTACCTAAATAAACAATAGTTGTCTGTTTTCGAGTTTCAAGCCAACAATACTTCTATCTCCACAAAGATGGTCATAATACTGGTCCCAAAATCAGTTAGAAGTAACAACTACTCTACAAGTCTACACTAACAAAACAAGAACAAAAAGATACTAACACAATGCGAGTTCCTAAGAAAATTGGGTTTTTAAAGGAGAAAATCTTAGTGACAGAAGTGATTATATGGCATAGGTCATCAGCTATTCACAGTTCAACAGAAATACATTCGTTCTAAGAATTTGTGAATATGTGAATTTTTATTGAATTCATTTTATTGATAAAAAACCTTAAAAAATTATGAGCACTCACTTTTTATAATTAAACTTATGTGATAACGTATAGAAAATTTATCGTAGAATTCCGAACTTGACCCTGTAGTTTCGACATCCGTGTAGAATTTCATTAGACAACTAGGAAGTATCGTTTGTGAGATATGATGGTTCATAAGACGAGAATAAATCACCTCACAACGAGGCTGTATTGTGGGCAATATTACAAAAACTACTTCGACTAGTTTGGCAACTAAATACGGGTTTTTTACCATATTCGATGAACATATTGTCACTAATAACCATGATATCATACTATCTTCCATATTGTCTGCAATTACGTTGGGGAAATACCTGAAAATAATGATAATCATGAATACTTGTGAATTATACAGTACTGTCTACAACAGTACACATGACAGTTTCAGTTGAAAATGTCTATTAGTTCATAGCAATAACCCCGTACGCTCGAGAGTTAGTTTCTTTGGAACACATTTTTTTAAATAGCTACTACTGTACATTTTTAGTTTTCTGATAATCTAATAACTTAAAGTGGAAACCGCATGTCTTGGTTTAAAGCTCATAGGGACATGAAAAAGAAAAGTAATAAAACATATTTCTTGCCATATTCAAACATAACTAACTACTGATTTTGTTCTGCTGCATATTAAACTATAATATACTTATCTACTAAAATCCTATTCAATGAACTCCTTCAGGTTTATTTGACATTTCTAAACATCTATAGCTATTTAATCTAATCTAATCAAACCCACACATTGATTCTTAATTTATTTTTTGAGTAAATTTTTCATCAAACTGTGATTTATGGTAGTTTTATGATGAACATTGAATCAAATCAAATACATCTTTCTTTATCAGATTCAGTAAAAAATGTTCAATTCGAACTGTAATTCTAGGAAAGTATAGAAATGCTGAGTGCACAGAATGTTTTCCAACAGATTAATAATAAATGAACTTTAAGTTTAAAAATAATACTCAACTGGCCATTGACCGAGGTCCTTCAGCCACAGTGGTATAAGTTATTGTGTGAATTACAATGATATTCTTAAAATTTTACAGTTTCAGATTGATATAAGAGAGAAAGACAAAAAAATAAAAAAATAACCAAAACTATAGTTTATCCCATAGAATATGTTCTGGATGTTTGTAGTGTGTTCTTCTGTTGCAATATGGAGAGATGAGGTTCTTGTTTTCGGTTTTCTCACTAAATTTGAAGGACAACTGTGATAGTTTCTCTTGGATAGGTTGCACTCCAGTAACTTCATATAGCAGTTGGTTGGGTGGATTATGGATAGGATTATTTGGATGTTTAATTTTCGTGATAATGCACAAGGCAGTTCTTTCAGCCACCTGGAGATTCTTCAGTGCAGGATTTCTTATGTTCTGGAATATTATATGTCCATATTCAATTAGTGGTCTACATATCGTTTTGTAGATTTTAGTTTTTGTGTTTAAGTTTATTCCATGTTCTTTTTTAGATATAGATTTGAGGTGCTTTGCCCTTGATATAGTTTTCTTTTTTATATTTTGTGTGTGTGAGTTGAAGTTTAGCTTATTGTCCATAGCGATCCCTAGATATTTTGCACATATTTGTGGACTGAGTTCATGGTCATATAACCTAACTGACGGTGATGTAGGTGATGGGGAGTGGAGAAATATTAGCAAATGCGGTTTCCCTGGATTAGGTTTCAGTCACCGTTTATTGAACCATGATGTTGTTCTGTCTGCTAGCTGTTGTAATCTTTCAACGGTTGTATTTATACTCCTGCAGTGAGAAGCGAAAGCAGTATCATCTGCATATTGTAGTATATAGTTATCCGAATAATAGTATTCTGGGTCTGCGTGGTATATATCTGAACAGTATATTGTGTATAGTAAGGGTGATAATGGAGATCCCTGAGGTACACCTTGCTGTGGGGTAAATTCGTGGGAAGTTTTGTACTGCACTTTAACTCTTAGCTTTCATTCAGTAAGTTAGCTATCACATGGATCAGGTATTTGGGACAACCAATGTAGTCCAACTTGTATATAAGACTTTTCTTCTAAACACTATCAAAAGCTTTGTTAATGTCTAAGAAAATTTCTGCTGTTTTGTTTCCGTTTAGCTTAGATGCTTCTATGTTGTTGGTGAGTATCACTAGAGGGTAGGTCATAGAACAATGACTTTTGAATCCAAACTGATACCCTGGGATACGATTTCTCATTGATTTCACTATTCTGTTTTTTATGATTTTTTCAAGGTTTTTTACTAGCACAGGTAGCAGCGTAATTGGTCTATAACTGGTAGTTGTAGAGTGATCCACGTTTAGTTTCGGAATAGTAACAATTGTACCCGTTTTCCATTCTCAAGGTATTTAGCCGTTTTTCAGACAAAACTGATACATTTGGATGATATATTCGTGGATCTTATGGTGTAGCTGTTTAACCAACGATTTTTTAATGAAATCATGCCCTGGTGCAGTATTTTTACCTTGGTTTATTATACTGTAGTATTCTTCTTCTTCGATTTCATATTCCTCAGGATTCACATTGACTTGCTGTGGGTCTACATAGTGTATGTTGTACCATTCCAAGATAATTTCATAGTGGTGATAATCGAAATTGTCTTCTTTCTTCATATGTTTTTTCGAAATGCTGAGCAAATATGGTACTTTTGTCTTCCGGTGAGTCGACTGTTTGACCATTTTCTATCAGTGGGTGGCTCCTTGTGAGTTGTTTTTATATTTCAAAAGTTTCTTAATATCCTGCTAATACGATTTTCCCTGTTTATCATTGATCTTCTCACATACAGTCAACCATTTATGTTCTCTGTACTGTTAAATCATCATCTGTATGTTTTTATTATATTTATTTAGTTCTCTTTTTAAGGCCGGGTTGCCAATATTCCTATATTCCCCATACATTTTACGTTTGCTATTAATCAATTGTATGATATATGGTGGTAATTCCTGGGTAAAGTACCGCATTTCTTTTATGGGGGTATTTTCCAATACAACTTTTGTTAGTTTAGAGTGGAAATTGCTGAGCATTCTTCTGTTCATGTCCTGCTCGTTGTTGTCTATGTACCTCAACATGGCTGTGTTCACTTTCCCTATGTTTGTTTTCCTGAAATTGTATTTCTCACATTTTGATATTTTTAATTGGGGTGTGAGGGTCAATAATGATTCTAAAACCGAGATGGTCTGAGCATAGGTCTGGTATATTTACAACACTTTTGATATTTCTTGCTAGATTGGAGGTATGAAAGATCATATCCGGTGTTGAGTCTGCATTATAATTCATAAGAAAAGTAGGCGGAGTGTCGTATTTGACCAAATTGTTATTATTTAGGAAGTCATTCACTTGTTGTTTGAAAAAAAAAAATCAAAAAATAACCAAAGCTATAGTTTATCCCATAGAATTTGTTCTGGATGTTTGTAGTGTGTTCTTCTGTTGCAATATGGAGAGATGAGGTTCTTGTTTTCGGTTTTCTCACTAAATTTGAAGGAAAACTGTGATAGTCTCTCTTGGATGGGTTGCACTCCAGTAACTTCATATAGCAGTTGGTTGGGTTGATTATGGAAAGAATTACTTGGATGTTCAATTTTCGTGATAATGCACAAGGCAGTTCTTTCGGCCACCTGGAGATTCTTCAGTGCAGGATTTCTTATGTTCTGGAATATTATATGTCCATATTCAATTAGTGGTCTACATATCATTTTGTAGATTTTAGTTTTTGTGTTTAAGTTTATTCCATGTTCTTTCTTAGATATAGATTTGAGGTGCTTTGCCCTTGATATAGTTTTCTTTTTTATATTTCGTGTGTGTGAGTTGAAGTTTAGCTTATTGACCATAGCGATCCCTAGATATTTTGTACATATTTCTGGACTGAGTTTATGGTCATATAACCTTCCTGACGGTGATGTAGGTGATGGGGAGTGGAAAAATATTAGCAAATGCGATTTCCCTGGATTAGGTTTCAGTAACCACTTATTGAACCATGATGTTGTTCTGTCTGCTAGCTGTGGTAATCTTTCAACGGTTGTATTTATACTCCTGCAGTGAGAAACGAAAGCAGTATCATCTGCATATTGTAGTATATAGTTATCCGAATAAAAGTATTCTGGGTCTGCGTGGTATATATCTGAACAGTATATTTTGTATAGTAAGGGTGATAATGGAGATCCCTGAGGTACACCTTGCTGTGGGGTAAATTCGTGAGAAGTTTTGTCCTGCACTTTAACTCTTATCTTTCATTCAGTAAGTTAGCTATCACATGGATCAGGTATTTGGGACAACCAATGTAGTCCAACTTGTATATAAGACCTTTCTTCCAAACACTATCGAAAGCTTTGTTAATGTCTAAGAAAATTGCTGCTGTTTTGTTTCCGTTAAGCTTAGATGCTTCTATGTTGTTGGTGAGTATCACTAGAGGGTTGGTCTTGAACAATGACTTTTGAATCCAAACTGATACCCTGGGATACGATTTCTCATTGATTTCACTATTCTGCTTTTTATGATTTTTTTCAAAGTTTTTTACTAGCACAGGTAGCAGCGTAATTGGTCTATAACTGGTAGGTGTAGAGTGATCCACGTTTGGTTTCGGAATAGTAATAATTGTACCCGTTTTCCATTCTCAAGGTATTTAGCTGTTTTTCAGACAAAACTGATACATTTGGATGATATATTCGTGGATCTTATGGTGTAGCTGTTTAACCAACGATTTTTTAATGAAATCATGCCCTGGGGCAGTATTTTTACCTTGGTTTATTATACTGTAGTATTCTTCTTCGATTTCATATTCCTCAGGATTCACATTGACTTGCTGTGGGTCTATATAGTGTATGTTGTACCATTCCAAGATAATTTCATAGTGGTGATCATCAAAATTGTCTTCTTCGCTTTCTTCATATGTTTTTTTCGAAATGCTGAGCAAATATGGTACTTTTCTCTTCCGATGAGTCGACTGTTTGACCATTTTCTATCAGTGGGTGGCTCCTTGTGAGTTGTTTTTATATTTCAAAAGTTTCTTAATATCCTGCTAATACGAGTTGCCCTGTTTATCATTGATCTTCTCACATACGGTCAATCATTTATGTTCTCTGTACTGCTGAATCATCATCTGTATTATTTTATTATATTTATTTAGTTCTCTTTTTAAGGCCAGGTTGCCAATATTCCTATATTCCCCATACATTTTTCGTTTGCTTTTAATCAGTTGTATGATGTATGGTGGTAATTCCTGGGTAAAGTACCGCATTTCTTTTTTGGGGGTATTTTCCAATACAACTTTTGTTAGTTTAGAGTTGAAGTTGCTGAGCATTCTTCTGTTCATGTCCTGCTCGTTGTTGTCTATGTACCTCAACATGGCTGTGTTCACTTTCTCTATGTGTGTTTTCCTGAAATTGTATTTCTCAATTTTGATATTTTTAATTGGGGTGTGAGGGTCAATAATGATTCTGAAACCGAGATGGTCTCAGCATAGGTCTGGTATATTTACAAAACTTTTGATATTTCTTGCTAGATTGGAGGTATGAAAGATCATATCCGGTGTTGTCTGCATTATAATTCATAAGAAAAGTAGGCGGAGTGTCGTATTTAACAAAATTGGTATTATTTAGGAAGTCGTTCACTTGTTTTTTCTTCGGCTTTGTATTGGCATTGAAGTCTCCTATTACAATGGTATATTTGTGGAGGCTGGTCATCGTAAATATATTTTTCTCTATTCTGGAGTATGTGTGAATGTAAACATATGTAAATAATCATCAAGAAATGGCATTGAAAATGTATACATTCATTTAGATTTTAGAGGGTTGTTGATAGATTGAGCATTGCCTTTTCTCATTCTCAGTTTTGGATCTGTTAGGAGACTACTTCCCCTGGCATGGTTGTGGATTGTGACAGTCTTTCTGAATAATATTCGAGTTTTTGTTAACTATTTTCTTTGGATCTTTCGTTTTGGATTCTACAAATAATGCCATATTGATATCATTGGATTCAATATATTTTTGTATAAGCTCTTTCTTCTCGGAATATCCATTGATGTTTGAATTTACTATATTAGTTAAGGACATGTTCATAATGGGCATTATTGGTGGGCTCCGTAGGCGAGTTATGTGTCAGTTTCTTCCATGTCAAACATGAGGATGTACATTTTATTTCCTGAAAACACTGCAACGCTATCCACTCTGAAGTTGTTGACAATTTTTTTACGAAGCTGTGTCGCTAGTTCGTCTCTGTTGGTCACTACTGGGTTGTTCAGTTCATTAACATAGGTATTTATAATGGTATCATGTATGGTTATTGGTTGATGTATTCTTAATTTTTTTATTTCTGTTGAGACCTCATTTGATTTTTTGTTGATTGTTTTTATAGAAACATTAGGTACGCCTTGTATTGGTTGTCTTGTTCTATTGGGGCACTTATATGACCAGGCTTGGTGGTCTTCTGCTCTGTAACTATGGCACTTGGGAGTCAATGTGGATGTACATTTGCTGGTTGGGTGGGTTCCATTATATTTTAGGCATTTTATGGGTTGTTGGCATGTTTCTGTTGGATGATTGAAGGATAAGCATTTACTGCATGGTTTTGGAGCTGGTGTGGGTGGTTTACTGGGATAAACTGAATAGTGGCGATACTTGAAAAATAGTCCTTGGGATATCAATATCTGAGAATATTATCTGATTCAGTTATTATTCTTAGATGTTTAGTAGGTTTTCCTGTAGCTCTTGATATGATTCTGCAGAATCTGTGATCCATGTTGTTTTTGGTTAAAAATTCGGTGATTGATTTTACTTTTATTTCGAATTCTACTGATGCAATGATTACAGAGTAGCTGGAGGATTGCTCTGAGGTAGCAGATACAGTTGAATTTGTCGCCGATTCATTGAATTGTATTATTTTTCCGACCTCAACCATTTTGTTCAAAGTTGATATAATAGATTCCTTGTGGTGTCAGTTTTCAAAAGCAAGCCTTGCTTTGTGCTGATTATTGTATCCTTTGCATTGGGGTATATTCTCGCCCAGAAACCAGTGAAATTAATTCGCTTGTAGGATTCCTCATTTGTGATGTAGAATATGTGTTGGTATTTCTTTTGTTGAATGTCCCTCATTATAGGCGAGTAGTGTATATTGGGATTGCTTGTTGGCTGGTTTGTTTTTTGTTGAGATTGTTTTTGTATTGGCTTTGTTATGGCATTTTCTGTGCTAGTATTTGTTGTGTTGGATTTTCCTAGAACGATATCATTAATTTCTTCTTGAGTCAACTGTTGGGTTCGTTTTCTTTTATGCTTGTTTTTTCTTTTTCCTTGAACTTCCGTCCAGTTTTCCGCTGGATTCGAAGTATCCATTTCATCATTAGAGCCATCGCTTTCCGATGACATGTTAATGTTTATTCACACAATTGTCTGCAATAAAGACAAGTTTTTATATGTCACTTAATATATTTTTATTGTAAGTAGTTTTTGTTAAGACTAGAGATAACACCTAATTAGCTTTTAATTACGGTATATCCGCTCTCTATGAAGGTCCGAAACAAACTGTCGAACAGATTATTTCACAGATATAATTAATCAATTTTTGGCTTGGATTATGCTTTTTTGCTTTTCCAAACTTATCTATTTGTAATATGTGGCATATTTTAAAAAATACTGTATTTATACCGACAAACTAAATTGTTGATATACATATTAATTGAATTTAGAAAAAATTGACACACCTTTGAATATACGGTATATCATTGGCCTTGAACACTATTCTAAGGGGGATCCATACTTTAGTATGCGATTATTTATTTTGGACAGTACAATTTCACTACTAATTCAAGTTCATAACTAATATATGAAAATATACTTATTCAAGACAAGATAGCAATGTTGCCAAATTGTATATATTTTCAGACAGTTTTGATTACTTGCGTAAATAGATTTTCGGTAAGAAATTAAGGAGGTTTGACGCTCAGTGCACAGAACCTTCACTCTGGATCGAGAGGTTGTGGGTTCGATTCCCACCTAGGGCCAAATTATAATTGAATCATTTTCAAAAGACTGGGTACGTGAATCTCCACTCACCATTAAGTTCTAATTAACAGTGTTGTTCCCTAGTGGCGCCGGGAAAATAGTAGAAAAGTCTACACAGAAAACACAAGGCTAAATTATCTTAGTAGTTGATGCCGATAACACAAACATACCGTTGAAAAATAACAGCAGGTAAAAAAATTGTACTTACTGTAATGCAAATAGGAGAAACTCTGCGATATCCTCCATATACCATTCTGGCAATGAAGAAAATGCTGGAGAATCTGACGTCAGAGGTAAATCCGGTAAAGGGCTACCAGGAGAAACATTTGTCATTAGGCTCATTAAATATTCCGACACAGATGAATAAAATACAAGGGATCGTCTCATTAAATTCTTATCCAGTATACCAGCATCTGCGCATATCTTGGATCTGCAATGTTGTAATGAAGTAAAAAACCTCAACTTGGTTAAAATTGAGTGGAACAAAAATATAATTAAAAAAAGTTGTGTGTATTAGATAACTTACTTATTCAACTTCTTGAGTTGTTGTCTCCATCTTTTGATGAATTGTTTATTTCTGTTGGCAAATGGTGTGTTACGCCACTGGGCTTCGGCAGACACAGTTTCTTCGAGTAATTTTTGTAAATCTTTTATCGCTCGCAACCTTCTCTGATACTTCTGAAGAGCAGGTAAAAGGGACAAATGATGGCAGTGTAATGTTAGGAACCAACATATTGTTGAAAAATTCGGTGATTGATGCGCATGAGTTTTACCTTAAAACAATTAAAGTCGCATGTGAACATTTTAATTTTCCAGTTAATGTAAAAAGAAATAATAAAGTAATAAATCTGGAAATGCGTTGAATGGAGAAACTTAATCAACTTAATAAACCTGGAGCTTGTAAGGGATTTTAGTCAATTAAGATGAAAATTTATGAACTTACCAAACTCCACTAACCAATCAGCAACTTCCTGAGAAGTATATTTAAGTCTTGTATTGTTGTTAATGGACACAACTGCCTCTGGATGAAAAGGGTACATAAAATCCATTTTGTTAAGTTTAATTTTAACAGAAAGGAATTGTAATACACTTAATAGATTCAACATAAAACCATCTCCGGCCAGAGTCCTTTCTTCCATTTGTAACTGAGATCTGAAAAGAATATTTTTGATAGATTAAAAAAAACCTATGTTGAAATTTTACACTTTTACCAGAAATTAACAATTTAAACATTTTTACAACAGAATTTAATGCAAGTTATAAATAATACGCACTTCTTAGATCAACAAAAAAAAATTAGCAAATTTATCCATAACGAAATAACAAAAGCTTGTAAGAAAATTGTCAACATAAACTCACCTCTTTTCATTGTATTTTAAAATTTGAGCAATATAATTCAAGCAGAAGTCTCTACTATCCTGATTGGCCATCATGAAATGTAATATTCTATGCTGCAGGCCTCTAGTGTTTTCCAATTCAGACTGTAGGACTTGAATTAAACTCTTATCACTGGAACTGTTCCCTGAGAAGAATTTTTCCGCAACCTGAAATTCAAGTAATGATTGACATTTTTATATTCCTCTTCTTAAATAACTTTTTTTAAGAATTTCTATTACAACTTTTAAAATAAATTATCGAAAAAATGGATTTATATTTCTAAATCTCACAAATCCAGTTAGGTAAATAATAAATATTTAAAAACTAAAGTAATGTGGCAGGTGGTTGGAAGATAAGAGGATGATTTCAAAAGAGATGTGTTGCCCAGAGTGGTGAGACAAAGGAAATAACATTTTTATTATCCTCCATAAACCACTAAAAATGCTATGGAACATCCTAAAAGAAGCAAATAAGTCCTACGATTAATTCAAATGACATATTTCTATCAGCTGCCATGATATACAGTCAGATATAGTTAAAAGTGTGGACAAATTAAGTCAAGGAAGTCATCTAAGCCCCACAAAATAGAATGATTAATAGAGTACATCAAGGTTAATAGAATTGTAATGATGGAAAAGGTATTTGTGGCAGAAATAATAATTTTTTGAGACAGAAGAACTTGGATTATTTCTGGAAGTATGGGTCACAACTTTAAGCAAGAATAGAATGACTACAATCAAAACAAAATAAACATAATAACTAAAGGAGATGAAAATAAATTACAAATTGAAGGGACTGAAATATGTTAGTACATTTAGGTATATAAATTGACGAAGAGGGAATATATGAAGATGGAATGAACAAAATAAAAGGAAACAGATAGACTTGTACTTAATACACACAAAATGTTAAAGTAAACTTTAGTGTAATTGTTTTATATTCTCCATAAAGATTGTATAAAACAGGAATATTTTGTTTGACTTAGTATTAAAGTGGTATATAAGAAATACTTAATCAATTATTAATTTATGACAGTGAAATGTGTGATAGTTATCACAAATAGAAAATACAAAAGAGTATACAAGATGATTGAGACGTTATATAGTTTGAAAAATATACCTAATTGAGATATATTCCAATTAAAAACAGGCCCATACATCAGTAAATCTAACTATCTAAAGTTAAAACTGTCAAGTAGAAAAATAAACTATTAATTTTGTTTGCCAGATTTTTTTCAAAGTAAAAAAAATCAATATGTATAACAATTTTTTAAACCTGTTTCATTACAGCTAGTTTATTTTTTTTAATAAAATTTCCATGAATATGATTACCTTGGGTTCATCTTCTGCAAATACAGACACATTCAAAAAAGGTCCAAGAAATGAGCACCTCATAATCTCTCTTCCAGCTGCTGGTGTGCTTATTGAAGGTATAAACTGAACTTGCTTGGTAACTAGAGTACAAATAGGTCGTTGTCCGCACCTAACATCTGTTAATTCAAACAATGTTTGAATGGGAGCTCTGTGCTCATCACCAACGATACTGGCTTGTTGCATAATTTTAAACAGCCCTTGTAATATGGGAGTAAATACGTTTGAGAATAATTTTTCATTTGTATGAGTCCTATTAATCAGTTCAGTTAAGAAGCCCCGTGGGAGAGATTGTTGCAAAACTGGGTACAATAAAGGAGATTCCAATAGATTTTCAGGTATAATAATAAGTCCTAAAAACATACAAAAATGAACTGATATCTGTTAAAATTCAAAATTTACTTTACCTTGTACTATGAGTGTGATATAATGAATAACCTGAGCACGTAGCTCAGTCAGGATATCACTCATAGGAGGAATGCTTGATCTCTTTGGATTATTCCTCTCTTCAACACTGACTCTATTGTAACAATCCATTAAAAAGTTAATAGCAACAGTTACACTATTTTGAGTAGTCTTATTTAGTGTTAAAACAGGCGTTGAGTAATTTTCTGTTGTTGGACTAGAAGAAGAAGGGCTCAAGTTTGATGGACTAGCTGAAAATGATCCCAAACTTCCTGTCTCGCACATATCAGACGTAGTTTGTGACAAATTTTGAAAGGGATTCTCTTCTTTTATAATTTTGTATAGTATCTCCATAATAGCATTTGAAGTCAGGTCCCGCACAGATATATTAGGAGTTTCTTGAAGAATTTTAGCCGTTTCAGGTAAATAAAGACGAGTTTCTGAAGTGTTCTTGAACGTTGATAGCAAAACTCTTCCTACTGATGAATGAAGTTGTTGTAAAGTAAGTTCAGTGGAGGCAGTTTGTTTTCTTTGTAAATCTTTCTTTTGTGTATCCAATTCATCAACCTAATGAAAAAATACAAGAGAATAAGACCTCATAATAAAAAATACAAGAGAATAAGATCTCATAATAAAAAATACAAGATAATAAGTTGATTAAATGCAAAACTTTTTTTTATTAGTTACCTCCATATTTTCAAAACCAGAATCAATATCAGTATTTGCACAAACTTTATCTACACTGCTGCCTATATCATCAACTTCCATATGAATAGAACTAGTTTCAGAGTCGCTTCTTTGAGGTGGAGCTCTAGATCGACTTTTTGAACTTGATGGCATATTAATGTCAATTGGTTTGGTAGGTTCCTTAAAAACATCTGCTTTCTTATCTGTTTCAAGACTTTTAAGTTCACTATTAACATCATCTGGTTTGGAATTTTCTGAAGGATTAGGAGTTGTTTGAAAGTTAGGTGGAATGAGATTTGTGTTTATTGGAGACTGAGAAGTGGGAGTAATTGGTGGTGACAGTGAACTAGAAGGTGATGTACTTTCTCTGGCAGTAAGTCGAGCTAAGCGTCTCCTACGTATCTGAAATACATTTGAATATTCTTAGTTTTGCTCATCTTATAATAATGAATAAGGTGGGTACTTGAAAAAATATTGCTTCTAATAATAGAATTGTACCAAAACTGCCCCATCCATATAGCCCGAGTTCTTTCTTCTTTAGAAAACTATTAAAATTATCAAACTAAGCCACAACAAAACACAGCTGATTTAATTCTCAGGTAGAGGCTTTTTTAAACCCCTACAGACCATTATTAACAAAAGAAGGAGCCCTAAAAATAGAACTCTTCTGAATAAAGCTAAATCTGACAAGTGAAGATTTAAGGTAAACCTCAAAACTTATCCTCAAATACAAATAAGGGATCAACTTTCATTTAGCTGAAATCAGTTATTTAAGAAATATTCGGTTATATACTATTTGGAACCTTTTCCAATCAGAAACACTCGACATTTTTTTGTATGGATATGCACCATTTTCATTTTTTCGACAATTAGAATAGCTGAAACCAGTTACAAGAAAATATGTTTCTGCTTTACATTTTAGACATTTTTCTAAACATAAAAAACCCTCAAAAAACTTCTTGTAGAATTTAGAATGATTAGAACTACACTCAATTGGACTATGTAAAAAGGCGCATACAAAAACGTTTGACAGTTTTTTACACGTCGTTAAGATAGGAGCTCTCTTATAGTTAGTATGGGCATAGTAAAGCAGATACTGCAGAGTAGTGATTCAATTATGTCTTATTTTGTTATAACTTAGCAAAGTCTGCCTAGAACTAGGCACGAAGCTTCTGAATTTGCCAGACATGAAAGTTTAATACCACCTTACTGTAGGACAAAATGTAAAGGCAATACAAGTAAGTTAGATATATTTTGGCATTAATATTTTTCTGAAACAGATTTGGGAATGTATAGGTGTTCTAAACGACAATAATGCCGACCTTTGTTTTTTGTTGCAAAGGTAACCTGGTTTGAAAATAGTCACCTTTCACCAGAAAGAGTTTAGGAAGGTAAGACTTTTAAAGCTTTTATGCAGGGTTCTTTTTGGATTGGCTTACGGAGAATCATATGAACGAATTTGTATTGGTGTAGGTAGTTCACAAGGGACTATATCAATGGCAACAATAGCTGCTCAGATAAAATATTGTACGGAGATGGTTACCAGTGCTTTTTCTTCAATGCAGGCATCTCTGCTGAAAATTGGAGGGCCAGGAATCATAGTACACATTTGTCTCTTCAGATTTTTGAAGCGATATTCTGTTGATAAGAATAGATATTATTCATTGATCTGTGTCAAAGGTCGGAAGAGGATGAAACTCAACTTTTATATTGTTTATATTATTTTTTTAATCAGGTTTTGATAAAGTCAATTTGTTTCTTTTTAAGGTTACTATATTATTAAAATGTCAACATAATAAGAGACATTTTTAGATTGACAAGTCGAAATTTTGAAAACGAAGGTATATTCGTGGAATAATGATCGGTCAAGTTGTTTTTCAGCAAAATAAAAGATATGCTGCTACCCTTATAGAAATTATTAAAAATCATGTGAAATTGGGATCTATTATTCATATGGATGATTGGAAAGCTCACAATGGACTTTCTAAGAATGGTTATATTCATCTTACAGTTAATCATAGCGTGGCATTTGTGGCGGATGATAGGACACACACTCAGAAAATAAAATCTCAATGGAATGCATATTTCTCAAGATGAGTTTCCAGATAAACTTTGTGAATACCTTTGGAGGTGGTTTCATAAGAAAAATAGGTTAGATCCAATGGTTGAACAATTAAATTACTTAAATTAGAATGAAGGACGGTTATTTTAGAGTTCAATATATAATATAAAGCATAAAAATGTTTTCATGTAACTGCTTTCAGTTATTCTAAGGTCGGGAAAATAAAAAGGTGCATTTCCCAGAAAAATATTTTTGATTTTGTGTTTGGGGAGGCTTCTATATCCTGAAAATTTTTTTTAGAAACTGGTTTCAGCTCCAAAAAATGCAACCCAAATAAGAGATCAATGACACAAATAAGAACAGTTTGAGATTACTCAGTGGTTTCTTATTGCCTTTTGTTGAAGTCAGCACTAAAAGGTAATAGGTACAGTTATTGTAAGAGAAATAATTGTCCTGACTTTGACTTTTGAATGAGCAAAAATAATGGGGTTAAAATTTGTTAGTCTTACGTGATCTAAAATTCTGTCTTTCAAGGGAATATGCTTGTTGTACAATAGTAAGGCTATTGTTAAATGGAGAAACAAAGAGGTACATGAAATAATGGGAAGAACAAATGATATAAGCCCGTAATCGTAATGCAGAATGTTGACTAAAAGTAAAGCTAAGGGAGAACCAAGAACAAAATATTAGACATGTTTCAGATAAGTAGTCAAAATAAAAACAAGGAAAACATACTAGAAAAGTAAGAAATGTAATTGAAAGAGATATTTTTGTTCACATTAAATTATTATCAAAGCAGTATGCATTCCTTTGTAGTTTTCAGTTCTTAGAAATGTGCTTTCTCATCATGACTCAAATTTGTTCATGAAAAGCATTAGATGCTTAAGCCTACATGCAATTATCACTTTTTGTCACTATTTTCATGTTCCTTGTAGAGTAATGAAAAAACATAGGGGCCATATTTTAAAATCATTTAGTAGGAGTGCGAAAAATATTTATAAACTAAAATTCAGTAAATTGTGTACAAGTGGTCAATCACTAAATATCACCTGTTATTGTTATATAAACTAAAAATACTACCTATTGATAACTTATTATTTGGAAATTATTTTCGATATTACAAAATGGAATTATTATTTATTACTTCAATGAAAGATTATGTCCTTTATCATTTTAACAATTTTCCATCTTGATTGTGATGTATATGCAATTAAATAGAAAGTAACAGAAAATTAAAATCATTTCTAATACCTAGTTTGTTTTTACACAAAATTACGTTGATTTTTACATGAAGTTCATTAAACGTGTTATGATTGATGTATAAATATAACTACAAATGGGTAAATACACTCTATTTACATCTGAACCTTTTGTTCTCACAAACAAAGCTATTGTAAAAAACACGAAAATAAACCATGTATGTACTATGAAAAATCTGGTTCCAATTAAGATAACTAACATTAATTTGGACAACTGGTTAGCATTAGATAGCACTTTATTTTCACCTTTGTGATAATAAAGGTACTAAGGTACATGTAAACAGGTATTTTCTTATCTAAAATTTAGATATGCAGTACTAGCATTAATGAAAATTTTGTACTTACTTCTTCTTGAGTTAATTCGCTCATGATTTTCTTTGTGAAGCTATTTGGTGATAGTTATGGTAATAAAATATTCCTATTAATTTAGCTAAAACGTACCAAATAACCACTAAACGAATTTAAGGACGTCAAACCAATGACTTTGCTTTCAAAAGTCATTGGTCATTGCGTCAAATAATCATCGTCTATTAGTTCGGCTGTCATCGGATAAAATTGAATTTAAGCGATAGGTTGTTGAATTTAATCGAAGCATTTTGAAAATTATGATATTTTTGATCGACGAATAAACTTCATTTTATACAGTTTCTGAACTTCGATTATCTTGCGATTATCTTATGACTATAATCGATTAAACTGTTAACCATAGAGAAAGGTCTATGCTGTCATTCTATGCTTTCATATACCAATATGCTTGTAACAGCCTTACTATTAAGCTATGGTCACGGGCTCCGTTTTCGGTCCAATTTTTTTTCGGCAGTTATCGGCCAATACGTCCGAACGTTTTAATTTATTGACGCATATTCTATCGATGTAGTACAATCAATTCGGACCGACCAGTTCGGCCGAATTCTTCGGGCATCGGACGATTACAAAATTATTTGTTTTTCCGGCTGAATAGAGTTGTTAATTTTGATGCAAATTCGTCTGTTTACATTTTATCAAAATTCTCATATACTCAAAAAACTTTATTGGTTGTTTCAATAATTGAGGAAAGTGGGTATATTTACCAAAAAATGTTGTTATTTAGAGAAAAATATGGTTTGTGTAATATTTTCTCCTTTTTCTTAAAACTTATACTTTAGAGACGGTATTTGTGTCTGCAGTTAAAAACGCGTCTAAATTTTTTGCGATATAACTATTCTCAAGTGAAACTTTCAAATTTTGACAAAAGATTTACACGAAAACGGTACAACAGGGACCACCACTTATAATATTCTTCGGAAGAATTATTCGGGCGTTGGCCGACACTTCCGAACGTTTTAATGTCTTGACATTCTACCGATATGGTCACAGTAGAACCGATTCGGAGCGACCACTTCGGCCGAATTCTTCGGGCATCGGACGAATTCAAAATTATTCGTATTTTCCGACCGAATAGATGAGTTAATTTTGATGCAAATTCGTCGGTTTAGATTTTATCAAAATTCTCATGTACTCAAAAAACTTTGTTGGTTGTTTCAATAATTGAGGAAAGAGGATATGATATTCACCAAAAAAATGTTCTCTTGTAGCGAAAAATATGGTTTGTGCAATAAACACGATATTTGTGTCTGCAGTTAAAAACGTGTCTAAAGGACCCCGCCCTTTTCTAATGGCAAAGTGGCGTTCCGTCAAATGTAATAAATTTTGAATATGATGTTGTACTCGACTTGTTGACCAAAAGTGTCCATGGGACCAATTCAATCCTATGACTAGTTTTTAAAATACAGGGAGCTAAAGTCGAGAAATCCATATTTTTTGAAACTACGTAACTTGATTAAAAAGAAAAAATAAGCATTTTTAGTTGATTATAGCATTAATATTCCTGGTCTAACGCAAACGTACACATAAATAGTTCAAAAATTTTTTTTTTAATTTTCAATAACTTTTATTATATTGTGGAATTAACTAGAAACCGTGAGTTTCATTTAAAACACTAATATGAGCAGATTCCACGAAGTAAGGGTCGAGACAGTTAATTTCATATACAGGGTGGTTCTCAGTTACATCTTCTTCTTCTTGTGCCTCGTGCTTCTCGCACGTTGGCGGTCCTTTGTACTTCTTTCATGTCAAATGTAAGGTGCCATTTTCTGCCTTTCGGAAGATTGTGGCTGCATCTCTAGTTCCGCACCAGTCCCTAATGTTTCGCAGCCATGAATGTTGTTTTCTTCCCGGGCCTCTTCTACCTTCTATTTTTCCTTGCAAAATCAACCTAGGTATTGAGTATCTGGAGCCTCTGAGTATGTGTCCAAGATAGGATATCTTTCTCTTCTTCACGATTTGCAGAAGTTCTCTATGCATACCGGCCATTTTCAGTACCTCTTCATTCGTTTTATGTGCAATCCATGGGATGCGTAGGAGTCTACGAATTGTCCACATTTCAAATGCCTCTATCCGATTCAGAGTTTTGATTTTTAGAGACCATGTTTCTGCCCCATAGAGCAAGATAGGCCAGACATTTAACTACTCGAATCCTAAGTGCTAGTGGCAATGTTCGGGCAAGAAAGAAGTTCTTAAGTTTATGAAATGTGTCTTTTGCACGTCCGATTCGTATTTTCACTTCCTCGCCGCAATCCCATTTCTGGTTGATGGTGGCGCCCAGATATACAAATTTTGACACCACATCCAGTTTTTGGCCGTCAATCCTAATTGTGATGTTACTGTGGTGCGAGCTATTACCATAACTTTTGTTTTATTTTTGTTGATCGTCAGGCCAAATTGTTTTCCTATTTGGTTGATTCTGTCAACAGTTTGTTGAAGGTCCTCAGGAGAATTCGCCAATATAGCGGTATCATCCGCAGTTACATCAGGGGGAGTTTTTGAAATAATGGGAGAATGTGATATGGAATGAAAACATGGTCAAAAATAAAAACTTACTTAGGGAATGTGTTATTAATATTGATTATGCATTTAATAACTAGAGAACAATAGTTTTTATGGAATACAGGCTGATAGAGACATCTAATTCGTTTTTGATGCAGCAATAATTAAAGAAATATTCCCTTTTCAGAATCATCCTATATTTTTCAATTCGATCCGTCAAAATGTACGATCTATTTATGTTTGTAATTAGGTTTAAGCAATTAATAACTTCATATAATTTCATAATTTTAGTATGATGCGTTTTTGAGATGAATATATGTATATAGTGAACCATATTAAATATTAGACATATCCATTCATGTATAATAATTTCCATTTGTGAGTACAAAAATCGTAGAGTTTACTATCGGCCATGGAGCTAGTATCTATCGGTTAAATAGGAAGAAACAGAAATGCCAGTGGATAAAAATATTGATTTAATATTTTTAATGTGTACAGTAGTTTGTTATGGATAAATGGTAAATATTTTTTTATAAACGGTAAATATTTTTTATAAACCATATAAATATTGTTTTATAAACCATTTCAATATTTTTAGGTAGAATTCTGTCATGTGCATCATCAATATAATTTAATAGTTTGATTGATGGAAACTTAACATGTTCTTGATGCCTGGCAAAACCAAGGAACCATATAACATATAACGCTTGCTACATGAGCACATGTTCCTAGGGTTCTAGTTCTTGACCTGCAAGTACAGAAATATCCCAAGATTAATTGCTCTTCATCGTTGTAATATAAAAAAAACCTTCGACTTTTAGGCTTTAATCCACAAAACATACACATAAGTATCAACTTGACAGTATGTATAAATGTGACAATGTGACAATCCAGAAACAATAGTAAGGGCGAATATTATACACAATACGAGAATTTAAATAGTAAGGGAGACTCATATTAATTATATGACATTCTCCCCAGGTTTATTAAAGTTCATAGCAACTTAAATACTCCGGAGGATGTCGCTCTCTAGCAGAACGACGGACTGTAGGTACTTCTGGTTCAGTATTACTTGGAAGATTTTCAGTTATCTCAATTTCAGAAGATTCTTCTCGTGACTGAAAGTCTGCAGAAATCTTGTCTTCAGATGGGGGGTTAACTGTCGTTTGTAGTTCCTCTGAATCCATATTAACGTTAGCGTCTGATGATAAAGTTATATCTCCACGAGGTGCTAAGTGTTTCAGTGACACAGTTGATTCTTTTCCATCTTGGTGACGAATTAGAGCATATTCTGGATTTGCCTCCAATAGTTCAACTTCTTCCACTAAGGGATCGTATTTGCTGTGACGAATGAACTTCTTCAAAAATACAGATGTGGACGGCTTCAACCAAGTTGGTAACGATGTTCCATAGGATGATCGACGAAGATGATTGAACATACGTTCATGAGGTGTACAATTTGTTTCAGTGCACAACAGAGATCGAATGGAATGGAGTGCATCTGGAAGAGCTTCTTCCCATTTTTGTGTTCCTAAGCCTCTACTTTTAAGAGCTAAACTTATGCTTCTCCATATAATTCCATTGTACCTTTCGATTTGTCCATTTCCTTCAGGGTTATATGGTGTTGTTCGACTGGTTGCAACTCCTTTAGAATGAAGGAAATTAACTAAGTCATTGGATAAAAACTGTGATCCTCGATCCGAATGAATGTAAGCAGGCATTCCAAAAACTGAAAATAATTCCACGAGACAATTTATAACAGATGCAGTAGTGATATCCTTGCAAGGGTATGCAAATGGAAATCTAGAGTATTCATCAACAACTGTCAAGAGATATTTGTTTTTAGTGCAGCTGGGCAATGGTCCTTTGAAATCAATGTTTAGACGTTCTAAAGGTGAAGTTGCTTTAATCAAATGCGAATTCTTGAGTTTGAGAAATCTTGGCTTCAGTTCGGCACAAACAGGACAATACAAAATCATTTTCTTGACATCTTCGAAAGAAAATGGAAGATTTCGATGACGTACAAGTTGGTTCATTCTTGTGATGCCTGGATGACAGAGTGACTGGTGTAAATCGAATAATTTATTACTACTTGTGGTTCCACAAATTCGAGAGAAGGCATCAGCTGCTTCATTGGATCGTCCAGGACGGTAAATGATATCGTAGCTGAAACACGATAGTTCCAACTTCCATCTTTGAATCTTTTAATTTTTAATTTTACTAGAATGCTTTCTGTGAAACATGAACGAGACAGCCTCTTGATCTGTGACGATTTTGAAATGTCTTCCTATCAAAAAATGTTTCCATTTTCTTATGGACTCTATGATAGCATAAGCTTCTTTCTCTACATAAGAATGTGCCTTTTCTGATCCTGAAAAAGTTCTTCAATGGAATGCTACAAGTCGCCCTCCTTGGTTCAGTGTAGCAGCTAAAGCAATGTCTGACGCATCTGTTTCAATGACCAATGGTTCATCACCAGAGACTGTCCACAAAAGAGCTTTTGCAATACCGTCTTTCAATTCATTGAACATTTTGGTAGCATCAGCTGGTACGGGAAATGACTTACAGTCAATAAGTCTTCTGATTTTATCAGAATATTTTGGGATCCACCTGGAGTAGTGGGCAAACATTCCAATTATTCGTCGTAGAGAAGAAATATCTTGTGGCACAGGTAACTTCAAGAGTGGTTCCAATCTACTAGGGTCAGGTTTCAAAGTACTATTTTCTATCACATACCCTAGAAGACATATAGATTTTTGTGAAAATTTAGACTTATTTTCATTAATTGTAAGCTGATATTTGTCGGTGACGGACATAAACTTCCTGAGATTTACATCATGTGTTGACCGATCTTCGCCGCATACAGTTATGCCAGTCAAATAGGTGAATACCCTTTTTAAATTCTCATCTGATATTATTTTATCAAGGGTTCTTTGAAAACAGGCTACTCCATTAGTAACGCCGAACGGAATCCGACAAAATTGATACAGTCGACCACATGCTTCGAAAGCTGTGTAAAATTTTTCGCTGTCTGCAATAAGGATTTGGTGGTAAGCACTTTTCAGGTCAATAGAACTGAACACTCGATATTTGGCAATTTTAGCAACCAGATCCTCAATATTCGGAACAGGATACGCGTCCAACAAGGTGAACTTATTGATGGTCTGCGAATAATCTATGACCATTCTCTTTCTGTGACGTTCATTCTTCGTTACCAAAACTTGTGTTCTCCAAGGTGACATACTTTCTTCAATTATATCATCTTTCAGCAGATTTTTGATTTCGTTCGTGATAAATTTTTCATCTTCTTCCGAATGTCGTCGAGGTTTACAAGCTATGGGTCTACAATTTTTGGTTAGATTGCCGAAAAGAAGGGGAGGAGCGACATTCGCTTCAGTGAGGCAGCATATAGAGAGAGGAGGTTTGCTTCCACCAAAACTGATGTCAAGTTTGGAGTGCTGCTTCATAATATCGTGACCAATTATTAAATCAGTGCACAATTTTGGTAGAAGAGATACTTTGAAATTTGTATAAACATTCCCAAGAATTTCCAAGTCTATATAGCAGTAACCATTTATTGATGAAGACAGAGAAACTGAAGCCATTGAAACTTTTCCAGTGCTGGGATGTATGTTGAATTTACGCTCCTTAGCGAAAGTATAGTTTAGATAACTATCAGAGTTGCCCGTGTCTATCAGGGAAGTAGCGTGCATGTTGTTTATTTTAACATTAACAAGACTTTTTGATAAACTGAGAGGATGGTTTGTAGAAGCAATAATGTGGTCCGAAGTTGTAGTTTCAGTTGAACAATGGGAATGGTTAGACGAGGTGGAAGCCATTAGGGTGGAAGCTGACGAAGTTGATTTATTTTCTTTTGCCAGTTTTAACTTCATACAAACCATAGAAAAATGTCCCAACCTCTTACAGTACTGACAGATCTTGGCCCGCGCAGGGCATACGGTGCGAGGATGCTTGTTTCCGCCACAGAAATAACATTTTTGTGTGGTAGCAGCATTAAAAGAAATATTTTCGACACGATTCATTACTTCGGAATGGTTCGGATGTTCTCCAGCAGTATTGGAAGAAGATGTTGCATTGACGCAAGACTGATATGATGGAAAATTGTAAGATTCTGAATATTTTTTGTGCACTTTCCAACGATCTTGATTGAGAAACTGTCTGGTCTAGTGTGAGAGTACTATTCTCCAAAAGTCGTTGACGGATATGAGGTGTTACTAAACCTCTGATGAAGGTGTCTCTTATGAAGTCATTTCTGTTTTCTTCAGCAGTTACTGCTTTAAAATTGCATTCTTTACTCAGTATCTTAAGGGACTGTAAATACTGATCTATCGACTCACCATTTTCTTGTTTCCTCGTAGCAAGAATATGTCTAGCATATATTTCATTCACAGGTTTGCTATACGCATTTTCTAGTGTTTTGATAGCATCTTCGTAGGTCGTACATTCACAGATGAGTTCGAAAACTGTTGGAGATATGTAGTTGATAAGAAGTTTGAGTTTGTCATGATTTTCCGGCTTTGTACTCTCCAGAAAATTTTTGAAAGTCGTATACCAGTGTTTCCATTCCTTGGAAGCGTTAGTGTTATTGGCATTCACGTCGAATTTCTCGGGACGTAAAAACTTATCCATTTGTAATCCTTCAGTAGTTTTTGTGGATTAAATTGTAATATAAAAAAAACCTTCGACTTTTAGGCTTTAATCCACAAAACATACACATAAGTATCAACTTGACAGTATGTATAAATGTGACAATGCGACAATCCAGAAACAATAGTAAGGGCGAATATTATACACAATACGAGAATTTAAATAGTAAGGGAGACTCATATCAATTATATGACAATCGTCATCATTAGGACCTCTATAAACTACCCACAGCATATGTTTAGTATTATTTCTAAATCTAGAATAAAGCCGGAATCTTAAAAAGTTCGGTTCTTCCACGTGTTCATCGATCTATAAAATATAATCTTCCTCTCTTTGTAATTTATCCTGGATATAAGAACTGGCAAGATGAACATGATATGGACCTGCTAAAATTTTTAAATATTCTTGTGATAAATGTGGAAATTTTGGTACATGCCTGTGATCTAATCGAGTCCATTGACCATGTCGTCCTCCAAGATTCTCTTGTTCTACTCGCGCCTGAATAATATTTACATCTTCAGAATGAGTTAACATTTGATTTGCTAACTCCACTGTTCCAGGTATTGCTATTAAAAGATAGAATTTATTAAGTAAGGTGAAACGTTCACTTAGCAGTTAACATTTCTAATAGAGTTTTAAATAAATAATTCAGCGAAGAATGTTAAATTTATTGGTGGAATAGACCACACGTCCTTCCTTGCCAATGTTTTAAACAACTATTTAAATGTTGGTGGAATAAACTGTATAGATATCTCACGGAAAAAAATCCTGAATAGAAATTCGGAATGCGGCACTATACGAGAGATTGTAATAGAGAATGGTAGTCGCAGAAATCCTGATTAAAGTTTTAAATATTCCGTATATTTATTAAAAAAAACTTGTTCTAAGAACAAATTCGCAGGGATTACTGGTATGTTTTATTTTTTTTCTGTGTAAGATTTTTTTAAATTGATAAAGGTTTTTGTCCAGGACAAATCATTAAACTAGATTGTATTTCTGTAAAAAAATGATAAGTACAGTTTTATATATGTCGCTGGACAGATATCTAAATATCGTGTTATTAAAAAAAAGGTCTATCTGTAACACACTTGGTGTTCTTGTAGCGATACCGCCAGGAATAATTTAATTATATCGGTAAATTTAACTAAAATCACCCGACGGAAGAACTAAGATGAAGATTTGTCGGCAATTTGTATTGACTCACAAGAAATGGTGTTTCCATAAGAGCCAATTCATGATCTAGATACTCAACTATGTATTATACTGAGAATTATTTAACCTAGGAAGATTTTATGGAGAATCGACTTCGACTTGCTACTTCAAGATAGGTAAAATTATATTGTATGGCTTCACCATTCATATTTGTACAGCTCGTTACAGTTTTAATTTATACTTTCTTTTTCTTCACACATACACACTTTTACTAACCCATTATTGTCAAACTATGTAACACGTTTAAATATTTTTTCATTCATTATATTCATACATATTGGTAGTCTGTTGTTTTATTTATTATACAGGAAGACCTGAGAAATAGCCTTCAGCACATTTTTTTTGCATAAGTATTGTCTAAAAACTAGCAGAGCACAGCAGGTAAGAGTTGACTGATTAAGGAGGTTGATTTTTTCTAATTTTGTTTAGGAACAAAGTTAGTGGCGCCCTTACTATTGATGTAACTTTACTGTTGTTTAGTTTTTCTCTCTCTCTCTTTTTCTTTCTTTTTCACATTTTTTTTCTTTAATTAAACTTCTTTCAGATAACAGAGCCCTGAGAACTGGCTCCGTTATCTCCAATCTCTTTGTCAGTTTGGAAAGAACCTACTCTCTTTTAATTCTTTCAATTATTTAAATAATTTTTACCCTGAGAGTAAGAGGTTTTTGTTTCAAAGGCGCCAGCAATAGAACAAAGCTCCCGCAGTTTTGCTGCGTGAGTTACGCTAATTCGTCCAGAAAAAAATTAAAAATGGATTTCAAAGGACCATTTGTGGCCTCTACTATCTAGCCGTATTCGCTTCGAACGTTGTTAACAGTGGTTGATTTCTAGGTAAAAATGGCGGCATATGATAGTGTAGACCTAGTTCTTCTAACAACGGAATAGAGTCTGTATCCCCTATCTAATATCACCACGTCACCTTCAGAAAACCAAGTTCGCATTCCGTGGACGTCGTTTGCGAATTCATAATCCAAAATAGATGCATCATTGTTCTTTGAATCAGAAAAATATGGTCCATTAATAGCTAAAATATATCCGTCAGCAGCACATATAATTTCAGGTTTCAGTAAATGTTTATTTTTGTGAAAGCAATAAGACTGACGCAGTGTCCGGAAATTGCTGGTTTTTTCTATTTCATTATATATTCAGCTATATATGCTATAGCTTTAGGAATATCAGGAGTAGGATTGTATAATTGATTAATATATGGAGATACAAGGTTGTTGATATAATCCTCCCTTGTAATTGAATCGAACCCTATGTGGTTTGGTACAAATCTATGTTGCAAGGAAGTTCTTACAATAGAAATTATTCTGCTAGTTGTTTGCCTGGAACCGTGGTTTAAAAGTATTTTCAAAAAATCATCTGAAGCACCATGTTTTAGTTTAATTAGGAAGGTCAATAAATCTTTTTCCTCCTACCCCTATAGAAAGTACACACTTTCCTCCCTCAAATCAGGGAGGAAACTCATACTTTTTCTCCCTAGGGAGGAAAAGTACTTTCCTCCCTAGGGAGGAAAGTATTTTTCCTCTTCCTCATTTCAAGTAAGTTTTAAACGATGAAACTTGTGAATTCATTATATTCATATTGTTTCCATAATTTCTAGAACATCCTGTATATCCTGTTTTTTGGTAAAAATCAAACATTAATGTTACTTCAACGTAGTTCTTCAATACAAATTTCAACTTCCGGAATCTTAGATATACGTTTTTTGAGTTCAGAATAAGAAAAGCATAGTATGCTGTGGCTCACTGACAGTAAACACGGCGATTGACTTTTGAGGTGCAAAGTCGCTACATTCATTAAACCTGGTTGAATTTTTGAAAAATGGAGAGCGATTCAAGTGATTTTGAATTTCCAAATACACCACCTAATATTAAGGAACAAGCCAACATAGCGTCATTAACCTTATTATCCAAAATACCACAAAACATTGCAGAATATCTCAATCTTCCAAATGCCGAACATTACACAGGGCACAGTTTCAGAAGAACTTCAGCAACTCTGTTAGTAAACGCTGGTGGGGATATTTTAGCTCTAAAACAGCATGGCGGTTGGAAATCAACCAATATCGCAGAAGGTTATGTAGAACAATCTTACACAAAAAAAAAGAAAAATTTCTGATCAAATTATGGGAAATAATGTAGAACCTGAACTTGATCAAAATCAGCCAAGCACTTCTAGAAGTTACCACCATTACAATGTGCTAAGCGAAAATATTTCAAATACTAAAGCTCCTGTTCAAACCCTATCTTCTTCCAATGGTGTTCATATAAGTGCTGCTCAAAACTGCACATTCAATATTAACATGAATAATTCTAAAATATAGTTAAACAATACTATGTACTTAATTGTATAACATATATTGATAAATTTGTTTAATAAATAATTCTTGTGTTCTTAATTATATTCGTTACCTATTTGTGTCGTAAATAAATTTTCAAAAAAAGGTGGGTAGGAGGAAAAATCATATGTATAACATGGGAGTAAAGTGCCTTTTCCTACATCCTGCGGGAGGAAAAGTGGCACTTTCCTCCCTAGTAATACAAATAGCTATTTCATTAATATTTCTCATATTTCCACCATGCTCAATCGAGTCACAAAATTCATATATCAACACAACAATTAATGTTAAATTGACAATGACAATGATGATGACATTTCTAACGCACTTCATTTGTTTCCACAGCACACTTCTTTAGAATAGTACAAAAATAAGAGATTCTGGTATGAAATGCAAAATGGTCAAAAATAAAGTTACATAGTGTTTACTGTTTTGACATATAAACCCATTTCACATTATATGTATACAGGGTGATTGCTAATTCATCCACAGAAAGGCGTTTCTTGAAAAAAATTATACCCTGTATATTAAGGAATTTGTTAATAATATTGATTATTGAGTAATAAATAAATACCTAGATAACAATACTTTTTATGAAATACAGGCTGATACTCACGTCTAATTCGTTTTTGATGCAGCAACAATTATTATATTATTATATTTTTCAATTCGATCCGTCAAAATGTACGATCTATTTATTTTTGTCATTAGCTGTAAGCAATCAATACCTTCGTGTAATTTCATAATTTTAGTATGATCCGTTTTTGAGATTCCAATATACAGGATGATTCATAACTATTGGGACATAGGCTAAGGGTAGATTGTTTGAAACAAAATATGGCGATAGGACCAAATAACTTCAATAAAATATTGCTGTGAAAAAAGATAAAGGGCGTTAAAGTTGATTTTTTTTTCGTTTTTTGCTAATAATTTCACTGTATATTTATCGATTGTTATCAAAATCGACACAGAGGTATACTTTTATACAGGCAATATTGTTTTATGTATTATTTGATATTTTGTTACAGGGCGAGCCTCGTGAAGGGTTTCTGATGATGAAATTGACTGGTAACTTTTTTGACGAAACTTTTTAGTGATTTTTATTAGAAAATATGACATAAACATCATTTCTACGTAATATTGCTACTCTTTTTCAAACACTATATTCTCATTCGTTTTCGAGAAAAACGCAATTGAACAGTTCAGAGTATCGGAAGGGAATTTCAAATATTATAACTCACAAATGGTTATTATACTCGTACATGAATGGATATGTCTGATATTTAATATGGTTCACTATATACATAAATTGGAATCTCAAAAACGCATCATACACAAATTATGAAATTATATGAGGTTATTAATTGCTTAAAGCTAATTACAAAAATAAATAGATCGTACATTTTGACGGATCGAATTGAAAAATATAGGGTGATTCTGAAAAAGGAATATTTCTTTAATTATTGCTGCATCAAAAACGAATTAGATGTGTCTATCACCCTGTATTCCATAAAAACTATTGTTTTCTAGTTATTAAATGCAGAATCAATATTAATAACAAATTCTCTAATATAAAGATTGTAATTTTTTATTTTTTAAGAAACGTCTTTCTGTGGATGAATTAACAATTACCTTGTATACATATAATGTAAAATGGGTTTATATAATGTCAGAACAGTAAACATTATGTTAAGTTTTTATTTTTGACCATGTTTTCATCCCATATCACATTCTCCCAGAATTTCAAAAAACCCCCCTGATGTAACTGAGGACCACCCTGTATATGTTTATATTTTGAACTATTTATGTGTACGTTTGCGTTAGGCTAGGACATATTAATGCTACAATCTACTAAAAATGCTTTTTTTTTCTTTTTAATCAATTTACGTAGTTTAAAAAAATATGGATTTCTGGACACCCTGTATTTTAAAAACTAGTCATAGGATTGAATTGGTCCCATGGGCGCTTTTGGTCAACAAGTCGAGTAGAACATCATATTCAAAATTTATTACATTTGACGGAACGCCACTTTGCCATTAGAAAAGGGCGGGGTCTTTTATTTTGCTACTACAGTCTGTTTGAAATAGACAGAGAGTAATAAAATCTAATTTAAAATGCAAAGCCCTTATCGGGTGGGCTACTAAAATTCCAGAATTTTAAAACTTTACATTGTAATTCACATATTTATTCTTTTATTTGCCTACCCAACCCTGTACAACTCCCGTATACAATAGAAATCCCATCTTCGATCGCTTGTAATTGCCGCCATAGTCGCACGTTTAGGAAGGGCTGTCAGTAGGTATGATATTAAATGAAAAAACATGATTGCGGCAAAGATTAGCCATATAATACAACTATAATAATCAATTATTTTGATACTATAATTTACTAGACCTATAGAACTTATTTACAACACGGGGTTATTAATATTATTCGAACATGAAATATTAGTTATCGGAAAATGAAAAATCTGATAAATTTTCATCTGGTGCGTACTTTATAACTATTTTAAAAATTTGAATGGTTCGTCGCCAAACTTATTTTATAATAAATAAAACATCAAAAATATTCCAACGTTTCCGTTCCTTTTTAGGACCATCATCAGGATAATTAATACAATCTTTATTACAGTGTTATACCATGGAAATGTTACATTACAACCTGCAATAATATTTTATAATAATAAATTTTTTTATTTGTATTAATTATTTTATTGTATTATATATGCTTAATGTATTAATTGCCCTGATGATGGTCCTAAATAAATGAACCGAAACGTTGGAACACTTCTGATGTTTTATTTATTATAAAAGAAGTTTGGCGAGGAACTATAAAATTTTTTAAATTTGAAGATTTTAATTGCCTATTAACCATTGAATAAATTTATAACTATTGGCTCTATGGTTTGTTCTATTTCTTTATCTAAAAGAAACTGAATAATTTCCACTTTTTTCCAAGCGGTGGTAGGCAATTTCTCACATCGCTTGAATGATAAGGAGCGTTGTCCAAAACAATTACAGAGTTGGCCGGAATTAGTTATTAGAGTAATCATTTGTGAAAAATAGTCCTCAAAAACATCAGCATTCATATCTTTGTGATAGTCTCCGGTGTGAATTAACTCAAATGCTAACAAACCATATATCAAAAACGCATCTGTACTTCCAATATGCGTAATTATCAGACGTTTTCATTTTCCACAAGGTGCTTTTATTTCTACAGATAAACCCTCCAAAAGCGTTTGACGGGATGAGGTCACATTTTCATATTGGCATATTTTTCCGACGGTGTAACCTTCGTTTAGCCATGTCTCGTCCAAATAGTAGAAGATTTTTCTATTTTCATTGCGAAAATCCTTTATGTATCGCAGATACCTCCATCCCCAGCATACATTTTCATCTTTTTCGATTGAAAACGACTTTCTGTTTACTTTCCCATCCAAAATTCATTTCTCGCAGAATTTCCCACAACTTATCTCTTCCAATTTCAGAAATAATTTTATCTTCTCTCAATGTACATAAAATCGGAATTTCATTATTAAAGTAGAATGAATATGTACTTTCCTTCTTATTACATGTTTTTCTTCCTGCCGATAGTTATCTTATGCTTTCCTGGGGATTGCTTTGGAGGTTTTACGGTACTACGCCTTTCCTCGCGTATGAGCCTGTAGACTTTCCGGTCATTTTTGAGCAAGCTTCCACTACACCATCGACACTTAGTTCAATTTTTTTATGTTTAGGCGAATTAAATATGATGATGGATGAAGCACATTTAGATATACGTATAACTTGAGTAAAATCTGAAATATTTTTCATTTTCTTATTGAAGAATGCGGTTTCTAAAATAATATAATCTGCTTGATATATTAAACGATGTTGCAAGTCACAAATACTGGCATTGACTGTTAACTATCAATGAGACCATTATCTTATCAGGTATAGTTCTTGTAAAGATAAAATGGTAAAAGTTCATGTCCATTGCAGGCCATTTTCTAGGTATAATAGATATAAAAAGATGATAAGCAACGGCCTTCTAATGGCGAAATACAAATTAGCTTTTATGGAGTAAGAACCATATTTCGCGAAAATAACTTCACATGATTTTAGGATATTGCTTAAATATAAAATTCACAATTAATGAGATTTTTAGAACCACAAGCCCTTGGAATGTTCATTATACAAGGGTTTATTGAACTCTGCCCTTTTCAAATAAAGTATATTCTCAAGTGAAACTTTTCAAATTTTAACAAAAGGGTTAGACGAAAACGGTACTACTGTGACCACCATTTATAATTTTCTTCCGAAGATCTATTCGACCATCATCGCCAGAAAAAAAATTCGGCCGAAACGGGGCCACTGTGACAGTACCCTAACGATAGAATATATATATATATATATATATATATATATATATATATATATATATATATCTACGGTATACAGATTTTCTATGATTACTACCGAGCATATTGTTAAAAGTAATCTACAGAATCGTATGAATCGTATTTGTCATACAAGTTATAAAATTGATGAATTTTTTTATGTTGATACCATATATTTAATATTAAATATGGTATTTCACTCAAGAACACCATATTATTGTATCCACGCAAAAGTTGACTCTTTCTTTATTACGAATGTATGAAACTTCTAACTCAATTAGGGGAATCAGAAAATAATTAAGATGGAAGAATAATACACCTTATATTTCCGTAAATGGTTTTTATTTAATTATGTACATATTTTGACAAGGTTTATAAAGCTAAGTACATTTTACATTACTAAAGGAATACAATATAAATACTTTTTAATATTAAAAACTAATAGGAAATTTACGAAGGAATTAACTGAAGTATAATAATTAAGAATGAAATTAATAAAATATGATATAAATAAACAAAATAACAGTTTTATCATAACTGCATAAGAACGTGAATTGCTAGTTTTTTTGAAGTGAAACATTTTATGGGACACTATAGGAGTTTTGCCACGATAGTAAACTGATAGAGCTAATAAATCTGTTAAACTACTTGTCCTTTTCTAATTATTATTTACTTGAGCTAACAGAGAGACGCAATGCTGCTCTATCCTGTTACCCCACTCGACTCAATTTCACTAACAAGCGAAATAGCTCAGTTATCAGCGTCAGTTGAGAGAGCGTGTTAAACTGAAGATCTAAATGTCCCTGGTTCGTTCTCAGTTTTTTGCAGTCAAGTTTTTATCTATAGGTTTGTTCCAACCTGCGTCAGAAACAGTTTCTTACAGTCAGGATTCTGCGTACTAACTCAAATGTGTTCCAACCAGAGTTTCTGACAGTTAGTAAACGATTAGTTTTCTGTTTTAACTGATTTTCAAACCTGTTTGTAAACTATAAGAACGGTTTGTGGATTATTCTCTAGCAATTTTGGGGCATGTGCATTACTGTTTCTTTAAAAATATAACCTTTAACCCCGTACCCGCAAAAGTGCTAAATAGTAAATAGCTTATAAATCCCCAACTGAAAATCTGTTTCTACTTGAGTGTTTTGAAATATCTTTTAATAAATCGTGAAGTATGAGCGACGAAAATTTTAGTGATATTAGTGACATAATATCGTCCATAGAAAGTAGTGATGACAAAAGTTTAGAATTACTACTAGACGAGCAGATAATTAAAGCCCAAAATTATTTAGGTAGATATGGTGCTATTTTTTACATTGAATGAATTATTATTTATTATATCTTCAGCGGAAATAGCGCCCCAGTATTCTGAAGAAGTGTTCATTGTGTTTACTTACACACTTCAAACTCTTTATCAGCTGTTCCAACCAAAAACATAAATTGATTAGGAAACCAGTATCTTACAGACGTGCGCTTTGGAAACGACTTACAAACTGTTAGAATGTAAGAAATCTGTTTGCGATTGAAGGTTGGAACAAACCTTATAACTCCATTCTGCTAATGACTTAAACAATAGGTTTGTTCCTACACGAGTCAGAAACAGTCCTCGACACTCCGGATTCTGCGCAGTTGACCGCGACTCGTTCCTACAGAGGTAGCTGATAGTCAGCAAACAATTTGTAAGTTGTTCCAACAATTTTTTCGGATGGTTGGCTGCCTGTTAGCGGATAATGTACCAGTAACTTGTCGGGAACATGCGCAGTGAACTTTTACCTCAGAATTTACATTTGACTTGACTGTAAATAATCAAAATAATTTGTTGCTTGGTTTCAGATGTGTGTTATAAATCATAATTATTTCCTAGTTTATTTAAATTTTAATAAAATAGCAAATAATTGTTAATCAGTGTAATGTAAAACTTAATAAAACATGGATGATTTTTTCTTGTTAGAAGACTGAAATAAGTGAAAATGTCCGCATTTTCTGACTGGGACTCCGCTGACCTGAGGATTTGTATTAGATGAGCGAGTTCCACTAAAAAACAAGACTTTTTTGAGGTTACTGCGAAACAATTCGACAGGCTGTAGTTACTAGAACATTTTAGAGTTAGCAGGGAATTAGTTAATTCAATTTCTGAGGACTTTGCTGCTAGGGATTTATATACAATAAACAAGGCCCCTGCAACAGTACTTAAAATAGAGTTTACACATTTGTTTAATTCCTGGGCTACTATTTCCCAGAGCGTTTTAATTGTTCTTATTTAATTTAATATGTTCTCTAGAATCTCGTGCAAGTCTAAAAAAATTGTTTTCATCTACCTATCTAATCGCATGTACCTATGTTATATTCTTACATGTTAAATACTTAAATCCTGCAATTTCAAACCCAAATAAAAAACAATCGAATCATAAAATAAATAAATTTGAAAATTCAACACAGGTTATATTCTATCTTCTGTGCAAAAGCCTAGAATATGAAGATAGATTTGTTAATGTGTTAGGCGTTCCAACAAGCACTTCCCAATCGATTCAAGACGGCAGATAACCCACATCCAACACAACAAATATTTTGATATGCGTAGTATATGTTGTTTGCTAACGGTTGCTAACTTGTCGGAAATTTCTTGTAGGAACAAACCTAGATATCGTTAATATTTGAAAGAAGTATATCTAATTTCTATCTTAAATATTCATGCATTTATACCCGTTCCAAACTTGGTTTAACAAAGATGATTTTACCAGGGCACTGCGATATTTCGTTAATAAGCGCTTTAAGGTTATAATGATTAATACTGACAAATTCACCAACACATGTCGGTCACCTTTTTTTCAGCTACGGGTAGTATATAGCTTATTTTTGAATATCAACGTCGCTAATACGCATTCCAAATTATTGGTCGCTTATGTAGTTGGGGCGTGTTCTTTGACATAAGTTGGAATAAAAAAAGAAAGGTGGTAAATCATTTTACTTGTTAAGAAGTTTCAAAACAAAAGCGCGCGTCGGTTTCTGAATAATTTCGCAGTATTTTTAAAGAAATTTTTATTGTTTGCGGTTAATTACTGCTGTGTTTGATTTGTTTTGTGATATTTGTGAAATGGCTTTCTGGAGACCTTTTGAGATAAATGCTGAATCTAACGAATTGCTTATTAATGACGATATTCTCATTAATAATGAAATTCCTGCTAATGAGGTAATTTAAAGTAACGATAATATCCAAATTAATGATAAAACACATCTTAATAATACGATTCTAATTAATATATATATGTATATATATATATACATATTATATATATATATATACATATTATATATATATATATATATATATATATATATATATATATATAATAACAATGAACAATTTTGGGAATTTAAAAATCGAGATTTGCATATTCAAGTTCCACAAATAACTTTAAATTTGTATTCATGCTTAAAAACTACAATTGTCAGTTCAACTCAAGATGAAATAATTAAAAGAGTATGCATAATTTATTTAGTAATTAAACGAGGCGTTCTGATTGAACACCATCAAAAACGTATCGTCAGCCGAGGGATAGATGTTGCATCTAAAGTTGTGATTCGACGAATGGTTTCCAATAACCGATTTGTGCTAAGCGATGCTCTTGTGGATAGTGTAAGCTAAAAGCCATCGTGTGGCCATTTTCTTTGTTGATAGTTATGAAAAAACATAAAGCTTCAGTTGTGTTTGTTATTTTTTTGTGTTTATACTGTTTGTTGGAAATGTTTTAAATGAACCGGTATTGTTGCGTTCCCCAGTATTAATCTTGGGTCAAGCAAAATCCTAATTTAGGTTTTCATCTTTTCCCAAAAGCAGGAAAATCGAAGATTTTTGTGGACACTAAACTTGGATTCAAGGAACTAATTGATATAAGGTTGCTGTGGATAAAACTTTAAAAATCGGTGTGTCAAAGACGATGAAAAATGTGCTCATTACATTTTCTCGAAAGTGATTTTTTACAGAAAGGTAAGTGTGCTATGATTGAAATCCTTTTTATTCCATTCTTTTTTATTTAGTTAGTATAAAACGTGGACCATTAAAATCATTTGCTGTGCCGTCCGAGAATCTGCCACTAGGCTAATATGGTACATCGCCAGCAGGACCATATCATCTGGAGCTTTAAAAGAAAACGAAAAGGGTGCTCAACAAAAGTTGGTCCCACTTATGAACCAATGGATGTAAATATTGAGGATCAACAAGAGTACATTTTGAACATAGATTTTGAGTGCCAAGAAACATCAGACGCCTTACTCAATTTATTTTAATACAAATGTTACTTGAAAAATATCTAAAAAAGACCGATTTTATATTACACACAAACGTAAACAATAGTAAAATGGTACTTATGTAGCTTTCAGCTGTCACCGTCATAGCATTTTGAAAGGAGATGTCTATACGTAGGTACAAAGAAAATCAAGTCCCAACATTAGAAATTATATTTAACAAATTGCAAGCTGTTAACGATTTGAGGTGACAAATATATATACGTATGTATAAAATATTAGAATCACTTCGACAAATTTTGATAGAATATGGTTTTAAGTATAAAAAGTTAGATGGTCGAATGTGTATTATGGAATCTCCTCGTATTGTGGTACTTCGTAAAAATTATTTAAGACAGATTTCAAGTTATAGAGAAAGTATTAGAAATACAGTTCTTTTGAAGGAAACATGGTCGGTTTCTTTTAAAGATTTTATGGGTTTTTGATGAGATGTTATACAGGGTGGGGCACCACATACGGCACGGAATCTGGTGCCCAAACCATAACGATTTAAACAAATATTTTGATATGCGTATACGTAGGTCGGTAAGAGCTACATTTTAAAAATATTTATAAATATACAGGTTGATTCAACAAATTTTAGCATATCAAATTTATATTTTTTAAATGGAACACCCTGTATATTATCACATTTTCGAATTTAACGAAAAAAAATAATTTCTGGTTCTTAATGATTCCCTATACCTATCTTTTATGGTTTTCGAAATATCTCGGTTTTTTTCGAAATACAGTATGTCACAAAAAAAGAATAACGTTAAAACGGGTAGGAGTATAAAAATTGCATTGGATCAGTTGATGTTAAGCCTTTGGGTTACTATTTGCAATATTTAGGAATATGTATAAATGTACAGGGTGTTCCAAAAAGTGCGAAATATTATGGACTCCTGCTAACTTGAAAAACATGTTTATCTTTAATAGAACACCCGTTAATTTTTTATCCTATCCTACACAGTAAACGATTCTCTTTCAAACGGTATTAGGGTTCCATATAGCCAAGTTTGGTATTTTTCACGTAATCAATAGAAAACATATTTAAAGTCCTCTCTGTGTCTTTCTCTGATGTTAAAAAGGAGTAGTAGGCTGTGTATTATTCAAAGCATCGCTTGCAATATTAAATTTCAGTTTAATATTGAAATGATTGAAACCAAATTATTCAATTTTATTACGTAATCAAAATAATAGACAACGAGAAAATAATTTTTCCTCCTACCCCTATAGAAAGTAAACACTTTCCATCCTCAAATCAGGGAGGAAACTCATACTTTTTCTCCCTATGGAGGAAAAGTACTTTCCTCCCTAGGGAGGAAAGTATTTTTCCTCCCCCTCATTTCAAGTAAGTTGTAAACGATGAAACTTGTGAATTCATTATATTCATATTGTTTCCATAATTTCTAGAACATCCTGTATATCCTGTTTTTTCATAAAAATCAAACAATGTTACTTCAACGTAGTTCTTCAATACAAATTTCAACTTCAGGAATCTTAGATATACGTTTTTTGAGTTCATTATAAGAAAAGCATAGTATGCTGTGGCTCACTGACAGTAAACACGGCGATTGACTTTTGAGGTGCAAAGTCGCTACATTCATTAAACTTAGTTGAATTTTTGAAAAATGGAGAGCGATTCAAGTGATTTTGAATTTCCAAATACACCACCTAATATTAAGGAACAAGCCAACATAGTGTCATTAACCTTACTACCACAAAAATCTAAAGACAGGTATGAAAAACAATATGCACAATATAAGCAATGGGCTGAAGACAACAAGATACATAAATATTCAGAGAATGTTTTACTGGCATATTTTTCATTACAAGGAAAATAATTAAAAGCTTCAACACTTTGGTCTAAATATTCAATGCTACGCACAATGATACAAACGAAGGACAATGTCGATATTAAATATCCAAAGTTGATTGCATTTCTAAAACGTCAAAATGCCGGATACAAACCAAATAAAGGAGGGTAGGAGGAAAAATCATATGTATCACATGGGAGTAAAGTGCCTTTTCCTCCCTTGGATGTTTACTATCCTCCGCTTCGCGTCGGGCAGTAAACTACATCCTGCGGGAGGAAAAGTGGCACTTTCCTCCCTAGTAATACAAATAGCTATTAATTACACGTTACAACAAATGACCAACTTGAACAGAATACAATAAAAAAAATCTAGCAATGTCAATACACTTTTAAACAAACTCAAACTAACAACTAAATAAGGTGTTCAATATGATGGCCATCTTGTTCAATATACAATTGAACTCTTTTAAAAAATGTTTTCTATTTCTCTTAACATTTGAAGCGATACTGTTGCGAAAGCAGCTCTTATTCTCAATTTCATGTCATCTGGAGTTGTCGGCTTGGTATTAAAAAGAATAGCTTTAGTGTAGCCCCATAAAACGGAATCGATAGGCGTTCAATGTGGGGATCTTGGTGCCCATTTATGCGGTCCACCTCTACCAATCCATTTTCGTGGAAATAATCTATTTAAACAATTTCTTAATCTTAAACTAAAATGGACTGAAGCACCATCAAACTGGATCCACATTCTTCGTCTTACTACTAACGGAACGTCTTCTAAAAGTTCAGGAAGTTGACGCAGTAAGAATCTACGAAATTTTGTAGCATTTAAATTTCCATTAAAGAAGTAAGGACCTATCACTTTAGATGCGACTATTCCTCCCCATACATTCAATAACCATCGTTTTTGATGACCAATTTTCATCGCTACAGTAATGAATATTTTGTCTGTTCACTACACCATTGCTATGGGATGTCGCTTCATCAGTAAACATTACAAAGTCGAAAAAGTTTTCTGTTACCGCCACCTGTTCCATTACCCATAAACAAAAATCTATCCGTTGATCAAAATCTCTATCGTAAAGTTCCTGCTTCTTCTACTTATTCCTATTTCTTGACTAATTTGTCTTTGGCTTGTATGAGGATGAGAAAGTGAACCAATTACATGGAATCCAATATTCTCATTGCCTACAATCGTACTTCATTTATTGGGTTTTTCATAAGATACACTTCCAGTATTTCGAAATGTGTTGAGTAACTTCTGAAAACTTTCCATTTTTGGATGGTTCTTGTCGGGGTATTTTTGCGAATATACATGTGAAGCTAATAGGCAACTTTCTAGACACTCACCCAATACTAAAATCATATCTATTCTTTCTTGCATTGAATATGTTTTCATTCTAAATATTATAATGAATTAATTGTGAATAATTTAATTCCGTATTTAAATTGGTGCAGTTTCATGGAAAATATCGACAACTAGAAATAATGTTGACATTAAATTTGATATTTCAAGAATCGCTTAGAATAATACACAGCCTACTACTCCTTTATAAAATAAGAGAAAGGCACAGAGCTGACCTTAAATAAGTTTTCTATTGATTGCGTGAAAAATACCAAACTTGGCTATAGGGAACCCTAATACCGTTTGAATGAGAATTGTTTACTGTATCGGATAGGATGAAAAAATACCAGGAGTTCTATTTAAGATAAGCATGTTCTTCAAGTTAGCAGGAGTCCACAATATTTCGCACTTTTTGGAACACCCTGTACATTTATAGATAATTCTAAATATTGCAAATAGTAGCCCAAAGGTTTCACATCAACTGATTTGAGACAATTTTTTATATTCCTACCGGTTTTATCGTTATTCTTTTTTTTTGTGACATACTGTATTTCGAGAAAAAGCGAGATATTTCGACAACCATAAAAGATAGGTATATGGAATCCTTAAGAAACATACATTATTTTTTTTTCCGTTAAATTCGAAAATGTGATAATATTGTTACGAAACAGCACACTGGTATAGTCCCTGAATCCGACTATGTGTAAGCTCTGTATAAAAGTTAAAATTATGGCATCTTGGAATGGTTGCGATTGTGACTATCTTATCTAGACATTGTTTTTGTGACCAGTCTTATCTAGAAAATGCCAGAGAGCCGCAATCTAGAATTATCTAGTAAAAAAGGCACTAATATATAAAGGACCGACCAGCGAGAGAGTTTAGTTTATAATTTGACATCGTGAGATAAACAGTAAATAAGTGAATAGTGTAGTGAATAAATAAATTAAGTTAGTAGACAAAACGTGTGTGTATAAATTTATCCCACTCGTAATAAAAGCGTTTATATAAATAAGAAATAAGTGGTGTCAGGTGTGGGTAATATAAATAAATTGCTACGTAAAAATGGCCAAGAGACTATGTGACCGGAAAGAGACGGAATTAAGAGTAGAATTGGAAGATCGTGAGTTGGAAACGTCCGGTAAGAAAAGTGAATTAGTAGAAAGACTTAAAGTGGCACTGGAAAATGATGGCTTTCATCCAGAAACAGTTTTATTCAATGACGAGGCTTCCACCTTAATCTCGTCAATTTCTGCTAATATTTCTGCTAACATGGACGAGAAGATTTCTCCCATGGAAAAGAAGATTTCTGGCATGGATTTTTCGGTTATAAAGAACGATATTTCTGCTATGAAGAACGACATTTCTGCTAATATGGACGAGAAGATTTCTGCTATCAAATACGATATATCTGCCGATATCTTTGCCGTGAGAATAAGATGTCAACGTTGGACGAGAAAATTGAGAATGAGATGACAACGATGGACAAGAAAATCAACGAGTGTCAAAGAAATATGACAGATATAATAACTCAAGACACGCCAGCGGAAGAAAAGAAGACCGATCAAACAAAACCTTGCAAGCCCGAAACACACCCTAAGTTAGAAGGTATTGGTAGTTTTACCCGAGTCAAGGCCCCAACGTTCGATGGAAAAATGTCGTGGACCAATCATATGAAACAGGTTGAAGCAGCCGCTAGAGTGAATAATTGGTCCGATAGAGAGAAGGCAGTGAACTTAACTATCGCGCTTCGGGGAGATGCCTTAGATGAAATGGATATTGCCCGACTAGTTCGATTTGTTTATCCATCATCACCAGATAACCTGATGGAATGTTTAGGCATCCGGGCCTTTATTGACGGCTTATGTGACCACTATATGGAGAAGAAGCTTCGATTAGACCATCCTAAAACATTGGTCGATGCATTGACTGCTGTTCTTGAATATGAAGCAGCCACGATAGCTTCGGAATACAACAAAGGTAGGACCATACAGGAAGAAGGGGAAGATGACAGACTTGACCAGATCGTCAACTTGTTGAAAGGTATGGTAGACAAGAAGCCGAAGAAAATCAGGTGCTGTAATTGTGGCGAGCTAGAGCGCAGTCCGTGTAAGCGTCCTACGACTCCTGCAAACCAAGAACCTCTTAAATGCAAAGCAGCTACGAAGGGCTCCCGGTACAACAAAAGTAGGACCATGCAGGAAGAAGATGACGATAACAAACTTGACCAGATCATCAACTTGTTGAAAGGTATGGCAGACAAGAAGCCGAAGAAGATCAAATGCCGGAAGTGTGGCGAGCTAGACACGTACGCAGTTCGTCTAAGCGCCCCAAGACTCCTGCAACCCAAGAACTCCAGTCACAGGGGAAATCAGACCGGGTGAACATCGAGCTGATGTGAATCACCGAAAAATCGACTCTCTGCCTAGACGGTCGTGCCCTGTAGACTATTCTCAATGCAACAAGTCGAAATCTGAGGAAGATGCAGTTTCAAGAACTACAGTAGTCAACGAGGAATGATCACCCACCAGGATCAGAGAAGATCAGGAGAATGATCCTCACCTAAAAAAAATTCGGTATTGGAAGGTAGAAAATCGGCGACCTACATGGAAAGAAGTGTCAAAATTTTCAACGACACTCAAGGGATATTGGGCTCAGTGGGACTCTCTTGTCCTGGAAGAAGGCTGTTGAAAAGAGTCCTTGAAAACGATGATGGTTGCGAGATGAGGAGACAGCTAGTTATCCCGAGAACAAGAGTAGCAGAAGTACTAAAGAAGTTACACGACAGTCCATCGGTAGGTCATCTGGGAGTGAAGAAAACCCTCCAGCGAATCCGTGAGAGGTTTTATTGGATGAGTAGCTCCGATGATGTGAAGGACTGGTGTAAGAAATGTACGACTTGTGCTACGAGTAATAGACCACATCGCAAGAGAAAGGCACCCATGAAACAGTACAATGTTGGAAGTCCTTTCGAAAGGATTGCTTTAGATATCGCTGGACCATTTCCGACGACAGAAAGTGGTGGCAAATACATACTGGTTGTAATGGATTATTTCACAAAGTGGGTGGAAATTTACGCTATCCCGAACCAAGAGGCCACAACTGACGCGGATGTATTGGTGAAAGAATTTATCAGCGGATATGGAGTGCCCTTGGAAGTCCACAGTGACGCGGGAAGAAATTTCGAAAGCCATCTATTCCAGGAGATTTGCGATAAGCTGGGAATGAAGAAGACCAGGACAACAGCATTACCTGCAAAAATTCTGTTTGGACGTTAAATGAGGCTCCCTTGTGACCTGGAGTTTGGCTGTCAGACTGGCGAAGATTTAGCAGGAGAAGACTACGTGATCCAATTGAGAAGAAGGCTGGACAATATTCATGAATTAGTCCGAACAAATCTTCAAGTTGCCAGCGACACAATGAAAAGTCGGTACGACAAGCAGGCCACAGTAGGCGGTTTTAAAGAAGGGAACAAAGTATGATTACACAACCCGACGAGGAGAAAAGGATTTTCTCCAAAATTACAAAAATCCTGGAAGGTCCATACTCAATCAAGAAATGAATCAATGATGTTATATATCGCATAAGCAAAATCCCCAACGGAAAACCAAAAGTAGTTCACCAAAACCGACTAGCGCCATTCGAAGGAGACCATAACCTAGAGAAAGGAGTGAACCATATTCGAGATGTGTCCGTCCCTACCTTCGATGAATTTATGGGCGCGTATGGAGGAACCGGGAGAGCTAGATATGGAGTCACTACAGAACAACGACAAGATTTGTTCATTCTCCCGAAAGATTATTCACTGGCATACAACATGCCCGCCCGTATCAAGAACGCACGAGGGTTGGCATCCGTCTTTCGAAAGAAGTTCGGGCAATTAGAAAAACTTGAAGACCAGATTCCCTCGCAAGACACTGAAACTGAAACATAATTCGCGGTACGTCTTCTACGTGGTAACTGAAAATGAATTTCAAGATCGATCTACCTACCGCGATGTGTGGAAAGCACTTCGAAACCTCCGAGACCATGTGTAAGAATCCATCGTGAAGAAACTGGCTATGCCTAAGATAGCGAGTAACTAGTTGGATTGGTGAGTTATCAGGAACATGGTAGAGGTTATCTTCCAAGATACCGGTGTCCAGATATTAATTTGCAGCTACAACCCCCGTTATCAGTATCCGATGAAGACGGTGCCCTGCTATTTCCATAAGATCGGAAAGTGCAGAAATGGTGCCAGTTGCCGAGTCAAACATCCAGTCTCGGCTACACAAAAGTTCCAGGAGGAACTTCCATTTAAGGAGGGGGTAATGTTATGAAACAGCACACTGGTATAGTCCATGAATTCGACTCTGTCTAAGCCATGTATGAAAGTTAAAATTATGGCGGATGCGCACGGATTTCTTGGAACTGTTTACGATTATGACTATCTTACCTAGACATTGTTTTTGTGACCAGTCTTATCTAGAAAATGCCAGAGAGCCAACTGTTTTTGTACAAGCCGCAATCTAGAATTATCTAGTAAAAAAGGCACTAATATATAAAGGACCGACCAGCGAGAGAAAGTTAGTTCATAATTTCACATCGTGAGATAAACAGTAAATAAGTGAATATAAATTAGTGAAGTGTTTATATAAATTGGTTTAATTGCATATACTGTGTATATAATATAAATTAGTGAATATTGTAGTGAATAAATAAATTAAGTTAGTAAACATAATGTGTGTGTATGAAATTTATCCCACCCGTAATAAAAACGTTTAAATAAATAAGAAAAACATTACAATATACAGGGTATTCTATTTAAAAAATATAACTTTGATATGCTAAAATTTGTTGAACCACCTTGAATATTTATAAATATTTTTAAAATGTGGCTTTTATCGACCTACGTATGCGCATACCAAAATATTTTTTTAAATCGTTATGGTTCGGGCACCAGATTCCGTGCCTTATGTGGTGCCCCACCCTGTATATATATATATATATATATATATGTATATATATATATATATATATATATATATATATATATATATATGTATATATATATATATATATATATATATATATATATATATATATATATATATATATATATATATATATATATATATATATATTTATTCATTCAGGAAGGACTATACTTAAAGCAACGGAATTAAGTTTGGCCCAAAATGATGGTTTGTTCGATAATTTCTGGAAAAGTATATTTACTTTTGTTTGTCTTTTATTGTAAATCGGTTTTTATAGCCTATCCGAAATGTTATTTTTTTGGTAATAATTTTTGTGTTCCATTTTTTTCAAAGAATTATCGTTTTATTTTGTTGATGTTTAAGATTTTTATTTGTACACTCATTGACAGTATTGCGTAACATAAAAAGTTTCACTTCTAACGCTGTTAGTGGACTGACGCATACATTTGATTTTTTTATTAAGGTTTGTTATTCTAATTTACTTCTTTCGTCATTGTAAGTTAAGGCTTTTACTTCCAGTATCAACAATTCCTAGGCATTGCTGTGAAAATATATTTTGGTAGATACTTGTGATTTATATAGTGTGGTTTGGAAGTAATTTCATTCACATTTTCCTGGATTAGTATACTACTTGCAAACTAATAAATAAAAACAAAATCTCTTATCGGTTTCTTTATCTTGGACGAACAATATTATATAATATATTATTCCTCCAAGGGTTTTTTCTGTTAATGATCCAATGTTTTTGATCTTTTCTTTTCACAGCTGAAATTTTGCTTCTGAAATTTTTAATTAACTTTTCGATTACAAAGTCAAACGTTCACTACTTTTCTGTTGAACCACTGTCACAGGACATGATATTGTAAGAAGATATTTTTACAAAATTGTAAAGCTCATTGCTGAGTACTAAAAAGACTTCTAAACCTAAACTATACAATGTAGGCAAAATAAATATGATCGGTGTACTGTTATTCTAACAGAAGGTATTTTGGCATTTTACATAAAACTGAAAAGTTTGGAAATTATATTCATCCAGCAGCAAAATATAAAACCCATAAAACTTCTTTAAATCCAATTCGGATGAAGCCTAATTTGAATAGCTGAAACTTACTTTTAATTTAATTATGTTACATTCTTACTTTTCATTAAAAAGCCTATTTATTTAAAGATAATTTGAAAAGAATCAATTATTTTCTTCTCTAAAAGCCTATACAATTTTTAGAATGATCCCCAAAAACTGTTAATTACCTAAACAACATAGCCAAAAATGCAATGAGGACTTGAAGGAGAAAATAGAGTTGATGTGGAATAAAAAGAACTATTTAACTTTATATTTGCTAAAAGTATATGAGAAAATATAAATTGCACAAAAGTACCTATATATACTGTGCCAATGAAAGGACATTTTTTTTATGCTATGGAATTGCACAAAATCAAATTTAATGACACTGTAGTCAGTTGCTTTTGCTTGAAAGAATCAAGTTAAACGAGTTCTTGTTATTTGTATAAGCAAATTAACTAAAGGATATTTGGTTGTACATAGTCGTAGCTCAACTTCTTCGAAAATAGATTTTTTGATATTATCATATAAACAATATACAGTGTTTTCATGTTTTTGTTCAAACAGTCTTCATTTACAAAAATAAATTAGAGGGTAAGTGGAAGACTAATAATAGGGAAGACTTGTAGAGGATTGTTGAATTACGAAAAGAATTCCTTTTAAAGTACATTATTTCTTGAAGTTTATGTTACCTATATATACACTGTGTTGTTTGTAAAAAGTGACAGCAAATACGTCTAAATAATAAAAAGTAGGGCTTCATCTTTTCTGGAAAAGCAACATTACAACAGCTGTATAGGAATATTTTTTTAGGACATTTGTATATGGCTGTAGCTTCTCCCACAAAATGAGTGATTTAATAAAATATAAAACGCAATTTTATTTGCATCACATTTATTTAAAAAAAAGAAAACTGTTTGAATCAAACCATGTTTTCTGATGAGGCAGTTATTTATAGGCCCATTAATAATTTACAAATTTGTAAATAAAATCCAATAATATTTTGCTACATAAACCTCGCCTATAGTGATTTCTGACGATTTCCTACTCGTCTAAGAGCAGACATACTTTCTCCTCTTATATATTTTTTTAATACATCATGCATAGATGTTATAATTATGTGCATATATCTACCAAAAAATAAAAGATAATGTGTACAATGATTGATAAAAAATGCTTTAAAATCTTCTACTTATGTACAAATTAATAATATATGATTCATGATGTACTGAAAATAGGTAAAATGTTATATAAAATACAGAAAAAATAATTAGTAGATATACTAGACCGCAGTTTTCTAAAATATGGGGAAAATTGATATTAAGAGTAAATTTGGCTCATTTGCTGTGATTTTTTCTTTTTCCTAACAAATTTAACAACCATTAATGTTAAAATATTAAAACAGCAACATCTGATGTAATTGCAGGAAATAAATTATTTAGTCTCAGAATGTTTTTAAGGATTACCAAAATCTTCAGAAAATCTCGGAGTATTGATCCAAACGTAAGTTCATTACCAAAAGTGAGAATAAGAAACGAATATATTTAATTTTGTATATGCAATTTGGAATATAAAATGGATAGCGTTAGAACGCTGGCTCAAACTATTTGAAATTGGTTTTCTCAATAAATCAATATAATTGCTATGTAAAATGTGATTATTGAAATCAAGTCATATCCAATGGCACAACAAATGTCAAAAGCTAACTTTTTCTTAATGCTTTAAGAATTTCGCGTTGCGTCTCAACTTCATCTTTTTCCATAACGAGATTATCGTATGTGTAGCATGGTACAATTTATTTATTAATTATCATATTTACAATGTCTGCATTATTGCTTCATCCGGTTTTATAATTTTTAATGTATCTATGTTCTCTGCTTTTGTCGGAGCTTAGACACATCTAGTTACTTTAGCAGAGCCGGTTGAACAATTAATATGAAAAATTGAATTTTTCGTCAATCTTTAGGTAAATTATATAACGTGTCAGCTGTTTATAGAAATAGAGTTAACAATCCTGAATTGATGATTTATTTGAAAAAAATATTAATATTTATTTATGTAAATCACTTTCGTAATTAAATTTACTGAGTTAACCATTACTTTGTGGAATCTACTCATGTTATCGTTATAAATAAATCTGCTTCTAAATAATTCCATTATACATGACGAGCTTATACGATCTATATATTAGAAACTACGATTTTGATAAAAATTGGTATAGATGCTTAACAGGTTAAGGTAAATTTATTGAGCATATTTTGACAGACATGCCACTTCCGGTTCTACTGGAAGTGAACGACAACTTTGTTACTTTAAATGTAACACCCTGTATATTATTAACTTTTCGGATTCTATATTAAATGTTATTGTTACTTTATGTAGAATACCCTACATCTAAAATTTATACTTATCGAGATGTTAATTTTTTTAATACCAATTGACAGGTGCAGACCTTTATTGAAAATTCTGTGTGATCATCCCCAATACCCTAAATAAAAAACTTCTTGTCGGGTTGTTTGGTAGGACGATCAATGTGTGACATGTCGAATACTTCTTTTTTGTATAGAGCAGGGGATTCCAAACTACGGCCCACGGGCCAAATCCGGCCCGCTACTGCCATCTATCCGGCCCGCGACAGCTTAAGACTATTGTCATCAATCTGACCCACGACAGCCAATGTTTTACAGTTGTTACTATTGCTGTGATAAGTTGAATGGAAGAAAATGAAAACACAGAAAGATAATTACTCGGTTTTATTTACTTGCAAGGTATAACTTTACGACAGGAATTATGACGCAGAAAACTCAACTTAAGTATTTTAAGCTTAAGCATGCTAATAACTAACAAATAATGAAATTGAAATTAATCCCACTAATAAAACAAAAAAAACACGAGATTTATGTAACTGTGATTTTCCATCGACAATTGTTTGTAATTGTGGATTAATTTTACTTGTACCAATTATTAAAAGAGATTTAAGATGCTTATCGGTTAATTTAGATCTGTAAAATATTTTTGTGTACTTCATCTTGGAAGACGTTTTCTCACACAAATACGTAGTACCAAAAACAGAAAACAACCCACGAGCAAATTTATGCAAATTATCAAATTGTGCCAGTGGAAGACTCTAAAATTCCAACAAAGATGGATATTGATATTTGTTCTAAAACATATCACCGCACTGTAAATCAATAATTTCCATTTGGACTTCCGGAGCCAGGGTTTCAATGTCAGAATCGAAAGGATTTTGAAAAAGCTTAATTTCATTCACAATGACATCAAAATCTGAGAAATGAGTATCGAAATTTATCTTTAAAGCACTCAAAGTTTCGACTGAAAAATCGACTGGGAATTCAGTCTTTGTAGTGTGGCTGAATATTTCAGATGTTTTAAAATGCGTGAAACATTTTTTACGTAACTGTGATTGAATTAGTATTGTTTTCTGCCAGAACGATTTGATATTGGTGTATAAATTAGAAAGAATCTGATTTTCTCCTTGCAATCTCCAATTCAGTTCGTTCATATCATTTGTCAAATCGACATGGAATGCTAATTTCCACAGCCATTCACTATTTCCTAAATCGGCACAAGGGTGATGCTTCTCATTAAAAAAAAATTCGATCTCTGCTCGAAATTCAAAAAAGCGCTTAAGGACTTTTCCGCAACTAAGCCAGCGTACGGCAGTATGATATGGCAAATCATTTTCTCCGATCTCTTCAATAAACTTGCGGAATTGTCGGTGATTCAGCCCTGTGGATCTGATAAAATTACAACTGATATGACTGGTCTTAGAACTTAGACAAATCCAAACATTTTCCGCACAAGGACTGTTGATGAATAATACAATGTAATACTAATGGTTTTTCTACAGCCTTTGACACAAGTGCGACAACTTATTTATTTTTACCACACATATTTTTGCCTCCATCGGTGGTGATAGAATTCAAGTTTTTCCATCGAAGGTTTTTTATGAATGGCATTTTCAACTCCCTTAAAAATATCTGCCCAGTTGTCGTGAATACTATCAATATCAAGAAGTTCTTCACACACTTCATAGCTTTTATCGACTCCACGAATAAAAATCAACACCTGAGCAGTATCTGACTCATCCAAGTCTAGAGAAAACCATTCAAGATGTCCATTTTTGTCAGACAGTTGAGACGATATTTTTATGCGATGTGTTGCACCCTCGGAGCCATGGTGTTTGCCGACAAACTGACATCTTTCAACAAATTTACTTTTTCGGGGAATATTTCTTCAGCTACTGTAATCAAGCATTCTTTTATCATTTCTCCATCGGTGAATGGTTTTCCACGTTTTGCGATTTCAAGAGCCACACGAAAGCTAGAGCGAGTTGCAGACTCTTGCCCCAACACTAGGGTGTTGTGCATACTTGTAAGATTTATTAACGGTAGCTAAGGTTTAACAACACAAATTTTAGATTGTATAAAAATAGGTACTGATGAAGTGACTGCCAAAGGTTTATTTTTGCTGTTTAACAAAGCTGTAAATAATTTCAATTTAAAATATGCAAACATTGTTGGTTATTATTCTGACATTGCCAGTGTCATAATGGGTGTAAAGGAATCTTTTGAACCCATTTACTCAATAAGAACGAGAATATCGTTGTCAGTGGTTGTATATGTCACAGTGCTCACCTTGTAGCATCTGCAGCTTCTGAAGTACTGCCTTCAAATATTGAATCCCTCTTACAAAATATCTACGCATATTTTTCCCGATCTCCCAAATGTCAGTCTATTTTAGAGCAATTCCAAAATTTTTTTAGAAAGGAAAAACATAAGATCTTAGCTCCGGCAAAAACACGTTGGCTATCGCTTTCTAAATGCGTCGAAAGAGTTCTTAAGCAATGGGATGTTTTAGCGGAATTATTTAAAGTAGCCTGTTTTGAAGATAAAAATTCCACTGCCCAAATCATTTACAATGAATTTCAAAATCCATTCGTAAAAGCCTACTTTGAATTTCTTCGTTTTATCTTACCACTCTTCAATGAATTTAATAGCCTTTTTCAATCATCAAAAGTACTTTTTCCAATTATCAGTAAAGAGAGTAAACGGTTTATTAGGCAGTTGTGCGGTAATTTCATCAAACCAGAATTACTTTCAGACAATTCTCTTTTTATTTTAAATTTTGAACATCCCCACAGTTTGTTACCTCTTGAAGAAATTCAGTTTGGACTCAGTGAGCAAACAACTGCTTTATTTGGTAGCCTGGATAACGGCGATGTTCAGCAATTTAAATTTAGGTGTCTTAGTTTCTATTAAAAAGCCGCCACTGATTCTGTTAGAAGATTTCCCGTAAAAGAAACATGGATGGATTATTTAGATTTTGTAGAACCAACTAATATTTTTAATTATAAAGTTAATGAAAATTCTGTCAAGAATATAAAAATGGTTTTAAAAATGTTTAAACATATTGGCGATGACAATTTGGCTTTTTCTGAAATTTTAAAAATTCAGCAATATTTTTATTCTGAACAAAAAAAGATGTGGGAACAGAAATCGGTGGTTTCTTTTTGGACCGATTTAGAAGAAACTAAAAATTTTATTGGCACATTATTATTTTTAAATATAGCTAAAATTGTTAATGCTATTTTAATCATACCGCATGGAAATGCAGATGTAGAAAGAGTGTTTTCTAACATGCTGGACATTAAAACAAAAGAACGAAACAAAATGAGTGCACAAATGTTAAGCGATCTATTGAGAATCAAATTGGATTTAAAACAAAACATAGACTGTTGTACGACATATAATTTTAGCAATAAACATTTTTCACGAATGGGCAATATATATATATATATATATATATATATATATATATATATATATATATATAAAAGTTCAAAAGATGATGTAACATTATGTTCAGATTCCGATAGTGAATCAAACTGAATGTTTCGTTTTTCTTGTATTTTGTATTTTTTTTATATTATTTTTATTTATTTTTTGTTGTGAATAATAGACTTTGTTTTATTTTTGTTATTTTGCCAAAATTAGGAATCTATTTATTTTATTTTTTATATTTATTGTAGGATAATAAAGTTTCTTTTCGTTTGTTCCGTAGAAAACATTGTTTTATTTTACATATTTACTCTCCCATGTACTTGAAAGATGTGGCGACAAAGTGGCGACCTTTTCATACCCGCTCGTGGCGATATTTCAGTAACACACTGCAGCAACACTGCGCTCCAGTAATGCGAATTGTGACTGTTAAACATTCCGTTGCGATCCGAGTAGCGATGAAACTTATGTTTTGAAAGAATACCATTGGTACAACTACATCTCTCGCACCACAACGTAATGACGCTTCGGGATAAGTAGCATAGTATACAAGAACATTGATTTAATGATCATTATTATCAATAACAGGGTAAACTCTCTTAACTTTTGCTTGAAACCACCAAATTGTGTTAAACTCTTTAATATTCTCTTGACTGTGTCACGAGTGGGTCGTGATCGATCTGTATATCTTGAAGCAAAAAAGCACATGTTCTAGTACCAACTCTGTCGCATTCAGCATGTATTAAAAGTCAATTTAGATAAACTTTATTGTTTAATTCCAAACGAGCCACTTTTATCACTGTATGATGCGATTGACTTAAAATATTGACAATTAATACTATTTATTCATGACAGGTAAATTCACAGCCGGCTAAAATAAAAGAATAAATAACAAGGCCTACGCCCACGCCATAATAAGGCTGAAATAATTATTATTTTTAAATATATGTTAATATCTCAAAAATGCTTAAGACTTGGCATAGGGAAATGAACATAAACTGTCCTTATTTTCGGCCTTAAAATTAAGTAAAATAATAAAAGTATGGTTACCAATCAACCCGACAAGATGTTTTTTATTTGGTATATTGGGGAAGTTCACACAGAATTTTTATTAAAAAAATTAATAACTCGATTATAAATTTTAGATATATATATTAGATATATTCTACAGAAAGTGACATTAAAATTTAATGTAGTGAAAAATTATTCCTTCAGCTGTATATTTTAGGGCTCTTATCCACATTTGGATCTTGGCTTTTATTCCAGGTTTTATAGACGAGTGTACAAATTATCGTTAGAATTGGAAAAAAACGTATTTTACCTTTTTGACTTCATATTATTCTGGTTCTGATCTTGCTTATTCCTAACATGCCAAACCTGTCCTGTTACCGTTAAACACGTATTGATAGACTGTCAACTGTAGAACGACGCCAGGCTGAGAAATAACATGAAACCTATACTAAAACAAATGTTAAGTTATCCCAGTGAACTATCCAAAACTATACAGTTTCTTAAAGACATTAATATTTTACTTTTCCGCCCAACCTATCTAATATGCGAGAAAAGTATTGGTTTACCCTAAAAAAAGTTGGAATTTTGATTTTTTTTGAGTTATTTTTACGTTTTCCATCAACAACAACGCGAAAAAATGGTTTTTAGAAAAAAAATTCTGTGTATGTCGTCGTCGTCGTTGTCGTCTGCCAATTTTCCTTACATGTCTTGTTAGCACAATACAGCCTCCGGAGTGCAATAATTCACCAATTTTATGATGGAATATTATTAAGGACATGTCACAGATGAACTCTATTGATTTTCAGCTCACCAGAGCTAGTACAACTGGTGCTATAGTACTTAAAGTACGACATCTTGTTATTTTTTGAGAAATTTCCGTTTGTTAGCACGATACAGCCTCCGGAGTTCAACAAGTCACCAATTTTATGATATTATTCAGTACATCTCACTGATAAACCCTATTGATTTTCAGCTCACCAGAGCCAATACAACAGGTGCTACAGTACTTTAAGTACGATATTTTTCTCACTTTTGGAGAAGTTTCAGATTGTTAGCACGATACAGCCTCCGGAGTATATACAAGTGACCAACATTATGATTGGATATTATTCAGAGCGTCTCAAAGATGAACCCTATTGATATTCAGCTTACTAAAGCCAGTACAACGGGTGCTATGTTACTTGAAGTACCACATTTTTGGAGAATGTTCAGTTTGTTAGCACGATACAGCCTCCAGAGAGTATACGATTGATCCATTGTATGATTGAATATTGTTTAAGGTGTCTCACAGATGTACCCTATTGATTTTCAGCTGACTAGAGCGAGTACAGCGGGTCCTATAAATCCAGATATACTAAATTTTTGGTTATTTTTGGAGAAATTTCGGTTTGTTAGCACGATACATCCCCCGAAGTGTATACAAGTAACAATTTTAGGATAGAATATTGTTCAGGGCCACAGATGCGGAAAAGTTAGTTTTAATCTTTAAAACCGTTTATTTTATTAATTATATTATGTAATGTAACGTGCCAATGGCTATAGCTGTCGAGGCGCTTAAATGGAATTTAAAAAAAATACGCTGATTTACGAGATATTTACTTGAAATTTATCGACTTTGATTTACGCGGTATTGATTTTACGCCATTTCCTTGTTAACGTATTTTTGTAAATGGTTCATTGTCCAATAGATGACGCCTTATGTTCTAACGAAATAAAAGGCGTAACAATCCGAAACTGTTAAATTTCGGACTTGGTATTGATTTGAGGCCATCGTTATCATTTTCTTATTATATAATGGAATTATTGAGAAACGGTTAGTTTCATTTATAACGATAACACTTGCGTAATATCCTTGTTCATATATAATGCTACGTATGTATAAATAAGGGTAATACTAACAATCGGAGTGACTCAACAATATTTAAGAGATTTAATTGCAAATCTTTGTTTTACTGATGTTAAGGAATCACTTGTATTTTCAATTTTGCCGCTAAACGCATCATTGGCGCATGATTGATAAACCGTCGACGTGCCCAGACGGTAGTACTTTGTCGATCTTCGCACGGTAAACATTAATTTATACAAACACCGGTAAATTGTTTGGACGAGATTCGGTCAAAAGGGGTGTACCAAAAACGACATCGTCAACCCTCCCAGGCGCCTGGATACGACGGCAAGACAGCTTCATCAGGTAGGAGCCTCATATATTGTTTTTATTTATGCGTTGATGATGTGCTATTTTTTTGTGAATTAACTCTTCGAAATACAGTCAATTAGTCCCTTTTCATATTTCCAACCCTTAACAACTGATATTGGATGAAAACAGCATTATTATAATTTTCATATTTCCCCAGATTCCAGGAAATTTAGATATAAGGATAGGTATAATGTATCTACTGTTTTGACAAATAAAATGTGTGTTCTAACAAATCTTAAAACTATATACTTTCTAATATTGTGAAATTAGTGAGGTAAAACTAATGTAGGGTTTGTTGCTGAATTTCATTGTAAATGCTTCAGTTGTGTATTAATAATTACATACAAGTAGAAACGGTGAAGCTTTTCCATCACGTGACTTAATTGACGATATTATTGAACACATACTATGTTGGTACTGTCTTCTTCTAATAACAGAAAAAGAGCGAAACTGAATACAAGCGTTTGTCGTATTGTTTTGATTAAGATGCATATGGTTGATGTCTTATCAGTCACATGTTTTAAAAGACTCGGGTTGCATCCACATGGGTACGTGATCACGGACAACCGTATCCGTTAAACGTATACGTCATCCAAATAGAGCATCCGTTGTTACGTATCCATGACTGTCATCACCAATATTGTCATTTCCTTTTATTGTTGCTTGGTTTTGTGGACTATTTTTTTAATGTTATGAACTTTTGATTTTCCGTATTTTATCAATATTTCTATGTAAATTGTTTATTTTCTGTCAGAATCTAGTTTTTTTCTAAGAATGACTAGTATTAATTATCTTTTACTCCTTGGAGCTAAGTCCAAGGAGTTCAAAAAGAAAACTGTGTGGCAACGATGAAGTCAAAGCCACAGTATCCGCATTTGAACTGCGTTGGTTCAGCCGACATCGTAAAACACAAACTAAAAACGTACCAAACTCCAAAAACAAAACCGCCAAAATAAGTTTAAAAAATGTAAACAAAACGGACAGAAAACACATACTGAAGTTGAAATTAACTAACTTCTCTCCGTGATGACCTTCACGGACGTACGTAAAACCATCCAGCACTTTAATTGGTTGGTACACGTCACGTGGTTACAACGGATCCGTGATCATATACTCATGTGGATGCACACTCAGTCTGAATCCACATGAGTACGTGATCACGGATCTGTTGTAACCACGTGACTACTACCAACACATCAGAGTGCTGGATGCAGCACTCTGATTGGTTGGTAGTAGTCACGTGGTTTCACGTGGTTACAACGGATCCGTGATCACGTACTCATGTGGATTCAGACTTAGACTGCATCCACATGTGTACGTGGATATTTTTTCTCTCCCAAACTTTAAAATGCGTCCATTAATTTTAATTTAGTCAACAAATTAAAATCGACCGAGAGTTAGTGACAGATTTTCGGACGTGGTTTCTTGGAGTATATTGAGGTATGGATATTCCAACGATAATAAGCCTTATATTAATGAACAATTCCGTGTTCTTTATATATAAAACAAAAATTTACTAGATGTGTCTAATGCGCGGTGCCCTTGGACACGCGCGAACGGTATGCCATTTTTATATTTCTCGTGTAGCTTAACAATTAAGACTACTCAATGGCAGTCTGTTCCGAAACGCAGATAAATAATTTTTTAATATACAGGTACACCTGTCCGATGCGTCTCCATGGACTCACGCAAACGGTATGCCAATGACTTCGCCAGTAGCATTCATTTTAAATCACATGGAAGTCTGCTAGAAATCGTATAAAACGCTTAATTTGGAAACAAAAGTTGACTAACCTTTATAATATATAAAGAACCGAATTATGCATTATTGTATGGCTTTTATCCTTGGAATATCCATACCTCAATATACTCCAAGAGTCATACTGTAAGAAATCACGTCCGAAAATCTGTCACTAACTACCGGTCTAAAACAAATTTCAGCAACAATGCTCAGAACGTTTTAATGAAAAACGAATTTTCAACATTTAGTTTTATTTCACTAATTTAGTAGATCTTAGACTTTCTTCTTAAAAACTCTCAACTTTACAAATAAAACTAAATTTTATCAATCGAACGTCGAAAGTTTATAACCCAAAATCAATGCCCTGCAATGAATGTAAGCTCACCTTAATCATTATTCGCTAAGATTGCTTTGTTAACTTTGAAGTTACGGTCTTATATACCCATATTTTCAAGTCTTACTTAACAGACTACTGATTCAGTATTTATATCAAGTTATCCAACCTTGTACTGATGATTAGCTATACAACAAACCCGTCTCGGCATACTGATATCGATTTTTTTGCTATAAACTAGTTAATGTTGTCTTTTGATTTGGAACATGTTTATACTTATAGCAGATAGTGTTTTAACTTGAATATAATCATTAGATATTAGTATTTCCAGTTGCGAAGTTATGTACTGGAGAAGATGATTCGACTAAACTGTCAATAATGAGAAATGAAAAAACCGAAAATGTAAATAAAGTGCAAATGCAAAATAGAGGACTCGAAAATAGATTAAAAATAATAAAAAAAATTACACACTTATAAAGGGTGTTTCGAAAGTACTTTGGGTAACCAGTCATTCAATTTTAAGACAACACCAAGTATGGAATTTGACATTTCCTAAAGCAAAAGCCGTTAAAAAAATCTGAAACTTTATACAACAAAATTTCACTATACAGTTTGATGACGTCATCAGTATTTTGTCACCGTGTATTCGGCAACATTCTTAACGATCTTATTCCGAAATAGTTGGGATCTAACGGAGAATTGGAAAGATACGTGCTAATAACTATTTCTTGGGGTGTCTCTTAATTAAAAGCCAACCCAAATGACAACATCACCTGCACGTGGTACACTCTGCTAAAAAAACCAACGAGGCTCTGTCGACCGAGTTACTGCCGGAATAAGCAGTATCGCTTCAAAAGGCGAAAGAACTGGCAACGCTGAACGGCATAAGAATGAAGAAGGGAATTGCAGGCCACTTCATTAAAGACTCCTTAAGGGTATCCCTAGTAGAAGTAACTTGCAAGACTCAAAAATGACTAAGGCCCCTAGTCCGCGGCAGACCCTAAATGGTCAAGGGGTGCGAAGAATCCCCACGAGGAGGAAATTCCAACCCGAAAGTGGGAAACAATTAAAAAACGATCTCAATTGCTAATAGGAACGTGGAATATAAATAGTATGTTTGAAGCAGGAAAGATCCACAATACAATTCAGGAAATGAATAGACTTAAGACAAATGTTTTGGGAATAAACGAGATGCGTTGGCTAGACTCAGGAACAACTAAAATCAATTATATGACAGTATATCATTCAGGTAATGACAACGCAAATAATTGGAATGGAGTCGGTCTTATACAGAGTGGAAAGTCTAACTGCAACAAATTCTGTAACTTGATAAATAAAGGTTTATCGCAAAATTCCTGAAACACGTCAATTTTTATTCTCAATGGGGTATATTACAAAGATATTTGTTTATTTTTTAATTATCTGGTGGGGTTGCGGACAACCCCAACTTTTTTTTTAAATGGTAGGGTAGGGTAGGTTGATTAATTTTTTATTTGAAAGCTTTTTCAATTGTAAATACAATTCCACTTTTTTTGTTACTTTGTATAAGCAATGTGTCGGAAAAAAATGAAATAAGGAAATATTTACTCAAATTACTTTAATGCAATAAATGTTCAAAGTGTCCTCCACCTTGTAGCTGACAATATCCTAATCGATTATAAATAGCATTCCGAACATTTTGTAACACATCCGGCGTTACTTGCCTAATTTCGTCCCTGATTCTTTGTTGAAGCTCGGCGATGTCGTTAGGTTTAGTGGCATAAACTTTGCTCTTTAGATATCCCCATAAAAAAAGATCTAATGGAGTAAGATCGGGTGATCTTGCTGGCCACTCAATTGGGCCCCTTCTTCCAATCCACCTATTTGGAAACACTTCTTTAAGAGAGGTCCGTACATTTTCAGCAAAATGTGGTGGTGCCCCATCTTGTTGAAGCCGCATCCGTTGGTCAAATAAGTTGGGATCCAAATTATTGGGGAATAAATTTAATAAAATAGGAATCAGTTCTTCTTGGAGCATATTAAGGTATGTTTCTCCGGTTACGTTTCCATTGAAAAAAAAGAACCTACTATGCGATCCCCAATAATTCCAACCCAGACGTTTGTTTTTTGAGGCCTTTGGGTATGGGATTCACGCATCCAACGGGGATTTTCGTCAGCCCAAAAACGGCAGTTCTGTCAATTGACGTGCCCATGTAATGTGAACGAAGCCTCATCAGAAAACAGCACCCATTCCAAAGCAATTTGTCCCCCATCGATAGAAGCCATAATTCGTTCGCAAAATTCGAGTCTACGATCAGGATCATCTTCGTTAAGCTCCTGCAGGTTTTGCGTCTTATATGGGTGCTTTTTGGCTTCTTTAAGAATTTTTAAAATGCTTGTGTGACTGACAACATGAACGCGAGCTATTTGCCTAGCTGGAGTAACAGGAGTTTCTTCAACTTCCAACAGTATGTTCAACTGAGCTTCTTCGTCAACTTTTAAAACCTTTTGTCGATGAGCCTCCCTTACGCGGCCCAACTCCCGATATCGAGTTTCAATTTTGATAATCGTACTTCGATTAATTGAAGGTAATTCTGGATGAACTGCAGTAAACAATCGAGCGACATCAGCCTGTGTTCGACTTCTGTCCCCATATCCGATCATCACTAAAATTTCGATACGATGCGTCTCGGTTAAATGGGCATTTTCTTATTTCTCGTTTGTTATTTACACGTTGAAATACAAACAAGTACTAACAAATCAATCACATTCAGTTCAAATTGACCAAAAAACTATCGAGCAGGTTTTTTATTGGGCTTATCAAGTAAGAAAAAATGTACCTATACATTAAAGTAATTTGAGTAAATATTTCCTTATTTCATTTTTTTCCGACACATTGCTTATAAAAAGTAACAAAAAAAGTGGAATTATATTAACAATTGAAAAAGCTTTAAAATAAAAAATTGAACAACCTACTCTTCCATTTAAAAAAAAGTTGGGGTTGTCTGCAACCCCACCAGATAATTAAAAAGATAAACAAATCTCTTTGTAATATGCCCCATTGAAAATTAAAATTGACGTGTTTCAGGAATTTTGCGATAAACCTTTATTTATCAAGTTACAGAATTTGTTCCAGTTAGACATCCCACTCTGTAGTAGACAAGTTGGCTCAGAAAGCAGTTATTAATTTCGTACCTACCTTACAACGATAGAATGCTACTGCTACAATTCCATGGAACTCCCATCAATCTCAATATTATTCAAGTACATGCTCCAACTGCAGAAAAACCTGACGCAGAAATAGAAATCTTTTATAGACAACTTAAAGAGCTTATCGGATATAATAGGAAAAATAAAATAACGTTTATTATCGGGGACTTCAACGCGAAAGTCGGAGAAGGTAGAGTAGAAGAAATCGTAGGTAGGTTTGGCCTAGAAATTAGAAATGGCCTGGGAGACCAACTTGCTGAATTCTGCCAATAACATGACTTAGTCATCACCAATACTTGGTTCAGGCTCCCGCCAAGCAGGCTTTATACCTGGTAGTCACCACAGGATAGTCCAAGCAAAATAATTAGAAATCAGATAGACTAAATATTGATCCAAAAAAGATATAGGAATGGTATTAAATCAGTGAAAACCTACCCTGGTGCAGATGTCCCCACTGACCACGTGCTACTACTAAGCAAATTTAAAATCCTCCTAAAGAAAATAGAAAAAGCAAAGGAAAATAGAAAAACAAAAATAGATGCACTAAAAATAGAGGATACCAAAGTACGAGCCAGTTCAACACTAAATGGGAACCTGAAAGAAATTAGAAATCACATTAGACAGTCAGGACAACCCAACATCGAAGAGCTATGGACTAAAATCAAATATGCTATCAATAGTGCTCAACACACCCTAATAGACCCAAAAGACCAACCAGAGAAAGCTTGAATAACATCAAAAATACTTAAAATGATGAATGAGAGAAAATGTTATAAGGGAAAAAACAACAAGGAATACAAATACTCACACAAAGGAATTAAGAAAGAAATAAAACTGGCTAAATAGAAGTGGATGAAAGATATGTGCACTGAAATCGAAGAACTCCATCAAAAACATGATGACGCAACACTTCACAAAAGAGTAAACCAAGTCTGCGGAACAAAGAAACTCAGTAAAGCTACTGTCTTAGTAGACCGCAACAACAAAATACTCACACAGAAAACAGATGTACTGGCGGAATGGAAGTCGTATATTGAAGATGTATTTCAAGAAAATCGAGAAGAACCCAACATCACCTCAACAAACGATACCAGCCCTAACATTTTAAAGTCCGAGATAATGAATGCTATTAAAATATCCAAGAGTGGCAAGGCACTTGGACCGGATGAAATACACACAGAGTTTATAAAGCTTATAGACTACGAAAACCTAATTTTATTAGAAAAAATTTTCAATGAGATACACCGTACAGCAAAATTCCCAAAAGAGTGGCTGCATTCCATATTTATTCCTTTACCCAAAACTAGAAATCCCAAGAGGTGCAATGATTATAGGTTAATCAGCTTGATGTCCAGTATTTTTAAAAATTTTTCTTAAGATAATTCATAACCTTATTTATAAAAAATGTGAAATCGATTTAGGAGACGAGCAGTTTGGATTTAGAGACGGCATGGAAACAAGAGAAGCTTTGTTTGGCTTCAATGTTCTGATGCAAAAATGCAGAGGCCAACGAAAGGAGGTCTTATTGTGCTTTATCGATTATGAAAAAGCTTTCGACCGAATTAACCATAAGCATTTAATTGCATATCTCAGTAAGAAGGGTCTAGATCAAAATGACATCAATATTTTAAGGGAGCTATACTGGAATCAGACGGCAACTATGGAAACAACTGTGGGACTTACGGATCCTATTAAAATAGAGAAGGGCGTTAGGCAGGGTTGCGTCCTTTCACCGTTGCTATTTAATCTTTGCTCAAATTTTATTTTTGATAGAGCACTTAAATGTACCGCCAAAGGAATCAAAGTCAACGGAGAAGTAATAAACAATATTAGGTATGCCGACGATATAGTGATCATAGCTGACAGCCAGGAAAGTTTGCAAGCATTGCTTAATAAACTCGTCGAAGCAAGAGACATGTGGGGACTTCACATCAACAAAAAAAAGACCAAAACAATGGTAACATCAAGAAGTCCAAATATTACATGCAATATCTTAATATACAACGAAACAATCGAAAAGGTATCTAAGTTTGAATATTTGGGCTGTCTGGTAAACGACTCCTTGGATTCGGAAAATGAGATACGCTCAAGAATAGAACAAGCCAGGTCCATTTTTGTTAAGTTGAGACCCTACTTGTCTTTTCGAGACTTAAGTTTAGAATTGAGGTACCGAATTGCAAAGTGTTATGTCTACAGTACTTTACTTTACGGAATGGGGGCTGGACACTGAGAGTTATCTCTATGAGACGTTTACAGCTCTTTGAAATGTGGGTATTTCGCAGAATGCTGAAAATTCTATGGACTGACAGAATCCAGAATGAAGAAGTTTTGAGGCGAATGTAGAGAGATCGAAAGTTAATAATAACTATTAAAAGACGCAAAATCGCTTACCTAGGACATATTTTACGGAATCCTAAATACATACTTCTGCAACTCATAATGAAGGGGAAGATCGAAGGTATGCGAGGGCCAGGTAGAAGACAAATTTCCTGGCTGCGAAATATTAAACATGAACTTGCCGACCTTAATATAAGAACAGCTCAAAATAGAAATAGTTTTACATATGTTATCGCTAACCTCCGCTAGGAGACGACACTCAAAGAAGAAGAACTATTCCTTATCAATTGCGAAAAACTAGGTGACTAAGTTTTTCCGTTATTATAACATGTCCTTAGTTTGAGTGACAGTTAATTAGAACAATAGTTATAGTATTGTAGTAAAGCAAATCCATACCTACTCAAAAGGTAGACAATAGTTACTTATATTGAAACGAAATTTCGGTAAGGTTGAGAATGTACGGAAATCTGTAAATGATACGAAACTAGATGTTTTACCTACTTGCTTTTTTAAGAAGATCGCACACTTCTATTCGTAAGGTTAGAAGTCATCTCGATGTTTGTAAAACAACGGTAAACAAATTAATCTCTTTTAGTACAAAATTGTGAGGACAATCGTCAGTATTTTAGGTACTGAGCAAAAAACCTCCAGAGTGGATGCTTATGAGAGTCATATATACGACATCCGCAAAAGGTAAATGTATGGGCTGGCGTTGTATGAAATGGAGGCGTACTATTTCGAAGATAATGTAGATGTTTCAAAATACTTTCAGTTCTTATGGGTGTATTTTGTACCTACTTTAATCAATGTATTCCCCATTACCATTAATATTGGAAGTTTTGCTGTAGTTGCTCTAAATTATCTCGACAACATCTTTCCGAAAATATGGATTGATAGATGTGGATATATTGAATGGCCACCGAGGTCGCCACATTTAAATCCTTATTTACTTTATCTGGGGCCATTTGAAGAATGTTCATCAAACGAAAACTGATGAATTAAACGAGAGAATTCTAACCGAGATTAAATCTATAAATAAAAGGTATTTACGGGAACCTAACCTGGATCAAGTACTGAGTTCTTAAATTCACATGACGGGTTGTTACTCGGTTCTGGAGGCATCCGAAAGAATTTTATCACTTTTTCTAAATACCATTTCTGAGCTGTCGCAATATAGCGAAGTGCAACAAATTTTCCACTTCTTCCATTTTTTTATGTGAGAGGTTATGTAGGGTGAATGTGCTAATAATGGCCACTGCTCCAGTAATGGACACCCAATCCCTCCAAATACTCAAGACTTCTAAAATATGAGTTGAAAATCCATATATTAGTAGTCCAAATGTATAGTAGGTCAATGTTTATTAATGTGTGTCAGATTACGCGCCAAATTGTAGATACTATGACATATACGTCAACTTTTGAAAATGGCCGAATGTGAACTAGTGGTTTAATAATTGCTATAAGTTTATGAGATTCAGTGGTTAAATTGAGATACTGTGAACCGTAGTTTTAATAAAAATCGAGTGTTATCTCTAATAGGATATCAGGTAAGTCAATGATGATAACATATGAGTTAAATTATTTTACTTTGATAAAAAGGATGTTTTTGAAGGGGTGACCATTACTTTTGGCAATACACCAATGATGGACATGGTGGGTGTCCATTTCTAAAACAAGTAATTTTAGTAATGGACACCTTCAAATTTCATGGAATAAAAATAATTTCACCACTTATATGGTTTCAGAAATGGCTAAAGTAAAAACAAATAAGAAGAAACAAAGGTCATTCTTTGTTTACTATGAGGATGACATGCAAAAAGCCATTATAGAGGTAAAGGAAAATCGCTGGAGCAAAAAGAAGGTAGCTTTAAAATATAATGTCCCACGAAGCACTCTAATTAGGAAACTGTCAGGGAAAGTACTTCTGTCCAGAAAAATGGGCCCTGCAACTGAACTATCTAAAACAGAGGAGGATTTATTAGTAAACTGGCCAAAAAAGGTTTTCCTGTACACAAAAAAATTCTAACTTTAACTGTTAAGAAAATTATAGAAACTAGTGGCAGTGACACTCGATTTATAAGTAAGTCTTCTCTGCCTGGACGATCTTGGTTTGAAGGCTTCCTTCGTCGGCATCCTAATATAAAACAAACGCATACGGAGTCAGTCAGCAAAGCTCGTGCAGCAGTTACCCAAGACCGCTTCCATAATTGGTTCGATGAAATATTCAGGTATTTGCAGGAAAATAAATTGGATCATATTTTCCTTAACCCCAGTAGAATATTCAATGGAGACGAAGCAGGTTTTCAATTGTGCCCTAGGAGTGGAAAGGTTTTAGGACCTGCAAAGTCAAAAGAGGATTTCTACGAAAGAGTCAGTTCTGAAAAAGGGCAGATCACGGTAATGGCCACTTTTTCTGCCAATGGGAAAGTGGTACCACCCATGCTTATTTTTCCATATAAAAAAATGCCAAAATCAATGATGAAAATGTTCCTGACCAATGGGCACTTGATAGGTCAGATTCAGGGTGGATGAATTCTGATGTGTTTTATGAATACATAGGAAACCATTTTTTACCCTACTTAAAAAAAGAAAATATCTCAAGATCCGTAATATTTTTTGTGGATGGGCGTAAGTCCCATCTTACTCAACAAGTTAGCCAACTATGTGCTGACCATGGCATAGTACTTATTTCACTCTTTCCAAATAGTACACATATAATGCAACCTGCTGATGTTGCGGTCTTCAAAGCATTAAAATCGGAATGGACGACGGCTGTCAGAGAGAGGAAATTCGAAAATTTTCCGATACACTATGGGTGGGATTTTGAAATTTGTATTTTACCAGTATGCCAAAACTACAACCATTGAGAATGGGTTTCGAAAGTGTGGCTTATACCACTGGGATAAAGCCAAGGTGGATTATTCCAAATGCATTCCGAATAGACAAATTATTGAACACGTAAATCCTGAAAAAAATCAAATTACAATTCTAAGGAAAATTCTTCAGGAAATTGAAAAAATGATAGGTACAGAAGAGTTGGTTCGGTTTTTAGAAACATATGAAAGTGGACATAATTGGATGGGAAACAAAGAATCCACCAACCTGTATAAGGTTTGGTTATCAATAAAAAATGAGTGTCATGTTACGTCTGAAAGTGATCCCGATTCAAATACCGAAAACCTAATTACGAATACATCTATAACCAATGATACTGTGAATACACCAAGAATCTTGATCAATATACCAATAACAACTACTGTTTCTGTTCCTTCACAAGCGCCATTTCAACATTAAATAATATTACACAGAGCTGCGGTGAGATAACTTCTGAAAAGTCTGTTGAACCAACAGGAATAGCAGGATGTTCTATGTGGGAGACACCTCCAGATGTTAAAGACTGCTACCATGAAACTAAAGAACAAGACGGATCTAAAATCCCTACGCCTTTTAAAAAAATTTTGGTACTTCCAAGAACACCTGAAAACACGACCTCAAAAAGAAAGCGAACAGTTTACCCAGCCGTGGTTTCTTGTGGCAAATATAGGGAATGTTATGAATATGCCGAAAAAAAAATTAGAGAAAAGAACAAAAACAAATCCTGCAAAAAAAGTAAAAACTAGGGGGAGGAAGACTTAATTCCTGCAATAATTACAAAAAATGCTACATCCAAGAAAAAAATAGAGTACAATTCTGACTCCTCCAACTCTCCAATAGACGTAGCCTGCGATGATGATGATATGAATTTAAGTGATATTGGTGATTTAGAGCTGCAAGTTGGAAAATATGCTATTATAAAATATGAAGAGAAATATTACCCAGGTGAGTATATTAGAAGCTATCACTTGATTGTAGGAATGCGTTACTTCTGTATATTTTGTTAACGAAATAATTAGCATTCATGCAATATAATCATTTTCATATTTCTTATTATATAATAGAGAAGGCAAAAAGTTGCAATCAAATAATATTTTCTTTCTATTGTAGGGTTGATAATGAAATACGACAACGAAGGTGCTGAAATCCGGTCCATGATTAGCGCTGGTGTGGGATCGTGGAAATGGCCGGTAAAAGAAGACATATTGTATTATTTGAAAAACGACATTGTCCGCATAACTACAGATCCAGTAGCAAAAAATAATAGAGGGTTCTATACTGTCCCTGAGATGGATTACTATGAATAATGATTAATAATGTCTTCCTTTTAAACAGTGTCCATTACTGAGACAATAAATGTCCAATACCAAAACAAAGGTGTCCATTACTGGGACAAATGAGTTATTTTTATAAAAAATATAAATAAACAATAAATCAAATATTTGTTTAATTTTACAGTAAACAGTTCGAATCTACTATAATTTACCTATCTACTGAGTTTACCAAAGTTGTATACAATCAACTATTAAACTTATCAGTCCATTTCCAATTTGAAAAAGGATCGTGGGTGTCCATTATTAGCACATTCACCCTGTACAGAGTGATTCATAACTATTGGAACATAGGCTAAGGGTAGATTGTTTGGACCAAAATATGGTGATAGGACCAAATATACCTTAATAAAATATTGCTGTGGAAAAAGATAAAGGGCGTTAAAGTTGAATTTTTTTTCGTTTTTTGCTAATAATTTCACTGTATATTTATCGATTGTTATAAAAGGCGGAACATATTCATAATTTTATACAGGCAATATTATTTTATGTATTATTTGACATTTTGTTACAGGGGGAGCCTCGTGAAGGATTTCTGATGATGAAATTGACTGGTAACTTTTTTTAACGAAACTTTTTAGTGTTTTTTATTCGAAAATATGACATAAACATAATTTCTACGTAATATTGGTACTCTTGTTCAAACACGATATTCTCATTCGTTTTCGAGAAAAACGCAATTGAACAGTTCAGAGTATCGGAAGGGGATTTCAAGTAACGGACAATAAAAAAACTTGTATCTTAATACTTCTATTTCGACGATAAAGCATAATTAAAAATAATGTCACATAAAGAGAGCAAACTCAAATTAAATGTTCTACGTGGCCTCTTCCGACTTCTATGCGTTTTCTAATTCTTTTAATAAAGGACTTTCGAACTTCAAAGAACATATTATTCTGTCCCCTTATGAAGATAGCCGCATTTTAAATTTTCCTCCAGAGTTTGACACTCGAAATTTCATTGGCATAAAATAAGGACTTCATATGTCCCCAAACATAAAAATCAAGCGGGTTATACGCAGGACTTCTTGATGCCCATTCAAAATCACTTCCTCTGCCAATCCATCGTTGAGGAAATATGTCATTTAGATGATTTCTAACAACTAAATGGAAATGAGGTGGAGCTCCATCCTGCATAAACCACATTTTATTTCTTACAGCTAGTGACAGATTATCCAAAATATCACTAAAAGTATTTTGCAAAAAAAATAAATAAAAATCTCCATTTCAATTTGGTCGCCTATAATGCCACACCAAATATTCAATTTAAACTCATACTGGAAATGTCTTTCTTTCAAGGCATGCCAATGTTTTTCTTCTCAATAAAGGCTGTTTCGCCTCGTCTGGTAAAAGTCGCTTCATCGGTGAACATAATATTCTTAATAAAATTTCGGTCATCATTATGCTTGTTGAGAATACGTTGACAGAACTATAACCGTCGTGGAAGATCTCTTGGAAGCAAATTTTGAACAGGAGTGAAGTGATAAGGGTGGAACTTTTCTTTTTTTAAAATTCTAATAATATACGACTGACTTACTCCTGTTGCTGATGACAAACGACGTGAACTTACTGTAGTATTTTCATCTATTCAAACCAAAATTTCATCTTTTTGATTAGGTGAAATTTGTTTCGGACGACCCCCTTGATTTTTATTGTGAAATGACCCGGTTTCGCCCAAACGGAGAAATAAATTTGAAAAAGTTTTGTGATTTGGTTGCCTTCTGCCTGTTCTTATGCGTATACAGAAATTATATTCCGCATTTCTTCATTCATAAAATTATTGTGACGAGGCATTTCAATCGAAAAAGTATATGATAGCTTAAAAAAATGCAACAATTGACTATAAACTCGCAGCAAAAAATATTCACTGACAAGAAATGTCATTTTCCTACGATCACTACCCAAAGTAGGCTTTTGCACACTCAAATCTAACCGCAAAGTTGGTGTTTTCCGCGATCTGTCATAATTTGACATTATTTCCGCTCTAGAGCGTACTTTTCCGCTCACATGTTTTCATTTACAATAAACTGAAGAAAGTTAGTGAATAATAGGTATATTAATAGTACATTATACACCAAGCGACTAAAGTGACCCATTTAATCCCGCGGATGGGACTCATTTAATCCCCGAGGGAATCAATCCATATACATTTTTAATAAAAATAAGTACTACTTAGGATGGACTTTTACGAAACTTGGCTGGGCATCGAGGATGCACTTTTATGAAATGGGCTGGGCATCGAGGGCGGACTTCCATTTTTTTGTAGTAAGTCAAAGTGTGCCTATAAAAAAAATAGCGTAAAGTATTCGTGGATAACTGGTCTTTCAAACACGCGCGATTTTCGAGCACGACGGCGCAGTGTTATAAGGCCTTACAGATTAGACCGATTCAAACGTCATTTTAATTATTATTTTCTATCTTATAAACCCATCCAAAACACCTATGTTATAGTTGTAGTTAATATTTAAAAATATTCAAAGTGTATAAATAATTACTCCCAATATTTTTCGAACCTCAATTTGTTTAACCTTGTGAATGTCATCTTAATGTCGTTTACGGCTTTTCTAAGTTTTAAATTGTCATTAGTTGCTTTTACGCTGTTTTTGATAGATTAAGTTATTTTTCTTCTCGAAACCTTGACTCAAAACATCATATTGCAGGAGGTTATGGACACAGGACACGCGTGAGACACCATTGAAGCTTCTGGAGTTTGTAATTTGTTGAATTTTTGTGTTAATAAGTGATATCATGAGCCAGCTTCCGCTGATCGAGCATCTAAAAGGGCACGGGAACTATGGTACGTGGAAATTCGCGGTACAGATTTATTTAGAACACGAAGAGCTTTGGGACGCAGTAAAAGGCTTTTTAATGTTTTTTTAATTATTTGTCTAAAAATAACGTGATCATAGCAAAAAACTTGTGTGCAATTCGAGCAGAAAGTGCGTTGCCGCTTTCGGCAGATTGCCCGCTCTCCGCTACACGTCGCGCGGGCAACTCTGCCTCAAGCGGCAAAGTATCACTTTCCGCTCTTAATACACAAATAACTATTATCAGCAACAATTATCTGATAGTCCAAAGCACACTTTTCATAAATGAAATAATATTTGAAATCCCTTTCCGATACTCTGAACTGTTCAATTGCGTTTTTCTCGAAAACGAATGAGAATATCGTGTTTGAACAGGGGTACCAATATTACGTAGAAATGATGTTTATGTTATATTTTCTAATCAAAATCACTAAAAAGTTTCGTCAAAAAAAGTTACCAGTCAATTTCATCATCAGAAGACCTTCACGAGGCTCCCCCTGTACCAAAATGTCAAATAATATTCCCTGTATAAAATTATGCCTCTGTGCCGATTTTGATAACAATCGATAAATATACAGTGAAATTATTAGCAAAAAACGGAAAAAAAATTCAACTTTAACGCCCTTTATTTTTTCCACAGCAATATTTTATTGAGGTATATTTGGTCCTATCGCCATATTTTAGTCCAAACAATCTGCCGTTAAATAGCAGCAAGTAAAACTCAAAATCAGTACTACAGCATATATTAGTAAAAGGTGAAGAAGGGCAACTAGTTTCGGCTCACTGAGCCATCATCAGGCCTGTAAACGGTATCAAGATAGCAAAATAGGAATTCACAACATGTCGAATTACCTTAATGTACATCAATCCATATGTAGATAATTGTAAGAGAAAGCCGTCACACGTCCGTGGCATCCAGTAAACTCAGAACTATGTCAGTAGACAATATGGGGATTTACTGTAGGGGAAATCATTAATAAAAATAGTAATGAAAAAATCCTCATTACTAAGGAAAACGTCGAGCAAAATAAAATAAAATAAAATAAAAAAACCTTTTAGAGATGTCTGAAATACGTCGCATATATAACGATCCTTCGATCTTATGTCTGAACGAACAATTACAACCCTAAGACCCGCTTGCACCAGTACCCCTTAAAAGGAGTACATAACTAAGCGTCTCTTAAAGTTAATGGACGCTTAAATTTATTCCTAGTTGCATGACTGTCACTTACCAGAATCTTAAGTAAGGGGCCCTTAACATTTTCTATCTAGTGATATTTCAGTTTCACATATGTGTGCAGCTTCACCCTAGTTCAATAAAAACGTTTCATTGGCTGGCCGGTTGCCGTTGGTTGTTGTAATTAACCTATCTTTAAGTCTTAAGTAAATTATTTACATTATTATTGATAATGATAAGGATTGTCGAAAAAAAGGTTAGTTTATATACAACACTTTTTTTGTATGGTATGTACTTACTTCTTATACGAATTTGTTATTTTTATGTGGGTTCCATTAATAACAATGAAAAACTGTTCATTATTAATTGTTGAAGGTGCAATGTGAAGAAAATGTTGCTGTTAGTATGAATACGATAAATGTTAGCCAAGCAGGTGCTGGTAAAAGACAAAGGGCACCCAACTTCTCAAGAGAAGAAAAAAAACTTGTTGCTAACTTTAGTATATGATTTAAGATATAAAATTGAAAATAAAGACTGATGACATTACCATAAAAGAAAAATAAAAGGCTTGGTATTCAGTAATGAGTTCATTCAATTCTCAAAATCCATAGAGAACTTATAGAATGGTGAAATCATTAAAAAAGTTTTACGAAAATCAAAACAAGCACAGCAAAAACTTCTACAAGTAAAACTTGGGGAGGCCAAAAGATTGTACTAAACCAAATGATCTTACAGATCTCACTCTAGCAGTAATGACTCCCAAGACTGTGAAAAGATTAAGAAATAAATTTCATGGAGTGAGAAGATGATGAAGTCCAAAACAGAGTACGAGAATATTTTGCATCTATCTGAAGATGAAGCTTCAGAGGTACACAGTACTCTTACCATGTTGAAACAATTTCTCAATTTTATTTCTTTAGGAAATATGTGATCGCCTTAATTGGGCATCTTCGCATCTGCAGACCCTGGTTAATGAAAAATTAAGAAATATCAAAACAACTCCTATTGTGCTAGCAGCTGCTGGAGCATCGATTCCTACAAGCACTGCAACGAGAAAGCAAAATAATACCCCTTTATCTTGGACAACCAGAAGAAGGCCATTTACTGAGCAGCTACATTCAAGTGAAGTAAGTGAGCAGTATGGAGAACTCGCAAATACATCCATTATCGAAATTATTAGTCAAAGTGATTGGAAAATGACAGTTTAACAAATGATTTTAGGTTAAAATCCCACCCTTAAATATTTAAGTGGTCATTATAGGAGCACTCAACTTTAAGGCTACCTTTCACCATTTAAGTGTCACTTAGCAGCTGGTGCAACGTAATTTAAGTTAAGGATTCATTTTAAGGCATACTTAACACTAAGCGTGTTTGGTGCAAACGGGTCTTAGAAAACTATTTATTCCTTAACTTTTGAAGCTCTTAGTTTGATAACACTTAGTTTGTTTATCAGTCAACTTCAGTTACGTTCTTTCTTCTTTCACAATTTCTGTCCTTTTAGACCCGTTTGCACCGAACACACTTAGCGTTAAGTGTTCCTTAAAATGAACCCTTAACTTAAATTACATTGCACCACTTGCTAAGTGACATTTAAATGACTTAAGGTAACCTTAAATTTAAGTGCTCCGGTAACAACCACTTAATATTTAAGGGAGGGATTTTAACCTAAAATAATTTGTTAAATTGTTGTTTTCTACCCTGGCTCCAGAACTTTTGTAGTTTCCTAATAACTTTGACAATGGATTTATTACAAATTGAAATGGACGCGTTTCATGACGACCTGGAAATAGTTGAAATTGTGGCACAAGGATTTCCTAGGCGTATATATGAAAGACATTCATATATCAATGAATTGGATGAACTGTCTTTCTTCCAAAGGTTTCGATTAACAAAACAGACTGTCTTGAATATATTAGAATTAATAGAAAATCGACTAGAATATCCTTTGGATCGGTAAGTACCTTTTCCAACGACAATAAAGTAGGTATATTATCTCAAAAAAACTCTAATATTTTTTTTTAGAAATTCTAGTGTATCACCAATAAACCAATTGCTAATAACGCTTCGTTTTTATGCAACTGGAGAGCACTTACTCTCGATTGCAGATTTTGATGGTGTGCACGTATCAACAGTCTCGCGTATTATTAAACGGGTGTCTGAAGCAATTGCGAGTCTGCTACCCCAGTATGTAAGATTTCCGCTAACAAATGAGGGGATACAGAGAAGTTAAACAGAATTTTACCAAAAAGCATCATTCCCTAATGTAATTGGAGCAATTGATTGTACTCATGTTAGAATACAATCGCCAGGTAATAACTTATAACAAATTTTAACTTTTGTGAACATAAAAATGTGTAATCTTTCCAGGAGGAGTTGATGCAGAAGTATTTCGGAATAGAAAAGGCTACTTTTCTATCAATGTCCAAGCAATCTGTAATGCTAGAATGGAAATTATAGATTTGGTAGCTAGATGGCCAGGTTCCGCACACGATGCAACAATTTTCAACAGTTCAACGAAAAAGGCAGATTTTGTTAATGGTTTATATCCAAATTGTATTTTATTAGGTAAAACTAGCCCTTACAATGATTGTACTTACTTATCATACTGTTTCGAAATATCCATATTATGCTTATATCACTTGTTTTATTACAGGAGACAGTGCCTATAATATCAGACCTTTTATGATGACTCCACTGTCAAATCCAATAACAGGTGCTGAACAGTTATACAACGAATCTCAAATAAGAACAAGGGGTGTTATTGAAAAAGTTTTTGGTGTCTGGAAAAGAAGGTTTCCTGTGCTGGCATATGGCTGCAGATTAAAGTTAGAAACCACATTAACTGTAATTGTAGCTACATCAGTACTACATAATATTGCTCAGCAAATGGGGGAAGGAGAACCGCCTGTAGTACAAGATAATCAACAATTAAATCATCTTAATGCTGAAGGCTATGTACCAAATATTCCAGTGGGGCAAAATCACATTAACAGAGGGGCAGCTATAAGACAACAAATTATTGATGAATATTTTGGAAGGCTTTAATTTTTTTTAATACAGATTGTAGCATAGTTTTTACTATATATTATTGCTTCTTTGGTAGTGGTTAGGTACAAATAAAAATATTTTAAATTTTAGATTAGTTTTTATTGCACGTAACTTACCCTATACCTAAGTATAATCATGTTATAACAAAAAACATTAAACGCCTATAGTCTATAAAACTATTACATTTTACGCAACTGTGCTTTTTTTATTTCAATGTCTAATATTTTTATATTGATGTCTAACTGTAGGGATTGTACTCTTAAATCAAATAAAATTTTCTTCCTTTCTTCGTCGGAAATCGCTTTTTGTTTAAGAATATCTAACTGCAGTCTTGCGATTTCGTGTTTTATCGTTGCGAGTTCTCCATATTGCTTACTTAATTTGCTTGAATGAAGCTGCTCAGTAATTGGTCTTCTTCTGGTCGCCCAAGATGATGGGGTATTATTCTGCTTTCCCGTTGCAGTGCTTGTAGGAATCGATGCTCCAGCAGCTGCTGGCAGAATAGGAATTGTTTTGGTATTTTTTAATTTTTCATTAATTGGGGTCTTCAGATGCGCAGGAGTATAATCTCCCCAATCAAGTTGATCACATACTTCCTAAAAAAATAAAAATAAAGAATTGTTTCAAAATAATAATACTGTGTACCTCTGTAGGTTCATCTGCAGATAGAAGCAAAATATTTTCATACTCTGTTTCGGACTCTTCATCATCTCTCACTCCAACACTGTCAAATTTATTTTCTACTCCCTTCACAGTTTTCGGATCATCACTGCTAGAGTCAGATCTGTGAGATCATTTGGTTCCGTATAATCTCCTGGCCCTCCCCCAGTTTTACTTGCAGACGTTTTTTTCTCTGCCACTTCCTTCCTAACAGCCTTTTTTTGATTTTCATAAAACTTTTTTAATGACTCCATCGTTCTATAAGTTTTCGATGGATTTTGAGCATTGAATGAAGTCATTACTAAATACCAAGCCTTTTCTTTTTCCTTTATGGTAATGCCATTAGTCTTTTTATTTTCAATTTTATGTCTCAAATCATATACTATAGTAAGCAACAAACTTTTTTCTTCTGTTGAGAAGTTGGGTGCCCTTTGTCGTTTTGTACCACCTGCTTGGCTAACATTTACCATTTTCATATCAACAGGGACATTTTCTTCACATCCCTCTTCAACAGAAACAATCCGTTTTCCATTGTTATTAATGTGATCCATCAAAAAATAACAAATTCGCATAAGACGTAGAGCTCCTTAACAAAGAAAGTGTTGTATATAAATTTACCTTTAATCCGACAATCCTTATTATTATCATCAATAATAATGCTCGATTTGTGATAATGCTAAATACTTTCATTTAAAACTAACTGACAGTACGGTAAAGTTCGGTTAATGTAAACAACTATCGACAGCCGGCCAGCCAATGAAATGGCTTTATTGGACTAGAGTGAAGTTGTACACAAATGTGAAAGTGACATATCACTAGATAGAAAAACTTAAGGGCCCCTTACTTAAGATTCTGTTAAGTGACCGTCATGCAACTGGGAATAAATTTAAGCGTCCATTAACTTTAAGAGACGCTTAGTTAAGTACTCATTTTAAGGGGTACTGGTGCAAACGGGTCTTACTGATTCTTCTTTTATACTGATAAATACCTACTATAGATTTCAGACATTCACAATTATCTTACAGTTTTGATGTATTTTTGATATTGATTTTTAATGCTATGCTTGAATTGTTATTATCTTTCAAGGTTCTCATTTCATAAATTTTAACTTATGTGTCATGACATTTTTGGCCTTTTATGTTTATTCTTCTTTTTCTTAATTGTCGTGGCTTAATATAGTTTTGACAATTACTTTATGATATTGTTATAAGACTTTGTGCTCTTACATTATACTGTGTTTTAGATAATTTCTCTACATGATAGTGTGGGGCATTACTATTAAAACACCGCTCGATCGGTTCAATGATTATTTAATTACAAAATAAAAACAGTACATAAATCATAACCAAACTCAACCACACCACCACGACCATCATTGCCGCCAATTCTCTTCTCCTCTTCTGTTTTATTAAATTCATATGACAGTTGACGTGGCCTCGGATAACAACTTTTACCAGCCATCAACCCAGAATGACGCATGTCCTACAATATTTACTAGGTCTCATTCATCTCTGTTTTAAAGATTGTTCATTTTGTTATTGAGGGCAGTCATTGGTCCTTGTCATTTGTCAGTTCTCCGACCATCTTGTCTATTTGGGATTTACTGAGTCATTGTACTTAGTGCTCTTACACACTACAATACTGGCTTTTGACTTCGGACATATTCTGTCATACGACGATGTCCAGTTTTGTTTTCTTTTCTTTTATACTTTGACCAAAAATGTTTTATGACTTTTCTTAATGGTGTCCTGTTTTATTTTGTTCAATTTGATTTTATTTTATTTTGCTCGACGTTTTCCATAGTAATGAGGATTTTTTCATTACTATTTTTATTGATGATTTCCCCTACAGTAAATCCCCATATTGTCTACTGACATAGTTCTGAGTTTACTGGATGCCACGGACATGTGACGGCTTTCTCTTACAATTATTTACATATGGATTGATGTACATTAAGGTATTCGACATGTTGGGAATTCCTATTTTTCTATCTTGATACCTTTTACAGGCCTGATGATGGCTCAGTGAGCCGAAACTAGTTGCCCTTCTTCACCTTTTACTAATATATGCTGTAGTACTGATTTTGAGTTTCACTTACTGCTATTTACCTACAGACTACATTCGAGATGGATAGTCTTTTTCATTTTTTTTAATCTACCGTTAGCCTATGTCCCAATAGTTATGAATCACCCTGTATAACAAAATTCGAATTTTGTTACCCTACCGTTCTAGTAGGGTTAAACTGAATTAACTCGTTCCATAACCTATTCAACTTTTCGAAAGAGGTTAGTTCCATCGGATCAAGTAAACGAACAACGAACGCAAAATTATAAAAGTCGGTTGTAGATCACCAACCCGATCAAGTTTCCGTAAATACCTAAAGCTAAATGACAATTCCTTTAATGTTGGTTGGTTAACTGCTGTCAAATTGTATCTAAATTCAACTAACCAGAAACCATGTGAAAGCAGAAATTATATAGAGATGAATAACTAACAAATTAGAGGATAGTTGGATACAAAATTGATAAACTGAAAATGTGAAAACATGTTATAATCTTCAGAATATCTCTAAATAATCGATGTGATATAGTTTCTTATCGTTAAGTGATACAGTGAAAATATGGGTACGAGGGTCCGTTCGATACTTATCTAATTATGGTGTAAATGTGAAGATATCACGTGTAACCGTTGTAAATCACAGAAAGGCACCGGTAGATAAAAATGTGAGCATTGGGACGGATGAATCGGTTAACTCCTTAACTCATACGGTTGTCTCCCGATCCACATGTATATATTCTACAGGAGGAGTTTTGTGTCAAGAACTTATACTAGAACTCAATAATTTAGGACCGGTCAATAACTTTTTTTTTGCCATCCTTCGTCTTCGACGGACCCGAGATCTATGCAACGTTAAGCATACCAAAAGGATGATTAAACATATCACAGCTGTTGCAACAGCCATAGCTGATAGCGGTAGCGAGTTAAGTAATTTCGAGGTGGCTCCGCAATGCGCTTCGGATTCGTCGAAGCCCGAAGGACAATGATCCTTTCCATCACACCATAAAGACGAACTTATGCAAGCATCGAGCTCGGGACACTTATACGTACATTCCAAATCCGTTTCGTTGGTACTTGCGTTTATTGGAACTTGGAGTTGGTGAAGTAAGGATGATCTCGATCTAGAAATTTCTAACCAACTGAAAGCTGCTTCGCCACTTTCCGATCCGATCCATTCAATCATAAAATTAGGAGGACGTTGAACAATGTGCGCTAAAGCTTCTCCCCACCATTCTTCGCTGAACACGTGAACCGCTAAAGGACGCGTACCTGGCTCGGCCGGACAAACTACTCTTACTAATTTTGGCGGTCGGCCCGAATAGATCATGACGCGATTGGTAGTGGGACAGCGAGCAGATTCATCTGAGCGCGGTTTAAGCGGTAGAAAAGCACCCCAACTCAACAAAAATAGGCTTCTATTATATCTAGCTTCGACAATCCATGGTAAACCTAAACATAAGTTATCGGCTTCGTTTGCTGGCGGTGAATGCAGCTGTACGTCACCTCCGTACCCTCGAAGTCTCTGATTTCTTGGACATTCATCAATCGATATTATTTCAAATAACACGTGGAAATGTATAATGGTGAAGTCTTCTGTTATATTCATATCTTTGGCAGTGAATTGAAGTTCCAGAGCACTGGAGGTAGATGTGAATACTAGCGGTTTATTTGAAAGTGTTACATTATCACAGATACACGTTTTGTGAATTCGAATATCTTCCCATGGCGTTTCAAATATATTGAGTTCGGAAATACGGCTTCCAACGGCATATTCACATATTTGTCTACCCGTATGAGGGTCTATTACAGTCTCACAAGTAGGATTAATTCCAAATGAAGCGTTATTCAATATTATTCGTACTCTCTCATTAATACCAGCTTCGAATCTATAAATACAATCTAAATCTTTCGCTCCTCCTCTACCGTAGAGAAAAATATTTCTTGGCGAAGTCACTTCTCCGACGTGCTGCTTCTTAAAAACTCTGTTACAATGTCCTGCTTCTACTTTATTAGACCACGGCTCTCCTCCCAACTTTGTATCAACGAATTCGTACATTAATTTGAACGAAGCTGGATGCAGAGCAGTTCCATCTTCAGTATAATGCTGAATACTTAAACTTCTATCGATTGTCAAGTAGCTTTCCTCTTTCAAACACGGTCTAGTAATCCTAGTAGTATTGCTTAACGCACTGTGGTCACATAATCTCGGTGGCTCGTCACATTTATCTTCAACTAATTTACTACCGTCCCAAATCCTTATTCGCGTCGAACAACCATTAGTAGATGTATCGTTTCGGAGCAAAGCGTGCGCATTATCACCTACCAACAACGCCTTATGGCTATACGAAATGAACGCGATCCAAACTAGATCTTCGGGGTAGCCTCTAAATTTATAAGTGCAGGTCGTATTAGGTGGCAAAGAATGTTTAGGGCTTAATAATTTACCTTTCCGCCCTCTTCCACTCCAAATTTCGTCGCTATCAGGACTTGTCGCGTTGATATGAAATATACAGTCTACAGTATGACGGGAAAAATCTAAAGAATCAGAATCTGCAAAAATAACTTCAACATCTAATTCAAATCCACGCAAAGTCGATAGGGATGACGGTGAATGTAGGGGTATGCTGAATGGGGATGAATGAAATGCTACTAGCATTTCCGGACCTCGGGAAACAACTCTTGGTAGCCAATCTCCGCCGCAATATTTAGCTAATACTGCATCGTTGGTCGATCCTCCGTCGTAAAATATTAAATGATCACGTTCTCCTGTACAGTCTCTCCAAGCTCTCAACATTCTTTCAGTTTTGTTCAAACCGGCAACATTGATTGACCTCTTCATTTGCATTTTGTGTAGAGCTTCTTGTCTTACAGATATCATAGCATGTTTACAAGTTGGTACAAACTTTTGTCTTAAGCTCCAATAGCAAGAAACATTCCTAGGATACATCCCTGGATAATTGGGAGATTGTAATCTACAAGGTTTCCTGTAACACTCTTCGAACTGCCTAGTACAGTACGTTCCCGGTGCTATCTGACCTCTTTCCAACGGAGCTATCGGAGAACCAAATCTCACGATTGCTTCCCTCTTGGAGAAAAACCGATATCTAAGTCGAAATGCAAATGGAATTTCTAGAGAACCGAACAACTTTACTGTTACGGTTATGGTAGATGTTTCGCTGTAATAGGCTGCCGGGCCGGAAGATGTGCCGCACCATGAGCCTCCGGTAAATGGTCGACCTAATTCGCTAAGTTGCATGTAACCGTCAGGGCAGCCGTCCAATGCAGATGCTTCGTATCGACCCACTTTGAATTCGTCGAATATCAACTGTAACAAAACAATAATTAATTATGTTTTCAATGACAACAACAAGGTTATTTATCGTAAATGATATGTATGTATACAGTAGGTTTCAAAAATGGTATAATTTTAATTAAATTTTATAATATAATTGAGATTCACATGATGGAGATATATATATATATATATATATATATATATATATATATATATATATATATATATATATATATATATATATATTGTAATATGGTATTGTTCGATAATATTTTTTGAGTAATTGGATAGAAATTATTTCGCAAGGATAGCCTCGAATCATGCTTCTAACATAACCGTTTAAAATACTACGAATCGATTTGTAATACAGAAATTTCGGGGATTGCCTCTCTCAGACACTCTAGACTTAAACGGGAGTTTGAAATCACCATTTTCTTTTTACATTTTAAATGAAGTTGAAGACGTTGATGGCTTTCAAGAGCGATGCAAATATTTCACGTATCTCGACCGCACTGTACCACTCTTACGTACATGTTTTTGATAAACTCAGTGCATAGTAAGTTATATGTAACGTTTTCAGCACATCCGCATAAGAAATTCAAAACTTGAAATTTAATGGCATTTAATTTCGCTTAAGTATAGAGGACACTTGTGTGACAAAAATAATAACAACAATTTTCTCAAGAGGGCTTTTTTCATTGACTAAATGTATATAGTCTCTATAAAGTTGATGATTGTATTTGTGATAAATACTATCATAATCCACAGTATTTTTAGCGTTTTTGACCTTTTGGTAGCGTATTGGTGCTACAAGGATCTAATTATACGGTACAAAAAAATTGCAGGGGGGGAAGGGAGGATATGAGATGACAATTTCCATAAAATTTTTATGAAAGCGCGAATTTAGATCCATATTGTAATTTCTAAATGTAGCTTGTTATTATTCATTGTAACAGGTCTATATAGTTCATTAACCTCGGTCCTGTGCTTTACCATAATAATAATAATGTAATGTTTTTCTAATTTATTTAAACAGTAAACGAGTGGGATAAATTCATACACACGGTATGGCTACTTAGTAATATATTTAAACACTAATCTACTCACTAACACTTAATTTATATATACTTAACTAATCACTTAAATTTAATTTATATGCACACAAACTTAATTATTAATTTATATCAACACTTTACTGTTCGCTATTTCGGTATACTCTTGTTTATTTCTCGAGATCTCTTTATCAACTAAACTTTCTCGGGTCGGTTCCTTATATATATATACATATTAGTGCCTTTTTGTACTAGAAAAATCTGGATTGCGGCTTATACAAAAACAATTGGCTCTGGCATTTTCTAGATAAGACTGGTCACAAAAACAATGTCTAGATAATATAGTCACAATCGTAAACAGTTATAAAAAAAAACTGCGTATCCGCCATAATTTTAACTTTCATACCTGGCTTAGACAGAGTCGGATTTAGGGACTATACCAGTGTGATGTTTCGTAACATTATCCCCTCCTTAAATGGAAGTTCCTCCTGGAACTTTTGTGTAGCCGAGACTGGATGTTTGAATCGGCAACTAGCCTCATTCCTACACTTTCCGATCTTATGGAAATAGCAGGGCACCGTCTTCTCGGATACTGATAACGGGGGTTGTAGCTGCAAATTAATATCTGGACACCGGTATCTTGAAAGATAATCTCTACCATGTTCCTGATGATTCGCCAATCCAACTGGTTACTCGCTATCTTAGACATAGCCACTTTCCTCACGCTGGATTCAAACACATGGTCTCGTAGGTTTCGAAGTGCTTCCCACACATCGCGGTAGGTAGATCGATCTTAGAATTCATTTTTAGTTACCACGTAGAAGACGTACCGCGAATTATGTTTCAGTTTCATTGTCTTGCCAGGGGCTGGAATCTGGTCTTCAAGTTTTTCTAATTGCCCGAACTTCTTTCGAAAGACGGATGCCAACCCTCGTGCGTTCTTGAGACGGGCGGGGATGTTGTTTGCCAGTGAATGATCTTCCTGGAGAGTGAACAAATCTTGTCGTTGTTCTGAAGTAACTCCATATCTAGCTTTCCCGGCACCTCCATACGCGCCCATAAATTCATCGAAGGTAGGGTCAGATACATCTCGAATATGGTTTACTCCTTTCTCTAGGTCATGGTCTCCTTCGGATGACGCTAATCGGTTTTGGTGAACTACTTTTGTTTTTCCGTTGATGATCTTGCTTATGCGATATATAACATCATTGATCCTTTTCTTGATTAAGTATGGACATTCCCAGATCCTTTTCTCCTCGTCGGGTTGTGTAACCATACTTTGACCCCTTCTTTAAAACCGCCTTATGTGGCCTGCATGTCGTACCGACGTTTCATTCTGTCGCTGGCAACTTGAAGATTTGTTCGAACTAATTCATAAATATCGTCCAGCCTTCTTCTCAATTGGATCACGTAGTCTTCGCCTGCTAGATCTTCTCCAGGCCGACAGCCAAATTCCAGGTCACGAGGAAGCCTCATTTCACGTCCAAACAGGATTTTCGCCGGTGTTTTACCCGTGGACTTATTGACGGCAGATCGATAAGCCAATGCGAATAGGTAAAGATACTGGTCCCAATCTCTCTGATGGCTGGATACTACATTGGACAGGCATTTTCCAATAGTCCAGTTCATTCTCTCGACCATTCCATCTGACTGTGGTTGTAATGCTGTTGTTCTGGTCCTCTTCATTCCCAGCTTCTCGCAAATCTTCTGGAATAGACGACTTTCGAAATTTCTTCCCTGGTCGCTGTGGACTTCCAAGGGCACTCCATATCGGCTGATAAATTCTTTCACCAATAAATCCGCAACAGTTATGGCCTCTGGGTTAAGAATAGCGTAAATTTCCACCCACTTTATGAAATAATCCATTACAACCAGTATGTATTTGCCACCATTTTCGGCCGTCGGAAATAGTCCAGCGATATCTAAAGCAATCCTTTCGAAAGGGCTTCCAACATTGTACTGTTCCATGGGTGCCTTTCTTTACGATGTGGTCCATTACTGGTAGCACAAGTCGTACATTTCTTACACCAGTCCTTCACATCGTCGGAGCTGTTTATCCAATAAAACCTTTCACGGACTCGCTGAAGGGTTTTCTTCACTCCCAGATGACTTCCCGATGGACTGTCGTGTCACTTCTTCAGTATCTCAGCTACTCTCGCTCTCGGGATAACTATCTGTCTTCTCTTCTCGGAACCATCATCGTTTTCAAGGACTCTTGTCAACAGCACTTCTTCCAGGATAAGGGAGTCCCACTGAGCCCAATACGCCTTGAGTTTCGGTGAAAATTTTGACACTTCTTGCTAGGTAGGTCACCAATTTTCTTTCTTCCATCGCCGGATCATCTTCAGGTGAGGATCATTCTCCTGATCTTCTCTGATCCTGGTGGGTGACCATTCCTCGTTGACTACAGTAGTTCTTGAAACTGCAGCTTCCCTAGATTTCGCCTTGTTGCAGTGGGAGCAGTCTGTTGGACACGGCCGTCTGGACAGGGAGTCGGCATTTCGGTGACTCACACCAGCTCGATGTTCGATGTTGAAATCGTACTTTTGAAGTCGTTCACTCTATCTAGCGATATGGCTCTCGGGATTCTTGAACTGCATCAATCACTTGAGTTCCGCATGATCAGTCCGGATTAAAAACTTCCTACCATAGAGATACTGGTAAAATTTTTCCACGGACTTCACTACCTCCAAGAATTCTCTTCTTGTGACGCAGTAGTTTCGTTCTGGTTTGGAGAGGACTTTAATGAAATATCCCAGCACTCTTTCTTGCCCTCCTTTGATCTGTGAGATCACTCCACCAATTCCTACGTTGCTTGCGTCAGTGTCAAGAATAAAGTCTCCCTCTGGTAATGGGTATCCTAATATCGGCGCCGTGGTTAAATGCCTCTACAAGGTTTCAAAATCCGTTTGACAGTCTTCGTCCCATTGGAAAGGTCTTGCTTCTTCTGTAAGTCGAGCTAGAGGCTTTGCAATATCTCCAAACTTTCTGATAAATCTTCTATAATATGTGCAAAGTCCAAGGAAACTCCTAATTTGATGTTTGGCGGTTGGTTGCGGCCATTGCTGAATGGAAGCAATTTTCTCTGGATCCACCGCCACTCCTTCATTGCTCACTATATGACTTAGATAGTTGACTCGGTTTTGGAACAGCTGACATTTCTTCAGGTTTATCATGAGCTGGGCCGCTTGCAGTCGTTTGAATACGTCTTCCAAATTCTTCAGGTGTTCGTCAAATGTCTTCCCCAGTACTACGATGTCGTCCAAATAGACCAGGCGTGTCTTCCAGGACAACCCTCTCAAGACATTTTCCATGAGTCTTTCAAATGTCGCAGGCGCATTACAGGGCCCGAATGGCATGACGTTGAATTGGTCACAAAAACAATGTGTAGATAATATAGTCACAATCGTAAACAGTTATAAAAAAAACCTGCGTATCCGCCATAATTTTAACTTTCATACCTGGCTTAGACAGAGTCGGATTTAGGGACTATAGCAGTGTGCTGTTTCGTAACAATAATATCAATGGACAACTAATATCGACTGATAGCCAAGGAAATGAGACTGTATGACGCGTATATAAAGAATCATCGCACATTGTTTAATAGCCGCTGCGTGGCGGTGGGCTAGTTTGTAAATCAACTCTGATAATGATGGTGTGACAGAAAGAATATGCCAAGCTTAACTTATGTTTTGCGATTTTATTACTGAACGGAAAAATTGTGCCCTTTTTTACACGGGCAAAGACGCCACTTGTTCATTTCGTAAAATCCAAATATCATTATTGCTTGTATAAAAAAATATTTTCAGAAAATTTGTCGCACTGTGCAGATGCATGTATTTGTTTTCTGCTTTATATTATTTCTCCAGTAATTAGTCCTGCAACTATCGTTTATTCCATGAATACTGAGGCTGTTTATTTACTAAGGCATTGTGAAAAAAGCATGATTCGTAATTTTTCATCAGAGTTTAGAAATGGCCTAATCATTATATAGTCAGTGTTCAGATTTCATGGAAAATAACAATAGAGCAATTTTTAGAAAAAAACCTTTATTACTTTCTGGTTAAGACTTCCAAGCTATGGAATGCTCCCTCCCAAAATGCTATATCGTGTTATTTGTTTGCATGGCTACTAAAGCCATATACTTAGAGCTAGTTTCCTCACTCACAACCGAAGCTTTTCTAATGACGTTAAGACGCTTCATATCTCGAAGAGGTAATCCCTTCGCTATTTTCAACGATAACGCTACGGATTTTTCGGGTTCACGTAATGAGCTTCGAGAGCTTTATTCATATTTTAAAGGATCTGATTTGTCAGATGTAATAGAAACATTCGCATCAGAAGATTCCATTGCTTGGTAATTCATACCCCCTCTCAGTTCTCATTGGGGTCGGCGTATGGGAATCCCGTATAAAGGTGGTTAAAGGTCATCTTAAATGCCAAATTTGAAATTCAAATATGACCTTTGAGGTTTTGACTCAAATCGAGGCAATTATGAATTCGCGTCCACTGTGTCTTATCTCAAATGATCCCTCCGACCTAGAATGTTCAACTCTTTTTAATTGGGACTAACCTGACTTCCTACCCAGAGCTCGTATACCTGAAAATCGCTTAAGCTTATGTCAAAAATGCTCCCGTATTCAACAGACTTTCTGGAAAAGATGGTGTATAGAATACCTCAATACTCTTCAAAATCGACCCAAGTGGTTGCACCGTTGGAAAAATTTAGAAGTAAATGATCTTGTTTTGCTCGAAGGAGATGATATGCCTTCTCTGTAATAGCCTAGAGCCAGCATTGCTGAAATTCTTCCTGGTGCAGATGGTAAGGTCCGAGCCGTTAAAATTAGAAGATCCGTGGTGAATTCACACGTCCCGCTTCAAAATTGTGTTGCTTACCCCAAACAGATAATAATTATAATTTGGCTTGACTTTCCTTCCTTTTGTTTTTTATAGTTTAGGGCCGGATCGCTCAAGGCCGGGAAATGTGTTCGGATTTCGAAGCTTTACGCCTAATTTTATTTCATTTCTGTCAGCGGTGAACTTACGTTGCTCGACCGTGAGCCACGATCGATGCGATCGCAACAAGTAAAATAAAATGATGGCCGTGACGTATATGTCAGTCTCATAAGAAATTCTAACATATGTTATACGTTATTTGAATTCATACCTAGAAATTGTATTTGGCTCATTCAATAAATATTACTTTGCGTTATTAACCATCTCCATTTATGGAACTCCCCGAGAAGAACTAAAAACAAGGAAAGCTGGCTGAAGAATCTCAAGAAGTAGAAAAAAATCGTGTCAGTGGAGACTATCCTCAACAATTAAAGGTCCATCGCTCTCCATAATTTTGAAATGGGAAATGTGAATTCACCATGGGATGTTTTAATTTTAACGGCTCTGACCTTACCATCTGCACCAGGGATAATTTCAGCAACTCTGGCTCTAGGCCATTACAGAGGAGCTACATTATCCTTTTGAGCAAAACAAGATCATCTATTTCTAAATTTTTCCGAGGGTGCAACCACATGGATCGATTTTGTAGAGTATTGAAGCATTCTATAGGCCATCTTTTCCAGAAAGTCTGTTAAATACTGGAGAATTTTTGATATAAGCTTAAGCGATTTTTAGGAATATGGGCAATATCAGGCTCCGGCTAGGAAGTGAGGTTAGTCCCCATTAAAAAGAGTTAAACATTCTATGTCGCCCCAATGAGGGCTGAGAGGAGGTATGAACTTCCAATCAATGGAATCTTCTGATGCGAATGTTTTTATTACATCTCACCGAGCAGACCCTTTAAAATATGAATAAAGGTCTCGAGTCTCATTTCGTGAACCCGAAGAATTCGTAGCGTTATCGTTAAAAATAACGTATAACGAGATATGGAGCGTCTTAATGTTATTAGAAAATCTTCAGTTAAGAGCGAGGAAACAAACTGTAAGTGTATGGCTTTAGTAGCCATGAAAACATATAGCGCGATATAGCATTTTGAGAGGATCCTTCCTTAGCTTGGAAGTCTTAACCATAAGAAGGCCGCCGAAATCCACTACTATCTTTTATAAAGGACAAGATATGGAGACTCATTCTTTCGGCAGATCAGCCATTATTTGTTGAGAAAGTTACAGTTGGAATCGGAAGCAATTATTGCAGTTAACAATTATCATTTCAATCTCACGAAGAGCGTTAAGGGACCAGTATTGTAACCTAATGCTAGCCAACACTACTTAAGAGCTAGCATGACCAAGGCTCGTTTGCGAGAATCATGGACACTAATGATCTTTAGAGGGGAGAAGGATCGGACGTTTCTGACACTCAGGAACATCGACATTTGTCAACCTTCCACCGACGTACAAGAATCCATCTTTATTAAGAAACAGTTTTAAAAAGATGATATTTTTGTTTGAAATGAGTTTTAATTCAGATATTTCATTGAAGAACTTTGTAGACTGTATATTTTTAACGGTCCGACTAATTTGTTGTAGGGGGACTTACAATTGCGAAAATTTTGAGAGAAGTTCTTCCCAAAAGATTGTTGTCGGGTCCAGGGCTGGGCGTGTAACCTTGAGGTTCGTACTTTTTTGTTCGGGTAGATCAATTATATCAAATTTCTTATCAAGGTTTGAGAGTTCTAGCAAAGGATTCAACAAAAGAGATGGACCGTGCCACCAAAATTTGGAGGATATGATATCCTTGGCCAATGGGCCACGAGACAAAGGATCAGCGGCATTGTTTGCTGATGATATCTAACGCCATTTTCAATTTTTTGTGAGCTCCTGTATTTGGGAAACTCTGTGTTGGCCACGAAGACTGACCAACGAGAAGAGTGAGAGTTGATCCAATATAGAGAAATCTGTGAATCTGACCACATATTAAATAAGGAGAATACAATACCTTCGTAGATGAAGCTTTTATAACCACAAAAACCGGTACTTTCGAGTACCTTTTGAAGGTTTCATCTTACCCATTACGTTTATAAGAATCTTTTTAAGAAGATCCACTTGTATTTATTCAACGTCTAATAGATGTCAACACTGTATACGTGACTGTAATAATTAACTGTGTCTTAATCTATCTAACAACCAATGAAATAGTTGTAACCCTTTCTTGGAGTTACAAAGCTCCGGTAGCTCTTCGTCTGGTGCGCAATGGTCGTAGGATCTTACGTATTATCAGAATTGGCAGGAATAGGGCGCCACTTATTTTTTGGTATCATTTCAAAAACAAGAAATTACTAACCTTAGCTACTTTCTTGGCTCAATTTAACCTAATTTCGTAGAAGAAAATAATATTAAAAATAAAAAAAATAAAAAAACAGAACCTCACTATATGGTTTTTTAATCAAGTTACTTCGTAATCACATTTAATCAGCTACTTATGATAGAAAAATAAAAAATATTTGGTAAGTGCATTTGATATTAACAAGAACCATAAGAACCCCTAAATACAGCTGTATTTAAGTTCACATTGTGTGAACAATTTATTCAAATTGAGAACTATATGTATATAGAGCATATGCCTTGTACCAAAAAATATATCAGTTTATTAAAGATTAAAAAAAACAAACTTTTTCTCCGTTGAGATATTTAGTGATTAAGTTAAGAATTTAGGTTATAAAAAGTCCAATAAATCACTGTACTACACTAAGAATATAGTATTACGTAATCAAATAGCAGTAAGGGTATGCCGGTGCACTTCCTTAGTAGATTTTTGTGATATTGGAATAGACTCACCAAAGTTTGAAGACGACTTGAGACCTTCAGACCCTATTTTTGAAATTAGATTCATTCTTCCGAGCCCCATCCATCTTGAAGGAAAAATATCTAGAACATGCGGCGAACACGTGCATCAACGAGATTAATTATATCGGAAACTCGAGTCCAGGGTGGTGAATGGCTCAAAATGCCGCTTCCTCTAGGATTTCCTCCCTCAAAGGTCTCAGGCGGATTGTCAGGGTGTCGATGTAACTATTTCTAGTCATACAAATATACTACGTGTTCAGGTCCAAAATGGCTACCTCAATATTAGATTTGTGTTGGAAGAAAAAGTTACCGATGAAAGGACATTGAAAGGTCGGCGAATCTGGAATTAATGTACCACTTAACGACTGTACTATTTCAAGAAAATATTACGCTTACCTCCTTGTTACAGGAAAACCTTTTAACCAAATTACAACGGCAGAAAACAGTTACTTAAGGATGCCAGCAAACGAAAAAACAAAAATCTGCTACTTCCTTTCGATATTTCTAAAACTGGAGAAGGTAACCCGAAACTAAACGAACTGCAACTTTTTGTAAACTTCAACGGCCAATCAAGTTCTAATAATCCCTATAATACCTTCTTATTTTCGGCTGACCAATGGAATATCTTCAATACATATAACGAACTCCGAACTCAACCGAGTTGGCTTAGTGAATTTCAGATTTAAGTAGTACCCTAGTGCTCAACCTGTTTGGTGAAATGAGAAGTGTCAACGTCAAACTAATCAAAAGTAGTACCTATTATGAATGTCATTGTGAATGACATTGAAAACCAAACAAATTTCAATAAGGCGTTCGCAATAAAGGTTTTACCAAACGACAAGTAAAATCAACGAGAAAGATTATTTATTTTATGTCTGAAGCCATTCTAAACTTGTGTAGTCGTTGTATGAACTGTTTACGAAATGTAACCTCATTCAAATATAAACATTGTATTGAAAGAAGCAGTTTGATGAGTTTTATCATTATCCAGTACTGGTAAGTAAACAATACATTAACTTTTAATTATATAGTTAATCAACGTTTTAATTTCTTTTAGGAACTTGTGTAGCTGTTAACTAAATTACTGTTCAAGATGCCATTACCTGTGTTAATTAATAACAATACTTTGTGTAGATAATTTAGTGACTCTTTAAGCTGATTACTGATTTAAAATAAAATATATTTCAAAGTAGACACACATTCATTTCTTAATGCTTAAGGTAAGTCTGAATGTTACATAGTGATAAGAAATTTTTCGAATTATTTTCGTTTCAAATATTTTTTCATCTTATATTCTTTCTTTATAGTGATTGCTTTTGAATTTTCTTATAGTTTAAATTTTTTAGCAATTTAATTAAAAAGTAAAGGTTTATCTAATTATTTCAAACCACTCGTATTGATACTTCTTGTAATGCCATGATAAAATTGTTCCTAAGAATAACATAAATGTCTATACAAAAGAAAGAAATGTTATGTCCTCAAATTTATTTTCAAGATGCAAGTGATTGATACTTCTTGTTAAGATTTCGCAAGATTATATTCTATTTTTTATATCTTATTCATTTCACGAAAATCCAGCTCATTAATTATAGAAATCTGAACAGCCAAAGGTTCGTTACAAAGACGAATCGCAATTTCAAGATAACCTTTCTCCAAATTCCAAATATACATTTTCTGATATCGTGAACAAATTGTACTAGTGAAATATATAAATTACTAATATATTTCGCTTTTCGACATTTCTTGTTTTTGTTGAACTTCATTAAATGCATTGATTTTTGTTATTTGTTTATTTCATTTATACATGATGTGGTTGAGCAACTTGTTTATATGGACCAACGGGTGCTCGGACGAAGCACAATCGAAAGAGTGAGTCATACACTTTTATGCCGCTTGTTCCAGGTTCCAGTTAGCATCATGCAGAGGGACGAAGGTGCAACGCTGTCGAGGTGTATTTTAGTAATGGTCGCTTGATAATCGCAAGGTAACGTGCATTCCAGTATCATGATTAAACAGCTCCGTGAGAACGGAGACACCTGGATTTCCACGAACAGGAAGGACACCGCAAAATATAGATTTGGTAATACAGTCTGTTCTACGATTCCCTATACACTCTGCTCGATATGTGGGATGGATTCTCCATGAATAATTGAAATTTCATTCGTAGATTCATGTGAAGCGCTTTTTGCAATGTTTGACGACAACACTCGTCAAGGTACAGCCAACATACCCTTCGATATGCCGGAAAGAGTTGAACCAAACTTCAGAAGTAGATTAACGCAAGTGTATTGATAACAACGGACTCCTGATATCGTGATCAAAGATGCTTGAAATTAAACTTTACATGTTGTACTTGCTATTGCTCACATAATAAAATATGTACCTGCATTACTTTTTTCTTTCAATGAATTTTAAAATAAGCAAGCTGCTATGCCCCACTAGATATATTGATGGACATTTCCATACAGAACTACTCTGAGCGTGGTGCAATCAAGTAAGTACCAATTTGACGACCTTGCAGTATCATCAAATTGACAGCCATAACTGAGTGGTTGGTTCACTAGTATCTTCGTGCATTTACCTGTTCATAGATATCTCAGGGACTTTGCCATCGAAACAGACCTCCTTAACTGAAATATAATTCGAAGCCCACACGTCCATATCCCCCTAAATGAGAACTTGCCCCTACTGTCACCTTTCACAATCGAAGGAGTTCAGCAGGTTTGTTGATCGGAGAGAAATAGTGCCCCCGGGCACGACGGAATTTCGAGACAGACACTAAAAATTCTGCCAGAAGACATCATCCCCCGCTCTGCGCCCTGCTGAACGCCTGTCTGGCATTTTCATATTTCCCTCGATGTTGGAAATCAGCCAACGCCGTGCTCATCCCTAAACCCGGCAAAGCCACTACAAAGCCTGAATTATACCGCTATATTTCGCTCATCAATGTCCTAGTTAAAATAGTAGAACGTTTGTTGAAAGAAAGAATCAGGGATGTCGATACTAAAAATAATACCATCGTCGCATTTCAATTCAGATTCAGGCCAGGCCACTCATGTCAGAACGTCACCCCAAACCTTCAAACCATTATCAATAGAGCATTGAATCAACGACTCTGTTCAGCAACCATTTTCATGGATGTTCAAATAGATTTCGATCAGAGCTGGCATACCGGAAAGCTACTGAGCATTCATCAACCACCACCGATTGTGAAACTATTGTATTCTTACTTTACCGATCGTTCTATAAGCGTCAAAGTTGGTCATTGATTATCCGAATCATTTACTTCCCTAACTGGCATTCCGCAAGGCTCAATACTCGCTCCTATATTATTTATACGTATGATACACTAGCACCACAACACCCCCATAACCTAACCTAACCTAACCAATTATACGCGGACAACACCGCACTAATCATTTCCGCCACTGACATTAGCTCTCTCAATATTCAATCCCAAAAGCTCCTAACGTAATTTTCGAATTGGTGCCGGATATGGCGAGGGACTCTCCACACCCAAAAAACTCAAGCAATTGCTTTTAAACATACTTCCACTCAGAACGAACAACTTCTACCAACCAACTTTCACGTCGTGCTCTGGGAAGAGCAGCTCGAAATCCGCAGGAAAGCCATTTATTTGGGAGTGGAATTTACACACACTCTCCACTTGGCGGCCGACTTGGCTGACATACTAAATAAAGTCCGGCGACGAATTTGTCTCATTAAGGCACTCGGCCAAAGATTCGGAAGAACTCACTCTGCCACTTTATTTCATACATATAAAATATACATCCGACCCATAATCGAATATAGAGAAAACGTCTATTGCACCCTTCCCGATCGTCTTGTTAAAAGATTTTGACTTGCGAGTACTCAATTCTCAGATATTGCCAATACAAGTCTCCCTATTCTACCAGTAATTCTGTTTATGTCAATATTGACAACGAACCAATTCCTTCCCGTCTGAATAACTTACAAGCCCTATACGTTAATCGCACTATCGAATCGGGCAACGTAATCTCTAAAAACGCCCGCCTCACACCCTGGATCGCAAACAGATGGCCACTCGGTAATAAGCCCAAGAGGAAACTTCCATATCCTCCAGTTCTGTTACTAGCCACCGCTCACGACGACCTTCCCGATAATTATCCAAACTACCTATATAATTCTTCGATTTCCATTAGATAATCACTTTAAATCTTTATATGTATACCCATTTCCCAACCACCCTCATCCCTCGTCGGCGTTGCAGGTTTTCTGCGGATTCTCTGTAGCCTAGTGAATTCATTCAACAGCCAAATGGCTGACAACAAGCAATAATACAGCCGCAGTTGTACCCGCCTCTATTTGCTTGATCGTTTGAAACCACCTCACTGAGCACAAAGTACATCAAACTTCTGCAAACTTGTCTTCTCGAACACAATAATATCCACCGCCACCATCCATCATTAATACTATACACCTTTCTAAAATGTCACCTACTCACTTTTCGAATAAAAATTCCAAATATTCAGATATCTAAATTCTTCTTATTTAATTCTTAAGACTATGGAGACATCACAAATCTCTGTAAATGTAACGTCCACCTCTCTATTCATTAATAATTTGTCTCACCAAGCCAACCCAGTACCCGCAACACAGCATGTTTCGTCATATGGTCGTCTCTCATGAGACCGTAAATACTACCAATTCTAGACACTTTTCTATGTATACATTAATAAGAATACAATGTATATATAAATAAATTTTGCAGAAAAAACCAAATAAGACATTGGTTCACAATTAAAATAAACAAACTTTTCCGCATCTGTGGCCCTGAACAATATTCTATCATAAAATTATTACTTGTATACAATTTGGGGGATGTATCGTGCTAACAAACCGAAATTTCTCCAAAAATAACCAAAAATTTAGTATTTCTTGATTTATAGGACCCGCTGTACTCGCTATAGTCAGCTGAAAATCTATAGGGTACATCTGTGAGACACCTTGGAAAATATTCTATTATAAAATTGACCACTTGAATACATTCCGGAGGCTGTATTTTTACTTTTCCGCCCAACCTATCTAAAATGCGAGAAAAGTATTGGTTTACCCACAAAAGAGTTGAAATTTTGAAAATTTTTTTTATTTATTTTTACGTTTTTCATCAAGAACAACACGAAAAAATGGTTTTTAGAGAAAAAATCCTGTGTGTATGTCGTCGTAGTTGTCGTCGGCCACTTGTCTTGTCTTGTTAGCACGATACAGCCTCCGGAGTGCAACAAATCACCAATTTTATGATTGACTATTGTTTAGGACATCTCACAGATGAACCCTATTGATTTTCAGCTTACCACAGCCAGTACAACAGGTGCTATAGTACTTAAAGTACGACATTTTTGTAATTTTCGGAGAAATTTCAGTTTGTTAGCACGATGCAGCCTCCGGAGTATATACAAGTGACCAATTTTATGCTTGGCTATTATACAGGGCATCTCAAAGATGAACCCTATTGATATTCAGCTCATTAAAGCCAGTACAACTAGTGCTATGGTACTTGAAGTACCAAATTTTTGTCATTTTTGGAGAATTTTTAGTTTGTTAGCACGATACAGCCTCCAGCGTGTATACAAGTGACCCATTTTATGATTAAAATTATTCAAGGCGTCTTATAGATGAACCTTTTTTAGCTCACTAGAGCTAGTACAACGGGTGCTACAATTTTGTCCTTTCTGGAGAAATTTCGGTTTTAGTACGATACAGACTCCGGAGTGTATTCAACTGGCCAATTTTATAATAGGATATTTTCCAAGGTGTCTCACAGATGTACCCTATTGATTTTCAGCTGACTATAGCGAGTACAGCGGGTCCTATGAATCCAGATATACTGCCGAAGTGTATACAAGTGACAATTTTATGATCGAATATTGTTCAGAGCATCCCACAGATGCGGAAAAATTAGTTGTAATCTTTAAAACCGTTTATTTGTCTAAAAACCGTTTTTTCGTGTTGTTGTTGATGGAAAACGTGAATATAACTCAAAAAAAAATTTCAAAATTCCAATTTTTTTTGGGGCAAACCAATACTTTTCTCGCATATAGATAGGTTGAGCAGAAAAGTAATATACAATTTAAAAACTAATGAAAAAAATTATTAAACTTAAAGGTGGGACTTTGTGTCATCTTGTTTATAGAAGAGAACATATGCTTCTCCACTGACTAAATATTTCCACGATATTAATAGCACCCTTGAATCGTTATATTCGTGACACTGTCCCGTGTAGTGATGTCGGCAATATGCTGTGTAGTGACCATTGTAAGTGGTTCCACTGTGATTTGATATAGCGTAAAGGTTGTACATACAAGGTGCCCCATTATCAGCCGCGTAATGTCTCATATCAAGCCCTTCTAATGAAAAATCTATTGCAACATTAAGTTTTCCACTAAATCGTTCTGTTTGCGAAAAGCGCTTCAGGTGAATAACCAATATTGTCGGAAATTTATGAATTGAGAATGATTTAATGCATCGTCTTCGTTCCTTACATTTCGATCATGTTGATTTCTCATCACCGTCGAGTGTTTCTTCTCTTGTAAACGAATCTAAACATTGTGAAAGTCGTAATTGACCTGTTCTTTGGGGTATGGAAAAGAATAAATCCCTAAAGGGATCGAAGTGACCACAGTGTGTGCACTTGAGTGTTGATTTTAATTGACCGACAAAATTATCCACAATCTTGGAGTTGTCCATTCTCGGATATCTCAACCAAGATTCTTGTGCTTTCTCAATGTCACTAAGTTTTTCATCAATTTCTGTTAATATGGGCGTTGGTTTTTCATATACCTTGTTGACATCTTCGTGAAGTCCTTCTAATAGGTAACAAAGAAATTCCTGTGCATCATGTTGAACGTATCCCATGAACCTTGAAGGAAATCGCTGAATCTGACTTTCCAATGATACTGTATTAACTACTCTGTCTGAACCGTCTTCAGACCAAAGCTCTTGAATAACTTCAGCAAATGCTTTAATTAGTGCTCCTTTCATGCTAGATATGTTTATGTTAATATCTCTTATGTATGCGTCTTTCTTTAGACATTCTAATTGCCACCTTGTGTTTGATAGGCATTGGATAATACTATTCATGAAACATGTGTTACCAATATTTTTGAGGCCTTTGAGACCCAAAGATTTTTGGGGAATACCCTTTATGGATCTGATTGTGGAGATATTGTTAAGAGCTCTTTCGCAACTACTATCAATGTCCGAATAATCTCGGATTCTATTATTGTCTCTCTCACTTGATCGGCGTGATAAGGAATTTGAATTGATGTTGTTTGCTATTGAATTGGATGGAGATATTGCGGTTTTGGAAAGTTTGGTTGATGTCGATAGATCATTGGTATTGTTCACTTTGTTAATATATTCCTTTTATTTACATTATTTTTAGACTTGTCCTTTTGTTCTTGTTGATTTTTATCATCTTTCTGAAAATCTTTAATCGAAAGTTAAATGTATGGAGAGAGGTTGTTAACTCTAGGATTATTTTTAGAGAGGAAATTGATGTTTATTGATTCCTCAGTTACTACGACCCTATCGACTTCTGACCCATTATTTTTTTCTACGTCTTCATTCTCTTCCAATTTTGAATTTGACTGCAAAACATCGAGGTTATTTTGACACATTTTTTTTGGTCACCGAAACATTATTACTAGATTTTTTAACTCTGGTTGATATTGCTTTTGTACTTAGTGGTTTCATTCCATTGGTCACATCACATATTTTAGATCTAACCTCAGTTGGCGAGGTTAGTACAATTTTTTACTGTTCTGGAGAGTTTTTACTCAAATCGGCTACTGATGCGCGATTTCCGTTATCATCTTTATCAGACAAATTGTCTGTATTGGTATTGTTAGAGTATGCCACACTGTTAGTATAAATACCTTCCATTTGGTCGTTTACCTTTTTATTTGATGTCTTCAACTCTATTGGGGGCAAACCATTTTTATATTTTGTTTTGGTCAAAGATAATTTATTGCGCATAGGAATCGCATCATTCTCTAGCATAGTCATCTTCTTCAGTATTCCTATGAATGGGACATCATCTGGCTGGTGGTTATCTATATTACTTTTCCGCCCTACCTTTCTATATGCGAGAAAAGTATTGGTTTACCCAAAAAAAAGTTGGAATTTTGAATTTTTTTTGGAGTTATTTTTACGTTTTCCATCAACAACAACACGAAAAAACGGTTTTTAGAAAAAAATCCTGTGTGTATGTCGTCGTCGTCGTTGTCGTCGGCCACTTTTCCTTACATGTCTTGTTAGCACGATACAGCCTCCGGAGTGCAATAAGTCAGCAATTTTATGATTGAATATTGTTAAGGACATGTCACAGATGAACTCTATTGATTTTCAGTTCACCAGAGCCACTACAACAGGTGCTATGGTACTTGAAGTACGACATTTTGTCATTTTTTGAGAAATTTCAGTTTGTTAGCACGATACAGCCTCCGAACTTGAACAAGTCACAAATTTCATGATTGAATATTATTCAGGACATCTCACTGATGAACTCTATTGATTTTCAGTTCATCAGAGCCAATACAATAGGTGCTACAGTACTTTAAGTACGATATTTTTGTCATTTTTGGAGAAGTTTCAGTTTCTTAGCACGATACAGCCTCCGAGGTATATACTAATGACCAATTTTATAATTGGATATTATTCAGAGCATCTCAAAGATGAACCCAATTGATATTCAGCTCACTAAAACCAGTACAACGGGTGCTATGGTACTTGGAGTACCAAATTTTTGTCATTTTTGGTGAATTTTCAGTTTGTTAGCACGATACAGCCTCCAGAGAGTATACGATTGATCAATTTTATGATTGAATATTGTTTAAAGTGTCTCACAGACCTTATTGATTTCCAGTTGACAAAAGCGAGTGCTATAAATCCAGATATACCAAATTTTTGGTTATTTTTGGAGAAATTTCCGTTTGTTAGCACGATACTTTCCCCGAAGTATATACAAGTAACAATTTAATGATAGAATATAGTTCAGGGCCACAGATGCGGAAAAGTTAGTTTTAATCTTTAAAACCGTTTATTTTTTAGTACACTGAGGCCCAAAAGCTTGTTAGAGGCATAATTTATAAAATTGTCAACGCATGTATTATCAGAAGGCGCACATTCTGAAGAAGAGAATGAAGATGTTAAATAAGAATTTCGGAAAAAAGGAAAGATCACATGTTTTAGGGTAGGTAATGTGAGAAAGTTTGAATTTGGTAGAAGAATTAGGTTTCATAAAAAGTTCTTCTAGAGGCTTAGAACGGGGAAACGTACCGAGAGAAGATGAAGCGTTTCCTCTTTGAATTGCAATACTTATTTGTTGTATAAAGAACAAAGTTGCTCTGAATCATTGGTTTCTACTGATATTTTTTTAACGATTTCTTTAATGAATTTTAAAGCTTCATGACCGAAAACACCAGAGGTTTCAATTGCTACAGGAATAGAAATGTAAATGTTCTCCAAATTTTTGTATTTATTGATTTTAAAAGTTTCGCCTTGTAAAGCTGTAGCGCCTGCGGAAGTAGATGTGAATCGGACATGGGACGGAGCCCAAGTGTCAGTGCAAGTGAAATCCCATATAACTGGTCTGCCGTGTTACCATAGAATGAGGGTCATACCATCTGGACGTTTACCGTCGTCGCGGCAAGTACCTAACGGTTCCAACGAACAGGGAATCTTTGCAGATGACAGGCCTCGTTTGGTTAGGTAATTTACTGCAGAATGACGTGATAAACAGCCGGCACTTAATTTGCAGCTTAGGCCGTGTCTCCCATATTCATCAACATCAGCTCCGCAACGACAGCGATGTTTTACACAAATTTGACAATCTAAACGGAGACAAATAGAAATACGGAAAACTTTCGTCATCTAAAAGCGTACCTAATGGGGCCGACGGTATAGCGTTCAACCATGCTCCTGATTTATTTGAAAATGCTGCATTCAAACGAGCCTTGTCTGGTAAATTGACAGCTTTCTGAGGCAGATTTTCTTTTTCTATGTTCAATAAAGGAATATCCCAGGATTTTTGAAAGGATTTATATTCATCGGGTACAACTTTGTTAGACTTTAATGACCAAATATTTCCTGCCTCCAATAATAAAGGGTCTTGTGTGTGGAAAAATAATATCAACTCCCGTTGCTGACCGAGCAAGCCTTTCTTCCTGGTCATTTTCTAGTGAAAAGCCCGCTCTAATACTCTCAATTCCATACACCTTATAAAAAAAAGTAATTCTAGACACCTTTCTAGACCCATTTTTAGACTATTTCTTCCAGTGGGTTGTATTCAGCCTACCCGCAAAAACACCAAACTCATCTACGAGCGCCGCATAAACGAAACACCAAAAAAAACACATTCAACCCCAGTCCTGCTGAGGAAATTATTCATATATCAGGGTTTAGTAGATAAAATAATATTCCTCAACTTTCTAAATAAAAATATCAATTCCACACATTTCTTTCGAAATTATCTCCCTCTCTCTCTCTAGTTGTTTCTTTTTCTAACTCTGCTCCTGTCTTCAACACCTAAGTATAACTTTGATGCATGTTTGCGGCTCTCTACTATATTATAACATTTTTTAATTTTTGTATATATATTCTTCATCTTTTATTCAATTTATGCGCTAAAAACACTGACTGGAAAACGAAATAAATATATGCGAATTTAATTGACTACTGTGGCACAGAATCGGCGGTCGGCTGTTAACTTAATCATCGATATTATGAAATATTGACGTTTCACATTCCATTTCTTGTTTTAAAAAGGACTGAACTACATAATCCAAATATTCTTTCATAAACGTTTGTATGTATATAAAAACCAAAGTGACTAATAACATCATGAAAATGGTAAATATGAAATTTGAATGTGAAATCTAGAATCTAATAGGCATGTATCCCAAAATAGGTTTATCCTTGATTTTGTATAATTGTCTCTACTTATTTTTTAGAGGATTAGGCCTTTCCAGCTTTTTTTATAAATCCGTATAAATAGAATAAAAATATTTATAAATAAAATGTCATATTGGAATTTTTGTATGAATTGATTTTTGCAATAACAGATATTTTTTGAATTTATCAGTGTTGCTTATGTTATCGCGAGATCTGAAAAAAAATTTTCATTGAATAGACAAATAAACAGAGAAAAGTAAGCGGGAAAGTTATACCTAACAATAGATTTTACGGAAGATATTCTTGCCGTTCCGAACATATCCCACGACCCGAGATATAGGTTAACAAAATCATAAGTATCGCGGAATATATAATTACCTGAATTATGTCCCCATGATTTTGTCCATTGGCAGTGAATGTGAGGTGACATAGAAATGGAAATCTCGGATCGGTGAGTTTCAGTACTCTCAAATCGTAAGTTTTTCCAACATCTCCATAATATGTACGGTTACACACTGAAAAACAAAAAATTAGTTACACAAACCGGAACAATATTTTCAACATAATACAGTTCATTATTATCCCAATGATACAATATTCATGAACTCTTGGCACTTATATAATATGAGGGGGTATGTTCGAAAATATATTTTTCTCTCTGATAACGTTTGAGAATTAAATAATATTTCTATTAGAGAGTAAGCTAGAGTTCAATACGAAACGTACCTTTGAAGAAAGTTGCGAAATAAGTTTTCTCCCATCAATTAACAAATTCCTAGACTTTTTAGATTGGAAATGCATGATTTTGGAAAATGTTACTTCCCCCATAGAGAAATTAGGGCAACCAGGCATCCGTCCTATTTTAAAGATAGCAAATCAAAGTTTACACCTCAGCAAAAGGTCTCAATGCATATAAATTGTGCATAATATTCAGTCCAATCAAAGATACAACGCGCGTAATTTCGCAAAAAACGCCAAACACTGATATGCTGTAACAACAACTCACATAAAATATATTATTGTCCCAATTTCACTGCTCTAATCCCTGGAGATAGGCACACATTCGTAAAGTAAAAACATTTGTGTTTTAACTATCTTGGAAATAAACAATTGTTCCGCCCGTGTCTCTCCCAGAAAATGTAATATTTGTGCTAAAAAGCATCACACTCTGTTACATCTGAAACTCTAACGTCCTGCTGCATCTTAAGTTGTCAATACACCACCTCCAGTCGATAGTCCTCAACCTAGTTCTCCTAGCACATCTTCCATTGCTGCAATTCACTCTTCCAGTACACATGTCACATATTTCGACCACCTCGTTGACCGCCCTGTCCTCCAAAAATTCTCATGTTTTAATAGCTACCGCACAGGCCTATGTCAATCCGAAGATGGGTCAGTCATTTTCTATTAGTTCTTTTAGACAATGGAAGTCAAACTTCATTCGTAACTCACCCTCTCGTTGCCAAATTAGGCTACAAAATGTATCCCCTTACTCACCAAGTTTCCGGTATTTTAGAAGTCGGCAACACGTTAACCGATATGATAGGTATCACGTTGTTTTCAAAAACGCAGAAAACAAAAATTCAAAGCTTCGTGCGCAATTTTCCTAAAATTACTCACCCTCTGCCTCAGGTATCTCTTAATGTCCAAAATCCCCCAAAATTGTATCAAGGAAAGTTCTCTTATACCTATACACACTCATTCTTTCTTGGTTATTAGTTTTTCAGCAACTAAAATCAACTCCATAATAATAATGACGCGGATCTTAACCTATTGCTTGATACGTTTTGGTCTCAGGAAGAGGATGATTCGAGCACCGCCCTTAATTCTTTATCGGCTGAAGAACAAAAGGCCGAAGAAATATTCTCGTCCACCACCAAAATTTTAGACAGCAGACGACATCAAGTAAACATCCCATTCGGAGAAGCCAATGCTCACAAAAAACTTGGATGGAGATTCTCTTTTAATAGCAAAACGTAGATTCGAATCACTCGAAATGAAATTTACTCACAACCCTGTTGTTTTCTCAGAATCCAAACAATTTATCGATGGATATATTTCTCTCGGTCATGGAAAATTTGTTCCTTTATCTCTTACCAACTCCTCCAACGAAAATAAGTATTTTGTACCCCATCTATGTGTTCTGAGAGAACACAGCGAAACCACCAAATTGCGAGTTGTCTTAGATTTCTCCTGTAAAACGACTTCCTCTTTCTCTTTTAATGACATATCTCTCAAAGTTCCTCACGTGCAGCTCGAATTATTTGACAAATTATATCGTTTTCGTTCTTCTAGATACATATTGACAGTGGATATACAAAAATGTATAGACAGATCTCCACAAACTTTGATCAACATTTTTTATTAAGTATATTATGGTGATTTTTTGCAGTGATGATTTTTCATGCATCGAATTAACTTGTGTGTCGTTCGGACAAAAATGTGCCCCCTATCTTGCATGTAAATTTTCATTTAGGTGGTGGCTACGGGCAGTATGTTCGAAAATACATTTTTCTCTGATAAATTCTCTCTTTTTTATCGAATTTAGAACCTTTAGTCACAAGAATAAGTATAATTTATGTATTCTTGTGCTTTAGTGCTGCGACAGAATTCACAACCCCCTTTTGTATTTCATAAACTATTGTTCACGCGGCGCGAACCACTGTGACCTGTTGTAGGGTCCTATATTAATATTCAATGTTTATTGGCCACGTTAGAAATATACCCTGACGCATTTCCTCTCATAAAAGATTCTATAATATTCTATTCTAAAGATAGCTATTCTCTCGTTATTGATGCAATATATATTTACCCAGAAAAGCAAATATCTCTTCGTGTTGTAACATTTGCACGTGTTTTATTGATGGCATACGATCTTTCTTGCAAGAAGATATCAATTTTAACCCTCAGTCGTAAATGTTTCTTCAATCAGATGGGTTCAGCTCCAGTTTTGACTAAGCTCAAGTTGTATTTCAGTAGTTTACTGAAGTAATTCTTGTAACTTATTCTATTATTCTTACGCTTCTCTTTCTCTGTATATCTCACGAGTTTCTCTATTTGGGCTACACATTATCAAGAATATTTCGCAATTCTTTCTCTCGGTATCTCGATTAGTAAAAGAGTGATTAGCAAATTTTCGCAACCATACAGAAACATTGTATAATTAATAATGAGTGTGAATAGTGTAATAATTCTGTATAAATATAGTAATAGAGTCTGAATTTGATTTGTATTTAACAACTAAAAATCGGAGAAACAGTTCGCTAATTATCAGTTTATGTGCACATACGTACACAGGGTACTTAAGAGATCATTTCAATACGGATAGATCACCTGGAAGAATATGTTTAAACCTTAAATTTATTCTCTAATTCAACCTTTCTTTTTATTTTCGCGTATACTTAAAAAGAGTTTCGTTATATTCGCAGAAAATTCCTGGTAAAATCACAAGCTAGACCATTTTCTGTTAATGAGAAAAAACCTATTTCATATATATTGATCTGCTAATAGGGGTTCAAGAAAAGTAGTGTCCCCTTGTTGTTACTCTTCTTAAGTCTAACATTGACGATGGTGAAGGATTTACTTACCTACGAAACATTTTTTCCCTGTTAAGTAACGCCGAATTGAAAGAAAATATTTTCAATTGGCTACACATTAGAAAATAACTGCGCTATAGATTTTATAGAAATAGAATGAAGTACCTGAATCTTCTACTTTAATATTTTCACAATAAATATTATAAGGTTGTCTTGACCTACCATTTCTATCGAGATGCTCTTTGATTGATTAGTAATCTTGGTATAGTGCCACCCTTCCTGACATACATAGCCTTGGCGATTAAATGACAAGTTTCTAATGAAGCGGAAAGTACCTTTTCCTAGTTTTATTTACTTTAAGCTTTCTTATTTTCCAGCGGAGAATTCAGGTGGCCCATCTCTATTGTTAGCATGATTTGTTTTTAAATGGCGTTCTAGCTTTGCTGATTTCAAGACTTCATTGCTGAAAACAGCAGCACAAATCACGCACTGAGTTATAATCTCTTTATTTACCTCAGTTGCCGCGAATCCGAACTTAATATAATCCCTGTCATATTTTCGTTTTGATTTTGGAGGAATTTTCAATGAAAAAAGTACAAACAAATAAGTACAGATAATGATATGAACAATGCTATTAAACACAGCACTCTACAAAATAGGATCACCCTACTCTATACGACTCGCCACTATAAATTGTGGGGTGAAACTGAGTGGTGAGCAACTAAGGCCACGCTTATACTCCTGTATGATGGTCGACAGGGTGCAGGTGATGGTAGCAAGCGATGGATGCTAGGTGATATCTTGTTTATAGTTAAATTGTGCCACCAGGATGTGGACAAGCCATACGGTTTGAAAATGTCGTTCAATACGCGTCATATGATCCTAATGTTAAAAAATGAACACGATGAAGCAGATCAAAATCTGAGAAATCGAGGATATAGTGTTCATCCATTATGTGTAATTCGCAATAGGCACGGCAAATTTCTTCACATATATCGTGATTTAAGAAGGCACCCGAATTCATGCGAATGAGTGTACAGGCATTTGGCTTCATTCTTGCTAAAGTCGAAACATATTTGGTGGATACTGGTGGAATTACCGAGTGTCGTCGGCCGTATTGTCGTATTGCTGTAGATACGGGGGGTGCTCGGCGACGTCTCAGCGGTGACATAGCCGCCTGGTCAGAGTATAAACGGTTTCTTATAAAATAATGCGGCAACAAACAAAACGGGTCGAGTTAGTGTTTTAGGTATGAACGAAGCAGTTACCAGCAAGAATAGCTACCTGAAGATTTTGTCTTCGGTAAAACCACACCAATGGAACTCATAAGTGTCTTGGTAGCCCAGCATACGCCAAAAGCTCAAGAGATTTTTAAGTGTAAATCATCCATTTATCAAAATCTGCCCTAAGAGGCAATTTTATTCATAGAAATTGTGTTTTAAGTAAAGAAAGTAAACACTAGAATCCACAAAATCGATCAGCTCCCAACCCACACAATTGAAAAAACGGATTCAGGTGAATATATTGTAACTAACCGGTAGACAAAAAGGGTCAGGAATTCTTGAACCAAAGAGGAAGCTCCCTCCGGCAGTGATTCCGCTGCCAGATTTTGTCTGCCATCCCTCACCACTAATCAACCCCCCCCCCTCTAACGAACGAAACAACTGTTTCGTTCCCTTTCAAATCCCAAAATGTTTTCAAAACAGCGCTCCCCCATCTAAATCTAGAGCCAAAAATCGCCCTGATCTTCGTCTCACGATAAATTCCCTCCCTTTTCCACAAACTCCCCAAACATCCTCGCTCTCTATCAGGACATAATACTCCAAACGGACGAGCTCAAAGTTCAAAACGCCGCCCTCCGCCAAAAAATTGGTATCCTGAAACAGCAATCGAAACCCTACACCAGAAGTCCCTCTCCCGCATACTCTGCGAAATCACATACCTCACGACACTACCACAAAACCATTCATTCCCAAACCTTCAACACCAAGGAGCAAGGGGGTAATTTCAGTCTCTTAGGTACGAAACCTAAGAAAACCCAACAAAGCAGAGAAAATGGAAGGTCGACACTGCCGATCTGGACTCCAGACATGGTCGCGTGTTTTGGCAAAAATCCTACCGCCTTATCGGCATTGAAGGAAAAGTAGAAACACATTTCCAAGTGCAAGGACAGAAGATTTACACACCCGGAGACAAAGCTACCGCCTTCATAAATAACCTACAAACGGTCTTTACACCATCTGACAATCCTATATTTCTCAGGGAATTTGCCATCGAAACAGACTTCCTTACCCAAAATATAACTTGGAGCCCATACGTCTATATCCACCTAAATGAGAACCCTCCCCTACTACCACCATTCACTATCGAAGGAGCTCAGCAGGTCTGTCGATCGGGGAAAAACAGTGCCCCAAGACACGACGGGATCTCGAGACAGACACTTAAAAACCTGCATGAAGAGATCTTCGAGATCTTCCCCCGCTCTGCGCCCTGTTGAACGTCTGTCTGGCATTTTTATGTTTCCCTCGATGTTAGAAAACAGCCAACGCCGTTCTTATCCCCAAACCCGGCAAAGACACCAACAAAGCCTAAATCATAACGCCCGATTTCACTAATCAGCGTCCTAGGTAAAATCTTTGAACGTTTGTTGAAATAAAGGATCTGGGACCTCTGAACAGAAAACAATAATATTCCCGCATTTCTATTCGGATTCAGGCCAGGCCTCTCATGTCAGAACGCCACCACAAACCTTCAAACTATTATCACTCGAGCATTGAATCAACGACGCTGTTCAGCTGCCATTTGCATGGACATTCAGAAATCTTTCGATCAGGTCTGGCACGTCAGACTTGTCAGACAGCTACTGAGCATCCGACTGCCACCGCCGATTGTGAAATTAATATACTCATATCTCAGCGATCGTTCAATCAGCGTCAAAATCGGTCGTTGCTTATCCGAATCATTTACCCCTTAACTGGCATTCCACAAGGCTCCATACTCGCTCCTCTATCATATATTATTTATACGTATGACACACCTGTACAATAACATCCCAAGGACACAGGGCCGTTTTAACACGGAGAAGGACCTTTCGCCTATACAATTCGTCACTGGAAGACACAGATATATTCTTAAAATAATGTCGATGTTGGGAAACGTACAAATTAAATTCCTGCTGCGGAGTGTCTGCAACCATGACATAGTTTTTGATGTTTTTTTCTCAGAGTTAGGTGAGTCCAGAGTTTGAATAAAATATTTGAATTGTACACATTCATTTTCAAAATTACAATCCAAATCTCTAGTATACATTCCTTGAAGATGTCTGCACTTTTCTTATATATTGTCTTCAGTGTTTTCTAAGTTTGTAAGAAAACCAAAAGATCCATTGATTTCATCGTACGAATTTTTTCGCCTCTCGAGTTCTGATACTATATTGTCTACATCCACGTAGAACATATTTACTTCCGTATCTGTCCTACCATCAAAAGTAGTTTCTCCAACATCACTCTCTTCTGGCAAACATTTCCTTTTTTCTTTCTTTTCGAATCCAACGTATAGGTACTACATTTTGTTAACAATTTACCGCTTTCCTCGTATTTGTTATAAGTTGTTCTCATTTCCGTAACAAAGTGAATTAATGATTTATAGAGTTGAACGGCTGTCACTATATCCATACTTTGCTTTTGCAAAGACAGGCTTGTTTTGTGGAATTAAATTGAAATATCTCTCCAGAAAGAGAGTCTAATACCAGTCTCCAAGCTTAACATTTTTTGCAATATACCCTTCCCCTCAGCTTTTGTTTTAGGTGCTTGCGAGGTATCATTCACAATAAAATGCAAAGCTTATTTAAAAGCATCGTAACAGGCATCGACTCTAGCTAACCATCTAGTAGCTGAACGTATTTTAGGCACATGTAGTTCTGACCGACTCACAGTTCTGTTACGTGTTAAAAACTCTTTCATTATTTCCCACCTATAGGTTGATGCTGAAAAGAAAGTGTATATTTCTTCCACAAACAAGAAGAACTTTGTTACAACAGGAGAACACTCTGCAGCGCAGGTTTCTACTAAATTCAGTGAATGGGCAGCACATGGTTTAAATTTTGCCAATTTGTTCTTTTCCTTGATTCTAGCTTGCAAACCAGAATATCGACCAGACATGTTGCTAGCGTTATCGTAAGATTGTCCTCTACAGTTCTGTATGTCTAATGACATATGTTCTAAAACTTTCAAAACTGCTGTTTCCATACTTGAAGCTTTGTGCCCTACCTTAGCAGCAAATGTAATAAATCGTTCTACTACCGAACCATTTTCAATTACATATCTGAGAAAAACAGTAAGTTGGTCAGTATGGGATATGTCGGGTGTAGAATCTATGATTATTGCAAAATATTTCGTGTTTTTTATTTCTGATGCAAATTATTCTCTTAGATCAACCGCCATGAGTTTTATAAATTCATCACAAATAGTTGATGACAAATAAGAAACATTTCCTTTTCCTGGATTGCCTTTTGTTGCAATGTGGGTTTTCAGAAACGGATCGAATTCTGCTAAAAGCTCTAACGAACCTAGGTAGTTGCCGTTATCAATAGCTCCAAACATTTCACTAGAACCACTAAATGCTAAGCCACGCGATGTCAAAAATTTTATAACTGCAACTACTCGTTTAAGTATGTTAACCCAGTAATATCTTTCTGCAAGGTACTGCTTATGAACTTCGGTATCTATTTTTCATAAGACATTTGATCGCGCAATATACGCCTTCGCATTTTCACAGTGTTGAGAAGAGTTTTCATGTTCAGAAATCCGTTGGGTATTTTTCCAGTCGTTGAATCCAATTATGAAATAATTCGTTTTTGTCCGGTTAAATAGTTTACAATACAAACAAACATTTCCTGTTAGTGCTGAATATAATAGCCATTGACGACGTACAGTTTCCCCGTTGTGCAAAGTTTTGAAAAACATATTTTTTGAAGCAAATCTACTATGAATATCATAAATTCCTTTCGATTTTTGGAAATCCATTTTAAAAATTTCTTGTACAATTACAGATGGGTTCATTACAAGTAATTTATGAAACTTTCGGTTATAGCCCATCCATCTGGGTCGGTGACATCGACTTTTGAAAATAATTCTGACGTTTCTTGAGGATTGCTTGATGAAGATGCACAGTCCTGAACTTCATCAGTATCAGAATTGCATGAGTTTATTGCGGTTTCTAGAGAATACAATAATAAAAATTACATTCTTACACCGCGTTATTCAATTATCTGCTTACCTCTATCCATAATATCATCATTACTGAGAGTTGATTGTTGTTCATTATCTGCATCGGCTTCCGTACCTCGAACAGGTTGACAAATAAAAGAATTTATTTTGGGTATTTTTTCAATAACTTCTCCATTTTTTCTTGTTTTTATTTTTCAGCCTTCTTCCTTTCCCACCCACTAAGTTTTCTACTTCCTCCACTTCCACTCATTGTTTTCGATAAAATGATAAACAAGACAAAAAGACCGCAACTGATAGATATTATTTTAATTGTCGATTACTCGATTACTGCCAGCGACTGAACTAACTCAACTCACTACCTTCAATTTTTAACCCTCCATCGGTCGCGGCGTTAGAAGAAATCTAACAAAATTTTATTGTCTGAAGACTTTTTCTGTAAAATTTGATAAATTTTCTGGAGATCCTAGGAATGCCTCACAGAGGTGGCAACACATCATTACTGACTATTTACGCGTAGTGGATGACTCAGCGGCTTCTGGATTTTATTATTGTTAGTTTAAACCTAGTGCGCGACCGATAACGTCTTCGCAAATTTCTAGGAGTGTTAAAAAAATTCTAAAGGCGCGACCTTTCGCGTGTATGGTTATTTTTTTTGTTTTGAACAAAATATGTGTTGGTAAGTTTTTTATATTTTGGTGATGTCTTTTGTATATATTTTGTAATTTTGGTGTCGTATGATTAGAATTCTAAACAGATACATTTTGTAATAATTGAATCTTATTCGGTTTGTGTAAATTTACTTTGAATTCTCCAAATTTATCTTTACATATGTGATAGCTTCACCAAAAACGGAGAAATGGCTACAATGGTATGAGGAAATTCCTTCTGCTTGTGAGGTTGACTCTGATTTAGGCGATAACGTCTCTGAGCACAGTACACATGATCCAGATACGGAACAGTCTTGCGAAGATGAGGACCAGGACCATCTTCTAGTCTTTCGCTCTAGAGCCTCCCGCTCAACAGTCACCCAGTCTACAGTCAGCAAAATTTTATAATGCACCCAAATTTTATCGAAAAGATAGAACACCTTGGTTAAAACATTTATCACAAAAGTGGCCAACGGGAACAAAACGCAAAAATATAGTTACCAAACTTCCTAAGGTGTTGGGAGAAGCAAGAAATGAATATGAAATTATTGATTGCTGGTACATGTTGTCCCTGTGAATGCTCTTCAAGACATTGTTACACTCACAAATCAGAAGACCACGTGATTGTCTACCAACAAATTTAGAAGAAGTAATGGCCTTTATAAGCTTGCTATATTTGACAGGAGTAAAAAAGGCACAGCATCTCAATACGAGCGAATTGTGGGTTACAGATGGAACAGCACCGGATTATTTCCAAGCGACCATGTCAGAAAAGCGATTTCATATCCTAATTCGAGAAACTAGATTTTACGACAAATATAGCAGACCACAAAGAATGGAACTGGACAACTTAGCTCCAATTCAAAACATTTTTGAAAATGTTGTTGACATTTATATACGCAGTTACAGTCCAGCTCAGTACATGACGACTGAGGAAATGCTGGAGGTGTTTAGAGGACGGTGCCGCTTTCAATTTATACATAATAAACCACTAAATATGGCCTAAAGATGCGCGAACATTCTATACTCATAATATGGAGATATATGCTGGAAAGCAACCACAAGGACCTTATCAGACATCAAATGAAGCAGCAAGTGTAGTAAAAAGGCTTATACGTCCCATTGACAAAACAGGAAGAAATATCACTGCCGATAACTATTTTACCTCTGTGCCCCTCGCCAATGAATTATATGAAAATAACAGACCGGCCAACAGTATAGTTGCGAATTTGAAATTCCGTGTTTATTATCTTCGAAAGTTGTTAACTTTACCCAGTGGGGAACAATTTATGGACCGTAAATAGCATAGTTTTTCTTACACAGTCCGGCCCTACACAGGGACGTCTTTAAAAATTTGAGCAAAGTAGTTGAACACCCTTTTTCAATTAGAGTTTGGTAAACATTTTTTATTATCGTTTTTGCGTCACTTGACAAATGTTTCCTTTTAACCTTCCTGTTGTCCGAAACATCATCTTCAGTATCACTGTTGTCACTAATTTCAATCACTTAATTCTCTATTTCCATTTCATTCGACACAATGTTTTCCCATGGACGAAACACTGCCATTTTTATTTGCACAATGCACAACGATGAAAAGTCACAGACTGATAGACTGCACCCTTGCTTTACCTGGTTGGTGATTACTCCGACCCTGTTAGGACGCAGGTATAAAGGATAATTTCTAATTTATGAGGAGGCAGTATTTGTGGTCTTTATGCATTCTTGTTGTATTTAACATTTACACAATGCTCCCTGTCATAAACACGGTATTTCAAATTCGCAAGTATACCATGTGTGCATTTGGATATGAAGAAAATAAATGTACTCTAACATCATACATTCCGAAAAAGAATAAAAATGTTCTTATGCTTTCAACGTTTCACGGTGATGATAGCAGATTGTCCCCAGAACAAACCTGAGGTAATAACCTTTTATAATATTACCAATAGTCTGTATCCTGGCTTACGAAAAGCGAGAGAGGGGCTTCAAATTGAAGTCGCGATAAAAAATTCGAGTTTCTCGGTGAGTTTTAACCGTATCGTGATAATTTTTTTTAAATTGGGGTAGAATTTGAAAATAATTGTAATGACATAGATAAAATTAGCCTCAACTTGCAAACTTAACGAACAATCGTGTATTAACAAATTTGTGGACATTTTTCTACTAAATAATCTCTGCCGAGGGTTTATTGTCATCCAAAACTTCTGCCATTACGCACAGCTCTTAGTTAAGGGCTGAAGAATGTTGGTTTAAAAGTTGGGGCGCGGAAACCGTATCGATTTTTCGGGGGGGTTTTCCGACACTTTTCAATCGCCTCTGCCAAAGGTTTTTTGTACGATGAAACCTCTGCCACTGCTTTACCGCTGTTAGTTAAGACCTGAAGAACATTTAGAAACAATTTTTACGTGGAAACCGTTTCGATTTTTCTCGCAAGTTTTTCAACGTGGAAAACCGGCTGGAATTTTCATGCGAAAACGTTTCGCACCGGCAGAGTAGCCATTTAATGATGTACTAGGGTTTTACTTGCAACTTTCAGGCTCTGATCTTGGGAACCATTTTGAGCCGTCTACAAGGGTGGAGTCGATGTTGCTGATAAGATGAAAGCAGAGTATTCGGTTACACGTTACAGTAATCGTTGGTCTTTTACAGTTTGCTGCAGCCTCCTAAATATAGCGACCATAAATTCTCAAATTATTCACAACTGTAATACTGGAACGTTGATACCGAGGCGTCAATTCATAACGTCATTGGCCAATTCTCTCTATTTCGGGAACCCACATCAACCCATTCCAGGCACCAATAGCCCCCCAGCAAAAACCACGGTGCAGTTTCTGTCTGCTTAGAAAAAACAGATCTACACAACGTAGATGACACATGTTTAACCTTTATTTAAAGATCACACTGCATATGCCGAATGTACCTGTTTAAAATGCAACAATTCTAACAATGAATAACGTATTATTTCAATTTTTGGAGTTGTTTAGATTTCAGTTTCTAATATTTATATTCTTTTTTATTAAGATAATAAAAATTAAAAAAAATGTTTGGTTTTCATTATTCCAATTGATATTACACGTGTTAGAAAAAATCTATACACGCGACCTGGTATTAGAAAAAATCTATACACGCGACTTGGCGTTAGAAAAAATATATGCGCGCGACCAATGGCAGGAAAAAATTACACGCGACCAATTGAGGGTTAAAATAAATGTTTCCAAAGTTTACCATTTTTTTGTAAACTTGATGTTGCGTTTCCAATCACCCTTTGTCGGTTTTTTTGTTTTGGCGAGCGCAAGGCGCACGTGGCGGTACTTTGCATATTAGCATATTTATCTCTGGCGGCATCCCGTCACTGCCGCAAATCAGCAAAAAGAGACTTGTCTATAGTTATCACAATACCGCATTGATAAACAAAATATAGATATGGATGTAAAGCGGTGCTTTTCAATCTATCCAAGTATTCAAACCCGGCCGACTGAAATAATGATGTCTCTATTCACTAATGTTGTCAATAAAATTTTGTTTAATATTGGTGCCTCACAACACATTCGATAACACGAAAAAAATACGTATATAGCAAAAATGATTTGCACGAATTGTGACTATCGTTAGTAGTTAGTCCGGTCAGTCGGCGCCTATTTCTTTCACGGCGCCCTAGGCTATAGCCTAGTCAGCCTATTGGATAATATGGCACTGCCAGGACAAAATCCAATTATATGCGGACGACACCGCTCTATTCATTTTCGCCACCGATATTCGCTCTCGCAACATTCGATTCCAAAATCTCCTAATGCAATTTTCGAATTGGTGCCGGATATGACGGGTGACTCTAAATACCTAAAAAACCCAAGTAATTGTTCAATCCTTGCACTCAAAGCGAAAGATTTCTACCAACCAACTTTCGCCTCGTGCTCTGGGGAGAGCAGCTCGAAATCCGCAGAGAAGCCGTTAATTTGTGAGTGAAATTTACAGACAATCTCCACTTGGCGACCGACTTGGCTGATACACTAAATAAAGTGGCAGATTCCTTTCTATCTTGTTGATCTGTGAAACTATCTGTTCAACGTCCGTAGACCTAGCCATGGAGTATTCCTCTGTTATAATGTTGAAAACTCGTTTTCTACATTATTCAAAAATTATTATGATAATATTATAAAAATAATTCAATAAATATCTTCTATTCATCAGAACGAATGTATTTACTGAATTTTGTGCAATGAAAATCGTAATTTTGATTTAATCACGAGAAACTACGGACCACTGGTTGAGAAACACTGAATTGAAATAAATAGTTGTATGCTTATTAACATGTCTGAAAATTAGTACTGAGACACTATCTGATTTTTAGGAAATTTACTTCGAAATAATTCTTTCCGTATCTGCTGAGACATCCTGTAAATCAAAACTCCATTTATCACTCAAAACATAAAAATAATATTTATTTAACCCGTAGATTGACCTATGTTAGTTGTAACAAAATCTCATCGACCTATTTATAGAACATTAATCAAAATGAGACATGACAGAATCTTAGTTGTAATCGTTTCACTAGTGGTTGTTATACTTCAGGTTTCCAGTGATTTGCTGTTCAGGAAGGGTTCATACAAGTCACACAGAAAGGGCAATAAAGTGGTAATAAACGACGTCCCGCATATTGATAATGTGATCTTTCCAGATACGCAGTATTTGAAAGTTAAAGCCAAGATACCGGTACTCAAATTTGGTAGCGTTCAAAAATTTCAGAATTTAGAAAACATTCATTTAGACGGATGTGAAATAACTGATGTTATACCTGGAGCTTTTCAAAATGTTCCTAACTTAAACATAATAGCATTGAATGACAATCTATTAAAAGGAATAAAAAGTGGAATTTTCAATAATTTGAACCTAACTATACTATATTTGCATAGAAATAATATTACGTTTATCGAAACAGAAGCTTTTGATAACATTACCAGCTTAAAACAAATTAAGTTAAACGCAAATTCGATATCTTACTGGGATAATAACTGGTTTAAAAACACACCACATTTAACAAATATATTCTTCAGAAGAAATTTATTGACAAGTTTGCCTAGCAAAGCATTCAAGAGTTTTGTAGCGATTCCGAAAGAAAAGCAGAAAAAAATCAGAATATTCCTGAGCAAAAATTTAATTTCTTCAATACCAGTCGACGCATTTTTTGGACTGTCTCAGTGCAGCCAAATTTGGTTGGACAGGAATGAAATCAGTGAGCTACACGAAGATCTTTTTTCTCAAATGCAGTATATGGAAGTTTTATTTCTAGCAAGCAATTTTTTGACCACTCTACCTAAAAATCTATTGAAGAACATTCAAAATGAATTGCTATCTTTGGATCTAGCGCATAATAATAATTTAACTTGCTTGGACTATGAGATTGTTGCCAAAGCCAAAATAACGAGCGTTGAGAAGATTCACAAACTAGATTGTAATTGCATCAATGAGTTAAAAGAGAGAATTCTTGAAGAAGGCAAAAATAATGAAATTAATAGCAGTTGCTGAAATGTAGATATTTATCAATATTAATAAATATAAAAAAAGTAGTCTGTTTTTTGTTTTCTCACTCTCTCACGACTTTTTGATAATATATTGTCTATTATAGAATAAAAAAGTCACGAAATCAACTATGTGTATATACAGGATCACCCATTTTAATATATTGTTCAACTTCCAAAACTCTGAATATAATTTTTCTGACGTAGCTATAGAATTGATTTCTATTCGATCTTTTTATTGGACTTCCGTTTCTTTTATTTTTCAGAACTCTTGAGTTTCACATTCTTGGACTCTACATTTGCAGATGTTCCAATAATTATAATTTTCTTTGTTCTTCAAATTGTAGTACTATCTTCATATTTTAGTATTCTAATTATATCTATGCTTCTGATTTTGATGTATTCTATAATAATCCATACTTTTTTCAATCACTTCATTTTTACAGTTTCTACATTTTGTCAGTTCAATATTCAATTCCATATATTCAAATTGTTCAAGGTGTTTATACTATTTTGAATATTTTCCACTTTGTTCCCTTTTTTTGCAACTTTTCTTATTTTCATTATTCTTTCTTATCTCTCGTTTTTACTAGGTATTAAAATTTATTTACTTGCTCTAGTTTTCTTTTAAATGCTTCATATTTATTATGATGTAACCATTATTACAGTTTTATTATCCTTCATGGTGATTCCCACTTCTTATAATACATCGTTTCATGTTGATTAACTTGGTCCCAGGTTGTTTCTACTATTTGAAAAAGTGATAAATAAAGTTGACTTCTTCGTTTATATTCTCCTATGATAGAAAATTTAGAATGTTATGAGGTATTATTGAGTTAATATTCTATATCATTTACGCCAACCATGTAAGTTTATCAATTATATCTTTTTGTTTAGTATGCTCCACAGTTTATCAAACACTTTTATTTGCCAGTCTTTTTCTGTGACTGTTTAGTGGTAAAGATATGATCTTGTCTGACATACCTTTTTAGGCACTTGTTATTCTAAAAATATGTAATACTCAATCTGAAATATTAGTAAATTTTTAAAATGTACAATACTACGTTACCATACATACATATATTACTACAAACCTGTGCAGAATGGTGGTTCATCTGATACATCACCGCAGTCATCATTTCCGTCACAGTATCCATTTAAACGTATACATCTACCATTTCTACATGGAAATTCACTTATTCTACAAGCGGGTCCTAGGCTGATTTCGTGGAGGTGTACAAGAAATATTACCATTATACAAAACCACGACGACATTCTAAAAAAGGAAAAAAGTGTAGTTATTTATCGCGATGAGAACAAAGTGAACTATCAGGACTTTATCGACAAAAAGTGTATTTTTGAAAAGCTTTTAAAACTCACAAGCGCTAACTATTGAGAGCTTCTCAAAAGCTCGAGTGCTATAAAATACTTTTGCGGCATAGTTATAACTTTGAGGAAGTTTATTAGTCAGCGCCTAAGGCAAATAATTCTAATGGTTTGAATTTTAAATATATAATTATTCGTATATTACACTCCTAAACAAGAGTCGACCAAAAATTGAGGTCTTATTTATTCATTTACAATAAATCCAAACAGGCACTCTGGCCTTTTTACATGGATATAAATATGTTTTTTAAAATTAATCTGGTGACTATAGACAACTTAAATCTATATTAATACAACTGTACTAAAGGAAAAAAAAATTTAAGGCAAAGAAAAGTAAAGGTAAAGGCATGAACACAAAAACACAAGAACTTTCGTGAGTTGGGAATGTTAGAGATGTAAATTCTGGAAATAGCCCTCTATTTTTCTCATAAACTCGTTAAATGCAAGGGTCCAATCTATGCCTTGCATTGCGTTTATATTATTTGCTATACTCGATAGTCGAAATTCTGTAAAGTGACTCATCGCTCTTACTGTCCATAAAATCAGTTGCAGAAGCGAACTTCATGAGCGCATCATTTTTGAAGGGTTCTTAATAGTCCTAAATAAAAAATAAATAGAAAATGTTCTTGTACGCTCTGGAGTTTAAATTTGAGAGAACAGAAATACGAAATTATTATGGCAGGTATCATTATGTATATACAGGGTGTTACCAAGAATAATACACATTTTTAAGGATGAGCTATAATAAGATGTATATAAAAAAGTCGATAGTCGAAATTCTGTAAAGTGACGTCATCGGTTATCTACCGATTTAAAGTGAACTCCATGAGCGTATCATAGTTTAAGGGTGCGAATACTGAAATATCTGGAATTTCAATTTTTAACATTTGAAATAATAACTTATCACAAGTTGTTCATAAGTAAGTTAAAACAAAATAAAAAAATGTTTAAAAGTCAATTCCAACTTACTACTACTAAAACTAAAAAAAAGTTGTTTGTCAAGACCAAAATAAATTACCAATAAGTATAGGTATGTTGCGAGGTCACTTGTAAAATGTCTGACTAACTGCAAGCGGTATCACTCCCTGACGACTCCTCAGAATCATCGCTTTCTCCTCCTATATCGATAATGAGTGGTTCCGTCATTACTTCTACACGTATGTCTAAATCCCAAAACTTTATTTCTTCTTTTAATACGTGTTGAATACATTTACGCCAACTCTCAGCAGTAACGGTATGCAGCGCCTCGTCAAACAGTTTCTCAACGTCAGCCATTTTGAATGTACCCAACAAAGAAGTTTTCTAATAATGTAAGGGATATTGTTAATAATTCAAATTATCTTTTAAATGATTACGAAAAGAGGTCTATCATACATAAGAATCTTCATTGTCCACAATTATATGGAACAGTTAAATTACATAAAATAACGAAACCAATTAGACCTGTAGTCTCTTATGTTAATGCTCCTAATAATATATTGGCAAAAAAGCTCAACAATATACTCAATACTTACGGATACGAATCTCAGTACTCAATTGGAAATTCAATAGAACTAATCAAAAAGTTGAAATCAATCCACTTGCAAGATAACTATAAACTCATATCGTTCGATGTAACTAATATGTTTACTAAAATTCCTCCTAAAGAATGTCTAATACTTGTAAGAAAATTACTAGAAGATAAAAATATTAATCCAGGAATAATATCAGATATACTTAATTTATTTGATGTATGCATTAATCAGAATTATTTCACTTTTGACAATAAGATATATATTCAAAATGAAGGTTTACCAATGGGAAGCCTTATATCACCTATTTTAGCAAACATTTTTATGGACAATTTAGAAAGAAAGATCTTTGAAAGTAATATTCAGAAAAATATTTTATTTTGGTATAGATATGTGGATGACATATTAGCTTGTTTTATGGGTAGTGAGCGACAATTAGATGTGTTTTTCAACCACATCAATAATTTACACCCAAAAATTAAATTTACATTAGAAATTGAAGAAAATAGCTCAATCAATTTTCTTGATTTAAAAATTCAAAGAGTTAATAATGTACTTGATTATTCAATTTACCGAAAACCAACACAGACTGATGTGACAATTCCATTCAATTCTAACCACCCTGTCTCACACAGACTAGCAGCATATAATTCAATGATACATAGAGCTTTTTCAGTTCCTATGAACAAATGTAATTTTGATAGAGAGATTAATACAATTAGACAAATAGCAACATCTAACGGTTATCCATTAGATATGATAAATAAACTAATTAGTAAAAAAGAGAAAAAAGTGGCATTACAACTAATATATCCTAAGCAAGCTGATGAAATTAAAACTTATAAAACCATCACATATGCAGGAAATATTTCTAATAATATGTCAAAGATAATATCTTCAGCAACGAATGCAACAATTTCTTTTAAAACAGAAAGTAACGTTAGTACAAAATTGTTAAATGTAAAAACAAAAATACCACTATTAAAGAAGTCAGGTATATATAAACTCAAATGTCCAGAATGTAATGCTGTCTATTTGGGTCAGACCCTTAGGAATTTTGAAATACGATACAGTGAGCACTTACGAGCTTACAGATTAAAACAACCAGATAAATCCCACTACGCAAAACATCTACTTGACACCAATCATTCATTGACACCTAACACAGAACTAGAAGTGCTGCATATTTGTGAAAAGAAACAAGAACTGGATTTCCTTGAAGAACTGGAAATTAGAAGACATTTAAGAAACCCACAATATGAAGTTGTCAATGAACAGTTAAATCTAGGGAATTCTCCACTAATAAACTGTCTTCTTAAGTGATAATTGTAAAGATCAACAGATATAGTTTTCCTGGTTTTCTATATCATTGCACAGTTATACTGATCTTAATTGGAAAATGATATCCAGGATATCACCATAGGGCTAATAATATCTAAGCTTCAATATTTGTAATATCACATCTTCTTATTTTTCTATAAACATATATTAAGGCAATCACAAGTTAGGTTACTTCTTGGTCTAGCCAAAAATATAACTACTAAACATCAGGTAGGCATAACATGAAATGTAACTTCTGTCATTCTGACGATGATATTGATTTATCGAAACAATTGTCAATTTTTTAGAATTTTCAATAACTTGTATTATATTGTGGAATTAACTAGAGACCTTGAGTTTCATTTAAAAACACTAAGATGATTGTTGTATTCTAAACATCAAAGAAGAACGAGTACGTTTAGGTGGTACATTTATAGGTATAAGAGACAGTAAATTATTTGATGTGACTTGGTTAGTCATCAGTTTAAACAAGAATTTCATCGTTGTTATATTTCGTCTAACATGCAATGGTTTTATTTTACATTATTTTTTTAGCATTTCGCTTCTTATCACGTTGTAATCGGGCCAGTGGTGGAATTTTTTAAAATAGAGATAGCGCAAAAACTTATTCTGTATTTTTTCAAGATAATTCAAGTAAATTTGTAGTTGTTGTTCCCAAACAATAGATGCAAAATCTAATTTTGGCAAAACAAAGGTATTGTACAGTAATTTTACTGTGTCCAAACTAGAGAATGTTGAACTTTGTCTCAGAATGAAACCTAAGATTCTATTGCAGCCATTTACAGTGTTTTATATATGTGTAGCAAATGATAGTTGATTATTATAAACGATTCCTAGATCTCGCACCTCATTAGTTCGTCTTAAAGTATCTGCGTGTATGATATAATCAAAAATAAGTGGCTCTTTTTTTCGTGATAGACATGACATAACATTTTTTAATGTTTAGATACAATTTTTTATTAATACTCCACGTATATAGACTATTAATATCCTTCTGGAGTAGCACACAGTCACTCACCGTTTGAATTCTTCTAAACATTTTAAAGTCGTCAGCGAATAGTAAACAAATCGAATACTTCACATTTGACGGAATGTCATTTACAAAAATCAAAAACAGCAACGGTCCAAGATTGGAGCCCTGTGGCACTCCAGAATTCGCATCTTTTTTGTGGAGATACTGCCGTTATACTGCACCAAAAACTTTCTATTTTCTAGGTAAGTTTTAAGTAATTGTAACAAATTAGCTGAAATTCCAAAATTGTGTAATTTTCGTAGCAAAATGTCATGGTTCACCCGATCGAATACTTTACTAAAGTCTATATAGACAGTATCCAGCTGCAATTTCTCATTTATAGTACATTACGGGTGCGGAAAGTGACACTTTTCACACGAGTGGGAAATATTGTAGCACGAGGCGTAAGCCGAGTGCGACAATCCCACGAGAGTGAAAAGTCATTTTCGCACAAGTAATGTACAATACTTTTTCCTACGACCAGCCATTTTATTGAACAATATGTAAATGTCAGATCGTGTATATTGAGTGACCTGACTAATCTTACATTTTATTTGTATATGATTGAATATTGTTTCTACAAAATGTGCACATGTATTTACAATTACTTTCATAGTGAAATAACGATAATATGTTTATTTGAAAAAATGACAAAAGTAAGTACTTATTAGATACAACTGGGAAACAAATTGAATTATATACTTTCCAGGGCGAGTATGGAAGTTTCAGGGCGACGCTGAAGGCGGAGCCCTGAAAGCATGCGAGTCCTGTAAATATACTTTCCGAGTGTGGCGCGTACAATATTTTTTGTGCAGCCACCAATAATTTGACAATAATATAGGAACCGAATATTTATTGCCTAGCCAAGTTTCATCAATGTCCGTCCTCGATGCCTAGCCAAGCTTCATAAAAGTCCATCCTCGATGCCCAGCCACTTTTAACAAAAGCTCATCCTCCATGCCCAGCGATTTTTAGCAAAAGTTCATCATCGATGCCCTATCTGGTATTTTGTCTTTAATGAACATTTTGACAGAAGAGCTCGGGAAAGTAGGTACTTTGCCGAGCAGTTGAGTCAATTTTGCGATCTAGATCGGCAACGACGCACTTTTCGAGTTAAAAAATGATCGGAAAAACGCATTTTCCAAAGTGCAGCATAAAAAGTTACTTTCCGCACTAGTGAGGAAAGTACTTTTCGCACGCTTGAGAATAAAGATCAGATCAGATATTTGTTACTTTCCTATGTGGTCGTGGGAAAAAGTTTTATTCGCCTGCTCCATATATATTAATATATTTGTATTTATCGACCTACCGTTTACGAACCCATGCTGTTCCTCTGCGATAACATTTCCTATGTGGTTATATAATTTGCTGTAAATTATAAATTCTAATAATTTGGAGGGAGCACATAAAATTTCTCTGTAATTTTCAATTTCATTTCTGTTTCCTGTCTTATAAATTGGTGTGTATTTTGCCACTTTCCATTGTGTAGGATATTCTGATTGTTTAATAATTAAGTTAAATATGTGCAGCAAGGGTTTTTTAAGCAATTCTTGACAACTCTTTAAAATATAGGGCGGTAAATAATCGGTACCAGCTGAATTCTTTGGTTTTAATCTTTTTACGGCCTTGTCATAATCATCAGAATCTATTTCATTTAAGTTATATGTATTGAATTGACATATATTTGTATTTACATAATCTGTAATATAATGAGATTATTCAGATGAATGAACAGAAGCAAAAAATTCTGAAAATTTCTCCGCAGTATTTTCATCTGTCACCGTATCACCACCTAAAGTATATGAATGTATTTGCGATCTATTATCTTCTTTTTGCCCAATATAGTTCCAGAAATTATTTATATCGTCTGTTATATTCTGTTCAAAATATTTCTTATGTTTACGCCTTATTATTGACTTTAATTGCCCTCCTCTAACTTCAAAATATTTATCATTATAGTACGTAGAGACATGCTTCATATTCCTGTAGTTATTTTCTGCTTTTAACAAATTACCAATTTCATATGATTGAGATTCATATAAAAATTATCCACAGACAAATGTACCTACTTTATTCTCATTCGTTACATTTTCCCACTTCAAATCCCTCATTAGTTCATATAATAAATTAAAATTAGCTTTTTTAAAATTATATATGTTATCGGTCAAGTTATTTGCAATTAATTCTTCTCGTTGTTTTAAATTCATATTAACCATTAAAGTGGGGTGAAGAGCGTCTTCCTGTACCAAAGGAAATTGTTCTCTTTCTACAGTGCAATTAGTACTATTTAATTGTGACATAATAACTAGATCTAGTGTATTTCCTATTAGTGTCAATGTTTTAGCACTAACATTTTTTGAATCTAAACTTTTGCAACCCTTTATCTCCGGTAAATTAACATCCCCCACTATTAACGTTTTATCAATGTTTTTTATACAAGTTCGCAAAAATTGAAAACAATCACTAAATTCATTCAAAGTGGGGTATGTAAGCCCTTATAATGGTATAAATATTGTTTTTTGAAAATTTAATATCCAAAACTAACACATCGCACATGGAAACTTGCCGAGTTACATTTAAAATTTTATATTTTTTCTTAATTGCCACAAGCACTCCCCCTCCTTTAGTTTTACCTGTAGGTTCAAAATTTCTGTTAGCCCTAAAGACGTTGTAGGTGTCGGTATCTATCAATTCCCCATTGCATATCCCATCCTTTAGCCACGATTCTGTTACTATTATTACATCGTTATTACATTCTAAGCTATTCGTATATATTTCTGATGCTTTTGTGCTCCACCCTCTACAGTTTTGGTATATTATAGATAGATGGAACATACTGTATATGCATTAAAATATTGCGGCAAACATGAAATAATCAAATTAATATTGCACAAAAAATATAACTGAAAAATAACTAAGATTATAACTAATGTTCGATTACCAATAAGACTAGATTAAAATACTCAACATTATTGGCAATTCAATATCTTATTTAAATTAAAAACAATCGATAGTGTAAAGATATAATCGTTTATGTACTTTAGAAATATTCGATTACAAATCGAAAAGAATTCCACCTTAATAATAAAGATAAAAATTTATTAAATACCTACAGTACAATTATTGTTATCGATACCTAAAACAAAAAAGAGTTCCAACAAAGAAGAAGAAGAAAAAAGGCAAACATAAAGTTTAAATAGCCAACTAATACTCTACTGCTTAAAGGTGTCTATATACTATTAGACAAAGTCAGCTTCTGTAGAGATTTTCTTAACATTGTTGTTTATTCTGGCAAATATATTTCCATTCAAACTCCAAGATTCTTTTTTGCCATATTTTTGTTGACATTTCCTTAATAAATCATATCTATTTTTCGTTAGAAATGCATTTACATAGATACCCGTCTGCTTAAGGGTAACCTTAGATTTGAATACTTCATTTCTCTTGATGATAGATGCAAATTCAATGATTATTGTTCTGTCTGTTGTGCTTTTAGTTTGCCTTATCTGTAAATATTAGATAGGTATGTCCAGATTTGTACATTTAATTTTCATTGTGTTGTTGACCAGATTTGTAAATAGCGAGATCAAATTTTTATTATCTGCCTCATTAAATCCATCAAATCTTAGCATATTACGCCTTTGGTAGATTTCAGTTTCATCTAATCTTTCTGATATGGCAATAAATTCATTTTCTTTTTTGTTTATGCACTCTTGCAATTCTTCCAATCTGTCACTAATAGTGGCCATCTTAGACTGCATTTTGTTAAGTTTGTCGGACATCTCATTCATCTTGGTCTCAATTCTATTAAATTTCTTGTCGAGTTTATCTTCTATTCGTAACACCTGCGCCTGGACCAGGCCACCATCAGCCACTATGGGATGGTAATTCTCACTAATGAGACCACCTACCTGTGGGAGTGAAGGGTGACGGCTGACAGCGCGGTAGAACGATATACAGGGTGTCCCGGGACTAATGGGAAAAAAGTCAGGAGCGTATAATATGAGCCAAAATAATGTTAGTACTTCATATAAACTTTTTCTATGCAGGCCCTCGTTTTCGAGTTATAGGCCTCCAAGTTATTAATTTTGAATTTGGTTTTTAATTTTATTTTTTGTACTAGTTATTTGATCTTTATGAAATTTACGGCAAAGCTATAATGTATGTGTATGTTTATTTTGGAAAGGTACACAGATTTACAGTAGTGCCTTGAAGCCAGGGACGGACTACTCGCAATGGTTAGTGATCTAAAAATTTTGCAGGGATGGCACACCCTGTATGAAATTATCGAAATTGACTTTCCCACACATTGAGCTAACGAAAAGGTACACTTGTTGGAATTCGATAAAATAAGCCGTTTGGCTAATATTTACAGTTTTATTAATGCACTACGTACAAATCTACCAAACTAACTTATTAATACGATGTCCAGAATTTACTTGCTTTTAATCAAAATTACGAACATAACATTATTTAGGTTATAAAACATTATACTAAAACTAATTACTAAACAACAACAAAAACTAACGTTATTCTAATAAATGTTCAATATGAGCTCCTCCCACTTCCACGCACATTCTAAGTCTACGAAGGTTGTTTCTTTGCACTTGAAAGTGCAATCCCACACTATTTCTAATAACATTGCAGTGTAACACAATTCTGTCTATTAAATCTTTCCTTGTTTGCACAGGTGTTACGTATACCTCACTTTTGAGATAACCCTAGAGAAAGAAATCCATAGGGTTAACGTCTCATGATCGCGGTGGCCATTGAAAAGGGCCTCCACGACCAATCCATCTATTAGGAAATCTTGTGTGTAAATGCTGTCGTACGTCTAAACTGAAATGAGGAGGGGTTCCATCATGCAAGAACCATAAATTCCTACTAGTTTGTAATAGCACATCAAACAGGTTCCATAACTCGTTTTGCAAAAACTCCAAATATGTCTGACCGGTCAAAGTACCGTCAATAAGGTATGGCTCTATCAAATGATTGCCAACTATTCCTGCCCAAACTTTAACCATGAATCTATGCTGGCTCCTAGTTTGGAAAATGCCATGTGGATTCACATCACCCCATAAATGAATATTATGAGTCCATCTCTGGTGAAACCGGATTAGTTCGCAAAGAGAACGTTACTAATAAATGTATTGTCGCTTGTTGTTGTCGCAGAAACCACTGGCTATACTCAAGTCGTGCAGGATAATCAGCCACTGTCATACTGTGTACTTTTTTCATGTGCAAAGGATATAACAGCTGTTCTTTTAGGACGCGATGAACAACTAATTTCGAGACGTTATGTTCTCTTGATACTTTTAGAAAACTCGTTGATGGTTCATTATCAACTGCATTTAACAAGTCTTGTTCAACTGCCACAGTACGTATGCTTCGTACTGGACCTTCTCCACCTTTTTTTGGCAAAAATCTCCCTAAAATTGAAAATTTTGTTTTGTATACATGGAAAATTATATTTCCTTATTCATACCTGTTCCTCGTAACCTGAGGTCAATAAACTCAAACATTCGTCTGTCTGGAAATGCTCTGTTTGCAAAATGTTCTTCATAAAGCCTTCTGGCCTCTAAACAGTTTCGAGAAGCCAGTCCTTACATTAGATGCATATCTGCGTATTCAATGAAAGCGAATTTTGCCATTGTAACTGTTAAATTAAGGACTTATGGATTATTGACAAGTACTGACTACGAACTATTCTACACAACGTTTGACAACTAATACTATGGTAACTTGATAAACGGTAAAAACACTTATAAAAAGTTTTTACCAACTTTCGAATTAATAAGTCGTTAATGTTTTTTATCTTCTGCTATCGTTAAATTATTTTTTTGTAGTACTGTAGGTAAATCTTGGACATCTATTAATAAGTTAGTTTTCCTCGTTGTGTACTTATAAAAATGGCGAATGCGTGAATTGGTACGTAGTGCATTAATAAAACTGTAAATATTAGCCAAACGGCTTATTTTATCGAATTCCAACAAGAGTACCTTTTCGTTAGATTAATGTGTGGGGAAGTGAATTTCGATAATTTCATACAGGGTGTGCCATCCCTGCAAAATTTTTGGATCACTAACCATTGCGAGTAGTCCGTCCCTGGCTTCAATGCACTACTGTAAATCTGTTTACCTTACCAAAATAAACATACACGTACATTATAGCTTTGTTGTAAATTTCATAAAGATCAAATAACTAGTAGAAAAAATAAAAATAAAAAGCAAATTCAAAATTAAAACTTTGGAGGCCTATAACTCGAAATCGAGGACCTGCATAGAAAAAGTTTATATGAAGTATTAACATTATTTTAGCTCAGATTATCCGCTCCCGACTTTTTTCCCATTAGTCCCGGGACACCGGGGTATACACAATTCGAGAATTAACATATTATTACTTTTAATTACTTTTACTTTGTTAAAATAGGGCAATATATATTTAGTTTGGGTAAAGTACCTCCCGCTATTATTTTACCCTCATCAGAACCCGCAACAAATGGCTCCCAACACTTCAGTACCTATTAGTGCCAATACATATACAATAATGCCAGACACAGATCCAGCAGTAAATCAAATTCAACAGTTGGTAATGACCAGTGAGATGCTACAAAACCTTATTACTAGTATACAAACAGTAGGTATACCTCAAAGTCAACCAAGTGGAACAACTGTAAGTACAAATTTTAATTACTCAGCATGCAAACATAGATTTTGCGGAAATGCGAATGAAGATATCGAAGCATTCATTGATGCGATCACAGTATATAAAGAATGTCTTAATATATCAGATGAACATGCAGTAAAAGGCCTCAGCATGCTACTTCATGATGCTGCAGCTACTTGGTGGCAGGGAATCAAAGTATCGATCACAACTTTCGACGAAGCTTTGGAATCATTAAGGCATGCATACGGTTATCCTAAACCCGCGTATCAGATTTACAGAGAACTATTTTCGCGTGAACAGGGCAATGAAAAAACTGATATCTTTATTAGCAAATCTCGCGCGCTGTTGTCACGTCTATCAGGAGACTCTGAAATTTCGGAATATGTACAGTTAGATATGGTTTATCGTTTATTAAACTCACGTATTAGAGAGAAGCTGCCGCGAAATAAAGTCGATACATTTAAAGATCTTATTGTAAATTCTCGAATTATTGAACAATCTATCCATGAGAGTTCCCATCATAGCGATTGTCGTGCCAGTCAAAATGCAGTTAACATTAAATGCGAATCAAATGGTTCAAATGTAAACAATAATCTTAACAATCGTAAAAGTAGAGTTCAATGTATTTTTTGTAAAAACTATGGTCTTACTAAAGGTGAATGTCGTTACTATGCATCACTCAGTAGCAATAGCACTAATACTTCTCAAAGAGATTGCAGCGTAGCCAACTCAACCGGAAATTCTGTAATTTTTTGCCATGGCTGCAAAGCTCCAGGTTATATTAAATCTAATTGTCCCAACTGTTCCAAGCAGGTTGAAATTGCTCAGGTGAGTACATCCAGTGCTCATGTTAGTAGTGTCAATGAATTTTTATGCACTTCTCTATATCAGCAGGAATGTCAAGCCAATATAAATCCACCTATGCGTCCACTCGCCCAGGTTAACATTGAAGGTCATTGGGGATTATCTTTTCTTGATTCTTGTGCCCAAACTAGCATTGCTGGAGCGCAGCTACGAAATGTCTTGTTGAAAGAGGACCTACACCACAAGGTCTATGGTACTGACGTTGGCAGATGGCAAATCAAGCACTGTCAATGCTCTATGTTTCCATGTAAAAATTGTCCTAGGAAACCGCGAACATGCACTCATACTAATTGCCGTCTCTGAACATGCCCAAAGCCGAACTTCACTCAATTCGGATTTCCTTAAGGTAGCTAATATAATGCTAGACATCCCTCACGATTGTTAGTATTATGGGGATTTACCCGATGTTCGTTATCCTTTTTCTCCAGACCCAGCCTTACAAGAAACATCTAGTTTCAATTCGATTTACTTGGCACGAATTGAGTTAAGAGAAGACGAAGGTGTCAGTCTCTCTCCTGCTGAAAAACTTGATCTTAACAAACTCCTCGATCAAAACCGTGTTGAATTTTGCGCTAATAAAGAGCTAACTCCTTTTGCTCAACACACAATTGTTTTAACAGATGATATCCTCATCTCAGTTGCTCCATATCGTGTGCCCGAAGTTAAAAAACTGCAGATGAAAGAAGAAATAGACAGACTTCTTGCGGACGGTACCATAGAGGAATGTGAGTCACCCTACGCAGCTCCAGTGGTTCTTGTCCCCAAGAAAGATGGCAGTATTAGGTTAACGGTCGACTACCGAAAGCGTAAGGCTGTCACGCGAGCTGAGACGAAGTTTATGTTTACACTGGATCTAAAATCCGGTTATCATCAAGTTGCAGTGCACCCTAAAGACAGAGATAAAACAGCGTTTATATGCCCATTCGGTACATTCAGATATACGCGCATGCCGTTCAGAATGAGAAATAGTCCCGCGAAGTTCAATATGTACGTGTCGACCTACCAGGAGTACCCCTCAACGAAACAAGACAGGAACAGTTAGAATCATAGATTAATTCGAAAACCCCGACCAGGACAATGTGGTTTACAAACGCTGGTCCGAGCGCGGATACCTGATGATCAGAGGAGTTCTATTCAAATATCATCCAGATTCGGATGGCGAGGAAGCCCAACAAGTAGTACCTAAAAAGCAAGTAGCTAATATCCTAGCAGAGTACCATAACTCTACCTTAGCCGGACACTACGGTGCAGATAAGACCTACTATAGAATAGCTAATCGCTACTACTGGACTGGTATGCGGAAAACAGTGACAGATTACGTTGCAAAATGCATTGACTGCCAGCGTTACAAGGCTGCTAATCTAAAAGCAGCCGGACTACTCCAAAACCCCAGTTCCAGCTCAACGCTTTGAAACTCTCTCTATTGACTTATTTGGACCCCTTCCTGAAACAACCGACGCTCACAAGCGGATTTTCATTGTCGAAGACACCACTAGCCGGTGGGTGGAAATCTATCTTTTAATACAAGCTACAGCCGCAAACTGTGCTCGTTGTTTAATTGACGAGGTGATCCTTCGTTTCTGTGTGCCACAAGCGACAACGGCACTCAATTTGTAAGCGCCGTAATGCAACAAATGGCTCATTACCTCGGCTTTAAACAATCTCTCACCCCTGTATATTGGCCCGCTGCTAATTCCGTTGAGCGGAAGAACAGAGACTTGAAATCCCAACTAGCCATTTTCACTGGTACCGATGATACTTCATGGAAAGATCGTATCCCCGCGGTTAGATTTGCTATGAACTCTGCCCGATCACAGTCTACCGGGTATAGTGCCGCCTACCTCACATTCGGTCGCGAGTTGCGCACCCCGAATGATGTACAACGTGATTTCCGCACAATCCTTGATAATGACAATTTCGTGCTGGAAATAACCCCCTGTTTAAAACTCTTAGTGACACCCTGCACGCGGCCCGCGAAAGTAGTGAATCGCAGCAAGACCGACATAAGGCATCTGCTGATAAAATGCGATGCGATATAAGTTTTCAGGTCAATGATAACGTGCTCGTAGACGTGCATGCCTTATGTCCGGAAATTCCCTCACTTCATACTTCGCCCCGAGAAGAGACGGACCATAGATAGTTACCAAGGTCGTCACCCCGACTACCTACCGAAGTGTCATCTCCACAGAAACCAGTGCCACTAGGGAAATACCACGTCTCGGCCTTAACACCCTTTCAAGAAGCAGAAACCACTGACGATCCTGTCGCAGTACTACTGCTATGAAAACGAGGCCGTCCAACCAATCCCGCATCTAGCACATCTACCTCCGAGTTAACCCATCTCCCAGACGACTCTGATTCGGAAGTAACCGCAGATCCGTCCCACGACCCCAAGGACCCAACAACTTTTTCGGATTACGAGGATCCTACACCTTCCAACTAGACTAGAGAAGTTCAACGACGGCGACGGAGAACCCTACCGAAGTGCTCTTGTTGCCTATAGACCTGTTGCTCCTACTCCCGGGACGGTTCTTGTAGCAAAGGGGAAGATTGTAACGCCTGCGCCTGGACCAGGCCACCATCAGCCACTGTTGGATGGTAATTATCACTAATGAGACCACCTACCTCTGGGAGTGAAGGGTGACGGATGACAGCGCTGTAGAACGATATATACACAATTCGAGAATTAACATATTATTACTTTTAATTACTTTGTTGAAATAGGGCAATATATATTTAGTTTGGGTCAAGTACCTCCCGTTATTATGTTACCCTCATCAGAATCCGCAACATATTTTATTTATAAGTTTTTGACAAATTTTAGTAATCAGTTGTTCGATTAATTTTTCATCCATTATTTATTGTCTACTTTAATTTTCTTGATTATAATCACGTGTATCGTTCACTTTAATTGTATTTTCCAAAATTTCTTTGCAAGTAATTAGCTTTCTTATTTGATTTTTCTGCACTTTATTCACCTCGAACTACAGATGCACATAACCACTTTTCAGATAATTTCACTTAAATTTGTGTGTGCGTCCGTTTTAAGATTCAGAGGACGAACGGTAAGTGCTAGATCTTAGGTATAAATGTATTCGAAATCAGCATGGTCTGAAACCTTTCCAATGGAGAAAAAATTGACCTCTGACCTTTATTTATTGAATTATTTCGCTTAAATGAAATTTAAGATGACATATTCAGGTTATCTTTCATTAATTTAGGCAGAGAGAACAGATTGTTGTCTCTGGTTTTAGGTTAGTTTTACATTTACTTCTTCTTCTTAATGACCTATTCGAAAACAGTTGTTATAACCTCATATTCTCATAATGTTGAAAAGAGACAGCAACAAACAACATTAATTAAGTTCTATTCATAAGGATTTATTTTGACGTCTTCTGACATCTTGACAGTGTCATTTTCTGCGATCGAGTAGTTTTGAGGATAATATCATAAATACCTACTTAATCGGTGGTTGTATGTTTCATTTGCATTTTTTATTATTTTTGTTGGATACAGAGTGTTCATGTTTCATTATTGTATTGATTATTACATAAATTCGGTAATTTAAATGCTCATTATACCGAAATTACTAGGTTTGTTCCTGCAGCAAGTTCTTAACTGTAATGAACATATTGAGTCTGCGCATTATAAAATAAGCGTTCCAGCAGAGCAGAGTTCAGAGCAAATTATAATTGTTTGGTGTTCCCGCAAGACTAGTAACTTGTTCAAAACGATTTCGTTACTCGATCTCTTGGTTCCAAAATAAAAAGAGAACTTTCAATTTCGCGCATGCGTTTTCATATAAATGACTCTTCTTCTTTTATTGTTCTTTTGCTTTTTGGTTATGTTATTTGTTTGATGATATCTGTCAATCATGTGTGTGAATTATTGTTATTGTAAAAATGGATGCCTTTTTTATTGAGAGTGAATCAGAAGTCGAATTTTCGGATATGTCCGAAGATGATAGTGAGTTTTCAGAGTTTGAAGAGGAATTACAGGATCGACAGCGCCCAAAAAATGAGAACTACATTGAAGAAACGATACAGCAATATAATTACACCGAATTTATTCAACATTTTAGAATTAATAAAGAGTGTGTAAATAGCATTTCAAGAAAGTTTGAAAACAGCCATCTATTTCATCCCCAAACAGCTGGAGATGACAAAATAAGCGCCAAAGATCATATTATTTTCTTGTGATTTGCTGGTCACCAAACCTCTTCATTTCGAGATGTGGCTGACCGGTCTAACGTTTCAATTAGTAGTTTATTCCGAGTGATCCGTCGAGTTACACACTTTTTAAGTAACATGTCTCCTCAAGTAATCAAATGGCCAACACAAGAAGAAATGCAAGAAAGTGAGCGATCAGAAATAAAGGATTTCCTGGGGCTATAGAAGCAATTTATGGTTCTCATATACGAATTGATAAGCCTTATAGAGACCCTGACTCCTACTATAACAGAAAAAAATATTTTTCCATTCAAGTAAGTGCAATCACATTCTAAACAATAAAATTATAATCTTACGGTAGGGGAGATTTATACATATTTGAATGTTTCCTTTTCAAAAGTTGCCAGGTTAATTCTAAATTTCAAAGCACAAACATTGGACAATAAAATTAAATCAAAACTAAACATGAATATTGTTTTAGCTTCAAGCAGTATGTAATCATCGGATGGCAATAAGCAGCCTTTTCGTGGGATTTCCAAGTTCTGTGCATAATGCAAGAGTTTTTTCAAGAAGTCATCTCTCTCATAATTTAGCACAAAAGTGTGGATTTTTTTTCATTTTAGGTGATAGTGCATATGGTTGTACTAGACACTTGATACTCCATTCAAAAATACTGGGAACTTAACTCGTCGTCAACGGCTTTTCAATACAAAATTATCTGGTAGTCGAGTTAATACTGAGCATTGTTTAGGAATATTGAAACAAAAGTTCAGGCAATTATTTCATTGCAAGCTACGAAAAATTCCAGATATAGTCCATTTTATTCGAGCTTGTTGTGTACTTCATAATTTATCAATAAATTGAATGATATAGATGAAAATGAAAATAATGTTGGCCCAGAAGACATACATCAAAAGGAATATTTAGGTGATGAATTTATGGAAATAGATGTTCATGCAGGAAGTCAATATCGTGATTATTTATTAAGAATTTTAAATTTATAATTTGTATCATCTACTTTTTATTGAATACAAAATTAACTTTTTGAGAAGATTAAAGCTTGATTTTTCCAAGTGTACATTCAAATTAACCTATGTGATAGCCAGTTTGGATATTTCAAAGGAAAAAAGCAACTTTCTCAAAAAAATATATATCATAATAAAAAATAAATTTTCTTAAGAAAGAACAGTATAAACATTCAAATTAACCTATATAAAGTCCACTTTAAACTTTATTCAAGTACTCCTTTATTAATTTGTTTCTTTCTTCCATCAAAGTGTTTCTCCTTTTTTGTTCATTTAGTTTTTCTTATTCCATGTCAAGTCTTTCCCGCATTATTGCAAGTTGTTCTTTATTATATTTTTATCTATCTTGTCGTATTTGTTCCAGTACATCATTTCTTTTTTTTTCTGATACTAGACCTGGAAGGTTTATCTTTTATTTTTTCATCATTATTATTTACTAAATTGGAATTTTCCTTTTCAGGCATTGGTTTGTGTTGAAAATTTGTGTTTAATTCAATAGTATTTTCAGCTAACAAAATCTCCGGATTTTTTTTTTGCTTGTGAAAAATTTCATCCATTTTCTTCTCATATTTAAAATAGTTTTTTCCCCTTACTGTTTTATTATTGTTATCAACAACCTTTTTGTAGCTTCTTTCAAGGGGTTTGCACTTATTACTCACTGTTGACCCTGTCAAATTTAATCCATACTTTTCATTTAAAATTGCTGCAATAATTTCAAATAGTTTCTTCTGCGTTTTGATAGCCTTCCCTACTTTTTTGTAATGCTCCTTATAAATATGGATTAGGGCCATAGTACTTGAATCTGCCCAATGCGTATATTGTTCAGTATCTGTCCAATATTGATTTTGTTCTGACTGAATCTCAGTTGACTTTATGTCCACTCACAAAAATTCTTCCAAATCTATAAACAACGTTGTTAAAAACTTTCAATATTCCTTTAATCTGTTCTAACCTTACCATAACTTACGTTCTAAACTTACAATAACTTACGGAGTCATTCATATTTTAGACAAAATATTCTTCAATCTTAAAAATATCTTGTCAGTCAACGGTGGATATTTATGTGCTGTGGATATTTATAACACAACCTTATATAAAAAAAGAGAGAAAAATTCGTAATGAATTTTGTTGGAATGAAATTGATTGTGGGTGAAATTGTTGTTTCCCTTGTTGGTGCCCTGGTGTAGGATAGGTTTCCTCTTCAGGGCTGTTTTGGGGGTGTATTGGATGAATTAATGTGCGGCGTGACTGAGAAACGTGAATTGGTGGAAGTTAAAGTTGGGGTTTGAAACATTTTTTGGAAAAGTGACTAGGAACATTTTTTTAAAGGTACATGGAATTGAGAGAATTTGATAGGGCTTTCCGCTAGAAAGTAACTGGAGGGATGTTGGGGTGCATCGGAGGTGGATGTTTTGGAAGCAGCGAAGCTCCGAAGTGAGCGGAATGGTATGACAAAAAGTGTCTAGGATGGGGGCGTTCTGGTGGAAACGAACCATGTATTGCTGCCGATACATATATATGCGTTGAGCTGACGGATATATGTCTTATACGTATGAAGTAAGGTGGTAGGGTATGTGCGTCCGAAGCTGCCGCCGAGCGCCTTGAGGAGATTGACTCGACGACTTTATTCAAGGTGTCCGTTAGCTCGGCCATCAAAATGAGGGTGTGAGTAAATCACACTCCCAAGTAGACGACTTCCCTGCGAATTTCGAGTCGATCTCCCCAGAGCACGAGGCGGAAGTCTGTAGGTAGAAGTCGTTCGCTGATTGTATCGGGACGTTTGAATACGATGGTTTGGGTTTTTTGAGTATTGAGAGTCACCCGCCATTTCCTGCACCAATTGGAAAATCGAGCCTGTAGATTTTGGGATCGAATGTTGAGAGAGCGAATATCAGTGGCAGAAATGATTAGTGCGGTGTCATCCGCATATAGTTGGATGTTGTCCTGGGGATGTCGAGGAATTGGTGTATCATACGTATACATTATGTAAAGTCATGGGGGGAGTATCGAGCCATGCGGAACGCCGTTTGGGGTGTGAAAGAGTCGGATATGCTATAACCAACTTTGACGCTGATCGAACGGTCGGTGAGGTAGGAGTATAATAATTTAACGATTTGGTTTGGCAATCGGATGCTCAGTAGCTTTCTCACTAGTCCGGCGTGCCACACTTGATCGAAAGCCTTTTGAACGTCCATGAGGATGGCGGCAGAACAGTTGATTTAAAGCTCGGGCGACGATACTTTGAAGGTTGGTGGAGGCGTTCTGACAAGAGTGGCCCGGCCTGAATCCGAATTGAAATGCTGGAATTATGTTATTTTCAGTACAGAAGTCCCAGATTCTTTCTTTCAACAATCATTCAAAGACTACCTAGGACGCTGAATAATGAGATGGGCCGGTAACATTCAGGCTTTGTGGGGTTTTTGCCGGGTTTGGGGATGAGAACTACGTTGGCTCATTTCCAACAACAAGGGAACTAAAAGAATGTCAAACAGGCGTTCAGCAGGGCGCAGAGCGGGGGGAAAATCTCTTCAGGCAGATTTTTAAGCGCCTGTCTAAAGATTCCGTCTTGTCCCGAGGCACTGTTTCTCCCCGATCGACAGACCTGCTGAACTTCTTCGATTGTGAACGGCGAGAGAAGCGGAGAGTTCTCATTTAGTGAGATATAACCGTGAGGGCTTCGACTTATGACGAGGAAAGTAAGAGAATGCCAGGCAGGCGTTCAGCAGGATACAGAGCGGAGGGAAAATCTCTTCCGGCAGGTTTTTAAGTGCCTGCCTTGAGATTCCGTCGTGTCCTGGGGCACTATTTCTCCACGCTCGGCACGCCCGCTGAACTCTTTCGATTGTAAACGGTGAAAGAAGCGAAGAGTTCTCATTTGGTGGAATGTGGACGTGTGGGCTTCGTGTAATGTTGCGGGTCAGGAGGTATGTTCGATGGAAAAGCCCCTGATAAATCGAGGGTTGTCAGGTGGTGACAGTGACAGTGATACGAAAATGCAACACACTCTTTCTTCTTGATTGGTTTAAATATTTTATCCTCGGAACATGGCGCACTCAAATCTGCGCGACTTTTGCCGCCTGTCCAAGATGCACTACTGTTTGTATTTTTATACAGTGTTTAGGTTTCCGATGAGAGAACACGTCTTGAATTTTCGTTGGACGTAGTAATATTCAGTTACTAAGAGATTAGCTCTTTATAATCAAGGAATGAGTTATTTCAATATTTTCATGATAACATTAGATGTTTTGGCAATATTTATGTTTAAGTTTGACCCAAATAGAAGTTGTTTAGAAAACAAAATGTTTCTCTACAAAACTGTGTGTAGCCTATATTGAACCAATTCAAGTGCCTAAATTAGGAAACTTTTATTTAATTTTTTAGAAAAATTCCAGCTAGAGGCAAGTATGCCCAGTGGACAAATGAAGATTTGGCCTTAGCCATCAATGCAGTTGGACGATTAAAAATTTACGACAAATGCGCCTTATGGCAGGAAGGCATAAATGCAGGAGCCCGCGCCTCGTTTCGGTTCTTCGTTCGTGAATAGTCGGAACAGAAACGACTTCCTTGCATTGTCATAACCTTACTTAAAACGCATGGCCAGAAGTTCAAAATCCAAACAATAACAGCGTCAATTTTAATTCTCGCTCCAACTTCTTTTTGTTCTATTTTCGATAATTTTTTTATGAAATTTGAAAAATTAGATAAAATAAGGTGCTCTGCTTTTAAATCGATAAATGTATCCGTTTTATCAGAAAACGCATTTAAAAATTTAAGTTTTAGCCATTTTTCACCAAATTCTTAATCAAACTGCCAAGATCGAGTAAAACGAAGAAAAGAAAATACCTAAGCTTTAATATTAAATGACTTAAATTTTTGTCAAACTCAGTCAAACTTTTATTTAGCAATACATTTTCTGAACAAAATTTTGTTGTCTACGTTTTCTTCTACATAGTCATAAATTATTCATTTTTGTTTGGGCTTAGTATTTTAAATATTCAATTTTGCTTTTCAATACTCAACATTACCGTTATTAATGGATATGCTCAAAATTTTGTCATTTCTATTGCCTCAAGCCCTAAGATATACGACCAGATTTTAACATCCAAGTTCGAGCGCGAGCCATTGCACTAAAGATTACTTCGACCTTTTTAAATTTGCCGAGGATGTCGTTCGCTTTCCGATTATTCACGAACTAAGAACCGAAGCGAGGCACGGTTTCCTCCGTTTAAGCCTTCCTCCTTATGGCTTCCCCCACTTATACCACTTATTTGCAGGCTCTCAGCTATTAACCATTCGAGGGTCATTGTTTCTCTAAACTACAGACGTGCCGGGTGCCAGAAAGCCTCAAGTTATTCTGGATTACAACGAAACCAAAGGCGGAGTGGATACAGTTGGCAAAATGTGTGCGCTTACCCGGTCCCTAGAATAACAAAGAGATTGCCATGTGTAGTTTTCTACACTTTATTGAATATTGGCGGGATAAATACTCAAATTTTATACAAATTTGCCTGGCAAAGAAAGAGTTCCAAAACATCGAAGAATTTTCCTAAAAAATTTGGCGTTGACCATGATGAAAGAGCATCTTACCTTCAGATCAAATGTCAAACATTTACCGCAAGATATAAGTGCTTTTTTCAAAGTGAATTATGGTCGGGAAGTTGAACCGATAACAGAATAAAAAAGAATAGCCGCTCCAAAACGCGGTGTTTGTCGATCGTACACTGGAGAAGAAAAGATCCTCAGTATCAATAAAGTGTTGCCGTTGCCATCCCTTTACATGCAAAAAATCATTCTGCAGTTGAGGTGGTTTGTAATACTTGTAAGGATGAGAAAATTGATTCTGACTTAATTGGTCGATAAAATATTATGTTTTGAAATATCAACATATTTAAAGTGGCGTAAAATTTACGACATGCGCCCGCTCAAAGGCAATTACACTGCGCACCCGCTGGAAGGTTAAGAAGCGTTTTGGGTCGGCGACCCGTCTTGACGAGGGAAATGTAAAAGGAGTTAGTGAGCCATATCCTGCAGTTCGAGGAAATGTTTTTTGGATTAACGATTAGAGATGTACGAAAACTTTCATTTGATGTTGCCAAACAACATAACATATTTCAACGCTGAAAAAGCTATAGTTGGGAAAATGGTTTTACAAATTTATGCGAAGAAATCCAAAACTATTTCTTCGTCATCCACAAGCCACATCACTTGCCAGAGGATTTAGTAAAGAAAGGGTTGAGGCTTTTTTCACGGTTTTATAATTTACAACGTCGATGAAAGTGGCTTCACAACTGTGCAAAAGAAGCCTCAAGAAATTATTGGTCTCAAAGGAAAACGTGAAATAGGTGCGGCAAGTTGTGGCGAGGGAGGAGTGAATACCACTATTGTATGCTGCGTTAACGCGTATCTTTAACCCTTTAACACCTAGATTTTTTTTATTTTCATTGAAAATTAACACGGTTTTTTTGATATTTTTTAAATAATAAAATTTTGCACATTTTTGAAAAAAAGGGTGTTACTCTAAAGTAACGCTAGGCGCTTGAATAAACTATTTTGGAAATTAGGAAAAAAATCAAACAATCTATTTATTGCGTATGAAAACTTACAAAATATTCTACACATAGTCCAACATTACATTTTCCGCACATTGTTATTATGTGGGACGAACATCCTTCACCGGCACAACGTCTTATTTTTTTATTTTCGGTATGAGAGAGTAACTGAACTCCTTGAAACCACCATTCTTTCTGGTCCGTTCGGTTGAACTCCATAACTTGTCAAATAACGTTGAGCAATTTCCCTTCTGAAATTGAGCTGTGGCAATTTCCCGCCAGACTTTCGATGCACTTGCCATGCATTGTGAATGGATACGTCAATTATCCATGTAGCAATACTCCAATACCATATTTTCCCTCTAACGCCAATCCTGTATTCAGCAACATTTTGGTCCATTCTGTCAGTTCTTCCCATTTACTGGTTGTTGGTGGCAATCACATTTGGTCGTTGTAGCGGAGCAATTTTTTGAGAGTATCGCTTGACCTGTCCAATTGGATGTACCCCAAATATCGTGGAAGCTATCGTCACAACACCATTGTCTCTCCACCTAACTAAGACAATCCCATCAGTTCGATCAATGGTCGAAGTGAATTCCCCCCGAGCTCTTTTTTCCATTTCCTTTTTTGTTGGAAGTGGACATGATCTGGGAATTCTGTTCTCCCTCAATGTACCTGTGCCGTGGTAACCATTTTGCTTCAGGAATTTCAATAAATTTAATCCCGTGAACAAATTATCGAAATAAATAAAAGCCTTTTGTATGTTGTATTCGTTCTAACATTCGAACTAATGGCTCTGACGATTTACCAAAAGTCTTTTCATAATCCGAGTTTCTTCTGGGATTGTTGTCTTGATACATTCCGAAGTCTATAATGTATCCTGACGGTGTATTCAAGGACCACATTTTGTAGCCGAAACGTATCGGCTTTCCCCGTATAAACTGTTTACAACTGTGGCGCCCGAAATATTTTATCATGTTTTCGTCAAAGCATAAATTTTCTTCGGGCTCAATAAGCCCCAGAAATTTTCCTCGAATTTTGTCCATTAATGGACACATTTTCCAAATTTTATCTAATAGATCCGGCTTAGAATTATCCGCAAATTGCAAAAGTCTTCATATCTCCAAAAATCGGTTTTTACGCATAGCATAGCAAACTCTAATAAAAATAAACGGTTTTAAAGATTAAAACTAACTTTTCCGCATCTATGAGATGCCCTAATTAACATTCTATCATAAAATTGTCACTTGTATATACTTCGGGGGATGTATCGTGTTAACAAACCGAAATTTCTCCAAAAGTAACCAAAAATGCAGTACATATGGATTTATAGGACCCGCTGTACTCGCTATAGTCAGCTGAAAATCAATAGGGTACATCTGTGAGACACCGTGAACAATATTCAATCATAAAATTGATCAATCGTATACTCTCTGGAGGCAGTATAGTGCTAAGAAAACTGAAAATTCTCCTAAAATGACAAAAATTTGGTACTTCAAGTACCGTAGCACCCGTTGTACTGCCTTTAGTGAGCTGAATATCAATATGGTTCATGTTTGAGACGCTCTGAATAATATCCAATCATAAAATTGGTCACTTGTATATACTCTGGAGGCTGTATCGTGGTAACAAACTGAAACTTCTCCAAAAATGACAAAAATATCGTACTTAAAGTACTGTAGCACTTGTTGTATTAGCTCTGGTGAGCTGAAAATCAACAGGGTCATATGTGAGATGTTTTGAATAATATTCAATCATAAAATTTGTGACTTGTTGAACTCTGGAGGCTGTATCGTGCTAACAAACTGAAATTTCTCAAAAAATGACAAAATGTCGTACTTCAAATACCATAGCACCCGTTGTACTGGCTCTGGTGAGCTGAAAATCAATAGGGCTCATCTGTGACATGTCCTTAACAATATTCAATTATAAAATTGGTGACTTATTGCACTCCGGAGGCTGTATCGTTTTAACAAGACATGTAAGAAAAAGTGGCCGACGACAACGACGACGACATACACGACGACATACACACAGGATTTTTTTTCTAAAAACCGTTTTTTCGTGTTGTTGATGGAAAACGTAAAAATAACTCAAATTTTTTTTTCAAAATTTCACTTTTTTTGTGTGTGAACCAATACTTTTCTCGCATATAGATAGGTTGGGCGGAAAAGTAAAATTCAAAAATATATGAGCGGGCAGGTTATAGCGCACAATGATGATAAAACAGTGGAAGTTAGTTTCCCGCAGAAAAATCCCAAAACTAATACCTGTTTTCTATTCCCATGTGTAACAGACGTTTTTAATGTATTAAATAACCCGATTGCTAATATTTAGGATATTCCTAAGGTAACCAAGGGTCGACATTTTTTTCCAAATTAAAAAACTGACGTTATTTCATAGAAAAAATATTAGAATTCAACATGTTCCATAACTTTCGGAAATAAAGATATTTTCTTATAAAAATATTTATTTTCCTAGTGTTTCTTTGTGTCTTATAGTTCTAAATAAAGTTATGTTTCTGTGTTAAACCATAATTTATTAAGAAGTCCAATTGAGGAACTACTTGGTCCAATTTAAGAAACCAGTTGCCCATATTGGACTGATTGCACGATATTTTTAAATTATATTGTAATGTTTTTCTTATTTATTTAAATACACAACGGGTGGGATGAATTTATACACATGGTATATCTACTTACGTAATTCATTTATTTACTTAACTATTCACTAACTTATATTAAATACGCTGTATATTCACTAGCACTAATTTATATAAATACTTCACATCTGTTTATATTTATGTTCACGTCTATTCACTACGACATTAAATCAATAAGTAAGCTCACCGCTGGTGGGTAGTCTCTTATATATGAAACGTTTTTCTAATGCCTTCTAATTTCGGAAACTTCTCGATTGCGCCTCCCAACAAACGATCGACCTTCTAGGAAATCACTATAAAAACAATCACAAATAAAGATCAATAGTCCTTCTCCGAAATCGGTGCGCACCCGTTGGATTCAGGGATTACACCAGTGTGCGATTTCATAACATTACCCCCTTCTTAAAAGGAAGTTCCTCCTGGAACTTCTGTGTAGCCGGAACTGGATGTTTAAATCGGCAACTGGAACCATGTCTGCACTTTCCGGTCGTATGGAAATAACAGTGCACCGTCTTTAACGGGCGCCAATAACGAGGCGTATAGCTGCAAAATTATTATGTGGACACCGGTACCTCGAAAGATCACCTATATCGTGTTCCTGATGAATCGCCAATGCAACTGATTGCCCACTATCCTGGGCATTGCTAGTTTCTCCACGTATGATTCCAGCACATGATCTCGAATACTTCGTAGCGCTTCCCACACATTCCGGTAAGTGGATCGATCTGGATATTCGTTTTTAGCTACTAGGTAGAAAACATACCGCGAATTGTGTTTGAGTCTCAGTGTCTTGCCAGGGACTGGAATCTGATCTTCAAGTTTTTCTAATTGTCCTAACTTCTTTCGAAAGACTGTTGCCAACCCTTGTACGTGTTTGTTACTGGCGGAGATGTTGTGTGCCAGTGAATACTCTTCCGGGAGCGTGAACAAATCTTGTCTTTGTTCTGTAGTGACTCTGAATCTAGCTTTCCCGGTACCTCCGTATGTGCCCATAAATTATTTGACGGCTGGGTCATACTCTTGTTGTACAAAGCGCACTCCTTCCTCTTTGTCTCATTCGAATGGCGCTAGTTGGTTTTGGTGCACTACCGTCGGTTTTCCATTGGGGATCTTGCTTATGCGACATATGACGTCGTTGATCCTCTTCTTGATTAAGTACGGATCTTCCCATGATTTCTGTAATTTTGGAGAACATCATTTTCTCCTTGTCCGGTTGTGTAACCATGCTTTGTCCCCTTCTTTGAAACTGCCTTCTGTGGCCTGTGTATCGTACCTTTTTTGATTTTGTCGCTGGCAATTTGAAGATTCGTTCGAACCAATTCGTGCACATCGTTCATCTTTCTCCTCAATTGGATTACCTAATATTCTCCTGCTAGATCTTAACCAGGTTGACAGCCAAATTCCAGGTCACAAGGAAGTCTCATTTCACGTTCTACCAGGATTTTTGCAGGAGTTTCACCCACGGATTCATTTATGGCAGTTCGATAAGCCGAGGCAAATAGGGAAAGATACTAGTCCCAATCTCTCTGGTGCCCCCTGCCCCCCAACCGTGATTTAGTTGGCAAATTGTTGGCAAATTTTGTAGTTAGTTGGTTAAACATCAATTAAGAAAACTGTTATAAATATAAGTATGTATTTTTTGTGTCCTACAATCCCCTTTCCCTTGTAAACCGCTTAAAAACTCATCTGTAAAGGGCTTTACTTATTATTTAGTATATTGCTTAGATGTGTTTAACCCTATATGTTTATGGTTTTAGACAATGTTAATGTAAATGCATCGCCTGTGCACGCTGAGGCTGAGGCTGATCAAATAGCAACGACCGAGACGAAAGGAATTTTCTTATTATAGTGTGTTAATAATAAATTATAACATATTGTGTCTATGTGTCCTAAGCTTACTAAACTTAGTCTTATTGGTTTTGAACCTAATAATTATAAGATATAAGTTTTAGAACCAGCATGTCCTATTTTAAGTACATCAGAGGCTGAAAGTATAAGCGAGACTTGGAATCAGTGTTTAGGAAAGTTTGCATGTTCGAAATAAGTCAAAACTTGTTACAAAAAATTCGCAAACGAGACGATATTGACGAAAAAATAACAGTTTTACAAATGTTGGACATATCCGAGAAGATAGCTGAAGTCTCAGCTAAAACCGAACAAGCCTGCCAAATATAGTTGGAAAAAAAGAAAACTGTGAGAAAAAAAATGCTATTGATGAAAACCAAATAGAAAGTTCACTGGTGATGCACGATCTAGGATTAAGGTCTTTCATTAATACTGACCAAGAAAGAAAATATTTAATAACGTTGGGGCCACATGACCCTCATTTAAACTACTTCCAAAGTGATGGAAAAAATCGCTTTAATGTAAACTGGTACCAGGAATACGAATTCTTGGAGTACGGTACTGTTAAAGATGCAATTTTCTGTTTTGTTTATATTTTATTTCCAAACGGCGTCGATAGAAAAAGAGCAGATGGTGGATCAAATAAGCAAGGAAAACTTACTCTCAGCATTTCACTTCTATTGCCCACAAATCCGCTCTTGTAGACTATTATAATTTTATTGATCAATTAGGGCAAGTTGATGTTCTTTTGAGTACCGAAAGAAGAAATTTGATTATTGAAGAACAACGAATTCTGTCTCAGAACACATTAATAGTAGACATTTTGGTTGATGTAGTTAATACCATGGCATCTCAGGGCATCCATCGCCTTTAGGGGCACCGATAATGATCATAGAAATTTTACTGAAATTGTACACCTCGTAGCCCGACATAATGCTGTTTTAAAAAAATGGCTAGATGATACGAAAATGAAACCTTATCACGTTAATTACATGAGTGCTCAGTCCCAAAACGAGTTTATATCTTTAATAGGAGATCATCTTAAAAAAATTGTGTCAGAAATAAACAGTGCCCTGTTCTTTACAATAATGGCAGACCATACTCCAAATGCATCCAATAAAGATATTATATCAATAGTTGTCCGGTATGTCGATGTAAAAGGAAAACCAACAGAGTGACTGTTATCCATTGCTAAAACCCATGACAAAAGCGGATAAGGTACAGCAAATGACATAATAAATTACCTTAACCTACATAATGTTGACTCGTCAAAATTAGCTTTTCAAAGTTACGACTTTACTTCATCAATGTCGGGAAAATTTAAAGGTGCATAAAAAAGTTTTCCGAGCTCATAGGTCATTCCGTTCCATATTTACCTTGCCAGGCTCATGAACAAACACTGCTCTAGAGTATAGTTGTGCAGCCAGTACCATAGTTTCGGAAATTTTTAATATATGTTTTTTTAGTTCTAGTACAAAGAGAGCTGAAAAACTTAAAAGTAAACTTCAAGTAGTTGAAAATGCTATTGGCCTAAAAAATTTATCAATGACACGATGGACAGTACGCGCGGAAACTTAACGAGCTATTAACATATCATATAAAGAAATATGTGAAGTTCTTGGTAATATAATAGAAGATACTTCCTTAGACCAAAAAACAAAAGCCAAAGCGTTGGGATTACGCAAACGGCTACTTTCTTTCGATTTTTCAATCTGTTTAATGTTTTTAAAAAATGTATTTTATAAAATTGAAATAATTACGCAACTTATAGAAAAGAGAACGACTCTTTAGAGGTAACCCGATCAACAATTTCCAATCTTTCTGATATAAGGTCAAATTCATCGGAAATAAATAATCTTATAGACTCTGCTGTATGCAGAGCTAAAAACATGGGTCTAAATCCCGATGAAGATTTTTTGAGACATCATCGAAGAAGGTAGCGAATTGATGAAAATCGGGACAATTTATGTGAAAACTCATTGCATTCATTTTACCGAAAGGAGTTTTCAACGGTATTAGATACACTTATAAACTTTATGAAACATAACTTATCAACCGTGATAACAACGATAACCCCCCTAGCAGCAATTTTTCAATTTCCGTTACACAAAACTAACCTTAATTTATTAAATATTGAATGAGCTGTTTCCATGTGTCCTCCAAAAAACTGACTCGAAATAGACAGTTTGCATTCACAGCTTGAAATTCTGTTTGATTTTTGCACAAAAGATAACGTAACTACAATGGAGGTGATGGAAGTGGCATATAAATATAACAAGGTTTTACCCCAAGCTCTAAAGTTATGTCAGTTTGTGTTAACTGCTGGTTATTCGGTAGCAACAAATGAAAGGGCATTTAGCATTTTACGCACGAACGGAAAAGTTACGCACGAAGCCGCGTAGCGGCGAGTGCGTAATTCCGTGAGTGCGTAAAATGCGTTACAACACGAGTTACATACTATACTTTACCTACGACCCACTTGTACTTGGGTTTATAATCTTATTAAGGTATTTAAAGTACAAGTAAAAACGTACATCCTCGATGCCCAGTCAAGTTTTATAAAAGTCGATCCTCGATGCCCAGCCAAGCATCTTAGAAGTTCATCCTCGATGCCCAACCAAGTTTCGTAAAAGTCCGTCCTAAGTAGTATTTATTTTTATTAAAAATGTATGTAGAATTACCGGAATTGCATAAAATAGCGTATACACCTCTCGACTAAAGTGACATTAATCCCTTAGGTAGATTACTTCCCTCAGGAATCCAACACAACCCGCGGGATTAAATGGGCCACTTTAGTCCCTTGGTGTATAATATACTATTGTTTACTAATATGAGATACATTCAGACAGCTAAAAGATGCGAATTGAATGAAACGGAACCAATTATCATATAATTCCAAATAACTCTTAGTATTGAATGCAATCTCATATCTAATAAATGTTATCTACCATTTATATATAGAATAAAATTCAACGTCAAATATCTAAGTTATACATTTTGAATAAAATGGCTACGTCTATTGACAGTTGCTAAGTGTTGCTATGGAAGCCGTACGATTTACTTTACAGCCGTGCGTTTTGCTAGACGTCTTGATTGATTGATTGCCGACTGTGTGTTTTTGACTACTTACAGGGGTGGTCGTAGGTAAAATTTATTAAAAACTCCTTTAGAACAAATATAGGCGAAATCTTATGTTAATAAAAAATGAAAGAGACCTTTTAGAAAGTTCTACTTTAAAGATGTACATATGTTGGTTGAAAAATGGGCAAGTTCAAAGCAACGAAGGCTAAGAGTTATGACTAAACCTTAATACCAATTCCTACTTTTTAGTTTTGTTAAAATGTTTTATACTGTTTATTTTTGTTTTAAAATATAATAAAAGAATGTTTGTAATATCAAAATTGTCTATTAGTAATTTTTGAAATATAAAAAAAAATATGGGCAGTTGGCATTTTGTTGTCTGCTACCCCCCCCCCCCCCCAATGCGACGTACATGCATCCATCATAAGAACAAAATGTCCGACGCGATTTCTGACACTACAGCATCTAGTTCAAATGTAGTCACTCGCAAAATGTCTGTAAATAATGTTTATTCTGAAACAACAGATTTAGTTGCTTCATCGTTAGGGATGAATATCAGTAATAAAATAAACAGTACTATCGATGTTAATATACAGGGTGTTCATTTCAGGACTTCCCACACTAATTTTCTCGAAATGTGTGTATTTAAAAAAAATAGTGGGACACGTCAACAAATATATCGAAGGGGACGACAACTTTTTATCATAAAGGCAAGGCGCACCCTTTCACCCCCCGTCAGGGGGAGTTGCCAACTTCAAAATCTTAAATGGGGAGGGGTATCGAGTTATACCTCATTTTAAAGGTCTTTTTAATCTCTACACGTCGGCTTTTGTTTTTTTTTAATTGATCGATTCGTTGTCGAAATATTTAGGAAAATCTGTTTGCTGCTTCGTACCATTAAAATAAAAACTGCAATTGTTTGTTTTGTTATTCCTTTCAACTTTTTTGTATAAAAAAATGCTAAAAAATGTTTTTGATAGAGAAAATAAAAGACATGATGATACCTATTGAATTGTTTACCATATTTACCAGTTGTGTGAAAAAGCAATTTATTAAAAATGGTTTATACTTTAGCTGAAAAAGTTGAAATAGTGTTAATTCACGGCGCCGAAAACCAATGTGCTCGACGAACTGCTGCAATATTTAACGAAAGGCGCCCAGATAAGAATACCTCTCATAGGTATGTCCTAAATCTAATCGCCAAATTTACTCAAACAGGATCTGTTGCAAATTTAAAACATGATCAGCCAAGAGTTTTGAATGAAGCCACTCAAATTGAAGTGATAGGTTATTTTGGTATGAATCCTAATACTTCGTTACGTACCATTTCTGCTGCAACTGGAATTTCCTTAGGCTCTGTCCACAAAATTACAAAAATTAATAAATTCCATCCCTATAAAATGAAAGTATGTCAAGAGTTAAGTGAAGACGATTTTGACAGAAGAATTGAGTTTTGTCAACAAATGACTACAATTATTAATAACAATAACGAATTTTTAAAAAATATCTGCTTCACTGATGAGTGTACTTTTTATTTAACCTTCCGTTGGTCGCGCCTTAATTTATGAGTCAAATAGTCGCGCCGGTCTCCTAGACCGGGTTTAGTTAAATTGGGAATTAGTGAAAATAAATGTGATTTTTCATGTGAGCTATAGAAAAACATGCTATATTTAGATTTTTTAATATAAATCAAATAAAAGTATTATGTTGTTACAAAGAAACATTGCAGGTATTACATATTTAAGTAACGTAACATAAAATAAACTACATGGACCTTAATTAGTACAAAAATAATATGAACTTTCCATTTTATATAAATAAATGTTGAATACATGGTACAAAAACAACTAAACTACATTGTCGCGGCAAGTTTGACAAATAGCGACAATGTGCTCTAAACACATATAAGTACTGCATTTAAAACAACAATACTTGGTTTTTCGGTTTTTTCTCCAATCGCAATAAGCGCATCTACCTGGTCTAACATTTTCTACTGGTACGTCGGCTGGTGGGTCGGAAAAATCTAGCAAACGGGCCCTTAAACTTCGCGGATGATTAGTCTGGAGAGCACGGACTTTCAAATGGGGGCGAATAAGTTCTTCGGACAACATTTTCAAAAAAAATCTTCTGGCATATTTGGTATCTGGATGATTGGAGAAGTAAATTACTTGCGAGTTAATCCCAGTGACATTTAGAATCAGATAGAGTAAAACCATTGGCCATCTCCGCGTAGTTCTTGAACAATTATAAGTCGCGATGAGTTTGTCCACGACGTCCACACCTCCTTTTGTTGAGTTATACGTAGTGATAATAACCGGTTTCTGATGGTCTCCTGTACTTTCATCTATATCATCGTGGTGATGCATAGTAGAGAGCATAATGACATTCTTCTTTTTTTAGGTATATATGAGACGATGGTACAGTCTTCAGTAAAACCAAACATGCTAGTATGTTCGGGTCTTTTTGCAGGCTTTGAAAATTCATCGGGTAATTCCCTGTTGTTTTTTCTAAGGGTTCCAATGGAAGTCAGTTTATAGTCTGTAAGTAATTTTCGAGCTAAAGGGACCGAAGTGAACCAGTTGTCCATGGTTATGTTCCGATTGGAGCCCGAAAGGTGTTGACAAGTTCTAAGTACTATATCTTCTGGCTTATTAGACATTTCATATGGCCCTTCTGGCTGCTTTCCAACATAAACTTCGAGTTTTGATGTATAAAACATCTTAGCATCACATAAGGCGAATAACTTTATGCCATATTTATTGGGCTTTGATGGTATGTATTGCCTAAAGCTACATCGCCCTCTAAAACGAGGCAACATTTCATCAATCGTAACATACTCAGACAAGTGATATCCGTTTTGACAGTTTTCTACAAACATATCAAACAGACTACGGATCGGAGCTAGTTTGTCAGTTTTTCGCCGTTCTTCACGTGTATTTTTATCGTCGAATCTGAGGCACCTTAGTAAAAATCGAAACCTTTGCAGTGACATTCCAAGATGCAACATTTCCACGCCATAACCATTCCTGTCCCACAAATCGGCGGTATTTGTCTTGTTTGAGCCTGTAATTCCAGCCAAGTATACTAAGCCAAATAAGGCTCGTATTTCTACGGAATTGGTGGGAAGCGCATCTCTATCTCTGGCATAGTTTGATCTGATTGACTCAATGAACGTGTTTGTTGAATCTACAATTAATTGAACCATTTCCTCATTTATGAAGTAGTTAAATATATCAAAAATTTCTTTTAGAGGTTTAGTTACTGAAGTACATCCGGGTAATTTTATTATGTTCTCTTTTCTTGTTCTCACAGTTTTACGACTTGGTGGATGTTTCTTCCATACCGATCCATCCTTTCCGAAAAACAAAATATAGTAGAAACTTAACTAAGAATATATTTTAAAATTAATACCCTTATAATATGGCAAAGGTTCACTATACTCTGCTTCTTCCGTGTCGCTAATTTCTTGTTCGGTATCCGTGTCATGATCTGATTGCTGCTCGTGATCAGATTCATCACAATCGGATTGGTCATCGCAAACATCTGCCACACTTTCCTCGTCAAACGCTTCTTCCATCAACTGCCTAAGACGGGCTTCTTCTTGCTCATAACTCGCCATTCTTTTGAAAATTCACTTTCAGAGTACACATAAATAATGTATCACTAATAGTCGCGCCGGTCTGAGACTCCGGGAAACGCCCTAACACATACCACTTTACTCCCACGGCGCTCACTTACGTACTGCCGCTAAAAGAAAGCTGCGTTAGGAAGGTAGACGATCCCCGCTATCTCTCACTCCGATATTTAGAAAAATAGGCATTAGTTTATTATGCCCCGGTCCCTGAGACCGGACGCGACCAACGGAAGGTTAAATGGTTTTGTCAACAAACATAATTGCAGATATTGGAGCAATGAAAATGACCATGTATTTGTCGAAGGGCATACCCAGCATCCCCAAAAAATTAATGTATGTGCCGGTATACTAGGAAATCAAGTAATTGGTCCATTGTTTATAAATGGAAATCTAAATGGTGAGATGTACTTGAATATGCTAGAAAATACGATCAATCCGTTAATTACCGAAGCACTTGAAAATCAACTGGATAGAGATGGCAACAACTTTCTTGACGAAAATGAGTTATATTTTCAGCAAGATGGAGCTCCCTCCATTATGTGCTTCCGGTCCGTCAATGGTTAAACAATGTATTTCCCGGTAAATGGATAGGGCGAAGAGGACCTATAGAGTGGCCAGTTAGGTCCCCAGATCTAGCACCACGTGATTTTTTTCTATAGGGACATTTAAAATCAGTTGTTTACACACCCCCGCTACAAAATATAGGAGACCTTCGACAAAGGATTACTGCAGAATGTCGAGAAATTCGAACAGAAGTGTTTGAAAATGTGCGTCACGAATTTGAACAGCGGTTATACCATTGTTTGGCCAACAATGGGCAACATTTTGAGCAATTATTAAATTGAAAATCTGTGTACAATATTGTAATTTAGTTTTGATAAAAGGAAAGAGAATAAACAGTTGCAGTTTTTATTTTAATGGTACGAAGCAGCAAATAGATTTTCCTAAATATCTCGACAACGAATCGATCAATTTAAAAAAAACAAAAACCGACGTGTAGAGATTAAAAAGACCATTAAAATGAGGTATAACTCGATACCCCTTCCTATTTAAGATTTTGAAGTTGGCAATTCCCCCTGGAGGGGGGTGAAAGGGGGCGCGTTGCCTTTATGATAAAAAGTTGTCCCCTTCGACATATTTGTTGACGTGTCCCAGGATTTTTTTTAAATACACATATTTCGAGAAAATTAGGGTGGGAAGTCCTTAAATGAACACCATGTATGTCATAAATAAAGTATACTTCTGTTGTTAATTTGAAAATATTTGATGGTTCAAGATACACTTTTATTGTCATTTTTCAGAAATGTCAAATGCTGTAGCGACGTTCAATTTGCGGCCAGTTAATCTGGGTAACGGCCGTAAAAAACTTTGCCGGCCGCAAACCTGGGTAACGGCCGCAAAATATCATTTTGCGTCCACTGTTGCGGCTACAAAATGCTTATTTTGAGTATGATGATTGCCCGAAAATGTATAAATTATGTACTTGCAATAAAATGGAATTGTACGGGATCTTTCGACAAATTGTGATACCATTAGTGAACTGAGAGAACAAGAGAAAGACCGCAACACCATAAACGTCCAGAAATCAGATATTATAAAAAGACTGGGTGAAGAAAATACCAAAATGTGGAGATTTGCTGCAGAAGACGAAAGCTTCGGACTTTGTATTATAACCACAGTTGCCATAATATTTCTCATTTTCCAAATAACTGAAAAGAATATCAATTATCAGAAACGAACGTTTTTAATAATAAACTCAATTTTTGCAGGGTATTCACGTAAAAACAATATCAAAGCAAATTTGCCACATGAACGGTTAATGTTCTAGTTTGGGAGTAGAAATGTCTCGTTGAATACACTCCAGAGGTTCAAGCTTTTAATATTCCGATTAATCAACTCCGAGCTTCTTTTTTGTCGGTTACGGACATCCAGGAAACCTGAGATCCATTAGGCCATTGACATTTTCACAAAACTTGAGATGAATATTTTAATTTTGTTTTAACGTTACAGATTTGATTAAAAGGCATGTTTAAATTTAAATGCATTTAAAAGTGTATCAATATTTGAAATAAAATAAAAACCATGCTAGGTATATACAGTGTTTGTCAAAAAAGTATGTTGTTTTCAATTGAGGGGGACAGAAGCCAAGGGGTCCAAGTACCAAAAAGTAAATATTGAGATATTTCAATTAGAAATATTATTACTTAAAAAAAAATCTAGCACCCTAAAATGCATGAGTTATGCATCGGACATTATTAGTGTAGCGTATGCCTTAAAATTTATGATGCAATTTGAACATTTTTGACTTTTATTTTATTACAGGACCGTACTTAGCATAGACTTGTAACAATTTTGCAAAAATTCCACATATCATTTCTTTTTATAAGTAGGTAACTCTATAAAGCCTATTTATTTCCAAGATAAATACGATCAAAACAAAGTCACGCCATGTACATGTCAACAATACCCACTCTGACGGCGAAGCAGGCGCACGAAAGACAACCCACCCTTGGAACGACCAATAAGATAGGTCGATCTGTACTAACACGTGTTCGCAATGTTTATGCCTTGTTTATCTTGAAAATAAATAGAGTATAGGTAATAAAAATTCTCAAAAAATATTAAATACTTTGATAGAAAATAGGTACAGGTTTTTTATTGATATTAATCATCATCCGATTCAACCATACTATTATCGAGAGTATAATCTTCATTCAACGACTGTCCTGGATTCAACGACATACAAAAATCATGGTGTATTGGTGGTATATACGGAAGAAGCTGCATCAAGTTGTTGAATTTGGGTAATTTTATTTTTAGAGTATTGTCACATAGTACTGGAAGAAGTATTTTTGTAGGTCTACCACGCAAAGCCGTTTTTTTACAATCCATTTCTTCGAAAGGAAAATCTCTATTATAAACTTCCTTAAAAAAAGCTTAAATGGGTACTCTTTTTTGAAATGTACCCATTGTATTTTACTCATTCCTGTAAGATTTGATTTTATTATGTTGTCCATGGGAGGTATAGACTCAAAATCCTCAGGCTGCATTTTTACTACAATAAATTTTCTACCGACTCCTGCTATGAAATCAACCCAATCATCTGGAGTAAAAACGTGAGTTAGCCGTCTCGTTGCTTTTTCAATAATGGCGAAATATTGATCGCATTCCATAAAAGAATGTCCCGAAACCAAAAAACGGTGGTCAACACTTTCAATATGTGTAAATTGCACAATATACATCCAAAATTTTATTATGTTTTTGTTTTTGTTTTGCCCACCACAGTTATCACTAAATGCATCAATGTGGGTCACTGTTTTAGGCAAACTTTCAATATACTTTAGCAAACATGACATCACTTCTTGAGAACCTTTCGATCCTTCACCTTCATGCCACATGTACATATACCAATTCCTGATGATAAATCGTGGATTCCTAAATTCTACGTCCATAGCTTGCGCATATAATATACCTTGCTACATGACAGGTGTGGAGTGGGCAATGTTTTTTGTAAATCAAAACAAATGGCACGTCTTTCTGGACACTGCCTTGCTAACTCCTTGGCCACGTTTTTTAAATTTTTGGCTGCTTCAACTTGACGTAGATCTGGCTACGCGGGAGCCTTCTTCAGATTTTGGATCACAAGCGTTTTTTTGGGCGACGAACGTATCACACTTTACGTATGTGTCTGAATATGGTCGGTGAAAAGCTAAGTGAAAATGGGTGTTAAAAATGTCGCGGTATTTGCTCTGCATAAGCCTTAACTGACTTTGCGTGATGTAGTTCCCCCTTGCGACCAACATATTCCTGGCCACTGTTTCTTCGAAATTTTGAATACTTCCTTTTCCATGTTGCTTAGATCCGGGGCCACTAACAGATGTTCTAAAATTAATGGAACAAAAGGGAAAAGAATTTACTGAACAAGAACGTATTACAGTGCTATCTTCCGATGAAATTTATGTTTCAAAAAGAATTTGCATTGATCCAGTCACACAAACCGTTATTGAACCCCATAAAACAACACAAGTAATTTTTGCTAGGGGATTGTTTTCTCCCTGGAAGCAGCCTATTTTTTATGCGTGCGATCAACCTATGACCAAAGAAATAATTTGCGTCATTATATCAAAACTTTTTAATATTTCTTACACAGTTGTTTCTATAACGTGCGATATGGGTCCAACAAATCAATCATTATGGACAGCTCTTGGTGTGGGTTATGACAAAAAATGTTACTTTGAGCATCCAGTAAATAGCAATTTTAAAGTATTTGTTTTTGCTGATGCTCCCCATTGCCAGGAATAATTGGTTGGACAACGGATTTCTTTTAAACAATACTTTTATCAATAGAACTTTAGTCGAAAATATTTTGGAAGCATCTAAGGATGAGTTGAAAATTTTGTTCAAATTAAGTCAGTACCACCTCACGTTGCGTGGATCTCAAAGACAAAAAGTGAAGCCAGCTGCGCAGTTTTTTTCTAACACAACGGCCAAATGTATTGCATGGTGTGGAGCACATGGGTTTTTTGGTGACAAAAACTGGAAAGAAGCTAGTCGAATTTTTCAATTAATTAATGACTGGTTTGATGTATTTAATTCTAAGGCAAAATACGGAAGTCATCCTGGCGTGAACGCATTTGGAGTTGCGGCACAATATGAAAACCAACAAACTGTACTTAAAGATATGACTGAATTCATGTTACAGATGCGAGCTGGAAAGCATACTTCATTGCTACCGTTTCAAAAAGGCACCTTACTAAATAATATGTCTTTATAACAAATGTTCAGTTATTTAAAATCTTGGTTAGGTACAGAATATATAATTACTTATAGATTAAACCAAGATGTTGTCGAAATTTTTTTTTCTTATATACGTGGGATGGGTGCCACGAATGATCACCCTACACCTTTGGAACTAAAATACCGATTACGATGGTATATTTTGGGAAAACACTCTTCAACAGTTTTTACAGTGAATAGAAATACAGAAGATGATGGTATGGAAGAGCCTTTAGTGCAGCCATTAATGAACGAACAGTGCATTTCACAAAGTTTTTTGCGGAATATACTTCCAGATGAATCAGTAAGTGAAAGGTTTGTTGATAGTGAGGATCCGGCTGACAGCTACACATTTATAGCACCTGGAACACTGGAAACGCTTGAAACTGAAATAGAACTAAGTGATTTCCAGCTGAACACAAATTTAACACAGCTCTTGGATTCATATGAACAGTTCACTTTTACAGAAAACATTTCTGAAGAGGGACTTAAATACATTGCTGGGTATGTGGCTCATAGATTTAAACAAAAATATAAAGATTTAGATCTGGGAACAGAAACAAATTTCTTACGAGCTCCAAAAACACCGTTCCTGATTGATTGGAGATTTTGTCTAGAGGTAATTTAATCAGGCCGTCAAATTTCAAATAGCGAAAATTTTAAACCAAGTTTTTTTACAATTTCATAAAGAAAATTTTTCGAACGAAAACATGATTTTTAACAAAGTTGCAGATCGTACTAATCAACAATTATCTCCTGATCTAAAAATTCCATTTGAAATACTTTTATGTTTATCACGAACTCGCACTTATATTAGGTTGTGGGAAATGAATAAGAAAATTAGTTTTGAAAACTGCAAATGCCAGCTACAAAGGAAAATGTCTAAATTTACAAATCAACCTAAAAACTTGTAACATTGTAGATGTCTATTTACATTATTTTTATAAATATAAATGTTTATTGAATGACTAATGTTTTTTATATCGTAATAATTTGTATTCAAATAATTTTCTATCATTGATTTACTGTTTTTATTTGATTCTGCTCAACATTATAATGTATTCTGGGGAATACTAGTGTATTATATCAAAGAATACACCAACAACAAGAAGCGAAAGCCGGCATAAATCGTTTGATGTTCTGGGGGCAAAATTTTGTGACCTTGTAAAACTGAAGTTGACAGAAAGCTAATAATTTACACTGAGAAAAAGGTTACAAAATTGTGAAGGTTTACATTTTACAGGCAGAAAAAAATGTACATCAAACATTCCAAAAAATAATAGTTTACTAATGTATTGTCAAAATATTATTCCGAGAAAGTATTAATTGTCAATGAAAAATGTAAGCATACAAAACCTGTAACATGGTCTTGTTAGCCCGATACAGCCTTTGGAGTGCCACAAGTTACCAATTTTGTAATTGAATATTGTTCAGGACATCTCACAGAAGAACCCTATTGATTTTCAGCTCACCAGAGCCAGTACAACGGGTGACATGATACTTGAAGTACGACATTTTTGGAGAAATTTCAGTGTGTTAGCATAATACAGCCTCCGGAGTGTATAAAAGTGACCAATTTTATGATGGGATATTGATCAGGGCGTCTGACAGATGAACTCTATTAATTTTCAGCTTATATTGTGAAAAATATGCTTTAGCATTTCTTTATAGTTTAAGTTTCTGTTTTTTAAGAACATTTATTACTAAAAATAACATGCTATTGTTTAATCAAATGATTTTTATTTTCTCATATCGATATTGGAATCCATTATGTGTAAATATGTATTTATAAGTAGCAGTATGTGTAGGATACGGTAGATATTAAAACTAGTACAGTAATATAGATTATATATTTAGAATACCAGATTACAGAAGGAAAAAGTTCAATATACATAATGGTATAAAATTACAATAATGTTGATGCTTAAATGTACAATTTGTATAATTTCCATGATATGATATAACAGTTACACTCTTCCAGATTCATAATTCAATATTTTACACATAGAGAAAATATTTTAATGTCTGCAACATAATGTGTAGAAATGATCAATATATATTAAATAATAATAATAATAATACCGGACATTTACAATTGTATAGGACAGTTAGATAAGTAAAATAGTCATCTATTACTTTATTTATAATTGTACAATATTTCTTGCGACACTAGATTAATTTTTTGTGATGGCTTCTAAAGGAGGACTTGTTTGCTTATGTTGTGGTTGTAGATGTCCCTCTAAAACTGGACAAGGATGATGTATAGGTAAACCAAACCAAACTGTATACTGGTCAAACCCATATTAAATGTACTGTTACTTTTTGGAGCTAAAATGTGGTTAAAAGCAGCTAATAGAGAGGATTTTGTTCAGAGACGTTTGCTTTCGTAGTGTGCCAAAAGTCATGCTTTGTGTTGAAGTCGAAGGAGATTGTAAAGGTACAGGTCGTAAATCAGTACTTCCCCCTAACATCCATTTTAAAAGGTTGATAATCTGAAAAGAAAAATACAGGAAGACTATATTAATGGACACAGAAGTGTATGAGTAGGTTTTATTATAGACAATGTGTTTTTTTTATTCATCCGACACTTTAGTTTTCTAGTATCTATTTTACCAGAAGAATTCTCTTACACATTAATAGCATATCAGAGACTGATAGTTAATACTGCCACAAAGTGAGCATGGGATAAATAAAAAAAACATTTCTCTATCATAACAAAATCATAAAAAATACTCTTTTATAACAAAAACAAGATTCTTTTAAGTGAGACACAGGTAGGCTGAACATTGTAGGTGAAACTTTCGTCTAGTTAAATTCACAGTTGCAAACACTTAATTTTTCACTAACTTATCTAGGTATGAGAAAGCCATCCATTTTGATGTATATTGACTTACAGAGGTGAATCTAAATAATAATTATATTTACCAAGCAGTGGAGAAGCATCACGGTAACTCGTATGTATTGCAGAGGCCTAAGAGATGAATGTCGCTATTGCTGTAATGGTGTGGTAGCTGCAATTATAAAAGTAATTGTAGTAATCATTCCCTTACACAAATTCCATGAAGGTATTAATTCATCCTGTGGTAAAGTATCAATTAATCCCATCAGAAAGTATTAATGAATCCTGTGGCCAGATGACAAAAAATAAATATTAATAACAGTTGATTGTAATGTCTACTTGAATTTAATATTTACCAGACTAAATAACTATTTTTGTTGGTGGATGATTCAATAAAATATGTCTCTTGCATTTCAACCATGGAAATATGGCAGGGGCAGCTAGCTGAAACAAACGCTTGGAATATCCTCCTTTGGAAACAATTTTTTTCTCAAAGTTAAGTTCACCCAACCTATAAATTCTTTTGTAAAGCATCTGTAGTCTTTCCAAACAAATATCTACGGTTACAAGCTTCCAACCATAACTGTACCCTAAAAAGTAAATAAATAAGGTAGGTATATTTTTATATTCGCATGTCTATAAAAGAAATCAACTATTAATTTATATTGAATATTATGCATTTTCATTCAACATGTTTTTTGCAGAACAGGGCTCGTCAGCAGAAAGCTTTTTGTAGTACATAATATTATCATTACATGTTATTAAAGGTAGAGGGACAGATCAACGTTAACAAACAAAAACATAGATTTACACAACTAACAATAGTACATTACATATAGAAACAATTTCTCTTACCTCACAGGGTCTTTGGGAAAACCAAACATAGTTATCTTTTCTCCTGTTGTTGAGTGACATCCACGAACTTCACAGCTTATTCTTCCCATCATAAATACAATAATTTCTCACTAAGAGTGCAACTAGTTACTTTTACTAAACGGTATTGTTCAAAATCAAAGTAAATAAACAAATAAAAAGCATATTTTTGTTTAACAACAAAGAATGACATTGACGTAAAACACATATAAAAAAATGGCGTCTATCAAACATGCGCATTCAGAAAATGAATTGTCAAAAAGCCGAAGTTTCGCTTTTTGTTGTTGGTGTATTCTTTGATTATATGCTCCCCATCTGACATCATAATTGTTGGTGGGAGACGTAACCGTGGAAGAAGCAGCTGCGCGCGTGCACACCATACAATACTCCCAACACGAGCCCGACGAACGCATTTTCGTTTCCGTTCATATATTCGTAAAAAATCGGTGGCAATCGAGAATGATTTTGTAACGTGGCTGCCAATGACGAATCGTATTAAATTCAGTGTTCAGTCATGGTGTTTAGTGATTCAGTGTTCACTGTTCAGTTTGCAGTTGCTGAGTGGGGTAGTTGGTGGTAACTTTGCATGAGTAATCTCGAGTCGTAATGAAACGAGCAAGTGATATAAGAAATTTTTTCGTACACAAGGCTGCAAAATTTGACCAAGAACAGAATAAACCGTCTACATCAGTAGAAAATGCCCCGCTTACTAATAATGATGACACTGATAAAGCCATTAAAAGTTGTAATGAACTAGAATTAGATACTGACAATGCAGTTTCAAGACATTTAACTGCCAGCGAAAGATATAAATATCTGAAACAATCTTGGATACCTCCAGATAATTATGAATTTACTTCTAAAATTGAAAATAATCATACTCGACAGTTTCAACGAGACTGGCTGGAGAAACACAAATGGTTAACCTATAGCAAGTCTAATGAAGGGGCTTTTTGTGAATTCTGTTGTTTATTCGCTTCGGCTGGCGCTGGAGTTAATTTCCATGTGAGTGGTATCACTTATGTTATATATTTGTTTTTTCCAGGTCCAAGTATCTACTGACTGCAATTTTTATGTTTCCACATTTGTCAACTTTTTACAAAACTTTATTTCTTCAAATTGTAGGTTTACAGGCACTTATACAAAATGACTATCCTCTAGCACTCTATACTCACTGCTTCAACCATTCACTGAATTTATGCATTTCAAGATCTTGTGATATAAGTTGTATGACAAATATGATAGGAGTTGTTGGCAAAATTTCCACATTCTTGAGTGCTTCACCAAAACTTATTGCAGAGAATAGTCACCGGAAATCAGAACAATAGCGAAATCAAGAAAAAAAGATTAAAATTGTATTGTGAAACACGCTGGGTAGAAAGGCACGATACACTTATTATCTTTCCAGAGCTGCTCCCTTTCATAGCTCAGGCCATAGATTACCTAGAACATGATCAAGACCGTGATACAGCCACCAATTCAATGAACTTCAATGCCTGTATTAGGAGAAGTGATTTCCTAATATGTTTGGTTGTAGGTGCATATTGCTTCTCTTATAGTGTGAAGTTGAGCAAATTATTACAAAGTCCCATACTGGAATTTTCTGCAGCACTGGAAAATATTCAGACTCTTTTAATAATTTTCCAAGACATGAGGGAAAATGCTGAGACAGAATTCAATACAATATTTTTAGAAGCTCAATCCATTGCGACTGGCTTCGATGTAGAAATAACTAAGCCAAGGTAATTCTAAATAATTTTGTATATTCGATGAAATAACATAGATTTTTTTTATTTTAGAGTGCGTGGACGACAAACTCAAAGAGAAAACCTTGATTCAAGTTCGTCTCAAGAATATTATAAACGTACGGTATTTATACTTTATATTGATCACTTTATAACCCAGCTTGATTCACGATTCAATAACAGATTAACTGAAATATTACCTATCGAAGGCCTCATCCCAAAAAATTATAAAATTTACACCACAGAAACAATTGTCAAGGCTTGTTTAGTGTATGAAACAGACATTAATATATCAAAACAAGAACTAAGAGCTGAAATAATAATGTGGCAAAAAATATGGGAAGATAAATCAGATTTGTCCTCTACAGCAATCGAAGCACTTTGTTTTGGGGCGAGTTTGTTCCCTGCAATAAAGATTTTACTGCAGATATTTGCGACTCTACCTGTATCAACGGCAACAGCGGAAAGGAGCTTTTCAACCATAAAGCGCCTGAAAACCCATTTGAGGTCAACCATGGCGGAAGAGCGTTTGAATGGTCTAACGTTGCTTAATATTCATAAGGAAGCTGATTTGAATATTGAAAATGTGATAAATAGGTTCGTCACAAGTAAACCCATACGAATGGGCCTCAAAGACTGGTCAGGTTGAAATAATTCAACTAAAAAAATAAATATGCTATTTTCCATGTTTGTTCATTGCTTAGCCAAAATAAAAAAGAATCAGTACCACGACTAATTTTTTATTTTTGCCTCGGCCCTCCCCAAAGCAAGATTCTAAACACGCCACTGTTTATATTTATCTGTTATTAGATAAAATGAGAAATTATAAAAGAAAAACTACTAGATCTACAGTAAGGAAAAATGTTATTCAACAGGCAATTGAGATTGCTGTTTTACGTATCAAAACAGCAAGACATGCATCAGTTGAATATAACATTTACTAAAGATCCCTACATCGATACTGTAAACAAAACAAAGTAACAAAAGAAGGGCAGTCAATTAGTATTGGCTATAAAAATAAACAGAAAGGGAAACAATTATTTTCTTAACGAAAATGCAATATTTTTCCAACGACCGAAACTTATAGCTGGGAGAGGTTTCAAACAAATTGGACGAATCACCTCCGCAGAATGAGGATCTCTACTTACTCTAGCTGTAGTTCTTTCTGCTTCAGTCGCGTACATTCCATCTTTCTTTGTTTTTCCGAAATGGTACTTTCTTCACGATGCACCACAAGGAAGTGACGGGAAAACTAAACCGTCAGGATGGAAGAACGAACAACATTTCATTAAATTTGATAAGCAATTTTTAAAGTATGTTAGGTGTTTGAAGGAAGGGCCATGTCTCTTATTACTAGGCAATCACGACTAGCATCTGTCGATTGAAGCGTTGAATATTTTTAAAGATAATGGCGTTTCTGTTCTTTTTTTCCCACCACACTGCAGCCATTAGACAGAAGCGTCTACGGTCCACTAAAGAAATATATCAATACCCATATTGACGCTTCTATTCAATCAACCTTACCTTTAACCTTTCCACCTATTAATATCCAAGCAGAATTATGGACAACAGGAATAATACCTTTTAAACCCACAATATTTTCCGATGCCCATTATTATTTACACTACTATGGTACAGATAAGCCAAACCCTTTGGAAGCCAATCAATATCCTGTCAAAAATTCAGTATAAGATTTGAACCAATCTATTGTTGATGCTACAAGTGCACCTGCTAATGAACCAATATCAAATATAAATTTAGAATTATTTAAAAATTGACTGTCTCGACCCTTACTTCGTGGAATATGCTCATATTAGTGTTTTTAAATGAAACTCACGGTCTCTAGTTAATTCCACAATATAATAAAAGTTATTGAAAATTCTAAAAAATTGACAATTGTTTCGATAAATCAATATCATCGTCAGAATGACAGAAGTTACATTTCATTTTATGCCTACCTGATGTTTAGTAGTTATTTTTGGCTAGACCAAGAAGTAACCTAACTTGTGATTGGCTTAATATATGTTTATAGAAAAAAGAAGAAGATGTGATATTACAAATATTGAAGCTTAGATATTATTAGCCCCATGGTGATATCCTGGATATCATTTTTCCAATTAAGATCAGTATAACTGTGCAATGATATAGAAAACCAGGAAAACGATATCTGCTGATCTTTACAATTATCACTTAAGACAGTTTATTAGTGGAGAACTCCCTAGATTTAACTATTCATTGACAACTTCAATTTCTTTTAAAACAGAAAGTAACGTTAGTACAAAATTGTTAAATGTAAAACAAAAATACCACTATTAAAGAAGTCAGGTATATATAAACTCAAATGTCCAGAATGTAATGCTGTCTATTTGGGTCAGACCCTTAGGAATTTTGAAATACGATACAGTGAGCACTTACGAGCATACAGATTAAAACAATCAGATAAATCCCACTATGCAAAACATCTACTTGACACCAATCATTCATTGAGACCTAACACAGAACTAGAAGTGCTGCATATTTGTGAAAAGAAACAAGAACTGGATTTCCTTGAAGAACTGGAAATTAGAAGACATTTAAGAAACCCACAATATAAAGTTGTCAATGAACAGTTAAATCTAGGGAGTTCTCCACTAATAAACTGTCTTCTTAATTGATAATTGTAAAGATCAGCAGATATAGTTTTCCTGGTTTTTTATATTATTGCACAGTTATACTGATCTTAATTGGAAAAATAATATCCAGGATATCACCATAGGGCTAATAATATCTAAGCTTCAATATTTGTAATATCACATCTCCTTTTTTCTATAAACATATATTAAGCCAATCACAAGTTAGGTTACTTCTTGGTCTAGCCAAAAATAACTACTAAACATCAGGTAGGCATAAAATGAAATGTAACTTCTGTCATTCTGACGATGATATTGATTTATCGAAACAATTGTCAATTTTTTAGAATTTTCAATAACTTTTATTATATTGTGGAATTAACTAGAGACCGTGAGTTTAATTTAAAAACACTAATTAGAATTATTTGTTATATCTGAAAAGGACTTGAATGAAGCTGGACCGTCTTCAACTTCAAACGTTCCTGAACTCGAATAAATTAGACTTTTGCCAAAAAATGCAGCAAAATCCTCAGTTGATAACGATAAAATAAAGAAAAATATGGAAATTGCGGAAAGAAAAGCAAAAATTGAAAAGAAAAAGGGATAAGAAAGCAAGCACAAGTCAAAGAAAAAATAAATGGTTTTAAAGATTAAAACTAACTTTTCCGCATATGTAACAGGCCCTGAACAATATTCTATCATAAAATTGTCACTTGTATACACTCCGGGGGATGAATCGTGCTAACTAACCGAAATTTCTCCAAAAAGGACCAAAAATGTGACACTTCAGGTACATTAGCACACGTTGTACTAGCTGTTGTAGCTAAAAATCGATAAGGTTAATTTATTAGACGCCTTGAATAATATTCAATCATAAAATTGGTCACTTGTATACACTCTGGAGGCTGTATCGTGCTAACAAACTGAAAATTCTCAAAAAATGACAAAAATTTGGTACTTCAAGTACCATAGCACCCGTTGTACTGGCTTTAGTGTGCTAAATATCAATTGTGTTCATTTTTCAGATGCCCTGAATGATATCCAATCATAAAATCACTTGTATACACTCCGGAGCCTGCATCGTACTAATAAACTTAAATTTCTCCAAAAATGTCGTACTTAAAGTACTATGGCACCTGTTGTTCTGGCTCTGGTGAGCTGTAAATCAATAGGTTCATCCGTGAGATGTCCTGGATAATATTCAATCATAAAATTGATGACTTGTTGGACTCCGGAGGCTGTATCGTGCTAACAAACTAAAATTTACCAAAAAATGAGAAAAATGTCGTACTTCAAGTACCATAGCACCCGTTGTACTGGCTCTGGTAAGCTGACAATCAATAGGGTTCATCTGTAATATGTCCTGAACAATATTCTATCATAAAATTGGTGACTTGTTGCACTCCGGAGGCTGTATCGTGCTAACAAACTAAAGACATGTAACGAAAAGTGGCCCACGACAACAACGACGACGACATACACACAGGATGTTTTTTTCTAAAAACCGTTTTTTCGTGTTGTTTTAATGGAGAACGTAAAAATTACTCAATTTTTTTTTTCAAAATTCCAACTTTTTATTTCAAAATTCCAACTTTTTTTGGAGTAAACCAATACTTTTCTCGCATATTATAGATTGGGCGGAAAAGTAAAAAGATGATTGCGAAAGTTCTGAAGAGGAAGAAGACTGCTACTGCGTGATATTAAATGTGAACGTTGGGCACATGAAGACTGCACTAATGGCTATTCTTCGCTGTATATCTGCGAAAATTGTGTTTCAGGCGATGATTTTTAGGGTTTAACTTTTTTTTGTGTGTTCTAACTTTTTTGTTGTTTTACATTATTGTTTTTTTAAGTTTCAAATTATAATTTTTAACCAAATAATATGTTTTAATATGTCCCTACCAAAACCAAAGGTTGTACCAATAAACCCTCAAGGTTATGCTAACCAACACCATGAGTTGTGCCAACTAGCACCGATAACTGGGGCTGGTTGGCACCAAATTATGTGTGTGAATAAGGAGTTACCAAAACTTTATATTTCAAATATTATCGTAAATGATTATATTATATAATGGTAATCAAAACTATTGGCAATATTATGTTGTATAGATCATATTAAAAGTAATAAAACGATAAAAAATCAAATAAGAAAAGTATGCCAGTCCAGGTCTCTTTTACAATTTATCATTTTTATGGATTTTCCTGTTTACAAAATAAATAATTTGCATTTATAATTTATTTAAATTGCGAAATTGTTACCAAATGTCTAATATTTTCGACGAACCTCCTATATTGCAGAATGATTTTCCTAGAAAAGATAATGTATTGAGAAACTACCTTTTGATCTATTTACGCTGATGAAAACCGATTGCGAATAATTGTCTTTGATCTATGTCAGTTGATCGGAATGCGATAATTGTAGAAGCGACGCTGGCAACATTCCTTAGATATTTAGGTTACGAAGATTCAGAGAGCATTTTGCTGATGTATACACAATTTAAAATCTGAAGTTTAATTATTTAAATTAAATTATGTTTAAGAATAAACACTACTATTTCGATAACGTGAGAAAAAATAGCACTTAATCCAATGGCGGATTAAGCAAGCGTATTGCCTGTAGCAAATTAGTTCGATGAGCCCTTGATCTGCTATTGGTTCTTAAGTACTAAGTGAAAAAACAGTTCAATACTCAATACATTTATTTGCCATCTATAGGTTACAATTTTGTGGGTGATTAATAGTACAGTAGTTTACTGTAGGCCCCGTTAGTACAAAAAGCCAGAGATGAAATTGTCTGGCAATTTAGAATAATTTTGATAAGGAACTAACAATTGAAAACTGACGATACTACATAAATTATTGTTTTTAATACATATTTCAAAGTTTATATTTATACAAAGTATATTGTATTTTTAGGAATAGGTAGCTAATGTTATATTTTTATCAATGGTGTATTTATTATATTTATTTATCCGTTTCTTTAATTATTTTTGAAACATTTACAAAGTAACTTTTCAAGATTTCATATGGCCAATTTAGTAATAATACTGTTCGATACAATCTCTCTATGCAATCACTCTCCTATCTCTTGAGGTATTAGAATTAAGTATTTTATTGAATTATCCACAACACTGCGATCCGCAAAAAAAAACAATAATTAACACAAAACTAAAACAAACGATTGTCAGGATACGTTAGAATTGACGATTGCACAGCCAATCAGAGCAAGCGATTTTTTTATACCGAACGGCAACCGAATTGCTGTCCGAAGACATTCGTTTTTAACGCTTCCACCTTGATTTCGTCAATTTATGATAATATTGACGAGAAGATTACCACTATGAAAAGCGATATTTCTGCTAACATGGACGAGAAGATTTCCACCATTAAAACGATTTTTCTGATATAAAGAACGAGATTTTTGTTAATATGGGCGAGAAGATTTCTGCTATGAAAAACGATATATCTGCAGATATCTAATTAATGAAAAACGACATTGCCGCTGACGTTGAAAATGAAATTTCGTCTCTAGAATCTGATATTGAGAATAAGATGACAACAATGGAGGAGAAGATTGAGAATAAGATGACAACGATAGACGAGAAAATCAAGGAGTTAGAAAGAAAGATGACGTATTTAAGAACTCGAGACACGCCAGCGGAAGAAAAGAAGACCGAGCAATCAAAACCTTGCAAGCCAGAAACACACCCTAAGTTATAAGACATCGGCATTTTACCCGAGTCAAGGCCCCAACGTTCGATGGAAAGATGTCGTGAACCAGTGGATCCCAGCTGACGAACCGAAGGCAGAAACGTGATGAATCCCTTCAAGATTATGAATTGGATGTTGCCGACAAGTTCGATTCGCTTATACATCAGCACCAGAGAACATGATGGAATGTCTGGGAATCCAGGCCTTTATTGATGGCTTACGATATGCAGAGGACGCTTCGTTTAGCCCATCCCAAAACATTGGTCGATGCATTAACTGCTGCTCTTGAACATGAAGTAGCCACGAAAGCATCGGGATATAACAATGTCAGGACTAACCAAGAACAAGGTGACGAGGGCAGACTTGACCAAATCGTCAGTTTGATAAAAAGTATGATGGACAAGAAGCCGAGAAAGATCTGATTCTGGAATTGTTGCGATCTAGTGCATGTACGCAGTTCGTGTAAGCGCCCCAGGACTCCTGCAAATGAAGAACCCCAGTCACAGGAAAACTAGAACGGGTCAGCTACGAGGGGGCAGCACCGATACATGATCGTTCCAAAGACCCTCTCATACTGATATCTTCTCTCAGATGTCGCAACGACAGTGTATATGTAGATGACAAAGTGAATGGCAAAAGGTATACTCTGCTGGTAGACACTAGAGCAACTAGAACCATTATACGACCAGAGATAATAAACTCCAAGAAGAAGCTTTTACCAACGAGACTGCGACTGCGGACCGCCACAGGTTAGAGTGCCAACGTTCACGGGGAGACACAAATACAATTGGGAATTGGCGCAGAAAAGTTCATGCATACGGCAAAAGACGTGATTCTGGGAATGGACGTAATGAATCTACATGGTTTCCAGTTGGACTTTAGAAGCAGAACCATCAAAGTGGGTTCCGAGGAGGTATTCCTTCATCAATATGAAGGCAGCACGGTGTTGGCAGCTGTATAGGAAGATACCGTTCTACCTGCACGAAGCGAAACCATGATAGTAGCGCGGCTACAGGAAACCTTGGAAGAAGATACACCGGTTATGATGGAGCCAAGGAACCACGACGAAGCCGTTGATAGAGGAGTACTAACTGGAAAAGGATTGGTTACGTCGGCCAAGGAGATCCCAATACGTGTGATAAACGTGAACGATTACACCATCACCATCAAGAAAGAACCCAGGATTGGATCCTGTCTACCAGTGACGTCCATAATTCGTCAAACAACGACCACTGACAATTCTAATACCAGATTCGTACAGATGTTATGAGTAGCTGGTCAATCCTTGCAGTATCGAGAACTATTCGTACCAAAAGGAGAAAATACTGGTAGAACATCAGCCGTAAAACACAAAATCGATACTGCTAATGCCAAGCCAATTAGGCAATCAGCTCGAAGACTTCCACGAGCGAAGAGAGAGGAAGCTGAAAGAATAATTCGAGAGATGGCAGAAGAAAAAGTAATAGAACCATCTACTAGTCCATGGATGTCTCCAGTAGTGCTCGTAAAGAAAAAGGATGGAACTACGAGATTCTGCGTGGATTATCGCCAGCTAAACAACGAGACGAACAAAGACAACTATCCTCTGCCTCGAATCGACGATACGCTAGATACTTTGGCCGGCAGCAAACTGTTTTCCACCTTGGACCTGAAGTCTGGATATTGGCAAGTAGAAATGGACCCAGAAGACAAAACGAAGGCAGCTTTTACCACCGGATCTGGATTATGGCAATTCAACGTAATGCCATTTGGGCACTGTAATGCGCCCGCGACATTTGAAAGACTCATGGAAAATGTCTTGAGAGGGTTGTCTTGGATTATGTGCCTGGTCTATTTGGACGATATCGTAGTACTGGGGAAGAGATTTGACGAACACAGACAAATAATGGAGATAACACGGGCAACTCACTGACAAAACATGCCTCGGCAGATATGCTGCCATCTTTATTTGTCACCAAAAACTAAAAGAACGGTTCTGTTGTCGATTCTAGCTTTCAACTGGTGGTAAATTCAAATTGTGTGATATGGCGGAAAATTTAAATTCGATTGATTTATGATTTCTAAGAATGGGGAAAGGCTGCAACAACTTAGTTCAAATTTAGTTTAGAGTATAATTCTACAAAAAATCGTATTACATACATATCTAACAGGTTTTATAATTAAAGTCATACTTTTTATTTTTGGAGGAGCTGAAAGCACATTTTGTGGATTAAGTGGAAAGGAAAAGCAACTTTCTTCTAATTATCCCCAGCAATGAAATCTACAAAAAACAATATACATAGTAGTTTAAATCTTAAAATCTGATGGTATTACTATAAAATGCTCACCAGGTAAATTTAAAACAGGAAGTGCAAATTTTTTTAGTTTTCCCTTCTTTACATACATCCAAAAAATTATTACCAGAAACTACTCTCCCCCTTAAAATGCTTCTTGGCTGGTTAAATAAACTGGGATTATTGTTTTGTTACAACCAAATATTTTTTATATGCTCGTCCGCGGGATCAAAATATCTGTAAAATATAAATTACTCATTTTAACTATTAATGATATTTATAACCTACCTTGGAGCATCTTGATCTTATCTTGATTAATGCAATTGGGAACAACACGCTCTCGGGGAGCTGGCATTTTGAATTAAATCAATAAAATGGAATAAATTAGTAACCAAACAACAATAATGGCAAACTTTAAATACCTAACCTCAATTATTTGTCTGTGGATGTCAAATAGATTAACGAAAGAGAATGAACGCGACCGAAATTCTTCCCCAATTTGAAGACCACATCTACTAGGGCTATTCAGCCTAACGCAACCTAATTGACATGTTCTTCGTGACAATTATAGATGGCGCGAATAACGCGCATCTTTTTTTAATAAGTATATGTGCACACCCCCTGTTGACGAACACCAGAAGAATTAGGAAGACGTATTCAAATGACTCCAAGCTGCCCAGCTCATGTTAAACCCGAAGAAATGTCAGCTATTCCAAAACCTAGTCAACTACCTAGGTCAAATAGTGAGCAATGAAGGAGTGGCGGTGGATCAAGAGAAAATTGCTTCCATTCAGCAATGGCCACAACCAACCGATAAACATCAAATTAGTTTCCTTGGAGTTTGCACATATTATAGAAGATTTATCAGGAAGTTTGGAGATATTGCCAAGCCCCTAGCTCGACTCACAGAGAAACAAGAGCTTTCCAATGGGGCGAATACTGTCAAACGGCTTTTGAAACCTTGAAGAGGCATTTAACCACGGCGCCGATATTAGGATATTCATTTCCAGAGGGAGACTTCATTCTTGACACTGACGCAAGCAACGTAGGAATTGAAGCAGTGCTCTCACAGATCCTAGGAAGGCAAGAAAGTGTGCTCTAAACCAGAAAGAAATTACTGCATCACAAGAAGAGAACTATTAGAGGTAGTGAAGTGTGTGGAACACTTTTACCAGCATCTCTATGGTAGGTTGTTCTTAATCCGGACTGATCATGCGCCACTCAAGTGGTTGATGAAGTTCAATAATCCCGAGGACCAGATCGATAGATGGATTGAACGACTTCAATAATACAATTTTAAGATCGAACATCGAGCTGGTGTGAGTTACCGAAATGCCGACTCCCTGTCCAGACGGCCGTGTGCAACAGACTGTTCCAACTGCAACAAGGCGGAACCTAGGGAAGCTGCAGTTTCAAGAACTACAGGAGTCAACGAAGAATGGTCACCCACCAGGATCAGAGAAGATCATGAGAATGATCCTCACCTGAAGAAGATTCAGCCATGGAAGGAAGAAAATCAGCGAACTACCTGGCAATAAGTTTCTAGATTTTCACCAACACTCAAGGTATATTGGGCTCAGTGGGACTCCCTTGTCCTAGAAGGTTTGTTGAAGAGAGTCCTTGAAAACGATGATGGTTTCGAGAGGAGGAGACAGCTAGTTATCCCGAGAATGAGAGTAGCTGAGGTACTGAATAACTTACACGACAGTCCATTGGGAGGTCATCTGGGAGCGAAGAAAATCCTTTAGCCAGTCCGTGAAAGGCTTTAATGGGTGAAAAGCTCCGAGGATGTAAAGGACTGGTGTCAGAAATGTACGACTCGTGCTATGAGTAATGGACCACATCGTAAGAGAAAGGCAGCCATGAAACAATATAATGTTGGAAGCCCTGGTAAATATATCTTGGTAGTAATGGATTATTTCACAAAGTGGGTGGAAATTTATGCGATCCCGAATCAAGAGGCCACAACTGTCGCGGATGTACTGGTGAAAGAATTTATCAGCCGATATGGTGTGCCATTGGAAGTCCTCAGCGATCAAGGAAGAAATTTCGAGAGCCAGGTATTCCAGGAAATTTGTGACAAGCTGGGAATGAAGAAGACCAGGACAACAGCGTTGCATCCACAATCAGATGGAATGGTCGAAAGAATGAACAGGACCATTGGAAAGTACCTGTCCAAAGTAGTTTCCAGCCCCCAGAGAGATTTGGACCTGTACCTTTCCCTATTTGCGTTGACTTATCGATCTGCCATAAATGAGTCCACGAGTGAAACACCTGCGAAAATTCTATTTGGACGTGAAATGAGGCTTCCTTGTGACCTGGAGTTTGGCTATCGTATAAGCAAGATCCTCAATGGAAAACCAAGAGTAGTCCACCAAAACCGACTAGCGCTATTCGTAGGAGACCATGACAAAGAGGAAGGGGTAAACCACTGCAACAAGAGTCTGACCCAGCCTTCAAAGAATTTATGGGTGCATACGGAGGTACAGGGAAAGCTAGATACGGAGTCACTACAGATCAAAAACAAGATTTGTTCACGCACCCGGAAGAGTACTCACTGGCACATAACATCTCCGCCAGCAACAAAAACCCACGAGGGTTGGCAACCGTATTTCAAAAGGAGTTTGGAGAATTATATAAACTTGAAGATCAGATGCCAGCCACTGGCAAGACACTGAGACTCAAACACAATTCGCGGTACGTTTTTTACCTGGTAACTAAAAACGAATTTCCAGATCGATCCATCTACCGGAATGTGCGGGAAGCGCTATGAAGCCTTCGAGATCATGTGCTGGAATCCCACGTGGAGAAACAAGCAATGTCCAGGATAGAGAGCAACTAGTAGGATTGCCGAGTAATCAGGAACATGGTAGAGGTGATCATCCAAGATACCGATTTCCATATATTAATTTGTCCCGGCTACACAGAAGTTCTAGGAGGAACTTCCTTTTAAGGAGGGGGTAATGTTACGAAATTGCACACTGGTGTATTGTCTGAATCCGACTCTGTATACGCTATGGATGAGAGTTAAAATTGTGGCAAATACCCCGGGAGTATTTCGAACCGTTTAACATTTTTTTTGCGACTTTTCTTATATAGGAATTTCCAGTGGGGTCCATTGTTTTTGTGATTAGTCTTATCTAGACACTTCCAGGTAGGCCGTTTGTGTGTGAGCCGGAATTAAAAGGCACTAATATATAATGGACCGACCAGTGGGAGAAGTTTAGTTAATAAATTGATCTAGTGAAATAAACAGTAAACAAGTAAATATAAATTAAGTAGTGAAGTGTTTATATAAATTAGTGTAAGTGAATATACTGTGTATATAATATAAATTAGTGAATGGTGTAGCGAATAGATAAATTAAGTGAGTAGACATACCGTGTGTATAAATTTATCGAAATAAAAACTTTAAATAAATAAGAAAAACATCACAATAGTATATGTTAATATTTTTAAGTAATATTATAATCAGTTGATTTTGTGTGCAATAAATTGACTTTATCTCTGAATTGGGATAAACCCATCAGGTCCTTAAGGAGCTATGGTTCTCCTATGGGCTGCTCGTAAGCTTTGGCAATAATGAACACGGAGTTAGAACTAGAAGGTGACGAGTTTAGTGCTCAATCCGAAAACACCATCAATTTCACCGACAACTATTAGGTCTATAGCAAATGAGCTACAGGAGTTGCGAACGGCGATAAGTACAGGCTCAATAAATAACAGTATTAATACTAACATGGGACATGTACCAAATCCCAACTGGGTGTATTTAAAGATGATAGGCTGTTGTCAGATTTCAACCCTGAGAACGATTTAAACATTAATGACTGGTTAAATAAAGTTAACCAGTGTGCACAAATATATCATTGGTATGAAGTTACGACTATTTATTTAGCTCTAGGAAAACTAAAAGGTTTAGCATGAGTCTGGTATGACAGTTTAAAACGTAGTCAGTACTGTTCGCAACAATGGCAGGAAATGCTACGCACAACTTTTCCGGCCAATGAAAAGTTTTCGCAAATATTTTATGAAGCTGCAGTGTATAAAACACAATCAAACCAAGATTTTATTTTATTTGATACAGACGAACTAGTGGTAGACTGTGACGGGGTTAGCTGCAAGTTGGCCATTGCTTTGTTGTTAATTTGCTTATGTGTTTGCTTGCTGCTTGATTGTCTGCTTGTGGATAGCTTTCTGCAGCCCAATGGAGAAATGCAGCCATGGAGTGTCTGCCTCCTCGTGGCACCGCTGGATACGTTACCACTGTTGATCACAAGTGACAGCAGTGCTGACTAACCAAATGCTAAAGTGCAAGGAAACGAGTCGATGGCTGAATGGCCGGAGGAAATGCGGGCGCGAACGTTCTCTTGGAGGTATCAGGCTAAACCCCTTTGATAATAACATTTGCCTGACATGCAGGGCTCTGCGAGGGATGACAAAACCTTTCCCTAGCTACTCGTGGGATCAGAGTGGATCAGCATAAAGAAAAAACCAAAACAAAAACCGGAGGATGGGCGAAAACGCACACCTCTAAAACAAAAGCACCGTCGAGGTAAAAGAAGATGCGGTGCTGAGGCAAACATGAGGATAGTGAGGTAGCAAGTTGGTCTCTCCACAGACACTACCAGCGCCACTCGCTCCTCCCTATCCAAACCTGGAACCAGCGCCCAAAAAAGCAAGGACAGTAAAACTAGTTCCTCCTCCAAAAGAGGCCCGGAATGCGGCGCCTCCCAGGAAAGGAACCGCATCCGCTCCAGCACCTCGGAAGAGAACTCTTCCAGATTAAAGAGGCTACGGATGGACGCTAAAATTAAGAGCTACAGCGAATCAGCTACCAACTACTCACGGGAAGCTATTATAGACAAGGCCGACCCATACGGTGAAATAATCACCGATAATGGAAACCTTGTCAAGAGACAACTAATGGAGGCATTGGACGAAACCCTTAAGTCCGTCTCCGGCAGTCAGAAAAAGCCATCTACTTTTAGATCATGGTCACACTCTGGCGAAATAATCAGAGTCACCTGCGATAATGACGAAACGCTAGAGTGGATAAACACACGGTTTCAGAGCTGAAACTGTGGGAGGAGGCTAAGCTCGACGTGGACAACCTTCCACAGCTGACAAAAGCCACCCTCTGGGTCGATAGCGCAGCTCATGCTGACCTGGGTGACAAAGTGACTGTCCAACCATCTCCTAAGATGGCGACCGACAGTCTCTTGGCAGAACTAACAGCTCTAAGTGAAGATAGAGGCAACGCAAAGCTCCTAAATACCAAACATAACTTTCCTTCAGAGGTGAAATATTTAGAGGTCACCTTCGACAGTAAGTTAACGTAAAACTCTCATCTAGAAAATAGAGTAAAATAGCATATATATCTTATCAGCAGTAAGAACTATCCTGGGGAATGTCACCTAGGGTCACGGCCTGGATCTACACTGCTATCATTACACCTATGCTAACGTATGGCGTGATTGCCTAGGGAGTTAAAACAAACCAGCTGACAGTCGTCCGGAAATTGGATGAAATCCAGAGAACAATATGCCTCAACACAACAGGAGGCATGAAAACCACACCAACGAGAGCTATGGAGATGATCCTTGGTCTCACTCACCTTTACATAAACGTCAAGGAGGTTGTTTTTATGACCATGGCACGTCTACGCTGTACCGGTATACAATCTGATCTAGGATCAGGTGAGCTGAGACGTAACTTGTGACGCGAGGCCCTCAGAGAGGTCCCACTGCTGCAGACCAATACCGACTCGATTTTACTTCGATATGCCTTTCACAGGTCTTACAAGGTAATCTTTAAAAATAGCGCACAATACCCATTAGAAGAAGGCGCAATCCGCGTCTTCACAGATGGGTCTAAAACCAATGTAGGTTCAGGATGTGTAATTTTTCCCAGACCCCTAAATCTAAATGTGCTGCAAAGCAAGTGTTGCTCAAACAGAGCTCACTGCTATCTGCATCGTTGCAAAAGAGATTACCAAAAGGAACACCACAGGTAATAATATTTACCTTCTCACAGATAGTAGACAAATACTACTAGCCCTGAACAGACCACGTATTACATCAGGCCTAGTATTTGAATGTCACATGGCCCTAATTAAAGCCGTTAACAACAACACTGTCACGTTAAGCTGGATCAACGGCCGCGGGAAATCGAAAGGAGACCGTATTACAGACTCGCTAGTCAGGAAATCAGCCTCCCAAAAAATCTTGGGACTGGGCACTTTCATTGGTCTATTGGCGTCAGCGACGGCTGACAGATTAAAGGAACACTCTCTTAATAAGTTTAAGGGTAGATGGGATGACGCAGAAGGCTGCAGGCTTTCCAAGGAACTGTTACAGCAAAGTAGCCAAAAAATACGTGACTACGAACACTCAGAACCTACGAACAGCCACGGGTATTCTCACTAGTCACTGCCACCTACGAAAACACCTCCACGGACTGGTTCTGTCTGACAACCCACTTTGTAGAAGATGTGAACAAGAAGGTGAGACAGTCGAACACATTATTTGCGAATGTTCGACACTTTCTCAATTTAGGTTTTCTGTATTCGGCGAGCACTGGCTAACATACACCAGTATGAGGGAGCTTACCTCAGGCAACGTTATCGCCTACTTCAAACAAGTAGGCTGGATAACGAACTATATGTAAGTGTGAATCTCAGAAGGATGCACAATGGGCCAATTATGGAGTAAGTGCTGTGGGGTCACCCACCCTTCAAATTCTTACCGATACAGAAGTAGTAGACTGTTATTTCCGAGCTCACAGAATTTTTCTAGCACTAGTTATAAAGTAACAACATATAAAATGCTCGAAGCACACGGCTGTTCAATGTTATTGTGTGTAATGCATTCGAAGGTATGTTCAACATATAAAATGCTCGAGGCACACAGCTGTTCAATAAATATTATTGTGTGTAAAGGATTCGATGGTATGTTTAACATATAAAATGCTCGAGGCACACGGTTGTAAAAGATGCAGAGAATTGTTTATGTTACAGGATGAGGACCGTATTGAGGACAATGCGGAAGAACAGGATGGCCGAATGTAGGCAATTATTAGAAGTCCCCCTGTATACTTAACTAAGACGTGTCGGAATGCTGGTAAAATGCATGATCCGATAAGAGATGGGGTAGGAGAGTGGATAAGGAAGGCTAATGGGAAGGAGTTTCAACTCGAGCTGGTCGAGGGTTGAATATTTTTGAACGGTCTTGACATAGATTTTTACGAATTAGTTTTATGAATATAATAGTATATGTTAATAGTTTTAAGTAATATATCATCAGTTGATTTTCCGTGCAATAAATTGAATTACTATATATTTCTTTTATAAAATAAATCTGAATCTCATTGAAGTATTTTTGGTTTGTATCCTTTAATTCCACACATTGAATAAATTCCCCATTAAATTCCTACTGTGTTACTCATATTGGATTGGAATAGGTTTTATAGTAAAATTTTATCTTAGAAGATTCCGATACACTTCAATGCACCGGCATTTGATGCAGGTTAACAAATCGTGGATTCGGTAACTGAAATGGGTATAAACCATTTAATTTTCGAACGTCGGTAGAGATGCAAATTCAATTTTTGAACGCTTACGGTTTACAGAGATTAGCGCGTTCTAGCCAGATATTTCTAGCGTGGGAATTTCTTATTAGCTCCTGTGTATAGTGTAAGATATAATCAAATTACATACTCGTATTAGTTTTAATAATTAATTAAAAATACCATATTAGTTAGTATTTATAAGTACTACAAAATCTATAAGTATGCATACTTTTTCAAAAAAGATTTAAGAAATTAATTAGATGTACGGCAGGAATTGACTTCGTATTCATTCTTTCATTTTTTTCAGAATATTCGGCTGATTTTTGATTGAAATAGTTTATGGGGAAAAATATTCAATATTCTATTCGTCCATATTTCTGTAAAATTCACTGCACCAACTTTTAGAGTCCTATATTTTGATTATGTTCTACCCAATAAACTGAATCCGTGATTTGGGGTTAAGAGAAATGTCACATTCGACAATTTTATGTGATAGACATTTGCAATGGTGTACTAAGACAATGAAAATCGTACTTTTGGCGATGTTTATTGGATGTAATCTATTTTCGTTTTTATCAATTCGTTTTTATCAAACAATTTCATGATATTTGTGGCTTACAAAACACTTTAATTGAAAATTATTAGTGTAAACATTACGTAGAAATTGAAGGTTATATGCAAACCAGCAGTAAAATTACTAAAATTAACCATTCTAAATTATACACTTTTCGGAAAATATGTGAAATACTATTAAATTGATACTCTCCTTGAATTACTATTCACTCTATTATAGAAGTAAGTATGTTCGATTCAAAAATACGCTTACCGATATTAACAGATAACAATTCTTCAACATCGATGCTCATGATAAGGAAGATCTTTGAGGACATTTATTTCAAAAATTTTGACGTACAAAAATACAACACTTTTCTGTAACCAATGTGAGAAATGATAAAAAAAATATTGAATCAAGGTTCATTAAAAAACAATTGAACCGCTATCGGTGATATTATTTATTAGTCACTTCTGTCACATTTTAAAAGTCAATATGTGAGTAAAATTTCTCGTACAATTTCGAAATTTTAGTATCATTATGCGTTCACGTTCGAGATCTGGACGCAGTTGTATGCGTCTAGCACCAAAGCAGTACTGCGGCCTTTTTGGTAGGAAGAAAAAACGCCGATCTAGAAAAAGTCGATCCAGATGTGGAAAAAGCCGATCTCGAAGTCGATCACGAAGAAGATCCCGTAGGAGATCGAGGAAAAGTCGTTCTAGAAAAGGACGTTGCGGTAAGAGTCGGTCAAGAAGACGAAAATCTCGAAAACGATCGTGTAGAAAAAAGAAAAAATGTAGTAGACCAGGTCCCAAAACTAACAACCCTTTCCTGAACTTTATGCGAGTATTTAGACGAAAATATTGTGGTAGACCAATGGCCGAAATAGCTATAGAAGGTGCTAAGTGTTGGTGTAAGATGACTCGCAAACAAAAAAAGAGATTTTATAGAGAAGCTTGTTCAAAAATTAAAAAGAAAAGGTCTAGATCCAGGAAACGTAAAGGATGTGGAAAAAAAAGGCGCAAAAGTAGACGACGCAGAAGCAGAAAACGTGGCGGCTGTCTTTAAGATAAGAATGTGAACTAGGAACAATTTGGACGAAATGTATAGATTTTTGTTTTTGTTTTCCTTTATTTATGATATAAAGATGTAGAGAGTCTAAGATGTGTTTCATTTTGTATAATCAAAAGCAATAAAACTAACAGTATTTTAAATAAATATTTTGGATACAAATAATAAAAACGCAAAATAAATTCATGTTTATACTTATTTTTATAACATGTGAGATCTGCTGCTAGATATTTGCTGTGTATAACATAATATACTGTAGTGAGGTTCTGTTAGACTCTTCCAACTTGAAGATAGATTTGTTATAAATATATTTACGTATTTCAAGTAATTCAAACTGTGAGCTTAACTAGTTAACCGTTGAAAAAACTTTTAAAGAAGGAAGCAGTCAAGGAATAGATATCAAATGAAAAATATATGATACTATATGATTAAAAAAGAGTTTGGACCTTGTACGTATAGCGACTATCAATGCAGTCATCTTAATGGAAATATAAATTCGAAAAGAAGTTAATAGATTATGATGGAATCTGATAGAATTTTGTAGTTTTGACACATGGAAAATATTAACGAACTGCTTGTTTACTTATTTTAAAAACAACTGTACATAGATACTTATGTAACCAAGAAACGTAACAGAGAAAATAAAGAGTATCACAATAAAAAACATTCTTAATAACCAACTTAAAGTTGTTCATTCAACCAGTCCCATCGATTTCTTGTTAGGGGAACCTGGCCTAAAACGACATACTAGGGCAAAATGACATAGTTAGCCTTTTTTTAAAATTGCCGCATTATTTGGCGCATTAAGACACTCCCTACCCAATTGTCTATCGCCAGACCAAATTATAGTTATCGTTCAGTAGCCGAAGTGGTGTTATCGCAACGTGTCACTTTAGTACTACGCGCCAACTTGTAAGGTGAAATCTTTAGAGGTTCGTATATTTTACGAAAATTGAGTTTTTGTGATATTTCTGACATAAATAAGTAGATCATGTACTTCTCGTAGCGATCCTACAAACCAATTACCACAATGTCTATGGCTTTTATCTCCAATTAACTTCTTGTTTAATGGTGACCAATGGGAAAAATGACATACCCGGTCCTCGGATAAATTGACACACTATGTCATTTTACCCTTGGAGTATAATTATTTGGAGATCACCTGAAATTTTATTTTTTTAAAAACCCACATTTTCAATTTCAGTTAAAATAATGGTTGGAATATACAAAAGGCAAACTGACAGACAGAATTGGTTAGTAGAAAGTATGAACCGTGCTATTCAAGCAGTAAATTCTGGCGAAATGGGATGCTTAAAAGCTTCTAAAATTCACGGTGTACCCCAAACCACACTTCGCCGAAGGGCTCAAAACAAAAATAAACAAATTAAAGGAACTGACAAGGGCTTCGGGAGATACCTAACAACATCCTCCCTAGAACAGGAGAGAGAACTCGTGGAATATTTGCTACATCTGGAAAGTATGCTATTCGGTTTAACCTGCGATGATGTAAGAAAACTGGCTTACCAATTAGCTGTTAAAAACAATATTTACCATCGATTTAACATGGAAAACGGGAGGGCTGGATAGGATTGGTTGCGAGGGTTTCGTTAACGGAATCCAAAGATTTCTCTTAGAAATCCCGAACCTACATCAGCAGGTAGAGCACAAGGAATTAATAAACCACGAGGTAGTCAAGTTTTCAAAATTTTAGACGAAATGGTTAATAAACATAAGATTGATCCTTTAAGATTTTGGAACGTGGATGAAACTGGAATGTCTACTGTTCAAAGACCCCAAAAAGTTTTTTCCAAAAGGTAGAACACAAGTAGGAGCATTAACCAGCGCAGAGAGGGGTCAGCACATTACAGCTGTTTGCTGTATGAACGCTGCTGGAAATTATATTCAACCAGCCCTGATCTTTGCCAGAAAAAAATGGAAAAATGAGCTAATAGACGGAGCTCCTCCAGGAACTCTGGGATTTATCAGCGATTCTGGTTGTATGACATCACAAATTTTTTTTCGGTGGCTAAAAAATTTCATTAAGTATGCAAAACCATCAATGGAAAATAAAGATTTACTTCTTTTAGATGGTCACGAAACTCACACAGATTTGGAAGTTGTAACTTTAGCAAAGGAGAACGGCATAATTATGATTTCATTTCCACCACACTGCACCCATCGGATGCAACCTCTCGATATTTGCTTTTTTGGGCTACTGAAAAGAAGTATCAAAATGGTTAAGAAACCACCCAGGGCGGGTGTAACATAATATCAAGTTGCAACATTATTTGGAGAAGCTTATGGAAAAGCAGCATCTACTCAAAATGCTGTTAATGGTTTCAAACATTCTGGCATACAACCCTTTGATTCAAATATTATTCCGGATCATATTTTTGCACCTTCAGCAGCGACAGATATTGCCCAAGAATAGGAGCAAGCTCCAGTTGATGACGTAATAAACCTCCTGGAAGTTTTAATTTCAAAACCTTCAACTTCAAAGGGAGATGATGAAATAACGCGTCAAGACGTTTCCAATCCTTACACTGTAAAGAGTTCATCATCTTAGGTCAGACCTGAGGAAGTATCACCTATTTCACGAATAGAAAACACCAAGCGCAAATACAGACAACTGGATCCCAAGCATTAACAGAAAGTCCTATCCTAGCTGAAATAAAGACAAGAGTTGAAACAAAAAGGGCAGCCGAATTAAGGCGTGCAGCGAACAGAGCCAAGAAAAATATTCAAAGTCAGTTAAATTAAGATGATAATGAGGAAGACGCTGTTTGTATTTTTTGTAACGATTTATATAGCAGATCTAAATCACGTGAAACATGGATACGTTGTAGAATTTGTACAAAATGGGCTCATGCTGAATGTGCTGGAGTGGACAAGAAATTCAAAAACTATACTTGTGACTCATGCCAGTAAGAAATATATATTTAAATTTACCGATTCTGAGTTTTTTTAACAAAATGTTATGTTTATTATATTTGCCAGTAGGTATGGTTAAAAGTATATGTATTTGTGTTTTTATTTTTTCAAACAATTTAAATATTTTTTAAACGACTACTTGTAATAACAGATCAAGATTTTTCCAAAAAAATTTCTATCACAGTCATATATTTCAAAATAAAATTTTAAGAAAGATCTTACATTATTATTAATTTGTTTCTGGTTAAAATATACTACTAGGGTATAATGACATAGAGTATGTCATTTTATCCAGAAAGTATGGATAAAATGACATAGTAGATAGTTTAAGCAAAATTTAATTTATCAAAATATCTTACATAAAACATGATTTTACTAATTTCTGCTATTTGTGGACAGGTCGACTTTAAAAATATTGTGCTTAATAGTTGAGTTATGACCAATTTTTCTTAGGGTATGTCATTTTAGGCCAGGTTCCCCTATGTTCTAATTTACAAGGGATCAATGGTTTTTTCAGAGCATCAGCAACCATCAAATCAGTATGATATTTGACATCGATATGTTTGATTTTTTTCGGTATCCAGTGATTCCTGCCAAATCGATTGCTCCTTTGTCGTTGCAAAAAATCGTAGTTGGTTGATCCACTGAGCTGAGGTCTTTCGCGAACTGACGTAACCACACAGATTCTTGACAAGTTGAAGCTAGAGCCATATATTCAGCCTCCGTAGTAGAAAGGCAACGGTTTTCTGCTTTTTACTGAACCAAGAAATAGACCCACTTTGGAAAATGAAAACAGTTCCACTTATTGAATATCTGTCGTTGACTTCATTAGCCCAATCTGCATAGCTGAATTCGTGAATCTGAGAAGTTTTATTCTTATCGAATTCAATTCTTCTTGCAATGGTTGGTTTCATATATCGGAAAATCCTCTTCGCTGCAGTCCAATGTGATTTATGTTGAACCTGCTCATAAGTTCCACATCATATGCAATGTCGGGTGTTGTCTCTTGACTTGTATATAATGATGACCCAATTGCTTCTTGTCACACACCTCTGAATTTGCTGTCGTAAAGTTTTGATTCGGGTCCATCGGTGTAGAAACTCCATGGCATTCATTCATGTTAAATTCTTTCAACATATCCTGAACATACGTTCACTGATCTACCCAAAGTTTTCTCTCCTTTCTATCTCGCTCGATACTCAGCCCCAGAATATGCTTCATTGCTCCCAAATCTTATATTTCAGGGAAATGAATTATTTAATTCATTTTTGACAAATGTCATTGAAGTTTCGGAATTTGTCAAAAATATGATATCATCTACATAGGAGGCCAAAATCAGAATTGGCTTATCGTAATTTATTATAATAAACACATCTATCTGCTTCAGATTGTTTCAGTCCGATGAATTTCAGGGTTTTATTTATTTTCATATTCCACGCTCTTCGTTCTTCGACTTTATTTTCAACCCATATATAGCTTTTTTCACATTTCACACCTTATTTTCTTCTCCATCCTGAATCAAATCTCATCTCATCCATTTGATGCGTAATCAAATCATATTTCACTGTTAATGCAAGAAGAAATATTATCGATATATACGGAGTATATAGTACAGCCGGGGAATTAGTCTCGCTGAAATCTACTCCTCAAATTTATCTCCAACCTCTCACACTAAGCTAGCTTTGTAGTGTTGAATTTCTCCTGATGCATGCATTTCACTCTACCTTGAAAACCCACTTGGTACCCAGAATTTTTCAGTTGGAAGGCTGATGGATAACAATCCACGTTCGATTCCTCAGGAGACCTTTCAGCCACAAATGTTTATAATTTCGGTTTTTGATTTCTTAAAAACTCCTGGGATCATTGGTGGAGTGATCTGCAACAGCTAGGTAATTCACACAATCTTCCATCTGAATTGGTTTTGTCAGTCTAGAAGACCGTCGAACATTAGATACTGCTTCTCTTGACATACTTGTGTCTGCTTCTTCATCATCTTCTATTCGGCTATCCACATGCATATTGTTACGAAACAGCACACTGGTATAGACCCTAAATCCGACCCTGTCTAAGCCAGGTAGGAAAATCAAAATTATGGCGGATACGCAGTATTTTTATAACTGTTTGGGACTATCTTATTGTTCTGCATTGTTTTTGTGACCAGACTTATCTAGAAAAGGCCAGAATCAATTATTTGTGTGTGTAAGCCGCAGCCCGGAATTTTCTAGTAAGAAAGGCATTAATATAAATAAGGACCGATCAGCGGAGGAGTGAGTTGATAAAGTGATCTCGTGAAATAAATACACCGAAATAGCAAACAGTAAATATAAATTAGTTTAAGTGAATATACTGAGTATATATAAATTAAGTGTTAGTGATTAGTTTAGTGTTTAAATAAATTAGTAAGTAGCCATACCGTGTGTTTAAAGTTTATCCCAGCCGTTTACTGTTTAAATAAATTAGAAAAACGTTACATTGGTGTCAGAAGTGGGATAATATAAATAAATTGCTACGTAAAAATGGCCAAGAGACTATGTGATCTAAAAGTCACGGAATTAAGAGCAGAATTGGAAGGTCGTGAATTGGAAACATCTGGTAAGAAAAGTGAATTATTAGAAAGACCTAAAGTGGCACTGGAAAATGACGGCTTTGATCCAGAAACAGTTTTATTTAATGACGAGGCTTCCACCTTAATCTCGTCAATTTCTGCTAACATGGACGAGAATATTTCTGCCATGGAAGAGAACATGTACGAGAAGATTTCTACTATGAAGAATGATATTTCGGCTAACATGGACGAGAAGATTTCTACTTTGAAGAACGATATATCTGCCGATATCTTACTGATGAAAAACGACATTGCCGCTGACGTTGAAAATAAAATTACGTCTCTAAAATCTGAAATCGAGAATAAGATTACAACGATAGACGAGAAAATCAAGGAGTTAGAGGAAAAGATTGCCGATTCAAGAACGCAAGGCATGCCAGAGGAAGAAAACAAGACCGAGCTAGAAACACTACCTAAGTTTGACGACATTTGCAGTTTTACCCGAGTCAAGGCCCCAACGTTCGATGGAAAAATGTCGTGGACCAATTATGTGAAACAATTTGAAGCAGCCGCTAGAGTGAATAATTGGTCCGATAGGGAGAAGGCAATAAACTTAACCATCGCGCTTCGGGGAGATGCCTTAGATGTACTTCAGACGATACCGCTTGAATAAATGGATGACTTCGAGCTGCTGAAGAAGAGGTTGGACATGCGATATGGTCACGAACATTTAGAACAGTTGTACAGATTCCAGCTGAAGAACCGAAGGCGGAAACGTGACGAACCCCTTCAAAAGTATGAAATGGATATTGCCCGACTAGTTCGATTTGCTTATCTATCAGCACCAGAGAACATGATGGAATGTTTAGACATCCAGGTCTTTATTGACGGCTTGTGTGACCCCGATATGGAGAAGACGCTTCGATTAGCCCATCCTAAAACATTGGCCGATGCATTGACTGCTGTTCTTGAATATGAAGCAGCCACGATGGCTTCGAGATACAACAAAGATAGGACCATACAGGAAGAAGGTGACGATGACAGACTTGACCAAATCGTCAACTTGTTGAAAGGTATGGTAGACAAGAAGCCGAAGAAAATCAGGTGCTGTAATTGTGGCGAGCTAGAGCATGCACGCAGTTCGTGTAAGCGTCCTACGACTCCTGTAAACCAAGAACCTCTTAAATGCAAAGCAGCCAAGAAAAGCTCGCGGTACAACAAAGGTAGAACCATGCAGGAAGAAGATAACGATGACAAACTTGATCAGATCGTCAACTTGTTGAAAGGTATGGCAGACAAGAGGCCGAAGAAGATCAAATGCCGGAAGTGTGGCGAGCTAGAGCACGTACGCAGTCCGTTTAAGCTCCCCAAGACTCCTGTTACCCAAGAACTCCAGACACAGGGGAAATCAGACAGGGGTGAACATCCAGCTAATGTGAATCACCAAAAAGCCAACTCCTTGCCTAGACGGCCATGCCCTGTAGACTATTCACAATGCAACAAGTCGAAATCGAAGGAAGTTGCAGTTTCAAGAATTACAGTAGTCAACGAGGTATGGTCACCTACCAGGATCAGAGAAGATCAGGAGAATGATCCTCACCTGAAGATGATCCGACAATGGAAGGAAGAAAATCGGCGACCTACCTGGCACCGACACTCAAGGCATATTGGGCTCAGTGGGACTCCCTTGTCCTGGAAGAAGGGCTGTTGAAAAGAGTCCTTGAAAACGATGATGGTTCTGAGATGAGAAGAAGTTACCCGACAGTCCATCGGGAGGTCATCTGGGAGTGAAGAAAACCCTTCAGCGAGTCCGTGAAAGGTTTTTTTGGATGAACAGCTCCGACGATGTGAAGGACTGGTGTAATAGTCCGGGAAAGTAAGGAAATAAAAGTCAAAAGTTTCCCATAATTGATTTTTCATTTTTAAATGAAAATATATTGAACCAGCATCACTCTCCTAGATTGTCTAATAACTTCCGCTGGAGCTTGCGACGAAGCTTGCAAGCACAGCTCAGACCACCTAAAATTCAAGTGATTCATGCTCGTGTCATTTCTGGATGTGTTCTTACAAAAAAATCGTAGAGATGAAAATTGAAGCAAATCTTATGCTCTTGAAGATGACGTAAATAGTTTTTCCAAAAAAAAAATTTCCTGATCTTAAATTTTCCAAAAATTGAAAAAAATTACGAAAATTATATTTTTGGTTGGTAATTATAAATAAAATATCAATATCGAGGTCAAAACATAGATAAACATAGAGGGCAAACTTCTAAAAATTTACATTTATTCAGATTTGGAAAATTCAAAATGGCGGCTGCGCAAATTGGAAACAAATTTTTTTTTTCAATCGTGTCTAAATTTATGAACATTAACGATATTGAGAAACGGTTTGTTGCAATCGACAGAGTGGAAGTTATATTTTCATAAATAACAAACAAAATTAAAAAAAAAAATTTTTACATAATTTTTTAGAACATTTACCGAAAATAAAAATTTTTCCATCTAGATTTTCTCATTTTGGCGTTGAAAAATTTGTTTAAAATATGTTTTCACGTTATAAATATGTGTGTCTTTGAACGACGAGTATTTAAAAAAAATTTTTTTAGATGCGACTTTTACAAGTTGAGATAAACAAATACTAAGTCTATTAGATTCTGTGATAATATTGATTCAAATTTTCAAATTTTGATCACTTCGCTAGGTTGTCGAATCCCAACTCAACTTAAACACAAATTTTCATTTTCCTACCGTCGATTGGTCCATTCAAAAGAGAATAGTAATCCTAGCTCGCTCGGCCAAACGGTGCGGCGGCAGCTGCTTGGCGTTGTGGTGGGGGGTCAGCGCTCGTTCACAGTTGAACGAAGCTCAAGCTTTTATTTTGGTTTTCTTTGTAAAAATTTTGCATTTGTGGTTTGCTAATAGTATGGTTATTATCAACCATTACATATTGCTAGAAATAAGGTACAATGATATTTATAATTTATATCTATAAATCCATTTATTATATATAATATACATAATTCGAAACATAGATACTAAGAATAATATTTATTTACAAATTTACATCTATTTTCTACAAATTCTCGCCCTTTTTGGTCTCTGAGGAAATGACTCTGTACAATTTTCCTCCTCATTATCATTAGCAAACAAATCCTCATCGATATTATTGCTACTATCAATTGCAAGTTCACAATCAACTAATTGAGTCATATCAAAATTTAGCTCATCACTCAGAGATTCATTATCATCCTCGACATTGTCAAATACCGTACTTACAATGTCGATGTTACAACAGTTTTTGCCTTCGCAATTTTTACATATTATCGTACAATGTATGCCAACTTTTTTACAACCACACCTGGTAGTAGAGCACCCTGTGGTACAAGAACACGAAATAATGTTCAATAATTCGTAGAATACAAGTACGTCGTCAGTCATGTTAAAGTAAGGGTCTTTTGGGCGTTCGAAGAGAATGAGCGCTGACCCCCCACCAGAACGCCAAGCAGCTGCCGCCGCACCGTTTGGCCGAGCGAGCTAGGATTACTGTTCTCTTTTGAATGGACCAATTAACGGTAGAAAAATGAAAAATTGTGTTTAAGTTGAGTTGGGATTCAACAACCTAGCGAAGTGATCAAAATTTGAAAATTTCAATTAATATTATGACAGCATCTAGCAGATTTTGAATTTGTTTATCTCTGCTTGTAAAAGTCGCATCTGAAAATTTTTTTTTTCAAAATACTCATCTTTCAAAAACAAACATATTTATGACGTAAAAAAATATTTTTAAGAAATTTTTCAACGCCAAAATGAGAAAAAACTAGATGTCAAACTTTTTATTTTCGGTTGTTTCCAATTTGCGCAGCCGCCATTTTGAATTTTCCAAATCTGAAAAAATTTAAATTTTTAGAAGTTTGCCCTCTATGTTTTGACCTCGATATTAATATTTTATTTATAATTACCAACCAAAAATATAATTTTCGAAAATTTTTTCAATTTTTGGAAAATTTAAGATCGGAATTTTTTTTTTAAAAAACTATTTACGTCACCTCGAAGAGCATAAGATTTGCTTCAATTTTCATCTCTACGATTTTTTTGTAAGAACACATCCAGGAATGACACGAGCATAAATCACTTGAATTTTAGGTGGTCTGAGCTGTGCTTGCAAGCTGCGTCGCAAGCTCCATCGGAAATTATTAGACAATCTAGGAGAGTGATGCTGGGTCAATATATTTTCATTTAAAAATGAAAAATCAGTTATGGGAAAGTTTTGATAGTCAACACCTTTTTCGACCTTACTTTCCCGGACTATAAGAAATGTACGACTTGTGCTACGAGTAATGGACCACATCGCAAGAGAAAGGCACCCATGGAACAGTACAATGTTGGAAGCCCTTTCGAAAGGATTGCTTTAGATATCGCTGAACCATTTCCGACGACAGAAAATGGTAGCAAGTACATAGTGGTTGTAATGGATTATTTCACAAAGTGGGTGGAAATTTACGCTATCCCGAACCAAGAGGCCACAATTGTCGCGGATGTATTGGTGAAGGAATTTATCAGCCGATATGGAGTACCCTTGGAAGTCCACAGTGACCAGGGAAGAAATCTATTCCAGGAGATTTGCGACAAGCTGGGAATGAAGAAGACCAGGACAACAGCTTTACATCCACAGTCAAATGGAATGGTCGAGAGAATGAACAGGACTATTGGAAAATACCTGTCCAAAGTAGTATCCAGATATCAGAGAGATTGGGACCAGTATCTTTCCCTATTCGCATTGGCTTATCGATCTGCTGCCAATGAGTCCACGGGTGAAACACCGGCGAAAATCCTGTTTGGACGTGAAATGCGGCTTCCTTGTGACCTGGAATTTGGCTGCCGACCTGGAGAAGATCTAGCAGGCGCAGACTACGTGATCCAATTGAGAAGAATGCTGGACGATATTCATGAATTAGTTAGAACAAATCTTCAAGTTGCCAGCGACAGAATGAAAAGTCGGTACGACACGCAGGCCACAGAAGGCGGTTTTGGAGAAGGGGACAAAGTATGGTTACACAACCCGACGAGGAGAAAAGGATTTTCTCCAAAATTACAAAAATCCTGGGAAGGTCCATACTTAATCAAGAAAAGGATCAATGATGTTATATATCGCATAAGCAAGATCCCCAACGGAAAACCAAAAGTAGTTCACCAAAACTGACTAGCCCCATTTGAAGGAGTCCATAACCTAGAGGAAGGAGTAAACCTTATTCAAGATGCGTCTGACCCTACCTTCGATGAATTTATGGGCGCGTGTGGAGGTAACGGGAAAGCTAGATATGGAGTCACTTCAGAACAACAACAAGATTTGTTCACTCTCCCGGAAGATTATTCACTGGCATACAACATCCCCGCCCGTATCAAGAACGCACGAGTGTTGGCAACCGTCTTTCGAAAGAAGTTCGGACAATTAGAAAAACTTGAAGACCAGATTCCAGCCCCTGGCAAGACACTGAAACTGAAACATAATTCGCGGTACGTCTTCTACGTGGTAACTAAAGATGAATTTAAATATCGATCTACCTACCGCGATGTGTGGGAAGCACTTTGTAACCTCCGAGACCATGTGTTAGAATCCAGCGTGAAGAAATTGGCTATGCCTAAGATAGCGAGTAACCAGTTGGATTGGCGAGTTATCAGGAACATGGTAGAGGTTATCTTTAGAGATACCGGTGTCCAGATATTAATTTGCAGCTACAACCCCCGTTATCAGTATCCGATGAAGTCGGTGCCCTGCTATTTCCATAAGATCGGAGAGTGCAGAAATGGGGTCAGTTGCCGATTCAAACATCCAGTCTCGGCTACACAAAAGTTCCAGGAGGAACTTCCATTTAAGGAGGGGGTAATTTTACGAAACAGCACACTGGTATAGACCCTAAATCCGACCCTGTCTAAGCCAGGTATGAAAATTAGGATTATGGCGGATACGCAGTGTTTTTATAACTGTTTGGGACTATCTTATCTAAGCATTGTTTTTGTGACCAGACTTATCTAGAAAAGGCCAGAATCAATTATTTGTATGTGTAGGCCGCAGCCCGGAATTTTCTAGTAAGAAAGGCATTAATATAAATAAGGACCGATCAGCGGAGGAGTGAGTGGATAAAGTGATCTCGTGAAATAAATACACCAAAATAGCAAACAGTAAATATAAATTAGTTGAGTGTTCATATAAATTAGTTTAAGTGAATATACTGAGTATATATAAATTAAGTGTTAGTGATTAGTTTAGTGTTTAAATAAATTAGTAAGTAGCCATGTGTTTAAAGTTTATCCCACCCGTGTACTGTTTAAATTAATAAGAAAAACATTACAATATTCTCCTCAACATCAAAATTATCATTCTTCGTACATAATGGAAAAAAGTATTTCTTATGTGATTCAGAATATGATTCACCAATGAATATATTATTTTCAATAAAAATGACAATTATTAATTGGAAATAATTTAACAGTAGAATCCAGACTTCATATTATGAATATTTAACCCAAAACACCTGAATAAAATGTAGCTGTTTACTGAGTTACAGGGTGTTTTGTTTAAAAATATTTTGTGCTCAGTACATTTAACCTATTATACGTATCCATTTCATATATGGCAGGAGTGTAGATACTGCACACCCTACTAAATTATGTTAAACAAACGTTTCTGGCTACTACCACTGGCGGAACATAACTTTTAGCACAATTTTTCGATTATCCCATACTTTTTATATAAACAATATACTCTTTCCTCCTAACGATAAAGTCAATATGTCTCTAGATATTTTAAGTTAAATATGAAGCTGCACATTTTTTTAAATTTTGTTGTATAATAACTGTCGATGTTTTGGGCCAGTGGATTGCATTTAATACGCAAATGACACTTTAATCGGTATTAATAATAAAGATATTGAAATTTATTGACAGAAATAAAATGGAGCTTCTAACTTTAAAATAACATCAAAATCATATAAAAATATTTTAATACAAACAAACCGAAGTCTATTTTTAATTACAATCAGATAAATGGCATTTGATAAATAATTTTTCAATATCATTTGTTTTGTGGAGTTGGATCTTAGAGTAGTAATAAACATAGAGAGGGCTATTCTTTCATAAACACGTTTATTTTTGCGGTCAACAATTCTAAACGCCAGTAATGAAATGATGAATGAATTACAAAAAGTGGGGATAGTATTGTAGCTACATGGCCTTGGTAATTTGGGGTTTTTTTAAGACAAACTTGGCACCGACGAACCATGATAATCCAAAAATAATAAATTAATTAACTTCAAAAGTTTATTTTGTCACTAGAAGTTTTGAAAAACACATCAAAAAGAAAGAGCTAAATGTTTACTCCCTAGTCGTAATGGCGCTCGTATAATCAAACCACGTTTGACATTATTTACTAAAATCTTCTTTTGTTTCAAGGCCTCAGCTGCCAGGGCTATTCGGCCTGTTTTTTACGTCCGGGATGATTTATGTGTGTCTATAATATAGTTTATACGAAGGTAAATACAAACAGAGTGGTACCGCACTTATTGTTCAAAATTTTATCTGTAAACTGTTCGGTTTTTGAGGTTATATTTTGATGTTTGAAGCACTTAAAAAATTTGAGATGAGTTTAATGTTTTCACTGTATGGGAATTTCAGCACTATGTCTTGCACTGTGTAGGGGCCCTAAACATTATTAGGAACCTTAAAAGATTTATGAAGAAAATCTGTATTAACACTATTTAAGGAAAAGTTGAAAAATATGTGTGGGAGACCTTGTTTTTCACCACATGGGCATGAATCCGAAGGTACTAAGTTGAATTTGTGCAGATATCTCTTCTGGACAAATTAGAGAGTGAAGAAGACCATGGAATTTTTCTTGGATATTTTATGAATTGAGAGTATAGATTTCCTTTTGTCAAGCTGAGTGTAGAGAAAGTAGAATTCCACTTATCTAAAATTGATTTCTTAATAGAATGCACCACATCCGAATGGGGACCAGTTGGAAGGGTGGCACGATTGATAGTTCTCTCAAGATTTGCAAGATCATCGGCTCTAACATTTCCTTGTATAAGACTGTGTCCGGGAATCCAGCTAATTCGTATGTCTTTCCCTTGCTGATTTAACTTGTGTAGTAGCTCCTTTATTTTTAGGACAAATGGATTAAAAGATGAGGAGAAGGATTTTTGGAAGTGCATTTTATGGCATTTTGGGAGTCAGAAAAAATTATAGCCATGGAAAGGTCGAGTTTTGAAATTTTTTGGATCGCAATTAGTAGAGGGAAACATTCTGCTGAAAAGATCGAACATTGAGAGGGGAGGTTGTCACATAATGATAAGAGGTTAGGAGAATAAATTCCGTATCCTACATTACTGTCCGTCTTAGAGGCATCGGTGAAGAAAATGGGGCCAGAAAAGTAGATAGAATTCATTTTGGCCAGAAAGACTTGATTACAGTCCGAATCTTTTTTAATCTCCAGATCTATCGTGTTAGTTTGACTAATTTGAGATTCGAGCGAGAAGTGATGACAAGGAAATTTGTTGAACGATTCAATGAAGGGAAGGAATTTAGATACTGATTGAAAGGCAAATATATTAGGGGGAGTATTTCTCAGTCTCCAGTATATGGGATCGGCAGCCCATAATGTGAATAATTCTATAAGTGAGGTTTTTATTAGGTCTTTGTATGCAAGTGCTTTAGATACATATTTAACTGACAAGATTTCTGTACGTACCTCCAGGGGGGTCTGCCCACATTCAGATAACATGATACTGATGGGAGTAAATTTCAGATAACCTACTATAACCCTTAGGGCTTGATATTGTAAACGATCTAATTTTTTAAGTAGGTATTTAGAACAGGATTTAATGAATAGATTTAGATCTGAAACAAAGGATAAAATGAGGTCACAAATGTCATGAGGTAAATTGAGGGAATTTAGAGATGAATAAATAGAGGATAAAAGAAGATTATCATATGCACCTTTAATGTCGAGAAAAACAACAATTGGGTTTTTATTAGCAGACAATGCACATGATATTTCGGAATAGATGAAAATGTGGTTATCAGATATACTTCTGCCTTTCCTGAAACCTTGTTGTGAGGGGTGAATTTTTAGGGAGTTTTCAAGAGATCAGTCAAGGCGATTTTTGATCATGCTTTCGAAAACCTTTCCTATGGTGCTGGATAAGGCTATGGGTCTCCAGCTGGAGGCATCGTTAGGATCCTGGGTTTTTTTAAGAATAGGAATTATTAGAAGATTTTTCCACTCTGAAGGGATAGGATGAGATTTATTGAGGGTTTATTGAAAATAGAGAGAAGAGTTTCTAGGGCTATTTTGGGAATATGATTGATCATTGAATATGTGATGGAATCCAATCCAGGACTTGAATCATTTTTATTTAGTAAGCTGAAATTCAATTCATCTATTGTAAAAGTCGTTAATGGCTTGGAAAATAGTGTTGAGGTCTTGAAAAGGGATTTGAGCTAACTTGTTTAAGAGACTTTGAAATATGGAACTGTCTAGGAAAGGGGTATTAATTAAATTACGATTTTCAATAGATCTAGAGAATTTTTTTATTGATTGCCAAATCTTCTTAACAGGCGTTCCGGGGATCAGTTCTTCCGTGAATTTACGAAAGCCTTCTGATCTTTTTGTCTTCAGAAAAAGTCAGGTTTTAGCTCATATTTTCTTGAAATTAATGAAATTTTCCATGGAGAGAGTTCTTAGATATAGTTTAAAAGCCTCTTTTTTCTTTTGTACCATCTGGGAGCACTCTTTGTCCCACCAGGGAAGATAAGGTTTGGAAGGAGTGAAAGATTTCTTAAGTGGAATAAATAAAGAGGTGGCTCTTTTTAAGACCTCCATGAACAAGGGATATTCCATATCATTATGATGTATATTATTTTCAATATATGCTTGAAATGCATCCCAGTTGGCTTTATTTACGTTTTATTTGACGTGAGCGGAATTCATATGGATAGGCACAGTATTTTGTTTTTTGTAGGATCAAATGGTAGGAAAATGATCGCTGAAGCCTGATTCTTGGATCGTTCTCCAGGAGCAATCTAGAGCTATGGCTGAGGAAGTAATTGTAATATTCGGGCAGCTTTTATTGACATTGGGGTTGGGAATACGGGTTGGAGATTCGTCATTAAGAATGATGAGATCATTGTTCGAGATGAAGTCCCAGATTGCAGTTCCTTTAGGATAATTAATGGCAGAGCCCCAAATTTGATTTTGGCCATTTAAATCAGCCATTAAGATAAAATTCTTATGTTTTATTTGTTGTAGGAGTTGATTAAACATTCTGTGAGGAAAGGGGATGTTGGAGTCGGGAGGAATATAGCTATTAATAATGAATAGATCTTGGAGTTCTACTACCAGCAAGTGTATTTTTGGCGGAACTGAAATTTTTTGTTCAAAATTTTTGCAAGGAATCGAGTTGTTGATGAAAGTGGCTACACCTCCGTAACCATCCTGTCGATCATGTCTAGAACAGCTAAAATTTTTAATATGTGCAGATCTACCTGGAGTCAACCAAGTTTCATTTAGTAATATAATGTTAATACTCTCATCTCTAATAGTAGGAATAAGTACCTCTTTGTTAACATTAAAACTGCGAATATTCCATTGGAGTATGTTATATTTGAAGGTATTATCTAGAAAACGATTGAATTTTGATCAATGGTGTAAAAAATGAAATAATAAAAAAAGGGGGGGGGGTACTTAGAGGGAGAAATTTAAGTTAGATTATGATTGCTCACCTATTGAGGAGAGATAAGCTGAGAAGTTGCGAAAGTTTGAGAGCTAAGGATAGAAAGGGAGTAATCAGACAAAAACGGAGTATCAGACGGGGTGAAGTCCATATCAATTCTTTCAATGTGAGAGGAAGAGGGAGATGAAGCATTGTTTTGAAGTGCAGATTTATTTGTAATCGGAGACTGACAGAGTTCATTGTATGAGGAGGAAAATAGAGCTGCATTATGTGTATCTTAATCAAATCCAGTTCTTTTTTCTAAGATGGTGGGACGTCTGTATTTATGAGTAGTGAATTTGTTACTAGGGGGACTTTGTGTCACTTTTTGAGCATAAGAGATTGGAAAAGGAGAAGAAGTCTGTAATTGAGGAAAGGATATTGTTGATCCATCAAAAGAGGAGTTTTTTACAGAAGATTTAAGAGGAGGGAAAAGTTGAGAGGCTTCGAAGTATGAATAGTCATGGAATGCCATTGCTTCATTAATGTTTTTTGCCTATTAAATTCTTTGTAAGAGCGGTCAAAAGCTAGATGTTGTCCAGAGCAATAAAAACAGTCTATAAGGAATTTGAACATGGGTCAGAATGGGTTATTCCACATCTACTACACCTTTTGGCACTGCGGCAAGAATTGGCAGAGTGTCCGAATCTTAGACAATTTTTGCGTTGAGTAACAGGAGCAATATATTTATCAACCTGGACTGGAACTGAAAAAAATTCTAGATCCCTGGGGCATGGACATCCCTCGAAGGTAACAAGAATTGTTGTGGATGGAACATATTCATAAGATCCGTCATCTTTGGTTATTCTGCGGTTGAGTCTCTAGCACCAATAACTTTTTTATTTTGCAAATAAGCTTCTTGAATAATATCATATGGGGTAATAGAGAGCCCTACGTTTTCAACAATGCCTCTCGAGGTGAGAAGGCGTTGTGGTATGTAAGCACAATATCCTTCCCTTCTGAAAGCTTGGTTCATTAGAGAAGAATTAGCTTCACGAGAAGTTTTGAAGGTAATTCCTATTTTGCTGGAACCTTTCTTTTGGATATTTTCAATGATTTGGATGTTAAGTTTTCGTATAATTTTTCCAACATCCATAGGATGAATACTAGGGGGAGTACCACTACTTTTGATGGGTTCTACTATAACTAAATGGGGCCCAAAATCGGTGCCCTTTAGAAGCGTTGTTCCAATATTAAAATTTCCTTTATGACTTCGGGATCGTTTTGAAAACAGATTACGAGTACATCTTCCAAGTTTTTGATGTCTTTTTCTAATAGAGGAGAGAGTTGATGCAAAGAATTTATTAAGTTTTTGGAAGATGGTGATAAAGCATTATGAAAGGAATCTGAGGAAGAGTTATTGGGGGCCTCATCCCCCATCTTGATGGTGGAAACTTAGACTAAAGCGTTTTTTGAAGAACACGTGGCGGAAAAAATTAAGTTGGGTCAACTTACAGAGAATTATTCACTAATCACTAAAGTGATATAAGTCAATATAATATCACTTAACAAAAAACGTCAATAAATCGTAACTAAAAATAAAAGTAACTAAACTTAGCAAACTTAATTAATTTCCCAATCGACAATCGTCAACGACGTTCAATATCCTTCCCAAAAAGTTAATCTACTCGTGGCAGAAAAAATTAAGTTAGGTTAACTTACAGAGAATTATTCACTAATCACGAAAGTGATATAAGTCAATATAATATCACTTATCTAAAAACGTCCATAAATCGTAACTAAAAATAAAAGTAACTAAGCTTAGCAAACTTAATTAATTTCCCAATCGACAATCGTCAACGACGTTCAATATCCTTCCCAAAAAGATAATCTACTCTATTTACTAAAATACTACCACCTATCCGAAATGATCGTCGATCACAGTTTGACGATATTTGCATCTCTCTTTATATGGTAATTAAACAAGGACAAAACTACTAAATATATTACTATTGACAGATTAAACAGGTACTGAAATTTTGAGCAACGTTGCCACTTTTAGTTATAACCATTAAAGTATCTAAGGATACAACAAATACTTGTTTAAAATTTATATAAGAATATGCCTTTATTAAATAAAATTCAAGAATTATTAATTCATTTTGAAAATAGCGATTCAAATGCATAAATTAGTATGCCTTTTTTTATTTGCATAGCTTTTTAACACATTTCCAATTAAACTTCTAATTTCATTTTTCCTGCAACTAAAGAGACTTAGAATGTGACTTAATGTTTGGGGCAAGAAAAGATCAAAACAAACATATCTATTTTATTTGTTAATCTGGGAGTGGGATATATATGCGACAGTGTAAACGCGCCTTAATGGGATTTTGACAGCCGACATAATTAGTCCCTAGAGGAGTACCGGCAATTGCTATTATTGAGGAATGTGCGCCTTCATCTAGGTATTTCCTGTCATGGCGTCTAACAAAAAAATGTCATCCATACTGTCTAACAAAGTATAATTATTAAACTGTTAGAAGGATTAGAGGTGTTTTTTCTTGTTGTGTGGATACACAATAGATTAGCGACGAGTGAGGAGTCTGCCAGTCAGGCCAGTGGAAATAAAATTGTCATCAGTGCTGGAAGTCACAAAAAGAAAATGCAATTTGTGGGTTCGATAGAGCATTTTAATACCAATGGAGGCGATTTCGAATCGTATAACTAACGAATGGAGCAATTTTTCAAAGGAGGAGGACCAAGGAGGAAGAAAAAGTGCCAATATTCATAATCCTAATTGGTCCAGAGGCATATAAACTATTGAAAAGTCTTATACGTCGTCGAAATCGAATAAGGACATGGTAGAAGTGTTGGAAAAACATTTTACTTCACAAGTATCAATAATTGCAGTAAGGTACAAGTTCAATAATCGAAATAAAAAATCAGATAAGTCCATATCTGAATATATAGTCCAATTAAAAACCATGTCAGCATCATGTGAGTATGGTAGCTTTTTAGATCAAGCTATAAGAAATCGGTTTGTTTGTGGTCTCGGATGTGAGTCAGTAGTGCAAAGATTATTGACCAAGGACAATTCCTCAAAGTTTGAGCAAACCTGTAAAAAGGCATTGGATTATGAGATGTCAACAGTGCAGTCTACATTAGTGTTTCCACAAAATACAAGTGTACATCAAGTCAAGTCACAAGCCAAGTCACAAGGCAGGTCGACAAATCAATCAATATTTGGTCAGTCTTCAAAACAGTCAAAATCATCAACCAAAGTCAGATTACAAGCAAGCCCACAGAGGTTGTTTCCATTGTGGAAGACAACACAATCCAGATAAATGTCCTGCTAAAAACTGGGAATGTTTTTTATGCAAACACAAGGGTAACACATCAAAAGTATGTAGACAGTCCAGAGGAGTCAAGTATGCCGAAGGTGAAGAAAACTCAGAGTCAGAAGAGGTACACGATGAGCAATGTTGTCTAAAGTTGGAAGAAATTGTCATAAATAAAATCTCGATGGATTGTCAACTCGTTCAGATTTGCGTTGAAAACAAAAACATTGAAATGGAAGTAGATACAGGAGTTAGTGTAAGTGTAATTTCTGAACAAGATTATGTTAGATTTTTTGAACACTTGTCATTGATCTTTTGTAATGTATCTATTCAAACAGTGTCAGGCGATAATTTATTAGTCAGAGGTCAAATTATTGTTATAGTTAGGTCAAGTAATGGCTATTTTGAATGTTTACCCCTAATTGTTGTTGAAACTACTAAATCTTTCAGACCATTATCAGGTAGAAATTGGTTAGATGAGCTTAAACCAGCTTGGAGGTGAATGTTTAATTTTGGTCAAAATGTTAAAAATAACATAGTGTCTAAGGTTAAAGAAACTAATCGTTGTAAGTCTTTTAGGTCAAGTCCAAATATCAATAATGATTATAGTCAGTCGGCAGCTGTAAAAAGTCTGAGTCCTGATAGTGGGGCAGAGCCAATGTGTCAGGGAGGTTGGAAAATGAGTAATAGTCAGGTGTCAAATGGCAAGTCAAGTAGTAAGTACGGTCAGTGGGTAAGTTTGAACCAAGGTAATGATGGAAATATCTTTGAAGAACAAAAAGAGTCATTAAATTTACCTGTAACATGTCAAATTATGTCAAAAAACAACCTTATAACAGTCAATAGCCCTAATTCCCTTAATAGTCTAAAATTGTTCACTTATGAGTCGAGTTCTGTCCTAAGTCATGGCGAAGTCCAAAGTATGTTGGTAAAGTTTAGAACGTTGTACCCAAATGTTTTTAAAAACGGTAGAAAAACACATATTAAAGGCTTCGAACCTAATTTAGTAGTCTAAGAATATTCAAATAAGATTTTTCATAAAGCTTACTCTGTTCCTTATTCACTAAGAGAAAAAGTAGAAGTTGAGCTGGAGAGTTTAGTGTAATTCCTGTTAGTCATGCGGATATAGCTAGTCCTATAGTGGTAGTGCCAACGAAAAACAATACCATCAGAATTTGTGGAGATTTAAAAAACCATTAACCCAATTTTAAAAATGGATCACTACCCCCTTCCAACTCTGGATGATTTGTTTTTCTGAGTATTAGGTGGGGTTATGTTTTCTGTTTTAGATTTATCCAATGGTTATTTACAATTATCGGTTAACAAACAAAGTCAAGGTTTATTAACAATTAATACGAATATTGATTATTTCAGTACACTAGATTACCCTACGGTATCTCAAGTAGTCCAGCCATATTTCAGTCAACTATGGAACACATTTTGAAAGGGTTAGAGTTTGTAGGTGCCTATTTAGATGATTGTGTAATTTCCGGAAGAAATCTAGAAGAATGCATTAAAAATGTTGAGCTAGTCTTGCAACGATTTGAAAAACATAATATCAAATTGAATAGTGACAAACGTAAATTTTTTCAGTAAGAAATTGAGTTTTTAGGTCACACCTTGAGTAAAGCTGGTATAAAACCATTAAAATCAAAAGTAAAAGAAATTAACGATCCACATGTCCCTAAGAATTTACCACAACTTTTCTTGGTTTGTTGAATTTTTATGCTAAATTTTTACCCCATTGTTAAGATATTTTAAGTCCACTCAATGAGTTACTAAGAAAAAGTCAACCTTTTAATTGGGGAAAATCTCAACAGGCAGCATTTGAAAAATGTAAAGATATGATTATTAACTGTGTTACTTTAACACACTATGACCCTAATCAGGAACTCATAGTCGCTGCTGATGCTGGTCCATATGGGTTGGGAGAGATTTTAAGCTTGGTAGAAAATGGTGTCTGTAAGCCAATCCAGTTTGCATGTTGTACTCATAGTCGCTGCTGATGCTGGTCCATATGGGTTGGGAGAAATTTTAAGCTTGGTAGAAAATGGTGTCTGTAAGCCAATCCAGTTTGCATGTTGTACACTATCACCAGCAGAAAGAAATTATGCTCAAGTGCAGAGAGAAGCTTATGCAGTCTTGCTTGCAGTTCGCAAATTTCACAAGTTTTTGTACGGAAGAAAATTCACAATTTTGTCCGATCACCAGCCATTAAAAACCATTTTTGGCGAAAAACATGGGTTGCCTACATTAGCTCATGCAAGGATCCAGCGACGGGCTGTAATATTATCTGCATATAACTATGAGATTAAATACAAGAAAGCTAGTGAGATGTCTAATGTTGATTGTCTTTCGAGATTGCCACTCTCTGATGGTGGGCATACACATTTGGCGAAGTCTTGCAAACGTCGGTCAACGCGAATATGTGGTTGATCTATTTGTTGCGGTTGGTAGCAGCTGGGCCAAGTTTGCCGGGGTTCGCTTGATTGTCGGTAAATCAAGACAAATCAAAGAGATTTGAACTTGTTGTGAAACGTTTTTGTTGACAATATTTGTGCCGGTCACACATTGGTTCTTGTTTGTTACATTACTCGTCCCTAGATTTAGTCTAGCCAGTGGCGTTGTGCTGTTAGTAGATAAATTCATGTCAACATATTGGAACAACGAATCCACTTCGCGGTTTATGGAATTATATCAGGGGGAACCAATTTTTGGTGATGAAATGGGACATGTAGGGTTATAGAAATGAATGAAAATATCAGATATACAAGAAATAAACTTACAATTTATCACAATAAATACTATAGTATGATACCTACTCTGTTCTGTTTCGATGCATTGTTGTCATCCACCATCTTCTTTTTCGTCTAATCTTTTCTTATTCATCGAAACATTTACTAGCGTTAAATAATTAAAATCTGAAAGAGAAGCCACTGCTGTTGTAACTACAACAAGTTCCACGTCCGCCATCGTTCTGTAGCCTACATTCGTCCGAGTTCGACAAAAATTAAATATATTGTTAATATGGCCATTGTGTGGGTAGCATAATTGTACACAAATGTTTGGACAAATGTTCGAACAAATGTTTCGGCAAGTATATTGTCCAATGTGTATGCCAGACATGAGATGTTTGAAGAGAGTAAGATAGAGGAACAAGTTTTTGCGTTCACATATGAAGATAATTTGCCTATCACCGCAGAGCTGATTTGTGAAGAGACAAAGAAAGATACATACTTGACTAAAGTTATTGAAAATATTAAACATGGATGGTCTTACTGCAACGAAGATAAATTAAAACGCTATTTTGAAAGAAGAAATGAGCTGAGTGTAGAATGCGATTGTCTAACTTGGGGAAACCGAGTTGTAATTCCAGAATATTTGAGAGATACTCTGTTGGAAATCTTACATGAAAGTCATCCCGGAATTGTAAGAATGAAACTAAGAGCTAGAAGCCAAAGATCAACGACAATATTGAGCAATTTGTTAGCCAGTGTCAGGCATACCAAATTTTAAGGAATCGAAAAAAAAAGTCACCATATCATCGTGGGAAAAAAGTGAGAGAAACTTTTCAAGAATTCATGAGGATTTTTTCTATTTGGAAGGCTACAAATTATTTTTGGTGATAGATACCACGTCAAAATGGTTAGAAATTTTTCGAATGAATGGAACAAATGCTCTGAAGACAATCACAAAACTTTGTGAAGTCTTTAGTAGATTCGGTCTACCTGAAGTCTTGGTGGCAGACAATGGACCCCCATTTAATAGTGAAGAATTCCATAAATTTTGTAGATCCAATGGAATACATGTAATTAACACTCCACCTTATCACCCAGAATCGAATGGCAGTGCCGAAAAATCAGTTTCGACAGCAAAAAAATCTTTGAATAAAGTGTTTTTATAGGATGAATTGTCAGTTTTAAACATCAAAAAAGCTATGCAAAATGATTTGTTCAATCGACATCTGTATGAGAAATGCGAAACTATTGAACACAAGTTGGATAATTATTTGTTCAATTATAGGAACACTTCAAGTACTGTTACACTGAAGACACCAGCAGAACTGATATTTAAACAGATTCCCCGAATTAAACTTAATATGTTTCATCCAAAATATTTAAAAGGGAAGGTAGAAAGGAAAAGAGAAGAAGTTGTAGCCCACAGACAAAACAAGGGAAGACGTAAAAATAAAATGTATTTAGTGAATCAGTCTGTGATGCTATATATAATACAGGTGAAGAAATGTGTTACAGCCAAAGTTTTAAAAGCAGTTGGTATGAATTCTTACCTAGTTATGACATCAGAAGGAAGAGTCCGGTATGTTCACGCGGATTATTTAAAACCAGTCCTTCTACAATTTCCAGAAATAGCTGTTTCCAAAGATAGATCAGATAACACTAGTAAGCCAGTGGTAGAAAATTTCCATAAGTCTGTTATGCTTGAGAGTAGTACTGAAAATACCCGCGAGCGAAAATCTAAGGAGAATAAAGAGTTTGAAGGTAATGAGGTTCCCTTCTCAATTGAAGTAGTAGAACCAAAGAGTTCTGTGAGCCCTATTACTCCTATACCTAAATCTCCTCTTAAATATGATACGGTCAAAATTTCCACTCCTAAGTATTCAAAGACACCTCCATCAGGGGTACGTAAATCTCAACGAATTATTAAGGCTCCTGATAGGTTGGATTTGTAACCATTGCTGGACCTTGAACAAAGCTAAGTGGGAAGGAGTGTAATATATGCGACAGTGTAAATGCACCTTAATGGGATTTTGACAGCCGACATAATTAGTCCCTAGAGGGGTACCGGCAATTGCTATGATTGAGGAATGTGCGCTTTGATCTAGGTATTACCTATCATGGCGGCTAACAAAAAATCTGTCTAATATATATGTCATCCATACTGTCTAATATATATGTCATCCATACTGTCTAACAAAGTATAATCAGTAAACTGTTAGAAGGATTAGAGGTGTTTTATTCTTGTGTGAATACACAATAGTATGAATTCTTTCGATCTAGTGGGTGCTGTCATAGTTGTTGGTTGTTGCTAATGTCTCTTGAAATTGTGATTGTTGTAAAATTTAATGTCGGTTAAGGCAAAATGCCCCGACATAACAATTTTACTAATCTTGAAATGCGAGACAAGCTTTGTGTTTATGTAAACGAAAATTATTCCTGTGTTTCTGCTGCTCGCAGATATTAAAAAATGCATCCAAACAAAGTTTTAACCAATCGGTCGGTTAGGAGAAACTGGACAATTTAGGCGTAACATTGTTATGGGATGGCCGAAAATAGTAACTATGTATCAGGAGGATGATATTTTAGTGCGAGTTTCTAATAGTCCGGAACTAAGCAATCGGCGTTGACTGGAGTAAGCCAATCTTCAGTCTTGCGAATTTTAGAGAAGGAAAATTTAAGACCTTACCATTTTACACCGGTACAAAATTTATTGCCTAGAGATTATCCTTCAAGAATGAATTTTATCAGTGGCTCAGTGGATGGTAAATAAAAAAAAATAGAAATCGTAATTTTATCAACAAGGCCACATTTACAAGTTGAGGAGTTTTTAACTTGGGAAACAGTCACAATTGGGATATTGCAAAATCCCATGTATTCCGACAATCACATTTTCAGCACGAATTTAGGATAAATGTATGGTGCGGTATCTTTGGAGATGGGTCCATATGAATTACAAGCAAATTTGAATGGTAAATCATATTTATAATTTTTACAAACAACTCTTTTCGATCATCTTAAGGAATTGCCACTTAATCGAAGAAAATTCATGTGGTTCATGTAGGATGGGAGCACTGCCTCATTATCGGATAATAGTGAGGAATTATCTCAATGATCAATATTCTCATCGTTGGTTTGGCAGAGGTAGTGAATTTCCGTGGCCGCCTAGAACTCTCTAGATTTTTATTTCTGCTGCTATATGAAATAATTAGTATATTTACAAGAAATAAACACTCGTCAGGAACTATGGCAGCAAATTGTAGCTTCGGCTAATTTTATTGCCAACCAAACCAACATATTTTTAGAAGAGAGCAGATCATTTAGCCAAAGAATGACTAAGCTTATTGAGATAAACATTTGTTATCAAAATAAAAGGCGTTTAATGTTTGTTTCTGATATTTTCGTGATAATTAAATTGTATGTAGGTACTTTTATTTTCAGAACAACAGTTTGTTTTCAATTCATCCGTTCGTTTAATAGTTGTGTTCTTTATTGTTATTACGGATTGAAATTACATTTGTGTATTAAATTCAATCAACTGGCCTAAAATATCGACATCCAAATTCAAAAAAATTGTGCAGCTTCATGTTTAACTTAAAATATCTCGACAAATATTGACTTTATCGATATAAAGAAAGAGTATGTTATTTACGGGAAAAGTATTGGAGAATCGAAAAATTGTACTAACATTTCTGTTCCGCCAATGACGTAGAATTTAGGAACGGTTAACCAGTCCCTTGCCCCTGCCGTACGCCTCTGGTAGTAGCCAGAAATGTTTGTATAACATAATTTAGTAGCGTGTACACTGTCTACACTTTCTGCAGAATATGAAATAGATACGTAGAACAGTTTTTGAAAACTGAGCACAAATAGTTTTTAAATTTCTAAACAAAACACCCTGCAACTCAGTAAGCAGCTACATTTTATTTAAGTGGGTTAAATCTTCATTATTTGAAGTCAGTATTCTACTGTTAAATTATTTCCGCATTTTGTTTGGTATATGAGCCACGGCTTTGCATCCAAAAACTCTGAGATGTTTCAAGTCTGGTTTCTCTTCCGACCAAACTTCTTCAGGAGTATGCTTTGGTAGCTCTTTCAATAGTGATCTATTTAGAATGTAATCAGAGGTGGAGATTGCCTCGGCCCAAAAGTCGGTAGGTAGATTAGCTACAAGGATAATGTTTCTTGCTTTTTCGGTGATTGTTCTGGTCATCCTTTCAGCTATACCATTTTGCTGAGGTGTATAAGGAACCGTTTTTTTATGTACTATTCCTGATGCTTTCAAATAGATGTCAAAGTCTTTATTTACATATTCTTCTCCATTATCCAATATTGGTCATCCCTAACCAACAGCTGAAAAACTTCAAAATAAGATTGGGTTGTAGATTTGATGTTGGCACCATGGTAGATGTTTGACCATTGCTAAAATGTTTGTCGATGTCTGAGTAAGGAGGTCGATCCAGTCAGCTCCACCTAAGTGGCTTTCTCCGACTCTAAGAGATGTTGATATACCTACATGGATATTCACCATTGACTAATTAGATTTAACTGTTGAAAATAGCGACAATACCAAATTCAGATTATATGAATTCATTTTTAAAATAAACGGTTTTAAAGATTAAAACTAACTTTTCCGCATCTGTGGCCCTGAATAATATTCAGTCACTTGTATACACTTCGTGCTAACTAACCGAAATTTGTCAAAAAATAACCAAAAATGTAATATAAGTATCTGGATTTATAGGACCCGCTGTACTCACTCTAGTCAGCTAAAACTTAATAGGGTACATCTGTGAGACACCTTGAACAAACTGAAAATTCTCCAAAAATGACAACAATTTGGTACTTCAAGTACCATAGAACCCGGTGTACTGGCTTTAGTGAGCTGAATATCGATAGGATCCATCTTTGAGACGCTCTGAATAACATCCAATCATAAAATTGGTCACTTGTATATACTCCGGAGACTGTATCGTGCTAACAAACTTAAATTTCTCCAAAAATTACAAAAATATCGTACATAAAGTACTATAGCACCTGTTGTACTGGCTCTGGTGAGCTGAAAATCAATAGGGTTCATCTTTGAAGTGCCCTGAATTATATTCAATCATAAAATTGGTGACTTGATGAACTCCGGAGGCTGTATCGTGCTAACAAAATGGAATTTCTCAAAGAATTACTAAAATGTCGTACTTCCAGTACTATAGCACCCGTTGTGCTGGATCTGGTGAGATGAAAATCAATAGGGTTTACCTGTGACATGTCCTTAACAATATTCAATCATAAAATTGGTGACTTGTTGCACTCAGGAGGCTGTATCGTGCCAACAAGATATGTAACGAAAAGTGGCCGACGACAACGACGACGACGACGACATACACACAGGATTTTTTTTTCTAAAAACTGTGTTTTTCGGTTGTTGTTGATGGAAAACATAAAAATAACTCCAAAAAATATTTCAAATTTCCAACTTTTTTTGGGATAAACCAATACTTTTCGCGCATATTAGATAGGTTGGGCGGAAAAGTAATAGTATACAATTTATCTTTATCCGCCAAGCGTTTTCTGTTACATTTTTCATACGGTTGGTGTCAAAAACAAGAGTATTTTGACAGTTTTGATTATATAATAATTAGTCTCATTTTAAAATCACACAAAATGCGGCCCAGACATAGACTATTAAATCGATATTCAACTACTTTGATTTGGCTGACCGACTTTTGCGTTTATAGTGATGATTTCAACATCACGGAGAGGCTTGAGTTTCGTTGACAGAGCTTGATTCTAGTGCTCAGGTTACTTTTATCCAGGCATAGACTTTTACAGTCCTTTCTTATAAAGAAGCCGTTTATAATAGCCGACGGAATGTCAAGGGTACAACTCAATCGGCAAGTTTCACTTCTGAAATAGACTGGCCTCAGAAGCCTTAGCTTTCGTTTATGCTAAATTGATGGTTACATGGTTACAACCTGAAGGTTTACCCAAAAATCTGCTTTGCTAGTTGATCTGTTTTACAATACACTGTTTTAAAATAGCTAAATCTCTCATAATTAGCGAATTCTCAATTCCGTTTGTTGATGAGTTTAAATACTTATGAATAGTTTTTGATAGAAAATTGCTTTGGACAAGTCATATTTAGTATATCGACAGATGGTAACAGATAGTCATGTTATTCTTTGTCTCTTATCTTACATACAACATGCTGAACTATGATGTATTTTGAACGGTGTGTCATCAAAATATAATTTAATAATTGTACGATTCAGAATTCGTTTCTGAAAATCTGTCTGGAGGTTATTATGCCGTCGCTTGTTCTTGCCTTATTAGTAGAGATTCAGGAATCCCCGCTAATGATTCGATTACTATTTTTGGTTGAGAAGCAAATAATTTAAAATGACCATGGTTAAGTCGACCAGTAAGCTAAAAAGTAATCAGTATTTTCATGAAATCAACTGTCTCGACCCTTACTTCGTGGAATCTACTCATATTATTGTTTTGAATTAAACTTACTGTTTCTAGATTATTCCACCAAATATATGGTGGAATTATCTAGAAACAGTAAGTTTCATTTAAAACAGTAGTATTTTCACTCATAATCATAAGTTTCTAGTGATACCACTTACTTACAGTCAATTATAACACAGCTAGAAATGAACTATTCCGAGCTCAACATCTTAATATAGGCATTTATAACGCATCCTTTTGTACATGTGATAATAGTATATTACGTAACGTGTGTTGTAAGAAGCATTTTACGCACGAACGGAAAAGTTACGTACTCGCCGCTACGCGGCTTCGTGCGTAATTCCGTGAGTGCGTAAAATGCGTTACAACACGAGTTACGTACTATACTTTACCTACGACCCACTTGTACTTGTGTTTATCATCTTATTAAGGTATTTAAAGTACAAGTAAAATCGTACATCCTCGATGCCCAGCCAAGTTTTATAAAAGTCGATCCTCGATGCCCAGCCAAGCATCTTAGAAGTTCATCCTCGATGCCCAGCCAAGTTTCGTAAAAGTACGTCCTAAGTAGTATTTATTTTTATTAAAAATGTATGTAGAATTACCGGAATTGCATAAAATAGCGTATACACCTCTCGACTAAAGTGACATTAATCCCTTAGGTGGATTACTTCCCTCAGGAATCAAACACCACCCGCGGGATTAGATCGGCCACTTTAGTCCCTTGGTGTATAATATACCATTGTTTACTAATATGAGATACATTCAGACAGCTAAAAGATGCGGATTGAATGAAACGGAACCAATTATCATATAATTCCAAATAACTCTTACTATTAAATGCAATCTCATATCTAATAAATGTTATCTACAATTTATATATAGAATAAAATGAAACGTTCAATATCTAAGTAATACATTTTGAATAAAACGGCTACGTCTATTGACAGTTGCTAAGTGGTTGCTATGGAAGCCGTGCGATTTACTTTACAGCCGTGCGTTTTGCTTTACCGTGCGTAATAGATGTCTTACATTGATTGCCGACTGTGTGTTTTTGACTACTTACAGGGGTGGTCGTAGGTAAAATCAATTACAACCACTTTTTTGACGAGTACTGATCGACTTCAAAAATAACAGAACATTCCAGTGGTGATAACTATTAATAAATTTAATAGAAGGTGATACAATATTTTTTATACATAAATTAGTTTTATTTGTAATTCTAGATTGGGTATACAATTAATATAGTATCAATCAATATTCTGTATTATGTGGTTATTGCACAAGCTCCAAGCCCAAACATATTGTTACGAACTCGTACACCGGAGTAGATACTAAGTACGGTCCTGTAACCTTATGTTAACAGTGTTAAAAAAAATGGTAAGCGCGCCGAATTCTGAGAAGGTCTATTGGGATTTTTTGTGACCGTTTTCATAGACATGTTCTCCGAAGATCTTTTAAGGATTGAGAAATATCCCGAAAAGAAAAGAATATTCCAGAGAGCCAATTGTTTATGTGTAAGCCACAATCTAGAATTATCTATTAAAAAGGCACTAATATATAAAGGACCGACCAGCGGGAGAAATTTAGTTCATAAAGTGATCTCGTGACAAGTAAATAGTCTAAGTAGTGAAGTGTTTATATAAATTAGTGCAAGTGAATATACTGTGTATAAAATATATAGTGCTATTCAAAAGTCCCCTCCCCCCTCGTATCTTTTGAACGGCTACACTTACATTAATAAAATTTGGAGGGTGAAAATAAAGTGTTGTCTCTACGAATGGTAACAGGTGAAGTAATAGTAATATATGACGTCACAGTGCCACTCTGGCCAATAATTTCAAATAGGACCTTATGGCAAGTGATATCTCGTTTGAAAGGCATTGCCATTGGCTACATATCCATATTAATTTTGTTTGGGTTTAAATTAATTTTGACGGATAAATTAAATAAATACCAAAATTATTGAAATTATTTTTTTAAATTTAATTAATCAAATATCAACAATGGATTTTTATAGCAAGTGTTCGAAATGTGCTCCGTCTACTTCCTGACAGTAATACATCCTATTAGTAAACTCTTGTCGTACTTGTTCGAATGTGTCAGCTGAAATAGCATTGCATTCTTCAGTAATTCTTTCTTTCAAAATGCCAATGCTATCTGGTGCCGTAGTATAAACCTTGGATTTCAAGTACCCCCATAGAAAAAAATATAACGGTGTCAGATCTGGTGACTGAGGTGGCCATTCTATAGGACCTCGCCGGCCGATCCATCTACCTCGATATTCTTCATCCAGGTAACGTCTTTTTGAAATGTTATTTCCAGATGGCCGAATTCATCTTGATTATCTACCAGAATTTCAAGAATTAACGGCTCAATTCCATTTTGTAACATCTCCAGATATACTTCACCGCTTAAATTTGAAATTAGGAAAACAGGACCAACTATGTGGTTTTCCAAAATACCTGCCCAAACATTGACTTTTTCTGGAAATTGGGTATGTTGTTCACGAAAGGTGTGAGGATTTGTGTCACTCCAATACCTTACATTTTGTGTATTCACATTTCCATTGAGGCAAAAAGTACTTTCGTCACTAAAACAAATTGTTTTTGTGTAATGTGGGTTTTGACTAATTTTATTTTTCATACATTCACAGAATTGGAGTCTTCTGTCGGGGTCGGCATCCGAAAGGTGTTGTACCATTTTTAACAAGTATGGATGAATTTTATTTTTAGCCAACACTCTCTGTACTGTACTTTTATTTACTTCACAGATAGACGCAACTTTAGTTGAAGAGGAAGTAGGGTTTACTACCATTTCAGCAACTATATCAATCACTAAATGTTGGTCGACCAGATCGTTTGGCATCTTGAACACTACCTGTTGCTTCAAACTTGTGAAGAAGCTCCCTCAAAAAATAAGTTCTCGAGATATGGCGATCTGGGTATCTCTCATTAAATAAACGTTCCGCTTCATGGAGATTCTTTCTAGATTCACCAATTATTAAGATAGCTGCTACTTTGTCGTCTTGAGTACGTACCATTTTGCCTATGTAAACTCTTAAACGTCTCGTTAAACAATAATAAAATTAAATATTTAAGCTATTTAGAAAAACTTTGCCAAGCAACAAATACTATTAAATTAAAAACGTCAATTTTTTTGACAACTAACCAGAGGCGGACTGAAAAATCTTCAATATTTAAATGTGAAATAATAATTTTGGTATTTATTTTATTTATCCGTCAAAATTAATTTAAACCCAAACAATATTAATATGGCTATGTAGCCAATGTTAATGCCTTTCAAACGAGATATCACTTGCCATAAGGTCCTATTTAAAATTATTGACCAGAGTGGCACTGTGACGTCATCTATTACTATTACGTCACCTGTTACCATTCTTAGAGAAGTTTACAACACTTTATTCTCACCCTCCAAATTTTATTAATGTAAGTGTAGCCGTTCAAAAGATACGAGGGGGGGAGGGGACTTTTGAATAGCACTGTACTATATTAGTGAATTGTGTAGTGTATAAACAAATTAGTAAGTGAGCCTACCGTGTGTATGAATTTATTCCAACCGTCAGGATAAACTGTTTTAAATAAATAAGAAACACATTACAATATATTAAAAAATCTTGGTCTAATATGAATATAGCGCAACAATCAGCTTCTTTATAATATAGATGATTCATTAAACATTCAAACCTCCTGTTTTTTTGAAAGAAATTTAGTATTCAATGCCATACCACGGGTCGTATAAATCCAGGTATAATTCATTTTTGATCACTTTTGGAGAAATTTCGCTTTGTTCGCATGATACAGCCTCCGGAGTGTATACTAGTGACCAATTTTATGATTGGATAATGTTTAGGACGACTAACAGATAAGCCCTATAGACTTTTAGCTCAGCAAAGCCAGTACAAGGGGTCCGATAAATACAGATATACTACATTTTTGGTCATTATTGAAGAACTTTCGTTTGACTGTTTTAAGTGAAACTTACTGTTTGTAGTTATTTCCACCATATATTGAAAAGATTTTTTTTAAAGAAACAGTAAGTTTCATTTAAAATAGTAAAAGGAGTAGATTCCAGGAAGTAAGGGTGGAGACAGTTAATTTCATGAAGAACATTCGCTTTGTTAGCAGGATACAGCTATCGGAGTGTAAACAAGTGCCCAATTTTATGATTGAAAATTGTTCAGGGCGTCTCACAGATGAACCCTATTGATTTTCAACCCACCAGAGCTATTTCAACGGGTCCTATAATTCCAGATATGCCTCTTTCTTGGAGAAATTTCGGTGTGTTAGCACGATACTGCCTCCGGAGTGCAGAATAGTTGCAACAAGTGTGTAAAGTAACCCTACTTTGTCGAATGTGAATCACGAGAGTCAAAAAGGTACTTTACAGACGAATTGCATACAATATTTTTTCTACTACCGTAAGTTTTATCAGAATTTTGATACAAATTAACTATTTACTTTACACACTACTGCGTAAAGTAATTTACTTGTTTTACTAATCCGTAAAGTGAAGAGAGTGAAATAAAGCAATAGTTAAATATAAGGAAATATCCTGACGCAAAAAGCAAACGTAAATTCTATTGTGAAAAATATATAAGTTTTAGATATGGTGTGCTGCCCAACTACCCCGGTGGCATGTGAGGACAGCAACATATTTAGTTAGGCAACACACCACACGAGCACCAAAACTCACGTTTCATAACCTTACAAAATATTTCAATTTCATACTGCGCACTCATTCAATTATTGAGACATTTCCTTACTTTGATCATTAAAAACTAGGAATCTGGAGCTTTCAACAGAAAATTAATAAGATCTCTTTCAAAATTTTTTGATTTTTTTGGTTTATAACCTTTAGGGGAGAGCTGGATAAAACGGGATACCTAACGTTTTTTGACCCGACACTCTATAACCAAGCTATGGATATCTACGGTTTTTTGACTGTAACATTTTCATTGATCCCTTTCCATGTTTAAGTATGGTTATTTCTAAATATCTCGACGATACTATAGAAAGTCATATTGTTTAAAAAAGGTCAAGTATCTCGTTTTGCCCTTCTGGTCGGGTAAAATGCGATGGTATTTAAATATGAATAGAAAAGATATTAAAGTGAAATATATTTATTGAACTCGAAAACCAAACACATTATCCATTTTATTTTTATATAAAAAACAAATTAACAGTTTAACACCGACAAAAATCGCATGAGTACGACTCACCATCGTTCTCCACCCCAGCACTAGCTTGTTGAGCCCAAAGTCGACAGTCCTGGTACATTACCCAACCGTCGTTCGCCTTAGATTTAGAATACAGTTCTGTACAATAAATGCAAGCTTCTTCGTCATCCTCCTTATCTTCTGAACTGCTGTCCTTATTTTTATTATCTTTCTTCTGTTTTCTTACCTTGTAGATTGTACTGCGACCTGAAAAGATCTTTCTTACCTTTGTAATGCGTATTGCCCAGGTAAGCCCAAAGGAGACAGAGTTCAATTAAATTAACTGATTTACTTCTAAAAAAATATTATTTACAATGACAAAAATAAACTAAAATTCAATATTCTATATAATTCTCAGGTACGTGAATATTTTGAAGGTCACGCTTCGACGGTCCGTATCCTTTCGTCGATTGATAGGTACTGATGGTCCGAATAATATGTAGGTGAAACTAGAACGGTGTGTATTTCGATTTCGGCGATATACTCGACCGTGTACGGGACTCTCTACGCCTTGTGGAATGTTCAGTCAGCCAGGGATGTGAGCAACCGGCGGATCAATACTCTTTCGGTTTTAGTCTCAAGATTTGATAGTATCGTTTGTAGCTAGTCAGTACCCAGCTTAACGAATACTTCCATGTATAGGGACTGTAGTTATTACGGCGTGTCAATACCACACCGAAATTAGTTGAAGCGATCGTTTATAGCCAGTCAATACCCGGCTTAACGGTACTTCCCTATGGAGATACTGTAGAGCTTTCAGTGTGTCAGTACCTCACCGAAATTCTTCTAACAGTTTGAACAATCGTTCTCGTTTCCGTCAATACCAGAAACCAACGGCCGTTCTAATGAATGATGTATGAAGTAGGATCAATACTCCGACTTAGTACAACATTCGGCGGAAGATAGTGTAAAGCGTTTAAGGTTGAAGTCAATACCCTCGACCTACGCTTCGCACTGGAGGCTCGGTGAATTTGGAGGGGCTGGAGTCCGTAAACCAAGTCGTCTGTTGGTTCGCACTTTTATATCCATCGTGGTAGTAGTGGTGGAAGTCTCTGTCCCTTCTACCGTCGATTCCTCGTGCGCATCCGGCGTGGGGGCTCTGTTATTCTGGTGGGGTATATCGTCATCGCGGCGCTAACTGGTTTCCTGAATCGAGTTTTATAGTAATGTATTTATGTCATTACACCTTAGTGGTACATTTTTTCTTTTTTCTTTCTTAATCCCATACTTTCCCTTTTTCTTCAAAATTTAGTTTGGGCTTCTTGATAGGCTTGTTTTCTTTAGATGCTTCAAGTTGTTCTTTATAAGGTGTTGAAGTTAGCACAGCCGTTTTTTCCCTTCTTTTATCATCAGCATTAATCTTTCTCTCTGCGTGAGGAAGTGGCACAAATTGTTGAGGTGTTACTTCATATTTCGTGGTAGTGTATGAACAGTAGGGAGTCACATTTGCATAGAGCTTGCTGGAAGATACAGGAGGTGGAGTGTTACACAAATTCTCCTTATTTTTAAGCAGCTGATGTGATTTTTCTGGTTTGGATGGATCTGGAGGCAATGACGGTGTTTTTTGAATGTCATCAAATTTTTCTGCATTGTTTTGTTCTTTACCTGAAACTTGGATTTCTGATGATCGTTGTATAACAATCTTTTGTGGTATTGGTGATGGTGTACGTGGAGGAGGGTGCCCATTATTTTCTTCAACCGGACCAATTGCAAGAATATTTATCGGCTTATCCGTGATTTCAGCTGGCTGAAACATCCAATCTTCGAAGATTTCTGAATTAAGATGTTGAATGCCCGTCTTTCTAAATCCATTCACATCTGTTTGGATACTAGCAGCTTTCATATATGCGTTTCCTGAAAGCTAACCTTATATGGGATATTGTAACTGGTCGCCCTGGACGTTGCTGCATCCATTTTTGAACCTCTGACGTATAATATGTGCTAAGTGGCGACATAAAACTGACGTCGATGCAGTGAAAAGCAGAGCATTACAACGTCGTTACGTCTAGGTTTCTCTATAACGTCTAAGTTTTTTGTATGTGTGGTATGTACGTCCAAAAGTAAGAGGACGGGGGTTTCTTTGGAGGGCTTGGAAAACTCAATAAATTACCAATTCGAAAAAATTTCTTTTTGCATTCATCCTGATGAATGATAAAAAGCTTTACTTCCAGGAGGAGCATCATATAGCTCTGGATCTGGGAAAAATGAACGTGGGCGGCATAAACACGCCAGTAGAGCACATGCAAATTGCCACAGTGAAAAGAATGCCGCGTTCTGCAGAGGATATACACCCAACTTGCCTTTTCCCACACAGTGATAAACATTTAGATTTTTTCTTTGGTACTGTCATTATACCCGCCTTATCGACGTTGTAAACCCGTTCGGGTGGAATTTTATATTTTTCAAGCACGTCGGAAAGTAACGAGAAAAATGTTTGTACAGCAGGCCTATTAAAACCCATGGCTCTGGCAAGTGATGTTGGCTCAGGGGTGCGAAGTTTAACGTTTGGATGTCTCCTTAGAAAACTATATAACCAAGCTTTACCTGCCATTTTTTAATCCCTGTTAAATCAATTAGGTAAGCCATTGCGTTGAGCTAACTGAAAAGCCAAACTGCGAATGTCATTAAAAGTAAAACCAAATCATTGCAATTCCATAGACAAAATGTGTTGCACAAACTCTTCTTCTTGCTCAGCAGAGAAAACCGGTCTGTGACGCCCTAATCCCTTTTTTGCTGCATTTAATCGTTCGAGAGACCCACTTTTTAACTTTTTTACTTGGGCTTGAATAGTTGTCCGAGGTACACCAAATTGTTTCGAAGCCTTAAGGTAACCCATTCTTCCTTCGAGAACCTCTTCCACCGCCTGGCGCGTAGTTTCCTCATTCCAAGGCTGCCGATCGGTTGTTATTTTATACTATCCCATCTTGTAACAGGCCTGTGAAAAAAAAAATTCAAAATACTCTATAAATTCTATACCGTTTCTGGTTGGACAAAGCGGGATAGTATCCAGTTTTACCCGACCGCTTGGTATCCCATTTTGGCCGACTGCACGTTTCAAAATGTTTTGTTAAACTGTTTATGAAGAAAACTAGTTATCATATTCACAAATTCAACAAAATATAGTTAAATATTTACAGAATCTTGAAAAATAATTACTGTTATTTACTTTGCTTGCTATGGAGGGTAGAAGTAAGGAGGACCGTCTTGTATAGGGCACAAGTTGAAAAAGTGTCCAGCTGTAAACAGCAAATTACAGTTCAATAACCGACCCAATAACGCTAGCGTAGCGAGTGGAAAAGACATGAAATTAGCAGTTTTAAACGGAGTGAAGTGCGCTGAGTTGGAAAATTTAATGTCTCTGACGACTAGTGTAGTTGAGCATATTGCAGTTTATAAAACGTCAACTATTTACGTAGTCAAGTGTTGATTAGTAAATAGAACCTATAAAAAACAAAAATGAACCGAAAAAACGCCAAGTTACTCTCTTGAATGTACGGCTTATTATTTTAAAAAGAACTCTATGTTAAAGAAAAATATTATATTTAAACAATGTTATATTAAAGAAAGAATTTTATATAAAATAAATATTATATTAAAAAATTTTTTTTGTTCAATCATAAAATTCCTGTGACCCTTTTTCAGCACACAATCGTGTGCCTAAATTATTGGAAACTTGTATATTACAATAATAATTATTTTTTTTAATTCATTAAATTTTTAAAAATATTTCCGAATCACTATGTACAGATATTAGATTTTCTGAAATTTATTTAAAAATGCACGGTAACAAAGCGGAAGTCTTTCTTTCCTTTTTAATTTAGTATCCTACTCTAATAATTTATGGCGCTGTTTTTAAAATCTTTCCACTTGCTACTATGGCGCCACCTTGATTTGCTCTCTGTCAGCGGACACTTTATCATACACTGAGTTGGTCCTCCTTAGTTCTACCCTCCATAGTTTAAACTAAAAATCCTAATCAACTGCTGATAAAACTAAATAGCATAACCACACTTTTTTAAACTGCCACCTGCCACTCACCACAGAACACGAATTAAGCGGAAAAATCGCCCACTATATTTGAGCAAACGTTATTTTTAACGAATTATACCCCTGGTTGCCAGATGGCGGTGCTTGTTTTCAAATATTACAGTGACTATATACAATACTATAATATAGTCACTGTATTAAATATTGGCTGGTACCCCATTTTATCCGACTATCCTGTTTTATCCAACTTTCCCCTACTTTTTTGTTTGAGAAAAGCTATTAACTTGTTGAATTTCGAAATTTCAACGTTGTTTTTATATTTTAAGGTGCTTTTAAGCATAGAATAAATCGACCACGGGGTCGAAGGTTTGAAAGAGTTTAATTCATCAGAGAAATACGACAGAATTACGTTTTCCGAATATTTTGGTCACGTTATTCTCCTTGCACCATTCCATAAAAGCATTGTATTATTAGTCATAAATGTATGTAGATTTTTCAGGCATACATTTTCAGTAGCCTTTTGTGCACTGTTTAAAATTTTTGGAGGAGTATTATCAAATTCGTCAGATGAATTTAAATCCAATCGATTATGTAACAGATATAAACTGAAAATAACATTTGATTTTAATTAAAATTATTAAGTAAACAAACATTAATAAGAAAAACTATTTATCTTCTCAGAATTGATTCGGTTTTCAAAATATTAAATTAGTAGAAATTAATCTTTAACTTATAATACTTTTGACGTGTTCTGTGATATTATCTATTTACTTTTACCAAAATCGACATCTATGTTTTAATTAAATCGCATGACATTTAGAGAAAATTATTATAATTAAAATAAAAAACTGTTGATGATATGTTGGACACTAAATATACAGAGTGGAAAGTCTAACTGGAACAAACTCTCTAACTTGATAAATATAGGTTTATCGCAAAATTTCTGAAACATGTCAATTTTTATTTTCAATGGAGCATATTACAAAGAAATTTGTTTATATTTTTAATTATCTATTTTTTTTAAATGGAAGGGTAGGTTGATTAATTTTTATTTGAAAGCTTTTTCAATTGTTAATACAATTCCACTTTTTTTGTTACTTTTTATAAGCAATGTGTCGGAAAAAAATGAAATAAGGAAATATTTACTTAATTACTTTAATGTATAGGTATAATTTTTCTTACTTGATAAGCCCAATAAAAAACCTGCTCGATAGTTTTTTGGTCAATTTGAACTGAATGTGATTGATTTGTTAGTACTTGTTTGTATTTCAACGTGTAAATAACAAACGAGAAATAAGAAAATGCCCTATTTAAACGAGACGCATCGTATCGAAATTGTAATGATGATCGGATATGGGGACAGAAGTTAAACACAGGCTGAAGTCGCTCGATTGTTTACTGAAGTTAATCCAGAATTACCTTCAATTAATCGAAGTACGATTAGCAAAAGGTTTTAAAAGTAGACGAAGAAGCTCAGTTGAAGATATTGTTGGAAGTTGAAGAAAATCCTGTTACTCCAGCTAGGCAAATAGCTCGCGTCCATGGTGTCAGTCACACAAGCGTTTTAAAAATTCTTGAAGAAGCCAAAAAGCACCCATATAAGATGCAAAACCTGCAGGAGCTTAACGAAGATGATCTTTTTTTTTAGTCACGAGGGGGTTAGGGTTCAGGTGCCCTAATGGTTGCCGCTCAGCCATTAATTGGCTTATTGTGCACCCCCACTCACAGTTATTAACCAGAGTCCCATCCTAAATTCTTAGCGAACATTGAGATTCGTCGGACTATGTTTTTCTGTATTCCCTCCTGATTTGTGCCTAGGAAGATATCTAGACAGGAGGCTCGCCTTCTGCACAGGGTAGGGCAATCGAAGACCACGTGCTTTGCCGTTTCCTATGCTTCTCCACTCATCCTGCAATGGGGATTTGTTATTTCAATCCCCATTTTCACTAGGTGTGCGTTGAATATCCAGTGGCCACTTATGAATCCTACCACTTTTCGCAGTTCTTTCCTACCCAGTCTAAAATATTTGCTGCGTAGGAACTCGATGGTCATTCTTTTGGACTGAGCATGTCCCGTGATTTTGTTCCAGTGCTTTTGGTGTTCAAGTTGGAAACAGTTTTTCGTACGGCGTTGTATGAAACGCCGTATGCTGCTTCTGGTCCCATGAGGGTGAGATGAGCTCCTTTCTTGGCACACTTATCAGCTCCCTCATTTCCAGCTACCCCCGTATGGCTTGGCACCCAAGTAAGAATTACTCTATCGTCTTTTGCCAAGGTTTTCAAGGTATTGTGACAGTCTCACACTATTTTCGATAGCTGTGGCTTGCTAAGGCCAAAAGGGCCGCCCAACTATCCGTGTTCACATAGATGGTCTTTTTGTTATATTTCCTGTCTATGCATGTTCTGCCGCATTCGATTGGTGCAGCTATTTCTGCTTGAAATACAGTCGTCATTTTGCCAAGGCAAACACTTATGCTTTGCCTGGGTCTGACGCCGTAAACGCCTGCTTCTGTACCCTTTAGGGTCTTTGACCCGTCGGTGATACTGTTAAACATGTGTTGAGGTTCTCCCTCGGCCCATTCGGATCTGCCACTCAAGTTGACACGACATGGTATCTCAGTTTCCACGACCTTAGCATTCTGTCAGGTGGCATTTCGATGATGTCGTACCTATGGTGTCGTGTATTTTAGTATGTTTCATAGCATGGTGCTTGCACCAGTTGCCATTGTACTGCATTCTGTATGCATCCATTTTAGCCTCCCCCCGTATATAAAGATCTAATGGTGGGATGTTTAACAGTATTTCCAATGCTGCCGTTGGAGTGCCCTTCATGGCGCCTGTAATGCTCAGACACGCAGCTCGCTGCACATTAGAAAGCGTTTTGGCGGCTGTGCTTTGCTGAACTTCAGGCCACCATACGATCGCACCATATACCATAATTGGTCTGATTACTTTGGTGTACAACCAGTTTAACGTTGTCGGAGTTAGGCCCCAGGTGCACTCAATTGCTGGTCTCATCGTCATTAGCGTAATCTGAGAACGGCTTGTGATGCTCGCTAGATGGCTGTTCCAGGTTAGCTTGTCATCTAACCGGATTCCTAAATATTTTGCCTCCCTGACAATCTTTATCTGATTGCCGAAGAGTTTTGGCACACTAGTAATCTCTGCGATTCGCTGTTTTGTAAATGGTACCATGATGGTTTTCGAGGGATTGACAGAAAATCACTCCGCAACACACCATCTCTCCACTATAGACATTGCCCTCTGCATTAGTCCCAGGCAGATGCCCACGTGTTTTCCCGTATAAGAATGATTATGTCGTCAGCATACCCTTGAGCATACCACCCCTGCTTGTTTAGTGTAACAAGAAGTTCGTCGACTACCAGATTCTACAGCTTTGGTGACAGAACGCCTCTCTGTGGACATCCTCTTTTCGTCTTCACCTCTCTTGTGACACCACACAGGGATGCTTGTGCTCTCCTGCTGCTTAGCATGTTCTCTATCCATCGGGTAATTGTCCTGTCCGTGCCTCTGGATTCCAGCTTTGACAATATTGAGCGAGTGCTCGTATTCTCGTATTGTCAAATGCTCCTTAGATATCCAGGAACACAGCCAGTGCAACTTCTTTGTAAGTAATGGCTTGCTCTATCTTGCTCACCAAGCTATGCAAGATTGTTTCGCAAGATTTGCCACTTTGGTAGGCATGTTGATTAGGGTGCAGCGGCTTGTTACCCAGCACCGTGACCCTCAAATGCCTATCTATCATCTTCTCTAATGCCTTAAGAAGGAATGACAAGAGACTTATCGGACGATTAGCCTTTGCAGTATCGTAAGAGGGTCTTCCAGGTTTTGGTATGAATACCACCTTGGAGATTTCCCGCACCGTGGGTATAACTCCTGTGGCTAGGCTTAGTCTGAACAGATTCACAAGTCTTGGGGTTATTATGTCTGCGCTTTTTTGGAGTAGTACAGGGTAAATTCCGTCCATTCTAGGCGCCTTGAAGGAATCGAAAGATTGAATAGCCCATATCACAGACCCATATGTGACTATGGACTTTGCACAAGTCCAGCTATCACGAGTTGCCAGCGGGCAACTTGCCGTTTTTCTCTGACTTCGCTCGTTGCTTCGACTTGTATTTCGGTGGATCCCGGGAAGTGCGTACTTAGCATTACTGCCAGTGTCTCCTCCGGTCCATCCGTGTGTGAGCCGTCTTCTTTGAGTACGGTATCTGGAGTATTAACTGGATTTTGAGCTATGACTCTGTGAAGTTTTGTACAGTCAGAGACATTTTCAATGTCCTGACAGAGATTTCTCCATGAGCTTCTCTTGGCTTTCCTCACTGCTTTATTGAATTCAGTGAGCGCCTTCGTATGACTGTCCCAATTTCCTGTGTGTTTGCATTGATTGTACAGCCTTCGAACGTTCCTTCTCATCGATTCGAGCTTCCTGTTCCACCAACGTGCATTTCTGTTGGTCATTCTGACCGTCTCAGAGCAGGTCTCGCTGTATGAGTTCATTATGGCATTGATAATGTCACAAGTCATTCTCTCAACCCCTTGCCCTGAGACTGGGTCAAGTGAGGCTAGATTGGTTTCCAATTCCTTCCGAAATGTTTCCCAATCTGTATTCCTTGAGTTTCTATAAGTCTCTTTTTTATAGGTCGACTTAATAGTAAAGGATATGTAATTGTGATCCGACGCTGAGGCTTCGTCTAATACCTCCCAGCCACTAATTTTGCTAGCCACAAAGGGGCTGGCCAAAGTTATGTCCAGAACCTCTTCCCTAAGCAAATTCTCCCTTCTTTGTTGGAAAGTTGGCTCACGGCCCCGATTCAATAAAGTTAAATTTGACTCTATTAAGTAATCAATAAGGTACTCACCCCGTTTATTGGTGTTGGAACTCCCTTGAACATTTATTGAATTAAGGTAATTTGAGTAAATATTTCCTTATTCCATTTTTTTCCGACACATTGCTTATAAAAATCGAATTGTATTTACAATTGAAAAAGCTTTCAAATAAAAAATTAATCAACCTACCCTTCCATTTAAAAAAAAAGTTGGGGTTGCATCGCATAAAAATGGTAATATAAACTAAATCGTTATATTTTGTTGCTATGTACAATTTTTGCCAAATCTTAAATTTTATTTTGTTTCACTAGTGCGTAAAGAGTATTTTACTTTAGGCAAAAAAGCAAAACTTTACACACTCGTAGCGTGCGTAAAGTACGTACTTTTCGCACGGTAGTATAGAAAAAAGTTAGTCTTTATCTTTAAAACCGTTCATTTTTTATTTCGATTATTCAACCTATAACTTTGTAGTTTTCAATCCATCTTGTTTTATTCTTTTGAAAATTTGCCAAAAAATGATAAACTGTTTCCTGTAATTGGCTGGATAAGCAAATAAAAATTGTTGTGAGCACTCTTTATACACTCTTCGTAGCGTGCGGGACTTGTGGTTATTATATTCACATTCCCAGCGGGATGCAGAAAAAACTGGGGATTTCAGGCTGGCAATTATTACACTTGTGTTTCAAAACCTAATTTACCGAAAAATTTATCACGAGAGGTATCAAATCACAGCCGGCTAAGCGAATTAAAGGCTGGAATGGATTACCTCTCGCTATATTTTAGACCGCAACTCGCAGTGGTAGTCAATTTCCAACAATAATTATTTTTCTAATTTCATAAATGTGTATTTACAGCACATTCGTAGGTATAACTACGTCGACATATCAATTTCGGTGGATTAAACTGGGAAAACTAGGTACAGTCCAACAATTTTCATGTATTCGTGAGATTTAATGAGTTAACTTTGCAAAAAGTCACAATCCCAATCATATACGAAAAAATATACATTAAAATGTTTTTCATGTACAGACGAATTCCACTTTTACTTTTTCGCCTAACCCTATCTAATATGCGAGAAAAGTATTGGTTGACCCCAATTTTTTCGTTATTCAGCAAGAAGAATACGAAAAAACGGTTTTTAGAAAAAATCCTGTATATATGTAGTCGTTGTTGTCGCACACTTTTCGTAACATGTCTTATTAGCACGATACAGCTTTCGGACTGCAACAAGTCACATATTTTATGATTGAATATTGTTCATGACATATCACAGATGAACCATATTGATTTTCATCTCATCAGAGCCAGTACAATGGGTGCTATGGTACTTAATGTACCACATTTTTGTAATTTTTGGAATAATTTCGGTTTGTTAGCATGATACAGTCTCCGAAGTACATACAAGTGACCACTTTTATGATTGGGTATTGTTCAGGGCGTCTAATAGATGAACCATACTGATTTTCAGCTCGCCAGATCCAGTACAACGAGTGCTATGGTACATAAAGTATCATATTTTTGTAATTTTTGGAAAAAAATTCGATTAATTAGCATGATACCGCCTGCAGAGTGTATGCAAGTAACCAATTTTATCATTGGATATTGTTCAGGGCATCTAATAGATGAACTCTATTGATTTTCAGCTCGCCAGAGCCAGTACAACGGGTCATATGGTACTTGAAGTACAACATTTTTGTTATTTTTGGAAAAATTTCGGTTTGCTAGCACGAGACAGCCTCCGGAGTGTATACAAGTGACCAATTTTATGATTGGATATTGTTCAGGTTGTCTCACAGATGAACTCTATTGCTTTTCAGCTCACCAGAGCCAGTGCAACGTGACCTATAAATCCAGATATACTACAGTGTTTGCTAATTTTTGGGGAAATTTAGGTTCGTTAGCACAATACAACCTCCGAAGTGACAAGTTACCAATTTTATGGTAGGATATTGTTAAGTACATGTTACATATGCGGAAAACTTAGTTTCAATCTTTAAAACAGTCTATTATAATGTAAATTGCATCAACTCTATGGATTAATTTATTACTGTTGGAAATGAAACTAACTGTTTTTAGATATTTCCACAATATATTGATAAAATGTTAATTCTAAGAAATTTGACAATTGTTTCGATACTAAATATCATCGTCAGAATCACAGAATTTACATTTCGTTTGATGCCTACCTGATGTTTAATAATTATTTTTGGCTAGACCTAGAAGTGACCTACCTTGTTATTGATTTAATATATAATAATAGAACAAATAAGAAGATATGATGTTACAACTATCGAAGCTTAGATATTATTAGCCCTATGGGAATATCCTGGATATCTTTTCCCATTTATGATCAGTATAACTATGCAATAATATAGAAAACCAGGAAAACTATATCTGCTGATTTTTACAATTATCACTTAAGAATACAGTTGAAAGTGGAGAACTTCATATTGTGGGTTTCTTAAGTGTCTTCTAATTTCCAATTCTTCAAGGAAATCCAGTTCCTGTTTCTTATCACAAATATGTAGAACTTCTAGTTGTGTGTTAGGTGTCAAGTAGATGTTTTGCGAAGTGGGATTAATCTGGTGGTTTTAATCTATATGCTCGTAAGTGTTCACTGTATCGGATTTCAACATTTCTAACGGCTTGACCCAAAAAGACAGCATTACATTCTGGACATTTAAGTTTATATTTACCAACCTTCTTCAATGGGGATATTTTTGTTTTTACATTTAAAAATTTTGTACTCACATTACTTTCTGTTTTATTGCTAAAGATATTATCTTTTAAATATTATTAGAAATATCATCTACATTTGTGATGGTTTTATAATTTTTTATTTCATTAGTTTGTTTACGAAATATGAGTTGTAATGCCACTTTTTCCTCTTTTAGGTTTATTTCAGAATGAAGTAGGACTATTGTAGAGAGTAGCATGACGCGACTTCAATGCAGTTTTTCGTTTTGGTGTTCCCTGATACCAAAATAACCCCCTTTTCCGAAGGTTATATATATACATATATATATACACATATATATATATATATATATATATATATATATATATATATATATATATAAATATATATATATATATTTATATAATTTTTTTGAAGTATTTTTCTTGGAAAAGATTCAGATTAAAACTCTTGTAAGTTAACCTGACGTTTCGCCCTCAATATAAGGCTTTTTCAAAAGATTTTATTATAAATTATATCTTAAATAGAGGGGATAAATAATATAATAATGGTTCAAAAACATCCCTCCAATATATTTATATATATATTGCATGACACGACTTCGGAAAAATTTCAATGCAGTTTTTCCGTAAAACTGCATTGACATTTTTCCGAAGTCGCGTCATGCTACTCTCTACAATAGCCCTACTTCATTCTGAATGTTTTATATGTATACATTATTTTAATTAAATTTATATTAATTAAAAACGCATATGACGTGCTGTATTACCGTTGTGTTTTTATTAAAGACCTAGGTACTCTTTAAATCAAATTTATAAATTAATAATATTTATTAAAGTAGCCCATTAAAATAGCTAATAAACCAACCCTTCTTATATTATTTCTGTTAACGTGTCTATTTCTGAAGTTCATTGGATCATTATTAGCATTATTTACAAAATGTATGGCAACTTCTTCATCTTTGTTAACCGGAGGATCCGGTTCATTTAATAGTTTACCTATAATATGTAATACAGTTGCAGCTATAACAACTCCTTCAATTTGTCTTTGCTGCATGCGTATTCCGAATGATAATATTGGAAATCTTCTTTTCCATACCCCAAATGTCTGCTCTATGCGATTTCTAGTTTTTATTTGAGATTCGTTTTATAATTTTTCTGCAGGAGTTGCTACATTTCCTAATGGAGGCTTGAAATAACTCTTGACTGCATAAACCCTATCCCCTACCAATAAATTGTCATTAAAATCGCCACATTCAAATTTTGCCCTTAGTAAACTGTTTAAAAAAATTGTTGAATCATGTGTTGATCCTGGCATACCATATCTTAAAATAGACGATTTGAATCACACACTGCTTGAACGTTATATGAAAAAAAGGCCTTACGGTTCCTGAATATTTTTGCATCATTGCCTTCTGGGGATAATACCCGGATATGTCAGCAATCTATGACACCTATGTCCTTCAGGAACCTTGCAATATTATAGAAACCCTCAGATACAGACCGCATTTCTTCATGGGTAATGGGCATTTTAATAAAAGTTTCATACAATCTTGCTATCGCTTATCCATATGTGCCTGCATACAGTGGCTTTGTCAACACCAATAAAGTCGCCAGATACTTGTAAAAAACTTCCGTAAAAATCTTCATCTTCAGGCATTTCTTCCATTTTAAAAAATTAAGATAACTGTTATTTGTCCAAGAGATAACCAATAAAAACCATAACTGTTTCAAATGAAAAATCAAAATTTGTTTATTTTTATCTGTCTCTCTGTTAGTATCAACGTCACCAACACAACGTTGTATGCTGCGATACCACCATACTAAATTGAAAAATACTTCTGAACTTGGTTTAAGCGGGAAGAATTGACCGCTTTGTTAAACTCGTTGATAGACGCGGGTTAGGGTCTGAACTAGTATTGTACAACGTTAAGAACCAGGTTTATCTTGAACAGAGGTTAAACTCGCATTGTACAATCGGCCCTTATGTTTATATATACGACTTCTTTATTGAGGATATTTCACTTTACAGAAAACCAACACACTGTGTGACTATTCCATATAGTTCCAATAATCCCATGTCACATAAATTAGCAGCATATTATTCAATGATACATAGGCCATTTTCAGTTCCTATGAATAAATGTAATTTTGGTAGAGAAATTAATATAATTAAACGAACAGCAACATACAACAGTTATCCATTACATATGATAAATAAATTACTTGATAAAAAAGAGCAAAACCAATTGGACAGGATTATTTCAAGTGAAATTTCTGCATCAAATCAAAAACAACAAAATACAATTTTGAATTTTCTTAAATACATGTTTTCATGTACGATTTAGCGAAAAGTGTTGAGAACAAAAGTTGTAGAACGTGTTAAGGTATATAAAAAATATTAATAGCTTTTTTGCGTCAGATCAAAAACAAAGGAAATACCATTTTTTTCAATATTCACAGGCAGCCATTTTGTTTCTACTGGGTCTATTTGGACCGTTACCGAATGAAGTAGGGCTATTGTAGAGAGTAGCATATATATATATATATATATATATATATATATATATATATATATATATATTGCATGACACGACTTCGGAAAAATTTCAATGCAGTTTTTCCGAAAAACTGCATTGACATTTTTCCGAAGTCGCGTCATGCTACTCTCTACAATAGCCCTACTTCATTCTGAAATAAGCCTAAAAGAGGAAAAAGTGGCATTACAACTCATATTTCCTAAATAAGCTAAAGAGATAAAAAATTATAAAACCATCACAAATGCAGGTGATATTTCTAATAATATTTAAAAGATAATATATTTAGCAACAAATACAATAATTTCTTTTAAAACAGAAAGTAATGTGAGTACAGAATTGTTAAATGTAAAAACAAAAATATCCCCATTAAAGAAGTCTGGTATATATAAACTTAAATGTCCAGAATGTAATGCTATCTTTTTGGGTCATATGTATTATAACGGAATTTGTAAGCACGATAGAGGGCGTATTTTTTGACGGATCGAAACCAAACTCGTTACAAAATCGATTGGGCCAAAATCTTGGACGAGTTCGTTAATGAACCAAATCGGCGGCCTGTCAAAGTTAAAAGAAAATCGTATTTGCTTTGTTTTTCATTTGACGCAAAAAAGTTACTGAGATTTTTCATAGAACTTAACACGCTCTACAACTTTTGTACTCAACATTTTTCTCTAAAACGTTCATTAAAATATTTATTTAAGAAAATTCACAAATTTACCAGAATTTTTCTTATTTTTTTGCTTTTGACTTGATGCCAAAATGTTACTTCGGTTTTTCGTAAAACTCAAAACATTCTATTTTTTTATTTGATGAAATATGCTACTTGAAATATTTTCTTTTTTTATATAATCTGGAGTTTTATAATTTCCCGTGTATTTCGTAATTCTGTCTTTAAAATTAAACTGTATTCATGGAACTTTTTGATGTTTTAATCGAAAATGTTTTCTTTTAAGCTTCGAAACCCCCTAGCTACTACTCATTTTGAAAGTTCATTTTTCTTTAATAATTAAGACTCTCATTTATCCCCCCTACTTAAGATATAATTCCAATATATATGTATGTGTTATAACGTAAGCACGATAGAGGGCGTATTTTTTGACGGATCAAAATCAAACTCACTACAAAAATCAGATGAGCCAAAATCTTGGACGAGTTCGGTAACGGTCCAAATAGACCCAGTAGAAACAAAATGGCGGCCTGTGAATATTGAAAAAAATGGTATTTCCTTTGTTTTTGATCTGACGCAAAAAAGCTATTATTATTTTTTATATACCTTAACACGTTCTACAACTTTTGTTCTCAACACTTTTCGCTAAATCGTACATGAAAACATGTATTTAAGAAAATTCAAAATTGTATTTTGTTGTTTTTGATTTGATGCAGAAATTTCACTTGAAATAATCCTGTCCAATTGGTTTTGCTCTTTTTTATCAAGTAATTTATTTATCATATGTAATGGATAACTGTTGTATGTTGCTGTTTGTTTAATTATATTAATTTCTCTACCAAAATTACATTTATTCATAGGAACTGAAAATGGCCTATGTATCATTGAATAATATGCTGCTAATTTATGTGACATGGGATTATTGGAACTACATGGAATAGTCACATCTGTGTGTGTTGGTTTTCTGTAAAGTGAAATATTCTCAATAAAGAAGTCGTATATATAAACTTAAGGGCCGATTGTACAATGCGAGTTTAACCTCTGTTCAAGATAAACCTGGTTCTTAACGTTGTACAATACTAGTTCAGACCCTAACCCGCGTCTATCAACGAGTTTAACAAAGCGGTCAATTCTTCCCGCTTAAACCAAGTTCAGAAGTATTTTTCAATTTAGTATGCTGGTATCGCAGCATACAACGTTGTGTTGGTGACGTTGATACTAACAGAGATACAGATAAAAATAAACAAATTTTGATTTTTCATTTCAAACAGTTATGGTTTTTATTGGTTATCTCTTGGACAAATAACAGTTATCTTAATTTTTTTAAATGGAAGAAATGCCTGAAGATGAAGATTTTTACGGAAGTTTTTTACAAGTATCTGGTGACTTTATTGGTGTTGACAAAGCCACTGTATGCAGGCACATATGGATAAGCGATAGCAAGATTGTATGAAACTTTTATTACCCATGAAGATATGCGGTCCGTATCTGAGGGTTTCTATAATATTGCAAGGTTCCTGAAGTACATAGGTGTCATAGATTGCTGACATATCCGGGTATTATCCCCAGAAGGCAATGATGCAAAAATATTCAGGAACCGTAAGGCCATTTTTCATATAACGTTCAAGCAGTGTGTGATTCAAATCGTCTATTCCAAGATATGGTATGCCAGGATCAACACATGATTCAACAATTTTTTTAAACAGTTTACTAAGGGCAAAATTTGAATGTGGCGATTTTAATGACAATTTATTGGTAGGGGATAGGGTTTATGCTGTCAAGAGTTATTTCATGCCTCCATTAGGAAATGTAGCAACTCCTGCAGAAAAATTATAAAACGAATCTCAAATAAGAACTAGAAATCGCATAGAGCAGACATTTGGGGTATGGAAAAGAAGATTTCCAATATTATCATTCGGAATACGCATGCAGCAAAGACAAATTGAAGGAGTTGTTATAGCTGCAACTGTATTACATATTATAGGTAAACTATTAAATGAACCGGATCCTCCGGTTAACAAAGATGAAGAAGTTGCCATAAATTTTGTAAATAATGCTAATAATGATCCAATGAACTTCAGAAATAGACACGTTGACAGAAATAATATAAGAAGGGTTGGTTTATTAGCTATTTTAATGGGCTACTTTAATAAATATTATTAATTTATAAATTTGATTTAAAGAGTACCTAGGTTTTTAATAAAAACACAACGGTAATACAGCACGTCATATGCGTTTTTAATTAATATAAATTTAATTAAAATAATGTATACATATAAAACATTATTTTATTTTATAATCACACAATTTTGTAACAAGTTTAAAAGGTAAACAAGTAAGGTGAGAGAATTTTATTTTTTAAAAACGGATTTGAAATATGTAAATCACTTGTTGTTATTGAGTAATACTTTGGTTTAAATAAACACCACAAAGAGAGAAATTAACTTAGTAGAAAAACAATATAGCAACATTTCCAAACAATATTTGTAATAAAAAATAAGTTCTTAAATCTCATTTAATGAGCAGGTAATACTTTATTTGAATAAACTCCCCAAACAGAAAAACTCAAGTAAAAATAAATATTACATTTCAAATAACACTTGCTACAAGCAATAAATAATATTTTTTTGAGCCTCATTTTAATGAGTAATACTTTGGTTTAAATAAACAATAAACTCTCCAAAGAAACTAAAGTAGAAAAACAATATTGCAACATTTCAAATAATATTTGTTACAAACAGAACTGGGTGAAGCACTTTTACAAAAGGGGCATTTCACAAGAGGCTTACTCGAGGTATCCTGTAGCAAATATATGAAGAAAATATCTGTCAATTATAATTAACGAAGAATGTTACATATAAGGTATAAGATATATTTATAATAATGGGGAACGACATTTTCATAATATATTAGATATAAGATATCCTCTAGCATGGCTCATAGTGAAAAGTCACCTTAAAAAAGTGCTCGGTCATCAAAGCACTTTGTAAAAGTGATTTATCCAGCTATGATTACTAACAATAAAGAAGAATTCTTTGACGCACATTCACTTTTTGTTTAATTGTTGCAATATTTAAATTTTCACATAACTGCATTTTTTGCACCTGCAAAATGTCTATGTTTATTTTGTTTTCTTTCTTTAATGCATCCAGTTTTACTTGCGACTCTTCTTTTAAAAATGTTATTTCAACATCATGCTTTTCTTGCATAAGTCTAATTTTTTGTTTATGTTCTTCCATCAGATTCTTTTTCTGTACCTCCATCTCTGCTTTCATACTTGCACAATGAGAAACTTTTGTCACTATAGGATTTTCAGGTCTTTTACGAGATTTATCTAAAAAATCTATATTTTTGAAATACAGAATTATTTAAGGTCATCGTCAATTTGAAATATAAAAACTTACCATTATTTTCTTTCCCTGTATTCACAGATTTTGATTGAGGTATTGTCAACATATCAGGTGTGTGTCTTGTCATTTCTGATGTCATTTCCAATATTGATATCATCTGGAATTGAACTCATATCGTCTAAATCTAGAACATTGCTTATATCACCTTGAATAGAAAATTATCGTCATTGTTCAAAGAGTTATCATAATATATATGCAAGCTAGTTCCATATTAACTAACACTATAGACTCACCACTATTTTCATAAATTGTTGTTTCATTGTCATGGTTTTCAAAAATGATTTCCATATATTCTGCTTCTACAAATCTGATAAATTATTCATTGAAACAAGTGAAATTGTGATAAACATACCTTTATCGCCACCATGTAGCATGAAGTCCTTCGACTCTATCATATCAGAGTCTACAGTATCTAATGGAAATTCTATGTGGCCCTTCCCCTGTCGCTTTTCTATAGCATTTCTTTTCCGCTATCATCTTTTTTGTTCTTTTTTTAATATTTTCGTATTTTTTTTCAATTCAATTTTGATCCAACACTCATTTTTCTTGCCCGTTATACTGACATCGCTCTTTTTATTTTCCAGAATATCTCTATATTGTTTAGCTAGCTGCACTAACAAGCTTTTTTTTGGATTAGTGAAGTTTGGTGTTCTTTTTTGTTTTTGTACCATATTTTTATTTTGAATCGATTAACACATAGAAACAACATACACAGCTACAACGTAATCTCTAACCTCATAAAATATAAAAATAGTGGTTACTCGGCTTCTCTACTTCACTCAAATGATGAGAAGAAGAGAAATCATATTTTATATACTCTCTTTTTTTCTCATAAGATAAACAAAGCTACCCTTACATACTTCATAAATTCGAAATCTGGCAACCCCGTTTATATTATACCAACATTACAATGATGGAGTTTACCTGAACCGACGTTGAACGGGATATGTACAATTCGTATCCTTCTAATAGGCAGGTTCAACCATTTGTTCAGTTTAGGTGAACCTTGGTTTAAGCTTGTTATGTACAATCGGCCCTAAATGTCTCGAATGTAATGCTGTCTATTTGGGTCAAACCCTTAACAATTTTGAAATCCGATACAATGAACACTTAAGAGCGTACAGATTAAAACCACCAGATAAATCCCACTTCACAAAATATCTACTTGACACCAAACATTCATTGACACCTAACACAGAGCTATAAGTACTACATATTTGTGATAAGACACAAGAACTGGATTTCCTTGAAGAATTGGAAATTAGAAGACACTTAAGAAACCCACAATATGAAGTCGTCAATGAACAGATAAATCTAGGGAGTTCTCTACTTTTAAAACTGTCTTAAGTGATAACTGTAAAAATCAGCAGATATAGAGGAAATGTGCTCATGATGGACCCCCGTCTATGATGGACCACAAGTTGTATTTTCAAATTTACCGCCCATCACGGACTACCGACATCTTTGTTAGGACGATTGACTTTTAAAACCAGTTGTTTACAAGCGTTCATGCGGATATAAGTCGTTTAGGTGAAAACAAAAAATTTAGTCAAAACTGGTTAGTATTGATATAACAATGTGGCTTGGCATGATGTTAAGTAATTTTTTTATGCTCAGTTATAATCTGCTTTTGTTACTGCAACTTACAGAAACTGTTTCATGTTGACTGTCGGGCACAAATTGAGGTTATGGCAAAGAATAAAAGTGAATTATGTCTTACTGCCTATGACGGACCCTTGAACTGTGACTTATGATGGACCAGGGGTCCATCATTTGCAATGCATTAGTTACACTCTTTTAATTATATTTTTCTTGCTTTTGCAGATATGGCATTTGAGAAAAGGCAGCAATGGTACGAGGATGACATTCGACAAGCTATGCTCAATGTTCAAAACCACGATATGGGCTATAAGTTGGCAGCAAGGACGTTTAGTGTTACCAAAACAACCTGGCTAAACAGGATAGTTGTAAGGGTGATTTGGGAGGTCGAAGAGCAATTTTCTCTAAAGTCATCGAACAGGAGATTGCGAGTCATATCATCGATATGAAAACACGTTTTTTTTTGGATTAACGTCCAAAGATTTGCGACGAATGGTATTTGCAGTAGCCGAAAAAAATAAAATAGAACATGGTTTTAATGGCGAAATAAAAATGGCAGGTTGGAAATGGGTCAGGGGATTTCTGAAGCGCAATCCACGAATATCTTTGAGGAGCCCAGAAAGTACATCATTAGCTAGAGCCCAGGCTTTTAACAAGCCTAATATAGAAGCCTATTTTAATGCACTAGCTAATGTTATGGAGAAACACAAGTTTCTCGCCGAAAATATATACAATATAGACGAGTCAAGTTTGACTACGTTCCAGAAGAAGCGCCAGAAAATTTACGCAGCGAATAGTCGCAAGCAAGTTGGTTCGCTTAGTAGTACCGAGCGTGGGCAACACGTAACTGTAGTGTGCGCAATGAATGCCATAGGCAATTACGTTCCTCCTGTTCTTATTTACCCTCGTCAAACAATGAACGATGAGCTTATGAATGGTGCTCCCGCTGGTAGCATAGCTTTTGCACAAGAAAAAGGTTGGATGAGCAGCGAAATGTTTTGTAAATGGTTAAAGCATTTCGTAAGGTACGCTAAAGCTTCTAATGAGAATAAGATGCTTTAACTACTAGATGGCCACAGTAGCCATAAAAGTCTGGAATCTCTGCAGTTTGCTAAAGAAAATGGTGTAATTGTATTCTGCTTTCCTGCACACTGCTCTCATCACGTTCAACCATTGGACGTTGGATTCTTTCGTCCTCTCTTTCATACGTATTTCGATCAAGAAATCCAATTATGGCTGCGTCAAAACCCGGGAAAGGCAGTAATTCAATTTAAAATAGCAAGTCTTCTCAATCAAGCCTATTTGAAAAGTGCAGTACCATCAAATGGAATAAACTCGTTTAAAAAGACTGGCATCTATCCTTTCAATCCCCCTATTTTTGAGGACTGGCAGTTTGCACCAGCTTTAGGAACTAATAAGCAGATTTCCGAGAATCCAGCTGTCATCAACGAAAACCAAAAGGAATTAGAGGTTCAAGATCAACCAGGTACATCTGGTCATAACTTGTCCTCATCGTCAGTTCTTCACATCTCTGTGAGAGAAATTTTACCTCCTCCAGAAGCTGTAGCTATTGGTACTCATGGAAGAAAAGCCAGAGAACGTGGAAAAACTGGTCATTTGAATTCAACACCAGAAATGCATGAACTTAAAGTAAAAGTGATTGAAAAGGAAATGAAACTAAGGAAACAACAAAGCAGGGCAGTTAAACGCCAACTGATCATTTTAAATGACGACAATTCCAATGATGAATCCATCTTATAAGAATATTTAGGGCAAGAAGAATACGACTCTGATCACGAGCGAGAGAAAAGTGGATTCGTTGTCAGAACTGTCAATCTTGGTGCCTCAATGAGTACGCTGATGTCAGCTATCGTTACAAATCATTCATTTGTGAATTATGCGTTTGATTTTGGATTTTTCTGTTTTGTTAAAGCAAAAAAAATGTTTTTCGTTTATTCAATGCTACTTTGTTCTTGGTACAACGATACTTTTGTTTAATAATGCTTTTAAAATAATTTTATTTGTTTCATTTTTCTGGAGGGCCGACATAGGCACAAATGCGCCAATGATGGACCCCTTGGCTTCATAAAAAAAACTCTGGCGTTATTAAACAGACAATTAATTGTTGACAAATTCACCCTACACTATGATCATCTTTGTATCAAGTAGAGATTTACATAAAAAGAAGATTAATAACTACAAAAGCAAAAAAAATATAATTAAATTTCCTTAAGGGGTCAATGAAAGGCACAATTCCCCTAGTTTTCTTGGTTTTCTATATCATTGCATAGTTATACTGATCTTAAATGGGAAAAGCTAACCAAGATATCACCATAGTGCTTATAATAACTAAGCTTTGATATTTGTAATATCATATCTTCTTCTTTTTTCTATTAATATATTAAGTCAATCACTTCTTGGTCTATCGAAAAATAATTATTAAACATCAGGTAGGCATCAAATGAAATGTAACTTCTGTCATTCTGACGACGATATTTAGTATCGAAAAAATTGTTAAATTTCTTAGAATTTTTAACATTTTATCAATATATTGTGGAATTATCTTGGAGCAGTTAGTTTCATTTAAATCAGTAATATGAGTAGATTCCACAAAGTAAGGTTCGCGATAGTAAATTGTATTAATTTATAGTCAAAATTTGCATCATTATCAACATGAAATAATTACTATTAACCTATTAAACAAGAAATTATCTTCTGAGCAAACTCAAGAAATTATACCATATAATTCTTTTAATGTACTTTGAAACAATTCGTATATGATATTTCAAGCAGCAGCATCAAATATTTTATTCACAGCACTAACTGTAACAGTGTAACACTATCTATGTAGGTCAGGCACCGGAGCATTTTGAAATTGGGAGTACAGGAACACTCAAGAGCTTATACAGGTAAGTTTCTCTGTATTCTCTTGAATTCTGTGAGATGTCGAAGCAGAGAAGTTAAATTTTTTATTATTTATAATGTTAATTGAAAACAATGAGACTTGTTTTACGTTATTCTTCAAATTTATCAAATATATTCGTACTTTTCTTGTTTACTTGTACCTTACTGGTAGTTTTAAACAATTACTACTTTCTACTTTCCTGGTTTTATGCCGCGAAACATTTTGATTTACATTCTTCCCAAAAATATGACAGTAATCGACTCCATTATCGATTCACACTATCCAATTTAAGCTTGCAGTTAAAAGGAGTATTATAAAGACTATTATTTCAGACTTCTTAGGACTTGTCAGTATAACGTATTCTCGTTCAGAGTCTAGTCTGAATAGAAAACGACTTGGACACAGTTTGTTCTTAGTTACTTTTGTTACAATATAACTAAAACGCTGTTGTCTCCTTTTAACTTCATGCCCAAATGGGATAGTGTGAATCAACAGTGGAGTTGATCACTACGACGTTTTTCAGGGAACTGTGATACAATACAAATAGTAAAGATACACTACCAAGTGGAACTCGGTACTAGTGCTTGATGTGTGGTATCATGTGGCTTCATGTTCAAACCAATGGGTGAACATTTTTCGAAAAATTTGAAAATTTCCATAAAAAAACTTTTAAGTGCCCTCCCTAGGACCAGAGTAAAGGCCAGGGCTAACAAATGGGACACAGAAATTTTCACAAGCTTTCGAATGGCTCATAATACAAGACATAAAACACCACATCCACACCGAGTTACTTATCCCTCGATTCTATAACTTAATATTTCACATCAAGCAAAAGTAGTAGTTTATACTTCGAAAACGGTCAAAATATTTTGGTTATTTTCAAACTTCTAGAGGTGTTAGTGGACATACGGATATATATTATGTTCACCTACATCTCCAAGTTAATATCATTTTATCCAAACTGTTGAAGTGGTTTCTAAACATGGCTCTACTTTGTTTCTGTCGACCTTCTTAAGTTAATGAATTAACTTACCTTATTATATCTAAGCTAAAGTGTTTTCCACGCGCTGTTTCTTTTAAATCGAAGCAAAATGGTGGTGAACTGATTAGCAGATGTTACACAACGTTGATCATCCATATGGTCTTAATAACCAACTTTTTCACCAAATCTACAAAAAAAATATATCAAATTAAGCACTAAATATATTATTCAGGCAACTTTATGTTTTAATTTCCAATAATTAGTTAATTAAATGTTAGTCGGAGCAAATAGCTCATGGAGTATTGTCCATTCATAGATTTCTTACTTAATATTAAATATCTTTTATAACTGCATTTTGTAAGATGTTTGAAAATCCAACTATTTCCGTTCAGGGTTCTTAAACGAAGCTGCAAGGAACTAGAGAAGAGCACAAGCGATGTGGACAAACATGCGTCTGCTCTTTGCTTCTTTGCTGTCAGTGAGAGTTTTATGATTCGGTGTTTGGATCAAAATTCTTAGTGATTAGTCAGCTTAAAATCAAAAGGGTTCATCTGTGAGAAGCTCTGAAGAATATACAATCATAAAATTGGTCCCTTGTATACACTACGGTGGCTGTATCGTGTTAACAAACCGAAATTTCTCCAAAAATGACCAAAAATGCGGTACTTTAAGTACCATAGCACCTGTTGTACTGGCTCTAGTGAGCTTAAAATCAATCGGCTTCATCAGTGAAACGTATTGAACAATATACAATCATAAAATTGGCCACTTGTGTACACTCCGGACGCTGTATCGTGCTAACAAACATAAATTTCTCCAAAAAATGACAAAAATGTCGTACTCCAAGTACCATAGTACTCGTTGTACTGGTTCTGGTGAGCTAAAAATCAATAGGATTCATCTGTGAGATGTCCTGAACAATGTTAAATCATAAAATTGGTGAAATTGACTGTCTCGACCCTTACTTCGTGGAATATGCTCATATTAGTGTTTTTAAATGAAACTCAAGGTCTCTAGTTAATTCCACAATATGATACAAGTTATTGAAAATTCTAAAAAATTGACAATTGTTTCGATAAATCAATATCATCGTCAGAATGATATTGATTTATCGAAACAATTGTTAATTTTTTAGAATTTTCAATAACTTGTATTATATTGTGGAATTAACTAGAGACCTTGAGTTTCATTTAAAAACACTAATAAAATTGGTGATTTCTTGGACTCCGGAGGCTCTATAGTGCTAACAATAAATGTTACGAAAGGTGGCCGACGACAACGACGATGACGACGGCGACATACATACGGGATTTTTTTCTAAAAACCGTTTTTTCATGCTGCTCTTGCTGAAAAACGAAAAAATAACTCAAAAAAATCCAAAATTCCATCTTTTATTTTTCCGCCTAACCTATCTAATATGCGAGAAATGTATTAGTTTACCCACAAAAAAGTTGAAATTTTGGAAAAAAATTTATTTTTACGTTTTTCATCAAGAACAACACGAAAAAATGGTTTTTAGAAAAAAATCCTGTGTGTCGTTGTCGTCGGCCACTTTTCGTTACAGGTCTTGTTAGCACGATACAGCCTCCGGAGTGAAACAAATCACCAATTTTATGATTGAATATTATTTAGGACATCTCACGGATAAATCCTATTTACTTTCAGATCACAATAGCCAGTACAACGGATGCTATGGTACTTGAAGTACTACATTTTTGTAATTTTTTGAGAATTTTCAGTTTGTTTGCACGATACAGCCTCTGGAGTGCAAAAAGTCGCCAATTTTATGATTGAATATTATTCAGAACATCTCACAGATGAACCCTATAGTACTTTAAGTACGAAATTTTTTTCATTTTTGGAGAAATTTCAGTTCGTTAGCACGATGCAGCCTCCGGAGTATATACACGTGACCAATTTTATGATCGGATATTATTCAGGGCGCCTCAAAGATAAATTATATTGAGATTCAGCTCACTGAAGCCAGTACACCGAGTGCTATGGTACTTGAGGTACCAAATTGTCGTAATTTTTGGAGAATTTTCAGTTTGTTAGCATGATACAGCCTCCAGCGTGTACACAAGTAATCCATTTTATGGTTGAATATTGTTCAGGGCATCTTACAGATGAACCTTATTGATTTTTAGCTCACAGAGCTAGTACCACGGGTGCTATGGTACCTGAAGTGCCACATTTTTGTCCTTTTTGGAGAAATTTCGAGTATAATACGATACAGCCTCCGGAGTGTATACAAGTGGCCAATTTTATAATTGGATATTTTTCAAGGTGTCTCATTCAGGGTGCCTCACAGATGTATCCTATTGATTTTCAGCTTACTATAGCAAGTACAGCGGGTCCGATAAATCCAGACATACTGCATTTTTTGATACTTTTGGAGAAATTTCGGTTTGTTAACAGGATACATCCTTCGAAGTGTATACAAGTGACATTTTATGATATAATATTAATCAGGGCATCTCACAGATGTGGAAAAGTTAGTTTTAATCTTTAAAACCGTTTATTTTGGTGAAAACTAATACTTTTTTCGCATATTAGATAGGGTTGTGCGGAAAAGTAATAACATTTGCCTGGTCTATTCCCGCAAATGACGAAATCTGATCGCTTAATAGCAGAAACTACAAACAAGTTTCTCATGTTTTCATTCTTAAAGCAATGTGTGAGAGTATCAAGTCAAAGGATATCAATTCGGCGCCATGGACATCTTCAATCTTCAAACAAGAAGTAAAGCGCTACAGTGTGTCATATACGTAGACTTCTTGAAGTTAGTGGTTGAGAAAACGGTAATTGATCAATTGACATAGAAGTAGATGTGCCTCTGGAGCTTGAAATTGAGAGGTACCTACGTTTTGATGTCAGTATAAATCTCAGATTAACAAATAAAATAGATATGTTTGTTTTGATCTTTTCTTGCCCCAAACATTGAGTCACATTCTAAGCTCACTTGCGGATACTTCCACTGCTTTGCCATATTTAGAAAGTCTCTTTAGTTGCAGGAAAAATGAAATTAGAAGTTTAATTGAAAATGTGCTAAAAAGTTATACAAATAAAAAAAGGCATACTAATTTATGCATTTGAGTCGCTATTTTTAAAATTAATTAATATACTTGAATTTTATTTAATAAAGGCAAATTCTTATATAAATTTTAAACAAGTATTTGTTGTATCCTTAGATACCTTTATGGTTATAACTAAAAGTGGCAACATTGCTCAAAATTTCAGTACCTGCTTAATGTGTCAATAGTAATCTATTGAGTAGTTTTGTCATTGTTTATTTACCATGTAAAGAGATATACAAATATCGTCAGACTGTGATCGACGATCATTTCGAATACGTCGTAGTATTGTAGTAAATAATGTCAAACCTGGTTTGTTTATACTAGCGCCATTACGACTAGAGAGTAAACATGTAGTTTCTTTCGTTTTGATGTGTTTTTCAAAACTTTTAGTGACAAAATAAACTTTAAAGTTACTTAATTTAATGTTTATGGATTATCATGGTTCGTCGGTGCCAAGTTTGTCAGAAAAACAGCCGAAATTACCAAGGCCATGTTGCTACAATACCATCCCCACTTTCCCCCCCTCGTTTAGAATTGTTGGCCCTGAAAATAAACGTGTTAATGAATGAACAGCCCTCTCTTTGTCTATTATTACTCTAAGGTATAAATCAACTCAGGGACTTATGAATGATAATAAGAGTAATGTTGAAACAATGCAGTGAGCATTTAAAGGTTGGAAAAATTTGGTACAACCTCAGACAGGGCGATTTTATTCTTCAGTTGCTCATTTTTTGGTGTACTCATATTTTTGATGACTTATTTCGAGTAATGACGTCCTGATCATTTTTTTTTAAATATGAATACCATATTTTGATTATACCATCAAAAATAACGCATTTTTCTGTGTACGGATATCATATTGTTATGTGACATAGCTGTATGTTAGAGAAATAAAAGATATCTCATTCATAATAATGTAATTTATGAACAGGACTAAATAAACCTACCAAGTATTAAATTGAATGCTCAAATTGCAAACCATTTGCCTATTGATATTTAAGGTGATATTTAAACAATTGTAAAACATTATTCCGGATATCAGCGTTAATTGAATTAATTTCGGTCCTAATGTTCTCTTCAATATTACTAGGACTGTTAACGTAAGCTTTTGAATCAAGGTATCTGTTCATGCATTAATGATTTGAGTTTTTTCGAATCTTAAAATAATTTACGCGCTGTTCAAAAGCAGCTGGTTTCAAGCGATTGGGTACGCATATCGGGCAGCGCTTGCGCTAAAAGGAAGACAGACAACGTTTGGCCGGCGACCGTTAAGCACGGCAATTTAAAAAAGGTAGTGATTTTGGTGATAAATGCATACAAACTGAACATTAAAGTGATTGAAAAGATACTGAGACGTTCAAGTGAATAATAAAAATGGTGATAGCCTAAATCAAGGGATCCTAAGGTGCAGAAAGCCAGCAATCCGGTGAGTACCCACATTGCTAAGAAATTACAGTTGTTTTCGAATAAATCTACAGTCCGCGAATTTCTTCCGAAGCAAATTTTATTGGTGCTTAGACAGTATCCTCACAAAAAATTTAATGGAAATAGATCAGGAGATCCAGCTAGCCACACTAAATATCCTCGTCTACAAATGCATCTATGCTACCGGACAATTCTCTATGGTACCAGAAAGATGGAGCATGGCCGCATTACGCATAACATGTACGTGAAAACCTAAATAATATTTTTCCCAATTGATGAATTGGCAGATGAGAATTATTATAGTGGCCAGCTAAATCTCCTGATCTATCCCCATTAATTTATTTTTATTTTTGTGCGGACACCTTAAGTGAAAAGTTAACAGACCTAAAAAAATTGACGGATTAAAAGACATAATGCCAACTCGGCTCAACACCAGGTCAGCAATGAACTGCGATCACATCAAGACTGAACCATAGATCAAAATTCGGTTACTGGTACCAGTACCAATTTTTGTCGTTGGCAAATTTCTCTTTACCAATTTTTTTATATTTTCATATTTGTATTTTAAAGTTACTTCACCTTGCCGTTTCTCCTAATGTCGTGTTAAAGTCTCTTGTAAGCTTCATCCAGGCATATTTTTCAATATTTCTTATGTTGCAATCCGTACTCTTGCATTCTATTTCATTACGGTACTTACTTTTTAATTGTTGCCAACAAAATATTTTCCTCCGTTACCGAAAAATTTGTTACCCTAACAAACTTTCTCATTGTTTTGGAGCTTCAATGATAATTTCGAAACATAACGTTAAACAATATTCGAAACAAGAGGGTAAATACGTTTAATTGCCATTTAACATTATCTTCTTCTTTTTTTTTATTCCATGGCTTGGACAATTTATCTTGTGTCTAAACCGCATAAAACACCAACGGTCTTATTAATAAAAATTTCTTACTCCGACCTTACTCTTAGATTAGTCAGAGAATAGTTACTCTGAGACTAGGGGAGGTTTAAAGAAGTAATAAAATCGCTATGAATAAACCCCGACTAAGGAGATAATGGTTACTCTTTCTTTATTACTGGGTTGGGACGTAACTTAAGGAAGATTCACAGTTGTTAACAGTTTTATGGGAGGGTGGTATAAGAATTGACCAATAAAGTGACGTTATCATGACATTTGTTTTAATTTTTTCCTCTATCGATTGATAAATATAGTTTGAATATTTTATCGAAAAAGAGGGCGCCACAAGATGCGCTAAATTTTGAGGTTAAAATTTCTTTTCGACCACTATAGCTATATACCGAATGCGTATATACCTAAACACATCATCTCGAACTTCCACGTTCAATTTCAGTCAACCGCTGGGGGGCTTATTAGGGGAGCCCTAAAAATATTTCAAACCCATGACGCTTATAGGCACTCCAAATCCGGAAGATCTCTCGAAAATCACGATTCCAGCATCAATATTTAGCCAATGCTGTATATATCATCGTAAAGGGTTTGGCCTGACAAGTTACCCCATCATATTTATAATCCGAAATTCCAAAAAAAATTTTTTCTAAATTTGTTCCTGTATATTTCCCCCCTTTAACCCCCCCACTTTTATGTGTTCTATGTACGTGTCGAGTTATTCTCTTCAAAATGTATTTGGCAGTTTTTCGCTGTCATTTATAGTAAAAAAAGCCCCCGGTCCTAAGTACCAAAGTCGAAAAAAGTCGGTCTTTGACGCCAAAAAAGGGGGCAGGAATGTTTTGTTATATGTTTTTCAAGAAGGTTTGACGTGATCTCTTACGCTGGAATATTCGTTTCCGAAAATTTTGCAAAAATAATTTTTAATTTTTCTCTGTATAAATTTTCAAATAAAAAAATCGGTTTATTAGCCCTATGTACCAGTCGGATTTTTCTCTTTTACATACTCCTCAGAGGGGGAGGGGGAAAGGCATATTGTTTTTTTTCTTTAGCCGAAAATGTCATAGGTGTGCACCTGATATATAAAAATTCGATATCTCAAACTGTCTCTGAGTTAGCTATATTGGGGCAGGGGAGAAGGGGTATAAGAGTTTTTTTCTCCAAATTAAATTCTCTACACGTTAATGAAAACAGTTCCCGCTTCGCGGGAATTTGAAATGTATGCTCTCGTTCCCTTTTAATGGGTGGTTACTCCTAGCTTAAACTACCTATTTCCGTATATTAAAATTGCTAAGTAAGTTACTCCTAGACTAACGCCGGAGTAGCATATTCCTTGTCTAATATGCGTTTATTAACAGCGCATCTGTCAAACTTATGGTTTAACCTTGGAATAAAGTTAGTCCTAGGTTATTCCGTGTTTATTAATAAGACCGCAAAACTTTCATGTGATATTAGGAGCTTTACATTTCATGGTAGCTAACCTAACCTGATCGTGAGATTACTTGAACCGGAGCTGATACAACAGCAATTTCTTTGAACGTCGTTCAATGTTGACTGTCAGTTCGACTGAACTGTCTTTGATCTGAAATTCGTACAACCGAGCCCTTGGGTCGTAATTAAATCAATTAATGCTGATATCCTTAATAATGACTTGTAATAGTTTCAACATCGCATTGCATATTAATAAATTTAATTTAATACTTACGTAGTTTAGTCCTGTTTACATTTTCATAAATAACATTATTATGAATGAAATATCTTTTATTTCTCTAACATACGGTTATGTAACATAACAAAACATATGACAACCGTACACAGCATTATTTTTATGATGCTATCAAAATAGGGTATTTCTATTTAAAAAAAAATTATACAGGATGTCATAACTCGAAAAGTGATGATGTCATCAAAAATATACAATAAAAAATGCGTAACTTCAAAATAAAACCGATAAAACAAATCAAGCTTTTAACGAATTTGTTCTAACCTTTACATGCTCACTATATAAGCTACTGTTGTTAATTACTCCCAAGACTAGGATTACTGGATTGTGTGTTTAGGATACGGTCAAAAATAAGTAGCAAAGCGCCAGAATGTGGGGTATACGTAGAAAACTACTGAATTTGTCTAATACTCAGTACAATAACATGCAACCACAGATGGGGTATTTATAATTAACTTGGCTGAAAATGATAGTGTCAAGATTTTGAACATGACAGCTGTCTGAAGAGGTCAAAATAGATCCTTATGAATAGAGGTCACTGTAGTATATTTGATAAGCTGGTTATTTACAGTTTAGCGTTTTTAACGGTTCTTATGAACACATACTCAGTTTTAATATTTGTCGCAAATGTTTCCTTACTTAATTTTCTACATTGTCATTATCTTGAATTATGTCGAATAAAGTTCATGTATTGAGAGTTTAGTTATTTCTGTTCAAAACGACATAATTTTCAACTATGGATGGATTTCTTCGACCGGAGAAATTAGAAGTAGATCCTTCGTCTCCAACTGATGCCAAGGAATGGATTTATTGGCTGAGAACGTTTGAAAACTTTATTGGAACGGTAAATGAGATCACTCCAGAGATAAAATTGGATCGTGATTATACTCCTACATAAGCGAATCTACAGATTATGACACAGCAATTAGTACTCTTAAAGCTATATTTGTCAAGAAGGTGAGCGAACTTTATTCCAGGCACAAACTTGCAACGCGTTCTCAAATACCAAATGAATCAGTTGATCAATATCTGTGTACATTTAACTCATTGGCTAAACAATGCGACTTTAAGCATGTAACTGCATCCGCGAATAGAGATGCGTTTATACGAGACTCTTTTATAAGAGAGCTAAGCGATCCGAAAATTTGATAAAGACTTTTGGAGAATACAACTCTTACTCTTGATCAAGCTTATTCTCAGGCAAGAGCGTTAGAAATGGTAGTTCTTTAGTCGAATTCATTCACTCCTGGCACGTCACCTATAAACTTGAATGTGATATCCGAGAATGATCTTCCTGAAAACGCTATCGAACCTCAACCTCAAGTTAATTCGGTGGCTTCAACTAGTAAGTGTTATTTTTGCGGAAGGTCTCAATATCCTCGTAGTATTTGTTACGCACTTAAAGCACTTTGCAGAAATTGTAACAAAAAGGAGCACTTACTTAATGTCTGTCGCTCGTCTAAAAAAGAGTATATGCTAGCAGTTTACCTGTTGAAGAAGAAACTTTGACAAATACTTGGAAGAATTATTTATTAGCCGCTACAGGACCTACTTGCTTAGTCAAGACTTTAATTGATGTAACTATCAACTCTCAACCTGCAACGGCCTTGATCGGCGGTGGCTCTTCTCTGAGTTTTTTAAATGAATCGTTCGCAAAAGCTTTGGAAATAGATTTAATCCCTGAATATGGAAACGTTTACACACAATAGCTGTGAAGTTGACCTAAAGATGTTTGGGAATATCTACAGGAATATTAAAATGTCAATATTACCAAAAGCGTGTGCTGACGTCATCATTGGACATGATATTTTGAAGCAGCATGAAGCTCTACACATGAACTTTGGAAGATCTAGATAGACTCTTACTATTTGGAACCTATAGCGATAAAATCACGTAGAGATTTTCAAATCAAGATCGTGATTTTATCGAAAATAAAATCCAACGAATGATGTATGAAGGTATTATAGAGCGGAGCAATTCACCCTGGCAGGTGCAAGTGGTTGTTGTATTCGGAGATAATAGAAAGAAAAGAATGTGCATTGACTATTCACAAACAATAAATAAATTCACTTTATTAGATGCACATCCTCAACCAATGATCGAGGATTTAGTGAATAAAGTAGCTCAATATACGGTGTTTAGTACTATCGACTTACAATCAGCCTACCATCAAATTCCTATACAGAACAGTGACAAAATTTATACTGCGTTTGAAGCGAATGGCAAACTTTATCAATTTCAAAGAGCTATCGACAGGATAATCGAAACTGAAAAGTTACTTGGCACTTATTCCTATCTTGATGACGTAACCATTTGTGGAATCGATCAAGCAGATCACGATCGAAATTTAAAACATTTTTTTCAGGTTGCAAAGCTATATAAACCAACCTTAAATACTAAAAAGAGCAAATTCTCAATAACGCGCATCAAACTACTGGGATTTGAAAACAACACTATTCAACCTGATCCGTCTCGACTAGAAGCTCTTCTGCATTATCCTCTCCCTACTAATCTTAATGCCATGAAAATAGTAATTGGGATGTTTGAGCATTATTCGAAATATGGCCTCGATTTTCAGAACGGATTGCACCGTTAGCTCACTGCATAACGTTTCCATTAAACGACAAAGCTAAAGGACATTTGAAGATCTTAAAACATCGATTGCAGATTCGGCTGTCATATGCATCGACAAATCATTGGAATTTGTTGTAGAAACTGATGCATCCGAAAACGCAATAGCTGCGACTCTTTCGCAACAAGGAAGCTCAGTGGCATTTTTCTCCCGAACTTTGTCTCCGTCGGAAAGAAATCACTCTGCCATCGAGAAGGAAGCTTATGCAATAATTGAATCACTAAGAAAATGGCGACATTTCTTACTGAATAGACAATTTAAGTTGATTACTCAGTTTCGTTTATGTTCAATTCTAAACAAATAAATGGAGAAATCAAGTTAATAGGCCATATACAGATGAAAGAAGTTTAGATAGATCTAAAGTCGATAATATACCAGAAAATCAACAAATAAACGAAGAAGATTTAGAAGATAGATTTGAAGAAGAGCCAAAATTAGGAGAGAATATGAAGAGAACATAGAGAAATAAAATTACCTAAGAAGATTGAAGATTTCGTAATGGAGGTATATACGACACTTGTAGAACTTAAAGAACCACAGACTTACCAAGAAGCTATTGATAGTAAGTATAAAGACATGTAGCTGGAAGCCATGAATAAAGAAATAGCATCTTTGAAAGAAAATAAAACATGAATTCTATAACATTTACCACCCAGGAAGAAAGCAATTTCGTGTAAATGGGTTTACAAAATTAAAACTAATCCGGATGGCTCTATAGATTGGTAGTCAAGGGATTTTCACAAATATATGGTGAATCCTATGAAGAAACTTTTAGTCCCGTTGCTAAATTTGGAACAATAAGAGCTTTGTTGAGGATAGCTGCTAGTGAGAAAATGAATTTAAGCCAATTTGATGTCTCTACTGCATTTTTTTAGGGATATCTGGAGGAAGAAGTATATATGAAACAACCGGAGGGGTATCAAGATGGTACTAGTAACGTTTGCTGTCTCGTAACGTAACTTGTATGGACTTAAGCAAGCTCCGAGATGCTGGAATAAAAAATTCGTAGATTTTTTTATAAACCAAAATTTTAAGGCATGTGATGCAGATCCATGCTTGTTTATCAAGAAACAAGAACATGATATTCTATTGGCACTTTATGTTGACGATGGATTTTTAGCCACGAGTAACGAAATTCTGGAAAATGAATTTATGAATAATTTGGAAAAAGAGTTTAAAATTACTGCAAAACCAGCTACCTATTTTTTGGGCTTGGCAATTGACACTAGTAATGTCGGTTCTGTAACAGTAAGTCAGGCAGCTTATACAAGAAGAATCTTGAAACATTTTGGATTGCAAAATTATAAGGCTTTGACTACACCAATTATTAAAAGTGACCACTCAGGGAAAGAAACTGGAAAAGTAGAAGAAACTTTCCCTTATAGGCAAGTAGTTGGAGCTCTAATGTATCTTAAGGTAGGAACAATACCAGATATTGCGTATGCAGTAAGAGTTGCCTCAAGAGCATTAGAAAATCCATCTCATGATGATTGGATTCGTGTGAAACGTATTTTTAGATATCTCAAAAATACTATCGATATTGGAATTATCTATAAATAATCTCCTGGCCTAGTCAAAGACAGTCATCAGTAACACTCTCAACAACAGAAGCAGAAATAGTTGCTGCAAGTGAAGCAGCCAGAGAACTGATATGGTTAAAAAGACTTTATCAGGAAATTATAGGTTAAAACATAATCCTACACTATCACTTGTTAATGAAGCTGCTATTAAGTTAGCAAAGAACCCAGAATATCACCGAAGAACGAAACATATTGAAATCAGGCATTTCTTTGTAAGAGAATTGGTAACTGAAGGATTTATTGATACAGAACAGGTTGCTTCGGAACACCAATTCGCAGATATATTGAAGAAGTCATTATTCAAGCCAAGAAAAATATTGGACTAGTGAATATCAAAAGTACTTAATGAGGGAAGGTGCTGAAGCTTTCACATTATAGTTACTTTGTTGATATACTCTAAGCTCTACTTAGATAGGTGGATTATAAAATAATATAAAAAATGTCAGATTGATATAATTGATTGATGTCAAAAACGATTGTTTGATAACAGCATTCTTCTAAAAGTTACTACAATTTTTCCTTAGTAAAGTTAATAAATTAAAATAAACAGTCAGGTTCACGGTGAATAACTTTAACAGTTTCAACATCCCCGGAAGTCACGGAATGGCGAGTCGATCCCATCGTGGTTGTTGACTCCCGGAAAAGTACTTATGCATCGTCAAATACAAAATACGGACCAATCGTCGACGAAGTATATCTATTAGAAGCAGACTTTATTCATAATCTTGTTCGTCTTCAGAATGGCCGAGAACTGACAGTATATCTGAAACACTTGTGGTGAAGGACAAGAAGTGCCAACAGTTACGAATAACGATCAAACTGAAGCTGATTCTCAAACACAAGGTGGCATCAATTACCCAGAATCTACTACCAATGATATAACAGTCTCTGAATACCTCCGACTCTTCTGAAATACCGTAACAACCTACAAATTTTAAAACGACTTGCACTGAAGCCTCGGTAATTGAGCTGAGAAAATCTAATAGAGAACGACGTATTTCAAGTCATTTACAAGATTTCGTCATTAATACTGAGGGGGGGATGTAGTGTATTTATTAAGTTGGTTATTTACAGTTTAGCGTTTTTACCGGTTCTTGTAAACACATAAGGCACGTTTTTTTACATCATATATTCACCATTGGTTGACTGAAGTCAGTCTCCGCTGCACCGACATGTTGCAGTCACCAATGGCACATAAAAAAAACGCAGTTGTTGTTATTTACATCAATATATCTGACAACTGACCATCGATTTCTATATTGATTGTTGTTATTAGCAAAAATTAAGGAAACGAATGAAAATACTTGAAAAGTGTTGTTGTAACGATTGGTCGACGAGGTCTGCGACAGCAGAAATAGAACAGCGGCAGAGATTGTCATTTTGACATATATATATAAAAAGTTCGCCATTTTGTTAATTCATATTATTCTTTATTCCTGCGTAATTATTCAATGTTAATATATTATTTCGTTAGTTAAAGTGTTCCTTTCAAAATACGTGTGTGTAAGACAACCAGCAATTAAACACTGATCACTCGACCTCTCCTCTGGTCGGCAAAATAACCCGGTGCATATCATCTTCGCATCAAGTTTGGCGTCCCAACGTGTGGCCAGAAGAATTGTTCGTGTATGTAACGTGTGCTAATTGTTTTGAAATTCTAAACAGACACTGATCGGCTCGTCAGTACTATTTAGAACGTTTCTTGTTTCATTAACACTCCGTATTTCATCACTTCAGGAAATAATTTTGTAGGAATTTTCGGTAGTGACTATTGAACTCCCTGTTGTTTTGTGTTATGTAATGAAATCAAGCCGTAAGAAGCAAGACAGAAACATGACAGATCCGATTCAGCAGATAGTGATGTCACCCGACATGTTGAAAACTCTCATCGAAAGCATTTGTATCAACATAAAAGATGATAATCAAACAGTAAGTAGTGCTAATTTCTCTGCATGCAAAGCTAGATTTGACGGATCTTCAGGAGCGGATGTGGATGCATTTATAGATGCAATCACAACTTACAAAGAATGTTTGAAGATTTCAGATGAAAATGCTATCAAAGGTCTCAGTATGTTACTATGTGATGCAGCAGCTACATGGTGGCAAGGGATTAAAGGATTCATTACTTCTTTTGATGAAGCAACTAAGGCTCTTTTACATGCTTATGGATTTGCTAAGCCCGCATACCAAATATTTAGAGATATATTTTCCACTGCTCAAGGTAACGAGAAAACAGATATATTTGTTAGTCAAAAACGTGCCTTATTTTCAAGATTACAAGGTGATTCAGTTGTCTCTGAACACGTACAGATAGATATGCTGTATGGATTGCTAAATCCATTGATTAGAGGTAAAATCTGTCGTGATCAAATTAATGATTTTCGCGAATTTATTGAAGCAGCGCGAAATGCAGAAATATCTTTACAAGACAACGGTGCTTCAAAACCTGTTGCTTCAAATCAGAACTCACACAATTATGTTCGAAAACAAAAACACTGTTCATATTGTAAAAATTATGGACATAATAAAGACGAGTGTCGTAAGTTATTAACCTGTGAGAAGAAAGCATCTACTGACACTCCTAATAATCAAACCATTTCTGATAATAATGGTTCATCCAAAGTTTTAATTTGCTATGGTTGCCAGACACCAGGGTATATACGAAGCAACTGTCCAAAATGTTCAAAACCATCAACGTCAACTCGACCAGCAGAATTTTTGTGCAGCTCGTTTCCTCAAGCTTCAGGTAACTTGCGTCCTTTAGCATATATTACAGTTGAAGGTCATACAGGCGTGACATATCTTGATTCAGGCGCTCAATCCAGTATAGCAGGAGCAAAGCTACGGGAAATTTTACTTAATGACAAGATTCCCTATACTACTAGACCCATGGAAATGATTCTAGCTGATGGAAAAGTAAGCTTAGTAACGGCTCTGTTTTTTGAAGTCTCTGTTACACTTCAAGACAGACAACATAATTTAGATCTAATTTCAATTCCTGAGCATACTTCTAGTAGAACGCTACTCGGCTCTGACTTTTTGAAATTAGGCAACATTGTTTTAGATATTCCACGTGGTTGTTGGTGTTATGGGGATGCTCCAGAGATATTGTATCCATTTGTAGAGGAACCTCTCAACCCGTATTGTACGTTGAATGCTATAAATCTCTCAGAAGTCAATCTAAGAGATTCCGAAGCGACTAATTTAACTCCTTCTCAAAGAACTGACCTTAACAATGTGTTGCAGGAAAATAGAGACATCTTTGAGGAAATTCTAGAGTCTACACCATATGCTGAACATTCCATACAATTATTGGATAATACACCTATTTCAGTCCCTCCATATAGGCTCTCGGAATATAAGAAAGAATTACTTCGGAAGGAAATTGATAAATTGCTGTCCATGAATATTATCGAAGAGTGCGACTCTCCGTATGCAGCGCTAGTGGTATTGGTTCCCAAAAAGGATGGTGGGGTAAGGCTTACCGTAGACTATCGTAAACTTAATTCAATTACCCGCAAGGATAAATATCCTCTGCCCCGGATTGATGATATAATTCACAGTACGAAACAACTCGAGTATATAACTACTCTGGATTTAAAAGCTGGTTATCATCAAATTCCTATAAAATTTTCTGATAGAGATAAAACTGCCTTCATTTGCCCATATGGTACCTTTAGGTACACTAGAATGCCATTCGGTCTCTGCAATGCGCCAGCGACTTTCCAACGTCTCATTGACCGCTTCCGGTCTGGCCTTCAAGACGTTAATATCCTGGCATATTTGGATGATCTGATCGTCTTTTCATCGTCTTTTAGTAGTCACTTAATGGACTTAAAAACAGTATTTAATCGTCTTCGCCATTTCAAACTTCACCTAAATCGAAATAAATGCTCTTTTTCATGTGATTCTGTCCTGTATTTAGGTCACATCATTTCACCTCTAGGATTTTCACCAAATTATGACAAAGTTAATGCTATAAATAATATACCAGAACCTAAGAATGTGCAGAACCTAATTTCATTTCTACAAACCTGTTCTTGGTACCGAAGATTCATACCTGGATTTGCTGATATAGCCCAACCATTGTCCATGCTCACTAAAAAGAAAGCAAAGTGGTTGTGGGGTCCTCGTCAAATAGAGACATTCAATCAATTAAAAGCTAGGTTAACCACCAGTCCAATCTTGAGACAAGCTGATCAATCAAAGCCTTTCATTTTAAGGACAGATGCCAGTGCCTACGCACTTGGAGCATGTTTACTCCAGGGGGAGACATTGGAAGATGAGCGTCCTATCGAATATATTAGCAGATTGTTGACCGCAGCGGAAAAGAACTATTCCACGACAGAAAGAGAAGCGCTTGCTGTCGTTTGGTCAGTAACCAAATTTAGAGGTTACTTAGAAGACTCTACAGTCATTATCCAAAGTGACCACCAGCCCTTGAAATGGCTCATGTCTCTCAGATCACCTTCAGGTCGCTTAGCACGTTGGAGTTTAATTTTGCAATCTTATGATTTAAGAATTGAATACACCCCAGGCCGTTTAAATGTTGTAGCGGACATGTTGTCTCGCCCAAGTGTGGCGGAAGCCACTGAGACTAACCTGGTATCAGTAGATATGCCCAGACAGCCTGTTAGCGAAATACGCAAACTGCAACTGGAAGATGAAGATCTTCTTAAAATTATTATCTCTTTCGAGAGCCTATCAAATAATGACCTTGACCTCAAGAGATGGTTAGAGAGAGGTTATGTGATGAATAATGGGATACTGTACAGATATGTTCCCGAAGCCGATGAAGAAGAGGCTCAGCAGGTTGTACCCAAAAAGCAAATCCCATCCATTTTAGCAGAATATCATGACTCAGAACTGGCAGGCCATTATGGTGCTGAAAGGACTTATCGAAGAATTGCTAAGCGATATTATTGGCCAGGAATGAGAACAACTATAGCGAAGTATGTGTCGAATTGTATTGAGTGTCAGCGCTACAAAGCAAATAACTTAAAACCAGCTGGACAATTGCAAACACCTGTTCAGTCTAGAAGGTTTGAAACCCTATCAATTGATCTGTTTGGTCCATTACCGAAGACTGTGGATGTTTACAAGTGGGTTTTCATAATAGAGGACACTGCCAGTAGATGGGTTGAGCTATTCCCTCTACAGAAGGCCACTGCAGAAAGGTGCGCTCGATGCTTAATCGATGAAATAATTTTAAGATATGGAACTCCAAGGAGAGTTATTAGTGATAATGGTATGCAGTTCGTAAGTGAAGTGATGCAACAAGTAGCCCATGTCTTAGGCTTCAAGCAAACTCTCACTCCTGTGTATCACCCCGCGGCTAATCCGGTCGAACGAAAAAACCGCGACCTCAAGTGTCAGTTGTCAATTTTGACAGAAAAGGATCATACCCAGTGGAAAGACAAATTACCGGCGATACGTTTCTCAATGAATTCAGTACATTCGCAATCAACCGGTTTTAGTGCTGCTTACCTTACGTTCGGGCGCGAATTAAGAACGCCAGATGACGCTAATCGCGACCCTCGTGCTATCCTGGATTGTGACAATTTTGTACCCGAGATATCACCATATCTACAGACTTTAGCAACAACCTTAAGTGTAGCCCGAGAAAATCACGAGAAAGCTCAAGATCGTGCCAAAGACTATACCGATAAAAGTCACCGACCTGTCGCTTCATTCCAAGTAGGTGATACTGTACTCGTAGATGTACACGCACTTAGTAAATCCAAGGGCTCGTATACTAGTAAGTTCGCTCCGCGTCGCGATGGACCGTACCAAATCCATCGTATGGTTACTCCGACAACTTACGAGGTTGGTACCGCTAGCAAACCTTTTGAAGTGGTTGGAAAATATCATGTATCAGCGTTGACTCCATACCATAACCTCGCCAATGCTAATGTTTCAGTGCCGGTACGACCAATCCGAAAAAGAGGTCGACCACGTAATAATCCTTTGGTTACATCAGAGACGACTGTACCGGAAACTGAGATGTCGACTATCACAGCTCCAGTTATCTTCGCGACCCCTATTCCGGAAGATATGTCACAAGAGGATACCTCGGAAAAAGAGGCTCAGATCCAAACCGTAACTCCTCCAAGGAGAAGAATCGCTAAACCCAAAAGTTGTTCCTGTTGTTTAGCGACCTCCAACTTCCCTGCTCCTACTGTCGAGACGATTCGTGAAGCAGAGGGGGAGAATTGTAACGATTGGTCGACGAGGTCTGCGACAGCAGAAATAGAACAGCGGCAGAGATTGTCATTTTGACATATATATAAAAAGTTCGCCATTTTGTTAATTCATATTATTCTTTATTCCTGCGTAATTATTCAATGTTAATATATTATTTCGTTAGTTAAAGTGTTCCTTTCAAAATACGTGTGTGTAAGACAACCAGCAATTAAACACTGATCACTCGACCTCTCCTCTGGTCGGCAAAATAACCCGGTGCATAACATCTTCGCATCATTGTAGTTATTCTAGCCTCGATCCAGATCTCGGAGTAGCAGTTCATCTGATAGTTCCGAGGATGAAATAATATGCATGTTTTTTGAGGTTAAGCTGTCATTTTCTAAACCACTAAATTTGTCCACCACCTCGAAACAGCGGTGTAATGGTTTGCAATTTTGGTTGATGCAACAGTAATAAATGAACGCGTCATTTCTTCAATCTGAAATCCATCAATGAATATAAAAACGTAGTTTGTGGATTGGTGGATCTACCGGCGAATAAAAAAACGTGGCTATACTGAGTTTTAATATTTGTCGCGAATGTTTCTTTACTTGACATAATAATTTTCTACATTGTCATTCTTTATCTTGAATTATGTCGAATAAAGTTCATGTATTGAGAGTTTAATTATTTCTGTTCAGAACAGTCACCGAAGATCTGTCACCTGAAAGCCAATATGGTGTCTGTGAGGCATATAAACCGTTTGTTGTCGTTAGAGTGTATACGTTCATCATAAGTTTTTAGTGTTTTTATTGTGATTTTGACAATTCTGAGAAAATGACAACGATTATAACAATCTTCAAATCCAGCATCCAGACGTCGCTGCTCGCTGCCAGATATTTTGTATAAAAAATACACAACCGTGGAGTTAGACCCATACTGTTCATTCATTAGCGATTTAAGCTATAACCCGAAAGACTTTCCCAGCGGTAGTAATATGTATATTGTTAGTTATCTGGTATTAGCAACGAGTGTTTATATCAAGGAGAAAGTGAAGGGATTTGAAAGTTTATATGTATGCACGTTTTTTGAGGCAGGATTTGTGACTCAATGTGGAATGAAGAGAGTAGACAATATTTATATTGTTATTGGAAGGGTAAGTAAACCAATTACGTGGGATGTAATTATGTACCTGACTTGCTATTTTTCGTTTACAATGAGCTAAATTATTGGTTGTTCTTTTTCCAGGTAAAACATTCACAAAGGATGAACGAACCCCATTTAAAAGTGTGGGTGCTTGTGACCACCAATGGACGTGTTGAAACTGGCCATTTCATCTGCATTATACTATAAAAGTGATTAAAATACGTCTTAAAGTGCTTTAAACAAGCGTTGTACGATGCAGTCTACAGCTGTGTATGCCATACAGACGCCATGTTGACATTTAAGTGACAGTTTGCTTGAGTACCCTATAGATTGTAAGTAAAGTAAAATGCTGCTTGTGTTGCCGTATTATTTCATAGTTAACTCGTATTGAATTTTTATCTGCTTTAAAAACTTGAAAGAACTTTTCCATAAAAAGCATCATTTTTGGACAAATGAGGTTTAGCGTAAAATAATTCACATAGAAACAGAATTGCTTAGAAATATCTATAATTACTTCCGTTACTCTCTTAAAGCTCACAAATAAATATTTCGCCTCTTTTTATGCATTTAATTTGAAAAAAAATCATTATTCTTTCTTTTCAAAAGAATCTTCTCATAAAGTGTTTGCTTGTAGCAATCGTAGTTTTTCGAATGCTCCTTTTGTATTTGAGTTCGTGACTATCATATTTTCTTGTATCTAGCAGTATAAAGCGTAATATCTGTTGTGCAATTTCAGCAATGGCTATTTTTGTCGACCCATTTACTTCCTGATTGTTTTGTTGATCATTTTCTCCCTCTTGAACGTTCTTGATCGACTCTAGAGCATTCATTCGTTTCAACTACCAGTGTTGATTTTGGTTATTCACTACGCCTTTAGAAAAGGTATGGGAGTGGGTGTTGTAAATCCTCAATTTTCCAATCAACTTTTCCGCTTTTGTTGATCCTCTCGATATATACATTACCGTGCTCAGTGAAAAATGTGTTGTAAGAGAAAATTGTGGAATCTTGAATGGTTTACCTTGACGTACATGGAAGTTTTGTATGAAAATGCGTCGGTGATAAAATCCACTGTAAACAAAATAATAATTGAATCAAAAGTTATTGGAAATGCCGGACCTGTGCGGTTGCAGAACATTCCATGCGGTTGAAATCCAAAATTGGAAATAGATTTAATAGAAAACTTATAATCCGCTTTATACCTTAATCAATATGAATGCTTTTGTGCAATTGTAGCTTTGAAAGAATACGGAGCACCTCATTTGAGATAAAGTTAAAAGTAGGAACTTATAGAAGGTGAATCTTTTTTTCAAATAGTTTTAATCAATTCAATAATTTCAACTATCTTCAGTCTGTATGATGTGAAAGGAAACGAAATTGACTGTCTCGACCCTTACTTCGTGGAATATGCTCATATTAGTGTTTTTAAATGAAACTCAAGGTCTCTAGTTAATTCCACAATATAATTCAAGTTATTGAAAATTCTTAAAAATTGACAATTGTTTCGATAAATTGATATTGATTTATCGAAACAATTGTCAATTTTTTAGAATTTTTAATAACTTGTATTATATTGTGGAATTAACTAGAGACCTTGAGTTTCATTTAAAAACACTAATGAAAGGAAACGTCTTATATATGATGTTAATATTAAGATATTATTCTACTGTTGTTGTTCCTTATGATTCCATATAATTTTCAAGAACAATTCGTTCAAATTAGAATCCTCTCAAAGTATATCAAGACAGTGATTTCTGATATACAGTAGTTTATGTTCACGCAGCTTTTAATACGATATCAGACATACACTGTCTAAATCTACTACTGAAGTGTCGTTTAACTTCTTTCAGCATATTGACTCGACGATTATAGATTGACAAATGTTGTTCTTAAGGTGATCCAGGATGGTGGAAGTGAGCCTTATCCCCGAAAAAAATAAGAACTTCGCCAGGCATTGTAGGAAGCGATTCACCGGAATTCTTTTGAACAACAGACATGGATTAAGTTCCTGCAGTACAGCTAATTTGTACGAACGAAAGTTCAATTACCAATGGAGAATTGGCCTCGCAGAAGGAGCAAAAAATCCAACAGCAGCTTGTTTTGGTGCAAAGCACCTAGGGAATCGAAGAACAGGCTACTTTACCAGGTCGATGTTTTGCGGTATCCGTACTGTTTGTGGAAATCTTATCCACAACACTAGTTTCTCTAAAGCCGTTTTCCCAAAAACCAATCGTCTGATGACCTGAAACATGGCTATTGGGTGCAATACTGAAATGTCACGGAGTGCATGTTCGTATAGATGCTCCAGCGATTATTACTAAAATATGCCTCGACAGCAAGAGTGCGTTGCCACTTTGACGACCATATGTTGCTAATTGAAGCAAATGATATAAAATTTTATGGCTGACTCTTTCGACTGTATCTACCCTCCCCCTCCTCCAAACAACCGTTGCTCCAGGGCGCCAAATTCAAATAAGCAAGATGCTCTGTCCCAACCTGTTTTATTCAGCTTTAGTAAAATGACTAGTGGCACCAGCACCTTCCATATTTACACATAAGTGACGTACGTTTCTGTCGTTGAGCACTTTTAGTAACATGTCTTGATAGCACGATACAGCCTCCGGAGTGCATACAAGTCACCAATTTTATAATTGGGTATTGTTCAGGGCGTATCACAGATGAACCCTATTAATTGTCAGCCCACCAGAGCCAGTATACAGGGCGTCCCGGGACTAATGGGAAAAAAGTCAGGAGCGTATAATCTGAACCTAAATAATGTTAGTACTTGATATAAACTTTTTCTATGCAGGCCCTCGTTTTCGAGTCATAGGCCTCCATAGTTTTAATTTTGAATTTGGTTTTTATATTTTGTACTAGTTATTTGATCTTTATAAAATTTACGGCAAAGCAATAATGTACGTGTATGTTTATTTTGGAATGGTAAACATATTTACAGTAGTGCCTTGCAGCCAGGGACGGACTACTCGCATTGGTTAATGATCCAAAAAATTTGCAGGGATGGCATACCCTATGTACGAGAAGGGAAATTCGCCTTAGCGATATTTGGCTGGTTCCTCTAAGTTTAGTTGGTTGATCCTTTCCTTCCCGACATGTTTTTGAGTATTTTAAAACAAGAAGACTCGCCAACCTTTTGTTGACGGGAACGCTGAAATTGTCGTGAGAATAAAGGAGTAATAAAAATACGGCTCACTCACAATCCCTCTATTTGAATTCTTACAAGAACGAAGTACCAAACTTTAGTATTGGATACGGCAACAGCGCTAAACTACCGTTGAACCGGTCTAGGCGACCATGCGGATTCAAACAATAATTTTTAATAAAAATAGTACTTACAATACAGAAATTCACCGACCAATGTCGGAAAAGCACTTCACGTCATATTTACACTCTCATTAGTTGCAGTTACATTAAATTGATAAACGAAATTAGGTATGTATTTAAACCAATGAATCAACACTTGATCATATCGTCACAAGAGGTGAGCCAAGACTGCTGATTGCCTTTCGTTGGCGGTAATTTTGCGACTTATGGCGCGGGAGGTACCAATTGGTTCCGTGAACATGAATAAAAGGCGCGGAGATTTAAACTTCGAACCTTTCGCTTAATGTTAAATTAAGATCCATTGTAGGAATTTATGGGAAATTCCTACATACTGGGGGCCGGGGCAAAAATGAGAGGAACAGTTTAAGCAAGAAGGAAGGAGAAAAGAAAAAGAAAAAAGAAAAAAAAAATACGTTCTACTCCAAATGTAGATAGAACTCAGTCCATACATGGTAGAGGAGCTAACTTAGTAATAGGACGAATATAAACTCCATCCACAGTTCTTACACGTGCGGCACGAACATTGCCGTCTTTGCCAGTTAGTAGTTCCACTACCCTGGCAAGGGGCCAATTCAAAGGAGGACGGTCCTCCGATTGCACTAGTACAAGCTGATTAAGCTGAAGATTGTTTGAGGCTTTACACCACTTAGGTCGATGCTGCAGTCGATGCAGATAATCGGTGCTCCACCTCTTCGAGAATTCTTGGTTCATCTTAGTACATTGTTCCCAAAAAGTTAATCTGTTTACAGGGATGGTAGATAGATCGCGATCGGGAAAAGCGGTTAAAGGTGCTCCGATCAAAAAATGACCTGGTGTCAAAGGAGATAGATCGGTAGGATCATTTGACATCGGGTATAATGGTCTGCTGTTCAAGATAGCTTCGATCTGACTCAGAACCGTGGAGAGTTCCTCGAAGGTAAGGCACGAATTGCCAATTATTTTGGTGAGGTGGGATTTGGCGCTTTTCACAGCCGCTTCCCATAAGCCACCCCAGTGCGGTGACCGCGGAGGAATAAACTTCCAACTAATTTCTGTAGTTGAAAGAAAAGACTGTATCTTATTGATACTTTCGGAAGATTTGAGAAAAATGGAGAGTTCTCGTAATTGATTTCTTGCTCCAACAAAGTTGGAACCATTATCAGTATAGATAGTCTGAGGATTCCCTCTACGACTGAGAAATCTTTTAAGAGTGGCGATAAATGCATCGGTAGAGAGATCACTTACTAATTCGATATGGATCGCCTTTGTCACCATGCATATGAATATGGCAATGTAGGCCTTTTGTATTGGGGCTTTTCTTAAGCGCGAAGATTTAATTTGTACAGGTCCAGCAAAATCGATGCCAGTTTTGGAAAAGGGGCGAGATTTTTGCACTCGGTCAAGGGGTAACGGGGACATTATTTGAGAGGCGAACTGGGCATTAAATCTAAAACAGGTGATGCAGCTTTTTATCAATTTTTTGACAAGACGAGTGCCATTCAAGGGCCAGTACTGTAGCCTTAAATTTCCTAACACATTTTGGGCTCCACCATGGCCAAGACGGCGATGTTCCCGTATTATTAGCAAATCAACAACATGATCATTTTGTGGTAACAGCAAGGGAAATTTTTGATTGAAAGGTAAAGTAGAAAATTGTAATCGGCCACCCACTCTTAGAAGGCCGTCATTATCCAAGAAAATGTTCAATGGAATTAAGTCTTTATTTCCAATCGGAACGTTAGTTTTTAAACAACGAATTTCGTTGAAGAAGTGTTTATGTTGAATTTGTTTGATTATAAAATCATGGGCAATTCGGAGATCGTCAACAGATAACGAACCAACGTCTCTGAATTTTCTCCTCGATAGGTTTATAAATTTGAATATATGGGCTATAACCCTATTTAAGGTTATAAATTTTGAGAATCGGAAAAATATAGGTTCCCAAAAGTTTAAGTCGCTGTTGACTATAACAAGGTTGACCTTTTTGACTTCAGGCAAGTCGTCAATAGGTTCGAAAGAATCCATAGAATCAAAATCTTTAGATTCAAGTAGAAATCGAGGACCCTCGAACCAAAAAATCCAGACATCAGATGAGAATTTACCACGAGAAAGTAAATCGGCTGGGTTTAAATCGGATTTGACATGTCGCCATATAAACTCTTTACTATTGTTTTGAATGGTTAGGACACGCCGAGCTACAAAGGGAGAAAAATCATTAGAAGACCGTTTCACCCAACTGAGAGCGACTTGAGAGTCGGACCATAAATTTATGGAAGAGATGTGAAGAGAAATGCACAGAATCTGAACTATTCTGCGAGCTAAAGTGGACAATAGCTCCATTGCACACAGCTCTAACTTGGGAATAGTTAAAGTAATTTTCAAAGGATTCACACGAGATTTAGCAGAAATTAGGCGAGAGGATCTAGAATTATCAGCGTAGATCGCTACTAAATAGAGACACCCTCCGTATGCCTTTTGACTGGCATCGCAAAACCCGTGGAGAGAACACGAAGTAATAATTTTTTGGTTAAATAGGTATCTGGGTACTCGGAGGTGAGCAGCTTCAGTTAATAAAGAAAGGAATTTATTAAACTGAGTAATTATGGATGTGTCGGAAATGGGAACATCCCACCCTATCTGGGATTTCCAGACCGATTGCATTAACAGTTTGCCAAACACGGTCAGATTGTTTACTAACCCAAGAGGGTCAAATGTACTGGCGACGGTACTTAATATCCTTCGTTTCGTTATATGAGAACAATCAGCCAACTTGGCAGTTTGGATGTGTAAAATATCAGACGCAGGATTCCATTTTAGTCCTAGAATTTTGCTTGACGAATCGTCAAAACTACGATCCAATTCAGCGTTAGGTAATTCATCGATTGACTGTAAAAACTTGAATGAATTTGATTGCCATTTGTGAAGTTGGAACTCATGTTTTCCAAGCATATTGGTCAATTCGGCATAAAGAGCCGGTAAGTCCATTTCCTTATTGGTTCCAGTTAAGATATCATCCATGTAGGTTTGATGAAGAATAGCCTGCTGCGCATTTGGACAATCGGGACTATTTAAGGCAATGTCTTTCAAGACTCGGGTGGCCAAGAAAGGGGCACAGTTCTGTCCGAAACTAAGCCTCGATAATTGGATACATTGAAGGGGTTTCGTGGGGTTATCCCTCCATAGTATGTTTTGGAGATAGCGTTGCATGGGATTGATATCTATGAATCTATACATCATTTTGATGTCTGCACACAGGACATATTTATAGCATCTAAATCTGCACAAAATGTCGAATAGGTTATCCTGAACTTGGTAACCCTTCGACGTTAAATCATTAAGAGAGAAACCTGAATCGGTTTTAGCCGAAAAATCGAACACGATCCGAAGTTTGGTGGATGCGCTTTCCTCACGTATCACCGCCCTATGGGGTATAAAATACTTGAAATCGTTAGACACAGTGTTATAGAAAGACAGAGGAATGACTTGAGCATGATTGAGTGTTAGATATTCTGAAATTACTTTTTTATATTCAGAGAAAAGGGTAGGATTAGCATTGAATTTCCTTTCAAGAGAAGAGAATCGTTGGATGGCTATACCGAATGACTGGCCTAGTTTTTTATTCTGATTTGCGAGTAGAGGCATATCTACCTGATACCGCCCCGATGGTAGGATAACGGTTGTATCCCGAAATAGTTGTTCAACATATTCCTCGCTGGGATCTTGTGATGGACATTCGGGAATTTCCTCAAGCTCCCAGAATTTCTCCATTGTCCTTTGGAGGTCAGAATATTGATAGACTTGATCATTATAAACCGTCAAAAAGGAATAAGCAGACTTAGGTTTATGCTGGGAGGAGTTAGCATTTCTCAAAGGGATAGGACCCGCGATAACATATCCCAGGTGAGTATCTATAAAGGAAGGAGAATAAGGATCCGTTTTAAGTACGGTCCCCTTAAGCAGGTAATGATATAAATCACAGCCAATAAGAAGATCTATTGGACCGGATTCAAAGAATAAAGGGTCAGCTAGCTCAAGTTTTATATGGGATGGAATTTTAAAATTAGAAGGTGAGATAGAAGATTGTGGTAAACTATTTGTTATTTTATCTATGACCGAGCAAGATATAGTGAAAGTACTGTAAGGTGCAATTTGAGAATTAAATGTGATATCTACCACTTCTCTACTATAGGTGTAGTTATTGCTACCTAATCCGGAAATATTAAGAGTTTGTTTGCGAGAGACTAAATTCAATTTTTGTACAAAGGCACGGTTAATAACGCTCATTTGACTAGCGGAATCAAGAAGAACTCGTCCAGCCAAACACCGACCATTGAAACCGTTAACATTCACTAAAGCCGTAGGCAATAGTACAATACTGTCTTTTGCTGACATGGCAGTCAAAGCAGTTTGATATCTCACTGACTCCGGAGGTTCAGGTGATTGATTAGGTGATGCAGAACTGGTATTTATGAAATTAGATCTATTAATTTGATCTGGGGACGTATTATTATGTACATTAATAGGAGAGGGGTGATTATTTACATTGGATAGAGAGGTTACATTGGGGCTTCCGGAAGAGGAGGCTCTAGGATTATTACGATTGTTAGAGTTGTTTGGCAATCTGTTCTGACTGTCAAAATGTAAGTAACTATGATGAGACTTATTGCAAGTTGCACATCTCCTAAGGGATTTACAATCGGTAGTACTATGGGTACTATTCAGGCAATTTACACAAAGTTTTTTAGCTTTGACTATCTGATACCTCTCTTGAGGTGATAAGGACATAAATTTGGAACAACCGTATATAAGATGAGAGGGGTCTGAACAATGAAGACAGCTCGGTCTATTAACCCGAGAAGAACTAGAATGGTACTGTTGCGAAGAACTTAAACTAGATACCAATGTCACCCTATTTTTACAAACATTATTAGACTTGGGGTTGAATTTACCCTTAGTGTTGGTTTCAAAAAGATTTAAATTTTCCAACATTGATTGGCGTTGCTGTAGAAAATCAAAGAAATATTCAGCTGTAGGGATAAGCTCTGGCTTGCGCTCACTTTCGAAGGCTCGTCTTGAATTAAAATCAAGTTTTTGCTCCATTAAAAATATTATTAATGACTCAAAATTTACTTCCGGCGATAAATTCATATTTTTAATCAAATCAAATGTCTTACGCGTCGATATCTGAAATTCGCGCAACTCGACCGAAGTACTTTTCAAGACAGGTTTTTGATCCACCAAAGTTTGGTACAAAGAATACAGTAATTTATATTTATCGTCATATGCCTTTTTAAGAATATTTAAGGCAATATTCAAATTTTGATTTGTTACGCTTAAGGACTCAATCATTTCCAAAGGTGGTCCACGTAACAGCCCTTTAAGGTAATAAAACTTTTCACCCTCCGACTTTAAATTATTATTATTAAGCACCAGTGCTGTGAACAAGTCAATAAAGGATGGCCACTCTGATGCAGCCCCTGAGAAAGGTTTAATGTTAATTTTAGGTAACACGACATTAGATACATCGTTTGGCCTAGTATTTAAATTGAGTGATTCTTTTTGCTTATTTTCTATTAGAAGTTCAAGCATAGCAATACAACTTTCAAAACGGTCGGCGACAACGTTCTCGGCCTCATCGTCGGAAGAGTAGTTGTCGTCGTCCGGGTTAGATAATGAAACGATTTCCAATTGGACTTTTTGATAATTGTCATAGTGACCAGATATGCTTTTAAGTTTGACTTTAAGTATATAGACCTCTTCGGAGCCAGTCAGCTCCGACACAAATGTTTCAATTCGAGATAATTGCGATTTGAAACCCCCTCTTTTATTTTTCAAGTGATTTAGCGACATGATTGAATCAAAGTGTAACCAATCAAAGTTGAACTCCACCTGAATTAAAATAAGCTTCTAAAGTAGCGAGTAAATTTTACAATATATGGAATAACCAAATAGACAAAGAGCTTTTCCAATCAATGCGATAAGTATTTCAATAGCATGCAAATTACTGAAAATTAGTTTAACATTGTAAGAAAATACCTACCTACTTATAACCTACTTATAACCAAATACGGTATTAATATTCAAAATAATAAAGAAGAAATTACAGTGAATTATTTTTCACAGTGTACTAGAATGCATGTAAACGCAAATAGATAATCAATATTGAGATTAATAAACAAAATATCAAACATTGAGAAAACTGTAAATTATTTTTAACAGTGTAAGAAAATGTACCTAAATATAACTAAATACACTAATTAAATATCCAAAGTAATAATGAAGAAAATACTGTGATTTATTTTTCACAGTGTACTAAAAATGCATATAAACGCACATTGATAATTGATAAACAAAATATCTAGTATTTAGAAAACTGTAAATTACTTTTAACAGTGTAAGAAAATGTACCTACTTATAACTAAATACACTAATCAAATATTCAAAGTAATAATGAAGAAAATACTGTGATTTATTTTTCACAGTGTACTAAAATTGCACGTGAACGAAAAAAGATAAACAATATTGAGATACATAATCAAAATATCTGATATTGAGAAAATTGTAAATTATTTTTAACAGTGTAGGAAAATGTACCTACTTATAACTAAATACACTAATTAAATATCCAAAGTAATAATGAAGAAAATACTGTGATTTATTTTTCACAGTGTACTAAAAATGCATATAAACGCACATAGATAATTGATAAACAAAATATCTAATATTTAGAAAACTGTAAATTACTTTTAACAGTGTAAGAAAATGTACCTAGATATAACTAAATACACTAATTAAATATCCAAAGTAATAATGAAGAAAATACTGTGATTTATTTTTCACAGTGTACTAAAAATGCATATAAACGCACATTGCTAATTAATATTGAGATTAATAAACAAAATATCAAACATTGAGAAAACTGTAAATTATTTTTAACAGTGTAAGAAAATGTACCTAGATATAACGAATACATTAATTAAATATCCTCAAACTTAACGATGTATTTATTATACCATGTATTATTGAGGTAACAAAAACCCGACATGTAAATAAACACTAGTTTCTTCAAAATATGCTGTTTATAAACACTTCCAAACCGGCTCCTAATCCTATACACCCCCCTTGAGCGAGGTGTCGTTGAAGTAAAAACGGCCAGCAGTTGACCATTCTAGATTCAGAACTCGCTTCGCGCGCTGTTGCCGGACTGTCTTTAATTTCCCGAGCAATCAAATCGCACTTATATACATATCACTGTTTCAGTATTTATTTTTTACAGTTTCTCAGCCCTCACGAGAGTCTAATGAACAACTTTTTGGAATGTTTATTAGAGAAAAGAAGAATAGGGTTCAGGCAGACCCAAGAAATCAAATTGCCGCAAAGGCGGAAATGGATATATCAAGTTGCTGCAGAGGCAAAAATGGATATGTCAAATTGACAGACTAAATCCGGCTCGAAGGACCAATAAAAACTATGTACGAGAAGGGAAATTCGCCTTAGCGATATTTGGCTGGTTCCTCTAAGTTTAGTTGGTTGATCCTTTCCTTCCCGACATGTTTTTGAGTATTTTAAAACAAGAAGACTCGCCAACCTTTTGTTGACGGGAACGCTGAAATTGTCGTGAGAATAAAGGAGTAATAAAAATACGGCTCACTCACAATCCCTCTATTTGAATTCTTACAAGAACGAAGTACCAAACTTTAGTATTGGATACGGCAACAGCGCTAAACTACCGTTGAACCGGTCTAGGCGACCATGCGGATTCAAACAATAATTTTTAATAAAAATAGTACTTACAATACAGAAATTCACCGACCAATGTCGGAAAAGCACTTCACGTCATATTTACACTCTCATTAGTTGCAGTTACATTAAATTGATAAACGAAATTAGGTATGTATTTAAACCAATGAATCAACACTTGATCATATCGTCACAAGAGGTGAGCCAAGACTGCTGATTGCCTTTCGTTGGCGGTAATTTTGCGACTTATGGCGCGGGAGGTACCAATTGGTTCCGTGAACATGAATAAAAGGCGCGGAGATTTAAACTTCGAACCTTTCGCTTAATGTTAAATTAAGATCCATTGTAGGAATTTATGGGAAATTCCTACACCCTATATGAAATTATCGAAATTGACTTCCCCACACATTAAGCAAACGAAAATGTACTCCTATTGGAATTCGATAAAATAAGCCGTTTGGCTAATATTTATAGTTTTATTAATGCACTACGTACCAATTTACGCATTCACAATTTTTATAAGTACACAACGAGATAAAACTAACTTATTAATAAGATTTCCAAGATTTACCTACAGTGCTACAAAAAAATAATTTGACGATAGCAAAAGATAAAAAACATTAACGACCTATTAATTCGAAAGTTGGTAAAAACTTTTTAAAAGTGTTTTTACCGTAACCATCGGATTAGTTGCCAAACGTTGTGTAGAATAGTTCGTAGTCGGTACTTGTCAATAATTCATAAGTCCTTAATTTAACAGTTACAATGGTAGAATTCAGTTGAACAAGACTTGTTAAATGCAGTTGATAATGAACCATCAACGAGTTTACGAAAATTATCAAGAGAACATAACTTCTCGAAATCAGTTGTTCATCGCGTCCTAAAAGAACAGCTGTTATATCCTTTTCACATGAAAAAAGTACACAGTATGACAGTGGCTGATTATGCTGCACGACTTGAGTATAGCCAGTGGTTTCTGTGACAACAACAAGCAGACAATACATTTATTAGTAACGTTCTCTTTACGGACGAATCCGGTTTCACCAGAGATGTAGTCATTAATTCTCATAATATGCATTTATGGGATGATGTGAATCCATTATCTAAGCTAGCAACCAGCATAGACTCATGGTTAATGTTTGGGCAGGAATAGTTGGCAATCATTTGATAGGGCCATACTTTATTGACGGTACTTTTACCGGTCAGAGATATTTGGAGTTTTTGCAAAATGAGTTTGATGATGTGCCACTACAAACTCGTACGAATTTATGGTTCATGCATGATGGGGTCCCTTCTCATTTCAGTTTAGATGTACGACAGCATTAACACACAAGCTTTCCTAATAGATGGATTGGTGGTGGATGTCCTTTTTAATGGCCACCGCGATCAGGAGACGTTGATCCTATGGATTTCTTCCCCTGGGGTTATCTCAAAAGTAACGTATACGCAACACCTGTGCAAACAAGACAAGATTTAATAGACAGAATTGTGTTACATTGCAATGTTATTAGAAATAATATGGGATTGCCCTTTCAAGTGCAAAGAAACAACCTTCGCAGACTTATTGGAATACTGTTACTGTTTTTATTGATGATTTCTCCTACTGTAAATCCCTATGTCGGAGTCTGCTGGGTGCCACGGACATGTGACGGCTTTCTCTTTCACTTCCCGAAATAAAATTTTCACAAGATCAGAAGTAATTAGTGCTTTTTTAGATCAGTAAGCCTATACTTATATTGCCACCAAAATCACCACAAAAAATTAGTAAGAGAAGAGGCACTAAAATATATATGACAAAACTGGTCAGAACACAAGAATCACATACTAGTAGAAGATGATACAATGCGAAATATAAAATACTACTATACGCATATGGCAAAAACAATTACATATGGAATAAGCCTTGAGATTCTAGCCCTGTCTGAAACCCAAAACCTAAATTTCCATATTTATCAAAAACAACGAAGACGAAGGAAATAACGATAACAGAGAAACCAACTAAAATAAATAAAGTGGATAACAACAGGACGATTCACCTACTTTTGATTGGCAATCGTGAGAGCGGCTACTTTGAATTACTCACACCACCAATGATAAATATAAATAAAAAAAGACACCAACCAACCCCGGAACAGCGACGCGACGGTCAAGAGTGTCAAGGGAACATATTGCTTGACCAAAATACCAGAAACCAGGCTACGAAGGTAGGAACTGCCCGAAATGTTTTGCTGGAACAACAACGCATGGCATGGAATGATGAAATAAACCGCACTGTCATGCGCTGTTATTAACTTGCAACTCAACTTGAGGAAACAAAAACAGGATATCGCACAGAGCTTTACAGACTCTTTTCTATAAAATACCCTAATCTTACTGCAACTATTACGGAACAAAGATTAATAGACCAGAAACGTGTTATATTAAAAGCAATTGACTAACAACCTATGAATTATAAAAAATTAAAGAAGAGGTCGCAGAAGAACTAAAAATTGGAATAGATACAGCATATGATGCAGACGAACAAGAACCACCAAAAATACATAAACCAGATCAACCTCCCTCAATACAAACTACACCAACAAAATTACTTATATAAACAACAAAAGGACGAAATACCAGCCAATAACCATGCACAAAACTCTCTGGATATTAACTAGATTATATTTTAAACAAAACCACTCATAAACATAATGAATATGGAGATCACGAAATACGTAGACTACTCAAGTACCCTAGAAGACATACACACGGCAATATATACAGCAGCGTCTACTGTGTTAACATGCAATGAACAGAAAACTATAGAACATAATAATACAAAACCGAACACAATAAATATACCAAGATGGCAGTGCGAATTGAGAACAACATAAAAACATAGTAAGGCTTACAGCAGATATAGGGAGAGTAACACAGTATATAAATGGAAACAAATCAGAGAAAATAGCAAAACACATTAAAAACATATTAGAAAGCAAAGAACAATCAACTATGGAAATGTTCGAACCACTCAAACAGAAGCTAATGGTCTACGCAGCGCGCCTATGTAGATATAAGGAATCTAACAAGAGAAAAATAGATAACGCATTATTCAGCAGCAATGAAAAACTATTCTACAAAAAAATAACAAATGCAGAAGAGATCAAATTATTACCGCCAAGTAAAGAGAAAGTAACAGAGTATTGGAAAGAAATATCGTGAAATCCCATAGAGCATAACCAAACAGCAGCATGGATACAATAGACAGAGGAGAGACAAAAAGGGACAAAAGAACATACGGAATATAAAATAACAACAGATGAACTGACCAATAGTTCACAGAAACACATAAGTACTTGGCTGTACATATAAATACTGTTCTACAAAACCCACAACTGCCACAATTCTTAACACAAGGAAAACCTACATTAAACCGAAAAATCACAAAACAGTAAACCCGGTCGACTACCGACCAATAACGTGTATCCAAACATTATATAAAATTATATCATCAGTAATATGCAAGAAAATAGAACACAGCATCATTACAGAAGAGCAAAAAGGTTGCGGAAAAAATAGTCAGGGATGTAAAGAACAGCTCATAATAGACACCATAATAATGAAACAAACGGAAAAACAACACAGAAAATTGAAAACAGGTTTCAGAGACTACAAAAAAGCATTTGACTAGGTACCACACTCATGGCTAGAGAAAATCTTACAGATTTATAAAATACACCCGACCATAAGACATTTATTGTCAACCATCATGAAAACCTGGAGAACAAGAATACATCTAACAACAGATAAAGGACAAATAAAAACTGATAATATAAAAATATGAAAATAAAAACAGGAATCTTTCAAGGAGATTCACTTAGCGTCCCATTGTTTTGCCTCTGCCTAAACTCGCTTTCGAACACATTAAAGAACACAAAGTACGGCTTCCAGATCAAACATCAAAACAAAGTAAAACACATAATCAACCATATACTATATATGGATGACATCAAAATATATGCAATAACACAAACACAAATGAGAGAAATATTTGAAATTATAAAAGAAATAACAACAGACATGAGAATGCAATTTGGAATTTACAAATACAAAATCCTACACATAAAGCACGGTAAATGGAAGGACGAAAGCAGCACAGAAACACTTAACAATGAAATAATAGCCAACATGCAATTCGACGAAACATACAAGTACCGAGGGTTTCAACAAAGTACAAAACTGGACCACACAACAATAAAGAAGCAATTAACCGAAGAATATAAAAGGCGAGTAACGCTAATCCTCAACTCCAAATTAAATGCGAGGCACCTTTTCAAAGCTATTAATACGTTCGCTATTCCATTACTAACACATTCCTTCGGAATAATCAAACGGTCGACAACTGACCTGCAAAACATAAATATACTTACAAGATAGAAACTGACAAAACATAGGAAATTACACCCAAATTCATGTAAAGAGAGACTTACAATAACCAGGGAGGAAGGAGGTAGAGGATTAGTAAATATCCACACGCAAATCAAGTACACACTCTGAAAACATACTTTCACAATAAAACCGCCTCATTACACAGAACAGTCACACAAGCAGATGAAGGACTTACGCCACTAAATCTCTCACAATCTGAACCACAGCCACAACAGACACCCACACAATAAGATAAAACAGAACAATGTGCACAGTAAGGGAGCACTGCTGTGGTGGACAAATATTTCTGCCCTACTCGTGGGACTTTCAATGGAAGTTTCGGAAATAGAAAATTTAAGCTCTCAAGGTAGCAGAGCAAAAATAGCTACCAACGAAAACTCACAGAGCCTGGAAAAGAGAAGAGTTACTCCTCGGTTCCTGGTCGTGAAAAGACTAGATAATGAAAATTTTGAAAAAATTAGTCCTTTTGTATTATTTAAAGTGTTGAGTGGACAATTTGGTAACTTAAAAACAGTTCGAAAAGTAAAGGAAGGTTTATTACTTGAAACAGTTTCTGAACAACAGGCCAAACGTATAATGAATATAAAAAAACTTGACAATTATGAAGTTGCAGTTGAACCACACAAAACTTTAAACTACGCCAAAGGTGTAATTACCTGCAGAGATCTATTAAATTGTTCTGTGGATGAATTGAAAGTAGAATTAGAATCTGAAGGAGTTATAGAGGTAGCAAGAATTAAGACTAGACAAAATGGCGATATCGTGAATACAGCTAGTTTAATTCTCACTTTTGATAAACCAAAACCTCCACCAAAAATAAAAATAGCGTTCTACTCACTAGAAGTTAGACTATATATTCCAAATCCAATTCGTTGCTTCAATTGTCAAAAATTTGGTCACTTATTAAAATCATGTCAAGAAGAAAAAATTTGCGATTGTGGCAAACCTCCCCATGAAGGGCAAGTTTGTAATGAACCTGTTTGTGTAAACTGTAAAGGTCAGCACTCTGCTAGGTCAAAGAAATATCCCCGCATGATAGAAGAAATAAATATTCAAACCATAAAAACAAATGAAAAAATCAGTTACGGAGAAGCAAAAAAAAGTTTTGTTAATGAAACCGTCCAAAGAAACCGTTGCAGAGAAAACTAAAAGCAACGATACTTCTACAGCAATTCTTAATTCGATAATCCCTCAAATTACAATAATTGTTGAAAATCAAATAAAAAGCTTATATACGGCACTGACAAACCAAAAAGTAGTTCCACTGACAGCACAACATCTAGATCGCTCAGAACAATCTCAGGAATCTCATGTTGAATCACAAAAAAAAACCTACGAGTTTTCTGATGATTCCGATAATGTATACTCATCACAAAAAAGTGACATTTCAGTTGCTTCAGCTAAAAGAAAAAAAGGTTGGCCTAAAGGAAAACCAAGATCCAGAAAAACTTCCCTAGATAATATTACTAAAACAACTAAACCCGTCCCTGAAACTTCTCATTCCTATAAAACACCTAGTTCCTATCAACCAGCCCTTGATGATACACAAAATTTAGAATCTTTTGACCTTCCAAGAAATAAAAATGAAAAACCACCTCCCATAAGAGTGAATGGAATATAGACCATATTCCAATCTCTATGGAATTACCAGCAGTAGATAAACTGAGTGATTGTATACCCCGCCCAAAGTGGTTATTTCAACATGCCGACTGGGAAGAATATAACAATTCGATGGAAAACTTACAAATAACAGGAGTAACTATAGAAGAGCAAGTAGAAAATTTCACCAAAGCAATCCCAAATTCTGCTGAATTATCTATCCCCAAAACAAAAGGTACACTAAATAAAAAAAGGGTGCCATGGTGGAGCTCAGAACTAGAGACTGCAATAAAAAATAAGAAAAAGGCTTTTAATGTTTTCAAAAAAGTACCAACAAAAGAAAATATGATCATTTTCAAAAGACTTAGAGCAAAGGCAAGGTTTCTAATTGTAAAGGGTAAAAAGGAATCATGGAAGGACTATGTAAGCTCTATCTCCAGTGAGACTCCGGTAAAAGAAGTATGGGACAAAATCCGGAAAATTAAGGGTAAAAATTTCGCAAAGCCGTCCCCTTTACTTATAGTGGACGGAAAGGAAATAACAGGCAACGAAAATATAGCCGAAGAGCTAGCAAAATTCTTTGAATCAACCAGTTCCTCTGAAAACTACGATAATACTTTCAAACAACACAAAAAAATGCTGAAGAACAACACTTTAATTCCAACGAGAATTTACCTTATAATGACCTATTTTCACTGGAAGAACTAGAGCATGCGTTAGATACTGCTAAAAAGAACTCATCTCCAGGAAACGACTCAATTTCTTACGAACTACTTTTGAGATTACCCCAAAACAAAGAAATATTTTTACTTAATATGTATAACCAAATATGGATAACAGGAATGTACCCTACTCAGTGGAAATATGTCATTATCGTTCCAATTCCAAAAATAGGAAAAGACTCACAATATCCTTCCAATTATCGTCCAATTTCATTAATTTGCTGCATTGGAAAGCTTTTGGAAAAAATGGTCAGCATAAGGCTACTTTGGCAGTTGGAGAATAAAAAACTCCTTTCTGACTTTCAAATGGGCTTTAGAAGAGGAAAGTCAACAACTGACTACCTTGTTCTATTGGACAATTATATTAAAAACAGCTTTTCAAATAGATCTCACACTGTTGCCATTTTTTTCGACATTGAAAAGGCTTTTGATACAACCTGGAGATTTGGAATAATGGATAATTTGTACAAATGGGGTTTGAGAGGTTACTTACCTCAGTTCGTTCAAAACTTCTTATGTAATAGAATATTACGAGTGCGGGAGACCAATGAGTCATCTCAAACACATTTTCCAGAGAATGGTGTACCTCAAGGCTCAAACCTTAGCGTTTTACAATTCCTTGTAGCAATTAATGGTATAGTGGATGTAATTCCGGTAGAGGTTCAGAAAAGTTTATATGTAGATGATCTAGCTATTTACTACTCATCCCTAGATATGAAAAATGTAGTTCAAACTCTGCAGAACACTGTTGATCGAATAGTTGAGTATGTGGAACAGCGCGGTTTTAGAATATCCACATCCAAAACTCAGTGTATTCACTTTTGTAGGTTAAGAAAGGATCATCCAGAACCGAATATCAATCTTCATGGACACCCTATTGAAATGACTTCGTCTATTAAATTCCTAGGTCTTGTTTTCGATAGAAAATTATGATGGAAAGAACACATTGAATATCTAGCAACAAAATGTAAAAAAGGCTAAACATTTTAAGAAGTCTATCAAATATTAACTGGGGTTCTGATATACAAATCGTTTATAATGTCTAAAATGGATTATGGGGCTATTGTTTATAGCTCTGCTAGTGAATCAAACCTCAGAACATTAGAGTATATTCAAGCCACTAGCATCAGACTAGCTTTGGGAGCATTTAGAACAAGCCCTTACTCCTCTTTATGCTGCGAGGCTGGTATTCCTCCTCTTAAGTATAGAAGACAATTTTTAATGGCAAATTACTTCTGCAAAAAATACTCCACACCCTATAATCCACTTATAACTAATATTTTTAGTGAGGAGGAAACAGATTCGTTTTAATCTAGGCATACTAATATTATCCCTTTTCCTATCCGGGTAAAACGGATGTTGCTAGGATTACAAAATGACATGCCGGTTCAGCAATTTCTCCAACATATTTCCTATCCCCAATGGAGATTCAAAAATCCAGTGTTTCACCAAAACTGTCTAAAGTATGATAGAACCAGTTCACCAGTTAATACGTTTATCAATGAAATAAAACATATTTTACAAAACCATAATAACCCTCTTGAGATATATACCGACGGTTCCAAAACCGATCAAGGAGTAGGAAGTGCTATTTTTGTAAAAGAACAGGCCTTTCATTGGAAACACTGCAATTGTCCGAAGAACACTAACCCCCTAATTAAGTAGGTTTATACCTTGATGCAACTGCGCCCGGTAGAAACTGCTACCACCAACCACGTACAAGTGTGAAAAAAATAATAATAATATTAATAATAATAATAATAACAATAATAATAATAATAATAATAATAATAATAATAATAATAATAATAATAATAATAATAATAATAATAATAATAATAATAATAATAATAATAATAATAATAATAATAATAATAATGTTTCTGGGAAGACACAACGAAGTGGCGAAGATCATCCACAGATAATTAGCACTTGACTTAGGACTTGTTACTAACCCATCACCCTTCTATACATATGTACCTCAAGCTGTTTTAGAAAGCGAAGAAACAGTGCTGTACTGGGATAGACCAATCCACTCCAATAGGACTTTAGATCACAACCGCCCTGATATCCTGGTGATCAAAAAGAAAGATAAGGAGGCCACCATTATTGATATAGGATGCCCCCTAACCAGCAACCTGCAGAAAACGGAAGAAAACGGAGATTGAAAAGAGAAATAAATACCAAAACTTGGCTATCGAACTTAAACACGTATGGAGATTAGAAGAAGTGAGAACAATCCCAGTCATAATATCGGCTACAGGCGTGGTGACGAAGAGGTTCTTGAAATATTTGGAGCAACTCAACCTACCTAAAGGCCTAGCAAAAATTGTCCAGAGGACGGTGATTCTCCAGACATGTCATATCACCAGAAAATTTTTGAACGACGAAGGGTAGACCATCGAAACATCCACCGGACTAATGGGACATGATGAACTTCATCCCCATTAACCGTGCTGAGCCCTACCAGCGATGGGCTCGGGCCCTAACCTAACACTATCTAATCCAACTTTGAAAACCCTAACCCATTTGGCCCGAGCTCCCACTGAGCCAAACCCCAATGGCGCGCGCGAGGGGTCGGTGAATGTTTTCCGGCTACGGCTGAGAAAGTGAGACGCTTAAGTCATAATAATAGTATAGTATAGTATAGTTTATTGACGTTTAGTATACAAATAGTACATATCGTCACAAATTATGAAGTTCCTTAGATTTTGATACAATAATTAAAAACACCTATGTAAATTTCATAGTCCACCAAAATATAAGCATATAATAACACAATAGCAATAAATAAATGAATATATAAAACGTAAAAACAAAGAGTCACAGATAACAGTCAAATATTACATTAAAAAATCAATAATTAAAAAAATATATGAATACATATATATATATATATATATATATATATATATATATATATATTTTTATACAATTAAAAATCATCCGTTTGGGAAACGATATGTAAGTCAAGGGTTACTACAGAACGCAATAAAGTCATCCACACTATAAAAACAGTGTGCCAATAACAATTTCTTGATTAATTTCGAAAAACCAATTTTATTTAATCTTTTTATGTCAGTGCCCTTATAGTATTTTTGCAATGCATTATACAAATTATAATTCAGCCTGTTGTTCTGAGATAAACAAATTCTTGATCTCTGAGGCACAATGGATGTCGCATTCCTAGTGTCATATCCATGTACGTCCGAGTGAAGTAATATCAGATCGATATTGCTATGAATACTCCTCAGACACTCGTAGACATATACACGAGGAAGCGGAAGTATTTGTAATTTTTTAAAATGTTTTTGGCAAGGATCACCATATTCGGCGTTTACGATTACACGTACAGCCATTTTCTGGAGTGAGAAGACTCTCGCAACATTAGTGGCACTGCCCCACAGTACAACACCGTAGTTAAGGTGTCTATGTACAAGGGCGAAATATACTGTTCTTAAAACCTGTTGACTAAGACAGTTCCTCATTTGCTTCAAGGCAAATATTTGGGAAGCGAGCCTTGAACATAAGCCCTCTATGTGAGCTGCCCAATCCAATCGCGAGTCGAGAGTTATCCCAAGTAAGCTGACAGGCTCCGAAATTGTTTTGAGCTTACTAGATGTGAAACAGATGCTGTGTTTTTCTTCATTCAGCTTTAAATGGTTGCTGTTAAACCATGATTTTAGTATCCTCATGCTAGAATTGTTCAAAGTCTCCTCACCCCTAAAAAATGTGGTCGTATCATCTGCAAAGAGAATACAACGTGCTTCCTCCAGCGCAGTTGGTAGATCATTAATATAAATTATGAACAAAATTAGTCCTAGTATAGATCCCTGCGGAATCCCTTTAGTTATTGGAGCCAACCGCGATTCCGCATCTCCAAAACTTACATACTGGTTCCTATTAGACAAATATGATCTAAATAACCCCAATTCGTTACCCCTCAGACCATAATAAGACAATTTATCTAGAAGATATTCATTGTTAACGCAGTCAATAGCTTTGGTAAGATCACACATATTAGCAAATGTGTCATATCTCTCATCAAAGCCATCGACTACACTTTCCACAATATCTACTACGGCCTTAACTGTGGACATGTTTCTACGAAAACCAAATTGAGAAGGCGACAGTAATTTTTTGTGCTCGAAGTAAGAAATGAGTTTTTCCTTGATTAGCATCTCAAAGATCTTGCCAATCACTGGTACAATCCCGATGGGTCTATAGTTGTCAGGGTTACTGAATTCACCTTTTTTGTGAATGGGTATCACTTTAGTGATTTTTAGTGCATCAGGCCAGCACCCTTCTAGGATACATTTGTTGAATAAAATATCCAATGGTTCAATAAGAGTCCCAAGTGACGCCTTCATCATTAAGCTATTTAGGCCGTAGAAATCCAGACAAGATGAGTTTTTTAGACTCCATATTGCTTGCCTAATGTCAGCTCCTACAATGGGACCAATAAAAAAAGAGCTCGAGGTCTTAGGGATTTTATGGAGATATTCAATCGGATGTATGGCATTGTTGCAAATAGTGGCAATTATTTTATCTGCAATTGATACGAAAAAATTATTTAGATCATCCGAAGTCAGTTCGGCGACAAGAGCACCATTAGTTTTAGTTTTTGTATTCCTTTCGGAATTTATTATACTCCAAATAGTTTTACTCTTCTCATCCGATTGTTGTATTTAACTAGAGTAGAATTCCCGTTTTTGTGTTTTTATGGCTTCCGGCATGATTTTTAATACTAATGCTTGACGGTGAATAAAACAATGACTGTGTCAGGCATCTTCTTATGCACTAGGCCTGAACGTGATCCTAGCACAGCAGGCGCTACATCGGTACAAAGTCTGCTAGCTTCTTCCATTCAAGGCCATGCTTCTCATACGTCTGTTCTTTCCTCAACCTGGAAACCAAAATACGGACATTTTCTAATTTCACAAAACAGCTGGTCCCGAATGTCAGTGGACATAGTATTGATCCGTGCCTTCACTGTATTGTTTTATTCAGAAATACCTTGAATTTTTTTGATAGATTCAAGTCTTAGAGCCCGTTCAACAGCTTTGATCAAACAGAGCTTTATTAGTGTTTCTCCAATCGTGTGGGGTGTCTTTGCCTTGTTCAACGAAAATCGTAATTTTGATTTAATCACGGAAAATTGTAATTTATTTATAAGTATAGTCACCGGACTATCCCACGCACCACTCCTGAGGCTCTCACGGACCACATTTGGTCGGCGGAGTGATTTAGAAGCTATAGTAACTGATTTGGGGAAAGTGCCTTAAAAAAGTGGTGATATCACTTAAAAAAACCACACCAAGTTAAATAAATTGTGATGCATCTATCTGGTTAAACACTCCAAATGATTGGTTTCAGTTTGAGCAGTATTTGTTTTCGATACTTTGAAAAATATGTATCTCATTCTCTATTTAGAACAAGTGATTTACACCTAAAATATATTTTTCTAATTGTGTATTATTGAAATGATAATATCTTTTTATCAAAATTTCCAACCTATTTTAATGGGATTTGGTAGAATTATTCATCTGCTAAATGGGATGTTAATTATTTCAATGCGGGAAGCTGCCAATCACCTTGAACCCCTTTATCCCTCCTACTTTACGTCAGTCACAACACAAAAATAAAATTGTCAAATCTGTTGTTTCCACGACCCACTTAAAAAAACGAATTCATTAATAACCCTCTGTCACGGTCGATCGCTCCCGAATAAAAGCGTTTAACAATTATTAGAATATACAAAATTTTCGTTACTTTGTACGCGAAACAAAACTTTCAACAATGGAACTGAATCGAAAAAAATCTGTTGTTTTTTGGTAAATTTCAATACATAATAGAATTAATGTTATGGATGCAAATCACAAAAAATGGAGAAGAACCAAATTAACATATTATGTAGAAGATATTTTTATTTCTTTAGCTACAATACTATACTACAATACATATTGTTACATCACTTAGAGATGTCTATAAACAAAAGTTGTTGATTCACGTTTCGTCAAAAAAGTATTTGTCAATATTTTTCTAATTCAATATCACGTAAAAAAAGTATACGAATCCGCCACTGAATAATTTTCTCAAGCTATTCTGTAACATTGGCCCTTCGATCTTCTTAAGAACACTCTATGGAGAGAAGTCGAATTAGAAAAAATATGTCTCACCGTGTCGTGTACCACTTAAAAGCACAAGATGTAATTTAGGAGTCCCCAAGTAGATTTAAGGACCCCATACACGGTAAGATTTATATGTACGATCCGTTGCGTCAAACCGATCGAAACGACGAATCGATGGTGTATGTCAAGATCGTTAACGATTTACTTAATCGAGGACGATGTCGGAAATCGCAACAAAAACCTATGCAATCATGAATATCGTAACGCACGCATTGGCTAGCGCGTTAGTACCCGTTCGTACCTACCAACACGCGATGAGCGGAACAAACAAAATGGCTACATGGAGTAATGATGATTTGATTGAATTTATTGAATTATTCAGAGAGCAAGAGCCTTTATGGAAAACAAAACATAAAGATTATCATAACAACGTAAAGAATACAGCGTGTTATAAAGTACTTTTGGAAAAACTGAGAAATATAGACAATACTGCAGATTTATATAAAGTAAAAAAGAAGATTAATAACTTAAAAACAAACTTTCGGAAAGAATTGAAGAAACAGCTTGACTCTCTAGTGTCCGGAAGCAGTACCGACGAGGGTTATACGCCTAAACTAAGTTATTTTAATAACTTAATGTTTTTAAAAGACCAAGAAATACCACACAAGGGAATAAGTTTCACAAGTTCAGTGAGTACAAGTTTTTATTAAAATTTCAACTTAAACTAAGCTATACCCTGTTCAAGATACCAAAAAATCAAATCTAAGCAAACCATAAATAAGATTCTTTGTGTGTCGCTTTTACAACAATTAAAATGTACTAGAAAAATGTACTAATCTAGAAATTAATATACAACACACTTCACATTTATGAAAAACATTGAATCTTTAATTTCTGACTCTAGTTTATAACAATATACATATGTATAAAATTTATATAAAAACAAAAACAAAAAGCGTTTGTGAATTAGAGGTTAGTTTGTTTACATTTTATTTTTTGGTATCCTGAACAGGGTATAGGTATTTCTATTCTATATGTAATTGTTCTGCCACGGAATTGCACAGATTCCATTAAAATATTCTACGAATAAGTTCCTATTTTTAGTTTCAGACTGAAAACCGGTTCCTCTTCTTCTCTTGAAATCAAACAAGTTACTTTGTAGACAATTTTGAATCTCTTCATTTTCATAGTCTTCTCTATCAAAGCTATTTTGCGGCGAGTAGGTTTCTGGATTTTCGCGGCGTAAAAAGTTGTGTAGTGCACAACAAGCTAGTACCACTGGAGCAATATTATCCAAATCCAAGTTAATTTCATCATTCAGTATTCCAGACCGTGCAACTAAAATTCCGAATACATTTTCAATTATCCGTCTTGCTCGGGATAAACGGTAATTGAAAATTCTTCTTGTTTCATTCAGCTGGGACTTATTGAATAGTTTTAAAAAATCATCCCTTAGAGCAAAAGCTTCGTCTCCAACAAATACATAACTGAAGCTTGTTCTGTCTAATTCAGTGTACCGTTAATAAGTTTTTGATAAAAATCTCTATTTTTTATTGCCTCGCCGTCTGACACTCGGCCGTTTGTACCGAAGTGAAAATAAATCAACTCATAGTTAGCATTAGCAATTGTCATAAGAACCTAACTGTGGAAGTGTTTATAATTAAAGAAATATCAACCAGAACCAGGCGGCGGTTTTATTTTAATATGCTTGTCATCAACAGCGCCAAGACAATTGGGAACATTCCATTGCTTTTCAAAGTCAGCTCCAATTGCCTTCCATTCATTGTCATTCGAAGGTAACTGAAACAAAACAAATTTCTTTTATTACAGAATATTCCTGTGCAAGAACATGACGATGACAAGGAAAAATCTTCTGAGGTACTATCGCCAAGTTGAAGTCAAGATAAAATTGCCGATAACTTGCCACCTCCACTCACACCTAATGCATTTAAACGGAATAAAGCTTCGCAGTGGTCAAATTCAACAATATATTTAACTCTTCAAAATATAAACAACAAAATTATGTCTATTGAATCTGATGATACATGTGACATATTCGGAAAAACTGTAGCTTCTAAATGAAAATCATTACCTAAAGATCAACGTATCTGGGCAGAAAAAATTATTAATGAAACCTTGTCAGAAGCAGAACTTGCAAACCTAAGTAGGCAGTCCGTGACTAGAATTAACAATATTTTCAATAACACTTCCCCAAATTGGCAACCTCAAACTTCTCCATACTCTCAACCTCTCATTTCTCCTTACTCTCAACCTAACACTTCTCCATACTGGCAACCGCAGACATTTCCATATTCTCAGCCCCAGACGTCTCCACACTCACAAGCTCAGGCCTCTACATACTCATAGACTTATTTATCTCAGAATATTCCGCCATCTCAACACAAATACAGACACTACCACAAGAGCAGATTGTACAATTAAATATACCTGATAATCGGTCCTCCCAACCTCAAACTCAACCTTTACTCATTGCCAGACAGATGCCATCGCGAGAACAGTTATCAAGTGAAAAAGAACAAAATTTAATGACTTTTTTTGAAAACTTTCAATCCTAATGTCTTACGTATTTGAAAGAAAATAAATGATTCTAATTATATGAATGATATATCTTTATAGCAGTACATACCTTACAATAGTCATGACATGCTGTGTAAAGGGCGGCGCAAGTTTCTGAAATGATTTTTCCCAATAACTGTGGTGAAATTATCGATGAGTTTTTTAAATCTTCATAAGATCATCCAGTGGCTAGATAACGCAAAGTTGCACTTAGACGCTCGTGATTACTGACAGCTTGTCTCATGTTTGTATTGTTATTTTGTATTTTGGGCGATACTAGTTTCAATAATTTTAGGTACGTGGGTTCCGTCATTCTCATATAATTGTGCCAATCTTCTGGATGGAACCTTAATTCCTTTAAAAAATTAACATGCGAATACTGATTTCGATTTAATAACCATTTCATAACCCACATTCTTCTAGTGTTTCTTTTTTTTCTTTTGAATCCGAATCAACGCTACCGTCACATAGGTAAGGAAAAGAAGTTCATTTTCCATTTTATGGGTCACGTATTTAATTATTTGAACACGTCTTTATCCTTCCGCTTTAAACAAGTAAATGATCGATCGTTACGACCAGTCGTTTCGTGTATGAACGACATTTTTGATGCGATCAATCGTCACGATTTTCATCAGATCGATCGTATAGACGAATCGTACCGTATATGGGGCCCTTTACAGAACCGCATAATTCGGACTCCAGGTTGAATGTTCTTTCCTCGGGTATACATGTAAGTACTGAGGAGAGGAGGACAATAGAGTTCTGGCAGAGAAATTTACTTCTGCGACCGATTATATGAGGACATCCAAATATTTAGAAAATGCAGATGAACACAAGAAGTAGACAAGATCTGAATTTATTTTAGTTGGCTCTAATAAAGGAAACGTAACAGAAAATAGGCCAACAAAAGCTAAAAAGTCAGCCAATTCAAAGCGATCAGATACTACGCAGCTGAATTTAGACCTCGCTATGCTTAAACAAAAACAAAAGCTTGACGAAGAAGAAACGGCAGAGAAGTTGAAAGCTATTGAAGTAAAACGTGTTCATTTGATAGAAGAAATGAATATGTAAAAGAAGATATTAGAAAATAGAGACGATAGAGGTGAAAGCAAATCTTGTACGTCGTCTATGTACTCTGCTATCTCTAATATTAATCTACAAGTGACGAATTAATGGATAGAAGATTCCAAGAAGTGCATTCGTTCGTATCCTAACAAATCCGATAACGCCAAAGATGAAGTCGTTAGTAGTCCTCGTTCCCTCACCTGTGTACCATGTGCTAATTCTTCACAATTCTTGGGAGTTGGAGAAAAAAACGAGATATATCTCCTCCCGTAAGTACGCCGCAGGGACGCTGTATTGACAATTCCATTCTAACCAACAAATTAGTGATCCGTCAAAAACTGACAGATCTGACACTTCAGCGGAGAACTTACAGAGTGTGGCTCATTTTTATAAGTGAATTCAACAGAACTACGGAGTTGTATGAATTATCTGATGAAGAAAATCTGATTCGTCTTGATCGATCTTGCGGGGGAAAGCAAGAAACGCCGTTCGAGCTCTATAAACCTCACGTTCCAATGTCTGCAAAATCATCAAAATGTTAGAGATCAATTTTGGAAAAAATGAGTTGATACTCCTTTCTTTAATCGAGAAACTTATATTACATTCTTAAATGCGATAATTACAACAATGAAGAATGTGAATTCCCACCTATATGATTATAACCCAAAATTACTATAAATTTTTGTTGAAAAGCTTACCTCTGTACAGAAATATGGTTGGGGAAGACAGAAACGTCAACTATGAAGTCAGGATCAGTATGTATCTCTAGAACAGTTTGCTGAATGTTTGGACGAAGAAACGAATTTAATGACTGGTATAATCAACCCGTTCGAAAAGTCTACCTCCAGGCATTTCACGAAGAAAGAAAATGTGATGGTCTTAAAAAGAAAACACCCAAAATAAAATATATCTAGAACTACAGAGTGTGTTTTCTGTGAAAACCTAAACCATGTGATGAAAGAATGCAGATAAGTTTATGTAAAGGCCATCGAAGAGAGAAGGTAAATAGCCGTTAATTTCAAACTCTGCTTTCTTCTCTGTTTGAAGAAGGGCCATCAAGTAAATAAATGTTTCCTAAAAAACCAATGTGGTGAAAATAATTGGCGAGGAGGACCTCATAGATTTCTACACGTAGAAAGGGACAAAGCAGAACAAGAAGAGAAGAAAGAATTTTGTGCCAATTTATCATCTACAATGATCAACACTGTACTTTTGAGAATTGATGTAGTTACTTACGGTACGTGGACCTGCCGAAGAAATGAGGACATTTGCGATGTTTGCTGAAGGATCATCCTGTTCCATGATTGATGAAGATTTTGCGAGTTATCTTGACCCACGATTCCATTATGTTTTGAATGGACAAATGAAATAACTCATTATGAAGACAATTTCAAACTAGTAACATTCAATATTTCTCTATCAAAGTCCCTTCCTTTCTATGCAATCAATAACGTGAGAACTGCTCGAAAATTGCGACTTCCATGTCAAAAGCTCAATGCCGGTGAAATGTGCAAGACGTATTAATACTTAGATATGGATATCTTGGAATCTGTTAAGTCTGCTGTTTCAAATATTCTGATAGGACAAGATAATGATGGATTGATTATTCCTAGACAAATCATCCTACCGAAATTTCATCATACAATTATGTCTAATTCAAGATTACGTTGAGCAAATAATGAACCTGTGAACAATGCTGTTAAATATGACTCAATGCACGTTAGCTTCCGACTGGATTCTTCTGAGGTAAAGTCAAATGATAATGTTATCAAGTCAGCAGAGGACAAAAGAGCCGTTGAAAAGATGAAAAATACTATGGTTATAATCGGCAACCGTTTCGAGACAATTTTGGAAGAACGAAGCATAAAAAGGAGAAATATAGATATTTTGCTGACCACTATTAGGCGAAAATCGACGAGTACACTTTAAAGATCCATGAAAGTAAGCTAAAGACCCCTGAAAAGATAGAATCCAAGAAGATTTGGTACCTACCACGTTTTGCTGTGTGGAATATCAACAAATTTGAAAAATCAAGATTCGTTTTCGATGCAGCTTCAAAATCGCATAGTTCAAGTTTGAATGATTTCTTGCTACCATGTCCAGATCCCCCATACTCCAATTGATACCCGTACTATGGCGGTTCAGGCAAGGAAAAATTGCTTTCAGTGGTGACATCAAAGAAATGTTCCACCAGGCTGTTATCGGAAACAAGATCGAGATACACAAAGATTCTTATGCCCTGGCATGGACAAACATCGGAAACCTGATATCTATCAAATCAACGTGATGATCTTCGGAGCCAGTGTCTTCTCCTTCAGTTGCTCAATTTATAAAGAATAGGAGTGCTGCTGATTTTGAGTCAGAAGTTCCAGGTATTACCAAATGTATGAAAAAGATTATGTGGATTATTACCTTGATTCTTGTGATATTGAAGAAGAGGCAATAAAGGTTGCTGATGTTATCTACGTTTATGGGCAGGCAGGATTCGAAATGGTCAAGTGGATAACGAATTCAAGCGAAGTTCTTCAGTCCATTCCTTAAAATCTCCGTTCAGAGTAGGAAAACCATGTAAAAATTGGCTCAGATGACATTGAAACAGTATTGGAACTATTTTAGAATCCCAAATCAGACGATTTCGTTTTCACGTTAAATTTCCAAAAGATATCTTAGCAAAAAAGTGGAGGTATCAAGTAGCCGACTAAAAAAGAAGTATTAGTGTTTTAAATGTACTGTAAATTTCATTTAAAGCACTAATATGAGTAGATTCCACAAAGTAAGGGTCGAGACAGTTAATTTCATTAGAGAAGAAGTACTTCGCTTGGTGATGTCGGTTTTTGACCCACTTGGTTTTCTTGCTCATTAGGCAGTAAGAGGCAGGTTATTAATGCAAGTCAATTGGAAAACTGGTATTGATTGGTATACTGAGATAACAGGTGACATGTTTCTTGTATGGACAAATTGATTAATGGATCTTAAAACACTAACTCCTATACATATACATACGGAGCGTTCAGTTGCATATCTTTTGTATGAAGTAGCACCCCTGAAGCAACACCCACTTCCAAAGCGGGAATTACAGGGTGCTGTGTTAGCTGAGACCTGGATATTGAAAGTTGCCAATCGAAGAAAAATAGATGCCTTTGAAATGTGGACCTATAGAAGAATGCTGCGAATCTCATACACAGAACATCGTACTAATGTGTCAATTTTAAATGAACTAAAAATAACCACAAGGCTCTCAACCAAGATAAACCAGTCATATCTAAGGTATTTTGGACACATTTCAAGAAGAACAAATGGGCTGTAAAACCTTATTGTCGAAGGCAAAATCAATGGCAAACGACCAGAGAAAGGTCTCCCACGTGCTCGGTGGATCAATCCAAGGAAATCATCGGTCACGGTCTGCAGGAAGCTTCTCTTGCGTCTCAAGATAGAGAAGGATAGAGAACTACGATCCGAGCCATTGAGATATGAGGTCACCATACTCTTTCGAAAGTAGACGGATAAGAGATAGATCGTGTTAGCTTGCAGAATTGCGAAAATAATCTACGGTGAACTGGGATATAAGATCGATGATATTTACTACTGGACAGGCTCTATGGTAGTTCTCAAGCCAATCAGATCACAATCAAGAAGATTCTCCATGTTTCTCGTCATGTTGGACAAATTCAAGAAGATACAGATATATCAAAATGGCGTTGGATACCCCTGATCTGAATATGGCTCATAAAGCCACACCAACTTCGGAAGTGATAGTATCTGGTTGAATGGCCCTGGTTTTTTGAAATTACCTATAGAATGTTGGCCGGAGGAGCCGAAGTTTGAAGAGAATTAAGAAAAACATAATTGTTCTTGCAGAGTATCTCAATTTAAAACTGACATAGCCCGATAGCTTAAAAGAAGAAGTTCTGTCGCAAAACCAGAGAAGATAGACAAACCCAATATATTATGCAGAGCTCCTGAAAGAAGCTTCAAATTTGTGGATTGAGAAGAGTCAGAGTGAATCATTTGGAGAAATTAGTTTACTTCAAAGTGGTGATTCATTGCTTAGATCAAATCGACTTCATAAGTTATCTACATTTTTAGATGAGCACGGAATCGTTCGACTGAGAGAAAGATGACTGTGACAGGATTCACTTGGACTACATCCATAGTAGTTGAACCCAAGCAGAGGTACACAATTCTACTTATTGACCATCATCACCAGAAAGCATGCCAGATTGAAGTCAGAACAGTGATAAATTAGTTAAGAACGAAGTTTTGGATGTTACAACTTCGAGCAGCGATAAAATAAACTGTCTTAAATATTAAAACTAACTTTTCCGCATCTGTGAGATGCCCTGAATAAGATTCTAGCATAAAATTGTCACTTGTATACACTTCTGGGAGTGTATCGTGCTAACAAACCGAAATGTCTCCAAAAATAACCAAAAATGTAGTATATATGGATTCATAGGACCCGCCGTACTCGCTCTACTTAACTGAAAATCAATAGGGTACATTTGTGAGATAACTTGAAAAATATAAAATTATAAAATTGGTCACTTGCATACACTACGGAGGCTGAATCGTGTTAACAACCCGAAATTTCTCCAAAAAGGACCAAAAATATGGCACTTCAGGTACAATAGCACCCGTTGTACTTGCTTCAGTGAGCTAAAAATCAATAAGGTTTATCTATATGAACAATATTCAATAATAAAATTGGTCACTTATACACACTCTGGAGGTTGTATCGTGCTAATAAACTGAAAATTCTCCAAAAATGACAAAAATGTGGTACTTCAAGTACCATAGCACTCGTTGTATTGGCTTTAGTGAGCTGAATATCAATAGGATTCATCTTTGAGATACCCTTAATAAAATCCAATCATAAAGTTGGTCACTTGTATATACTCTGGAGGCTGTATCGTGCTAACAAACTGAAATTTCTCCAAAAATGACAAAAATGTCGTAAAGTACTATAGAACATGTTTTACTGACTCCGGTGAGCTGAAAATCAATAGGTTTCATCTGTGAGATGTCTTGAACAATAATAAATCATACAATTGGTGACTTGTTGCACTCTGGAGGTATGTAACGAAAAGTGGCCGACGACAACGACGACGACATACACACAGAATTGTTTTCTTGAAAACCGGTTTTTCGTGTTGTTCTTGATGAAAAACTCAAAAATTGTCTTCAAAATTCCAACTTTTTTTGAGGTGAACCAATACTTTTCTCGCATATTAGATAGGTTGGACGGAAAAGTGAAAATTCTATAAATTTATCAGTTGTAAAATTCGTAATGTAAGCCAGCAGTACCTGAAATGGGGCTGCTACCTACATCAAGATTAGAGTCCCATGTATTTCCCTTTAGGACCCATGACAGTATCGATAGGTCGAAGAGTCGAAAAGAGATATGGGGTTCTCTTTACGTGTTTATCTATCAGGGCAGTCCATATATAGTAAACTGCTTACTTAGATACTAGCTCTACAATAATGGAAACAAATTTTGTCAGGGCTGAACGAAAATTGAACTAACTTTGGGTGGCTGCAACTGTGGAAATTCAACTGTCCTGGTGCTCCAAATATGGCTGGGCTGTGCGAAAGGATGGTAAAGTCGATTACAACTGCCATCAATATCTGAATGAAAAACATCAAACGAAAAGAAGTAGTACTACTTACCCTACTGTACGAAGTTGAGTACATGGTGAATTCAAGACCCATTTATCAGTTGATCCTAAAGACTCGGAAGCAATCACACCAAATCATTTTCTACTCTTACATTCAGGGGGTGTTTCTACTTTGTGGAGAGAATTCAGTATGCACTAAGAAACAATGGAGAGTTGCTCAAGGCTTAGCAGATATTTATTGGAGACGATGGGTACAAGAATATAAACCTACATTAATACAACGTCAGACATTGCATGATCGATCGTTGTCAATACAAATTGGAGATATTGTTATCATCATTGATGAGAAGGCAACTAGAAATGGAACCATTCCCAGGAAAAGACGGCATCATCAGAATTGTAAAAGATAAGACAAGCAATGGAAGTTACGAAAGACCAGTTTCCAAATTATGTCCTCTGCCATCTTCTACCAGTTTGCGAAGATCTGAGCTGTTCAGGGGGTGGAGAATGTAGAAGATATTTTTTTCAATATTTTAATACATTACATATTGTTGAGTCGCTTAGAGACGTTTATTAAAAAAAGTTGTTGATTCACGTTTTGTCAAAAAGTGTCTCAATATTTTTCCACTTCAATATCACGTAAAACAGTATACTACTCCGCAACTGAATAAGCTTCTCTCAAGCTTATCTGTAACAACATATGTAAATGGAATTGATCACCGAAATTGTTTCAATACCAATTCACTGTATTTAAAGCATAGCAAAGACCTGAGTATTACATCGAACAACAAACAGAATAACAACCTGAACGACAAACTAAGGTATTTCTATCAACAATTTATTTTTCCTTGAAAATTTTGAGTCACTGAAGAAAAACAACTACGTCCCCTGCTATATTCTTGATAAATATTTAATTATATTCCTCTAGAATGCGTAGTAAACGCTTATTTTACTTTTTGGTTTACAATTGAAGTAATATATTCAGAAAGAGTAATTACTATTTGATGGTTTCATATTGTTTTCTGTTCGGTAAAAAAGCATTCAACGGAAAAGCATACACTTTTCACTGAGAAAGCGCTCTCCAAATATTCTAAATACACTTGGACGTCATAATATATCTGATTAGTAGAAAAAATAACTTTCTGTTTGGAATTGAAAAGGGAAATGGCGTGTTTGCAGTGGACTATATTTACAGAGAACTGCTGACACTGTTGCAGTCAAGCAGTCTTCTGTTGAGCTGTATGCTAAAGTAGAAATCGGATACTTCCACGTTTTTGGAGAAATATAATTCAGTATTTGTCGAGATCATTTGCCCTTCTTTAAAAAAAACGGTGAACATTTCGGCTCAAAAAACTTTCATCTATACTCAACAAAAAAAGGTTTATAGAAAGAATTCCAACAGTCGAACAATAGCATTTGGAATCCGGAAATACATATTGGAAAATATCATGTTTCCATCAGTGAACGTAATTTTTAAACAAAATGACCGTCTTCCAATTCAGTATAATGTGTCTATATATACTTTTATGTATATAACCTACAAAGGAGTCAAGTTCATCAAAATATTTTAAATTGTCTGTTGTCTAGTTTACAATCTCTCAAAAAAGTAGTTTAGTGGATGAAGTAGAGAGTATGATAAAGCAAACTATTATAGGAAACCGTTGTTCCAGATTAGGTAATACATGCATTAGCATTTATAAGAAACGAGAGTTCAATATTTAAATTATCAAAATATTCGGACTAAAATCCAATAGATCAACTCTAGGATAATTTGGAAACAAAATTGAAAATAGAAGCCCTTTCATATATTACGATTGAAAAGCTTTGTTTTATATAAGGTCTGTTCCAACCAACACAAAAACCGTACAATTACGATACAAACCCAGTTGACCTGCTGATTAGTGAATATAATAAGCCTGTGTAATTTACATCAAATTTGCTGCGTTACTGAGATTGTACGGTAATAAAACGGTATTTAGTTCGGTTGGAACAAACCTATAATTAAAAGCATCTAAACAAAACACCTATACGCACTCTGCTATTTCCTTTATCATCGGCGACAAGAAGATGTATTTCAATCCCACGACTGTTACATTTCTCTTAAGATACGTCTTGAGTTACGGTTTAAACTCAATTTACCCCGTAGATTAATTACGTTGCTGCAGACATTCAGTCATGGATACAAACGAAAACGGAAAAGGAATACGTTATTGGGGAACGAAAGCAAAAAAGAAACGGAAGACAATTAGAAACATCTGCTAAACATCTCTTATTATGTTCTACTACTTTTTAATGAATCTATACATCTCTTACGACACTAAAGAAAATACTTTCAGACAATTAAATATAATACACGTTAAACAAATGTGTTGGTACATTAGGGCATTGTTTCGTGTTCTTGTGAATTTTCTGAGAAGATTATTCAGTGATTATTACAGTGAGGTGGTTAATATGAGGATATGTGGACAGTGCTGTCAAAGTAATGAAGAAGATATTGATGGTAAACAAATTTACGCATTATTTTTGTATATATATGTCAGTTGTTATCGAATTTCAGCGCGTTTGGTGTATACCTTTAAAATTTTAACATTTATTAAAGCTATAAATGTAATGAATAATATAAGTTTCAACGAACTTACAATGCTGGCGAGGAATATTACGCGAGTATGATATTATACATTAACTAACACATATATTCATTTATTTTATCGAAGATATTATATGTGAATATAACATTTTAACATATGAAGTCGGCGCAAACCAATTGGGAACGCCCTTTTTGTTCTAAGAGAACTAAATTAATTTCTATAAGTCAGGCTTTTGCCAGCGGTATTTCAATGATACCAAATAGATATTATTGGAAAAAAATATATTACTTTTATTAGTGCAATTAACAAAGTAATTAGAATAAATTTTGAAATAACCGTAGCAAAATTGGTATTTAATTGAAGCAGCTGTTGCATTAAGTGTTATTTAAAGCTGCATATTTCACGTTAAACTCTCTCACGAAGAAAACATGCTGTCCTTTCAACAAGATATAACAAAAGTCTTATAAACATGAATACAGTGTGGTCTCCAAAAGTTAACACTACAACAAGATAATAATAATAATAATAATAATTTATTCAATTATTTTCAAAAATACATACACTATGATAACAATAAATCACAAAATATGAGAGAGTGTAACATATGTTCTCCCTCGGCTTGGGACTCTTCCTCAGGTTGTGGTATTCGACTCCAGTTAATGTATTTTTATAGCAATCGCTGGGATGAGGTGAACAATCGATATTAAATTGGACGCCACCAGCTTTTCAAGCGATACTTTAATTAAACAAAAAACTAAAAAGGTTAAAAACTGGAAAACCTTATATTTACTCTAACTTAACAAAACGAAATACTAAAAATATTTTAACGCGATGGTCCAAGTTAATATAAATTGCTGAAAATCAAATATCAAATGTTCAGTAAATTGTATTTATTCATAACTCCATAGATAATTCACATTTACTGCATATCCAAAATACAAGACGAATTCGAACGCCGTTATACAATAAAAATCTCCAATTCTAGATTTCCATGAATTGAGTATAAGACAAAGGACTTATTTTGGAGATGTTCTGGAATTGTTCAGTTCTCAGCTAGGTCCTAGTGGATGGAGATATGGTTCTTAATCCATCCCGGCCGGTTTTGTGTTGTTCTCAATGGTGGTGCTCAGTCCTAGGGCCTACCCAGGGGCTGCAGAGCAGCAAATATGTGAAACCACAACGATGTAGGTATATTAACTTATCATTGTTACTATAGGAAGATACTTTTCCTATGTACGATATCGTTTAAATATACAAAATTTGGAAGTGAAACAAGTTTTTTAATTTCAAATCATTAGTACGACGAAATTAAAATATCATAGTCTGATGGAAATCGTAACAGCCGATCGGCTTGTTACACCCCCTCTCCTCGGAGGAAAAAGAAATTAGAAGAATTACTTTTTTTAAACATAAACAGTTTACGAAGAAAACTAGCGAAAACATCAATATTGTGGTGATTAGCAAAAGAAGAAGATGTGCTTACATGTTCAAAAAAAATAATGAAAACAAACGAGAAATGGAGATGGAAAGGAAAGGGCAATGAGAAGATAAGACAACAAGAAGAGAAAAGAGAAAACAAATTTAGTTGACGTAAATAATTTTTTCTAGTTCGAAGCTATGACTTTAAAAAAAATGCAGTGAATTGAAAATGTATATAATAGGAGCGTATACCTATTAGAGATAATTAACCATTGCAAATGATATGCAATTATAATAAAATTATGCAGTAAGCAATTATAATAGGGGCCCATTCCTTTTATCAAGAAAATTATCAAAAATTAAACGATATCAGTTCTTGGTACCGTACACAGATCCAAAAATATCAAAAAAATTAATTGAGGAGTAGCCTCTCCAAAAATATGAGATGCTAAACGCTTCTGCAAAATATCCAAAAAAATTAGAGGGGTAACCACTACTTAAATATGAAATGCTAACATCAACATCAACGATAAGACAAGAAACCAACTACATTCCTCATCTACAAAAAAAATAATCACTAAGTGTGATTGATATAGGGTGCTTAAGATCTCAGGTACACTAAACTAAAGAAAAGATGGAAAAAATATCAGAAGAGAATGGTTAACTCAGACTCATAGATTGATGAGAGCATCAACCATGTAGGAAAAACCTCGCGAAATATAGAAAAAAAATACAAGGTAAGTGATAGAAATCTACTAAGAAAATTTTCTAACGTGACTAAAAATGTGTGTGTGTTTTTAAAATACATTACGTAACTATAAAGGAAAAATAAAAAGAGAAAAAAATAACAAGGTTTGGCCTTTCTATGAAGATAAAAAAGAATGAAAAGAAATTATTAAAAATTTGCTTCTAAAGAATATAAAATGTTTCTTTTTTACAATAAAAAAGAATTGAACATACAAAATTCATCAAACGCCTGCCCAATTTATAATTTGAAATAAAACAGAATAAACATGCAGAAAACATATTCCAAAAATCTAACTCACCAGCAAATATGTGAAACCACAACGATGTAGGTATATTAACTTATCATTGTTACTTTTCCTATGTACGGTATCGTTTAAATATACAAAATTTGGGAGTGAAACAAGTTTTTTAATTTCAAATCATTAGTACGACGAAATTAAAATATCATAGTCTGATGGAAATCGTAACAGCCGATCGGCTTGTTACAAGAGAATCGTATAACATATAGCGTAGTATATAAATGTACAGCTAATCATTAATAAATTAACCCGAAGGGTTCCGAGAGGTGTAATAATAACACCTGTTTCGGCATATTACTAAAACATATCAATAAAACTTTGCTTATTATAAGACTAAACTAAAATCAAAATTAGCATAACAAAAAAGAACAATTCTGTTTCTATTACTATGGACCAGTAGATAAATATTAAACCTTTCAAATGATATCCGACTGTGTTTTTTGTTTAAGGTTCCTACAAACTATAAAAATGTATATTCGGGCATCTCCAGTACTTACCTACTGGTAAGGACAGTACTATAGAAGTCTCTTGCCCTTTCTAAGAGAAAACTTTTTTTTGAATAAGTTAATATTTGGAATGCCTTGCAATTCTATAGGAATGCAATTGTATATCCTTGGTACTAAAAACATAAATGATCTCTGACATAAAGAACTAGTCATTCTAGGAGCAGTAAAATGATGTCTCCGTCTAGTTTCTTATCTATGCTCAGGTAAGTCAAATTTATTTTCTGTGGTGTGAAATTTTGTGCTTACGCATAAGAAATATAGCTGATGCAGATCTAATATTTTGGCTTCTTTCTATAAAAGGTCTGATGAATAAGTGTAATGTTTATGTAGCATTATCTTAAGATATCTCTTTTGAAGAGCTTCTAAGGGATGCATGTGAGTTTTTAAGGCACTACCCCAAACAAGTATGCCATACCGAAGGTGACTTTCCACTAAACCGTAGTATAAAGTCTTTAGATACTTAAACGGTATACATTTTTTTAAATACTTAAATCTATAAAGAATATATTGTAATTTTCTTACAATGTATTTAATGTGGTAGTCTCATTTTAAGTTTTTATCTATAATTACTCCCAAGTATTTAATGTTTGTTACAGAATTTATGATGACGTTTTGGTTGTCTTGCTGTATGACCAGAGGTTCAAAATGGACACTGGTAAAGTTATTCTTAAGGAATGGTATGTAGAAGGTTTTTTTGAAGTTAATTGTTAGTATTTTTTTATTAAACCACTTCATTGCTATTTTTAAGTGATTTTCCACTTTCTTTTTTAGGTCGAACCAGTTGTCTTCATCGTAAATGATAACTGTGTCATCAGCAAAACCAATCATATGTCCTGTACTATCTATTGAAAACCATTCGTTTATATATAAATTGAACAATATAGGGCCTAGAATTGTTCCTTGCGGTACACCATTTGTAATATTGCACTGATCACTTGTCACTCCCCCAATCCGTACAAGCTGTCGTCTATCTGAAAGATTCATAATAATAACATAACACCTATGAATTAACACAGGACTCACCAATTTTCTTTTTTTACTACTAAGTTTTTTTAAATTGTGGTAATTATGTTCTAGTTATTTAGAATGTATGATGAATTTTAAAAATTTAATTTCTATTACACATATAATTGTTTGTATGTGTCCTTTGTTATATATATATATATATATATATATATATATATACGTGCCAGGTAGTGACCGTTATGTAAGCAAACTACTTTGTTTACAGTATATATATATATATATATATATATATATATATATATATATATATATATATATATATATATATTAACATAGAGTAAAACAACACCCTGTATATTGAACATAAAATAAAAGATTACATATTTCAAGTAATTAAAATTTTTGGAATTTGATTTTTTATTAAAAGATTATCTAAAAAAGGAGACAATCTGTACCATGTACTATTCAATAGAGAAAGCATCTAATTGTATAATTATAAAGAAGATTTAAAATAACATTTAAAACATATGTGAAATGAAATAACAAAATTTCTATGAACCTACAAGACAGAATTTTAGAACGTTATTACATATATAAATGGAAATGATAACACTTTGTTTTTATTGTCAAAGTAAATAAATAGTGTGATTCTTTTTAAAATGAATATTAGGGATTGAAGGATGTGTAAATAAGATTTTATAAATATTTAAAAAAAAACAAGACTATATAAAAAGTAAAATAAATAAAAAGATTAGAAAATATTTGCAAGTACTAAGTTTCATTTCCTTTTTCAACAGTATATTTGCAGAAAATAATTTGAATTCGATATCGTTAGGATAATAAAAACATTTTTATAGCTTCCTATAAAATCATGTCTAAGAAAGATAGAAAGTATTGCCACATCACTGACGAAATTATAAAAAAATTATTTATATAATGTTCTTTGTCACGCCGTACTTAAGTAGTACCGATCTGTCTTGCCGCGATTTGAAACACCAATCACACACAACTGGACTCGCAATAAAACCATCTACAATCACAAATATTATTTTTTTATAAAAAGAATGAGGGAAAATTACGAATAACGATCAACCCATTTACACCTGATTGGCGGGTATTATTGCCGGGAAAAAGTACTCAATCACACAATGGGAGTTTTAATATATTTTGGCCAAATTTATTAAGAAAAAAAATGATAGTAACTGGGAAAAAAACTAATCAAAACATTTTTAATTAAAAATATCCTTGCCAATATATGGAATGTGACGTTTATTGAACGGTTTGACATTATGAATACATATTTTATAAAGTTGGAAATGTCATTTTGTAAATTGAATGAAATATAATTTAAGAGATAAAATATGAGTTAAAATCATTAAAGAAACTTAAAACAAAGTGTTTTCAAATGATGGATGGACAATTCACTATTTGAGATGAAATCTATCAAGAAAAGTTTTGATAACCAAATCTGATTGGTGGAATGTATTCAACATACTTTTATCAGCGACAAGTAGTTTGTTAATAATAAAAAATTGAATGAGAAAAGTTTGTTGATTATACATGCTATTCACTAGGTTCTTTCTTTTTGGGGTGGTAGATATTTTTTGGAAGAAGCAAAATTACTTTAAATTAATTAAACTTTTCGGAAAACAACGTTTTTGGTATCAAAATTCAAGGAAGGAAATACATTGTACTTGTGATCTAGTAAATCATATATTAAAACAAGCAGATGTACAAACTAAGAAAGAATTTGGTAATTATGTTTGAATACTAACCGTATAATTTATAGATGATATTTGATTAATATTTTGTATGGCGGGATTGATATATCCACCATACCTTTTAGAAAGCTTTCGATTATGTGATTTGACTGAAATGTATTGATGTGGACGAAATATAGCATTGATTCCTGATTTTGTGCAAGCTGGACCAGTGATGTGGTAATTTCCAGAAGGTAACCTGAAATAAAGTAAAGAAAACTAATAATTGACGTGAATTACTATACAAGAATAAGGTATTTAAACGATTTTCATTATACGTAAATAAAGTTAAATAAACTTACCGATTTAGTGCAAAGAATTGAACTTTGGTATTAAACAAACACTTGCAACCTTTGTCTTTCGCCATTTTTAAATCATAGACGTTTATATAAAAGATTTCGTATTATAAGATTTGTATTAAATGTTGCCTATTTTGGAATTGTATATAGAGATAATTATTCATCTGAGTACATGATTTTGTTCGAATGAGTGATCATAATAGATAATAGGTTTTTTATTAATTTGCGTCCTGTAAAAGAACAATGTATTTGTCTTTTCTTAACATTAAATTAAATAACGTTTTTTCTATTTTGAAGAACATTGTAAAATTGATTTTTGATATATTTCATTTCTTTGTGGTGATGGCTCCATCTAGTTTGAACCATTGGTAGTTTGAACTGACATCTATGAATCGTGGAGAGGTTCAGCATTGGACGCAGGACCGTCTTTGGAATTTATTTGGTATTATTAAATAAGCAAGTACATTTTTGATTGACAAAATTTTTATGAAGATAGAGATATCTAATCAAATTTAGGCGCTCACATTAAAAATTGAATTTTTTGTTTTTCTATATCAGAACCCTACTCTGAGGTTAAAGAATTTCTCATGTTCAAAGTGTAATCATCTTAATAATAAAATTTTAAATTTTACAATATACCGGGCAAATCAAAACTAAATATAAACTAAACTAATAATAATGTTAAATCATTCTTTCTCTCCCCGTTGATATCAGTTTATATATATATATATATATATATATATATATATATATATATATATATATATATATATATACTACGTCTAAACTAAAAGACGAAACGTCAATATTTTCTCCAATTATAATTTTTTGAAGAGAACCTGAAATCCTAGGAAAATTAGAAATAAAAAAATGTTTATTAAATATGATTTATGAAAAATGTACACGTCGTTAGCCACTTCGTAGAGTACAGATGGGCACGGAATGAAAAATATCGATATATATATATATATATATATATATAATATCGTATCGATATATGTATGATAAAAAATATCGATATATTATTCAGAGTGGTTACTAATGAGCTTTATCAAAATAATCGGAATTTGATAAATGAACATTTGGTAGTTTTATTGTTATTTTCAATATAAAAAAATAAGAAAATGTTTATTCAAATTTTAATAACTCAATTAGTCGTCAGATATGGATATTGGGAGCACTCTTTGTTTAAAATGTTCGCCTGTCAATCTGCTTCTATTATCCGAAACTGCTAAATTCACAGCCGATGCAACCTTTCACAAATAAAAATATCGAACTTGATACCTTAAAATAAATATCGATTAACGATAGTATCGAAATTAAAAATATCGACGATATTTATCGATTATTTTCTAAAAAAATATCGATATTTCAATATATCGATATTTCCTACCCATCCCTATCGTAGTGTTTAGTAACAATGGGGTCTCATTCAAAGCGCATCATGCATTTTGCTGAAACGTTGAATCGGTAGTTAGCACTCAGCTTTTGTATCAAGCGAAACAGTTATAGCAATGCACCAAGAGACCATTTTATCAGAAAGAGGATTCAGATATTCTAACATACCGTTAAATTAGTCAAAATCTATCGGAATCAGTTCTAAAAAGCTGTTAGGCACTTAATATCGTAAAATTATCTGTATAGTTAATTTTTGTAAATGAACTACTGCAGACGTTGACTCACTTTGAAAACATTCTGTTTATCGACGAAGCCAACTTTCATTTGAGCGGACAACATGCAGAATTTTCGCTACTGGACAAACAGGAATCCAAGATAGAAACAACTAGAAACAACTTTGTAACCCTAAGGTTATTGTCTAAACTGGAATGTATAGTAAAAACATCATAGGCCTGTGTGTCCCTGAAGACAATTGCGTATGAGCACTCAGTGTGAATTGCGAAAATGACTGTGACATAATGAGAAGCAGTTTGTCCCAAGAGTTGCCATGGTGTCAAGAATATGGTGAACAAATTCTTTAGTAACAAGGTAATTTTTCGTAGAGACACCATTAGCTGGCCTCCCAGGAGCCTCGATTTCAGTCCTCTTGACTTGGCAGCAGCTTCACCGTTGAGATTTCAACAACAGTGTTCTTCTAAATAAATTTGTAGTCCAGCAATCGCGAATAGAACATAAATAACTTATTTTAATATTATTGAACCCTCGATACCATTTTTGGACACTCTGTACATATAGTAATTGATACGAGGTACCAACGTTCAATTTATTTATCCTGGATATCATTTTTCCAATTAAGATCAGTATAACTGTGCAGTGATATAGAAAACCAGGAAAACTATATCTGCTGATCTTTACAATGATCACTTAAGAAGACAGTTTATTAGTAGAGAACTCCCTAGATTTATCTGTTGATTGACAACTTCATGTTGTTTCTTTTCACAAATATGCAGCACTTCTAGTTCTGTGTTAGGTGTCAATGAATGATTGGTGTCAAGTAGATGTTTTGCGTAGTGGGATTTATCTGTATGCTAGTAAGTGTTCACTGTATCGGATTTCAAAATTTCTGAGGGTCTGACTCAAATAGACAGCATACATTCTGGACATTCGAGTTTATATATACCTGATTTCTTTAATGGTGGTATTTTTGTTTTTACATTTAATAATTTTGTACTAACGTTACTTTCTGTTTTAAAAGAAATTGTTGTATACGTTGCTAAAGATATTATCTTAGAAATATTTTTATAAATATTTCCTGCATTTGTGATGGTTTTATAAGTTTTTATTTCATTAGTTTGTTTAGGAAATATTAGTTGTAATGCCACTTTTCCTTTTTTATTAATTAGCTTATTTATCATATGTAATGGATAACCGTTGGATGTTGCTATTTGTCTAATTGTATTAATCTTTCTATCAAAATTATATTTTTTCATAGGAACTGAAAAAGCTCTATGTATCATTGAATTATATGTCGCTAGTTTATGTGACATAGGGTGATAGGAACTATATGGAATTGTGACATCAGTGTGTGTTGGTTTTCGGTAAATTGAATAATCAAGTACATTATTAACTCTTTGAATTTTTAAATCAGGAAAATTGATTGAGCTATTTCCTTCAATTTCTAATGTAACTTTAATTTTTGGATGTAAATCATTAATGTAGTTGAAAAATGCATCTAATTGTCGTTCACTACCCATAAAACAAGCTAATATGTCATCTACACTACATATCTATACCAAAATAGAACATTTTTATAAATATTACTTTCAAAGATCTTTCTTTCTTAACTGTCCATAAAAATGTTTGCTAAAATAGGTGATATAGGGCTTCCCATTGGTAAACCTTCATTTTAAATATATATGTTATTGTCAAAAGTGAAATATTTCTGATTAATAAATACATCAAATAAATTAAGTATATCTGATATTATTCCTGGATTAATATTTTTATCTTCTAGTAATTTTCTTACAAGTATTAGACATTCTTTAGGAGGAATTTTAGTGAACATATTAGTAACATCAAACAAAATAAGTTTATAGTTATCTTGCAAGTTAATGAAATTGACTGTCTCGACCCTTACTTCGTGAAATATGCTCATATTAGTGTTTTTAAATGAAACTCAAGGTCTCTAGTTAATTCCACAATATAATACAAGTTATTGAAAATTCTAAAAAAATGACAATTGTTTCGATAAATCAATATCATCGTCCAAGACCAAGAAGTAACCTAACTTGTGATTGGCTTAATATATGTTTATAGAAAAAAGAAGAAGATGTGATATTACAAATATTGAAGCTTAGATATTATTAGCTCTATGGTGATATCCTGGATATCATTTTTCCAATTAAGATCAGTATAACTGTGCAATGATATAGAAAACCAGGAAAACTATATCCGCTGATCTTTACAATTATTACTTAAGAAGACAGTTTATTAGTGGAGAATTCCCTAGATTCAACTGTTCATTGACAACTTCATATTGTGGGTTTCTTAAATGTCTTCTAATTTCCAGTTCTTCAAGGAAATCCAGTTCTTGTTTCTTTTCACAAATATGCAGTACTTTCATTTCCGTGTTAGGTGTCAATGAATGATTGGTGTCAAGTAGATGTTTTGCGTAGTGGGATTTATCTGGTTGTTTTAATCTGTATGCTCGTAAGTGCTCACTGTATCGTACTTCAAAATTCCTAAGGGTCTGACCTGACTTCTTTAATAGTGGTATTTTTGTTTTTACATTTAACAATTTTGTACTAACGTTACTTTCTGTTTTAAAAGAAATCGTTGTATTCGTTGCTGAAGATATTATCTTTGAAATATTATTAGAAATATTTCCTGCATATGTGATGGTTTTATAAGTTTTAATTTCATCAGCTTGTTTAGGATATATTAGTTGTAATGCCAATTTTTTCTCTTTTTTACTAATTAGCCTATTTATCATATCTAATGGATAACCGTTAGATGTTGCTATTTGTCTAATTGTATTAATCTCTCTATCAAAATTACATTTGTTCATAGGAACTGAAAAAGCTCTATGTATCATTGAAGGTTTACCAATGGGAAGCCCTATATCACCTATTTTAGCAAACATTTTTATGGACAATTTAGAAAGAAAGATCTTTGAAAGTAATATTTCGAAAAATATGTTATTTTGGTATAGATATGTAGATGACATATTAGTTTGTTTTATGGGTAGTGAACGACAATTAGATGTATTTTTCAACCACATCAATAATTTACACCCGAAAATTAAATTTACATTATAAATTGAAGAAAATAGCTCAATCAATTTTCTTGATTTAAAAATTCAAAGAGTTAATAATGTACTTGATTATTCAATTTACCGAAAACCAACACAGACTGATGTGACAATTCCATTCAATTCTAATCACCCTGTCTCACACAGACTAGCGGCATATAATTCAATGATACATAGAGCTTTTTCAGTTCCTTTGAACAAATGTAATTTTGATAGAGAGATTAATACAATTAGACAAATAGCAACATCTAACGGTTATCCATTAGATTTGATAAATAGGCTAATTAGTGAAAAAGAGAAAAAATTGGCATTACAACTAATATATCCTAAACAAGCTGATGAAATTAAAACTTATAAAACCATCACATATGCAGGAAATATTTCTAATAATATTTCAAAGATAATATCTTCAGCAACGAATACAACAATTTCTTTTAAAACAGAAAGTAACGTTAGTACAAAATTGTTAAATGTAAAAACAAAAATACCACTATTAAAGAAGTCAGGTATATATAAACTCAGATGTCCAGAATGTAATGCTGTCTATTTGGGTCAGACCCTTAGGAATTGTGAAGTACGATACAGTGAGCACTTACGAGCATACAGATTAAAACAACCAGATAAATCCCACTACGCAAAACATCTACTTGACACCAATCATTCATTGACACCTAACACAGAACTAGAAGTACTGCATATTTGTGAAAAGAAACAAGATCTGGTTTTCCTTGAAGAACTGGAAATTAGAAGACATTTAAGAAACCCACAATATGAAGTTGTCAATGAACAGTTAAATCTAGGGAATTCTCCACTAATGAACTGTCTTCTTAAGTGATAAAGATCAGCAGATATAGTTTTCCTGGTTTTCTATATCATTGCACAGTTATACTGATCTTAATTGGAAAAATGATATCCAGGATATCACCATAGGGCTAATAATATCTAAGCTTCAATATTTGTAATATCACATCTTCTTTTTTCTATAAACATATATTAAGCCAATCACAAGTTAGGTTACTTCTTGGTCTAGCCAAAATTAACTACTAAACATCAGGTAGGCATAAATAGAAATGTAACTTCTGTCATTCTGACGATGATATTGATTTATCGAAACAATTGTCAATTTTTTAGAATTTTCAATAACTTGTATTATATTGTGGAATTAACTAGAGACCTTGAGTTTCATTTAAAAACACTAATCTTGCAAGTTGATTGCTTTTAATTTTTTGATTAGTTCTATTGAATTTCTAATTGAATATTTAGATGCATATCCGTAACTATTCCGACAATTCCATATAGTTCCAATCACCCTTAGAAAGTTTGAAATCCGATACGGTGAACATTTACGAGCATACAGATTAAAACAACCAGATAAATCCCACTACGCAAAATATCTACTTGACACCAATCATTCATTGACACCTAACACAGAGCTAGAAGTGCTGCATATTTGTGAAAAGAAACAAAAACTGGATTTCCTTGAAGAATTGAAAATTAGAACACATTTAAGAAACCCACAATATGAAGTTGTCAATGAACAGATTATTCTAGGGAATTCTCCACTAATAAACTGTCTTCTTAAGTGATAATTGTAAAGATCAGCAGATAAAGTTTTTCTGGTTGTCTATATCATTGCACAGTTATACTGATCTTAATTGGAAAAATGATATCCAGGATATCACATATTCTCCTTTTGACTATTAACATATATTAAGTCAATCACAAGTTAGGTCACTTCTTGGTCTAGCAAAAAATAACTACTAAACATCAGGTAGACATCAAATGAAATGTAACTTCTGTCATTCTGACGATGATATTGATTTATCGTAACAATTGTCAATTTTTTAGAATTTTCAACAATTTTCATTATATTGTGGAATTAGCTAGAAACAGTGAGTTTCATTTAAAACACTATTACATAAACATATTGTTAGCTATTCATTAGTTTTATTTTAATTTGTTTGATCTATATTTAATATGTAAGGTTATTTAATAATAAAATGTAAATGTTAAAATCTCAAGCAGATCGTTGGTGGTATTTTTACACCTAACGGACATACGGTATACACACATTATGTTCAATTTAAAAACCCAGTTCTCCAAGCAGAAAAAGAGAAGCAGAACCGTTGTCGAAGTGAACAGTTCGTAGTAATTAATATTAAACGCGCTAGTGCCAGGAAATTTAAAGAAACCCATTGAACCCCTGCTACAGTCCACATTATCGCTTCCAAGAAGGGTTGCAACCCCGCAGAAGATCATCCGAGACCTTCAGGTAAGAATACCAGTTTTGGGCGATTTGCTTGCATCATACTTTTTTACATATAATTTGTAACCTTTCATAATGAAACGATAACATTTTTCATTCTCCGAAACATTTTTTGGATCTTCGAGCAGGGTATTAATTTTCAAACTTGGTATTGTGAAATTTGAAAACATAAATTTTTGAATCAACTTTTTATAAGTTTCAAGGTTAACTGGCATTAGCATTCTCGATAATTAGTAGTTTTTACTTTCTCCGAAATTTGACTATTTAAACATAATATACTTAGTTTAAATAAAAATGAGTTCACTTTATTAATACAGTTTGTCCCATTTATGCTCTTTAAATAGCTCCATTCTCAAGTGTACTAAATATTTATAATTTATTGGATTCAACTCTAGTTACTCAATAAAAAAATAATTATTCAATTAAAGATTGAATCTTATCTCTCTATTCACTTATTAGATATATACCTATTGTGTATTGATCTTATAATTTAGTTGTCTCAGATTATTAGGTAGTATAAAGATTGAGTGGAATATTCATTAGACACGTTAATTTTAATTTCTCAAATCAGGTATTTTAGCTTGAGTTGTATAACTTTAATCTGTATTATATAGGTACATAATATATTTATCAATTGAAATTCATTATTTCTGTGTTCGTAAGTTTTATATAGGTAAAAGGTTTGGCATTAGAATCTGATCACTCTTATTATTGTATCACAATGGCGGCTAGATTACGTCAAGCAAAAGCTCTTAGAGACTCAGCCTCTGATAGAATTTCGATACTGCATGATCTTGCCATACAGGCAGAGGGGGGTCAAAGTGCTCATAACCATTTTAAAGCTAGATATGCTGAATTAAAAACATTTTACAGTGACTTTAACCTTCAGCATTCTACAATCATTACTGCTCTCGCTGCAAATGAGGAGGCAGATCTGAATATTGAAACATTGCTGAGACAAGAAGTAGATAATAAATATTTTCATATAATGAGTGTTTATTCTGATTTGTTTGATACTAACTCTACCTTGCATTCCAAGAACAAAGGTTCAAATGTAAAGCTGCCAAAATTGAATATACCGGTTTTTTCAGGAGATTTAAAATTATGGCCAACATTTTTTGATCTTTCCAAATCTCTTATAGATACTAATGAATCTCTTACAAAAATTGAAAAATTTAGATATTTATTGTCGTCTCTGTCTGACGACGCTTCAATTCTCATTAAAAATATTCAACTTACAGAAGCTAATTATGACTTAGCTTTTAGTAAATTGATTAAGCATTATCAGAATACGCATGCGTTAGCCATATTTTATTGGGAACAGGTTTATAATTCTCAAAAATTAACTTCGGAGCACCCAAAATATCTTAGACAGCTTTTAGCACTTTTTTTGATAACTTGGAAGCTCTAAAAAATTTGGGGTTACCGGTCCGAGAGTAGGATTTTGTACTATTTCACCTTTTAAGCAAAAAAATTGATTCAGAAACTTTACAGCGATTCGAACAAGAAAATGCCACTTTTGCGTCCGAAATTCCAAAATATGATGATTTATATAAATTTCTTGAAAAGCAATGCGATGCTCACGATTCAGTTGTTTTAATCCAACCTCCTAAGAGAAATAACTCAAGTAAATATCAAATAAAAAATGTTAAACCGTACAATTCTGCATGTCTTGCTAATGTTGCAGATCTAACTAAATGTGTGATTTGTAAAAATAGTCACTCGATTTATAAGTGTCCTGATTTTTGTGCCAAGCACCCAAAGGAAAGATACGAGATATCCAAACGATACAAGTGGTGTACTAATTGTTTAGGAACCAAACATACTTCAAAGAATTGTACTTCTAATGGTGGTTGTAGAATTTTGCAATAAAAGACATCACACTCTTTTACATTTCGATCAACAACCTTGAGTAAATAGCAATATGACTGCTATAGATGCTCCCTCTTCTTCCAATTCAACTCAAATTTCTAGTTTAGATCCTATTGATAATAAAATCGTCTCTGTCTTGCACACGTCAGTACGTTCTACTAATTTACTTCCTACTGCCCAGGTTGAGGTACTGGATTGCCGTGGAAACTTTCAACAGGTTAGAGTTTTAATTGATAGCTGTAGTCAAGTTCCTTCAATTACTGATAAATGTGCCAGCAGATTGGGTCTGCCCAGATGTAACGAACTTATGCAAATAGGAGGAGTCGAAGATATTGGAACTTTCTCTAACAAGTCTCTAAGTTGTATTGTAAAACCTTTGAATAAGTCAACTCCCTTATTCAATTTGGATGCTCAAATAGTGTCAACAATCTGTGACAATATGCCCGTCCAATCATTTTCAGTCGATACATTTCCCTGTATTTCTAAGTTGGAATTGGCTGATAAGATGTTTAACATTTCATCTCCTATAGATATGTTACTGGAATCCGATATATTTGCAAAAATCTTTAAACCTGACAAACTTCAAACAGCAAAAGGGAAACCGATTGCTGTTAACACTCAATTTGGTTGGATTTTAATGGGGAAAATAAATATCGCCAATAAACCATTAGTCTCACACTCTTTTCTTTCATCATGTCTTACATACCTCGACAATACCCTTCAAAAATTTTGGGAACTTGAAAGTATTCCTCGGTCTTTACCTATTTCTGATGATGATAAAAAATGTGAAATGATATTCCAAAAAACTGATAAAAGAATATCTATGGGTCGTTTCAGTGTTACTCTTCCTTTCAGAACGGTGGATCCATTTTTTGGAGATACCAGAATATCTGCTCTAAAGAGATTGAAAAATATGGAAACCCGTCTTTTGAGAAATCCCAGCTTTACAATGAATATAACAGCTTTATGAAAGATCATCTTTCCAATGGTCACATGGTTGAGACCTCTCCTACTTCTTCATTCGACAAAATCTATTATATCCCACATCATTACGTCATAAATCCTAATAGTGCTACAACCAAGCTCAGGGTTGTATTTGATGCTTCCTGCAAATCTCCTGCAGGTTTTTCGCTGAACGACACTCTTTTCATAGGGCAAAAGTTGCAAAAGGATATAATTGAAATTTTATTGCGATTCCGACTTCATCCCTTTACTTTTATTGCTGATATTAAGCAAATGTATAGGCAAATATCAATATCGGAGGAGCACCAGAATAACCAAAGAATTCTTTGGCGCTTCGCTCCGGAAGATCTCGTTCAGGATTTTAAGCTTACTACTGTTACTTATGGAATATCGTCCGCTCCTTTCCTGGCCCTTCCTACAATTCAGCAGTTAGTACAAGAGGAAAGGGAAAATTTTCCTCGAGCTGATATCTATATTGACGATATTATCACAGGTGCCTCAACTCTACAGGAAGCCAAACTTCTTCAATCAGAATTAATTTCCATGCTGGAAAGAAGAGGTTTTCTTCTTCTAAAATGGGCATGTAATAATCCCCAGTTAATGCAGAGTCTCCCTGCTGAGGTTTGCCAACGCTCCTTGTCTTCTTACGATTCCCATGACCTTGTGGTAAAAGTTTTAGGATTGCGGTGGAATAACTCCTTAGATGTTTTCTCTTATGATATTCAACCCCTTGACAGATTCTGTTCTAAACGCATAATACTCTCAGAAGTTGCTCGAATGTATGACCCCCTTGGGTTCTTAGCTCCACTCTCCTTCCCACTTAAACATCTCTTACAACGACTTTGGAGTTTGGGTTTAGATTGGGATCAAATACCCCCTTCGGACATAGTCGACAAATGGAATCAGTATAAAACTGACCTTCCGCTCCTCTCACATATTAATATTCCTCGCTGCTTACCTAGTAAATATATTTCTTGTGAACTGCATGGCTTTGCAGATAGTTCAGAGAAATGGTACTCCAGTATAATATATTTTAAATTTACTTAAGAGAATAACGCCTCCAAAATCTGCCTAATTGGCGCTTAATCTAGAGTTGCCCCACTTAAAACTCTTTCAATTCCCCGACTAGAACGGTGTGCAGCTGTTCTACTCTCCAATTTAATAGAATTTGTCCTTAACGCATTCCGAGATAACCTCTAAATTAGTGAAATTTTTGTTTGGTCTGATTCAATGGTAACCCTATCATGGATTAAATCACCCGCTTCCCGCTGGAAAACTTTCGTCGGTCATCGTGTAGCTCACATACAAGGAAAGGTTCCCCCTGACCGTTGGCATTTTGTTGAAAGCTCCAATCCAGCCGATTGTGCCTCTCGTGGTCTTCTGCCCAGTCAAATTCTTAATCATCCGTTGTGGTTTGAGGGGCCACCTTGGTTAATGTCTTCAAAGCCCTTATGGCCCAATCCTAAATTTTCTCCAGATTCCTGTCCGGAAGAAAAACCCTCAGTTCTTGTAACACTTATGTCTTTGGACACATTGGACCTTCTATTGGATAAATACTCATCCTTGAGTAAAATTCAACGAATTATTGCGTATGCGCTACGCTTTGTAGCCAATTTAAGAAATCCTCAAAATAAATCATTGGATTATTTCACTGACTCAGAACTCCACAAAGCTTTAATGGTTCTCACTAAACGAGTGCAACATATTTGTATCGCACAAGAAATTGAAAATTTGGAAGCAGGCACCACCTTATCAAAACCTTTCAGAAAATTGAGCCCTTTTCTGGACAGCGAGGGTGTTTTGAGGGTGGGGGGACGCTTGAAGTTCTCAGGATTGTCTCATGATACAAAATTTCCAGCAATTCTACCCCGTCAACATCGTTTGACAGATTTAATAATTGAGTCCATTAATAAAACATATTTTCATCCAGGTTTACAGCACTTACATTTACTAATTGCTCAGAATTTTTGGATTCTCTCTTCCAAACGCGCAATTCGGAGTGTGTTGAGCCGCTGTATTCGATGCTTTAAACTGAAACCTGTGGCCCGCGAACCTTTCATGGGAAACTTACCTCCTACCCGCGTCAACCAAATTAAACCATTTTCTTGTGTAGGTACTGATTATGGAGTTTCCTTCTTAGTCACTCCCCTTAAAGGACGTGGAATTAAGTCACAAAAGGCCTATATTTGTATCTTTGTGTGTTTCGCCACAAAAGCCGTACACTTGGAGTTAGTATCGAGTCTCTCTTCCGATACATTTATTGCTTCTTTGCGTCGGTTTGCTGCCCGTCGAGGCAGATGCACCCATATTTTTTGTGATAATGCAACCAAATTTGTGGGGGCTTCTCGCATTCTTCATAAATATATGCAAAAGGCTTGTGGATCAGAAAAAATAAAATTTTCATTTTCTCCTCCGTACGGTCCACATTTTAACGGTCTTAGTGAAGCGGGCATAAAGTCTGGTAACACTCATATTTTTCGAGTTGTTGGCTCTCAAGTTTTAGCTTTTGAAGAGTTTTACACCCTATTAGCTCAGATTGAAGCTATTCTCAATTCCAGGCCCCTCTATTCTTCAAGTTCAGACCCAAATGATTTATCCGTGTTTCATTCATTTTCTTATGCTAGAGCCGCCAACGGCAGTTGCCGATCCGGATCTTTCCCTTTTAAAAATGAATCAGTTGGATCGATGGCAGCTTATACAAAGACTACAGCAAGATGTGTGGAAACGGTGGCATAGTGAATATTTAAATACACTCCAACAACGAAATAAATGGCTAAATCAACAAATTCCACTCAAACTTAACGACCTAGTTATTATTAAAGATGAAAATGTCCCATCTTTAAATTGGAAATTGGGAAGAATTGTAAAGTTATTTCCGGGTTCTGATGGTATTGCAAGAGTTGCTAATGTCAGAACCACTCAGGGTCTTCTTCAAAGACCAACGGTAAAGTTATGTCCTTTACCAATATGTTCTAAATAGGTTAGTTAAAATACTATGTATTTTGGTGGGGGGTATGTTAAGTATTCATTAGTTTTATTATAATTTATTTGATATATATTTAATATGTAAGGTTATTTAATAATAAAATGTAAATGTTGAAATCTCAAGCAGATCGTTGATGGTATTTTTACACCTAGCGGACATACGGTATACACACATTATGTTCAATTTGAAAACCCACTTCTCCAAGCAGAAAAAGAGAAGCAGAACAGTTGTCGAAGTGAACAGTTCGTAGTAATTAATATTAAACGCGCTAGTGCCAGGAAATTTAATAAAACCCATTGAACCCCTGCTACAGTCCACATTATCGCTTCCAAGAAGGGTTGCAACCCCGCAGAAGATTATCCGAGACCTTCAGGTAAGAATACCAGTTTTGAGCGATTTGCTTGCATCATACTTTTTTACATATAATTTGTAACCTTTCATAATGTAACGAAAACATTTTTCATTCTCCGAAACACATATATTCTTTTACTTTTGAAATAAAAACAAGAAATATGTTTCGAGAAATCACATTTTCTCAAAATGTACTACACTTATCTTTTGAATTGTGGCTATAATCTTGTTGCTATTTTGAAGGAATGTTCTTTCCAGGAAACGTATGTACATTCTAAATGAAATAGTACCATAGTAACTTTATTTCTGCAAGTGTAACTAATGCTGTCTGAGATATTTCACGATATTCTTTTAAAAACCTGCAGTACCAAAGACAAGTTTTCTGAGCAATCGAAAAAAATAAACGGTTTTAAATATTAAAATTAACTTTTCCGCACTTATACTCTCCGTAGGCTGCATCGTGCTGACAAATCGAAATTTCTCCAAAAATGACCAAAAATGTAGTATATCTGGATTTATAGGACCTGTTGAGCTGAAAATCAATAGGGTTAATCTGTAAAACGCCCTGAACAATATCCAATCATAATATTGGTCACTTGTGTACACTCCGGAGCCAGTATAATGCTATCAAAACGAAATTTCTCCCAAAAAAAACCAAAAATGTAGTTTATTTGGATTTATAGAACCCGTCTGGTGAGTTGAAAATCTATAGTGCTCATCTGTAAGACGCCCTAAACAATATCCAATCATAAAATTGGTCACTTGTGTATACTCCGGAGGCTGTATAATGCTAGCAAACCGAAATTTCTCCAAAAATGTAGTATATCTGAATTTATACCACCCGTTGTACTGGCTCTAGTGACCTGAAAATCAATAGGGCTCATCTGTAATACGCCCTGAACAATATTCAATCATATAAGATTGGTCACTTGTATGCACACCGGAGGCTGTATCGTGACATGTTACAAAAAGTGGCCGACGACAACAATAATGACGATGTACACACAGGATTTATTTATAAAAACACGTTTTGCGTGTATTTCTTACTGAAAAACCAAAATATCAACTTTTTGTGGGGCAAACCAATAGTTTTCTCGCATCTTAGATAAGGTTGGGTGGCAAAGTAATACGGTACTTTCACTTCAAAAACACTTTTTGGTTTGAATTAAGAAACTTTTGGAAATAATAATAAATGTTTTTTTTTTGTACAGCACGTAACCAGGTATATCCTTTTTCAGTTTTCAACCACGAAGTATAAAAATCTAACTTTTTTTGAACAACTATTATGAAAACTCAAAAATTGAGCCATGATCAAGATGTGAAGAAGTTTTGTTGTTCCTACTATACTTTATCCAAGAGTGCATCTTGAAAACTATGTTTTTCCCCTCTATATAAGTGGCATAGCTATAAAACTATGCCCTTCACTAGGAATTTGTACTCTATAGACTCGAATAACTCTAAAAAGACTGAAAAATGTACGAAAAAACCAATTATTGTGAGAGAGCTGTCTAATGAAATCAAAATTACGGGCTACTGACACTCAAGGTAGTTTCAGTGACGTAGAGTATACTCAAAGCATATACGGTTGTGAACCATTATACATAGATACTCACAATAATATGGAAATTATACGGTTGCAGTGATCTGGCAACATTGTCCTTGTTTGAATTTGAATATTATAGTTTATTTACGATAAAAAGACGATGACATTACAAAACAAAATATTGTGATGTTGCCAAGCTGTAGTTTTTTCCTTTACTTACCGAAAACTAGAAAAGTCAATCTGATGTTAGATTGACAGTTCTTTTTTTTCAGCGCGGCGCGGGTGTGATAAACAAAGGTAAACAATTCTTTCTTGATAACTAACCTTAAAATATCTGTCAATATATTAGACACCTTCGAAATTACCACGTTGCCAAATCTATTTCACACGTACAAGAATTTAACTTACGAACAGTGCTCAATGATACCATTTACACGAAGTGTTCGCAAATTATCCGCTCGCAGTAACACGTATACGCAAAGTTACGAGCAATGTCAAAAATAGCGCTGCTGGAGAAAATACGATTGGGTGGCCTCGTTGTGAAAGTGTAGCGGCGATCACAAAGTTAGAGGCGTCTGTCTCAACTGTCAAGATTTGCTTGTTTATGAAGTTTACGGAGCTACCCGTGTCAATTAGAGCGTCAGAACGGACATCATTAACGATAATTGAGACAGTTGCTGTTTTAAGACTTGACGGTGACGCAGCCGAGAAGATAGACTTGGTCGGGAAGAAGACGGCATTGCTTGTGGTTTTGCCGGCTTATCGACACACCTTGGAGAAGTGCCCAGTTTTGCCACAATTTTGACACTCGAAATGCGGGGCATGTAACTCGTCGGTGCACTTTTCTTCCGCAAAAAAAAACATTTTAATATTGCTGGAGGCGCAGCAGCTACCACTTCAGGACGACTCGATGACGGACTTGGCCGAGTCACTCTCTCTGCCGATGCTAGAGCATTCAAGATTTGTGATCGTTGTAACTTACCATTGTTTAAGAATCTTTCTGAGCTGTCTCAATAATTTGGGCTTGTTTGATATCGTCGTTTAATGTCAGACTCGAATTTTACAAAAGACTTTCATGTTCAACGGCTTCAACAGTTTCATAGTTGCAGCTTTGAGCTAAGAGGCGTAGTTCTCGAACGTAGTCAGCGATAGTCTCACTAGGTTTTTGTTTTCTCGTAGAGAGTATGTAACGAGCCAATATCTCATTTTGTGGTTTAGAGCATGTGTTCTTTAGAATCTTGATAGCAACTTCATAAGTTTTACTTCACTTTATGTGTGCATACATACTCGTGGATAGGTGATTTACTAGTAACTTTAACTTCACTTTATCTTCTATCATGGTACCTGATGAGGCCTACGCTTCGAGGAAATTTTCAAACGTAGAGAACCAATGCTGTCATCTAGTTTCGGCACAGACGCTGCCCGGAACGACTTCGAATTTTTCGGGTCTTAAACATTTGGCAAAAGGATCTACCGTAGATTTTCCGCTATTTGTCATTGTCTAAGTTAATTAAATTATGCTTTCATTAACTTAGAAGAAAACGTACAATTACAATGAGTGACAGATAATGTGACGCAGTAAACAACAAGACACTTTGATTATATATCAATATGTAATAGTATATTACGTAACGTGTGTTGTAAGAAGCATTTTACGCACGAACGGAAAACCGCGTAGCGGTGAGTGCGTAATTCCGTGAGTGCGTAAAATGCGTTACAACACGAGTTACGTACTATACTTTACCTATGACCTACTCGTACTTGTATTTATAATCTTATTAAGGAATTTAAAGTACAAATAAAAACATCCTCGGTGGCCAGCCAAGTTTTATAAAAGTCGCTCCTCGATGCCCAGCCAAGAATCTTAGAAGTTCACCTTCGATGCCCAGCCAAGTTTCGTAAAAGTCCATGCTAAGTAGTATTTATTTTGATTAAAAAGTATGTAGAATTACCGGAGTTGCATAAAATAGCCTATACACCTCTCGACTAAAGTGACATTAATCCCTTAGGTGGATTACTTCCCTAAGGAATCAAACACCACCCGCAGGATTTAATGGGCCACTTTAGTCGCTTGGTGTATAATATACTATTGTTTACTAATATGAGATACATTTAGACAGCTAAAAGATGCGGATTTAATGAAACGGAACCAATTATCATATAATTCCAAATAACTCTTAGTATTAAATACAATCTCATATCTAATAAATGTTATCTACCATTTATATATAGAATAAAATTAAACGTCCAATATCCAAGTAATAAATTTTGAATGAAATGGCTACGTCTATTGACAGTTGCTAATTGGTTGCTATGGAAGCCGTGCGATTTACTTTACAGCCGTGCGTTTTGCTTTACCGTGCGTAATAGACGTCTTACATTGATTGCCGACTGTGTGTTTTTGACTACTCACAGGGGTGGTCGTAGGTAAAATTGTTTTGCTTGTTTTTGTACCGAAAGTTTGTTCTAACTTCTATAAATAAATTAAATGCAATACACTGTTCAATGAAGTAATATATGAGTCGAGAAATGCTCATAAAAATATATCTATACGACCAGACTAATGTTTGTTTAAAAAATATATAAATGTGTCAAATACTACATGATAAATACGACGGGGTTATCATGTATCAATTAATGTTTTGGATATAATAGGAACAGTGGTTTTTATATCTTTTGAATAGTTTGTGGTTTAAAGAAAAATACGACAATATTTGCGACTATAGAAATAAATAATTTACAGTATTTAAAAAATGTTTGTTACAAGTATGTAAAAAGTTTACTAAAATGCGTAGAAAAATTTTGAAATACCTTGTTTGTCACTTGTTCACTACCTGTTTGAAATCTTGATTTGATGATACTGTGCAGGACCATGTGTGGAATTGGAGGGGACTACATTCCCGTCGTGTTTTGTCAGTTTGACTATTTTACTATTCAGGCTATCAGTGTGCATTATATATTTTGGCTGGTTTTCTTCTCGTGGTCTTCGAATATGTTGACGTTGAATAAAACTGAGAAGAAAGAAGGGGATTCTCTCTATTTACACAACAAATTCTTACCGCCAATCGTATTCACCTATAATAATAAACTTTTGTCAACCTTTTCCGCCATTAGCGTCCTAGCAACTTTTTATGTTGGGTATTTCCAACAGTTCTCAGTGAGAATATTTAGCGTTATTCAAATATTGACCTATGATAAGCCATTATAAAGACTTGATCTATTGCATAATAACAAATATAATATTATGAAAATAATGTTGTAGGCCAGCAACACAATTCAAAATAATTGGAATTAATAAAGTTAGACTATAATTTTCATAATCCATCTAGATTAAATCAACTGTATTTGCCCATAATTGAAAAATTAAGTTATTTTTTAAATGTAAGTAGAAACGGATAAAAATGCAACATTTCTGGCAGAAAGATAACAAGTTCATTGAAGTCTTTCAAATATATACTAATTTCTAAAGATTCCTCGTGAGTAATCCTAATAACCAATGAAAGCGTCACGCTTTTGATTTACTACGTACCGAAAATTTTCAAACGTTGATATACTCGCTCGTGAATTTTAAAATTATTATCATCTTGTCTCCGAATTAACTTTTAATTAAAATTAGCTTTTAAATTAATCCCCTAGCTTTAATCTCGAACTAGGGACATGGGCGCACGTCCTGCTTGGGCTTATGCTCCGTTATTTTCAAATCTCCAGGTTTTGGAGTGCCTCATAAATATTCGACCCGTTCAATCCTTTCAAGGACAGCGCTTTAGTAGGTCGAAGGAAATAAAATTTATTTAATAAACTTTAAGAAAATTGAACCAGAGCTATTTGTTAAATTAAACGAATTTGATCTTAAATATTTGGCTTCATGTAATACATCTACATTTCAGTCGTTTGCATCTTTACGATTAACTAAACTAATAACTCATAAAAAATCACTTATTGAAGAGTTTTTATTCAGTTTTAATCAGATTTAGTATCTAGACGTTAGGTTAGGTACGAAAATAGCTATTTATGATATCAGTGCTAAAACTGATACTTTATTTTGAGAGTAGAGACGTTTGCGAAACGAGCGCAGCGAGTGGAGTAACTCCCCGAAAAAAAGTCACTTTTAACACAAATATCACCCTATTTTTTGAACACTTTCCTATTTTGGTAACAAAATAAAAGATTAAAAATTACATTTGTAACGTCAACTAACGCTGAATTGTCATATGAGAATGTACCATTCATATGATTTTGTTAACGGTGCGGGAGACTATAATTTTAAGTGCGTATACATTAGCGCGCTACGCCGCGACCGTGCGGTGCGTGCTCCACGTATTCGATGCTCATTGTATTTGTTATTTCAACAAACCTCCCACGATACATAGGAAACCTGCCAACGCGCATTAAGCATTCAGTTCAATCCTGTCAATTAATAAATATAAGAGTTGTCTGTTTTATACAAATAACTTTGCTTTTCCTATTCTCTGGCTGCTTTTTACTTTGCATTTCTCGCGCCGGAGCGGTGGGAAGAAAACAAAGAAGTGATATTTTTCAATATATATCTGCAGATATCCCCATATCTGCTGCTATTGCCCTCCAGGCATCTACTTTCAGTGTTTTTTAAATGGTCTATTTTTAAATGGTATCATGACGTTGCAAACGATGTCTAGAATAGCATTTCGGTTCGAGGTTCAGGGCGGACGAAACTGAATTACCGATCACCACACCCGCAAGAAATGAATCACCGGTGCGAAAGTGGTTTTGTTTATCGACATATAGAAACAACAGAAGCCAAACGTTAAGTTTAGAAATATGTTTATAAAAGTTTCAACTTTTATATTTAAGAAAAGAATATCTTCTCAATAAATGCATGCAAATAGAAGATCATATATAAATTATATGGCAAATGTATGCATAACTTTAAGTAAATGATAAAATATATAATTGCGGGTGAGGGAAAGGATGAAATTTTCGGTATAATAGTGTCTGCCGTCCAGCGCATAATTACAAAAATAGGCAGAGAGAATAGGGCAAAGTCGAGATGAGACATGGCGCGAGTGACGAGCGGTCACTCTTGATATTATTTCGGCTCAACTTTGTAGTTCTCGACGCTTTTCCTATTAATGCCGTGGTCATTCATGATATTGTATATATGTTTTCTTTTAATAGTGACAGTAGGTAGTCTTTTGGAAGAATATGGAAGTTGCACACATTTCTATATTGTATTCGTATACTATTTTTTGCATTTAATGCACATGTCAATATGGATATGTTCTTGTAAAGTGAAGGGTTATTTGCAAAGTAATTTCTGTGTGAAATTCAAATCCGAGGTAAGAGTCGGTTTTTTAAATCAGGATTTCGGGATATTTGTTATGTACAGAAAAAAATAGGTTTGGGCTACTTTTGGGGTTATTTACAAAAGGTACAAATTTTCTGTGTTTTCTCTAGTTACATTATTTAGTACCACCATTACTTCCTAGTTTAGAAATCGAAATTGAATTACGATTTTACTTCTCCAAGTTACACTAATTTGAGGTTATTATTACCACATGCAATGAACCTTTTTATACAGTCATGTTTCTACTGCCCTCTTGAAAAAATTTCTACTCAGTTGTTTTTACACAACTAATAAAAAATGTAAAGTGAAAGATCTGTAATGACAAATAATAATGTACATATTATGGGGAGATCGATATATACAGTACAAAAGCAAACATACAATCAACATGTACAAGTTTCCTTCTACCTTGTTCGCAAAGATAGATCATGTGTGTTGTGGAGATTGGAACTGAAACATTTTTCCCTCTCTGTACAAAAAATATTTGGCCCATTCTCTTTTTTACATCTATAAAATAACAGATACACATATGTTTGATCACCTGAATGGAAAATAATTTTTTTGTTTTTATATAATACATTATTGGTATTATTTCTTTTCCGTCCCACCCATCTAATTTGCGAGAATACAATACACACTAAACTATAAATTTGCGATATTTTTATGAACACAAAACATATGACAACAACATTTGACCCATAGAGAAAGTAATAATATTATTTGTCTATGATTTGACCGGCGTCATCTGTCATTGAAGTTCTATACAGCGCCATCCATCAAGACGGTGGAACGGTTGAACTAAAGTAAAAAGTTGTTCGTTTGCAAAAATTTGCGTGCAACAAATTTCAAAAAACACAATGATTTGAGATTTCATATTTTCAGAATCGAATTCTCTAGGCTTCCTTTTGGGGATCAGGTTTTGGCGTCCAAATTGGTGACCACAAATTGTCAAAACTGTCAAAATCTCACCATCACTTAATGGAGTATATTTTTTTAACAATATAAAACATAACCAAAATACCTGATCCCCAAGACAAAGGTACAAGTTATATTGTGTTCATTATTTCACTCAATACAAAATACGCGCCTTCGATTGGTTTAAATATGAGGATTGATATCTGAAAACACCATGTTTTCGATTTTGTATTTCGGCACCTCATTGGATACATGCAATTTCCCTATCTGTGTGTTTCGCGTTGTCATTAGTTGTTTTATTCGATATTAAAAATCTAGTGACTGACAGAAAATGTCAAATTAATAAAGAAACGTCAGAATTATTGTATCAACAATGAATTCTAAAAACCGTTTGGTCTGTTTGATCTAAAAGAGATTCAAAAGAAAGTAAAAGAACAAATGCCGCAAAATACCGTGCGATCTAAAAAGTATGCGTGGAAACAATTCATGGAATTTGGCAACGAACGTCATCAAAGCCCAATTTTAATTGTTTTCTTGAAATAATTTTGACAAATACAACTCGTGTAATTAATGATTATCGAAAATTTCTTCTCTTTTTCGAAACAAATTGTTGTTTTAAGAAACCACACTCGCGCTTACGCGCTCGTGCGGTTTCCAAACAACAATTTGTTTCTCAAAATCGAAGAAATTTGTATTTCGATAATCATCATTACACTTGTTGTATTACTATTGATAATTCAACACTTAATTTCACTGCGTTCTTTAGATTTGTTGTTTACAAAATGACCTAAATTTTGTTGCAAGTAACGGGTGCCAACTGTTTTCAGGTTCCTAAAATGTGAAGTCCTTCTTAAAAGTTTTTTGTGGAAATTTTCGAATTTTTTGATAAATTTTCATCCAATGGTTTGATCGTGAAGCCACATAATACCACACATCAAGCACTACTGTCGAGTTCTACTTGGCAGTGTAATCCCATTCAAGACCAGTATAACGCTGCAATGATATAGGAAACCGAGAAAAGTTTATCTGCTGATCTTTACAATTATAACTTAAGATAGTTTAAAAGTAGAAAACTCCCTAGATTTATCTGTTCATTGACGACTTCATATTGTGGGCGTCTTATAATTTATAATTCTTCAAGGATATCTAGTTCTTGTTTCTTATCACAAATATGTAGTACTTCTAGTTCTGTATTAGGTGTTAATTAATGTTTGGTGTCAAGTAGATGTTTTGTGTAATGGGATTTCCCTGGTTGTTTTAATCTGTATGCTCGTAAGTGTTAACTGTGTATAATTTCAAAATTTCTAAGGGTTTGTCCCAAATAGACAGCATTACATTCTGGACATTCAAGTTAATATGTACCAGTCTTTTTTAGTGAGGATATTTTTGTTTTTACATTTAATTATTTTAAAAAAAATTGTTGCTGAAGTACTATCTTTGAAATATTATTAGAAGTATTACCAGCATACGTGATGGTTTTCTAATTTTCTACTTCTTTACAATGTTTGGAGCTAGAAGTACTACATATTTGTGATAAGAAACATGAACTCGATTTCCTTGACGAATTAAAAATTAGAAAACGTACAATATTAAGCTGTTAATTAGCAGATAAATTTAGGGAGTTCTCCACTTTTGAAGTGGGTCGAAACAGTAAACTTCATTACCAATCTTGCTAATTACCATCCCATTAGACCGTTATCACAAATACACACGTTATTTAGACGCTTCATCACAAATTAAGCTTTAAACTAGACCTTTAGCAGCCAAGGGAACAGGACAGTTTTAGACCAGGGTACAGTATAAATGGCAGCAGGTTTTAAAGAAACATTTAGAAAAATCCATCGAATACAATAGACCACTTGTCTTAATTTTTGTGAACTATGAAAAGGCATGTGACACAATAAACTAATACCAGATGTCACTAACTGATAGTAGGATAGACCACCGATATACTCAAATAATAAAATTCATATGTACTAGAGGACCCCTGCTGCTCCTCAGCATTAGGATGAGAGGGTGTAATTATTACATCAAATAATTTTACAGTACTTCCTTCCAGACAATATTAGCTGTGCGTTGGCCGCAGTATTTGGAAAAAATTGAAAGTAAAGTTGATTATGCAGAGATAACTAACCACTGAGTGTTCTTAGACTTATGTCAACAGCCTACGTTAATTAGAACTCTAGTTATAGAGGTTTGAATGGAGGAAAATCTTGAAAAAATTGAATGTAAAATTGATTGTGCACGCATAACTTTCAACAAACTCCACAAATTTAAGCAGTTAATAGCTCAAAAGAAACAGCTTGATCCACTGATTGTTCTGAGAGCGAAACGATCAAGATCCATTCATTAGAAGAGGAGCTATGAGAATTCGAGTTGCTTGAGTGAATGTATCCCTTAAGAAATGTACAGGGAAGAATCGCGTTTGAGTATAACTTGAGTAAGGTGGGAGTTGAGTAAATTTTAATGATTGATGACATATCTGTGTCCAAATACCTTTCATTTAAAAAAAACTGAAGGAAATCGGCCGGATAGAACGGCCAAACGGACTGACTTCAGTTTTCATAATTTTTTTTAATATATAAGAAGATATGAAAACGCTAGCATAAAATTTGAGGATAGCACAAATACATTCAAAATTAATAAAGGTGTTCAGCAGGATAATACAATCTCGCCGAAGTTGCTCGAATATATATTCAAAACAGTTAACTTAGATAATATTGGTATCAATATAAACAGTGAAAGCCTCACACATTTAAGATTTGCGGATGACATAACCCTAATAGCAGAACGTTCTGAACATGCCACGACTATGCTGCACCAACTATACTCTTCCTCTCATAAAGTGGGACTAAAAATAATTGTCGCAAAAACTTAGATAATGACTGACCAAAGGGGCGTTCATTGATGGTATCCGAGTAGAAGAAGCAACTTTATAAAAATATCTCGGCCATGAAATCCGCGTAAACAAAGATAACCAAACACAAGAGCTACTAAGACGAATAGGCTTGACATGGGTCGCATTTGGAAACCTGAGGCATATATTCAAATCAGACATACCAATATGCTTAAAAAGAAAGGTATCCAACCAATGTATCCTGCCTGTTCCTACTTATGGTGTCGAAACCCTGCACTAGCATAAAATCTGTCCAGAAAATGGCACAACGCGCAATGGAGAGGTCAATGCTGGGATTAATCAGCAGAGATCACATCACATATATTGAGCTGCGTAAAAGAACGGGACTAATTGACGCGTACTGAGCGAAACACGTTACGAGATTACATGACAATAGATGGACCAAGAGAATGGTAGAGTGGAGGATTAAGCAAGAGGCTTACAGAAGTAGGGGACGACCACCAACTGGATGGTCATATGATATTAGACGTATCCACATAAATTGTATGCAAGAAGCACAAAAAAGGAATATGTGGAAGCGATCCCGGGAGGTCTATGTCCAGCAGTGGCCAAATGCGTGGGCTGATTAATGATGAAAGTGATCTAAAGTACCTTACAAGCTACATCCAAAGGCTTTGCAAAAAACTGTTTGAACGTGAGATAATTATTTCCGAAACTTCTGTTATGAGAAATCTTATAAGTTATAGTATTCGCATGTCAAGGTCTCGGATGTTCCGTCTCTGTAAGGGACGAAACGCAAGCAGATGTGTTTTGAAGAATCGGGAAGCACTGATGATCGTTACTGTAACCTTCCAGAATCTAATAGACATCCGTCCGATGGATGTCACTAGTGTCACAAAGCTTCCACTGCAACGAAATAAGATATTCTTTAGATTTACCAAAGATAGTCCTAGGTGATATATCAGTTAGATATGCGAGTAGTGGTCAGTCAGTTACACATCGTTACGAAGATTTAAATAAATTAGTGATAACGACAAACTGCTATACTTCTAAGCATTTTCTCTACGTAAAAACAAGAACAAAAAAAACATTTCCTACCCTATTTATTGAGAATATCATGTTACAATTGAAAATACTTTTTCACAATGTCATCCGCACTCGATTACAGCTGCTGGAATTTTTTTCACGTTTTAGTATCTGCGCAGATCATTAGTGTCTGTCAAATCGGTAGTCTATTATCAAGCTTTAGCTCCCTACCAATAATCAACTGGATAAATATTGAACTGACGGAGGCAGGAGCTCGAAGAAGGCTAATATAAAACTAACACTGACAATTTCTTTAGTTGCGTTCCGTTCTCATTCTTTTCTTTCCGCCATAATAATTCAAGAACCTGAAAAAATAAGGTTGTGAGAAACACCTTTTATTTTATTTTTTATTCGAAGAGGGTAATCCCAGCATCGGCATTACGATATTTTACCGAGTGAAAATCCGCTTTCTCGACAGTAAAACTAACTTTTGCTACGGGGCAGCTTAGAGAGTAATCAGTACAAATGGCAAAGTCGTTGAATAGTGAGGGACAAAATTGTTAAGATAGAGAGGTTCCAGATATAATGGAAGACCCTTTTTGCAAACAAATAAATTCGTCAAAGGCTAATATTCTAAGAACAGATCACCCCAACTCTGTAAATATATTCTACAGGCGGTCCATGTGTTTGTTTACGTTAACTGATTCATTTGCTTATAAATGATTCCTAACTGTATATAGTCTCTTTCAGTATCAAATAATTTCGTTCACTTATCGTCCATTATCCGCGTAGAAATTTAAACTATAAAATTTATATAAATTCACAAACTGAAATAGATTTTAATGAACTTTGGGATCAACTTCTTTGATATCGACAATATTGTGTTAACAATATCAAAACGCTGATTTACCCGACACCATAAATGTGGTATAATTTGTCAAAATTCAATATGAAGACATAAAAAGCAATGTTGTCAGATACATTTTCTAAAATTGTTAAGCTTACTATACAACTGCTCCCCTTTATTTATTTAACTGTTAGTTCGTGACATTCATATAAAGCTGGTTTGGATATATTAAAAATAATACAGGTTACAAATTTATTAGTTAGCAATAAGGCGTTTAAAATTGCTGAAAAATAATAAATTAAAACAAATTTCTGCATAATACTATAATTGCCCTTAATCACAAGCTTTCACAAGCCGGTTAATTTTTTATGAGCTTTTATGCGGTCGGCAGGTATTGCTAAATTTATTTATGAAATTATTGATTCCAACCAGAGTTGCCGTGGCAGTAATTTAATTTCAAATAGATTTACTGAACGACGAGTAAATTTTATAAATATGATTTATTAGTAATTAATTAGTATCGCCTTTTGGAGACCATTTGAAACGACAGGCTAGATGATCTATCGCGGGAATCTTTTGATTTGACGCCATAGTCAACTGAATTGACAATAAATTATACTGATGATAGGGCAGAATTTAGAAACAATGATTTTCATGTTCAATATGAGCGAGTTGTTTTAAATATGTATGCGTGTTTGAAAAAAGAAAATTCGGAAATTGCCGATAATGCGGTTATCGCGAGAATGAATGAAAATCGGATTGACGACGATTTATAAAGTAATTGAATCTAGCACTGTTACGGATCATTCTTTAAAGCGGTAACGACCAACTGCAAAACGGATTGTTTATTGTAAAATTTGTTAAAAAACTGGTACACTAAAAAATTCATGAAATTTATCCGTTGCACTACCCCCACGTTAAACGCTAGTGGCGGTAATAAAACACGCCGGTATGTAGTAAACAATTTAACACTGCATGCTTATACAATGTATCAAGTTTGAAGTTTGGAGGTAGCGGTTTTTTCTAGATATGCTCAAAAAACTAACTTAAGAGCGTCATCTTCAAAGTGCGCTAGCTCGCTTAGGAGAAACTTTTGGATAACGGTCAATTAAGTTGGATGGACATAAAATCACATCTAGTATCTGTAATTTGCTTTTGACAGGAGAGTTTCTGGACACCATGTATATAATATTAACCCTGGTTTACCCTACGGGTATCAGAGTGGCGTCTTTTTCATCTTTTTCATCTACACATTTGGCCCATTCCTTTTCGTTCAGAGCCTTTGCAGTTGCTTCGGTCTACGTAATATTCCTCTTCCCTAAAATGTCTGCTACTGTATTGTTCCATGTTTGCTTTGGCCTTCCTCTTAGTCTTCTCTTGGTTGTTCTGGAGGGCTATATGTTCTTAAAAGGTATATTATTATCCATTCTGGTGACATGCCCAAACCCCTTCAACTGTTGTTTCTGTACCTATATTCTTTATTATTCTTTCGACTTTTAACTGTTCCCTTATGGTTTATTTTCTTATTTTATCCCTCCTAGTTACTCCTTTCACTTTACGGAAGTACTTCATTTCTGATGCCTGTAGATTGTTCTTGAGTGATTTTGTAAGAACCCAGCTTTCACAACCATATGTAAGAATTGGACATTATATCGCTTTATAAACCTTTAGAATCGTATGTTTGGATACCTCTTTTCTACCCAGGAAATTTTTATTCAAACTATAGTATACTTTCACTGCGTCACTTATCCTCTCGTTTCTTTTTTTCTGTTACTTTGTATCTGTATTCCTAAATATCTGGACTATCAACTTGTTCTAGTCCAGTTCCTTCTATTTGTAGGTGTAAGCTTTCTTCTTCTTTTCCTATCACTATTACCTTACCTTTTTACTTTTTTCTATATTTATATGCATATTCCGAATTTGTAAAGAGTCTTTCAATGTCAATAAATTATGTTTGGAGATATATTTAGTTCTTTGCGAAGATAACTAAATCATCCGCGAAAACACACTCAGATATGTTGATACCTTCCATATTCCTGAAACATCATCTACTTCACCTTTTCTTTTAGTTCTTTCAGTATATCGTCCATTACCATGATAAATAATACAGGACTCAATACTCCCCCTTGCCTTATACCCTCATTTCTTACGCATTTTGCAGATTGCGCATTGTCTTTCATCAAATTAATTTTTAGTTCTTTTACAGATGCACCTGATATTGTTTCTTTCCAGCACCTCTTTGTCGCAAGCTTTGCCATACAAAATTTCTTGGGATACTATCAAATGTTTTCTGTACATAAAAAACCCTAAGTATACATTTTCATCTTGTAAATGCTTTTTCTCTATAATCTACCGAATTGTAAATATGTGGTCATGGGTACTTTTTCCTTTTCTGAAGCTCCTTTGTGATTGTTCCCACCGAAGGTCTATTGTATAGATAACCTTTATATAGGGAGTCTATTGTTTCCCGTAGTCGTAGTCGCTTCTCTATAATTATTAGTTGAAGTCCTTTTTCTCCCAAGCTCTGTAGCATTTCAGTGGTGATATTGTCGTGCCCTGCAGCCTTCCCTATTTTTAGTGTTTGTATTGCATCTTTGACTTTCTCCGTTGTTATCAATTCGTTGTGCATGATCTTCATCATTCATGAATACAATACCATCCCTACTTTTTGTAATTCATTCATTATTTCACTACTGGTGTTTAGGATTGTTGGCCGCAAAAATAAACGTTTTTATGAATGAATAACCGTCTCTAATGTACATTATTACTCTATGGTTTGGGGTACTATAAAAAGTCTGGCATCTTCATACTTCCCTCGACGATGGAAATCAGCCAACGCAGTTCTCATTCCCAATCCCGGCAAAGACCCTACAAGGCCTGAATCATACCGCCCGATTTTAATAATCAAGCCATTGTTCTAAAACAATGAACCAACAAAACTATTCTGCTGCCATTTTCATAACGCCACCACTGGAAACTAAGTTTGCATGAAAACTGAATTTATAATTATAAACAACGAGCATTGATTTGTCACGTATACTCTTTATGATTTTGGTGTTCACTTTTTTTCAATATAGAAAGATAAATAACAGTACAACACACAAGAGCAAACGGAAGTTGACAATTATTAAATCGGTGATAGTTAAAGATTGAATCTCATAAATATTTTTACATGGATTGGAAATAAAATAGGTAGGGATGGTTGATATTACAATTTAACTTGCAAATCCCAGTTTTTACAGCCTCCCCTATACTAAGACTCCCGAGAAGTAATTAGTTGCTTAAAGGTATATTCGACACGTCCAACGAAGACTGCAGTAACTCAATATTATGGAGGGTAGAAGTAAGGAGGACCGTCTTGTATAGGGGTCAAGTTGAAAAAGTGTCCAGCTGTAAGCAGCAAATTACAGTTCAATAACGGACCACAATAACGCTAGCGTAGCGAGTGGAAAGGACATGAAATTAGCAGTTTTAAACGGAGTGAAGTGCGCTGAGTTGGAAAATTTAATGTCTCTGACGACTAGTGTAGTTGAGCATATTGCAGTTTATAAAACGTCAACTATTTACGTAGTCAAGTGTTGATTAGTAAATAGAACCTATAAAAAACAAAAATGAACCGAAAAACGCCAAGTTACTCTCTTGAATGTACGGCTTATTATTTTAAAAAGAGCTCTATGTTAAAGAAATATTATATGCAATGTTATATTAAAGAAAGAATTTAATATAAAATAAATATTATATTAAAAAAAATTTTGTTCAATCATAAAATTCCTGTGACCTTTTTTCAGCACACAATCGTGTGCCTAAATTATTGGAAACTTGTATATTACAATAATAATTATTTTTTTTTAATTGATTAAATTTTTAAAAATATTTTCGAATCACTATGTACAGATCTATTTAAAAATGCGCGGTAACAAAGCGGAAGTCTTTCTTTCCTTTTTAATTTAGTATCCTACTCTAATAATTTATGGCGCTGTTTTTAAAATCTTTCCACTTGCTACTATGGCGCCACCTTAATTTGCTCCCTGTCAGCGGATACTTTTTCATACACTGAGTTGGTCCTCCTTAGTTCTACCCTCCATACTCAATATTTAAACTTCTGAGATAATCGTAAATTAACATTCACAACAATACCATAACTCATAGTGTTGCAAACATTATTCAACACAAAATATACTAAATTGTATAGTGTAAAGTTTATAGCCTAGATGTCGTCTGCAGTAAGCATCTTAGGCTATATATATCCTTAACAAGCTGATGAAATTAAAACTTATAAAACCATCACATATGCAGGAAATATTTCTAATAATATTTCAAAGATAATATCTTCAGCAACGAATACAACAATTTCTTTTAAAACAGAAAGTAACGTTAGTACAAAATTGTTAAATGTAAAAACAAAAATACCACTATTAAAGAAGTCAGGTATATATAAACTCAAATGTCCAGAATGTAATGCTGTCTATTTGGGTCAGACCCTTAGGAATTTTGAAGTACGATACAGTGAGCACTTACGAGCATACAGATTAAAACAACCAGATAAATCCCACTACGCAAAACATCTACTTGACACCAATCATTCATTGACACCTAACACAGAACTAGAAGTACTGCATATTTGTGAAAAGAAACAAGAACTGGATTTCCTTGAAGAACTGGAAATTAGAAGACATTTAAGAAACCCACAATATGAAGTTGTCAATGAACAGTTAAATCTAGGGAATTCTCCACTAATAAACTGTCTTCTTAAGTGATAATTGTAAAGATCAGCAGATATAGTTTTCCTGGTTTTCTATATCATTGCACAGTTATACTGATCTTAATTGGAAAAATGATATCCAGGATATCACCATAGGGCTAATAATATCTAAGCTTCAATATTTGTAATATCACATCTTCTTCTTTTTTCTATAAACATATATTAAGCCAATCACAAGTTAGGTTACTTCTTGGTCTAGCCAAAAGTAACTACTAAACATCAGGTAGGCATGAAATGAAATGTAACTTCTGTCATTCTGACGATGATATTGATTTATCGAAACAATTGTCAATTTTTTAGAATTTTCAATAACTTGTATTATATTGTGGAATTAACTAGAGACCTTGAGTTTCATTTAAAAACACTAAAAATAAATACTATTTGACGTTCACGAAACTTGGCTGGGCATCGAGGACAGACTTCCATTTTTTTGTAGTAATAATATAATAATAATATTTTATGATTTCAAAGTGCACCAATAAAAAAAATAGCGTAAAGTATTCGTGGATAACTGGTCTATCAAACACTTGCTCTATTTCGAGCACTCCGGATGCGCCGTCGTGCTCGAAAAATCGCGCGTGTTTGAAAGACCTCTTTATCCCCTTATACTTTAATATACTAATTTGACGTTACGAGGTAGATACTGCTGTCAGATCAATAATCAAAAAGTTCTTTTATTTATATTTAAAAGGATACAATGTATATATGAATATATAAATAAATTTTGCAGAAAAAACCAAATTAGACATTGGTTCACAATGAAAATATACAATTTAAACACTAATAAAAAAGTTGTCATTGATATTTACGTTTCTCGAGTTGTTGTTGTTGTTACCATAGGGACTTTAAAAAACACGAGTGTTTGAAAGTTCAATTTAAACACGCTGAGGCGTGCTTTAAATAAGTAATATGAGGCATCAATAAAAAAAAATAATTTCTGTTTCTACGTATTGTACTGATACCATTGTGTTATTTTATCTTTTGTGTTTATTGAATGACAAAAAGTCAGCTGACAGCGCTTCTGATTTATTGACATATTTTTGACAGATAAATAAATGGTGTCAGTTATATTTGCTCGTACTTATTTTAATTAAATAGTAGTTTTACAACACAATAGTGGCGACGAGGAAAAGAAATATCGGGAGAGGGAGATTTACAGAAACTTAAGAAGACACGGGCTGTAATTAAAGGCCAAAGGACATGCAGAAGGTAACCCTAGCTTAGCTTAGTGTCAAGCTAAATGCTATTGCAGAATACTGGAATCATTATAAACGAATTCAAGATAGTATCGATTCTCTAACTGATGAAAACGAGTTAAAGAACGAAATAGAATGTAGAGGCAACGTTTAAGATGAATACTTACAACTTATAGCTAAATTACAGGACTTAATACACAATCTAAAACCTGCTAGTTCAATTACTATACCTTACTCCTCTTACGATCAAACTGTTTGTACCTCACATGGTTTTAGACCAGGCAGCATCAATTTTACTCCTTATAATCCTGATGAAACGATTACAAATTTTATTAGAAGACTAGAGTTATTCCTACATCTAAAAGTTCAACTCATTGATGATAAAAGTAAGGTTTACACATTACTGCACACCCTTACTCCCCAGTTGCACCAGCAGCTTTATGATATCTGTGCTCCTGAAAATCCATTGTCAAGAAACTACATTTACTACAGGATTTTGTTGACCCACAGCCAAGCCAATTTGCTCTACAACACAAATTTATTTCTAGAACACAACACGAACATGAATCTGTAAACGATTTTTCAGTAGCTCTCAAGAAAATGACGATTAACCGCGACTTTAATTGTGGATGTGGAAAGTCCGTGGCAGAAATGTTTCTCAAATTACAGTTTATTCGTGAGAGTAATAACATGAACACAACGAGATTGCTTCAAGATCGAGAGAAACGCACATAACAAGATATAGTTAACATAGCTTCGGCTATAGAGTAGGTCAAGTCAGAAAGTATGAGTATACATAATAAAACTACAGAACCAGTTGGTTTAAATAAAATCGACACCATAAATGCCAGTGACAGTAGGAATAACAAAACAAGGGACGACACGAATAGACAAACGCCTCTTAGCCCTCTTCAAGGTCAGGAATCGACAAACTTAGAGGCAAATGTTATAGATGTGGTTCATCTTCACACATGGATAATCAATGTCGATTTATAGATACAGAATGTCGAAAGTGTAGAAAAGTTGGACACATTACAAGTGTATGTTTATAGAAAAAATCTCAACTATTGGTACCCAAAAATGTGAGACAACATCAATCTGAAAATGGATCTGAAAATAGTGAAAACGAATATGAAATCAACGTTCTTAGTGACAAGTGCAATGACAAATTTATGGTTGAGATTAGCATAGAAGGAAAACCTGTACCCATGGAATAGATACAGAAGCAGCCCTTAGTACAATGTCTTACAGTGAGTTTAAAAAACTCAATATACCTCTGAAAATGTTTTCAACAAATATTGAACTTCGCACTTATACTGGAGAAGCTATCAAACCAAGAGAGATCACAATTGCTAAATGCATGTACAAGACACAGACATTTGTGGGAAAACTGTAGCTTACTGATTAAAATCTAGATGCAATATTCGGAAGACTGGCTACGAGAGGTCAGTTTAGACTGGGGTGAAATAAAAAGTCTGAAAACAACTCAACCTTCAAATCTGACAAACATTTTAAGTGAATTTAGTGATACCTTTGATAAAAAAATCGGTGAAATATCTGAGTATTTGGGACAGTTTAGGCTTATCGATGATTCTACACCAATTTTTATTAAGCCAAGACAGGTACCATTTTCCCTCAAAACTAAAGTAGAAAACGAACTTATAAGACTTGAAGAATGTGGCATATTAACAAAAGTTAAACACTCTGACTGGGGTACCCCTATTGTGCCCGTTGTCAAGCCAAATGACCAAGTGCGGATTTGTGCTGACTATAAAGATACAGTGAACAAAGTCATAAAGGACGAAAACTATCCGATACCTAGAATAGAAAAGATTTACTCACAAATGAATGGAGGAAAACCATTTTGCACCTTGGATATTAGCAACGCGTACTTTCAAATGAAAATGAATGAAGAAAGTGCACTCATGCAAACATTAAGTACACACAAAGGACTGTACAAAGTGAACCGCCTTATGTTTGGGGTGAAAGTAGCACCTTCTCTTTGGCAACAGTTTATGAACAAGACCTTACAAGGAATAGAGGGAATACAATGCTTCTTTGACGACATTATATTACAGGGTAAAATGTCTGACGAATTAATGACAAAATTACGTATCGTCACACAACGCTTAAGAAACGCCAACTTAAGACTGAATCAGGATAAGTGCGAATTCGTTCAAACCAGTATACAGTATCTAGGAGATGTTATTGACGCTCAGGGTCTCCACAAAACAAAAGATAAAGTTGCATCCATCATGAACAGTAAGAAACCAGAGAATATTAATGAACTTCGGAAATTCCTTGGTCTAGCAAACTATTATAATAAATTCATAAAAAAACTTAGCCACGATCCTTGACCCACTCAACAATCTATTTCAAAAAGACAAACCGTATATATGGACATCCAAATGTGAAGAAAGTTTCCAAAGAGTAAAATCAGAGATAGCAAGTGATAATATTCTCGTTCACTACAACTCAGATTTGTCCTTAGTACTTGTGACCGACGCATCCCCAGTAGGTCTTGGAGCTATAATTTCTCATCGTTACAGTGATGGAAGTGAAAGACCAATTCGTTTTGCCTCACGCAGTTTAACAAAATGTGAGCTGAACTACAGTCAAATTGACAAGGAAGCGACGGGCATCTATTGGGGACTAAAAAAATTTTTCCCCTACTGCTAAGGTCGTAAATTCACCTAGATTACAGACCATAAACCGTTAGTGTCCATATTTAACCCTACAAAGACACTTCCATCGATATCTGCTACTAGACTATTCAACTACGCACACTTTCTGTATGGTTTTGATTATAACATCGAATACAGAAGAACCTCTGATCATGCTAACGTTGATTTTTTATCTCGTTTTCGTACCTGATGGATAGCTGCAGTGTGTTTATTGAATGACAAACAGTCAGTTGACAGCGCTTCTGATAAATAAATGGCGTCAGTAATATTAGCTCGTACTTATTTTAATCAAATAGTAATTTTACAGCACAATATGTACATAACGGTTCAATTTTAAAAATATGACAAATGTTTTGCTTTTTTTCTCCTGGGTGTCTTTTGATTGAGATACTATAAATATTTGAGGGACAAAGTTTTTAGATACAGAAGTTTACTACACTATATTTTTCAATGAACTTTATTAAATAATGAACCAATGGGTTTTCATAGCATAATTAGTTATTGTTTTAATACTTTTTATTATATCGTAATCAAAATTTTTCAATCCGAGTCTCCATCATCTTCTCCATGTCCATTATTTTCTGTATTTGAAATTAGAGTTCTACAAAACGCGTTATACATGGTTAGTATTTTGCCCGTATTTCATAGCAACAATAATCCCTACAATTTTTTGGCCTCTATTGCCAATGGTCTGTTGTAAAATTTGGGTGGAAACTGTTTTTCAATGCTGTATGGACGTCCTCTGCGTTTTTTTAAGTCGCTGTGCTTATCAAATCAGCCTCAAAGTCATATTTATAGAGGATGGTGTTTGGTTTTTCATATGAAAATCTAAGCTCTCGTACTTGACTGACTATAATTTTATTGGATTTTTATCATTACCTACTTTCCAGTTCTCAGTATTGGTTAAAATTTTAAAATTAAAAAAATTGAGCAGTCGTTTTAGCCATTCTGATTAAAGTCACTCACTGCTCAGGAACATACAAAACAGATTGTCGTTTCTTTGTTTTCAATGACGGCATGCATGCTATCGCCCTCGTTCTGCGTATGTCCTTTCTCCAAAAATCTATGCGTTATGTCAATTTTAAAATGCATGGCGGCAAAAGCAAACATTGAGAATATAAATCGGTTTCTATTTTGCCCACCGCAGTTGTCGGAATTGAATATAAAGCTTTTTACACCCTTTCTTGTTTGCATATTTATAAATTTCTAGAGGCAACTAGCAATTTCATTCGGGCCCCGTTTTGCTATTTGTTCATGCCACACGTTACAGAAACCCTCATTATTACCCAGGTCATAAATCGTAAAATTGTATATGGATACTTGTTCTTGTAATAAAAATCGCTCACGTTGGACTGTGGAGTGGCTAAAACTTTTTGCAGATCGAAGCAGGCGATGCACACATCCTTATCATTTACTGCAAGATCTTTATCGGTATTTTTTAAATCTCTGTCTTATTTTTCAAATGACGCTCATACTTTTCAACAATTTTTTGTCTCTCCACCTCTAAGGCAATATTTAAAACAGAACAAACTTCACATTGGTCCTTTTTGGGTTTGAAGAAACCAATATTAAATTCCTTATTCAAAATATTTCTATATTGGCGAGAAGTCGCGACCTCGATGATATCATTTTATTGGCAATTTTCAGTATATAACCGATACATTTTCTGAATACTCAATCCTTCCTCAAGGTACATTCTCCCTGATTTCTTTCGAACATAGTGTGAAGGTACCACGGGAAACTGTTTAATGTGATTTTTTATACTTTCTGTGATATCGAACTTGATTTTGTGTGGCCTTGCAGAATACTTTCCACGCTTATCTTCTTCCAAGGTTCCGCCTTCTTTCACGTTTCCCAAGGCAGTAGTTACCCAAGTTTACGAAATATCAAGAGTTTTCAAAAACATAACTTTACAAATTCGTATTTCCTTACTGCGAATGTTGAAATAATATTCACGAGAGGAATTTCTTCGAGATTGGGATTCAGCAGTGACGGTAATAGTCGCTTGTTTCTTGGCCATCTGTCTTACGTGGCGGGAAACAAAATCCCATTGTCTGGTATGATCTTTTAATCGCCAAAATGAATTGAAGATTAGTTCTCTATCTCCCTGACGGATTTTTGTAGTGCGTTTTAGCCTGCATGTATCTCTGCATGGTTTACCTAGCTGTTTTCTTTTTCGATTTTCATGTTCAAGTCCAAGATCTAGGGCAAATTTTGATTTCATGTCTATCCTCCCACTAATGTTTCTAGCTCGTTTTCTAGCGACTTTTCTTATATTACTATTTTCTATTTATTTTTAATTATGACAGATTTAACTTCATTCTCTATATTTTCGGCTGATGTTTTAATGATGTTCTCCTCCTCTGATGGTTCATAATCAGGATCTCTATTAGAGTTGGTATATCGGATCCTCATAAAGACCTGGTTCTTCATTTATTTATTCACACTTATTCTCAGAATTTGTATTCTCACTATCGTCATTTACTAAAATAATAATAATAAAAGTTCATATGTTTTCATAATTTCAAAGTATTTCAACCAACCTGTTGACCACACAGGTAGAACATCATCTGCAATATCAATTGCATATTCTCTTGCTTCGTCAATTAGTTGTTCCCGGTCATATACTGTAGCATTAGTTGTTTTATTATGTCTGTTTTCTGGAAAAAGATAATTATGTAGGTAGGTTGATATATCTATAGTTTCAGAATAATTATACCAACCTGTATAGCATTCTGGTACTCTGGTAAAACATCACATCCAACATTATTATTGTATGACTTATTCGCCAATTTTAAAATTAAATCGATCATAGAGTTTCTGGAACACATTTTATTAGTTGAATCACTGTTTGAAAGTACTCAGAAAGACGAAGAAAACTATTGTAACTATAGAGACAACTGATGTTTCTAGCTTCAACGGCGACGAAGACTGTAGACATAGATAAGAGAATATTATATAAACGGAAGTACTGTAGTAACTCAATTTACGATTGTTTTCTATGTGATCATGCGCACAAATCTGAGATACTACAAATGCAACTGTGTTATACTGGTTGCAGCATACTTGTTTCTTGAGATATGACACTCCTCGAGAGAAATTTTCATCTGAATATATAGTTTGGTGAATAAAAGGAGTTACTGCAGTCTTCGTTGGGCGTGTCGATTATGCAGATTGGATGATTAGTTTGTCAGTTATCTTCTTCAACTATTTTTAAAACTGATTCGAGTTTTTCTACTTTATGATATTTATTATTTACAGTCAGTTTACCTGGAACGTAATAATAATCGCATTTTCTATTTAAATAAATGTCCCCGTTTATTCTTCGACATACGTTAATTGGAATAATTAAACTTCAAATTTAATATAGAGTATACATCCTCGAGTCATGTTAATATTCTCTTAATTTTTCCCCTTTCGATTCGGATATAGGATATTTCAGTTTCTGTTTAGTCATTTCCGTGCTGCTTCTGTCTCTCTCTTGTCCTCCCATCTCAACTGGGGTTATCCCCTCGCTATATTTCCAATCTATGATCTTCATTATTTTATCGTGGTATTTCACTTCTGACGTTTTATTTCCTGTCTAGATGTTTTGATTTTTATCTTTCAATTTTACTTCATGTTTGTTTTACACATGGTTTATGAGACATTAATCAACAAATATCTTCTAGTCTAATATTGTTACTAGTGGAGAGATCTTCTTAAAAGATTAAATAATTTTGATTAGAAATCAGATTCACTCATCGAAGTACAATTTGAAATATTTCTCTACATTCATATGTCCATCACAATTGTTGTCTTTCCTTATTCTTTGCCTCTGCTATGTTATGACCTGTCAACTTATTTTCTTGTTTTTAGCAAATTTCAAAATCTTCAGTACAGTACTTTACCATGTCTTCACTTGATTAAATTTAGTTAGATAATTCATGCCATTTTTAACCAACAACAAATTCAGCAATTTGTCGAAAGAATACTTTCTAGGATAAATAAAAATAAAAGAGACTACTTTAGTCTTACGAATTTCCTAATAGTAGAAAATGTTCTCAGTTTTATTTCTGTTCTTTATCATTATATGAAGTTATGGTCCAAGTGTCGCTGTTTCACCATTGATTTTTACGACAAACATAAATTCTCGGTACGAGGTTGTTTATATAAAAACTTTAATAAACCATATATTTCGCAGACGTTCGTAAATATTTCGGATAAAGTTGATCCCCGTAGACAAATTGTAAGAAAGCAGAATGTATTGTCACAATCACTAGGAGTACATCTATTTTTCGACGCATAAACAAATGTTGAGAAGCGATCTGAGAAAAAGATATAAAAGTTGTCTTTTTATATATTTTTAGATCTTCATATAATATTGAAATATTCCAAGTATATTATGCCAGTTTGTACTTGAAATGGATTATTGTGAAATAATATTGCCAAATAACTAGTTAAGTTAAAACAGAACGAGTTCATATTGTTGTTTGTTGTGTATAAGTTATTAAGTTTTCAGTATATTGATGAGGGTGTAAGGGACGAAGGCGGAACAATATTGCCAGCTCAAATGTCAACCTCACCTGCTCGTGTGATAATCAAGATTATCCGGTGCACCCTGCTAGATAACTGACGAGGTTTTCGAACGTCAAAAACATGGCAAGAGAAGGAAAAATAGACAACGCCATCCAAGAAATGAAGAGAATGAACATCGATGTAATGGGCATAAGTGACATGAGATGCCCAGGAAGACAAAGAAGAACAAAGAGTATTTTACTCGGGCTCGTCAGATGGGAAATTGGAGCATGGAGTTGGAATAATTATCATAAGAAGTATGAGTAGATGTGTGACTAATTTCATCTCAGTATCTGACAGAGCAATGCTACTCCAAATACAGGCTAACTCGGCTAATATGAATATAATACAAATAAATGCAGATAAAGACGACGATGAGGTCGAGAGACTATATCAAAGGTGAAAGAGATAATACAACAACTCCCTCAACACGAAATTAACTTCGTAATGGGTAATTACAATGCAAAATTAGGAGCAGGAATGAAAACAACCTTGATTGTACCGTTCGGATTAGGACAGAGAAACGAGAGAGGAAACAGGCTTGAAATATTTGCAGAAGATAATGAATTGGTACTATTAAACAATTTTTTTTTGAAATCGTCAAGAAAGCTTGTCATGACAGAACTCAGGTTGGTCATGAAAGTGTCACTTTAAAGACTAGTCACTTTCATGATTTTTACAATACTCCTGTCACTTTACAAGACTCATCTGTCATTTTTAGACTGCAATTGAATTAGAAATCGTCACTTATCTTATGAAACGTTTATTTAACATAATTAAAAACACTAACAATCAAATACAACACTAGTACGAGTATATTACATTACTAGTCATGAAAGTGAAACTTTGCAGAAGAGGAGGCTTATTGAAGAGTACGAGGATGCGTAGCATTCGAGTATCTCTTTAAAGCCTTCGAGTCAAGCAGAGACACTTTCATAACCAGTGATGTATTTATTATATTTTTTCTGAAATCGTTTTTCAAAACTTAAAATAAATTCAAACTGAAAAAATATATCAATATCAGAGTCGTATGAGAAGTTAATATCCATGACAATGAATCAACAACAAATCAAAAATATTAACATTTGATCAAACTGCTGTAGCTGACAATGTTAATATTCCTTACATATATGTCAACGAAAAAGTATTGTTGTCAAACATAGCTAACGCAACAGAAAACAGGAATAATAATGCTTTGAATTATATACCTGGAATGAAATTTTCTAATGTGCATGATACTAGTGTCGGCAGCATTGACATTAATTTTCATTTTCATAGTTCTAATACCAATTAATAATATTTGTTGTATTTGATTGTTAGTGTTTTTAATTATATTAAATAAACGTTTCATAAGATAAGTGACGATTTCTAATTCAATTGCAGTCTAAAAATGACAGATGAGTCTTGTAAAGTGACTAGTCTTTGAAGTGACACTTTCATGACCAATCTGAGTTCTGTCATGACAAGCTTTCTGGACGATTTCAGAAAAATATTATTAATTGGTATTAGAACTATGAAAATGAAAATTGATTTTAATGCTGCCGACACTAGTATTATGCACATTAGAAAAGTTTATTCCAGGTATATAATTCAAAGCATTATTTTTTCTGTTGCGTTAGCTATATATATATATATATATATATATATATATATATATATATATATATATTTGATTTGTTGTTGTTTCGTTATCATGGATATTAACTTCTCATACGACTCTGATGTTGATATATTTTTTTAAGTTTGAATCTATTTTTAGTTTTGAAAAACGATTTCAGAAAAAATGTAATACATCACTGGTCATGAAAGTGTCTCTGCTTGACTCGGGGACTTTAAAGAGATACTCGGATGCTGCGCATCCTCGTACTCTTCAATAGGCCTCCTCTTCTGCAAAGTTTCACTTTCATGACTTGTAATGTAATATACTATTACTAACTACCTATGAGAAGACTGTATACGTGGAAGTCACCAGCAGATAAACCCAGTAACATCGTCAGAAACCAGATTGATTACATTTTGGTCAATAGGATATTCAGAAACTGTTTCACATCAGTTGAAACATATCCAGTAGCAGATATCGAATCGGATCACACACCTCTAGTGGGAGTTATAAGGGTGAGACTAAAGAAAGTTAAGAAAAAATTAGACCCAACTATGATATGGCAACTCTACAACCACCTCCAATGAAACAAAAAGTGAGTGATAATAATAACGAAAAAGTCAATCAAATAAAAGAAGAAAATAACATGCAAGAGGAGATCAACAAATTTGAAGAGATAGTGGAGTCAATAAAGAAAGAATTCCTAAAACCAGAGAAGGTAACAAAATGGAGATCTTGGATGACCAAAGACATTTTAGATCTAATGGGGCAAAGAAGAACACTCACGGAAAATAAAGAGGAATACAGAAAGATTCAAATACAGATCAGAAGAACAATTAGAGAAGCCAAAGAAAAAGAAACAGCGGAAAGGTGTGCGAAATAGGCTACAAGCCATATACGACAGCTTTAACGTCCATAAAAAGTGAAAGAGGCAACTGATGAAGATTACAGATACAAACGGAAATATAATCATCGACAAACAAGACACACACATGAAAAACAGATGGAAATCATATCTGGAGACACTCTTACAATATCAAAGACCGGAAGTCAGTTGTCCAGTCTCAGAAATATTCACAGGACAAGAAACACTTACGCAAGAAGTGAGGATAGCAATAAAAGAAATGAAAAACTGAAAAGCAGTTGGACCAGATAATATAGAGGAGGAGTTCCTCAAACTGTTAGATGAAGCAGGAATAGCCTGGATCACAGAGATCTTCAACAAAGTCTACAAGACTAGAAATATTCCGGAAAAATGGTTACCTATTCAATTTATAACACTGGCCAAAAAACCTGAAGCGATGAGGTGTGAAGAATATCGTACTATCAGCCTGAAGAGTCACATACTTAAGCTGTTTGATAAAAAATGCGAAGAACCGCATAACCAATTCGGGTTCATAAATGTAGTCGGAACAAGTCTTAATTCAAATATGTAGAGATGTTAATTGTGACCTATACACATGTCTAATTGATTACGAAAAAGCTTTTGATCGACTTCTACATCAAAAGATGATCAACATTCTAACGGATGCCGACTTAGACGATAAAGATCTCAGAATAATCTCAAATCTATACTTGAACCAGACAGCATGCATGAGACTTGATGGAGAGTGATGGAAACAGGTGGGGTCAGTACTGGGCTGTATCCTTTCGCCTTTAATATTCCACATGTACTCGGGAATAATTTTCAACGAAACCTCTAACGGAGTAGAGGAGGGTATTATTTTGAACGGAGTCAGACTGAACAATATCCGATACGTCGGCGATACCATAGCGATAGCAGACAGTTTGGAGGGACTATAAAGGTTGATGGACCGAATCACGCATTACAGTCAACAACATAGTCTCAATATCAATGTCCACAAAACAAAACAAATGATGATTAACAAGAAAGATATAAGTGGAGCTCACCTATATATCAACGGATCTCGGATAGAACGAGTAAAATGGTATTGTTATCTTTAAACTGTAATAAATGAGCAATGGGACAACGCACAAGAAACAAAATGTCGCATACGAAAAGTGAAGACGGTTTTCAGCAAAATGAGTGCTGTCTTTAAAAGTCACAACCTAGCGCTCGAAACAAAGGTGAGGCATCTAAGATACTATGTCTTTTCCATATTACTGTATGGCACAGAATCCTAGACGCTAACAGAAGCTACCACTAAAAACTTGAAATGTGGCTATACAAGAGAATGCTCAAACTACAGTGAGCAGCTCACATAACGAACAAAGGAGTGCTCAAAAGAATGAATAAAGAACTGGAAACCATCAAGAGCCAAAAACTCTAATATCTGGGACACGTCATGAAAAATCGATACCGATATTCCCTACTGTAATCCATAATACAAGTGAAAGTCAAAGGAAAAAGAGGACCCAGCAGGAGAAGAATCTCATGGCTGCGGAATCTGCGAACTTAGTTTGGGAAAACCTCAGCAGAATTGTTTCTTGCAGCTACAAACAAAGTTATGATTGCCAATATGATTACCAAGATCCGAAAATAGGTACCAGAGAAAGAAGGAGAAGTTGTCAGTACATAGATGCAAATTTTATATCATAATATGATTAATTTGGACGACTTTGGCATTCTCACAATTCACAATAAAGACAGCTCATTTAAAATTTCTACTCATCGACAGATAAGTTTCAGATCTAATGGAAATAACAAGACTTCTTTGGTCAAATTCCATTTTATTCGTCACATAGTCTCCTTAAAGAACAAAATAATCAATCCAGCGTTTCTCTGTTCTCTATGATTCGAACAATTTTGCCATCTTAGCCACGGTGGAAGGTCACGTACTTTCTTTGCTTGTGGGTCCGTTTCTTCGAAATGAACCCATCCAAACAATCCAATTGGATCATGTACTGGTCGTTGCTTACTACGTTGCCTCTTGCGAGGTGGTGGATAAACTACATACCATAGGCATCCCAAAAGACGAAAACATAACCTTGCCAGCACTCTTGCGCCTTTCATGCTTTGGGCGAATTTCACTGCAATCTCGGTGCCCATTAACAATCAATGTAAAAAGTCTTTTTTATTTTATCGGAGTTGCTTCTAACAGTGCTCAGGATCAACGACTTTTTGGTCTACCGTTAGCACACTTGTGAAAACAGCAAAATAAAGCCTGCAAGTCCCTCTGATATCTCATTTCCTGTTTCACAAAACGTCTTGGTAAACCAGAGCTAAGTACATCATCAATATTCGTAAACTATCATTTTTAAATTCAGTAAATTGCTCAGTTAAAAGACAGCTTAATAAGAAGAAAATTCTCAGAAGTAATGCAACAAGAGTTATCCAAAAAGGAAGAACTTAATATAGAAGAACAATAGAAAAACATTAGAACAAGTATAATAGAAAATGCAGCAGATATTTTAGGCAGAAAAGAAAATGAAAGATCTAAAGAATCGTTTTTCGATGAAGAATGCAAAGAAAAAAGTATAACTAAAAAGGAAGCTAGAGACAAAGGAATAAGAACAAATTTCGAAAATGAACTTAACCAATACAGAAAAGAAAAACAAGAAGCTACAAAGCATTTCAAATGAAAGATCACGAAATGGATGGCAGAAATAGAAAAGTAACTGATACAATAAGAAACTATACGAAACAAAACAACCACTACAATTAAACGGCAAAGATACAAAAATGAGGAAAAATCCGATGAAGAAAACGAAGAGAGATATAAATTGGCAGAGGAAGAAGGGGCACCCACAGTCATGATAAACTAGTTACAATAATTAAATTAAACAACAGGACCTTATGTACTTAAGGATGAACTATTAAAATATAGAGGGGAAACACTACTAAAATATGTACAGGGTGATTGATTACTAATTGAAAATAATTTAATAGTAGAATGCTGACTTCAATTTATGAAGATTTAACACAAAACACCTAAATAAAATGTAGCTGCTTACTTGTTTAAAAATCAAAAAAGCATTTGTACTCAGTACTTTAAATCTCTTTTACGTATCCATATTTGGCAGAAAGTGTAGACACTGTACACCCTACTAAATTATGTTAAACAAACGTTTCTGGCTACTACCAGAGGCGTATGACAGAGGCAAGTAATAACTATAAAGAGCACAACTATTAAACGGACGGATGAATTAAAAACAAGTTGTGGCTCTTAAAATGTAATCTAAAAATTAAAGTACCTATAATTTTAATAACCCCAAAATGTGAGAAACAAACAGTAAAAACCTTTTACAGCAAATTTTCTATGTGACCCCCGTTTACCTCAATAAGCTTATTCATTTATTGGCCAAAAGATCTTACTTTAAAAAATATGGCTGATTGGCAATAAAATTTGCCGAATTTACAATTTGCTGCTATAGTTCCTGACGATTGTTTATTTCTTGTGAATATACTAATGATTTCATATGGCCCTAAAAATAAAAATCTAGGAGAATACCTTCGGGAGTTCTAGGCGGCCCCGAAAATGCACTACCACTGCCAATCCAACGATGAGGAAATTGAGATAATCCTCACTATTTTCCGATAATGAGGTTAAGTGGCAATTTCAGGAGATGATCGAAAATAGTTGTTTGTAGAAATTGTAAATATGAGTTACCATTCAAATTTGCTGGTAATTCATAATATGGACTCAACCAACTCTCTCCAAAGTTACCGCACCATACATTTATCTTAAATTCGCGCTGAAAATGTGATTATCGGAATACACGGGAATTTGCAATATTCCAGTTGGGACTGATTCTCCAGTCAAAAACTCCTCTACGAGTAAATGTGGCCTCGTCAGTAAAAATAATTTTGTGAATAAAATTACGATCTTCATTTTTTTTACTTATCATCCACTGTGCTAAATTTATTCTTAAAGGATTATCCCTAGGTAATAAATTTTGTACTGGCGTAAAATGGTAAGGTCGTACATTTTTCTTTTTAAAAATTCGCGAAACTGAATATTGGCTTACTCCAGTCATTGCTGCTAAACGCCGAGTATTTAGTTCCAGATTATTACCAACTCGCATTAAAATATCATCCTCCTGATCCGCAGTTATTATTTTTGGTCATCCCATACCACTGTTACGCCTAAATTATCGTTTCTCCTAATCGACTAAAAATATTGCTGAAAGTTTGCCAATTGGGTTGAACTCTGTTTGGATACCATTGTTGATATCTACGAGTAGCAACAGCACAGGAATAATTTTCGTTTACATAAATATAGCGAATGTCTCGCATTTCAAGATTAGTAAAATTGTTGTGTCGTGGCATTTTCACTTAACCGACATTAAATTTTACAACAACCGCAATTTCAAGTGACATTAGCAACAACCAACAGCTATGACAGCACCCCACTAGATCGAAACAATTAACTCAGACCAGAGCCAACTACACAAAACAAATGATATTGAAAAATTATTCATCAAATGCCTCTTATCTGATTTTAATTGAAAATAGAGACTAGTTCATTTGTTTTAAAATATTTTTGAATCATTTTGATAATATTTTAGAACATCTATTTTATTTTTGTCAATAAATTTCAATATCTTTATTTTTAATACGGATTAAAGTTTCATTTGCTTATTAAATGCAATTCACTGGCCTAAAACATCGACATTACACATCAAAATTATATAGGTAGGTACTTGGATTATTAAAAAATTTTGATTTTTGATTTGCTGCTAGGTGGGGCACAATTGAACAAGGCAGCAGTGGCACATTTGAACAATGTTCAAAGGTGCTCCGTTTCAACTGTTGATAGTAAAAGAGATAATAAATTTTGTTGTTACTTTTTTTCAGACTTCTACAATGGTAAGGATATGTAAAAAAAGATCTATGTCAGAGTTCAGTGAAGACGATATGCAAAATGCTATAGAAGCTTACAAGAAAAAATAACTATTCCTAAGAAGAGCTGCCCAAGTTTATGGTGTCACCCACACTACACTTTTCTACCGCATGAAAAAAAATGTAAACTGCGTTGAACCAGGGACTCGCGAACATTTCTCGTCTAAGCATAGCTTTAGACAGGGTTTTAAGGACGAGCAAGAAGAACTTTTGGTTTCATATATTTTAAAGTGTTCGCGTATGAACTATGGACTAACCTATAAAATCCTGCAAACTCTGGCTTACGAATATGCTTCCAGGCTTCAACGACAATTTCCAGATAAGTGGAATGAAAAGAAATCAGCAGGTATAGACTGGGTTGAAGGATTCATGAAAAGGCATCAAAACATTTCACTACGGAAACCAGAAAACACCAGTCTCTCAAGAAGTACGAGTTTCAACAAGACGAATGTAATGATGTTATACGAAAACCTCCGCCGCGCTTTGGGGAAACATCCTTTCAAACCCGAGAGAATATTTAATCTCGACGAAACAGGCGTGATGACGGTTGTGCAAGCGTCAAATGTTATTGCAGCGAACGGGGTGAAGCAGGTGGGACAGGCTGTTTCTGGTGAGCGTGGAAGTCTTGTCACTATTTTGGGAATAGTGAGTGCATATGGAAATGCTGTACCGCCAGTTTTCATTTTTCCGCGTGCCAGATTTTATGAAACCTTTATGATAGGTGCTACACCAGGCAGCTTAGGTCTGGTGAGCAGTCCAAGTAGTGGGTGGATGAACGCATCACTTTTTTTGAAAACTCTAGAGCATCTAGTCACTCATACGAGATGTTCCATGCAAGATCCCATCTTACTTCTCATGAATAACCATGAAAGCCACTGTTCATTGGAGGCTGTAATCTATGCAAAGGAAAATGGAATCGTAATGGTAACCTTCCCACCTCATTGCACACACCGGCTGCAGCCCTTAGATGTGTCGGTCATGGCACCGTTTAAGGCAAAATATAAAGTGGCTCAAAATGACTGGATGCTTTCACATCCAGGAAAAACGATAACTATCCACAATGTTGCTCATCTAGCTGACAAGGCATTTGAAAACTATTTCATCATGAAAAACATAATTGCTGATTTTCAAAAACCAGGAATATATCCTTTTGACCGAAATGCGTTTGGCGATGAAGATTTCGATGCTTCAAATGTCACTGACAGGCCCAATATATCAGCTCCAGTACCTCAAGAGTCAGATCCAATGAGTCTGCCACCTGAAGAAATTCCATCATGCAGCACCTTTCCTCAAACTGCACACAATTTATCGCTACCTTATCGAATCCATATGCCCGTTTCCTAAAGCACCCCCAAGAGTCGAGAACTCTCATGGCCGTAAAAGGGGAAAATCCAAGATTCTTACGGAAACACCTGAAAAAAATGCATTAGAACAACAAATGTTTGACAAAAAGAAAAAAGCCAAGGTAACAAAGAATGTTTTCAACACCAAAGAAACATCCAGCGACAGCGATTCATTTTCTGTTCACGATGATTCGGACGGACCATTGTCCGAAGGTTCTTTACAAGAATAGTGCCAAATTGGAGTGAAAAATGAAGATTTGTTGGTTGGTGACTTCACTGTTGTAAAGTTTTGTACAAAAAAAAACAGTTGCGCACTTTGTTGGGCAGATAATGGGAAAAAATTATAATGAATTTCAGGTTAAATATTTAAGACGAAAAGGTTTCAAATTTTATTTTCCTGTCATTGATGATATTTCAACGGTTGAAATTGAGGATGAGATTCGAAAACTAACAGTTCCTTTAAACATAAAAGGTACTGAGGGAACGCAGTCTCTTATTTCCTTCAATATCAACCAATCAATGTACAATTTCCGATAGGTAGTAGTTTGTACTTATCAAACACTTGCTTTATTCCATGTATTATTGAATAATTTTCATTTGAGATTGTTAAGAATAAACTCTTGATTTGAAACAGTCTACAAGTTTATTGAAAATTGTGTACTTTTCATACTGTTCATATGTGCCCCACCTGCGTTCAAACTGGTCAGTAATATTTGAATTAGTGGTGCAAAGCCCGTATACCTAACACTTATCAAACCAAGCTTTCATTAAAGTTGTTTTTCCTTTTGAAGGTTGGTATTGTTTTTATGGCTCCACTTAGATCGGAAACCGATGAATGAATATATTTCTGGAAATTGTTCGTTTCCGTGACTTAACGTATTTAATTTACTTAACGTATTTAATGACATTATATCTTTACATATTATCTAATCATCTAATTGGTTCTCATTTGTGTCAGTATTTATTTAACAAAAAATATGGAGTTGGTCCAAATCGGTTTCAAAAATTTTAAATCTAATTCACCGTATTTCTTATTTTCTATTAGATCTAACATAAGTTATTTCAGTTTCAGAAAATGTCAAGTATGTAACTGAAGATTTTTACAAAAATATCAGCAGGGATTCCGTGGAAAATTTATTGAAGACAAGACAAAATGGAACATTCGTTATCAGACCTTCCCAAAATTCAATTCTAGGTACAATATCTGTCGTTCAAGACGGTAAAGTGCTCCATTTGAATATAAGGCGACGAGAGGATGGTTTCGTTGCTCTTGGCAACGAAAAAGCAAACGAAAAGTGTTTTAAAGATGTGAATGTTTTAATTGATTATTATATTAGTAATTATTTAGTATTGTATTCACAAGGTCAGACCATTTTTACTTTACTCTTGCCTTTTAGAGATAATACAAATATTTAATTTAGTCGTTTATTTTCCCCAGACCCCAAATCTACAGCTACATTCAAGAATTATTTTGATGTCTATATAAATACAAGGTGCTTTTAAATTTAAGCGAAAAAGTCCAAGAGGTAAAGGTTACGTCTTATTTTTATTATCATTAGTTCACCTCCTTTGGAATAAAATGGTAGATTTAAAGGTTGTTGTAGGGTCAGTTATGACACGTGACTTATACGCAGCCGAAATAGTACTCGATACTTTGACAGCTATGCAAATTACGAGTAAATAGAAAGCAATAAGAACAATTCACAGCCTTATTCATCGGTTCGTAGTGACGTCAAAAATTATATTTCAACATAATACTGAAGTGGACACGTAGCGTACGTTGGACAATAGCTCAATCAAGATTTCAATTCAAACTGTAGGTAGGCGTACAAATGTTAGCATCATTGTTGAATATCAATAAACCTCGTATATCTCTTTATGATATTCATAGTTCAAGAAACATAAACAAGATCGAAAGTTAACAATACATTTCTCCAACTGAAAGAGAAACATATCGAGTGAAGTTCTATAGTTATAAATATCTGTGTGCAATTATAAAGCTCCAGTAACAACAAGAAATGGAGATAAAATTAGGCTCGACGTTTGAAAACAAGAACTTCGGTGGGTTCATCAGATTACGGGCCTTTGGAACGCTACGTGTGGTCTCAGTTTTCAGTTATTCTATGGAGTGTAAACTTGCCAGTTGGCGGTAGTAACAATCAAAATACGGAGAGACTTGAAATTTGATTTAGATTTGAATTCATTGTGATGTGCTCAACGAGCATACTTAAAGAAAAATTAAGACTTTATACCCGGGATGTTTTCTTTTTAATTGAATAGGGGACTTTGACATATTTTAACCGAACAAAACGTACAAAGAGGCTGCAATTAAAATAAAAATACAATGTTTTTGTTAGAGTTAGCGGTATTCTGGATATATCTGTTGATAGTAGAGCAGAACGAAAAGGCAGATATGTACTATAAACCTTTTTAGTTATATTAAAAAACGGTACATTCTTACATTGACAATTATTTCATCAGTTCTGGTATTAACGATGTCATAACAACATAAACCTTAGTAAGTAGATTCATATATTTTCCTAAAGCTTCAACACCTTCACTGAATCTAGTGGCTAAGAAAATAAAAATACTGAAAATAACCTGAAATTAAATTTAAGGTCTTAAAACACCAAAATATTTAATACAGAAATTATGCTTCGGCTTATACAACGTAAGAAGTTAAAACATCTGCAGGCATTTCTTCTGTGCATAAATATTTTACGATTATTTCGTTATTTTCAGCTAGTTCCCTTACATAATGGTATTTTATAGAAATGTGCTGTGTTCGTTTGTAGAATACAGGATTATAATAGTTATTTATGTAATAAGGATCATAAAGACGATCATTATGGTACAAGTCGTGAATGTTATCGGGCAAGGCGTAGCCGAGTCCGATAACACGGCGTGTGCCATAATGATTGTTTATGATTCGTATTACATACAAAATTTTATCTGATGGCATTTATATCAATACATTTTCGAAAAATTAAAAACTGCATTTTCGACATGTCACAATGACAACTATTTTTAAAGGAGTAAGTATTGTGTAGTTTCAAATATTAGTAGGTGAGTGAGCTGTGCTTTGCCATTTCCTTGACAACGTCATCAAGTTGTAACGGCAATATTTATTTATCGCTGTCAAACTCAATAATTATTGTCAGGTAGAATTTAATATAATTGAAAAAATAACTGATTCTGAAGCTGATAGTTTACCTTCTGATTTGGAAGAAATGTCGAGAAATATCGTGGACTCCCTTTTGCCGGAAAAATCACGGAGTGTATATGGAATGGTGTTTAATCGGTACGAAGAATGGTGTTCTGCAAAAAAAATCAAGAATATCTCTCATGAAAAAGTATTGTTGGCTTACTTTGAATGCTTATCTAAGGAAAGAAAACCATCTTCTCTTTGGTCGTATTATTCGATGATAAGAAGTATTTTATCCACAAGAAAAAACGTCGACATTAGTAAGTACCTACAGCTGGTTGCATTACTAAAACGTAAATCAGAAGGTTACAGAGCTAAAAAATCCAAAATTTTTACTAAACAAGATGTTACAAAGTTTTTAACGGAAGCATCAGATGATACATACTTATTTAATAAAGTTGCCATGATAATTGGACTAAGTGGAGCATTCAGAAGAGAGGAATTGACAAATATGCTTGTTGAAAATGTAATAGATGAAGGATCCGTTTTTAGAATTACATTACCGAATACAAAAACAAAGGTAATGCGAGTATTTTTTGTAACTTCGGGGAATATCCCAGAATTGAATATGGTAGAACTTGTCAGACAATATGTGAAAATACGACCTTGCAACACAAACCATCTACGTTTTTTTGTCACTTATAGAAATAAGAAATGCACAAAACAACCCGTTGGAATACATACCTTTAGTAAAATGCCAAAAGTTATTGCCACTTTCTTGAATTTACCTCGCCCTGAAGAATATACCGGACATTGTTTTCGGCGATCGTCTGCTTCATTTTTGGCTGATTCTGGAGCTGATCTGTGTACCGTGAAACGCCATGGCGGATGGAAAAGCAATACTGTCGCTGAACCATTACATGTTTTCCTTATAGAATTTCATTATGGTACTTAGTACCATAATGAATTCATTATGGTACTTAGTCCCATAATGAATTCATCATGGTACTTAGTCCCATAATGAGCTTCCTTATATCATCAAAATTGAGTGACATAACGTTGTCATTATGACATGCCATCAGATAAACTAATAAATTTGTTCCTCGATTATCATTGTATAGTATTACAGATCCACAATCTTGATACAAAGCCCACGAATGAAAACACATTCTTTTGCAGCTTCACATAGCGCCATATACTCCGCTTCAGTAGTACTGAGCGCCACACTTTTTTGTTTGCGGGATTGCCAACTTACAACAGCATCAGCAAGTTTAATAACATAGCCTGTATATGAATGGTGGTTATCTGTGCAGCTGCCCCAATCTGCATCAGCATAATCTACAAGCTCACTAGAACACTTTCTGAAACATAGAGAATAATCAATGGTACCTTTCAGATATATTAGTATTCTCTTGGCTGCATTCCAGTGCTGTTCACTGTAAAAGTTATTGAATTGTCTGCAATAACTGACTGCTAACGATATATCGGGCCTAGTAGATATCGATAAGTACATTAGGGCTCCAATAAGCTCTTGATACTGGCAGTTTTGATCCATATTTCCAATCCCTTTTTCTAGCTTTAGTTTTGGTTCCAATGGAGTTCCTACTACTTTGCAGTTCTCCATACCAAAACGTTTTAATAATACTTCTACATATTTCTTTTGATCCAGAGAAATCGTTTTCTGTTCACGGCTTCTCCCAAATCTTTCATTTTAAATTTATCTTCAATATCCTTCTTTAGTTGTTTTGTCATTTCTAAAAATATATAAATCGTCTACATAAAGACCTATAAAAATCACATCCTTACCCCTCTTCTTGTAGTAGACACATGATTCAAATTTCAAAATTGATATTCGAAATATATGAATGAATCTTTTGATTCCACGAACGGGCAGTTTGTTTCAAACCATATATGGCCTTCTTCAATTTTTCAATTTGCATACTTTGTTTCCGTGAATTTCATATCCAGGAGGTTGTTCCATATATATATATATATATATATATATATATATATATATACAGTGTTGGGAACATTACGAGGGAACATAGGTTTTACCTTAAATGTGTTAGAAAGAGACAAAATACATATAAATTCAGTGCATCATTCTTTTTGGCTAACAGGATATCATAAAGTGGAAAACGTCCAATACAAGAAGTTAAAAATGCAGATGTGTATTGTGAACAGTTTAGTTTATTATTGGAGAAATAATAAGATTGTATGTACTATACTGATAGCTTAATGCAATGGACAATAAAAAAATCAACAGTACTTTCGTTTATCCCTTCATGATTAATTTACAAAGAAATAATTCAGTAGTAATAAAATTCACTATATTAGTTCGGTTAGTATTGGAATAAATAACCTAAATAACCGTAACATGCGAAATAAAATTTGTATTAATAATAATATGTGTTTCCAAATATCACAATTCTCATTTTTCGCTAACAGGATCTCATAAGTGGAAAACCCACAACGCCGGCCTCTTACTATTTGTAGCTTCTGACAGTATTGCCAATTTTCATTGTATATTTATATTAATTGTAAAATGCATTGTTCTAACACGAGAACAAGTTATAAGAATATTTTAATTATGATAATTAAAGAGGTTGTGACAGATCAAGATATAATTAATTCCATCTATTCGTTAAATATTTTATTGTAATGCTGGAAATTGTTCTAGTTTTCGAAAAAGTATAAAATGAATAAATTAGAGAATCAAGTATAGTTAGAAAAGTTTTAAAATTGCCAATAACTTTTTTATTATTGTAAAAATTATTTTCTGTCACCTTAAAATAATCTTCCATCAGATAATGATTTCGATTTGGCAATGCTGCTTCAATCGTCGACAATGTTATTCTTGTTAATTTCCATTGGTTAGGATCATCCGTGACCCTACAACTCACTAGGCGGTAGTCTTTCCGAAGGCGGTGCCTGGCATACAATTGATTTATCGAAAAAAATTGTCAATTTTTTAAAATTTTCAATAACTTCTATATATTGTGGAATTAACTAGAGACCGTGAGTTTCATTTAAAAACCTTCATGATGAATTTACAAAGAAATAATTCAGTAGTAAGAAACTAATTCACTATATCAGTTCGGGTAGTACACGCTAATATGATTTGAACAATAAATTAAAATCTACCTAATAGGTATTTGAAATAAGTACCACTGAAAAATCATTGGAAAATAGCTAAAAAAATTACATTCGTCGATATTTAGGGTACAATTAATGAATGTAAGCATAATAACTTTCATTAACATCATAAGGAATAGTTTTAAAGATTTCAATGTAGACCGCCTCTGTTTCCTACGCACCTGATAAAACGATTTCGCTTACAGCTCAAATTCTACTTCTATCTGTCCCCTCTCTTCATTTTCAATCCACGCGTTAGATTGTAGAGTGCCTTTCAAAAATTCCTTTTTATTTGTGAGAGAAATCAGTCACATTTAATTTCAACGTAAAACGATATCCTCTCACGTCCAAAAAGAAATTATCATGGTCACATGGAGTTACCAGTGTGTTGGAGAAGGGCAATCATGAGACAGAGAATTAAAAGCCAGCGTAGATTATTACACCAGACGAATACGAATGGCGCGTGCGCCTCTTGAAGATGTTCAACTGTACAATCTGGGTACTTCACTAAACGTTTGTTTGCGAATGAGTAACGATCTTTTGCAAATTTTATTAAAATGAGTATGCAAGTACTCCATAAAGTGCAAATTGTAAAATGGTACTACCAGGGTCATTCATATCGAGAAATAGCAGAAAATTTGTTTATTGTGGCATTCGAAAATGCCCAACCAATTAGCAAAAAACAAGTGAGAACGGTTATAAAAAATTTTGAAGAGCATGGATGTGTCAATCCTACTAAACATGGACCGCGTACACAAAAACGTCAAACAAAACCCGAAAAAGAAGAAAGAGATATTTTAATTTGTGCCAGTGTGGAAAATAATCCCCTACAATCGTCCACTCATATAGCAAAGGATTTTGATGTTGATCCGAAAACGATTCGGACTGTATTAAAAAAATGGTTATCGTAGTTTCAAACTGAAAAAGAGCCATGAAATTTTTCCAGACGATCAATTTCGTAGAATGGAATTATGTGAAATAATTATGGAAAGAATACAATTGGACGCAAACTTTTCGAAAACTATTTTGTTCACAGATGAATCGACTTTTCCCATACACGGTACACATAATTCATCCGTTATTCGATATTGCTCAAGGACAAATTTACACAAACATTATAATAATAGGACTCAATCTCTCCAAAAGTTAAATGTTTTGGGCTGGAATATTAGGTGACCATTTAATTGGACCATTTTTTATTGACGGCAATTTAACCGGACAGAAATATTTGGACATGCTGGAAAATCAAATTACTCCTGCCCTTATACAATTAGGTGTCAACTTCAATGATATCTGGTACCAACATGACGGTTGTGCATCACATAATTATCGACTAGCAATAAACTTTCTAAATACACAATTTCCCAATCGGATAATCTCCACGGATGGTAACATAAGATGGCCTGCGAGATCTCCAGATCTGGCTCCCAACGATTTTTTTTCTGGGGTTATATAAAATCGAGAATTTATGGGTTTCAAGAAAACAGAGCCTCTTCTCTAAATGAACTAAGGAAACAAATTTTGCAAATTTGTATGCAAATAACACCTGAAATGCTCATACGTGTTCGTCAAGAATTTTATAACCGTCTCGGCTACTGCTTAGCGCAAAACGGGAATTTATTCGAACATTTGATTTAAGCTCATTGAAGAATTAAGTTTTATTTTTTAATTTTTTACATATCATAATATTACTTTTATTTAAAAATTGTAGGCATTGGAATTCGATTTTAGTTTTATTTCAAAATTGTAGGCATTAGAATTCGATTTTAGTTTAATTTTCGTTTTTTTTTAATTTGCACTGTGTGTGTGTTTACACTGAGAATTCTTTCTCATTTGCATACAAACGATAACAAACGATAAAGATACCAATTTTTTTTACTAACATTCGAAACAGAGCAGATGTTTGAGACCAATTTCACGTTGCCAAATCTGAAGAAAAGTAAAGGTTTTAACCGCTTTCAAACTGAAAACTAGAACAATTTCCAGCATTACAATAAAATATTTAACGAATAGATGGAATTAATTATATCTTGATCTGTTACAACCTCTTGAATTATCATAATTAAAATCTTCTTATAACTTGTTCTCGTGTTAGAACAATGCATTTTACAATTAATATAAATATACAATGAAAATTGGCAATACTGTCAGAAGCTACAAATAGTAAGAGGCCGGCGTTGTGGGTTTTCCACTTATGAGATCCTGTTAGCGAAAAATGAGAATTGAGATATTTGGAAACACATATTATTATTAATACAAATATTATTTCGCATGTTACGGTTATTTAGGTTATTTATTCCAATACTAACCGAACTAATATAGTGAATTTTATCACTACTGAATTATTTCTTTGTAAATTATTCATGAAGGGATAAACGAAAGTAGTGTTGCTTTTTTTATTGTTCATTGCATTAAGCTATCAGTATAGTACATACAATCTTATTATTTCTCAAGTAATAAACTAAACTGTTCACATTACACATCTGTATTTTTAACTTCTTGTATTGGACGTTTTCCACTTTATGATATCCTGTTAGCGAAAAAGAATGATGCACTGAATTTATATGTATTTTGTCTCTTTCTAACACATTGAAGGTAAAACCTATGTTCCCTCGTAATGTTCCCAACACTGTATATATATATATATATATATATATATATATATATCTTCTGACAAATCACCATTTAGAGAAAAGCAGTTGTAATAACTATATGATCAATCTCCAGATTTAATTCCACAGCGAGCCCAAAAAATAAACGATTTAAAGACAATCTTACAACTGGTGCAAAAGTTTCGAAATCGTCTTCTCCATATTTCTGAGAGAACCCTTTTGCTATCAGCCTAGCCTTATATCTTTGAATAGATTCATCTGTCCCCGTTTTGATTTTCAAAACCCATTTAATTTTTACAACAGTTTTGCCTTGTAGACGATCTATTAGTTCCCATGTTCCTTTATCTCTCATTGCATCTAATTCTTCCTTCATTGCTGATTTCCAATGTTCTTTGTCACATCTTGACAAAGCATCATTTAAATCTTGTAGATCTGAATTAGCATCTACTAAAACGTTAAAAAAACTCATTATTTTCAGAATCTTTTGACTTTCGTGGTCTTAAATTATATCTTCTCTCCTCAATTTGATCTTCTTGGCTTGCAGATTCACTTTGAGTCGCAGATTCTTCTGAAATTCCACTTTCTATTAAGACATTTTCTTGATCTATACTCTTTTGTATTTCAATATTTTTATTAAATATCCAACTTTGTTTTCCTTCTTCATTACTTATTAAATTTTTTTCTTGATCTATACTTTCTGAACTTATTATATATGTTTTTATATTTTCTAGAAAAACAACATCTTTAGATTTAACAATTTTTGTAGGATTTGCAACATTTAGTAGGGTATATCCTTTTGAATCTTCACAGTAGCCTACCAATACGTAGTCTGCAGACTTAGGATCAAGTTTTCTTCTCTTTTGATTCGGGATCTGAACCTGTGTTATGCTACCAAACATTTTAAGATGCGACAGATCAATTTTCTTTCCTGTCCACCTTTCTTCAGGTACACAATCTTTTACAGCTGCTGTAGGAACCCTATTTCTTAGGTAAATAACCATGTTCATAGCCTCAGCCCAATACTTTTTACCTAAGTTAGTCTCAAAGAGTAAACATCTCGTCTTTTCTACGAAACACCTATTCATCCTCTCAGCAACACCATTTTGCTGAAGAGTGTATGGACAAGATGTCTGATGACGAATTCCATATTTCTTTAGAAACGTCTCAAAATTCTTGTTCGTTTACTTTCTTCCATTATTACTTCGCAAACATTTAATTATTTTACCTGTTTGGTGTTCTGCCCACGCTTTGTATTCTTGTAATTTACTGAATGTTTCAGATTTTTCTTTAAACATGTAACCAGTTACCTCCTTACTAAAATCGTCTATGAAAGTGAACAGTATCTTACACATCCCCATGATGATTCTTCCATAGGCCCTATCAGATCTGTACGTACCAATTCTAGTAAGTCTGTGGCTCGTTTGGCCTTTTGCCTTGAAAACTTTCCCACTGTTTGCTTTCCTTGCAGACATACTACACATGGCTAATGATTTTCTTCAGTGAAATATACTCCACTAACTAAACCATTCCTTAACTCTTTCATAAATCTCCTGTTAAGATGGCCTAATCGTTTGTGGCATAATTCATGCTCCGAAATACCTGCTGATAATGCTTTAATGGGTTCCGTAATAACTTGATTAACTGTATATAAGCCATTGCATAATTTCCCAGTTCTACATTTCCTGAAACATTAAAATTATTCACCTTATAAACATTACATTTAAACCTATCAAATACAACAATGTAACCTTTTTTGTAATTTTCCTGACAGACAGGAGATTTAATGCAAGATATGGAACTAACATAACATCACAATTGTTTTTGTAACAATGTTACCATCTTGATTAAAATTTACCTGAATGTCCCCAGAACCTTTGGACAATATCTTCTGATTATTGGCCGTCACAATGTCACCAACTGAATCTTTTTTGTAATTGGACATACCTTCACCATGCATTGACATATGAGATGTCGTTCCAGAATCTATGATCCAATTCAAAGTTCAAAGTGCACTCTCTTCAAAAAGTTTGGTTTTTATAACTTCTGTGCAAAGTTCATTATCTGTATGAGTCAATGTCATTATTAGAGGATCGTAGTCTAAGGATAATCCATTTAACAGTACAAATGCAACAAATTCATCATCCAATAACATACCAATATCTACTAGTTTATGAACCGTTCTTAATATATCATTTAAATATTCTTTTATAGAGGAATTTTTTTCTATCTTGCTTCCAAATATATGCTTCTGAAGTTCAAACCGACGATTCATATTTTTTGCTTCAAATGCAATATGAAGATTTGCCTAAGCTTCTTTAGCACTTACAGCTATGCAAACGTGAACGTAGCATGTGGGTTTTACACTAAGACAAATTTTGGCTAGAGCAATACTATCTTTCTCCTTGCCTAGTTTATCAGTTTCAGAACTCACACCATTTGTCACTATTTCTCATCTTCATTGCAAATTTCCATGATTCATAGTTTGATTGCCCCTCCAACTTCTCTATATTGGGTACATAAGTTGAAACTGGGATGGACATATCTATATTTGATGTATCAAGCATTCTGCAAATTTTTGTACTATTTATTTATATCCATCTTGGCCCATAACCTGTTGGAGTTAGCGGTATTCTGGATATATTTGTTGATAGTGCAGCAGAACGAAAAGGCAGAGATCTACTATAAACCCTTTCAGTTATATTAAAAAACGGTACATTCGTACATTGACAATTATTTCATCATTTCTGACATTAACGATGTCATAACAACATAAACAAAATATAATGATCACCTTAGGAAGTAGATTCATATATTTTCCTCAAGCTTCAACAGTTTTCAACATGTAAAAACTATAATTGCTTTGGTTAAAGGTAAAGTGCAGCAATGCAAATACGAATCTTAACATTTGGTAATGTATTTTAGTTCTTACATAATATTTGTTAGTCGCATTCAAATTTTACAGCTTTTTAAAATGATTACTATATAAATGTTTAAAAATGATGCAACTTTCAACTGAGGCTCAAAAGTCGAGGATGGAATTTGAGAAAGGTGAAGGTACATATTTTACGTTAAAAACCGCTAGCAAAAACAACAAAGATTACAAAAAGCGGAAAAAATCTACTTTAGTGGTACAACGCGGATTTTCATGTAAAATTTTTTTCTAGCTAATTCGAGGTCGCTGAACACAAAAATGAAAGAAAAAAATGGGGTTCTCTTGCCAAAATCGAGTTATGAATTTTTGAAGATGTGGTCAGATGAGTACTGCACTGGATTTATTGTCACTTTATAACTGCTATAATGATCCGTAATAACTGCTCCATAATGTTAGTGATACACTATAGTTGCCTTTTACGATATTACTCTCTCATGCACATTAAAAAAAACACTGATATTGATTTAAATCTCTTGTAAATTATTTTTTTAATTCCACAGTTATTATATCTTTTGACGTTTCCGTTTAATATGACTGACATATAAGTTTCGTCTGTTTCCTCGTAGCAGTAAGACTTTTACCTACTAGCATATACAGCCATCATTAGTTACTTGAAAAAAAGTTGCTGAATATTTTCGATATGCACAGATCATAGCACAGAAGATATAAACAAGATGTACATCATGAACATACACCGTCTCTTGTGCACCCTTTCCCTTCTTGAATAACCTGATGTGTGTTACAAAGTATTAGATATCAAGTTATTCAAGAAGGGGAAGGGAATATAATCATTGGATTCACCCTTTCCCTTCTTGAATAACCTGATGTGCGTTACAGACTATTGCGCACATCTGGTTATTCTAGAAGGGAAAGGGCGAATTCAATGATTATATTTCCTTCCCCTTCTAGAATAACTTATTGTGCATTACAATGTATTGAGTATTAAGTTATTTAAGAAGGGGAAGGGAATATAATCAATGGATTCACCCTTCTCCTTTTGTTTTAATTTTTGCCAATTTTCGTTAAAAATTATGGTTCGTCCACACTTTTTTTGTGTTAAATGTCTGCAATTGAAGTAAACTTTCGATTCTACTATAGAAAATTGTTTAATTTCATGGGTCGTAAAGTGCACAAGAGCCGGTGTATGTTTATGATGTACATCTTGTTTTTATCTTCTGTGCTATTATCTGTGCATATCGAAAATATTCAGCAACTTTTTTTCAAGTAACTAATGATGGCTGTATATGCTAGTAGGTACAAGTCTTACTGCTAATAGGAAACAGACGAAGCTTATATGTCAGTTATATTAAACCATATAATAATTGTGGAATTAAAAAAATAATTTACTAGAGACTTATATCATTATCAGTGTTTATTTAATGTGCGTGAGAGAGTAATATCGTAAAAGGCAACTATAGTGTATCACTAACATTGTGGAGCAGTTATTACGGATCATTATAGCAGTTATAATGTGACAATAAATCCAGTGCAGTACTCATCTGAACACATCTACAAAAATTCATAACTCGATTTTGGTAAGAGAACCCCATTTTTTTCTTTCATTTTCGTGTTCACCGACCTCGAATTAGCCAGAAAACATTTTTTCATCTAAATCCGCGTTGTACCACTAAACTAGACTTTTACCCAAAAAGCTATCAGGCAAAGTTTAGGAAAGGTCTCTGATTCAAATAGAAGCACTGTGGCGCCACGAGGAGAGCTATTATTCTCAGAACAGCTCAAATGTTTTCAAATCTTGCTGGTAGGAATAACTACAAAATGTATTCAACTGCAGTTGAATTCACGCAACGAAATACTGGAATCTGCAATTCTCAGTACTACTACTAGTAGTTGATCTAATTCTGAAGTTTCGTTTAACTCTTTACAGTTTATCGACAGATATGTTGGCTAGAGTTTGACGAGTATTGTTCTTAAGGTAGCTCAGGGTCACAAATAATAAAGTGAGTCCATCAGTTAGCAAGAAATAAGAACTTCGTCAGGAATTGCAAGAAACCATTCACGTGAATTTTTTTAGCACATAGATTAAGCCCCTGCACTGTAGCTAATTTTTACAGTTGAAAGTTCACCGCTTGGGAATTGAAAAATAGACTACTTTACCAGGTCGATGTTTCGCGGTGTCTTTACTGTGCATGAAACTTCTTTTCCGCACCATCAGCTTCCCTGACGTTAACTAAATGAACTGTCTCGACCCTTACTTCGTGGAATCTACTCATACTAGTATTTTAAATGAAACTCACAGTTTCTAGATAATTCCACAATATATTTAAAAAATGTTGAAAATTCTAAGAAATTGATAATTGTTTCGATATTAAATATCATCGTCAGAATGTAATATCGAAAATATCTAGAAACTGTAAGTTTTCTTTAAAACACTAATTCCCTGACGTTGTTTACCCATCTTACAATCGTCTGCCGACCTGGAACAAACCACGGTGTGAAATTTCTAGTACAATTGCGCGACGACCGTTACTAAAATACGCCTCGACATTGTACGCACGCTGCAAATTAGTCCACTCCATGATGCTGACTGAGCAAGCGGCATGAAATTTTACAACCCACCCCTTCCACTGTACTCCAGTACGCCATATTTCTCATAAGCCAGTTGCTCTGCTCCACCCTGTATAGGTCAAACCTTGATCAGCTATGGGAAGTTGTTGAAAATGCTATTGAGGAACCTCGTAGATCCCTACATTATGCAGCCAATACACCAAGAAGATTGTAAAGTGTTGCTGGAATCTAATCGATCTTCAATAAAATATTAATAATACTATTCTTATTGTTGGTGTTGAATTTCGAAAAGCACATTATCTCCATTTTCATTAGACACCTTTCCTACATCTTGCCCTAAAAGACTTCTCAATTTTTTAAATTCTGATCTCACAATTTGGACTGACATTTAATTTATCAGCCCCTCAGTTGAAATTATTTTTTTCTAATTTTGCTTCATTCTCTATGATAAACTGAATAATATTTCAATTTTGTGATGAATTCTAGATCACCGATATCATTGAAATAGTTAGCAGGATTCATATTCTCTCTTATAGGTTCATATGGCAGAGTTCCTTAATAAAAAACCGACCAAAATGTTGACACATCACTTGGTAAACATAGTGTAACGTCTTTAGCCCAGAAAATATTTTGTTACTCAACAAATATCGTCAACATTATTAGTAATGCATAAAGTACATTAATTTAATGTGCTGCAACGACAGAATATTTGCTATTTTTGCATATTTACTAATATATAAAATGAAGTAAGTATGACGTGAATAATATGTAACGGTGTTTAAAGAGCTTTAGTTGATGGGATGTACTAGTTAATCACAGAATATTAATTTCGAATCTACGATTATAATTAAAGTTTATACTAAATTCCTCTTGTCGAGTATACTGCTTAGAGAGCGCCGTGAAACAACTCAATTGGAAGCAGAACATTTGAAATTAGGTAGTTAAGAATGAAGTAGCAAGATCGGTGACTCCCGTATTTAGTAGATGTCGCTGTCTATTATTTTGTATCTCCTTACATTGTTTAATAAGTTCATCCAACAAATTATATTTTAGTCCAAAGCGAAATGAAGATTCTTGACAAGATTTGTAAAGCTCTTGCCCAAATTCTAATAGTGGAATCTAATAGTCTGCGGATATATTTAAATTGAATATGGAGGATGGTATTAGAAACTGAAGGAAAAAATTTGTAAATCGAAAAAAACGGGATGCCAAAGAAGGCCTAAATCCGTCGAATAAGCGACTGTAGCGATGATCAGAACGAAATAATCTCGTTTAAAAGGACGTCTTTGTCTTTATTATTGGAATTCGTATTAGAATCCTGCAGGTAGCGTCTCTGACGTTGCCATTTCTTTTATACCCGATTGATTTCGAATGGGTGGATGCTTGGTATTTATTCCACTGCGGTATTTACAGTATGTATTTTCTCTCTTATAAAATATCAATTCTTGAGTTTCACGTTATATTGGTAAACTTTTCTACATGTATTGTAAAAGTGTGCACGAAGTTTGCAATCATATCATGTATTTTCGATTTTTGAGACATAAGGATACATACTTCTTATTTCAATTACACAATATATACATTTTGTGAGCTGCTACATTTATAATTATTGTTAATAATTAGTAACAAATATTTATACCAAAAAACTATTAGAATTATCATTATCTTGGGATCAATATTTGAGAACAGAAATAATATATAGGTGCTTAAGTGACATACGTTCTGAAGCAAATATTTGAATATTCAAAGGTCATAAAAAATAGATCTCAGATTATACATTTAAAACGTTTATTTAGGTTCGGAACACAAAATAAATACTAACGTTATTGGAACCCAATAAGTGAAAAAAGTAAAAAAAAACGCCATCATGTCCGTACGGGTAAGATGACAAATGACAGTCTAAGTTTGCATACCTAATTATCGGTGCATAATTCACAAATAAATATTTTCTCCATTGGTGCAACGCCGGCACATAGAGTGCATTGCTTGCATGATTGGCAACATACCCAAGGCCCTGGATTTACTATTTAACTCGTTACAATAAAGGCATGCAGAATTGGATTCATCCACGTCATCACCGTCGTGAATAAAATCAGGTTCGCTATCTGAGATCCTGAAAGATATTACCCTTCATCTGATTTTGAACGCAGATGCGATTCTCTTTCTCCTTCTTATTTTGGATTTGGGTTTTGTCTTCGTCCATGAAAAAAGTGCCTGTCAGAAGCTGGGAGCCAGTACTTTTCCTTTTTGTATTTCTTGCCCCGTAGAAACTGATTTGGGAAGTGGAGAAATCTGCCTTGAAGACTTTCGAGTCGTAATCGATCAAGCAGCTGTGGTCAATGATGAAGGTCCAGCAACATATTCAAGACTAGGCTGCAATTGAGCAGCTGATCCTGTAAATTCTTTATTATTTTCTTCCTCGCGGCCTCCATCGTTCCTCTTCATGTCAATAATATTTTCAGTAACTTCGTTGGGAAGACACAAATCATCCGGAAAAACATGTGGCTTAAACGGATAAATTCCAGTTTTTTCAAAACCACTTGTTATATTTCCGACCGAGGCAGCACTTCCATATGCTCTCCCAATACTGGCAATTTGGTGTAAAGTCCCACAGTTTTACCAAGATGCGCTTGGAGCCAGATGGTCATTTCACGATTGTAATATGCTTCCAGTGCTAAAATAAAACTGTTTTGAAGATTAAAACTAACTTTTCCGAATCTGTGAGATGCCCTGAACAATACTCTATCCTAAAATTGTTACTTGCATACACTTCGGGGGATGTATTGTGCTAACCTTACAGTAATAATAAACATAGAGAGGGCTATTCATTCATAAACACGTTTATTTTTGCAGCCAACAATTCTAAACGCCAGTAGTGAAATAATGAATGAATTACAAAAAGTGGGGATAGTATTGTAGATACATGGCCTTGGTAATTTCGGGTGGTTTTCTGACAAACTCGGCACCGACGAACCATGATAATCCAAAAACATTAAATTAATTAACTCAAAAGTTTATTTTGTCACTTAAAGTCTTGAAAAACACATCACAACGAAAGAACTAAATGTTTACTCTCTAGTCGTAATGGCGCTCGTATAAAAAAACCACGTTTGCAAATTATTTACTACAATACTACGGCGAATTTAAAATATCGTCGATCACACTCTGACGATATTTGCATCTCTCTTTATATGGTAATTAAACAAGGACAAAACTACTAAATAGATTACTATTGACACATTAAACAGGTATTGAAATTTTGAGCAATGTTGCCACTTTTAGTTATAACCATGAAGGTATCTAAGGATACAACAATTAATTGTTTAACATTTATATAAGAATATGCCTTTATTAAATGAAATTCCAGTATTATTAATTAATTTTAGAAGCAGTGACGAAATTGCAGAAATTAGTATGACATTTTTTTATTTGCACCTTTTCAATTAAACTTCTAATTTATTTTTTCCCGTAACTAAAGAGGATTTGTAAATATAACAAAGCAGTGGAAGTGTCCGCAAGTGACCTTAGAATGTGACTCAATGTTTGGGGCAGGAAAAGTCAAAACAAACATATCTATTTTATTTGTTAATCTGAGGTGGTAACAAACGGAAATTCCTCCAAAAATAACCAGTAGTATATCTGGATTTATAGGACCCGCTGTACTCGCTATAGTCAGCCTTTAAATCCATAGGGTACATTTGTGAGGCACCTTGAATACTTTTCAATCATAGAATTGGTCACTTGTATAGACCCTGGTGGCTGTATCGTACTAACAAACTGAAAATTCTCCAAAAATTATAAAAATTTGGTACTTCAAGTACCATAGCATCCGTTGTACTGGATTTAGTAAGATGAATATCGAGAGGGTTATTCTTTGAGACGCTTTGAATAATATCCAAACATAAAATCGGTCACTTGTTTATACTCCGGAGGCTGTAGCATGCTAACAAACTGAAAATGATGAAAATGATAAAAATGACATAAATGTCGTACTTAAAGTACTATAGCACCTGTTGTAGTGGCACTGGTAAGCTAAAATTCAATAGGGTTTTTCTGTGAGATGTCTTGAATAATACTAAATTATAAAATTGGTGACTTGTTGCACTCCGGAGGTTGTATCGTGCTAACAAATTGAAATTTCTCAAAAAAGAACTAAAATGTACTTCAAGTACCATAGCACCCGTTTTACTAGCTCTGGTGAGCTGAAAATCAATAGGGTGCATCTGTGGGATGTCCTGAACAATACTCGATCATAAAATTGGTGATTTGTTGCACTCCGGAGGCTGTATCTTGCTAACAAACTGAAATTTCTCAAAAAATGACAAAAATGTCGTATTTCAAGTACCATAGCACCCGTTGTACTGGCTCTGGTGAGCTGAATATCAATAGGGCTCATCTGTGAGATGTCCTTAACAATATTCAATCATAAAATTAGTGACTTGTTGCACTCCGGAGGGTGTATCGTGCTAACAAGACATGTAACGAAAAGTTGCCGACGACATACACACAGGATTTTTCGCTAATTACCGTTTTTTGTGTTGTTGTTGATGGAAAACGTGAAAATAACTCAAAAAAAATTCAAAATTCCAATTTTTTTTGGGGCAAACGAGTACTTTTCTCGCGTATAAGATAAGTTGGGCGGAAAAGTAAAAAATGAGATGTGGCTGCAGAAATGATCATGATTCAGTTGCAAAAGAGATAAAATGGGGGAGTGTTTTTCTTCAAAATTCGAAATTGATGTGATTAATACTGGTGACACGCTACTTTTCCTAAGCTGTAACGATAAAATGGCCAAAGTTCAACTTTACGGAATTGCACCTCAGCTTGCCATAATAAGGTAGCAGGGAAATCACCAGTTGCCTGGAAATTGCCCAAAGCAATGTATACTAACCGACATGAAAGCTTATAGTGTAGTCTAGTTTGTGGTTAATACTATAAGGCAATACATTGATGGTTGCAAATATGTAACGAATAAAACCCTTATACGGATTGACTGCATACTGAGCGTGAGTAGTGAGCGCTAGCAAGCTCCTTTTTCCGTTATTTGACTGATTACGTAGTAAGCGTTCACCCTTCCTATTCAACTTAATGGTATGGGCTACTTAGACTACTCTATTTATTTGAGTGTTTATTGAGCGATAAATATACATCTGTCTAACCTTATTCATGTTGCACAAATAGAAACTGAATATTTGTACGTATGTAGACATATAATAAATTTAATTGAGATTGGAGTTCAGACACATGTTTTGGAGAGAAGAGCAAAGCTACCATAAATAAAACTACACATATCCGGAAACATTATTGTTTATCTTTACAGAAGTTATTCAACAGTTAATTAGAGAGGATTGGTAATTATGATTTTGTTAATACTGTGAGGCTCTTCATAATGAAAAAGTTTCAAATAAGCAACTCTATTGAACTCTACCCTGACTACTGCTGAACAACCCACTTTTAAATCTACTTTCATTTGAAAGGCGCTTTTGGCTTCTATAAACACTGATATAGGTTCACGTTTACTGGAGTTAATAATTATTATTGTAATCCCAAATTTTTTCCCTTAAGAGAAACAATGTATTGTTGTGCAATCTTCTTTTATTAAAATTCGCAGAGCGCTTTCGGCATTAAGCCATCATCAATGCGGTCATTGTCAGAATTACGAGACAGGGGCCTCCAAATGTGTACGTCTATACATTTAACAGTTTGGTGGTTCACATTATTGGTTTAAAAACAATATTGAAAATACATAAAAATTAAAATTCAGCAAAATGATACAACTTGGCAAAATGGACGATCCAAAGAATGCATGTTTCAGATCTGTTGTATCATTTTGCTGAATTTAAATTTTTATGTATTCTTAATATTGTTTTTAAACCAATAATGTGAACCACCAAACTGTTAAATGTATAGACGTACACATTTGGAGGCCCCTGTCTCGGAATTCTGACAATGACCGCATTGATGATGGCTTAATGCCGAAAGGGCTCTGCGAATTTTAATAAAAGAAGATTGCACAATAATACATTGTTTCTCTCAAGGGAAAAAATTTGGGATTTTAATCTCTTGTGCATACAGCTGTAACTCGAATTAATTATTATTGTGTTTGAATAATAGAGTTAATATTACATATTTTTTTTTATTTACGAATCCGCATCAGCCTCAAGGGCTATTAGCGGTCTGTGGCTATATATTATGTTTGTTTAACATTATGAATAGATATTGACATGTCATATGCTTTGTTTAAAGTACATTTTATATTTTATGGTAAAAGTTTGCGATTTGCAGATGTTTAATAAGGTTTTTCACATTACTGCTGTTGTTTAAAGTATTTTCCAGAGATTCACTTATGTTGCATGCTAGTCTGTTGGTATGATATAGCGGACACTCAACCAAAAAATGTTTCACTGTTAACGGCTGCTCACAAATAACACATTCTGGTCTTGGTGTTCGGGAAAGTAAGTACTCATGAATAGCTCGAGTATGACCTAGACGTAACCTTGTGATGATGATTTGATGTCTTGGATTTTCGGTGAAAGTTAGCCAGGGTGTTATGTAGGGTTTGATTTCTCTAAGTTTTGCGTTTGAGCTCCTCCATGTGTCATTCCATTTTGGTTTTGCTTTATTGCGAATAAATGTTTTTAGATCGGTGTATAAGGGCTTAATGATTGGTGTGGTATTAAGTAGTGCTGCTTTTTTGGCGAGTTGATCGGCCATCTCATTACCTTTTATGCCTATGTGTGCAGGAACCTACAGGAAATGTATGTTTTTTCCTATCGATTGAAGATAATGAATTTCTTGTTTGATCATCAGTACGAGGAAATCTTTCGAATAGGTGCTTCTCAATAATTTCAAGGAGTTTAAAGAGTCTGTAAGTTTAACTGCCTTTTCGTAGTTCGATGTTGTTACGTACTTTACTGCTTCTAGTATTGCATAAAGTTCTCCTGTTAGAATTGTTACATATTTTGAAAGTTTGAATTGTACATTGTTTGTAGGAGTTACAATGGCTGCGCCTAGTCTGTCATTTTGTTTGGATGCGTCAGTGTATATTTCGGTATAATTGGTTTTTTTTGCATAGTCTCGTTAAAATGTTGGATGAGGGTTTGTATACTAGTGCTTTGTTTGGGAGAACATGAAAGATGAGTGTTTATATGTGGTAGCTTAATTTGCCAGGGTGGAGTGAAGTTATAAGTTTCGATTTTTGAAGAAGAGATGTTGGATATATTGAGACTGTTTTTATAGTGCTGGAATCTCACGTAAAATGGCTCTGTTTGAATATTTGGTGAGACTGGATTTACGTTTTTATTAAATGTGTGATGGTGGGTTAAAGTAAGACGATTAGCAGTTATTTTTGAGGCATATGAGAGACTTAGGATTTGTCTTCTAAGTTCTAGTGGGGCTTCTCCGGCTTCACAGTATAGGCTGTCTACTGGTGTGGTTCTGTAGGCTCTTAGGATAATGCGTAGTGCTGTATTGTGTAATACGTCTAATTGTTTGAGTATTGTAACTTTTGCTGATGCATAAGCAATACAGCCATAATCAATTTTTGATCTGACAAGTGATAGATGTTTAAGAGTAATCTGCCATCGGCTCCCCAATGTTTGTTTGATAGACATTTCAATAAATTGAGTCCTTTTTGACAGTCTTTAATTAGTTGTGTTATATGGGCTTTCCAATTTAGTTTCTCATCGAATATAAGTCCTAGGTATTTTATCATATTGGTGTACTTGAGAGTAGTATTGTAGATTTCCATATGAGGTTTGTGGTTAATTGGTTGTTTTGAGAATATCATGCACCGTGACTTGCTGGGCGAGAAATGAAAACCTGTCGCTCTTGACCATTTTTCCATCGTTATGAGTTGTTTTTGAAGTATCGTTGCACATGCAGATAATCTCCTGCTTTTTACAAAGATGATCACGTCATCCGCATACATTCGGATCTGTATTGGTTTTTCTATATCTCTAGTTATATCGTTCATGGCTAGGAGAAATAAAGTTGGACTAATAATTGAACCTTGGAGTGTTCCATTTTCTTGTTTTTGGATAGAAGGTGTGGTCCCATTGACTCTAACCTGAAATATTTTGTCACATAAAAAGTTCTGTATTAAAGCTAGAATGTAACCTTGATATCCTAGGTTGCTTAGCTTTGATAGTATGTTGTATTTCCAAGTTGTTTCGAAAGCTTTATTTACATCAAAATAGATGACCATGCAGTGTTCTTTATTTGAGAATGCTTCTTTAATATGAGTTTCTAAATCAATTATGTTGTCTAATGTTGATCTATTTGCTCTAAATCCTAATTGCTCCGGAGTCAGATGTCCTTTGCTTTCTAGGTCCCAAAGAAGTCTTTCATTTATTATTTTTTCGAGCAGTTTGCATAGGGCGCTAGTTAACGAAATGGGTCTATAAGAATCTGCTAGAAGGGGTGATTTAGAAGGTTTTAAGATGGGGATTGTGATTGCCTTTCTCCATGTGCTAGGATATAGATGTTGGCTCCAAACACTGTTGTATATTTGCAAGAGGTGATGTTTCGCAGATGAAGGCAGGTTTTTTAAAAATATGGGCGGGATATCATCGGGTACAGGAGATGTGTTCTTAAGTTCGTGGAGTGCATCGTTGAATTCGTGTAGGCTAATAGGCGTGTTAATAGGGTCTGCGTTTTCATGTATCATAATGGTGTTATTTTCTTGCTTCTGCTTAAATGCTAGGAAGTCTGGGTCGTAGTTATCATTTTTAGAATGGAGACAATAAGCGTTTGCGAGTTCTTCAGCTATCTCATAGTTATCTGTTATCATACTTAAATCGTTTTTTAGTAAGGCTGCAATTTCTATATGTGAGCTTTCACCTGCTATGCTCTTTATTTTTTCCAGACATTTGTTATTTGTGTTGAACTATTGATTTTCTGAACGTATTGATGCCAAGATTTTCTTTTATTGTGTTTGATGGTTGGTCTAGCAAACGCTCGCTTCTTTTTGTATTCTATACAATTCTCAGGAGTCTTATACCTTTTATATTTATTTAAGGATTGTTTACTTGCTTTTATTGCTGACTCACATTCTTCGTTCCACCATGGTACTGCATTGTACTTTTTTATATGCGCTGTCTTACCAACAGCGTGGTATGCTGCATCTATTATTATTTTGTTAAAGTCTTCTACTGTAGTCGTAATATCATCTTGCAGTTTTGCCAGATGAATATTGTCGTCAATGTGTTGTGAGAAATCAGTCCAATTTGCTTTATTTAGTCTCCAACGTTGTAAGGGTATTGTATCGTGAGAACGTTTAGTGGTGTTGGTAATTGTTATTGGGAAGTGATCGCTGTCATATAAGTCTTTATTAATTTGCCAAGAGAGTTGGGTTAGAAGATTAGGTGTGCATAGACTGAGACCAATTGCTGAAGAAGTGCCCGCTGTTATGTTGAATCTGGTGCCACTGCCGTCATTCAATATAGCTAAGTTAGCGCAGTTGAATGTCTCATATAGTTGCTTTCCTCTTGAATCGTTTGACCTGGATCCCCAAGCAATATTGTGCCCATTGAAATCGCCTATAATTAGCCTGGGAGAAGGGATTTGTTTAAATAACGCATCCAGTTCCTTGAGATCTGCATGTATGTTAGGCGGGAGGTATAAGTTGCATGAATTTATTTCGGTTGGAGCTTCAATTTTAATGGCTACCGCTTCAATGTTGGTAGTGATGTTTATTTCTTCCGCTACTATTGTTGATCTCGTGAATATGGCTACACCTCCACTGGCCGTTGTCCGATTTCTATTTTTAAAGAATCCATTGTAATGTTTTGGGGTATGTGCTTTGTATTCATGGAAGTGAGTTTCCTGTAAGCATATAATGTCTGGAAGATGTTCCGATATGAGCTTTTGTAGCATTCCTAAATGGAGATAATATCCATTCAGGTTCCATTGTAGTATACTATTGAATTTTGTTATTCAAATTGATATTTTGACGTGATTAACGGGATTGTATGGAGGATTCGCTGCCGGTATCATCTGTCTGCTATTCCAGCTTTTTTCTCAATTTAGTAAATCGGGTTTTTAGAGTCTTATCTTTCAACTGAGGGTAAAGTGTAAGTAACATTTCAATAAGGCCTTTTATATCTGATGTATAGTATTTTGCAACGGTATATGCGTTCTGAACTCCGTGTGTGTGCTTCAGCAGCCTTTTAAATTCGTCATAGTTCAGCGGATAAGGGGGTGTTTGATTTTCAATTATTGGTTTTAAAATGCTGGTGCTTCTTCTGGGATGGAGTAGACAGGAGTGGAGCTGATTGCATAGTGTTTTTTCTTTTTTGGATTTTCTGAGGTTGAGAAAGCTGGTTTTGTCATAGTGGATGCTTCCGGAGAGGATTCTGATGATATGAATCGTTTATTTGTAGAATTGGGCAAAGTTGCTGTGGTTTTTTGTGATATGTTGCCTACTTCAGCTGTGGGGGTGTTTACTGTCAGATTTGATTGGGTAGAGAATATATCTATCGGAGTTGGTTGAGAAAAGGTTGTTGTTGGTTTTGTTTGCTCATGTGATGTTTGGGGGGCATCATTGTTTATTGTGTTCGTTTGGATAGGAGACTTTTGGTTTTGTAAGGTAGGGCAATTGGCAACAACGTGACCCGATAGTTTGCAATTACAACATTTCTGACTATCTAAGGAGAGAAAAATACGATAAGAGAGGTTGTCGTGTGTAATTTCTAGAGATTCGGCTAAAGTAAGAGATTCTAGAGGAGTAATGTAAACTTGGCGTCTGAAACTCATTATATGGCTATATGCAGGATCTGTTGCAACTATTCGTAGAAATGTAATTGGGGATAATAATTTTAGACCTAATCCTTCTAGCGTAGTTTTAACTGTGTCGTGTGGTATAGTCGGACTAACGTTAGAAATGACTAGCCTGTGTGAAGGGGTTACTAAATGTCGCGCTTTCAATTTTTGTCCCAAAACTTCGATTTCTCCTCCATTTTCTATAAATTGATCAACTGCAGCTTTGGTCGATAAATAAATACACACTCTATTATTAGGTATCCTCGAGCAGAAAATGATGTTGCGTGGTTGAACTATCGGGCCTAAACTCAGAAGATAGTCTTGAATTTTTGCATCATTGATTTCACTAAAGATGATTCCCTGGTCTTTTGCTGGATATATTGGTTGAGTTGGTTGTTTGAGCATTTGAGAGGAAGATTGTATTGGAGTAGTTGATGGTGTATTAGGTGATGTAGGGGTTATATTCATGTTGTTGTTATCCATCTTTTGTTTTAAATGTTTTTCGGAGCATTATTTTCTGAGTACGGCACTGGCGGTTGATTCCAGTTAATTAGCAGGTTGTTTTTGCTGCTTGGAATTTACTTTACAAGTAAAATTTGTTGTATTTGTCAGTATATAAGGTATTGAATAAATGATATCATTCAAACCACTGTAGGTTATGTTTTGTACTCACTCAGTTATGGTGTCGTGGATTGGTCTTAATGCTATCACTAACTTTACACTGTATTATTTTGCCTAATAACTGGTTATTTGATTAAATTTACTCACTCGATTCAAAAGCTGTTTATTGCCTCGTGAACAGAGAGGAACTCAATATTACATATTTATTTTCTGGACTTTTTGACAATATATGAAATAGACCTACAATAAACTGTTCACGTACGATATCAATGGTTCTTTAATTGCTCTGGAGGAATAAGTGTATGTGCTTTAGTTTTCACCATAATCAGAGTTGCCAACATGAAGTACAGAAATGTTAGTTAAAGGACCACGAATCACATCTCCTTGTATATCAGTTGATTTTAGTTGCCTGCGACTTGACGTCCCTTATACAGTTTATTCTCTTGGTGTCTCAAATTTATCCGTTAAAAAAACCACGTCTCAAATCTTACTTCTCGTCTTCTACGAAAACAAATCGAAAATCGATCAGGACTTTAAGTTCGGAAGATTGCCGATACGCTTCGTTTTTCAGTTTTTTTGCAAATTGGAATAGCGTTCGTTTTTGTTGGTTTTACTATTGTTTATAAACAAATCCTTCTCCTTAACGCGATGTATGAAATACGTGACTTGATGACTTGTCGTCGAGACATTTCAATATCACATTTAAAAGCCATTTACGAGTTTATTTTCCGGCCTGGTAACGATACCGATGATGACATATTCTTTACAATCCAAAAGTAAGAAATATGTATTTTAGAAATTACAAATTCTATATTTAATCAGTCACAGGGTGTTTCCAAAATAATCGGAAATAATATTATGGTGATTGATCATTCAATTTTAAGTCGAAAATTTATTATGAATATGCGTAATAAGTCTTGTTGTAAATGAAATAAGGATGCTCAATGTTTTTATCATTTTAATAGAAGTAATAACATTGTGATAAACAAAACATGGCAGATGTTCCAAATGTGCCCCTCTAGCTAGAATAGAAGCATATGCTCGACTTCTAATAGATTTCCAAATACGTTCGGAAAAGTCAGGAGCGATGCTAATAACTTTTCAGCCATTTTTGGGGCGATTTTGAAGAGCTTTCAAGTTTGAGATTGTGTTTAGGTAACGTCCTATCCAACGGCGTGGAAAAACGTTGCCGTACTATCTCCCGTACTATCGCTGTAAAATGAGGAGAAGCACCGACATGAATGGACCATAGACGTTTTCCAATTATAAGATGTCAACCAAAAAATGCATGTTTCAGTTGAATGTTTTTGGAGGTGAATATTTCAAAAGGAAAGCGGAAGTAAAAGTAGTTCTAAAAAATAATCGTCGATAATCACAATCCTAATATTGATTAAATATATTTGCTGTAATACTTTTATATTTGTCTTGGGATCTGCATTAGCTTATAAGTGCGTATTATTGAAATTAACAATACCATATCTTAAGAAGTTGCCTTATCTGTTAAAAAGAACGTTGGCAATACACTGCATGAAGAGCGGATTGTATTAGGTAGCAAATGTTTAACACGTTGAACGTTATCAGATTATGTGTCTTTGTCAATACTTTGAACAATCTGGTCTTCCACTTGAAAAATTCTCACAGTTCTTGGTTGTCCGATAATTTACGCTGATTTAGTCAATTTTTTTGTGAATAAACACTGCGGTGAGCGGTTATTTCGGTATTTCTGCCTTTTAATCATCACTAAATACAGGCTTCGTTGTTAACTGAATACAAGCAGAATAACAAGGTCGGTATGACATTTCGCGTTTATTTTTTTGCGTTGGATCTTAGTACAGTGATCGTTAAATCCCAATGGCGACTTACGACAAAAATTTTATATGTGTTTAAAAGACCAGTAGCAGCACTGAGGAAAATTGTGGTCGAAACAAATTTCAGATGTAAGGTTAGCTCGTTTACAACAAAATCTCAAAACTAAACCTCAATACAAACAAGACTTATTACACATATTTTTAAGAACTTTATTGTATATTAAGTATTAAGAACGGTAAGGGTTGTTTACCGGTCGACATCAATGTTTGGAGGCTGAGCGTAGCGAAGCCCCCAATTTTGCTGGAGACCGGTAAAACCCTTAACGTTCGAGATGATTATACCATTTTTTGCGCGATCGTATTGAAATAAATTTCAAATAAAATAATTTAAATTTCTTCGAAATGAACGAAAAGTGACATGTATACTTCTCGATCAGTTTAAAATATATTTGCATTTTGGTATAATGGAGTAATCGTCGTCCGAGTGTAGACATCGTTTATGTGAGCTCCGAATAAATTGAGTTATTTTTGTGGAACTTTCACATTTGTAGCAGTTAGTCTTAGATAACTAGTAGTAAAAGTGTCCGTAGAGAGAATAGTGCAATTTGTGTGACCCATTCTCCCAATCAAAGTGAATAATTTAAATAATATCATTACAATCACAATCAAATTGAAAATTCTGCACATTGCTGCCAGATTTTGCCTACATACTTCCTGACAATGAGTAAAAAAACAAGAAGTGGAGGTGTAACTGGAGCGGTGGACGAAAATATGTCTATTATAATAAATAAAATTTTGCCAAAGATAAACAACAAAATTGAAGAACAAATACAGAATATTGGCAAGATTTACTAATATGGAAATAGAAGTGAAGGCATATAAAGAAGAAATCCAAAGAGTTGCTGACCGTATGAATCAGTTTAAATTAAAAAAATAGGGAAAATTCTTTAATAGTATCAGGTATACAGGAAGAGGATAAAAAGAATTTAATATCTAAAGTGCTATGCCTATTTAATGACGCCTTGAAAATTAAATGTGCACACTGGAAAATTTATAATATGTACAGGATTGGTAAACATAAAGAAGGACAAACGTTAACGAGGTCAGTTATTGTTACTTTTGTGTCACTATTAAAAAAGAAAGAAATATTCAATCTCAGAACAAACTTAAAGGGTTCAAATATTTTTATAAATGAAAATTTAGCAGAGGTAGCATACAAGCTCCTGAAAGCCGCAAAAGCAAAATATGGAAATCGCTCAGCATGGTCTATGAATGGCAGAATTTTCGTGAAGTGTGACAACGCTGTCAAGCTGATTCAGAATGTGAAGGATTTGACCAAGTAGAAGACAGGAACTATTATCAACAACGATTCTTTTTTGCAGGACTATTTTTGTTTTGTTTTGTTTTCTCTTTTTCAGTTTATAGAATAAATTGCTTTCAGCTAAAGGCCCCATTACACGATGGGAAAGGCTTATTGTAAATTAAAGTTTTTGAAAATAGCTTTCACATATTTCTTATTTCAGATTGTATTAATACGTTTATTTTTTCATTTATAATTTATTTTTAAGATTTGGAAGTAATGATTGGAATTGGATTTCTTTCAAGTAGGGTGCACTTCTTTATTTAGAAACAAAGTATGTTTTTTTGCACCTGGCTAAAGAACTTACATGATGAAAAATTACTATTTTAACTTGTTATCTAACATAACTAACTGACTTGTTAATTAAAAATATTTGTTATTGAAATATTTCGTAATGGATTGTTATTTAGTTTTTGATATGAAATATCTTTATTGAAATTTCGCTTTACGGCAGTAATTCTGATTTTTAAATTAAATTATTTTAGAGTAGAGTTCGAGCTCACATAAGTCTCAACATGTCGAAACTTATTAACATTTATTTCCAAAACTGTCGAGGATTGAACACTAAATGTTCTGAATTTCTTATGAACTCTTTGATTGGTGATTTTGATATAATAATAGCACTGGAAGCATGGTTACAGGATGGAGTGAATGATGGAGAGGTAATAGATTTAGGAAGGTACAATTTGGTAAGATGCGATAGAGATTTAGAATTTGCAAATAAAAAAACCGGCGGAGGTGTTTTTATAGCAATTAAAAAACAATATTAAATATATAAAGTTATTAAAAAACAAACACTTTTTGAGGCAGTTATAGTTGAAGTTAGAGCAAAAGGTTGCAGGTACGTTTTTTGTGGGGTTTATATACCTTCTGGAAGTTTAATTAACGTGTATGAATCAGCTTTTGAATTTTTACAGAATTATATGAAAATATCCGATAATGTTTACATTTTTGGAGATTTTAATGTACCTGATATAACTGGAATTAATTTTAATAAAATCATATCAAACGAAATACTTGAGAGTTTTCGTGATTTTATGGATTTTAATGGCTTCACACTATATAATAACATAAAGAACAAGCATGGAAGAACATTAGATTTAGTAATCTCTTCGGAGAACCATTTACATAATTGTACAGTTAATAGAGATTTTGTGCCATTTGTTAAAGAAGATGAATATCATCCTGCTCTTGAAATTTGTATTAAATGTATAACAATTGGGGGGACGTGTAAAATCATTAATAATATTGCTGAAGATTGTATAAGATACAACTATAAAAAAGCTAACTTTCTTACCTTAACGGAGCATATCAGGGACGCGAGTTGGGATATGGTACTGAACGAAAATCTAGATGTGAACCGAGCTTTGAATAATTTTTATAGAATTTGGAATAACATTATAGAGGAATGTGTCCCAAGATATGTTCATTACAAAAAATCTAAAATGTATCCCATTTTGTTCACCAGCGATATAAAAAGTAATTTAAAAGAAAAAGAGAGGTATTGAAAACTAAAAAATATTTCCAGTTATTTTAAAGATAAATACATAGAAGTGAGACGAAAAGACACTAAGCTTATAATAACTGAAAAAAGGAAATATATTAATAAATTAGAGCAGGAAGTAACTTCTGATGTAAATAATTTTTGGAATTATATAAAGAATAATAGGAAATACTCGAATAGTGGTAAATTTATATATAACGGGGTAGAGGTATCGGAGGAAAAAACTGCAGAAACATTTGCATCAGTTTTCGCGTCAGTGTATGCTGACAAAAAAGCCTCTTACAATTTGCTTTTGAATTCTGACTTGGACGTAACAAATAATACATTCGTATTGAATTCGGTTAGTGAGTTAGAATTTGATGTGGCACTAAAAAAGCTGAAACCCAAAAAGTCGGAGGGAACTGATGAAATACCCCCATATATACTAAAGGCCTGTGGCGAGTGGGTAAGTCAGCCTTTGATACATATTTATAACCTTCTTTTAAATACTAGTATATTACCCTCAGTCTGGAAAACAGGATTGGTATGTCAGTCCGGTGATAAAATGAACATCGAAAACGATCGACCTTTTTCAATTATGTGTGCCCCTGCCAAGCTTTTTGAACAGATATTATATTGTAAATTGTATACACATGTTGAAATGTATATAGTACCTCATCAACATGGATTTGTGTCACCAAAATCATCTAATACAAACCTGTTTCTTTTTAGTAATCATGTATTTGAGTCATTGGAATTTAAATCTCAGCTTGATGTTATATATACGGATTTCAGCAAGGCATTCGATAAAGTTGACCACGACACATTGCTAGAGAAATTGAGTGGTTTTGGATTATCATATAACCTACTTTGTCTATTTAAAAGTTATCTAGAAAACAGATATATAGTTACTAAATACAACGGAAATGCATCGGGGAAATTTGAGGCAAATTCTGGAGTGCCTCAAGGTTCCAACCTTGGACCGCTTCTTTTAGTACTTTTAATTAATGATTTGCCTAAAGTACTAGTACCTTCAAATGGCCTTATATTCGCAGATGACTTCAAAGTATTCAAAAAGATAAAAACAGTGAGAGATTGCGTTATGTTACAGAAGGACATTAATAGGGTGTTTGAATGGAGTTATAAAAATAAATTAAATTTCAACCTACGCAAATGTTCTGTTTTAACTATAACGCGTATTAAGCAACCATGTCTCTTTAATTATTTAATGGGGGGTCAAAGCTTGCAACGCTGCACTGAAATCAAAGATTTAGGCACAACTCACAACAGTACATTCTCATTTACCAGACACATTGGAAATATAGTAAAGTCAGCTAATAAAATGTTGGGTGTTATAATAAGTAAATCTCATATTTTTACTAATTTTAATACACTTAAACTTTTATACTATAGTTTGGTTAGGAGCAAGTTGGAGTTTGGCTCATTAATTTGGTTCACGCAACCTCAAAGTAATTTGAATAAATTAGAAAACATTCAACAGAAGTAAAAAGGTTACTCTGTTTTAAAAAGCATCACGTGTACCCTGACTACCAAATAATTAAAAGTACAACTCTCAGAAATGAATTTAAGATATTATCCCTTGAAAATAGACGACAACTAGCAGTATTGATATTCTTATATAATATTATAAATAATAGAGTTAACTCCCCTGAGCTTTTGTCTTTGATTAGATTCAATGTGCCACCTAGACGAATGCGCCAGGTCACAATGTTTAATATTCCTTCATCATTCAACATATCGAGATCACCTACGGTAAACATGTTTCGACTTGCGAATCGATTCAATACATTGATGGATCTAGAATGGACAGTTTCTACCATGATTTTTCGCAAAACAATCTTGGAGCAGCTAATCTTTATATCTCTATGAAGAACTTTAAAGGTTGTGTCAATCCTCATACAATTCAATTAATCTTGGATAAACTATACGAATACAATTAATTATATGTTTGTCTACATTTTGTGAACCTTATAAATTCTGTAAATTTATTTTATTACGTAAAAATGTATTATTTTGCACAATGTATCTTATTACATATTTATGCATGTAATAAAATCGTACGGTTTGTATGAATAATAAATAAATGAATAAATTAAAGTAGGCGGTTGCCAACTTGCCAGTGATATAATTTAATAATCGTTGGGCAGTTGCTAAGTGTTTCCGAGATATTATTTATCAACAAACAAGTGCATTTACTGTGAAACTTAAGATTATATTCTATACTTTGAACTTGAATTTCAGATTAATTTACTAATATAAAATGAGTGAGAGTGATACTGAAGTAGAAAAAGCGAGGCAAATAGGATGTAAAGCAATAATCCCAGAAAAATCCAGGACTCGCTATGAAAAAGTCTACAAAATGTTTAAGAATTGGTGTGAGGAGAAGAATGGTGCCAGTATTAATGAAAAAGTGTTGTTGGCAGAATATTCTATGTTGAAAAGCACTATTTTTTTAAAGATGCTATCGATATTTCAACATTTCATACTTTGATTGCCTATCTAAAGAGGGAAAATGTTGGACATAAACCTAAGAAAACTGCTGTGTTTACCAAAAAGCAGATTAAAAACTTTTTAAATGAAGCTCCCGATGACCCATTTCTAATCCTTAAGGTATCTATTGTATAATATTAGAATTATAACAAGAAAAATTAAATAAAATTCGTAATTTTAGGTAGGATTGATGTTGGGAATATCTGGCGCATGCAGAAGGAAGGAATTGTACAACATGACGATAGATAATACAGAAGATCATCAAGAATACATAATTATTACGATTCCAAATACGAAAAATAGTGTACAACGGACTTTTACACTAACCAACAAGGTAGATGAAGAAATCCACAACCTCGAAATATTTAAGAGATATGTTTCACTCCGACCACCTCATGCCAAATATAAAATTTATTTTTAAATTATCGTAACGCAAAATGCACTACACAGGTAGTAGAAAAAGGAACGATTGGAAGTTGGCCAACAAAAATTGCTAAATATTTGAAATTAGAGAGCCCTCATAGTTATACTGCTCATTCTTTTAGAAGGACCTCGGCGACACTGTTGGCCAATAAAGGTGTATCTATCTATCTATCTTAGGTCTTAAGAGACATGTGGATGGAGATCTTCCACAGTAGCAGAGAGCTATGTGGAAGACTCTCTGGAAAATAAAATTGAATTTGCAGAGAAAATTTTACACGATGGTGCCTCGTTAGTTTCTCCTTCAGTTACGCTGAGTAATATGAATATGAATACCCTCGATACCAACATGGCAGGTACAAGCGTATTAAAATTAGCCGATGAACCAAATATACATTTAATTTTAATGTTTCAAATTAATATTTTTGATTTTTTTGTCCTTTCTGTGAAATGTTTTTGATGCTAATTTATTACTTTTTATATTGTTCTGTTCGGTTCTGTTCATTGAAAAATATAAATCTCCTTATTTTTTTTGTTCCTTTTGTGTGATGAATTGAGTAATATATTATTTAGGAACACTTAAATGTATGTAGGGCTAAGACGTCGGTAAGTAATTTACTTACCGACGTCTGAACGGTAAGTAGATCACTTACCGACGTGTTGGACTTAGAAACCAGTAAACACAACCTACCGTCCTGACAACCGATGCTGTAAATAAACAAAAAAGATCGATCGCGCAAAAAATTGAGTAACGATTCGTCCACAACAATATTTATAATGAGTATTTTTACTGCGTTCAATTCAAAACGATCCTCAATGTCTTGAAATCCTATAATAATCAGAAAAGATGGAACAGATACATTTCCAATTTGGAAGTAGTATATTTTTTAAGCTTGTGACATGAAGGTTGTATTAATTTACTTTTCTCGAGGGTTATTTTCAGATACGAGTTACCAAGTGATACCTCATTTTTATACGCTTTTTAAATCTATTTTTAATCATTTTTTTGTTCTGTGGATGAAACCTATTGTTTTAGCTTGAAGACCACTTAAAATAAATAATTTTTAAATGCTGCAGGTCGATTGTGCTAGCTACCAGATGTGTAATAGATTCCTGTTTTTGAATTGGAAAAGTTACATTGACAATAATAACCAACTGCTTTTGTAAATACGATTATTACCTCCGATAAAATCCAAAAATTTGCATTATATATCATCTTTCTTTTATCGCTCGAAGCGCGAACCATTATTTAATATGTGACAGTGTAATAGTGAAATTCAAGTAAGTGAATAGTTTGATTAAGTACAATACATTTTTATTCATGACACCATTCAAGAATAGATAAACACCATGGGCAAAAATGATCTAAACGCCCCAAATAATCTTCCATCTAAACCCTATCCAACTATTACCAGCTAACATATAAACTTAACAATTTAATCAATAATAAGCACATTATATTCAATTTAAATTATCAATAACGGATCTATTTATCAAACAAATAATGAAGTGCTACCCATACGACGATTGATAACCCAAGTAAAAGAATATGAGTACCCAATAATACCCAATAATATCATGGAAGATGAACTTCTCCAACTGAATCCATCTACTTCCAATTACCTTCTTATAAATTGGTATCACAAATCTAAACTCCAGACACATATGCCTCTGTCGCCTTTTCTTCAATTCACCACCAGAACAATAAGTATCCACTTTTAGTATTATAAATTAAGATGAAAATTACTTGTGGCGTGTAGTATAGACTTGACAACGAGAATTTAAACAGAACACATTATCAAAAACGCCAGGGCTTGGTAAAGTCACGCTCATATCGTGCCGAGTTACAATTACCAGAAGAACGTATACACCGTTTATTGAGAAAAGGAAATTAAGTAGAAACAGTTGGTGCTTGAATTCCCATATATTTGGCAGCGGTGATGGAATATTTGACAGCCAAAGTATTAGAATTAAGAATAAATGCTGCACGAGTAAAGAAGATCCTTATAATTACTATGTACTTACAATTAACCATTCGAAATGATGAAACTATTGCCTGAAATAGCTATCGCACAATTTGGTGTGCTTGCAAATAACGAAGCTATTCTTTCACCAAAAAAAACCGGAAAAGAGGCTTGATTAAATATTGAAAGACTTATTTTGAAACTATATACCACATATTCTCAATTCATTATAGACAATTATGTAGCATTTGCAAACAGCCCCCAATTGCTCTAGTATATCTTCTTTTGTGAACAAAAATCAAGTCAATACACAATCAACTTCTGATTTAATTACATCTTATCAAAATAACAAACAGTACCGAGTTAGAGCAAATTCAACTTTCCAAAGATGGGATATAGAAAAACGTAAATAGAAACGAACAGTTAATGAAATAAAAACATCTTCATTCCGTACAAATAATTCTGAGAACATATTCAAGAGACTAATAGTACATTATATGTATACACAAAAGCTGAAATGGAAATACGAAAGAGATCCACCGCAAACAATAGTTTTCAGTTTTCTTGAACCGATGAAGTCTGTAAAATAAATTTTTGACACAAAGATTCGAACTTTTAACCATGAAGTCAACTCCTTTCAAAGCTCTAAGACTAACTATAATGCAATTTTTAAAACTGCTATAAAAGGAAGGTACACTCCTATTACAATGAACAGATAAAAATTATTAGCACATGAATTAGTAGTAAAAACACGAAGGAAATAAATCATCATATTCAGATGAATCGTCTCAAGACAAAAGTGTTTCAATCAATGATAATTTTGTACTAGAATATTTACAATTTTCTCAATAATTTTGAATTATTGAACCATCTAGAATGAAATTAATTTTTTTGTGGAAGTTGGTCTCAAATTGTCAAATGTCAGAAGCTGACACGTTCTTCGGGGGTATAATTCTAAGAAATAGCATGAGTTGAATATTGTTATTGATTATCTTAAGTTCTTGGAAAATGTAATTGAGCTTCAATCGTTGATAGCTCAAACAATAACTTTCGCCAAGATGAAGCTCATCCCTATAAGAGAATGGTGTAAATTATGTTCCAAAGCAAGTAGGTGGGCAGGAGTTAACCTGCTAGGGGGGGTGTGCTGTGGTCAGTGCGACAGAAACAGTGAGTTGGAGTGCACGCGTTTTTTGTTTTCAAGCGAAAATAACATTTAATGTCTCATCCATATAATTTTACATTTGAATGTCTCATACATATAATTTTACATAGGTAGCTAATACGTCTTTACTGCAACGCAATTACGACTACCCAATGTATGTCCTTTGTCGTATATGGTTGCTAGTGTTGTTTACTTTGTTGTGGTATCGTTGGACAGAAGTTCAGTTATTTTATTTGAGAAATTAAGTCGGTCTTTGGGGCAAGACGGGGTATGGGGTATGGAGTAAGATGGGTTATAGGGACAACATGGGGGAGTGGGTCTTCGTTTAGATATCTATGATTATGAATAGGTACGTGCCTAACATGGTTTTAGTTTTCAGGTAAAACAATAGTACATACAAGAGAAAAAACTAAAAGAGGAGAGTTTGGTCAACAATTTCTATGAAAACAGCTATTCATAAACTATTAAGTAAAGAAATGTGCTACAGAAAAGCCGCTACTGAATATGGAGTGCCTCAGACTACTTTGGAACCATATGTTAAGAAAATGAAAGAAGGTGGTGAAGTTACAATTGGTGTACATTTGGGCCCTAAACAACCTATATTTACAACAATAGAAGAAGACGAAATGTTGGTATATCAAACACATATGGAAGAACGTTTTTTGTACTGACAACTCTCGGTAAGGCGCACACGTTTAATACTGACAAGCAGATGGCAAGATTGGTTGAATCAAAGGTTTCTTAAGGCGTCATCCAGATTTATCCATTCGTAATCCCGAGGCCACATCAGCAGCTAGAGCAATGGGATTTAATAAAGTGGCCGTTATTAAATTCTACCATTTGCTTGGAGAGACTTATGACAAGTATAAATTAACTCCTGATCAAATATATAATTGTGACAAAACTGGTATCTCTGTTGCATCTGAAAGTAACAGCAAAATATTGGCTATGAAAGGACGACAACAAGTAGGCTCGTTATCGTCTGCAGAACGAGGCCAGACTATTACAGTAGAAATATATTTTAACGCTGCTGGAACCTACATGCCTCCACTGATGATTTTCACGAGACAACGAATGAAACCAGAATTGTAAGATCACACACCATCAGGTACGAAGGTTTTTGCAATTCTCGAGGCTGGATAACTACTGAAATATTTTTGACTTGGTTCAAAAAGTTCATCAGATTTTCCTGAGCTACTCCTACGAATCATGTGTTGCTGCTTCTGGACGGGCATGTAAGTCACCCTACGTTGCTTTCCTCCTCACTGCACACATAAAATGCAGTCAGCAGATGTTGCATTTTTGAGGCCGCTCAGTACATATTATGACCATGCTGTTTCGGCCTGGTTAAGATCACACCCACGGCGTGTGACAACTGTATTTCAGATAAGTAAAATATTTGGAAATGCATACGTTCAGGCAGCTACAATGTCGACAGCAATCAACGCATTCAGAAAGTATGGTATATGAACGTATAATTAAAATAATTTTAGGGATGCCGATTGTAGAGCACGAGAGAGTTACAGAAGCCGAAGGGCCTCAGTATGAGGTAGTACCATCTTTGCCTTCAACCACAGTAGTCACGACTGTATCTTCAACGAGCACAGCATCCCATCCTGGAGCAGTTAAACAAGACTTGAAGTTATAAAAGAATCATACACTCCAGTTAGAATAGGTTTTATCGCCAAATGTAACGAGCAAGTCACACTTGCTGCAAGTAAAACACCTGCTGCCAGTAAAACACCTGCTGCCAGTAAAACACCTGCTGCCAGTAAAACAGCTGCTGCCAGTAAAACACCTGCTCCCGAACCAGAGCCTGGATGTTCTTTTGCTTCTAAATCTTCTATCCGTGCAGTGTGCCAAGATCTCACATCTAGCTTTGAAAATCCATCCCCTGGTGATATTTTGCCAACGCCTTCAGTCCAACGAACTGAAAAGAAGAAGCAATACCGGAGAGGAAAAACAGCCGTCATTACTTCTACTCCTTATAAAAGTGAGCTAGAGAATTTGAAAAAACTGAGGAAAGTATCCAATCCTAATGCTTGTAGCATCAAAAAAATGCTAAGAGGAAACAAGAGACTAAAGTTGCAGCCGAAATTAAAAATAGCGATGATGAAGATACAATTTGTCTCTATTGTAATGATGAAAATCGTACTTTTCTGAAATCATCCGAAGGTTGGGTAGGACGTTGAGCTCACAAGGATTGTGCTGGTTTGGATGATGAACACACCGAAGAAATTCACATTTGAATTTATTGTGATAATAATTAGCTTACGCCATCTTGCCCCATTTTGCGATAAGTTCGTCTCCCACAAATAAAATACCAAATGGTAGTTAGATTAATAAGACATCGTACCATAAACAAATCAGAATAATAAACTTAATGATTATACAGTATTTTTGTTATTTTTCTTAGATACCCCATCATGCCCTCCCCCTCCGTACCTATGCTCGACATTCACACGTAAATCTGCGAATAGTTGCGACCTTTAATGTTCGTTAATTAATTTAACTCGCAACATAAATGACGTTTTTAGTTTAAAATTGATAAAGATCTTCATCATAAAATATTAGATGGATATTTGTGAGTTTCTATTTATTATTTTTTATTAATCAAACATGTTATCGCCCTTTCAAATGGCTACTATAAATCTCGCCTAATCAGTAGAGGTCAACATGCTTGCATTTATTGACAAGCTAAATGTCAATCAATATTGTTAATCTCTTCAATTTAATGATATTTCATCATAAATCCCTGGACATTACACAATCAATACGATGTCAATAGCCGGCAAAATTAATGATTAAATTGAAATATAAGGAGCATTTTCAAATTTTAGGATATTTATTACGTTTACGCTGAAACATTGATGGTTCCTATTTACAAATCTAAAAATATTATTGAAAAAAGGGTTGTTGATGCGACATTTTTGGTAACTGAAATATGTTTTTAAAATTATGAGTTTGGGTTGTTTTTCAATTCAACACAGTGCATTGTGTATATTTGAATAAAGCGGATTTATTTAATATCAAAAAGTTACATTTGGAGAGCATAATGAACAAATGCACAATGAACTGATGATAAGAGTTTCGTTGAAAATAAAGATACCTCTATATCTAACTTTCTTTAGTAAACGGACGGAGCCACTTAAATTACGAAAAGAAATAACGTGTTTGTATCTCATAGATTGGTCTCGAATTACCATGGGAATCTAAACCAACTTCCCAAGCGATTCCCTCTTTTTTATTTAAAAAGTAGCAGTTTTATATGAGAAATTAAACGGAAAATATGTCATAATAAATAACACTAATCAGATTTCAGATTCGGAAAAGTTTCAAAAGTTGTAACAGAAGTGCTTTAAACTCTATTAATCGTTACCAGACGTTTTTGGTATTTTGAAGGCGAAATCTTTGGTCCAACTAAAAGAAAACTTCAACCTAAAACTTTAATTCAAACTTTATAACAACGATTATTCAAGCTTTGACATTGATATGGACACATGTAGGTACAAATATGTTTGTATATTACCAATTGCAGAAGTTCACTTATTGTTATATTCATTTATTTACTTATTGTTATATCGATTTCAGGCTATTGAAACATAAATGTGGAAGTTGTTTCCAATTGCCAATAACAACAATTCATCGAATTTACGGAATTAATATAGATTTAAGGTATATGATAGTATTTATTGTTCATTGAAATAACTAGAAGGTTGTGAAATATTTATATTGTGAAAATGTATGATTTTATCATATTTTGGTGTATTGTGAATCACGTAAAGTTTAGAAAAGTTGCGTTTTCAATTAAATTATTATTACTTCCAGCATATGCAGCAAAGACTAATATATTATACCCTTGAGGAAACTGATATTAAGAGTCATTCTCTATACACACTCATGTCACTGTAGTAACTTCATAGAACTGATTGTATTGCTGACAATCTAAGACACTTTCTCTTAGCGAATTGTTCTTTCCATTTCAAACCATCAGTCTTTAACAGTAAGAAAAAACACTTTTTCGAACTCCTAAATCGCCTACGACAAACCTGCATCAATTTCACTGTTAGTAATCTCCTTTCTTTCTTTAAAAAACGTTCCGTTTCAGGTATAAAGCCCTGATTACTTTTATCATCAATTCAAAAAAAAGTCGTTGATCTTCCGCTTGCTGAAAAGTGACAAAAAAGTCAATTACAGTTTTTTTGTATTCTAAGTGACGATATGTAAATTGCCTTAGCTTTTATTTCCACTAATTCTTTTAAGATGCCTCTTTTATCACATTAATTAAGGGTGCTTATTATTTTCAATGGGTTTTTCTTGTCTACTTAAACATCGTTTAGGTTGAAAAGGAGAACTTACATTACAAATAGGCATTTCAAAATGAGATTATGTGACCTTTACCATTCAATTTAACATATTTACAACATTTAACGGGTATGGGCAGTTATCTAAACAGTTTGTTCCACAACAACTCACCATTAATACTTCTATTATTAGTGTTTTTAAATGGAACTCAAGGTCTCTAGTTAATTCCACAATATAATACAAGTTATTGAAAATTCTAAAAAATTGACAATTGTTTCGATAAATCAATATCATCGTCATATTCCACGAAGTAAGGGTCGAGACAGTCAACTTCTATTATTATTAGTGAAACTAATGCTTCGATCACATTTTGAACTAACTGGAGAGTGTATTAGGCCGACATTTATTAGTATTCTACGGACTTTGACCAAAATACCCCAACGTTTCATTGAGGCTTAGAAGTCTTGAATAGCAAAATTGGGGGGGGGGGGGAATTTATGTAAAAAATAGAGACAAAAAGACGAACTCTCAAATAAGATGTGGGAAAGATCTCTCATTAATATAAAGACAGCATTCTTAATATATCCATGAGAATTCATTCACAACCGCAGTGCACGAGATTAAACATTATTTCAAGTGTCTTTGTAAACAGGACACATCCATATCAAACAAACTAATTCAAAATTCTGCTCAGCTGCCTGCAAGTTTATTCAACTATCTAAAATAAACTGAGGAGAATTAAGTTGGCAATTAAATTTTTAATTCATGAACAGAAGTTTTTGAATAACTTGGTATTCTCCGATGAGAAGAAGTTAAATTTGACTAGCAACGGATGGCTACGAATTCATCGTTTTAAAAACTCAAAATTAAGAAAATTATATGTTGGGTTCATCAGTCAATGTTTGTACTATACATGACGATTTTATTTTTCAATAGAATTTTAGTGTACTCATGAATGTTTATAATAATTGTTTCCTCAGAATAATTTTCCAAATCATACGGTTCCAGTAGTAATAAATTGGGTTAACAATTACAAATACATGTTTTGCTATGGCCAGCAAAGAGTCCTTAAAGACTTAACGTCAGAAGCCTTGATCAATGGAAAGTTACTAAGAATTATTTCGAAAAGCTTGAAAATTCACCCATACCAAGAATATTGGACTGTGTTTTAGTTGCAATAAAATATCAAAAACACTTTGCAGCCTTTTTAGATACTTACTTTTCCAATTTTCTTACAGCTTTAGACTTCCGTTAATAGCAAACCCTTTTCTCAGTTTTAAATGCTTGCATAATAACTGAATTTTGTAATATTGAACTGCTCCTGTAATTTTATATCGAATATTCGCTTGACTCACAGGAATTGTTCTTAAAAAGCATCAGCTACAAAAAGCACAATTTTTCGTTCAGAATCCAAATTCGGCGAAAGAACAAAAAAATGTTTTAACTCTATTTGATTTTGTGCACAGAAGACACAATATGTTTTGAAACTCTCTTTTATTTATATCATTTAGTACTACTCTCACATACCAAGAGTAGCAGAGTTAAATTAAGATATTTTCTCCGCTAAACTTAAGTTATGACATATCATATGACTATTTGCATTTAACATTTTTGAGTAGATATTATTCTATCGGATATTTTTTGTTTCAAATTTGGTTTTTTGAGCCACTGAGTACGAATATGAAGTTAAAAATATGGCGGATTCAAATCCTGAGCCCAAAAATCACAAAGCAAAACTGGCGACTCAGGCGCAATAAGATCCTACCCATTCGTGTTTACATGGGGATGCCTCTGTGTAGAAAAACTCTTATCGGACTCAAAAATTTAAAATGAGGCAACATCAAGAATTTATTGTTATTCTGACGTTTGATTTAGATTTTTTAGCACCAAAAACATAGAAATAGACAATATCTTCTGACTGGAAAAATATCTCTGTTTTATTACAATTCCCAACTAACGATATCATAATGAAACAAAACATGATTTCTAGACGTGGTTAAAGAATTTCGAAGGATGCGACTGCCACTTTGAGATAGCATACTTCTTATTTAGAGAAAAGATATTCACGATGTGGCAACATAATCTTTAATGTAGAAATTTGCAAGATTTGACGTCCAAATTATTATTTTTTGTTAGTGCAATTCTTCATTTTTCAATTGATATATTCCAAATATGAAAGGATAAACTGAAATAGAGAGTACTCATATTGGAACCACTAGATTAATTACAGTTACAGAAGCTCAAAAATCACTATTATCCCTTTTTAGGCTTATTTCAAAATGTAAAATAGGACTATTGTAGTGAGTAGCATGACGCGACTTCGGAAAAATTTCAATGAAGTTTTTCTATTTTATTATTATTATAGTATTATACTCGTATACGAAGATATATTGAAAAATTCTTAGCCTACTATAGAACCAAACAAAATTTCAATGTCAAAATACTTTTTTACTCAACAAATTCTCCTCTTAATTGAATACATTTATTACAGCGAATCTACAACGTCTCTAGACCTTTCAAAAAAATGTTTCTTGTTGCTCTGCAAACCAGACCTCCACAGGATTTATTACCTCCTCGTTGGAAGAAAATTTACGACCTTTTAATCTTTTTTTCAGTTGAGGAAAGATATGATAGTCGGACGATTCCAAATCTGGTGAATAAGGGGGGTGTTCTAGTAATTCAAACCCTAAATCACGAAATTTTGCATGGCAACATAAGATTTGTGTGCAGGGGCGTTGTCCTGCAAAAACAAAACACCTTTGGATAGCTTTCCGCGTCTCTTCTCTTTAATTTTTCCCGTAGAGTGGTCAGTAATGTCGAATAGTAATCTCCAGTTATTGTTCTACGTTTATCCAAAAAATCAATCATGATTACTCCATGGCAATCCCAAAAAACTGAAGCAAGAACTTTTCCAGCAGATTTTTGGACAAGAAACTTCTTAGGTCTTGGAGAACCAGAGTGTCGCCATTCCATCGATTATTGCTTTGTTTCTGGATCGTTGAAATGTACCCAAGTCTCATCCCTACTAATAATTAGGTTTAAGAAATCTACATCGTTTTCAAATTGAGCACAGATCGAACGCGATGCACCCTTGCACGCTTTTGGTCAACATTCGAACATTTGGGGATCCATTTTGCGGCAATTTTTCTCATGTCCAAATTGACGTGAACTATATGATGAACGCGTTCGTATGAAATATTCAGTGCTGCAGATATCCGTTTTAGCCCAATTCGACGTTCTGATAAAATCATGTCATGAACTGCATCGATATTTTCGAGGACTGACACATAAACTGGCCTTCCCGATCGGTAATCATCTTCAATGGAAAATTTACCTCTTTTGAAGATTGCAGTCCAATTTTTCACGGTCGCATACGAAGGGCATTGATCACCAAGGGTATTAAGCATATCTCCGTAAATCTGCTTACCTCTTAACCTTTTTAAATATAGGTACTTGATGATGGCTCCATACTCCAATTGGTGGACATCTTCTTTCTTCTAATTTATTGCGTAACTCTGGTTTACTTTTTTGACGTCAAACTTTACACTGACACTTCTAATAAGTTATTGTCCGTTGCTATGGTACCGCTATATTTTGTATATGCATGGAACTGGTCTAGGCTAACTAGATATCAATACATCCTCGTATATGTTATAACGGAATTTGTAAGCACGATAGAGGGCGCATTTTTTGACGGATGGAAACCAAACTCGGTACAAAAATCGGTTGGACCAAAATCTTGGACGGGTTCGTTAACTGTCCAAATTGACCTAGTGGAAACAAAATGGTGGCCTGTCAAAGTTGAAAAAAAGTCGTTTTTCCTTTGTTTTTGATTTGACGCAAAAAAGTTACATTTTTTATAGACCTTAATACGTTCTACAACTTCTGTACTTAACACTTTTTTTCTAAATCGTACATTAAAACATTTATCTAAGAAAATTCACAAATTTAGCAAAAAAAAATTGTATTTTTTTTGTTTTTGATTTGATGAAATATGCCTGTCTAATTGGTCTTGTGCCATTGGGATTATTTTTTAAGTTTGATGAGGGAAGTATGTTTGAGATTATTGATAATACACCTACTTTATATTTTATTAACTGTATTGTTGCTGAAGTATTGTACATGTCTGACAACTGGTACAACTGAGATACGTTTAGCAAATTGAGGAACGGTAGATAAATTAAGGTTGAACATTTGAAATATAGATATATTACAAAATATACTATAACGTTATTTTGATCAATCTCTGAATAAAACACATAGTCCATGTCTCTTCAACTAAACAACGAGCACTGAGAGATTTTAGCTTTTAGGCTTATTTCAGAATGAAATAGGGCTATTGTAGAGAGTAGCATGACGCGACTTCGGAAAAATTTCAATGCAGTTTTTCGTTTTAGTGTTCCTAGATGCCAAAATCACCCTCCGTTCCAAAAGTTATATATATATATATATATATATATATATATATATATTATATTTTATATATTTATATATTTATTTTTATTGTTGTTTTATGTAGATTAATAAAGAATGTTGTTCGGCTAGCTCAGGGTAAATGTATCATAGTTGGGCATGAGTACTCCTTAATCTCTTTGAGTTCAGGTCTAAAGTTTTTTTTATATGATTTATTATTTTGTTTTATATATTTTAATAAAGAATTATTTGTTTTTGTCTATTATTCAAAATAAAATTATACCTTGTATAAATTTATGTTGAGACGCCTATGTTATTGTTTATATTCCTGTTTTTAATAGAGGGTATAGAAACAAAAATGAACACTATAATTATATATTGTCATAACTACGTTGGAAATTGGAAAAGAAATACATGTTTTAATATAAACAAATTTAAAATCAAAATAGTGGAACAAACAACTAAAATCTAATAATTCAACAAATAGGTACCTTAGCGCAAATTTATATTGTTTGAAATGGCCAAAATTTGAAATTTCAAATTGGTTAACACTAACCTTTCACTAACAATGATGTCTTCTGGCACCGACGATCACCAATATCCAATACCACCACCTGTCATATTAATATGCCAACTGCATTCACTCAACCTGAACTCCAGCTTGACAAAACTTCTCCAGGTAAGTCTTTAAATTCTTCACCGTGTCCCGTTTAACGTTTCAATTAGCTTCTAAATATTCTCAACATACTTCTTCAACTTTATTTAACTTTTTTCTGTTACTTTTCTTGAGTTTTATGAGAATTTTATTTTACTACGTCCTCTCTCCAAAATATCATATATCATCCTCTATTTTCCAAAATAAACAACCCTCATTTCTCCTGTCCGTTGCCATGGACAAAACTCATCATCTCACTAGATTTTTTTAACAATAATTTAGAAATCAGAGGTTTTCATTTAATTTCATATTTTTCTTAACTATTTGATGATATTTAATGCTTTGTTTATTTCCAAAATTATTTAATTTATCTATTTAAAACTCTACTTTTCCAAAAATATCCCTATTTATAAAAAAAACCTCTGATTGTATAAAACTATTCCATTCTAAATGAAACAAATCTACAGTCTGATTACTCTGAAATACATATGCAATCCTTTATCAATTATATTAGAATTCTTCCACAATTAGTGTTCATTATAAACGCGGACTGAAATTTCTATTTACAAAATTTCTTTATATGTTATTTTACATCCTCGCTTTATACGCTTGTCAAAATTATATAGTTCTATGACAATGAATCCTGTCGCGCACAACGAAATCTGTCGCTGATATTTCATGTTTTGAAATTATTTTGACATTCCAATCTTGTTGACAGTTCTCAGTGTGATTATAATAGTAAACATCAAAAATAATGAATTTGCTACTAATTCTTATTAGACATGATGTATTATAATAATATAAATACATTTATTTACTCTTTTAGGGGTTTAGATACTTTTAATGACGTATATGCCAAATTTGCAAATTATTATATTGTTTAAAGATGATTTTTATGGTCTGATATACAAGTTATGAGTGAATTATTTTAGGAAGCTCTGACAATGGTGAGTGTTTTGAATATTATTTTAGCATCTATATATTTACATTAAACAAACGATATCATAGGTATATATTCAATATATAACTAACTTTAATTTCATTCATACATGGAAAACAAATAATTCCCTATGTTTTGGCAACTTACAACCAAATTCACACTTGAAAAGCTCACACTCCAACACCTTCAAACCCTTATGTTGTGATGAGTTCAATATATATATGTATATTATATATATATATATATATATATATATATATATATATATATATATATATATATATATATATACATATATATATATATATATATATTAATACATATCCTCTATCTAAATTCTAAAGAAAATATGCATATTTAGATGTAATACTAGTGATACACACTGTATTATCAATAATATGAAAGGTTCAATATACCAATAAAATTTGACATTTCAATTTCATATGACATTACTGCAGAATAGACTTAATGACAGATAGATTTTAAAACGATCTGAAAAACCAGAATACAGATGTCTCTATTAGCTAAATGGCACTTATAAAAAATAATGAAAATCTCTCTTGGTATATAAAAACGTAAATTTGTATTTAAAAAAAAAAAGAATTCTTGCTAACCAAAGGAGAAGAGAGTTATTTATGGAAACAGTTTAGTTAGTTGATTCATAACATCGCGAGAGACAACATCGAAATAAGAGTTGTCTCAGATTTTTTTAAATAGAGTTGAATTTTAATATCTCGAGAGACAACATCGGAATAAGAGTTGTCTCAAATTTATTTGAGAATATCAGAATAATTTGTAGCATTATTATCAAATTAACACAATTTTCCTTTGAAAGCCAGTGCGTGTATTATTCGCAGATAATTACAGCGGTAAAGTGCGACTGTTGCTCCAGTTTCTAAATAAGTCATTTAGAAAATTGTTCCAGATATTCTAAAACGTTTTTTAGAATACAAACAAGTCTATCTGTATCCAGTTTGGTGAGTCCAGTCCATATTATATATTATTTCTCGAGAATTAATAGGCCTTTAGTAAAAAATATTTCGAAAGTAGATGCATCTGATGAATTAAATATTTGATCAAATTATAGTAACATTATTGATATATCATTCTACGTAAACTCAAGACACATTTTGAAAAAGACAATTGACAAGGAAATTGGGGAATGTTACATTAACATATAAGTCATTTTGCACTTTTAGTTAAAGTATTTAGATAAGAATTTCTAATTTTAGATTGTTTATAATATTAAGGTTTTGATAGAAAATTCTATTATTTGATAACATAATATATAAATTTGAATTCTAATCACCTTTTGGCTCTCTTTTCATAACCATTCTCATTACATTTGATAATTTCATCCTATAGAAAATTTAGTACAAGAAGTGACATTTGGTTTAATTTCTGACAGTAATTTTGTATGTGTCATAAGAGAAATTAATTGTCTTATAGTGTATTGGACAAACAGTTACTTTCGATTTGAATAGTATACGTGATTTGGAAAATTATTTGGAAATTTATAAATTTCGAATTATTCTTTGAAATCTTTGATCCCTCCCTGAGAAAAGAGTGAGTTGATTGATATTTTGTATTAATTTATCTTTCAGGATATAAAATTTAATATTTATTTAGCCGGGCATATTAATTTGACAACTGCTGTCATTAAAAATTTCATAGGTTATATTTAGCTAAATGTGTTTTCATATTAGTGTAGTTACAGCTACAAATAAATTCAACGATAAAATAATCTAGAATATAATATAATACAATTAAAGAATATATAAGATATATTATAATATATATGTATGTGTTATAACGGAATTTGTAAGCACGATAGAGGGCGTATTTTTTGACGGATTGAAACCAAACTCGCTACAAAAATCGGTTAGGCTAAAATCTTGGACGAGTTCGTTAATGAGCCAAATCGGCCCAGTAAAAACAAAATGACGGCCTCTCAAAGTTGAAAAAAAATCGTATTTCCTTTGTTTTTCATTTGACGCAAAAAAGTTACTAAGCTTTTTCATAGACCTTAACACGTTCTACAAATTTTGTATTCAACATTTTTCTCTAAATCGTACATGAAAACATTTATTTAAGAAAATTCACAAATTTACCAGAATTTTTTTTTATTTTTATGTTTTTGATTTGATGCCAGAATGTTACTTTGGTTTTTTGTACATCTCAAAACATTCTATTACTTTTGTATCTAATTTTTTATTTTCGGTTTTATGCAAACATTTTACTGAAATAAGCCTGTCCAATTGGTCCTGTGCCATTGGGATTTTTTAAATTATAAAATTAAAACATACAACCTTTCTAATGGAAGCAAGACAATAAGGCATTATAAAACAATCATTTCCAACTTTCTGCTTCGTATTTTGGTGTTTTGGCCGCTAACAATGAATTTTTAGTGCTTTCATGCGGAAATATATTCTGGATCTAAAATAAAAAGTTTTAATTTCATCGCTGCATTATACAGTCTTTGCACAACCTAACAAACTAACTCTTTAACTAAGCCATCTTCAGACAGTTGGTCAGTCCAAGTAAATATTTGGTTTTGGAATTGGTTAACTTTAATCGATGGCATACATAACCTACCAAGTGCCTCTATAGCATCATATTTTAGATCGAATACGTCAGATACTTCAAAGTCAGAAAGAATATTACCAGTGGAATTTTGGTTGTCTTTTATAAGGGAAGTTAAATATTTTCCACTCAAGAGAGTTTCGCCGACATTACTTACAGTCCCAGCTAAAGTATCATCTTCATCAACATTACCACCACGTGAAAGGACACCTTCATATCTTCCCAATATATAATTTTTCAATCTATATCTAAACTACAAATTGCCTGGGAGATTATGAGGTCCTCCTTTGGACCGAATTGCACCAAAGAATTGCTCCAAGACATCTTGATTTAGTTTATATGTTAATATGTAACTTATACCAAATTTATAATTCAAACCTGAATACAGTTCTTTTAGGGCGTTTTTACTTTGAATAATACCTTTTTGAAAGGGCATCAAATGCGATTTGCCTTTCACTCTCATCTTCATAATGTAATCAGACAAGGAATGTATATTATTATTTTGAATTACTAATTGCAATCCAAAAATATGGGTTTTTGTACGATCGTCACTTTGTGGCACCCTCACATTGAGAGAATAAAACCAATAATTCACTTGTAAATAAATATACATATACTTCTTATAATGTCAATTGTACAGTGTTCATGCTCTTACCAATTTAAAGAATGTTGCACATTCCATCCAATTTGCATCTTCAGGAAATAGTCACAGGGTACCACATCTCGTGATTATTGTAGATATCGCTTCAAGCTTTACTTTTAAACGTTGAGGACCCTGAACTGTTAAATCTTGCAAAGTAATCTTGTGTGCGATGCTAAGATTCGATGTCGATGTAAAGCTGAGAAGTTTTACAATCAGCTCTTTGTTGATCTCACAATTATCCGGTAATATTAAACCATAATCTAAAAAGTTGTTTAGCACTAGTTTCAGGAGATAGGTAACATCTGCAAACACACAAATTTTGTCCATGATTTAAAAATCACAGATTGCTTTCACTGATTCCCAATTATTCATACAATCCTCTATTTGCTGCCCCCAAATCGGAAACTACAGCACAGACATAAAATCCCGCGTCTTCTATATACTTTATAACTTCTTTTAAAATATGTTTTAACATTCTCTGATCATAATTAAAATAAATAGGCAGTTTCCAAGAATTTGTTAAACCTATTATCATTAAAGCTTGTATATATTGGTATGGTTTTAAAGTTTCATCGTTGATCTTGTTGTACCTAAATACTTCTCTAATTTTCATGTCATCGAATTTTAAAACACATCATTCATCATTCCTGGACATTTCTGATTGTGTCATGATTTTGATGACCTGTTTCAATATTACAGGTTCAATTGTAATTTTTTTTTAGTGCAAGACTTAAGGGTGGAAACATCTGTATAAGGGTATTTTTCCCCAGGTAGCGTCAGTCCATCGTCTGAGGCAGGTGATACAGCAAGAATTGGTCACTGATTCAAACCGATTCACCGCGACTTCGCCGGCACCGTGGACGCCTCCATCGAAGAAACCCCGCCAAAACACATGTTCTGTCAAACTTTTCAGTTCGATAGTTCATTCAATACACTTGGAAGTGTAAATTGTTTCTCTCGAAACAACTTCTATTTATGAAAATAATAAACAGTGTTAATCTTGTTTTTATTTCAGCCAACACATATAAGCAAGCCACACCATCCGAAGAGGGAATGACATTTAGCATCCAGGTAAATATAAAACTCCTGAAAGCTAATAAGTCAGGAAACCTTTAACTGGAGAGGCAACTCCCTCCGGCAGTGAGTCCCATGACACACTCAATCCTAAAATGTCCTCCAGACAACGTCGCAGCAGCCGAGCTGCAAAAACACCCTCCAGACTAACTGACCACGAAATCAGACAACTCCTAGACGAAAACCAACAACTCAAACTCGAAACCAGACAACTCCTTGAAGACTATCAGAGACTCCTTGACAAAGAAATCCCTCCTCTCTCACCTGTCACATCCAACACCACCTCTACACACACTTCCAACAAAACCCACCACTCCTCAACACCCTCCCTTCAGAGCCCATTAAAAACAACACCACGCTACTTACAAAACACATCATACGATAACACACGACAACACACATAAACCGCATACACATCCCCAAGAAGGTCTTACGCTTCCTCCGTAAGATCCCAATCCCCTACACCCAAACTCACACGACAACCACCTGCCTCCGACGAGGATGGCTTCACCCTCGTCGGTAAAAACAAATCCCGACCTACAACACCGACACCTACCAACATTCCTACAACAACCCACATCAACAACAACACACCTATACAAACCCTCAACCTACGAAATCTCCCAACCCAATACTCCACACAAAAATCCCTCTACACTCTTCTTAACACCTTCGAACACCTACACGGCCACATCCTCTATTTGATAGTAAATTTCAACCGAACCGCCTTACTCAAAACGTCCTCCCCTAAGTCAGTCTCAACTATTCTGAGACAAATCCACAACTCCATTGGTGATAACAACACCATCATAAACGTTCTTAACTCCACCGAACGTCCACCCCGCCTGGCCAACAAAACTCTCATTCCCACCTACACTCTCGTTTGCAGAAACGTAGATGCCTCGGTCAGCCTCGAAGAATTCGAAGAAATTCTTCACGACCACAAATCCCTTTTCTCAAAACTAGGCGAATCATCGCCAAGGCAACCAATAAACCAACATCGATGTTCCGCATCGTCACCACATCCGAAAACCATTATCACCAGGTCCTCACCTCCGGCATCACATTTCATGGCCTCCCACATCAGTGCCAGCCATCCAACACCAATCCGCTGCCCCCAGTCCCCAAATATTGCAGTCGTTGCATGCAAACCGAACACTTCTCTGACACTTGTCGGTCTAAACCGATATGCCCTTCCTGTGGCAGAACTGGCCACCGAACCGAAAATTGCCCCACGTTCGAAACCCCTAAATGCACGAACTGCGGTGGTCCTCACCCCGCCTTCCATCCTCGCTGCCCCCACAGGCTATCGACACCCAAAACCCCCAAGAGACCGCACCAGTCACTCTCGAAAAGCCACCAACTCCGTACGACCTCTCAACCGGCTCCAAAATCCTAATCGAAATACTCACCGTCACACTCATGAATGCCATCCCTAACTCAAGAGATGTCATAGCCAAAACACTTCGCTATTTAATACCTTCCATTTATCGACACAACTGCTCTATAACAAATATAGGCAGGCGTACTCACTTTGCTTTCACTCCCATCAGGAGCGGAAGTGATTCAATTTAATCCGCGAGCCCCATCCACCCCGTCGGTGCTGCAGGTTTTTCACGTTTTTTCTGTAGCATAGTGAATTTATTGGCTAGCCAAATGGGCCGACGTACGACGAAGTTTTTGGATTTATTATTATTAGTATTTCTCGGTGCCAGCTTTTTCATCACAACATTTTAAACAATCATTTTAAAATCTTCAAATTCAACATTTTTATAAATAAATACAAAATTTTACTCAATATTCGAATTTTTTTTTTAAACTTTCACATTCAAGGTACCACACCGCACATAAACACACCTTTCAACAAATTCTTCACCTCGAATTCGAGAAAAGCCAGTCGCCACCCCCTGACATCATCCACACATATTTCAATGTCTCCTAGTCACTTTTCCAACAAATTTCAAATTAAACTCAAAAATTTCAAAAACCATTCCCAACGCTTCTTATCAACTCCCATGACATAGGAGACACCCAATCCCCAAAAACATTTTCATCTTCCAACAATTTCAATCATCCACCTCGCCTCTATTAACTATCCGCAACGCAACGTGGTTCGTCTTATTCATTTTCTACCTTTACCAGACACTTCTAAATTTCCCATTCTATACACCGTTAAAACCACGTTCGCAAAAAAATCACCCGATATCTCTGCTGATTATTCCTGCCTCTCTCTCCGGTTGACTTCTAGCAAAAAAAGCACAAAACCAGACAAATCTTCAATTTTCTATACACCTTTTTCTCTACCTCCCATACACTTTTCTTAAAAAACTGAATTTTCAGCCCTACCCAAAACGCAACCAAGTCAATACGCGCACACAAACCACCCGCAAGAACACCCCCAACCAGCCCTGAAAAGGAAATAAATCCTATAACAGGGCCAATCTCCAAACAAAAACAACCCAATAAAACACTACAAGCCCCAACTTCAAAAATCCACGAACTTCTCTCTCTCTCTGGATAAGGGTGCCCTTTCTTTAGAAGTAACCGATATGCTCTTGGCCCTGCAGAATGAAGAACTATTGCTTGAGGAATATCCTCTACAGTCCAGTTGAGTCGCTTACTAGGATTTTCAAGCTTCTTTATTTGCCTACCGGTGAATAACTTTTGATACAGTATATTTCGTTTCTCCAGTTCGTACTGTTCTTGTTCCAGAAACGCTACTCTTGTATTGAGGGTGGCGATGCTCTCAATCTGTGTCTTAATCTACGAAAGAGAATACAATTACTTATAGTACTGATATACTATCATTAGTGGTTTCCTTGATCGCAGTGAACTGGTTTTATTGAATCATAGAACTTTTTGGATTAAAAAGCTTCAGGATCTCTTTATCTACTATACATATCCAACAGATCCAGAAGTCAAAGGTACTGTGTTATATTATTGATGTATATATTATTATTACATTTTTTTTATTTATTATTGTATTTTAAATTCGGCGAGCTCAGATTTTTATTTTCATTTTATATTATAATTTTTTTTTGGAAAAATATAGAAAAACAATATCCAATCTCTTCAGTCTATTTGCGGGTTCAAATTATATTATATACTAAAGTTTTACATATTATCTATAAACTACTAATTAACTATTTCTAATATTAAATATCTTCAGTCCTCAAAATTGTCCTTTTTTAACAAATCGTTCTATAGTCCGTTTCTAGCTTCTCCAGTTCACACACAAAGTCCATTCACATTGTCCCAAAATTGTCTCTTAACTCCTCCAGTCCCTTCAAACATGTTCACTACCTAATTTTCGTTCTGCTCTGCCCCTCACTCATTAATTTGTTTTACTTTTCAATGTCTATTACTTCTTCTCACCAACACTTTTTATCATGAAATATTTACATTCCTAATCCTCAATTTCACAATCTTTAGCAAACTTAAAACACATTTCCCAAAATTTTTATCTCCTACGTGACAGTTCCCAACCTTCTGACATTTCTCTCTCGAATTTCTAACTTCATGTCACCGGTTATGGAACTGTCGCATTATACATCATCATGATGTTAAAAGTTTTATTTTAAATAGTGAATCATAAGAAATACCTCAAGGATTAGATAAGATTTTTCATTGGAGATGAGAAAATCTTATCTCATACTTTTAAAATTTATATGTTATGCTTGGCTTGTCTTAATTAAATAAATATCAATAATAATAAATATTCCCCTAATCTTATCTTCATTAATATACTTCAATCTGTAACTGCTTACATTATTTTCACTGTCTATGACATATGGTCCTTCGGCAACGGCGATCATTTCATTTACTAACTTCAAAGATTCGCTCTTTAGTGCTCTTTTCCGTCATATCCCATCATTCACATTTGAAGTGTTTCCATTGGGAAGAAACAAAGACGGAAAAGCATCCAGTTTTAATTTGCGTACTTGTTTGGGAAAATAATTGAGAAGTTCATATTTAATGTTCCTCTCATAGTCTCCTGTAACAAAATGTTTGGAACATATTCTAGCCGTATTTTCATTAAAAATATCTGCTCTACAACAAGAAGTCACCCATAATTTCCTCACAGTAGTGTCTCTAGGGAACCTAAAGAATTGGATATCTTTTGTGAAATCTTTACACTGGTTTCCACTATTTCACCCTAACACACCACAACGTACTTATATTACTTATAAATTCGTTATTAATACCAGAAATTCACAGGTACACATAACCTGTAAATCGAGAAATATCTTAATACTGTACACCTATTACAGTACAACTTCTTTTACCTGTTTATAATATTCACACGCCTTCTTGTGTTCAATTAAGATCAGGAAAAGGCTCGAATATATCTATTTTATCAAAAAAAACTTCTCAAAATCGTCGATAACAACACGTCATACAAATAAATAGGTAGAACTAGTTGGAGATTCTCTCGTGTCTACTCTCCAGCTGACGTCACTGAACGGACGGGACACGTTTTCGTCAGTCAATATATCATACCTTGCAACTCATTGTTCTCTCATTGTGCTCATGGGTTCAAATGTTCAAGTTTGGTTCAAATAATGCAAAGAAAAAATGACAAATAGGAACAACCCCCTTTTCTTATCTATTCTACTGTTCTGGATAATTATCCAAGCGTATTATAAAATTTGATAATATTACAAATTAATTTGTCAAACATAAACGACACAAAGTTGTCTATTTCCTTAAAGTAATAATAAACATAGAGAGGGCTATTCATTCATAAACACGTTTATTGTTGCGGCCAACAATTCTAAACACCAATAGTGAAACAATGAATGAATTACAAAAAGGGGAGAGGGTATAGGAACTACATGGCCTTGGTAATTTCGGCTGGTTTTCTGACAAACTTTGCACCGACGAACCGTGATAATCCAAAAACATTAAATTAATGAACTTAAAACTTTATTTTATCATTTAAAGTCTTGAAAAAGACATCTAAGAGAAAGAAGTAAATGTTTACTCTCTAGTCGTAATGGCGCTCGTATAAACAAACCACGTTTGACATTATTTACTACAATACTACTGCGTATTTAAAATGATCGTCGATCACACTCTGACGATATTTGCAGTTCTCTTTATATGGTAATTAAACAAGGACAAACTACTGAATACATTACTATTGAAACATTAAACAGGTTTAGTTATAACCATAAAGGTATCTAAGGATACAACAAATATTTGTTTAAAATTTATATAAGAACATGGACAGGGAGGGGCAACTGCACCCCCCCCCCCGAACCAAAAATAAATTAAATAATTTTTAAATTTTAATAAACAAAAAATTAAATTTAAAATACGAATTTTATTGTTCTGCATATTTTTGTTGTTATCTGTTTTATATATTTTGTTTGTTGTTGTGGTTGTTTGGTTGCTTTTATGAACATATTAAAAGTAATTAATAAGCTCTAATAAATAAAATTATTCGCGTGTACTTTGTCACTGGAATATATTTCATCAGCAAAAAACAAAGCTATTTGAAAAACTGAGATAGTGCTAAATATATATTAATAGCGTTTTGTTTTCGATCTATGCATTGGTGCACACCAGAATTGTCCCACACCTGAATTGGATAGAAAGGAGTGTTCGATTTACTGTCAGGATACGTCAATTTTTAGTGTTCGATTCAACCACTTGACAGTCGGACATTTTTGAAAAAAATTGTAAAAAAATTGTCACTTTCTTTTTGTTTTCATTTAACTACATTTTTTAATCCTATAATTATTCAAAATAAATTTACTCAATAAGTAGTTTCAGTGTGAAATAATTTGAAACATTCAATACACAATCCTACATTAGAATCCGAAATAAATACTCTCATAACAACTGTTGAGTTGGTGTGTAAGTTCTCTTGTCTAGCGACAGGGTCATATTTAATAGTGTAACGAAACGCCACTGGTTTTCTTCGAGTTCGAGAAAATCGACATACAAGTGAGGAATATACGGGCACCGGCGATGCGAATGTTCTGGCAATTTCTAGGTTCAAGTTAGTTGCGTATCCGGCGCGAAGACAGACAGTACAGTACAGTACATAGTTCAGGATACGAAGTTGCATACGGCGAATAGAAAGCGAGGACGAGAAACAAGAGGGAAAATTAGTAACAATAGGTTTACCACAGAGTAAAGAGACATAAGAGACAATATGGATATAATCAATTGGTTACAAAAAGGTAAGTTAAATAATTTCAGTAGAAAATTAAATTTTTAATTAAAACTTCACAATTATTCCATTAGAAATGGTCCAAAAATTGGAAAATTGGTTGCTCGACCAGCACAAGATAAAACTAATCTACCATGTAATATAGATATGTTATATCCGATGTTAATTTTTGGTAAAAATTATTTTTTTAATTGTCGGCCATTTTTATATCGCAACGTTTGGAAAAAAATTCAATTGCAGACCTTTACAAAATTGTCAATTGATCTTTGCTTTGGCAACATATTTTGTGCATTATTATTGTATTTTTATATATTTTTCATTATTACGATGCCGACTCTTTGCCTTCTAATCTAATTATAACAAAAACTACAATGATGCACCGATTTTGACAGCTGATATCCCAAATGGGACTAAATATAAAAACTTGAAATTTTCACATATTAAAGACCAAACAGCACTTTATACGTATAGTTTCATTTTGTGTTGTTAACCTAGATAAAAAATATTAACATCAGATATAATATATCCACGCCACATTATAAGCTATCATTACATGGTAGCTTTGTTTCATACTAATTTTTATACTAGGTACTAAGAACAAGAATTATAGGTTATTATTTTTAGGTTAAAAACCTCTAAAACGGAAAAAGTTCATGATGACAGTAGTGAAACTGGAACATCAAAATCGAAATCTATTTTTAAAGGAGGCTCAAGTAGTTCTTCAAATCTACAAGGAGCGGTTTCTGGATCTGGGACCTATAAACAAACTGAAGAACGCGATGGGTACCATGAAAAAGACATTGGTCGTTATGTTAGTTGTGCCAATAACTTGCCTTCTGAAAAAAAAGAAGGAATTGTTGACAAACCCTTGGGTTCCATCATCCAATTACGATTTTGCTTTTGATGCCATTCACTTTAAATGAAAATTTAACCATCGCTGGTTAGATCAATATACTCCATGGCTGTGTGTGCAAGTCGTTTGAAAGGTACTCTATATTTGTATTCTGTTTTATTTCCGCCAATAATTGTTACAGTTAAAGGAGTTTTGGGGTCATTTATGGCTAGGCCTTACAAAAGTTTAAGGATGTACATGAAGATTGTAGGAAGTACGTTGGCAGCCATTACCACAAATATTCAACAGATGCTGCAAAAGCATTTCTTGAAAATGCTCCTGTTGATGTCCAGTTGCAAATAGGGCACCATAAGACGATTGAAGAAAATAAACAAATATTGTCAGCAATTATTTCATACAAAATATTTTGTGGAATTCATGATTTGCCGCTTCGAGGAAAAGAAGGAAATTAGGGAGTTTTCTTTGACCTTTTGAATTTGAGGACTGACTCTGGTGATGAGAAGCTAAAGAGTCACTTGGATAAATGTCAGAAAAACGCAGTCTATACCTCACCAACAATTCAAAATTAAATCATACAATTATGCGGTAAAGTTATCAACGAAAAAATAATCGAAGACTGTAAACGAGCAAAAGCTTATGCTGTAATGGCTGTTGAAACAGCAGCTATCGCTGGAAAAGAGCAGCTTTCTATTGTATTAAGGTTCTATGATTAAAGCCAAAAAATAATCAGGTGGGAATTTGTAGGCTACATTGAGTTAAAATGACAAGATGCTTCTACAATCGCTAGCGCAATTCAAAGTTTTTTAGAAGATAATAATTTTTCCGCCGATAATTGTATGGGATTTTACGGCTTTTCCACGACGGCCGACGAAGAAGGTGGTGTACAGGCCATTCTTTAAAAAAAGTACGCTAAATCTTTATTTTTCCATTGCTCCAGCCACAGACTAAATCTTGTGGTCAATGATACTAGCAAGCTACCAGAAATAATAAACACAATTGCAACGGTTAAAGACACAATAAACTTCTTTCGTGAAACGCCAGCCCGTAGGAAATCGGTTCCAAATCTGTCAAGGCTCTGTGAGACCAGATGGTCGGAAAAATATAAGAGCATAAAAAATTTTCACTAACATTGTTAAAGCACTAGAACATCTATCTGTCACAGGAAACTATGCAACAAGAAAATCTGTCTACCAATTGCACTGTGCAGTTACTAAACCAATATTCATCTTCGGCTTAAACATAATTGCAAGATACTCTGCAATTTTGGAACCCGTTGTAAACGTTTTACAAGGTAAAAGTGTGGATTTGGTTATGGTGAAGAAACATATTGATGATATTCTAGATGTAATCAAAGAAGATCGACAAGGTGTCGAAAATGTTTCTTATGATTTATCTAAAAAATCACTTGATATCGCAGAGAAAGTAGGGGTTGAGTTGTCAATACCACGAGTCACTCAAAAGCAAGTACACGGAACTAATCCACCATCTGAGTCTGCAGTTGAATACTGGAAGCGGTCAATAATCATCCCCTATCTTGATTCTTTAACTTCGTCTTTGGACACTAGATTCTCCAACAAAAATACACCTGCTTTTGCTTTAACTTATCTTCATCCTTCAAGCATGCTCAAAATGGCTTCAAAATCTTTCAAAAATAATGCAGAACCTTTCATGGAATTTTAGAAGTTGGGTGATGTCTCTGCAGAATTAGATTTGTGGTACAATATGTAGAAGAAAAAGAATTCAGTAGAAGACAAATCAAAGGACATTGAAGTGGCTGCAATTTTGGAGGAAGCTTTTTTTCCCTGCAACAAGGCACGCACTGCTAATATAAAGTGCTTTCCCATCCACTACTGCTACCGTGGAAAGATCGTTCAGTACCCTACGAAGGGTAAAACCCTGGCTCAGGAGTACAATGGGTTATGACAGACTCACTGGGTTGTGTTTGATGAGTGTGCATCGAAAATGTTTGAAGGAAAATCAGGATTGCATAGTGAAGAAACTTTTGGATAAATTTAGTTTGAACCCAAGAAAAATGTTATTGGTTTAATTTAAGTATAATCAAAATCTCAATGTTTTGTTTTCATTTGCCTTTTCTTTTTATCCTAAAATTTTACATTTTGGACGACCATGGACCATGGATTGCCCCCCCTCCCTGTTATAAATCCTGGCTACGCCCTTGTATAAGGATATGTCTGTAGTAAATAAAATTCAAGTATTATTAATTAATTTTAAAAGCAGCGACTTAAATGCATAAATTAGTATGACTTTTTTGATTTGCATAACTTTTTAACAAATTTTCTATTAAACTTCTAATTTCTTTTCTCCCGCAACTAAAGAGGATTTGTAAATATGGCAGCAGTGGAACTGTCCGCAAGTGAGCTTAGAATGTGACTCAGTGTTTGGGCCAGGAAAAAGTCAAAACAAACATCTATTTTATTTGTTAATCTGAGTCTATTTCTATTGAGATGTTCTAAATTGGTCGATGTTTATAAAAGTCACACGTTATACTGCAATAAAAATAAATGGACCAATGATGTAGGTTTCAGTGAAAAATATTCAAAATGGTTATTATAATGTCATACGTAGTGTTCCCAGAGTAATTTTCATGACACATTGTCACATTTTCACGCCGAACAATGCTTTTAAAAACACATTAAAAGTGCTGCGCTATATTCTATGGAAGTAACTAAAGGACGTTAGGGAGAAAAACGTGACCAAATAAAAGTATGTTATCTTTAGAAATATCTGAGTCATACCTACTGTACGGGCTGTCCTAAATCCTAAAGAGAGGACACGGAGAAAAATTTGTTAAAAGATATGTTAGGCAGAGATAACTTTCAGTATTTGGTATAGGTCTATGAAAGCATTTGACGGAATGTAAATTAATTTCAAGAAAAAAGTTAACAATAAAATAAGTAATACCTTGTTGAGAATTGGAGGTGAGGGCAGCAATACATTTAGGGGAGACTGAGGATACATTGGACAAGTGGATAAAATGGACACCTTCAAATTTTCCGCCTAAATTGCGATACTGCTGCCACAGTGCGAGCGTTCGAGTGTTCTTTTGGCGAAGAATTAGATTGCTAATGCTCTTTGTCATGTGAAGACGCCTGTCGTTTTTATAGTGAATTTTCGTTTTTTTATGATCATATTTTCTCAAAATAGTTTTTGTTTTTTCAAATAAATATGTAGGAATAATAAAATGTAAATAGGGGATATAGTGGACAGTGTCCGCTGTATCCCCAACTTGCACATTTTGTCAACTCATACAAACAACTACTAACAACTCTCCATGCATTATCATGCGAGAAAAGTATTGGTTTGCCCCAAAAAAAGTTGGAATTTTGAATTTTTTTGAGTTATTTATACGTTTTCCATCAACAACAATACGAAAAAAATTCTGTGTGTATGTCGTCGTCGTCGTCGGCCACTTTTCCTTACATGTCTTGTTAGCACGATACAGCCTCCGGAGTGCAATAAGTCAGCAATTTTATGATTGAATATTGTTAAGGACATCTCACAGATGAACCCTATTGATTTTCAGTTCACCAGAGCCAGTACCACGGGTGCTATGGTACTTGAAGTACGACATTTTGTATTTTTTTGAGAAATTTCAGTTTGTTAGCACGATACAGCCTCCGAAGTTCAACAAGTCACCAATTTTATGATTGAGTATTATTCAGGGCATTTCACTGATGAACCTTATTGATTTTTAGCTAATCGGAGCCAATACAACAGATGCTACAGTACTTTAAGTACGATATTTTTGTCATTTTTGGAGAAGTTTCAGTTTGTTAGCACGATAAAGCCTCCGGAGTATATACAACTGACCAATTTTATGATTGGATATTATTAAGAGCGTCTCGAAGATGAACCCTATTGATATTCAACTCAGTGAAGCCAGTACAACGGGTGCTATGGTACTTGATGTACCAAATTTTCGTCATTTTTGGAGAATTTTCAGTTTGTTAGCACGATACAGCCTCCAGAGAGTATACGATTGATCAACTTTATGATTGAATATTGTTAAAGGTGTCTCACAAATGAACCCTATTAATTTTCAGTTGACGAGAGCGAGTACAGGGGGTCCTATAAATCCAGATATACTGAATTTTTGGTTATTTTTGGAGAAATTTCGGTTTGTTAGTACGATACAAGTAACAATTTTATGATAGAATATTGTTCAGGGCCACAGATGCGGAAAAGTTAGTTTTAATTCCTAAAACCGTTTATTTTCGTTTCAGATGGTCAGAGTCTACAAGAAAAAAACCAACAGGGAATTTCCTGAAGGCGATATTCGAAAGGCAGTCGAATATGTGATAAACAATGTAGGCAGCCTCAGAAAAGTGGCTGAACTCCATAATGTTAAAAAGTCCCGGTTAGCAATTTACGTAAAAAAAGCAAAAGAAAACCAAATTCAAAATATTTCATTCAAGCCAAACTTTAAAAATCGACAGATATTTCCTGATACTATGGAGAAAATACTTTAGAACAATATCAACTGAAAAGTTCCAGTATGTTTTATGGACTGACGCCCAAAAAAACGAGACAGTTGGCTCTCCAGTTTGCAATAAGAAATTCATTGAAAGTCCCAGATTCATGAAAAACAAGTGAAATGGTAGATTAAGAATGGTTCTCGGCTTTTTTGCGGCGAAATCAAACGTTGTCACTGAGAAAACCAGAAGCCACATCTCTTGCCCGAATGACTGCGTTCCACAGAGCAGTTGTGGATGAATTTTTTGATAAACTCGAAAAAGTGACGGAAAGGCACAATTATCAACCATGTCAGATATATAATTTAGACGAGACTGGGGTAACAACGGACCACCAGTTCAAAAGGTTGTTGGAAAAAAGGGTGAAAAACAGGTTGGCCAAGTTACGTCCAGAGAGCGCGGCGAATTGGTAACGCAAATTGGAATTAAATGTGCAAATGGGAACGCATTACCACCTATTTGGGTTTTTCTTAGAGTACGTTTCGATGAACATCGTATGATGTCAGGGGCAATACAAGGATCCATGGGACTGGCATACAAATCTGGGTGGATGACATCAGAGAATTTTTTCAAAGTTTTGGAGTTCTGAAGAAAAATGTTAGATGCTTAAGGATAACCTAATATTATTAATATTAGACAACCACGAGTCACACCTTAGTATTGAGGGAGTTCATTTCTGCAAACAAAATGGAATAACAATCCTTACACTGCCCCCACATACATCTAATAAATTGCAGCCACTAGATAGGTCTGTGTTCGGCCCCTTCAAAAAATATTTTAGCGAGGCAGTGCACACTTGGATGTTATCCCATCCTAATGAAACTCTTTCTATTTATGAATTACCAGAGCTATGGTCCAAAGCCTGGGATCGAGCTGCTACACCTGAATCGATCAAGTCAGGTTTTCGCAAAAGTGGAATTTTTCCATTAGACAGAAATATATTTCATGACCATGAATATTTGTGCTCTTCCGTCTCTGATCGTCCAGCTCCAATGAATGAAGAAAGAACTAATAACATAAAAAGTACCACACCAACAAATAAAGACGTTTGTTCTACCAGTAGCTTTTTACCAGATGCAAATAACGATGAAAGCACATCGACTTATTTTATTCCCCCCGATTTAATTACTCCATGCCCGAAGGCGGGTCCGAGAGGTAGATGCATGATTGCTACCGATACTCCGGAGAAAGAGGAGCTTGAAAATCGAAAAAAGTCACCAGCATTAAAAAAAAAGGTCACGCTTTAAAGAAGAAAGTCCTCGTTGAAAGCTTTTCATCTGAGAGCGATGAAATAAATGAAAATATTACACAGGATTCGTCTTCAGAATGAGACGAATTTGAACAAGAGGAGGACAAGGACATAAATAATGCTGAGGAAGGTGACTTCATGGTTGTAAAAGTTCCTGGGAAAACTGCATCATCTGGTAGAAATTATCTTGCTCGAGTACAACGCAAACTTCGGGATGGATTTGAAGTTCGTTTTTATAAGAGACTTATTCCATCAAATAGATTTCAAATAACGGAGGAAGATTCTTCTTTTATATCTAATGAGGAAGTTGTTTCATACTCCCAAAGGAAACAGAAGATACACGACCGCGCTTCAAAAATATGATATATTTAACGTAGATATTACTGAGTTTAGTTTGCATTAATTTAAGTATTTCCTCCACGATTTTCCTGACCTAGCTTAGTTTTTTAGCATTTTGTGCAAGATTTAGCCTAGTTTTTTAGAAGTTTAAGTTTTTTTGCAATAGTTCTATGTATGTGATATATTTTTTTATTTATATAATGTATTATTTGGGATCGCTGATTCTGAAATAAATATCTTTTTGATTTTGAGGTTCTAAATAACAAATTTCATTCTAATCAGCATATGTCCAAGGTATCCCCTTAGCATGTCCATTGTTGCCCAAGATCTGAGGATAGAATGGACAATTGCCTACTAATTTTTCAAGCCTCACCAAAGTCAAAGTACTTGGTTTAGAAATAGCCTCTTAAGAAAATAACGTTACGAATGGGTTGAAAAAATATCTCCGAAAATTTGGTGAAGGTGGATTAACTACAGAAAAAAATATCACTAAAAAATCGAAAACTGTATAATGTCTCAGTCTCCCCCACAATATTAAATATATTAAATCATATTGGCCCATTCTTCCGCTATCCATCAATTAGAAATCATTCCAAATATACAGTATGTCCCCCTAAGTTGAAATCATATGGAAAACTTTTTTATTATTAATTTTAATAAAGAAGTTATTCTTCATAAAAGTTCTGCATAATCTAAAACCTAAAATACAGTCATCAAATATCAAAATTTTTAGTCGTATACGACGTTTGTCAAAAAATATCAGTTTTACTCAAGAGTAAAGTACCTTTAAATTTGACAATATCGAAAAATGTAACTAAAAAAGTTGATCAGAATTAAAAATTACGTTTGAATATGTAATTACATTCATTTACATTAATAAAATTATTTTTAAAACGTATGTCTACAATAATGCAAATTTAACTGTAGTTACATGTAATCTATGATGCACTGACAAATAAATAATTTGTTGATGGAAGGAAATGTTGACAGTAAATTTCAAACCGCGTTAGAATTTATAAGACACATAAAAATGGTAGCGTTATTAACTGATGAAGAGAAAATAGTAATTGTTTTAATCGTGGGAGATTACTATAAAACGCACAGAGAAGTAGCAAATATTTTCACTAGTAATACCACTAGAGGTCATGAATATTCATGAGCTCGAAGAAATTTCCAGATATTAATTTGACTTCGCATGGTATTCGGAAAGAAAATTACACACCGAATTGTGGTGGAAAATCAAATATTTTTAAAATTTATTTCAACAATACAAATTATTTTCTTCATCAAGTCACCAGCGAAACATAAAATGTGTGGTCGACTTGATTGTTGAGTTGCCATGATAACTAAGTGAGACCCTAACCTCGAAATTTTTTCACTTCTGAAGCTGTCAAGAAGCACGACGTAAAATAATGTTTCGCTTTGGTCAAGAAAGTAAAGAACATATTCGCCAGGAGATTGAGCAGCTGACACCCGCGAATACCAGGAAATCGAAAGCAAGCGTATGGAGGCAGTTTACAATTTTTTGCCCAGAAAAATCGTATAATTTTGATAGAGCGGATATACCTGTGGAAGAACTGGCGCTTATTCTTGAAGACTATGGGTTCAACATGCTTTAAAAGAACTCCGAATACTACAAAAAGAGTGTTATCAAAGTTTCATGGAATTCCACAGCCAAGCAGTTGCAGGAATATTTTTTTGAAAAGTATAATCGCAAATTTAATCCATTCTCTGACATACAATTTTTGAACGTAAGAGCTGAAAAAAATGCCAACGCCGGAAGCTACAAATGAATCCAACTAAGAGAAAGGAAAGTTCATCTGCACTATCAGCAGACATGCTGAGAAAAATTATTGAGCTTTGGGACGAAAACCCTCCGGAAGGACTGCAGAAAAAGTTTTTCCACTTTGCTGGTCATGAATTGGCCTGGAAAGGAAATGAAGGAGCGGCAGCACAACTCGAATATTTTGTGGAGGAAATTGACAATAGAAGGGAACCAACAGGCCGCATTGAGTATGACCCGGTTTTTTCCAAGACCACCCAAGGCGGTTCAAAGAATATGGCTGACAGTAACTAGCTAGTACCGAATACATTCAACGAAGAAATATGCCCAGTGAGACTGTTGAAAAAAATATTAAGCAAGTGAGGCCCCATCAAAGCGAAGCGTTTATTTTTGACGCCAAATCCAAACTGGAAGTATCCCAGTTCCAAAGGCTGGTACAAGAACAGTCCGCTACATCATTGATTGGTATTGATGTCAAAAAGATCAAAATAACAAATCATCCTGCAAGGGCCACTGCTGTTTCAACTTTAGCCAAAACGGGAATTGGAGAACAGCAATTGATTAAAATAACCGGTCATGGTAGCAGCCACTCGATAAAACCATATCTGCAAATATACTCGGGCCATCATCAGGAAATAATTGACGCAATGAGGTCTGCTTCAACTTCGGCAAAGACGAGTCGAGAATCTCTGAATCAAGAACAAGCAACTACTTCGAATAAACCTGCCATAGTTTTCCATATAAACATTAATTACAATAGTCAAAATAATATAAATAATTAGATTGTAAGCATTCATATAAAATAAAAACTCGTCTATTTTTTTATTTTATTTTTTAACTGCTGGAAACCTAGCTAGGCAAATATAACAAATTTACATTGCGTCGAAGTTTCGATACCATCCTCTAGGTATGGGTTACAAGCCTGCGATAATTCTCAAATTTTTACTAATTGTAGTTGCATGAAAATGGCAACTTAAAGCGTAACATAATATATTCGTCTATTTTATATCATTTTTGAATTACTACAAGTGGTAGAAATTTATAATTTTATCAAATTTAATGCGTTTTGCAGTTTCGGTAGCCGCAGCCTCAGCCTGCTCTTTAAGATATTGTTTTCTACTCATTGTAGTTACACGGTAATGCAGGTTTATAATGACATATATTACATTTCTTTGATTTTTTCATTCACTTCGGACTACTACAAGTGGTATACAATGAGAAAAAATGTTAGTATTACAGATACATACCTATAGGAACAGATTACATCATACTATTCAGTTTGTCTTCACACCAATGGACTCTTCGCCTATAAACTGTTGATTATTACTAATTCTAGTAGCTCAAACGGGCCATGCATGAACAGATTCATAGCGCGTCAAATCTTTGTCAGCAGTTATTTAGGCCTTCAAATTGGTAATTTCTAGTCATTGTAGTTGCATGGCAATACCATTTCTGGATAGACAATACTATATTCTTCAAATATACATAGGTTTTGAGTAACTACAAGTGGTAGAAAATTATTTTTTTTGCGTTTTTCTTAACGTGCGTTATGCGCGCTTGAATGGTATTGAATTCATAACCAGCGTCAGCAAGCATCAATCATAGGAGGCGATTTTTATTGTATTTTGACACTTGAAAACATCAAAAATTCTCGCGTTTTGTTACAATCAAGAATATTGTATAGCCAGTAAAACCAATAAAATGCTTTGTTCATAAAATGAATCGATTTGAAAATCATACTATATGCGGAAAATACGTGAAATTGTCTGATGTAATGATCAATCATCGTACCATGACATATTTATTCCCATTAATAGAGGATTGTGGCTCCAACTTGAAAAAAGAAAATTTGGTTCGAATTATCCACGAAGATTTGCATCTAAACTACGCAAAATTGAAAGTACTCAATGGGAAAAAGGTAAATAAATTAGTGTCTAAATATTATATATATTTTATCAGACATGGACATTTAATTGAAAACATTCAAAGTCCAGTATTTTCGCCATTAAGAAGAGAGGAGGTGTTCGAAGAATATAGAAAACATCTCATTAAAATGTATCAAAACTAAATATTATGTGAACAAATAAAAACCAGTGTGTCGAAAATGGTATGTTATTGTGAACGTCAAATTGTCCAGTATAATTCGCTGTTGGGTACCCCACAAGACAAAAATTTCCGTTGCTATGGTGATCTGTCATAATAACGTATTTTGATTGGTTCAAAATTACAGGTATGGAATTTTCAATAATAGACATCCCAATAAAAATATAATCCAATCGACTGTAACGAAAATAGTTTAATAAATTTAGAAGAACTGGAAGTATTATAACTAATTTTAATGGAAAACGTCGAAAACGGGTTGCTGATGAGAATACGCAGTTTGATGTAATTCTGTCTGTTGTAACAAATCCAAAATTGTTATTGCGCAAATGAAAGTCGTTGTTACAATAAAATGTAACTAAAAATACAGTGGCAAGAAATTTAAAACTATATAAATACAAACCAAAAATCGTACACACATTAAAAGAAAGTGATTATGATAGGCGCTTTGATTTTTGCTCTGTCATCCAAGGAGAGTTAGAATAGGGCATATAATTTTTTTCGACGAGGCGAGAGTTTCGTCAAATGGAACTGTCTCGTCACAACATTGTCGCCGGTGGTCTGAGGAAAATCCCAAATTTGTAATAAAGTCTCATGACCAATATTCGTTTAAGACGGTGTGGTATTTATAATAACAAATTATTAAGACCTTTTTTTTTGCGAATCTATGAATGCCGAACGTTATTTACAGTTTTTACAAATTCATATCAATGAATTTATGTACGAACTAACCTTAATAGAACGTCAATGTATTTGGTACCAACAAGACGGTTCCGCATGTCACAGTACAATGAATGTTAGGAACTATCTTGAAAATTTGTTTCATGGAAAAGTTATTCACAGATATTCTGATCTCTTTTTACCTGCTAGATCTCCTGACCTAACTCTCTTTTTACTTTTTATGGGGTTACCTGAAACAAAAAGTATACCAGAAAGCGCCGTTTCAAGATATTGACCACTTTTAGAAACATATTAAGAAATTTCTCCACAAATGATAAGAAATGTATTACGTGAATTTTCCAATAGAACGATCAAGTGTATTGAACGAGAGGGTGGACATGTCGAAGCATTAGTATGAGTGAAAATTAAATTTGTTTGTTTTTAATATTAATATGATGTTAGTTTCATAACTAAGTATTTGAATGTATTTTATCATTTGCAAAATAAATGAATATGCACTTATTACGCATTTTAATTGCAAAATTATTAGAAAACATCGAAAAACTAAAAGGTTATCATGTGTTTCGTAGTCACAAGAAACTCAATTGGAACATTTACCTAAAAAGCATAGTATGGAATCTTGTATTTTAAGTAAAATAAATGAAACGAGAGTCAGTAATTTAAGAAAATGTATTACTTCAATAAACATCATAGAACAACAATTGGTAAATTAATAAAGGAACTTATCCGTAGTAATAACAAAATTGAAAAAGCAGTTAAATTATTCGAATCAAAGTTATTTGAAAATTTTAATTCAAAATTAGATCCAGCAGGACTGTTTGAAAAGTAGTATTGCAGACTCTAAGAAACATAAACCTTCGTGGTCAATGATATATAAGATCCTTTCATTAGCCATCTATAAAAAGGGACCACGAGCATATACTTGTTAAAACGTTTTATAGCTTTGCCCAGAAAATCTACTTTACAGTCACTTGTAAGATCAGTGTCATTTGAAACTGGAATTATTAAAGCAATTTCTGATAGCTTTGAAGAAAGGGTTGTCCAAATGAAGCAGATAGATGAAAATTGTGTCATTTCATGAAATAGCATTAACAGAACAATTGACTTTGGATGTGGCTAATGACAAAATTGTAGTATTCGTAGATCTTGGTAGCAATTTAGGCAGAAAGTTGCAACCTGTCAATCATGCATTGGTGTTAGTAATTAGTGGATTACATAAAGCTTGGAAGTAGCCAGTGGCTTATTATTTTACTAAGGATCAGGTTAAAACTGACTATTTGAAATAAATTATTGAAAAGGTAATTTCAGCACTATAATATGTAGGATTAAATGTAATGACAACTGTTTGCGATCTAGGAAATACAAATCGACCAGTTTTGAGACAATTAAGTAAACATTGCAAAAATTGTAAAACCTGGTCCTATTTTTTTTGTAAATGGAAAGAAAATAATAACTTTCCATAATAATAATAATAAACGACTTTATTGCTTCCATATATTAATACAAGAAAAAATAGAAAATACACATAAGGTTGAAAGCAAAAGGCGAAGTTCAGCTTACAAGCTGATATAACATCAGCTTATAAACTGTTCCTTCACTTAACCTTGAATACATCGCTAGGTTGGTGTAACAACAAAATAAATTACAGTTAAATCTAAACTCGATCGTACGGATATCAGTGTTGTATTGAAAATAAATGTTTCTTGTAGGTCTTCTTAGATCTTTGCAATCTGTAAGTTTTAAACATGGCAGGTACCTGATTATAAATCGAACATATTTGATACGAATAACTGCGCCTGAAAATTTCTAGTCTGAAGATTGGGGGTGAAAGGGTTCCTTTGTATCGGATATTTAAATTATATAGATCAGATCGATAGGTAATTTTTCTGTGCAAGTATGAGGGTGTTTTATCATAAATTATTTTTTGAAAAAGAACAGCTGCATGAGAATCCTTCTATTAGCCATATTTAGCCAACCATTATCTTTCGTTTCGTGTGAAATATGTTCTCTTCTGCGTATACCGAATATGAGTCGTAAACATGAATTTTGCACTTTTTGTATTTTTCTTTGATATTGGTCGAATAAAAACGGTCCATATAGTACATCAGCATAATTAAATATAGACAGTATCAGTGACTCACAGAGATTTGATTTCACATGTTGTGGGAGAAAATGCCGGTTGCCATATATATTTTTAAGAGTGAGGTTTTTATTTTAAAATATCTTTATTAACAATAGATTTTTAGTCCCTAGTTACAACGTTTCCAGAAATTATTTAATACATTTACAGTAAATACTGTAATGTTTTTGTTATTTATTTAAACAATAAACGGGTGGGATAAATTTTAAACACTCGGTATTGCTACTTACTAATTTATTTAAACACTAACTCACTAACACTAATTTATATGTACTTAACTAGTCACTTAAATTTAATTTATATGCACACTAACTTATTAATTTATAACACTTTTATATTCACTTAATTACTGTTTAACTCACTATGGCAAATTATAAACTGCCTCATCCGCTGATCGGTCCTGTATTTATATCAAAAACTTTCTTTACTAGAACATTCGGGACGGGACATGCCTTTCGCGATATTTCTTAAAATGCCTTTCGAGAACATGTTTAAAAAGGACGGTCACAATAGACCTTCTCAGAATTCGGCGCGCTCGCCTTTTTCTTAACTCCGTTAACATAAGGTTACAGGGCCGTACTTAGTATCTGCTTCGGTGTGCGAGTTCGTAACAATACATTAAATAGAGGCCGATGTCCTGGCGATTTCTGGGGTGGTTGTGCTTTATTCGTCTAGTCATATATGGCTCCTTGCTGAGGTGCATTATCCATTTGTTGTCATTTCAAGTTTAACTTTGTCCCCGGTATATAGTTCTAGCTCCATAAAAGTTTCGGCTGGGTTTTCCCTGAAAAGCAGCTGAAAAACAGAGTCTCAAGAATAAGAGTGAGGTATGCGCGTTGTATAAGTTGATTTATGTGTTTTTCAAATTTTAGATCGGAGTCCAACATTATACCTAAACTTTTAGCTTCGCTTACATTCTGAAGAGTTTCATTTTTTATTACAATACGTACACTATCAGAAATCTCATCTCTTTTATTATTGTTGCCAAAAAGTATAACATTAGACTTACTACAAATAATGCTTAGGCAGTGATCCTCTGCAGCTTTAATAAAACTGTTAAGCTCCTTATTTATATACCCACATGACTCCACTACAGTACTGGGGTGGAAACTATGATAAAGTTGAGTATCATCCGCATACAGGTGTACATCACACAACTTAAAATTTTTCACTAGACAGGAAGTATATAAAGCAAAGAGCAATGGCCCCAGAATGCAGCCCTGAGGGACTCCGCACCGTAAATCCATATATCCAGAAGAGTGTCCGTCAACCACAACCATCTGTTTACGTCCTCGAAGGTAAGATGCTATAAGGTTTCTGGCATTATTGGAAAGTCCTATATAATGTAGAATTTCCAGCATTAAATTGTGGTTAATGGTATCGAAGGCTCTGCTAAAGTCTAGCAAGACCAGAACAGTGCATTCACCCTTGTCCAAAGCTCTAACAACATCGTCAATAATATGGAGAAGCCGTTGTATAACTATAATTTTTTCGAAATCCAGATTGTGTTGTAGCTAATAATGAATACTGATCAACATATTTCTTCAGTATCAGTATCCGCCAAAATAAACAGTACCGAAAATAAAAATAAAAATTAATTTTTAATTTCTGTAATGTGAGTGTTCAAAATGTTCACCATTTCGACGCAAACAAGCTTCATATCGATTTTGTAAGTCAATAAACATATTTATAAAAAGTGGTTGATGTAACTGCCGAAGAATGTATGCGTCAGGTGGCGTCAGATCAGGTGAATGAAAAGGATATTCGAAGTCTGTTCCCCGAGAAATGATTCTATTATCGAAATGCTGACGGAGTAAGTCTAAGGTGCGCACAGCTGTATGGCTCGTTGCACCATCTTGTTGGAACCATTGTGTGGGAAACTGTAGATTTCGTGCACGGCAAAAGTTATTTAGATCTCTCACAAAAGGTATAACAATTTTCTCTCTATAACGCTCTTGGTTGACAGTAAGTGGATTCTGATTATCATCTTCAACGAAATAAGGACCAATCATTCCATGACCAGATACCGCGCACCAAACGGTAACTCGAAGACTGTGGAGTGGTTTCCCTACAATGACATCAAGACGTTCAAATCCAAGGAATCTGGTTGTTTGTCGATTAATATAGCCGCTAAGATGAACGTGACTCTCGTCTGAAAACCATATGTTTTTCAAACATTCGGGATCTTCGTAAATTGAACTCAACATGCGACCACAATAAATTTCTCTTGCACGTTTGTCCGCAGCATTTAGTCGTTGTCCAACTTGAATACGGTATGGATAACCACCAATTGATTTGAACATGCGACGTAAAGACGTTTCACTAGTGTTGAGTTTACATGCAGTTCTTACAAGACTTCTTTGAGGTGATTGCACAACTTGGTTAAAAACGCGTCCTTCATTTTCGTTAGTGCATATTGTCTTTCGACGACCTGAAGAACCTTTACGTTGACACAATACACTACCAATGCGACGAAATTTTTCAACAACAGCTAACATCACACTTTTACTAGGAGCTGCTTTATTAAATTTTTGTTGATATTTTATTGACACCTGTTCTAAGCTTGGACCATCATTACGACCTTTTCCGTATGAACGAAAATAATGCTCTACCAAAAAAACTTTTTCTTCCGTTGTTAGAACCATTTTTAAATTAAATTTAACTGCAGCGTACTATTAATATATCAACTAATGACAATTAAGTCAAATATGACAAATCCATATTACATAAACAACTCCACAGCACTCTCTGTTTCGGTACTGTTCATTTTGGCGGATACCGTACTTCTATAGCTCTTTCGAGTACCTTAGATAAAGTTGGCAGTATACTAATTGGGAGCAAATCCTTAATTTCAAGTGGATTAGTCTTTCTAGGCAATACTTTTACAATGGCTCTTTTCCACAGTTCAGGAAAAATATTATGACTCAGGCAAAAGTTAATAATGTGTGTGATGTAAGGAATTATATATGGACAACACAACTTCAATAGTCTCAAATTTAATTTGTCTTCACCGGCAGCATTTGTCTTTATACCATTTATTGTTTGATGAATAAATAAATCATTAACCTCCTGAAATTCAAAATCGGAATCTATTATTTTTGTTAGTTAGTACGACGAAAGTAATTCTTCAGGAGGTTCTCTCATATAACATGAGTTGATAAAGAATTCATTTATTTCAGCAGGACTTTTGAAATTGTCCGGTATTGTGCTTGATTTGGTAGGTATAATACTATACGTTTTTAGAGTTTTCCAAAGAGTTTTAGAATTCTTGTTACTAAGTTCGTATGTAAAAAATGCTTTCTTTTCTCTTTTAATCGCAGAATTTGTGTAGTTCCTCATGTCTTTATAAAACTGAAAATGATGGTCAAGTTTAGTTTTCTTATACTTGTGCAGCGCTTTATCTCGAGGCTTAGATGCACGCGATGTTATTAACGGCACATGCCTGTCGAAGAGGTTCATCAGACAGTTGATCAAAAACGTTATTTTTTCATCAGCCCCTTCCTGATCATATATTCCAAAAAATGGAGTATTATATAAATCTATTCTAAAATAATCTTCATTAAAATATTTAAAAGACCTATACGTAATCATTCTGGGGCCATGTTTTTCAACACTCAGTTTTACTTTACATGTAGCTATATCATGATCAGAAATGACACCTGTTGCGTGAATAACTCCCCTGTCAATAAGCCAGTCAGATGATGTTACAATACCATTCAGTAAGGTAGCAGTAGTAGCTGTAATTCTTGTAGGAGTGTCTATGATTTGTTCAATACCAAAGCATTCTAACACAGATGATATTTTATCCACATAAATATCATCGGAATTTTAAAAATCTATGTTAAAATCTCCAGCGCATATAATCTCATCTACAGTGGGATGAAGCAGACTCAGGATATCTTCCATTTCAGCAATAAAAGAATTCTTATTTATTTTAGCAGGCTTGTATATTGCATCAAAAGCAATAATTTTACTTTTAATTTTTATATTTACCCAAAGTTGTTCCGACACCGTTCCATGATAGTTCAGTTCTTCACTATATATCTTATTATTTACGTAAATACACAAACCTCCTCCTAAGCCACCTCTGTCCTTTCTATATAAAATATACCCATCAAAATTAATTAAGTCATTATTTACATTTTCATTTAACCATGTTTCACACATAAAAAATATATCAAATTGATGTTCATTTACAATTAACTTAACATACTGCAAAGAAGGCAGAAGAGACCTTGCATTAAGACAACCTATAAATAAATTACCGAGCATTTATCTCTTACGACAATTCAAAAGTATTCCAAAATAAAATAAAATAGATATTAAAAAAAACTTGAAATAAGTAGTAATTAACTACGGTTGAATAGAGAATTGAGCACAAACGAATCCCATCTGCACTCATGTGCCACTTTTTAGTCTTTTAAAATTTCTGTATTTGAATAGTTATTTAATAAGTGATTTCATAAAAATAACAAAGACTATTAATCTGACATATATCAAATAAATCGAGAACAAGTTTTATATTTTAGCATAATCAAAGTTTAGCAATATCATCAATGGAGGTAATCTTGATAATCTTGTTATCAGCTAATTTCAAGAAGACGATACCTGAATGTGTCCAGACTTTACCTTCTTTTCCAGCTTTTTGAATTGCCATCTTATACAATGTTGATTGATCTTTCGTTAAATCTTCTTTGATTATATATTTAGTACCTTTAAGATACTTTTTGTTAGAAAAAATATCCATTAAAGAAATTTACCAGCAACGGTCGCGATTTCCTTGCATTAGGTTTTCCTAGTCTATAACAGCTTCCAATATCAGATTGTTTAGTATTTAAGTTCAGATTCGTATTGAAAATGAGTAGCACTTGATCTAGTATACTCTCATCATGTATCCCTTCCAATCCATAGACTATAATATTGTTTTTACGGATCCATTTCTCATATTTCACATTATTTTTAACCATCAACTTAATGGCGTCATCTTGTTTTTGGACTAATTTTTCCAACTCACTAGCTCTCTTCTTCAATGACTCCAACTCCATTTCAATATTTTCACTAATTTTCTCAAAAATAGAATTAGTTAGCTCGGTAATGAACGACTCTGACATACACATTTTATTGACTGCAGATTTAATCGCTTGGTGTAGTTGATCTCGGTCCTCGCCCTTTTTCTGTTGCCTTGTTGTCATGATGAAGAGTTATTATAAATATTGTACTTACGACTCAATGTGGTTGTTCAAATCAGACAGAATTTTGATAGCTTACACAAAATACAGTAACAACTCCAAAAATCAGATTTGTAAACACACTATTCTCTCCAGTTTCAGCGAATTTAGTAGCACACGATGTGGGACGTCTGTTCACGACAAAATCATCACGATGATCCTCCTCATCTTTTGAAATGTTCGAGAAATGTTTAATTTAATTATGATTTTTATTTTTCTAACCGCCAGTCATTATCGACATCAAATTCCCGACCCAGTGCTTACAAAGGTGACATATCGTCGCCTCAATCAGAAAAACCCGTAAGTCACAAAATGAAAATTTTTCAGGAGGCACAAAAATGAGTTTATAAAATAGCGCAGAATTATTTGAGTGAAAACAAAATATGCAAACACTTAAAATATTTGTTTTAAAAGTAATTATGACACCCTAAGCTAAAAGTAATTCCGCAGATAATCTGAATGAATTTTTTGGAGATACGGGATTTATCATCCTGAATTTTGAATTTTGAACTAATTTAATTTTTTTTATTGAAGCTTCAACAGTAAAAGATCCTAAAAATAAAAGATCTGAGTTTATCCATTAAAGGCAAATGTTCATCTAGACGTGAATAAAATGAACTAAATTACGAGTTTAAAATTTATTTATACGGCAAATTCTCATAAAAAATATGGTAATCACTTTGAAGACTCTGTTTACAAACTGTAGGTGCATGTATTTCTCCTTTTTTATCGGTATAGAAGTCTCATATAATGGTGGAAGACTTTCTAGTTCACAGGCGAGATTTTTCCGTTTATTTCCAGGTACACGATATTCGAACTCTAAGTAATCTTCCGGGTGTCTTAGTTTGTAAAATAAACAGCCATCTGGGCTATATTTTAAAGCGCGTGAGTCCGTTATCAAAGGACCACCTACTTTCTTTCCAGGTCGCAAAGATGTGAAAAACTGCAGTTTTTTGAAATTTTTAAAGAAGCCATGATCCAGATAATATACCTGGTACGGTCTTGGTTTTTCACGAGCTCGCATACATATTCCAACATAATCAGCTGGTACATTTATGTTGGTATGACGACTTTTTCGGTCAATAACAGAATGCATGGAATCTGCTTCCATTTGCGTATGGCCTTTCTCAAGAAATTTCTGTTCAATAGTTATATTGACACCAATTGTTATAAAACTTATAAAGTGCAAACTTAGATTGCCAATTGGGCTCCAGGTGAAGTTTTGTCGATGAAGCTCTACTGTAATGACACAAAACTTTAGGAAGTTCATTAAAATAAATTTAGTTTTTTCTTCAAGTCTTATAGCACCCACGTTCTACAGGATCTTGGGCTTCTGATGAATGTTCTGCATTATTGTCGTGTCTTTGCTCTTTTTTATTTTTGACTTCATTTTGCTTTTTCAACCAATCGAGAATCCTATTTCCTTTCACGCCATGAGTATTCAAGAACATTTGTTTACATACCCTTTTCCGCTCAGCATTTAATTTAAGGTGATATATATTAAAGACTCGCTTCTCCTAGAAACACCCTCTGAAACTCTATTTCTCTTTCTTTTTGTGGATATAGAATCAATAAAATAAGAGGTGTAAACTTTTCTCTCTTTCCAGTCCATATCAGACCAAAAGTGATTGAATATAGTATTCCTTTCTTCATCATATAACGTCCTACTGTGCAATGATTTACCCTTGAAAGAAGCTTTGCAATTACATGGTTCCTTCATTTTTATTTTTTCTTTTTAACATTATATTTCCATTTTCCGGAGAAAAATTCTCTGCCATTATAATCTTGCCCCGTTTCTCTTTGAATTTTTGCACGGTTATTCTGCCAATCTTAAATACGCACCATTTGTCTTTTCTTTCTATTTATTTCAGTGTTTTTATTCACCTCTTCAGATTCCATTTCAATCTCAGGTTCACAGTCGGGATCTTTTCCGGCATTATTTGCATTTTTCTCTTCTATTACAAGTTCTACTGCAGGAGTTTCAAACAATTTATTTGTCAGAGTATAATGTTCCATTTCAATAATATCCACATCAAAATCGGGATTTTTGGTAACGGTTTCTGTTAGATAAGTCTGTATCTTCTGATCAAGGATGTTGTTTTCTATCCATGGACTATGGTCATCTTGTTCCTTAAGGGTGTCACTAAAATCTTCTCTTTCAACACTAAGCGGCACGGCGTTTAAGTTCGTCAGATTAGGTACTTCAGTTTCTTTAAAGCCATCAGTAATTTCTGGAATATCTAGTATCAGTATATTCGAATTCAGCGACCCAAAAAACCCCCGAGTGCCCAGTTTCTCTCGTCTCTCGCATAAAGCTCGGGATAGTCCCCGGATATGACGTTCGTCGGCGTTCCTGAGCTCCAGGTGTTCGGGGGGTTAATTTGAACATCATAATCGTGACCAGCGACCTCGAAATCCCCCGGGTACTCGACTTGAGCCAATTCTGACACTCACGAAGTTATTAAATTTGCCAAAAGGCCTCTCAAAAGATGCATTTGTTGCATGCATTTTTGGCTGCAGCAATGCAACTTCCGGTTTGTAATTGGTACGAATGATATAGATAATTTTTGCAAAGGAGAGGGAAAAACCGCAATCCGATACGTCCTATCCTAAAAGATTTCCTATCTTTGACCTTTTTAGTGCTTCATTGCCTCGATTAACACATTTTCGCGCAATGTTAATGTATGAAAAACATTGCCATCTCTCGCAAATAACTTTACACGTCCCTTTTGACCTCCTTTTCGTGCAAATATTACACTGGAATACATGGTGACCTTTTCATTCCACGGTTTCAATTATTAAATTTATTACGATGATGTTTCTATGATTTTCAAAGCTAGAAAAAATATTAAAATTTAAAAATTACCCTGAAGATCTTCACTATCTAATTTTCGATGTTTTTGTCCTAGACCTGCCAAGAAGTATATTTGACATGCTGTCACTATTTCATGGACCGTTTGTCGCAACTACGAGGGTTGACTTTTATATTTCGGGAATAAAGAACAAAAACAAATATTAATCATCGAAAATCACTTTATTGTTTTTCAAAATATTCTCCATGAAGATCTTTACACTTTTGCATGCGTTTGAGCCAATTGTCGAAGCTCTTTTGCCACTCTGATTGAGGTATCTCCAAAACATGTAAACCTCTCAGTTTGTTTTTTACGTACGGGAATAAAAAGAAGTAATTAGGTGCCAAGTCAGGACTATACGGCGGATGACTCATCAAATCGATGTTTTGGGTGCTCAAAAATGCAGTTGTTTGAGCCGATGTGTGAGAGCTAGCATTGTCGTGGTGAAGAGTGCTCCGTCTTCGGCGGTTGGTTTTCCTGATTTCTTGGAAGACAACAGGCAAACACAAATGGTTGTGTACCACTCAGAATTGACTGTTCTGCGTTGTTCTAGTGGTACGGATGCGACATGTTCAGTTTTTCCAAAAAAACGTGCAACAATTTGTTTGGAAGGGCTTCGTGCGCGAACAACTTTTGATGGATTTGGTTCATCTTGAAACACCCATACAGTCGACTGCTGTTTATTTTCGGGCTTATACGCGTAAATCCACGATTCATCACCTGTCACGATGTCATAGACAGATTTCGAAGCACCGCGATCGTATTTTTTGAGCATTTCTTCCGACCAATCGAAACGAGCCTTTTTTTGAGCGATTGACAAATTGTTTGGGATCCAACGCTAACAAATTTTGTTGACAGTCAAATGTTTATGCAATATTGAATGTATGCTGGTCCCACTAATGCCTAAGGTTGTCTCAATCTCACGATAGGTCACATGACGATCTTGCAATATCAGTTCGCGCACAGCATCAATGGTTTTTGGAACAACAACTGATTTTGGGCGACCTTCACGAAATTCGTCTTGGAGTGAAGTACGACCAGGATTGAATTCACCATACCATCGATAAACACTTGTTATTGATGGAGCTTCATCGCCAAAAATTGAATTAAGTTCATCCATGCACTGTTGCTGAGTTAATCCACGTCGAAAGTGTTAAAAAGTAATCGCACGAAAATGTTCACGATTTAATTCCATTTTTGGGCCGAGATGAATCTTTTAAGTTCCTGTAAACAACACAAATAGCGCTCGTATGTCAAAACGTTCTGAATACGTATAACCTCAAAAATGTCCAATTTTGCGATAGAGCTGTCAGTTGCCAGATTGCAATACTGGGGTTGACAAATCCCGAAACATAAAAGGCAACCCTCATATTTATGCATATATTTCTACTGACAGAAGAATCCTGTCAATATAAATTTATATTATTTTAAACGATAGAAAGTGTGAAATTTGACTCTCATCCTTTTCCACATATAAATATATATCGTTTGAAAGCATCCAGGTAGAAAGTGGGATCCCTATCTTACATATTTTGGTCTTAGTGTTTTTTAAGTGGAATGAGTCACGCTTAAGGAAGAATGATTGCTCCAGTCTATTTTTTGTCAAGAGCTCAAAGTATTTTTGCTCGCTGCAAAAAAATTAACCCAAGAACAAAGTATGAAGAATATTGCTATTTCTCGTATCTGTCTCCCCATCTAGTAGATGTAGAACAAGTATTGGCCCATATGATTAATACAGAATCTTTACAAAACAAAAACAAGTTCGAGAACACCAAACATGTTAATATAATTTGAAATATATAAAACATTTCTTTCCTACAAATGTCCACTGACGTTCAACTATATGTTATTGGTATAAGCTGAATTCGAAATGTGATAAAAGTCAAAGCCCATTTAGTCACAAGTAGTTGAAATAAAAGTATAGGAACATTTTTAATTCGATTGCATAAATTTATCTGGGCCAAACGACATTCAAACTACTTTCAATGCCCTCGACAAGTATATTCTAAAAAGAAAAAAAACCAGCACGAAAACACGGAAAACACAATGTATTTTCTTCACGGTAAGATGCCCGTTATAGCGATTCTTTTAAAATAATAACAAAACAGGCGACGGTTTAAAAGGAAGTGTCTACTCCATCCATCAACAGAGAATAAAAGTGAAACTGGATTTTAAATTTTGCATATAACTCGTATTAGTAAGTTCCTAATGATTTCTCTAGTGGCGAAGTTTGGAACTGACATTAGACATTGATGATGAGGAATATTATTTGTAACCAACACCTGTATTAGATTTGATTGAACTTCTAAAATGATTAATGTCATGATAACCGCCGTCATAAAATTCAAGGTTAATTATCACGTCACAATTATTACCGTTATAAATGAAACCAACTGCTTCTAAATAAATCCACAATATAATGAAAAATTATGAAAATGGTAAACAATTGACAATTTTTTCGATATCATGAAAGTTACATTTCATGTGGTGCATACCTGATGCTTAATAATTATTTTTGGCAAGACCAAGAGGTGATCTATCTTGTGAATGAGTTAATTAATATATATTGTTATGATATACTGATGACTGATAAATGAATTTATTGTTTATTGAGTAAGATCACAACTACAGATTTGCCCTGGCTAGATACTTGAACCTTCATTTTGTAATATCTTACCCTTTTTATTCTGTTTCAATAGCTCAACTCAGACGGTACGCCTAAATTATTCTGTCAAACAACTTATTGAAAGTTTTAAAGTGTAGAGTCTGAAAATTTCATAAAATTTGACTTATCTTCACACTACTGGTGTACTAAGCACATCTTATTCACCAAGAATATACATCAATAATATCTGTCAATATTTTATGAAATTTCAGTTCGATATTATGTATATAACATTCAGTATTTATATGTGCCTTGTTATTAAATTGAATTGAAATAAACTATTAACTATTAAATTGAAATAAACTAATAACTAAATTATGGACTATATAAAGTTTTTAATGTGGTTATATAATCACTGAGTTTGTAGAATTGAAATTTGAAGTTTATCTTATACGATTGACAGTTCAGTAGTTTTATTTAAGTTAAATTTTCTTTTAAAAGTATTTGGTAGTTGCAAACGACTTTCCAAACTACATAACACACTTGTAAATGTTTTGATATGTGTCTGCTCCAGTGAGACTTTCATCAAGGATTTTTTATAGTTTTTGCTTATCACTTTGGTAAATACTACTAATAGATGGATCACTTCTGTTGTGTATTCTCAGCTTCCTTTTATTTTCCTATGCTCTCTTATATCGTTTAAGAAAAAAAGTCCAGTCTTATTTTGCTATTCAATCTGACGTCTTTCGAAAAATTCTCTATCTCACAAACTTTAAAACCGTAGCAACCAACTTTTCTCACAAACACTTGCGATGCAGACGCGATATTTTGTTATTCACTTTGAATGATTGCCTTATTCTACTTTTTAAATCTAATATTGTTATTGTGTACAGGAGGTTTTGTTAATATATACAGAAGGTTTTCACAACTGTTTATAATCAAACCTTTTATATGCTTTTTCCAATTAATTTGATATTTTTCTTATGACATTCTCATCTGTCTGATGCTTATATTTGACATTGTTGAATTTTGATTTATTTACTGAATGTTCGTTTTTTAAGCGAGCTTTATACATTTGATTTGTTTGTACTGCTAAATTATTTTTATTGTCCCTTTTCAAATTTGTTTTTTCTTATGTAGAATAAGTTATTTAATATTGATATTTTTGTGGAACGTAGGATATATGTTCGTAATGATCTATTTTGTTCTAGAACTTGCTTTTATTGCCGTTTTAAAAGGTTTATGTCAATGACTTTTGATTCAGATGTTCTGATAAGACATATAAAAGTTCAGGTGAAGTATCTGCATGGTTTTTACAGCATTAATTACTTGTTTAAAGAAATTTAAATGTACTCAACTGTACACACACACCCGACAATATTCCATATTAATATATATATATATATATATATATATATATATATATATATATATATATATATATATATATACTTCAAAGAGTGGTCTTTGTTAAAAATCCCTCAAACTCGTGGGGATAGCAGCCAAAAAAACTTTACAGGTTAGAGAAAAAGTGAATCAAATAGTACATTACCTAAGCTTTCGAAGAGCATTGTCTCCATTTTCAAAGGCTATGATAAACCAGAAACAAAAAATCGGTTACCTTAATAGAGAAAATAATTCTTGAAATCATTACGACTTACTTGTAGTGTTGATTTAAAATTAAACTCACATTTCACAAATTGCAGGAAAACCTTCATCCACTAAAGACTGAAATGTCGACTAAATATAATTTCTCTCCTACATATAGTAATGAGAGCCAGGATTTTTTTCAGTTTTTTAAAACCAAAAGACGTACAACAAGAAACGAACTGATTTTGTTGAATATATATTTCAACATGAAATCGTTGAAGTAAAAACATTTAACAAAAATCTAAATTTCTCAGCAATACTGTTGTGTTTTTTTGGTTGCTTTGGTGAAAACTTCAAAGAAAAACAATAATAGATTAATGTCCACACCTAGGGTCACGTCAAGATTGAAAAATTACACCTTTAAATTTAACCATACTATTGTCTGACAGCTACCACCTGTCTTTTGTAATTATTATTTGAAATCTTTGATCCCTCCTTGAGAAAAGAGTGAGTAAGTCGATTGTGTATTGATTTATCTTTCACAATATAAAATTTAATATTCATCTGAGCCGGGCATATTAATTTGACAACTGCTGTCAAAAATTTCAATAGGTTATATTCAGTGGTAAAGGCATATTCACAAGAGTGTAGTTACAATCATAAATTGTGACATCAACAAATAAAATTCACATCGTATAAATTCATAAATTAAACTATTAAATAATTAATAAAACTTCGAAATATAATAATTTGTCACCCAAACGTGGGGCAAATATTATTAAACAATATAAAACATAGAATATATTATAATATATATATATATATATATATATATATATATTATATATATATATATATATATTGAACCAGATATCTTAGATAATAAGAGAAGTAGTATTATAAAATTAAGTTGCTAGTATGAAATATATATGAAAATAACATAATTTAAGAAAACAAGTAAAAAGGAAACACTTTTCTTAATTTAAACAACATATCAAATAAAGATATATTAAATAACAGCCTATAACAATATAATAAAAAAGGAATTACCTCAATGATAACATAAAATATAGATATTGCCTAACCAATGTAATGATGTAAATAAAGTTGCCTAAGACGAAGATTATTTTTCATAACATAACAGCTGTTCATCTGAAATGAAAACAAATATTACTATAGTTAATTCATTATAATCATTAATTTAAGAATAAGAACAAATATAAATATTGAATAGAATATAATCCAATAGATTTCATAGATAAACAAATAATGGCATATAGACAAATAACATAAGAGAATTTATATTTATAATTGATATGAATGTAACAAGAATATACTATCAATAATAATATTGAATGTTGTACTATGTAAGTGTATCTAAGTATAACCAATTTTAATGTATTTGTATGTATGAAATTGTTTTGATAAGTGATTGAAGTTTCAATTATCTGATTACAAAAGACAATATCTTATTGGTTGTAAAAGATGACATAACAAACTGTGAATCAATAAATAAACTTTTGAATAGTGATCTGGAAAAGAACAAAAGACTGTTTTGTTTAAAAAAGTTGAGAATCGAGGGGACGCTTAGGGAGAACGGTAGCGAGTGTTAAGAAGCGAGCAGTGTGTGGGATAGTGTTCCTAAAAATTTAAAGATATTCCCGGTATAAGACATTTAAACTCCTAATGTACTATTAAAATACAATATTAGAAATACTTACAGTTAATTGTAACAAGTTTTCCGACAAGAATCTGTGAAATTTTCAACAACTTTGGTTTTTTTGGAGATTCAGTGTAGTGTTCCTGGGATCCAGAGACTTTCTTCCAAATTCAAGATCAACAGGTCAGTGTATTTAAATCATTTATTGGCCAATAAATAGTGTAAAAACTCAAAATCCCAATTAAATACTTAATTTTATAAATTGACAAACTTTTGAAAATATGATCGATCTAAAAAAGGAAGAAACAGACTTTATATAGTGTATTCATTGCATAAATCGTTAAATTTAATAAAAGGCCGAACTTTATATAAATTAAAATATGTACTTACGCTAATCACGCCATCTTGTAATCACATAAATCTGGTGATTGAAATTTTACAATGAAATAACTATGTCCATCTGTATATAATTTCTATTGTTCTATCCATGTATATAATTAATTTCTTCCCACAGCTATGTGTATCATATATAACTATGATATATATAAATTCTTTTATGTTTATTGTTGAACCATTCAATTGTTTGCATCGTTAACAAACTGTGTTGTATAATATAGATGCTTCTTACATATCATAATTGTTCGTTTCATGTTAAAGCGCATGACTAGTTTTTTTTCACGCATGCGCATTTATGATATTATTAAAATCAATAAATAGGTACAATATATCCATTGGCGTCGCATATTATTTTATCAAATAAATATTGCATTGATAATTAAATTGATTTCAAATAATGTGTTTTCTTTTTATTTCAACCATTACAACAGTATAAATTACCAGGACTCAAAGGGAAAAAGGATTTCATGCTCCCGAATAATCTAATTAAAATAAATTATTAAACAAATATTAAAAACAAACTGAGCTAGCCAAACTAAAACAAAAATTCTAAATTATAAACATATACATTTAAATCATCTACAATAAAAGTAAGTATAATATCAAATAATAGTTTAATTGTCACCCAAAACGTGGGGCACGTTATTAAAAATATAGGAAACATTTGTAAATTTTAAACTCAATTAAAAATGGCAAAACGAATGACGTTGAGAGATGGAAGGCAGGTAGGAGCAGACAGTGGTTCGGAAGAGGAAAGGGAAGAAAGAAGTCATGGTATGGGAGATTACCAAGCGGTATATCTGGAACAGGGACAACAAGCGGAAGGTGATGCACAGGAAGAAGGTTTGACAGGAGACGAGGAAACTATAGAACAAGTAGAACAACAAGAGAGAAGGGAATCACAAGGAGGAATGAATATCAGCGAACAACGGATGCAGCAAATGTTGAAGAGCATAAATGAAAACATGATGCAACAATTATTTGCTAATATGAACAATATGAAGAAAGAGTTGAAAGGAGATATCAATACAGTGAATGGAAACATGGAAAATATGAGGGGAGATATGAACAAAATGGAGGAAAATTTGAATGGGAAAATAAATAGAATAGAGGGGAGCTTAAACGGGAAGATGGATAAAATTAATGGAAATATGAATAAATTGGAAAAGAAGATAGAAGAGGTGAAAACTGAAAGTATCCAAGAATTCAGAAAACTTAGGGAAGAAAACGAAGAAAGTAGGCAGCAGATAAATAAGGTGAAAGAAGATATGGTGGAGCAAAACAAACAAATACGGATTGAAATTCAAGAAAACGGTATGAAAATTAGAGAGCAGATAGAAAATCAAGTAGTAGAACATATCCAAGAAATAGAGAGAGGTATAGAAGAAAAATTACCGGGAACGATCCAAGCGGAAGTTATAAAACAAACAGAAGATATAACGAAAGAAATGGAGTATATGAAATTCAGGGAACAAACAATAGAAGAGATAATGCAGAATTACCAACAGAATGCGGAGCAGAAATTTAAGGATTTGGATACAAAGGTACAACAACAAACAGGAACATGTGAGGAGAGGAACGAGCACATTGGACAAATATTTCATAAAGAACTGGAAGAAATGAACAGAAAATTACAGGAAGGCATGGAAGAAATTGAATTTAACGTTAGGAGAAATGGAGGTGGAGTAATCTATACGGGAAACATGGATATCGGAGTAAAGTTTGATGGGAATATAAATACTATTCATCCGAAGGTGTTTATTAAAATAATTAAAAGCAAACTTAAAGAAATTAAGAAGGAAACTGGAGAAGTAGGATACATAAAATTACAAGGACAAGTAAGTAAACAGGTAAATCAACATTCTTACGAAAAAGTGAATAAAGAAATTATAAATTAAGATGGCAGAGTAACAAAACCGACAGGAATATATGAAAAAAGGAGTCAAATCTTAGGTAGACAAATTAACAAGGAAATACAAGAGATGAATCGAAGATTAACAGACACAGTGGAAGAAATAGAAGATAGTATAAGAAGAAATAAAGGAGGTATAGGATGTTCAGGAAATTTTTATAATAATGTAGTAACAGGAATAAAATGGGACAACATGATGACTATGATTCATACAAAAGCTTTCTCTAAAATAATAATAAGTGAAATGAATAATATGGAAGAATTGGAAACGCAAATTTTAATGGATTCATGGGAAGAAATTTATGAGATATAGGACAACAGAGTTAAAAAGAATATGGTAGAGAATATACAGACGCTTCAGAAATTTATCGAGCATCAAACAACAAGAGAAGAAAGCAAGAAAAAGGTTAGAAAAAGAAAAGCAAATTAAATAATAGAACAAGAGAATAGGAATGAAATATGGAGACGAAAATGCAATTCAATGAAAAAGGGAAAGGATACAGAAAGGAAGTCGATATAAATAATGTACATAGAATTTAGAAACAATGAATAACACAATTATATATATGTCATGTATATAAATAATTTATAGATGATGTTATGTTACGAATAATATTTGAAAAAAGGAAATGATAGTCATCAGGATAGATTTAAAATTTAATATTAGTGTACAAAGTTAAAGTAGATAGTAGACAGAGTTTTGTTTTCCATTTGGCAGCTGGTGATCAAATTAAATTCATTTCGTTTGTTTCGTCAGAACCTAAAAAAATAAATATAATATAATATAAAGAAAATTTTATTAGATAAAACTTATAGTTAAAACATTTAAAAAAAATTTGAGTATGGCAAATCAATATATATAGCAAATAAAGGAAACAACTTATAAGAGATACTGGTTTTACATAGAATGAAATTATTAAAGAATATAGGATAGAGGGGATAAAATAAGAATAACTCAAGTATCAAATAGAAGTTCACATTTTTAAATAAGGAAATAAGATGTAAGTAATAAAGGATAGGAAAGGATAATAATGAATGATATTGATTAAAAATATAGGAGGTAATGTTTAATGTCAATTAGAATCTTATAGATTACTTGAAAATACAGGAAGGAATAAGGAAGTTGATATTGATATATATATGAATTTAAGAAATAATTAATTATATTGAATAATGAATATTGAAAAGAAATATGATATGAGGAGTATATAGAAGTATAATGTAATTACAAAGAAATAAGTTGATATATAAGTGGATGTTAGGAAGAAATGATAATAAAGAAGTATTATATGAAGTAATATTAAAAATATAAATTGACATTGATTTTAATCAAGTGTATTTTAAGGAAAGAATTAGGAGACAGTTATTGAAAGAAATAGATTTTGTAGTAGGAAAAATGTGAACAAATATTTGAGAAACATAGTTAAAGAAAGTAAGATTATGCCATAAAATTGTAAAATTTTTTTTTAATAAAATAAAATCAATCATTTATAATAAGAAAATTGAAATTTAAATAAATATCCAGGGTATGGATATCATTTAAATTTAAATTTGAGGGGAATTGAACCAGATATCTTAGATAATAAGAGAAGTAGTATTATAAAATTAAGTTGCTAGTATGAAATATATATGAAAATAACATAATTTAAGAAAACAAGTAAAAAGGAAACACTTTTCTTAATTTAAACAACATATCAAATAAAGATATATTAAATAACAGCCTATAACAATATAATAAAAAAGGAATTACCTCAATGATAACATAAAATATAGATATTGCCTAACCAATGTAATGATGTAAATAAAGTTGCCTAAGACGAAGATTATTTTTCATAACATAACAGCTGTTCATCTGAAATGAAAACAAATATTACTATAGTTAATTCATTATAATCATTAATTTAAGAATAAGAACAAATATAAATATTGAATAGAATATAATCCAATAGATTTCATAGATAAACAAATAATGGCATATAGACAAATAACATAAGAGAATTTATATTTATAATTGATATGAATGTAACAAGAATATACTATCAATAATAATATTGAATGTTGTACTATGTAAGTGTATCTAAGTATAACCAATTTTAATGTATTTGTATGTATGAAATTGTTTTGATAAGTGATTGAAGTTTCAATTATCTGATTACAAAAGACAATATCTTATTGGTTGTAAAAGATGACATAACAAACTGTGAATCAATAAATAAACTTTTGAATAGTGATCTGGAAAAGAACAAAAGACTGTTTTGTTTAAAAAAGTTGAGAATCGAGGGGACGCTTAGGGAGAACGGTAGCGAGTGTTAAGAAGCGAGCAGTGTGTGGGATAGTGTTCCTAAAAATTTAAAGATATTCCCGGTATAAGACATTTAAACTCCTAATGTACTATTAAAATACAATATTAGAAATACTCACAGTTAATTGTAACAAGTTTTCCGACAAGAATCTGTGAAATTTTCAACAACTTTGGTTTTTTTGGAGATTCAGTGTAGTGTTCCTGGGATCCAGAGACTTTCTTCCAAATTCAAGATCAACAGGTCAGTGTATTTAAATCATTTATTGGCCAATAAATAGTGTAAAAACTCAAAATCCCAATTAAATACTTAATTTTATAAATTGACAAACTTTTGAAAATATGATCGATCTAAAAAAGGAAGAAACAGACTTTATATAGTGTATTCATTGCATAAATCGTTAAATTTAATAAAAGGCCGAACTTTATATAAATTAAAATATGTACTTACGCTAATCACGCCATCTTGTAATCACATAAATCTGGTGATTGAAATTTTACAATGAAATAACTATGTCCATCTGTATATAATTTCTATTGTTCTATCCATGTATATAATTAATTTCTTCCCACAGCTATGTGTATCATATATAACTATGATATATATAAATTCTTTTATGTTTATTGTTGAACCATTCAATTGTTTGCATCGTTAACAAACTGTGTTGTATAATATAGATGCTTCTTACATATCATAATTGTTCGTTTCATGTTAAAGCGCATGACTAGTTTTTTTCACGCATGCGCATTTATGATATTATTAAAATCAATAAATAGGTACAATATATCCATTGGCGTCGCATATTATTTTATCAAATAAATATTGCATTGATAATTAAATTGATTTCAAATAATGTGTTTTCTTTTTATTTCAACCATTACAACAGTATAAATTGCCAGGACTCAAAGGGAAAAAGGATTTCATGCTCCCGAATAATCTAATTAAAATAAATTATTAAACAAATATTAAAAACAAACTGAGCTAGCCAAACTAAAACAAAAATTCTAAATTATAAACATATACATTTAAATCATCTACAATAAAAGTAAGTATAATATCAAATAATAGTTTAATATATATATATATATATATATATATATATATATATATATATATATATATATCCAATGAAGAGATGAAAGAATAACGCATGGAGTGTAAAACAAAAATATAATTAAATGGGTAAATCACGCAAAGGTTACTATTTTGCGTGATTTACCCATTTAATTCTGTTTTTGTTTTATATATATATATATATATATATATATTATGTTAAAATTTTAATCTGTGTCTAATAAATGTATTTAATAAGTTTTATTTTATTATATAATTTGTTTTACCTCGTATATTATTCCTCTGGATTTCCTCTCATTTACCTCGGCTAGCTCTCAATATATTATCATAATTATTAATTTGGAAACAGACAGGGTTCTGAGTAAGGCCTTTGTTTTCCGCAGATTATTTTAAGAACAAACATGAAACTCAAATTGGAAAAGAGTTTAATAACTTTGAAGACATAAAATATAATGCAAAAAAAACAAAATGGATGAATTGACAGATGGTAAGTGAAATTTTTAATGATATTAAAATGGAACGACTCTTAACCTAGGTATAATTCAATAAGTATTAAATATCACGAGTTTTAAGTTTATAATATTATTGTTTTGCTTTAGAAATGAGTTCAGATATTTTCCTGTTATACTTTCTTAAATGTCATCTCAAATTTTCAATTTATTTGAAAGTATAACGATTATAATTGGTACCAATCATAGAAAATTACTACTAACCTCCGAAAGAAAAAAAATAAACCGCACAATAACTTCTTTCTTCTATTGATGTGCCGTCAGCTGCTATATCTTACCATGTAGACGGCATTTAATCTTTATTTTAAGAAATTGTTCATCAAATTTTAAAGGAATTCACCAATTAGTTAATTCTGCACATATATTTTATCAACCATCGTTCATAATATCTGATTTTGCTTCTTAATTCAGCTGTATAATTTTCGAATTATTATTCAACTTGTTCTTCAAAATCTAATAATCTTTTCTTTACCTCGACACCAGATTTATTTATTTTTCTCCCTCTTAGCAACCATAATTTTCTTCCTAGATACCAGAGTTTTCTTGTCCTCAGATTGGTTTAAATCTTAAGCTGGATCTCCTAATACAATTCATTTCAATGTCACCAATTAATGTGACATTTCATTGGTTGACTTTCGTAAAAATTTGTACATATGTAACAATAAAAATAATAACTATGTACAATATAAATAATAACTCAAAACATTGTTACTACTTTTATAGATCATTATACATAACTAATAAATAAAAAATTTCCTATTTATTCGCAACAATATCAACAAATTCCTGAACTGTCATAAAATATTCCTCGATTCTGACAGATAGAATTTCTATGATTCAATATAGTGAAACTTTAGGCTATGGTCCGAAAGTAACTAATCATAACCACGGTTAACAGCTTTGGTTGACAGCATGAAACTGAAAAATCTAGTTGTATTCGGGACATAAGACCGGTAAAAGCACGAGACGAAAATATAACCTTAAATATATTCTAAAAACTGCCGCGGATTTTGTTGTTTGTTACTCCAAAAAACAGATTTTGGAAATTTTCAGTTGTTTTTAAACATGGACAATCGGGATGCTTTTGTGTTTTACCATCTTCTTTTGTCAAGTTCTGATGAAGAGTCTTCAGATGATGACTACAGGGTTGCAAGGGGTAAACAAGGTAAGCAGCTAGCTATCTAGCATAATTTATTAATTCAATACTTACTTTTTTTTCTTTAGTTTTAAGGCCAAGAATTCAGAATTTTGTCACCAGAGTAGTGGAATTGTATACTGATGGAGAATTTCGAGAGAATTTTCGAATGTCTAGACAAACTTTTGACTATATTCTGTCTATAGTTAGGGACAAATTGGTTCCTGATAATAACATGGGAAGAAATCCTGTTTTTGCAAAAAATCAATTGCTTTTTACTATATGGTACTTTGCCACACCTGACTGTTATAGGTATGCATTTTTCTCAGTTTTATATAAATTAAATTACATAATTGGGTAGGATCAATAAAAGAGGAACACAAAGCTGAAGGAATTTTATCAACGACCATTTGGTATATTGTACCAAAAAATTACAATAAAATAATATCAAAGCCTTCAGACAAACAAGCAAGTTAATGAAAGCAATTAACTTCACAAAAGGGTGCTGTTTTTTTATTAGAGAAGAACTACTAGGAATATGTGAGGCATTGAATTACATCTGGCAAAAAAGGCAAAATCATTTTTCTCTAGATATATAATTCAATATCCGATAGTCTTAAATAATTTTTCTTTAGTGAAAAAGGCCCACTCTAGTGCAGAGAATTATTTCCAAATTTACTTTGTATCAAGATCATGAGTGGCAGTGCATTTTTCTATTTATTTTAGATCAATTTGTAGTCGTTTCAACATTGGGAAAGCAACAGCGCTGAGAACAGTTAGAAGAGTGACGGATGCAATTTTGAACATTTCTGACTCAATCATCAGATGGCCTATTGGGGATTACTTAGAATCTGTTAAAGTTGCCTTCAATGAAATGGGTTTTCCAAATACACTTGGTGCTCTGGATGGGTGTTATATTCAAATACCAATACCTAAAGAAAATGGGCTATCATATATTTGCAGAAAAAACTTTTCAGCATTAATTCTACAAGTATGTATTTAATATCTAAATTGTCTTTGTGTTTAATTATTTTGTTCCTATTTTACAGGGTGTATGTGACCACAGATTGCTTTTTACACATTGTTATGTGGGAGAGGTTGGTGCAACCCATGATGCTAATGTGTTGAAGAGAAGTGAGCTTTTTAGTTTTTTAACAGAGAGAAGACTTGAGAAATTTCATAATGATAGCCATCTTGTCGGTGACAAAGCATATCCTTGCATTCAAACTTTAATGGTTCCATTTAAAGATAACGGCCAATTAACAAATGCCCAAAAACATTTCAATTACCTCCTGTCAAGAGCAAGATGTGTCATAGAAAGAGCTTTTGCTTTATTAAAGGCCAGATTTAGATGTTTGAAGTTTTTTGATATAAAAGACATAGAATGGGCATGCAAGTACATAATGGCATGCTGTGTGCTTCATAATATATGTATTTATCAAAATGATATAATAGATTTTGAAGTTATTGAAGAAAATGAAGACCACGAACATTTAGGACATGTACAAGAATTTGACAGAAATTTACAAAGGCTAGGTTCTATGAAAAGGCAGAATCTGTGTGACATGTTAGGAGAATAAAGATTATTGTATTATTTGTTTTGTTTTATTTCTTAATTAAAAATTAATACAAATAAACGAAAATATTTTTAATAATGCACAGTTTACAAAATATGTCAAAAATAACTAAAAACTCAAAGTAACATTTCAGGGATAAACACTAAAAACAAATGTATATACATCATATTCAAATATTTTATGCTGGTAACCCCCAAAACAGATATTGGATTGGTGCATTGTCAGCAGCTAACACAAAAAAAACTCTAGGATCACAAAGAAGTAGCTAATTTTACTTTATTGGTCTTTTTTAAAGTTTTCTTTGAACCAGTCGAATATCTCCTGCCTCTGTTTCATTTTTTCATTATGCCTATTTTGCCTTCTATTTTCGATGTCTGTAGCAGTGTACTGTATCTGTTTATCTTTACCTTTCAATTTTTTGTTAGTAGTTTTGTTTAAATTTTCTTCATTACCACAGTCACTAGATGAACCTTCAAGTTCACCTTCAGTACACGGTCTCTTTTTAGAAAAGCCTGTACTGCTAATCGTATATATGGGGTTGAAATGAGGATCCTTGAAGTATATATCATGAAAGTCATCAAAAAATATCCAATATATTCCTCCTGAATTTCCTGTACTATTTTTTTCCTTCAATGTTTTATCGTATGTTTTTTTCAAGTTCCTCCATTTTTCAGAACACTTTTCCCCCGATTTATAAACATCAATTTTTTTCATTTTTTCACTTATTATTCCCCAAACCGCTTTTTTATTGTATTGAGGAGATTCGAATTTATGTTTATTTTCTTTATATGTGTCTATTAAAAATTTGGTTGCTTCATATGTCCAAAAATCTTTGTTGCTTTCAGGATCAGTATTACTTTTGCTACATCCTGGAACTGGATTCTCAACAGTATTATTGTCACTTTTAACATTCTGTTCCTCTTTTTCTTTATTTAAACCCCATACTTTTTTATGTTCAACGTCCAAGGAAACATTTTCAAAGTTCTTCAAACATGGATGTAGTAAAGTCTTTGTGGACATTAATTCCTTAAGTGTTCCTAAGTATTGGTTGCAATAGCCACATGAGACCTGAAAATCATTTGGAATGTTCACTTCCTCCTAAAAAAAGTATTAGTTACTATTATTTGTACAAAAATGAAACGCAAGCAAATCTATTTACCATAATATTTAGTAGCAATTAAAAATAAAAGCAGGTAACTAATACAAGCAGAACGACGAATATATTAAACTTTTATTCGTATATCTCAGTGTTGTTTTTATTTTCGATGATCCAATAATAATTAATCAAGCACTGAAATTCGCGGCGATATGCCAACAAAAAATAATAAACATGCATGACAGGTGACAGTCGAAACCAGAAGTAACCGGGCTCCTAAGGCTGGTTACTAGTTTGACAGTTCATTAACCATATTTCAGGAAACCGTGTTCCAAAACTAACCACATTTTCAGCAACCACTAATTTTTGGTTACTTTCGGGACGGTAAACCGCAAATCAGTTACTTTCGGACCATAGCCTTAGATCACAGTTCAATATTTATGAATTTTGACACACAGGGTGCTCCCCTTATTAATTTATATTATAAAAAAAATGTTTCTTTATTATGAATGAAATTATTTGCTATAACATTCCCTGAAATATTTCAATCTTTTTATAAATTATAATAATTCTAGAAAAAGTTTGAAATTTTTCACAATGTATATTTTTCTTAGTGCAGGTGTTTTAAATAAATGTATTAATGTTTTTGTTTGTTTTCAGATCACTCTTCTGGATAGAACTTATAAATGGATTTAATGTTGAAGATTCCCCGTATTATACCTGTGACGGGATGTGCTAACTGGTAGCTATTTACACCGAATTCTGTTACAACCACATATGGACCTTCATATAGAAGTTGCAGTTTCAAGCATTGATTCTTGTATCGATTAGGTGTTCGAAGAGCCTTAACTATAACTAATTCACCTTTTTGGAAGGTAATTTGCTTTTTGATTTTGTTATTTCTGAGTTTTAGTTGTTTATTTGCTCGTTTTATTAATTTTTCGTTTGTTCTTTGTATTAATGTCTCATAGTTTTCTATATTTGTCATGTGCCATGGTCGATTAGGACTTTTTCCAGTCATTAATATAGTTGGACTAATGTTTGTTACTGTATTAGGGATATCATTGATGAAATGTTCAATGTCTACGATACACTCTTCCCAAAGTGTGTGTTCGCTATGGACTAGTATTCTTAAAAATTTTAAAATTTCTTTGATGGCTCTTTCACATGGATTGGCAGATGGGTTTCTTATACTAATGAATACAGGATTTATGTTAGATTTTATCAACCAATTCTTAAATTTTATATTGTTAAAATAAGTAGCATTGTCCATTATAATGTTCTTTGGGACACCTATTGTAGTAGAATATTTTGTTAATGCTGACTTCACTTCTTTTGAGTAAGTTTTCTGACAAGGATACATTTTTATGTATTTTGTAAAAATATCTGTAATTACTAACAAATGTTTGTTATTGTTTGTACTTGGAACTAAATTAGACAAAAAATCTATGGCAATATTTTCTAAAGGTTCTTTTGTAAGTAAGGCTTTTGGAAGATTTTCGTTATGGAAGTTTTTCTCTTTAGTGAATTGACATATCTCACATTGTTTGTTGATTAATTTACAAATTGTAATATCGTTCTTACTATAGTAATTTTCCCTAAATAAAAGATGAAGTTTCCTAGTACCTATATGACAGTATTTAAGGTGTAAGTCTTTTATGATTTGTCTTGCTAGTGTATTCGTTATAACGTATAGTTCATTGTCATCAATGGTTTTATAGTAAATGTTCTGTTTGTTTTGTAATTTTTGTTTGTCTTGTGTGGTGAGGTTTTGTTGATCTTGTAGTATGTGCGTGAGTGTAAAAATGTCTTCGTTATTTTTCATGATGTTGATGCCTACTTTAATGTAATTTCTATGTCTTTTGTTGTCCATTCGTGTAATGGCGTCTGAAACAACGTTTGTTACTCCAGGAACGTATTTTATGGTAAATGTATATTCTTGTAATGTGAGTATAAGTCTGTGTAATCGAGTGTTATTGTATCTGTTCTGTAGAATGGTTGTTAATGCCTGATTGTCTGTCTCAATGACAAATGAATTTCCTAATAGGAAGAAACGAAGTTTTTGCACACAATAAAGTATGCTAGAAAGTTCTAATTCGCATACAGAATAATTTCTTTCTGCCTTTTTAGTTTTTCTAGAAACAAAAGAAATAGGTACCTCTATATTATTTTGTATTTGAGTGAGAACTCCTGCAAATCTATCTATAGATGCGTCAGTTTTTAATGTAAAAGGTATATTATATTGAGGATGATAGAGTTGTATATTTTGCAAAAATGTTTGTTTTATTTTATTGAATGCCAATTCTCGTCTTTCATTCCACTTCCATTTTACATTTTTACATAGTAGTTCCATCAAGGGTAATTCTAAAGTTGTTAAGTCTGGAATTAATCTTTTAAAATATTGAATGGTTCCCATGAAACTACGTAGTGTCTTCAAATTTGTTGGCCTAGGAAAATTTTTAATAATTTTAGTTCTTTCAGGATCAATTGTGATACCCGTAGTGTCTAAAATGTATCCTAAATATTTTATTTTTGTTTTAAAGAAATGACATTTGTCAATGTTTATTTTAAGACCTGCTTGATCAAGTATTTTTAATATTATATTGATATGTTCTAGGTGCTGTTCATAGCTGTTGGAGAAAATTACAATATCATCAACATAATGCAACGTAAAGTCTTCATATGGGTGTAATATTTTATTAAGAGCTTTCAATAGTGCACTAGTACTAGAATTAAGACCGAATGGGGTGACTTTAAATTGGTATACAACACCATTTATAATAAAACCAGTATATTTTCTACTGTCTGGATGAAGAGGAATAAGCCAAAATGAGTGTAAAAGATCTAGCTGACTATAAACCTTTGCATTTGTAATTCTACCTAAAATGGCTTCAATTGTTTGAGGACTTTCATACTCAGGAGTAGTACATTGATTTAAATTGCGCGCATCTAAACAAATTCTAATGTTATCTTTTGGATTTTTCTTTTGAACAATTACTATAGGATTAATAAAAGATGTATTACTGTACTCTATAATGTTGTCAAATAATAATTTTTCAATGGCTTTATTGACTTGAGGCCTAAGTATATAAGGAATAGGATAGGTTTTGCTTTTAAAATTCTCAATATTTCTGTTTATTTTTATTTTATGAACGTATTCTTCTGCGACTCTTGCTTCTTCCTTGACTAAACCTTCATACTTTACCAATAACTTCATAATATCATCTCGATAACCATCATCACAATTAATTTCCATCCCATTAATATAATTTATTATTACTTTATTTTTCCTACTACCATTATTTCCATATCCATAACCATACTTCTTATCTTCATAAATTCCATTCACATAACCATATTCCTTAGCTTCATAATCCTTTAATTTTATATTTTCTGTTTCTTTTGTAAGCTCCATACTACATTCTTCTTCTGTCTTCTGTACTTCTTTTTCTTCCCCATCTTTATAAAATTGTATTTCTATTCCTTTAAAACTAACCGTTTCTTTTTCATAATCGATAATTGCTTCATTTTTATCAAGTTCATCAGAGCCTATTAATACATCAAATTCTATATGATCAACAATTAATAATAGCATGCTAATGCTACTATCTAAAATATTAAACTGTACTACTACTGCTTTATTTACATCCATTGATTTTTTTGAATTTATTCCTACTAAATTTACCTTAGGAATTCTAATAATATTTTTCTGTAAAATTGGCAATTGTTCCACTATTCTCTTATGAATAAGTGATGCAGCTGACCCGGTGTCCACTACCGATAAAATTGTTTTATTGTTTATTTGACCTTTTATTAAAATTAATTTATTATTTGTTTTAGGGTCTGATATGTCCTCCAGTAGAAATTCTTTGGGATGAGAGTAGACATATCCTATTTCGTGTACACCATGGCTTACTGAAAATTTTGATTGGTTTGTGGAGACTCACATGAACGATTTATGGACTCTGAAGATCTAGTTCGTTCTAAACTTTCAAGTTGTTCATTATTTTCATGATTTTGCTCGCGGTCATGACTCCGTGATCGTTGCATGTAATTTACCCTTCTGGTATTTTCGTGATTTTGAAAGTTTTGATTTCTTCTCATGTTTCCATCAGAATGTCTTCTTTCTCTATGACAATTTTCATTTTGATTTGAATTAGAGTTATAATATCTCTGATTTTGTTGATTAATGCGGTGATTGTAGGTATTATTAGAATTTGGATCATAATTACGATTATTATTGTACCTATTATTGTTAGTAGGATAATTAGAGAAGTGTTTATTGTTATTATTATTATAATTGTTTTGTCTGTAGTTAGTATTGTAGTTATTGCTATTATTTCTATTGTTGTTATTATATTTATTGTTATTGTAATTTGTATTTTGGTTTTGGTGATTAAATGAATTGAAATTTTGAGTTTCTCTGTTTGGTGTATTTGTTTTAATAATATTTCTTTCAATACGATTTAAGTAGTTGGTTAGTTGCTCAAAAGATTTTATATTTTGAATAGCTATAGTTTCGGCTATTGTAGGTTTAAAATGCCTAGATATTAAAATGATAAGCTCTGCTTCTCCTATATGTGGCTCTAAAAATTGTGCTTGCGAAAATAGGCTTAAAGCATAATTATACATACTAGAGTTTTTGTTATGATCAAACTTACCAGAGCATAATCTTTCGCGAAACAAGGATTGATTACTTTCTCCCCAATATGTTCGGAGAAAAAGTGCTTCAAATTCATTAAAACTGTTTATGTGATTTTCATAGCCATTAAACCAAGTCAGAGCCTGATCTGTTAAATTGCTGCGAATAAACTCCTTTAAATCGTCAAAATTATTAAAATGTTTACATCTGTTTTTCAGAGTTCTCAGAAATACCTTAGGATATAATTGTTTAATTGAGCCAGAGAATTTATTAGTGTTACCACTAGAATTACCAAGAATGGAATATAATTGGTTTAAACCAGGTATACAATTAGAATTATTGAAAAGAGAGGCTTTCTGCTTTAATTCTTCCATTTGTTTCTGTATTTTCTTTTCCATGTTATTTTGTAATTCTTGTAGATATAATTCTTGTTCCTTTATCTTCTCTTCCCATTGTTTCTTTTCTTGATTATTGTTTCCTTGATAGTTCCAATTTTGATCGAATATATTTTTCTCAAAAATTTCATTTATTCTTTGTTGATTTTCTTGATTTTCTTTTATTTTTCTTTCTAGTTCCTTTTTTAATTGAAATTGATTCTGTTCTGTTATTCCCATATTTTCTTTGAATCCTAATTCGATATTCTTTTCCAATTCTTCTAAATTCTTTTCATTTGTTATGACCCTTCTCGCGAATTCATCCCATCTTCTTTTAGCTGTTTCAGTAATTTCTTCTTTGGCCTGTTCCATTTTGTTGATTTGTTCCTGAATTTGTGTATTTACTTTCTTTTCCATATCTTCCCACTGTTCTTCTTGTAATTTCAATTTCTCTTCAATCTTCTCCATTTTGTTGTCTATTTTTGTGAATTGTTGTTTAAATTCTTGCTTTTGCTGTTCTATTTTCTTGTCTAAATCTTTGTTCTGATTTTCTATTTTGGTAAATTCTTCCTTCTGTTCTGTCTTCATGTTTATTAACCGTTGTTCCATTTTATTAAATTGTTCTGTGCTCTGTTGTTTTTGTTCTGCACTGATTGTTAACAATAATTGTGTTATTGCCTCCATAGTTATTGGTTTATTTTCTTCTTGTTTTTCTGTAGCTTTTTCTTCATCTTCTGTGTGTATTTCAAACTCATAGATTTCTGGGTCTTGATTTTCCTGTATCAAGGCTTCTCTAAGACGGTCCTGTAAGGTTAGTTTTATACCTACCGTAGAAAGTTTTCTATTTTCAAGCTGTTCTTTTAATTCACGCATTTTTAAATTATTTAGCTTTTTAGATTCCATTTTTAGTTTTGTGATTCTCTTTATTTTAAATTACTGTATTTTTAACTCTTACTGTGCCTCTGATTGTTCTTAAAATAAACGCACCACGTTTGGGCCTGCCAATTATGTTAAAATTTTAATCTGTGTCTAATAAATGTATTTAATAAGTTTTATTTTATTATATAATTTGTTTTACCTCGTATATTATTCCTCTGGATTTCCTCTCATTTACCTCGGCTAGCGCTCAATATTTTATCATAATTATTAATTTGGAAACAGACAGGGTTCTGAGTAAGGCCTTTGTTTTCCGCAGATTATTTTAAGAACAAACATGAAACTCAAATTGGAAAAGAGTTTAATAACTTTGAAGACATAAAATATAATGCAAAAAAAAACAAAATGGATGAATTGACAGATGGTAAGTGAAATTTTTAATGATATTAAAATGGAACGACTCTTAACCTAGGTATAATTCAATAAGTATTAAATATCACGAGTTTTAAGTTTATAATATTATTGTTTTGCTTTAGAAATGAGTTCAGATATTTTCCTGTTATACTTTCTTAAATGTCATCTCAAATTTTCAATTTATTTGAAAGTATAACGATTATAATTGGTACCAATCATAGAAAATTACTACTAACCTTCGAAAGAAAAAAAATAAACCGCACAATAACTTCTTTCTTCTATTGATGTGCCGTCAGCTGCTATATCTTACCATGTAGACGGCTTTTAATCTTTATTTTAAGAAATTGTTCATCAAATTTTAAAGGAATTCACCAATTAGTTAATTCTGCACATATATTTTATCAACCATCGTTCATAATATCTGATTTTGCTTCTTAATTCAGCTGTATAATTTTCGAATTATTATTCAACTTGTTCTTCAAAATCTAATAATCTTTTCTTTACCTCGACACCAGATTTACTTATTTTTCTCCCTCTTAGCAACCATAATTTTCTTCCTAGATACCAGAGTTTTCTTGTCCTCAGATTGGTTTAAATCTTAAGCTGGATCTCCTAATACAATTCATTTCAATGTCACCAATTAATGTGACATTTCATTGGTTGACTTTCGTAAAAATTTGTACATATGTAACAATAAAAATAATAACTATGTACAATATAAATAATAACTCAAAACATTGTTACTACTTTTATAGATCATTATACATAACTAATAAATAAAAAATTTCCTATTTATTCGCAACAATATCAACAAATTCCTGAACTGTCATAAAATATTCCTCGATTCTGACAGATAGAATTTCTATGATTCAATATAGTGAAACTTTAGATCACAGTTCAATATTTATGAATTTTGACACACAGGGTGCTCCCCTTATTAATTTATATTATAAAAAAAATGTTTCTTTATTATGAATGAAATTATTTGCTATAATATATATATATATATATATATATATATATATATATATATTAAAGTGAAACATAACTACCAGGTTAAATTAAATCATTAGCATCATTCAGATAATGTGAATCTTAGTAGTAGTAGTAAATATAAAAGGAAATAATCCATAAAGATATAATTTTGGATATGTTAAGAAATATTTACGAATAAGTATACAATTGATAAAATGATTTAAGAGATGACTAATTAATTTAGTAACTATTTTTCTTTAAAGTATATTTCAAAGTACAGAAAATATAACAACGACAAGTAATTTACGTCAAACATAATTTTGTACATAATTATAATGATCACTGTATGTAGGATCACATGAATTTTGAAACAAAATTCAACTATTATCTATTATAATTTTATATTTTGTAAACACTTTCAGAAACCCTGTATATTGCATAAACTTTTCAATTATTTGTATGAAACGTCAAAATCAAAGTATCAACGCGGAGACCAACGTTCTGTTAATAGTTCGGGTAGAGTGATTCGGAGTGACTATAGAAGTGCATAGAAACACAGTGAATTTATCTACAATAACGCAGAAATAGATATTTTGATTTAATAAAACCAATGTTTATCTATCAATAAATGAACAATAAAAAACAAAAAGGAAAAACATTTGAATGTTGTTGATTCGGAGCGTGAGAGACGCCGTGTGAATTAAATAGATGGAGGACGTGTTAAATTTTTCTTCTCCAAAATTTTAAGAAACCAATATAATTTAAACAAAATCATAAAGAAACGTTAACTAAAGTGTTTAGCAGAATCTTGAAAAGTAAACTAACTAAAAATATCATTCGTATATTAATAAATAAGTGAGAAAATTGTGATATCGTCTAGATTTGGTAAGATTGAACAATTACCTTATTAATATAATTTCGATGACTATCCATATATCTTGCATTTGATAAGATATTTCTACTGGTGAAATAATTCACATCTCATCATTTCTACATCCTGAGTTTCGCTTATTCGATCATAGGCGATCGTTTTCTCCAAATGCATCACATTCAGCGTCAAGAAGAACCAACTATGAACACTATTCCTCGTGTATATATTGAACTTCTCCTATAAAAACATTCACAGATATATTTATATGTTAGGTTTTATTATTTTTGGTATCAATTTATTAGTTAAATATTAGTCTTAAACATTCAATCTCCACTAATATATCGGACACGAAACACTAAACTCATATTAAACGAGTACTTACCAAAATTCATACAATAAATCATAATAATATATCCCAAACACTTCACATATTTTCATCATCTTGTAAACTGAATTATATCCACCACAGAATAACACACCACACGACGATCGTATTAGCAATAGCGAGAGTTGGGATTGAAGCGTTATGAATGTACATTCAAAACACATAGAATAATGGTAATTGAGCTAAATTTATTTGCTGCGTTTGAGGTAAATAATATTTACAACTAATAAAAATCGTTTATGCGAAGATTTTCGCTAATGGTATTCCATTGAATCTATAAATATGTATTACTACCTCATTAACTGATAAAGTTTCGTTATTTTACTATCTATATTTAATTAAAATCGTTTGTCTATGTTCGTCTGGCATTTTCCTTTGATATCTTACCTATAGTTTCCTGTTGCTGACAAGCGTCAAGTGCCGAATCCCATTCCTGAGATATAGTAACGACAAGATAAAACAAATCTACAATAATTTTTAACTTATATAGTATTTTGAATTGGAATTAGCGGTAAGCGAACCAATTCTGGCGCCCATAAATAATCAAATCAATAAACAAACTATAATTAATAAATTAATACGCATTAAATTAAATTAATTGAAATTAATAAATATATTCCAATATATACATATATATTCATAGTATGAATGGGTGCTTATACTGTACTCAAGTGAAATTTTAAAAAAATATATAAAACCCATATTTCTGTAATAGCTGTACAACCAATTCTGTCAGTTGATGTTTAGATTCATTAATTCGCCATAATGGAAAAATACGAAACTTTTAAAATAAGTTTGCAATAAATGAGTTAAAATAAAGCACACAAAGTCTTGTTACAATGAAGAAAAATATAATATTCGAAGTTTTGGAAATAAATTAACGTCACAGTAAACAGAATGTTATATGAACAGAGGAATTTGAAATGAAGATTATATGAGAAAATACTTATTATATATTATAAGACAGACTTGTTATATATTATAAGACACACGAATAAATCATCACTTGAATCATAAAAAACAATTCAAAACAATAATTATTATTATTTAAAATCCTACCTTTTGGAGTAGTGTAACCAAATTCACTAATATAATACAACTTCCATCAGACTAGCGATATGTAATATTCATACTTAGGATGAATTTACATTTAGTATCTGAAAAGAAAATAATGATATTATAATTAGTAATTGCTCATTATTATTTTGAATACTACAATTTAATAGTATATTAGATCACAGAAATATATTTTTATTTAGGTTTTATAATTTTTGTAAATAGACTTTAAAATTATACCTTTGAAAGGACTTTAAATAAGAAAAAGGTATCAAAACATTTAAAAGGAAGAATTTTGAAAATTTTGTGATGTAGTGAACATAATAAAGTCTAAAAAAAGGAACCATAAGACATTTCTGTTAACAATTATGTAATTTAAAACATTTATTTAATATAACAATCGATCATTGTTAAAATAAAATAGTATCAAGCAACATAAGAATATCCGGTGAGAAAGGTTGTTGAAAAAACAAATGAGAGTCGTTTGGGAGATTTGAAAGCGAGAACCGCATGTAGGTGAGCTCCACAAAATTTGAGAATAATTGTATACATTTTTGGAAATTCAATCAAAATTATGAATGCCATTAAGTAAAAACGTAACAAAAAGTTTGAACCGGTGAAGGTGCAGACATCTTGAATTTTCAAAGAAATGAGGTCAGTGAAATTCCTTCTTTGGGTCCCAAATCAAAACTTTATCAAACAACAAAGAAGATGTACGAATTTCGCGTGATATGTTAACAACAGCAAAGAGATTCATGGGTAATTCACGCAAAAACAAAAAGGGCTACTGAAACAGAGTGGCAATCGCGGACATGCATGTTTCTGGCTCATTTGCCGTCCTCAGTACGGTATAACCAAATAAGGGTGTGAAACTTGGGAGCAAAGATGTTGATCGAAACATGGGAAAACACAAAACAACGGATTTCACAGGGAAACCAAACGCACATTTGTGCCTTCAATTGGAAGATCCCGAGTTTTCGGATCAACAACCAAGATCGACACGGAGGCGCATATAGCCCCCCTGCCCGAACTTTCCGACCTATAGTAAATAGCAAAGAAGATGTACGAATATCGCGTGATATGTAAACAACAACGAAGAGATTCATGGGTAATTCACGCAAAAAGAAAAAGAGCTACTGAAACAGACTGGTAACCGCAGACATGCATGTTTCTGGCTCATTTGCCGTCCTCAGTACGCTATAACCAAATAAGGGTGTGAAAATTGGGAGCAAAGATGTTGATCGAAACATGGGAGAACACAAAACAACGGATTTTACAGGGAAACCAAAGGCACAACCGTGCCTTCAATTGGAAGATCCCGAGTTTTCGGGATAGCAACCGAGATCGACACGGAGGCGCATGAGCCAGAAACATGCATGTCTGCGATTACCACTCTGTTTCAGTAGCTCTTTTTCTTTTTGCGTGAATTATCCATGAATCTCTTTGTTGTTGTTTACATATCACGCGAAATTCGTACATCTTCTTTGTTATTAACTATGGGTCGGAAGGTTCAGGCAGGGGGGGTAAATGCGCCTACGTGTCGATCTTGGTTGTTGACCCGAAAACTCAGGATCTTCCAATTGAAGACACAAATGTGCGTTTGGTTTCCCTGTGAAATCCGTTGTTTTGTGTTTTCCCATGTTTCGATCAACATCTTTGCTCCCAAGTTTCACACATTTATTTGGTTATACCGTACTGAGGACGGCGAATGAGCCAGAAACATGCATGCCCGCGGTTGCCACTCTGTTTCAGTAGCCGATTTTCTTTTTGCGTGAATTACCCATGAACCTCTTTGTTGTTATATATATATATATATATATATATATATATATATATATATATATATATATATATATATATATATTATATATATATATATATATATATATATATATATATATATATATTATATATATATATATACAGGGTGTCACGGGACTAATGGGAAAAAAGTTAGGAGCGTATAATTTGAGCCAAAATAACGTTATTACTTCATATAAACTTTTTCTATGCAGGCCATCGTTTTCGAGTTATAGGCCTCCAAAGTTTTAATTTTGAATTGGGTTTTAATTTTTATTTTTTGTACTTGTTATTTGATCTTTATAAAATTTACGGCAAAGCTAACGAAAAGGTACTCTTATTGGAATTCGATAAAATAAGCCGTTTGGCTAATATTTACGGTTTTATTAATGCACTAACTACCAATTTACCTAACTAACTTATTAATACGATGTCCAAGATTTACCTACAGTACTACAAAAAAATAATTTGATGATAGCAGATGATAAAAACGTTAAGAACTTATTTAATGGGAATTAAATAGGTACGGTAACAACGTAATTAGTTGCTTTTAATCAAAATTACGAACACAACATTATTAAACCATTAAGATAACCTCAAAAAACACAAGTTATAAAACATTTGACAAAAACTGATTCCCAAACAACAACAAAAAAAACGTTATTCTAATAAATGTTCAATATGAGCTCCTCCCACTTCCACGCACATTCTAAGTCTACGAAGGTTGTTTCTTTGCACTTAAAAGAGCAATCCCATATTACTTCTAATAACATTGCAGTGTAACATAATTCTGTCTATTAAATCTTGCCTTATTTACACAGGTGTTGCGTATACCTTACTTTTGAGATAACCCCAGAGAAAGAAATGCATAGGATTAACGTCTCCTGATCGCGGTGGCCATTGAAATGGGCCTCCACGATCAATCCATTTATTAGGAAGCCTGGTGTGTAAATGCTGTCGTACATCTAAACTGAAATGAGGGGTGGCCCCATCATGCAAGAACCATAAATTCCTACGAGTTCGTAGAGGCACATCATCATACAGGTTCCATAACCCATTTTGCAAAAACTCCAAATATCTCTGACCGGTCAAAGTACCGTCAATAAAGTATGGCCCTATCAAATGATTGCCAACTATTTCTGCCCAAACATTAACCATGAATCTATGCGGGTTCCTAGTTTGGATAATGCCATGTGGATTCACATCATCCCATAACTGCATATTATGAGAAATAATGACTCCATCTCTGGTGAAACCAGATTCGTCCGTAAAGAGAACGTTACTAACAAATGTATTGTCTGCTTGTTATTGTCGCAGAAACCACTGGCTATACTCAAGTCGTGCAGGATAGTCAGCCACTGTCATACTGTGTACTTTTTTCATGTGAAAAACTGTTTTTTTAGGACGCGATGGACAACTGATTTCGAGACGTTATGTTCTCTTGATAATTTTCGTAAACTCATTGATGGTTCATTATCAACTGCATTTAACAAGTCTTGTTCAACTGTCACTGTATGTACGCTTTGTACTGGACCTTTTCCACTTTTTTGGCAAAAAACTTCCTGGAATTTAAAATTTAGTTTTGTATACATAGAAAATTACATTTTCTTATTCATACCTGTTTCTCGTAAGCTGAGATCAATACGCTCAAACATTCGTCTGTCTGGCGATGCTCTGTTTGCAAAATGCTCTGCATAAAGCCTTCTGGCCTCTAAACAGTTTCGAGAAGCGAGTCCATATATTAAATGTATATCAGCGCACTCAATAAAAGTGAATTCTGCCATTGTAACTGTTAAATTAAGGACTTATGAACTATTCTACACAACGTTTGACAACTAATCCTATGGTTACATGATAAACGGTAAAAACACTTTTAAAAAGTTTTTACCCACTTTCGCATTAATAAGTCGTTAATGTTTTTCATCTTCTGCTATCGTTAAATTATTTTGTTGTAGTAAAGGTGTAAATCTTGGACATCATATTAATAAGTTAGTTAGGTAAATTGGTACGTAGTGCATTAATAAAACTGTAAATATTAGCCAAACGGCTTATTTCATCGAATTCCAACAAGAGTACCTTTTCGTTAGCTTAATGTGTGAGGAAGTCAATTTCGATAATTTCATACAGGGTGTGCCTACCCTGCAAAATTTTTGGATCACTAACCATTGCGGGTAGTCCGTCCCTGGCTTCGAGGGACTACTGTAAATCTATTCACTTCTCCAAAATAAACATACATGTACATTATAGCTTTGCCGTAAATTGTATGAAGATCAAATAACTAGTACAAAAAATAAAAATTAAAACCAAATTCAAAATTAAAACTTTGGAGGCCTATAACTCGAAAACGAGGGCCTGCATAGAAAAAGTTTATATGAAGTACTAACATTATTTTGGCTCAGATTATACGCTCCTGACTTTTTTCCCATTAGTCCCGGGACAACCTGTATATTTATGTCAGAAAACATTAAAAATAATAATTTAGATTAATTAATCGTTTACGTTAAAATTCGGGATATTGATACCTATATAAAATAGAACAAAATAGAATTGTTGTTAGTATGTAAGTGTATATAGTAGTATAAGAAACATTCGGAGTAAATATTTGAGATAATCATAAACATTTTTGACAAGAGATGTCAAGTGATCTTGACAAGACCAGATGTTTAGGGAAGAACCATACTGATGAACAATAATAAAGAAGGAGACATTTTTGACAGAAGATGTCAAGTGATTTTTGACAATAGAGGATTTTTTGTGGAGAGGAAATTAAAAAAAGGTATTTTCGTTCGGAAAAGCAAAAATATTAATAATAATAATAAACAAAGGAGACATTTAGCAGACAGTAGCAAAATTTGAACGTGGAGAATAGAAAAGAAAGAAGCCTGTTAACAGAAGATTGGATAGTGCGTATAATGAACATTTAACCGGTTGTGGACAGAGTGATAGGTCAGTAACCATTCAATAATACAATAGAATAAAGAACATTTTCATTATAATTGAGTACTCAAATTTTGACCAACATTTATTGGACTAATTATTAAAACATCAACTGTAAATAAAAAAAAACGAAATTTAATTTATATGTACATTTTAGTAGGTATCAATATCGATTTATATTTTTCAGATGCATTATAGAACAGGGAATAATTAGAATCTTGTTTTATTGATTTATGAGAAATGAAACCTTCACACCCTGAGGTATTATAGAGATAGTGTTCGATTGAGCTGGCAAAAGTATTAAAGGTTGTTTCTTAGATGTATAATATATGATATAACGTTACATTATATATATATATATATATATATATATATATATATATATATATATATTAATTGTTAACATTTTGATATAAGGAGTTTAGTAAAATGAATGAAAATGAATAATACTATAGATTTTAAAATTATTTAAGGGGAAGTTACAAATATAGAAAACTGAATATATATTGTAGAATTTATTTTATAGTCAATAACGAGAATATCGATTAAATACTGTATTTAATTAAAAATATGCATTATCCGAAGAAGAAGACTGTTGGAAATATGCGAATATATAAACGATTCATAATATAAAGTGTTTTGCTAAGACAATAATAGGAAAAGACTGATAATTCACAGTATGTGTTAAAAAAGGAGAAAATTTGTAAAATTTTAATTGTATGAGAAATCCATGGAATACATGGAAATATTGGGAATAAATAGTTTGTTGATAAAACAAAAGGCAGTGAGCATCGGGGAGCAGAGAAGCAAGTCGCATGTTAAGAGCGGAGCGAAACTTTAAGCAAATGTTCAAAGATTTATAAGTTATTTGAAATATATGTATGTATAGAAAGGTCAATTGGAAATTACACATCAACGAACTTACCAATAACTGTAAGAAATATTTGAATATTCTGAAATCAGTAGTATAAGATGGGGATGCGATAGACAGATCTTGCTTAAATTCTACAAATCTTTCATTTTACCACGTATTGATTATGGTATTATTAGCAAAACCTTCTTCGCTAAGACCACTCGATACTATCCAAAGAACAGTATTACTTGTTGCACTTGGTGCCTTTCGAATAAGTCCAACACTATCACTTTATTGTGAAGTATCTATACCATCCCTACAGTATAGAAGACACCTACTACTTTCAAATTATTCACTGAAAATGTTAGCCCTACATAAACATCCTGTTAATCAAATTCTCACTGTTCAAAAGAATGAATTATTTGAAATGCGATCATCAATTACCAGACCAGTCAGATTTAGATTCAAAGAGTTGTTAGAAAAATTATATATGTCTTGTCCTATATTCTACTCTTATCAAGAATATGAGGTCTCTCCATGGTTGATAAGTAAATTAAAAATCCATTTTGAATGTTCAAAATATCAAAAAGAACAACACCCAACCGACCTTATTAAACAAGAATTTCTATCTATTATAGACTCGTATTCAAATAGCAAAATTATTTACACAGATGTCACAAAAGGTAATGATAGTGCTGGATGTGCTTTTTACTCTGAGAATATAACTTGATCTTGGACATTACCAGAAACTACTACAGTGTTCACCACAGTGATATTTGCCATTTGAAATTCTTTGAAATACATAGAAAATGAAAACCATGGTACCAGTATAGTATGTACCGATTCGCAAAGCGCTCAGTCAAGGCATTGGAAAACAACTTCCATCCCAACCCCCTAATTAGATAGATTCATAACACTATATTCCACTTGGAGACTGACGGAAGAATAGTTATATCTGTATGGACACCAAGTCATATTGGTATTGCTGGTAACTAGTATGCTGATGTTGCCGCAAAAGTAGCAGTAAATAATCAACCTGAAGATATCCCAGTAAGATCAGAAGACTACGAAAATTACGTCAAATTATGTCAACATGGCAAGAACAATGGAATCAACATGTGTCAAAACTGAGATGGTTAAAAATTAATGTCAAACTCTGGGCTGCGAATTTGCGACTAAAGAGTCAGGAAGGAGTGAAATTGACAAGAATGAGAATTGGGCATACACATCTTACATCCTCCTACATGTTGCTAGGACAAAATCCACCAAGATGTGAAATATGCAGTACAATTTTAACAACTGATCATTTATTATTAGAATGTCCAAAATATATTAACCAACGACAACAGGTTATGCTTGCGAATGATGTAAGACGTTTAACAACTGCAAAAAATATAAAAAAAAGTTATTATCCATTTGAAGATGATAAATATATATGACAAAATTAATCTACCTAGAACTTAAATGTAAAAGCTCATCAATGCATATATAGGCTAATGACCACGTAGTCGACGCCTTCCATCAATAAAAAAAATTATAGTAATATACTCGTATATATATATATATATATATATATATTTTTTTTTAAATCAGAAAATCAAAACAGATGATTATTCTGTGGTAATTATCGACCGTACTATTTATATAAACAAAAGGTTTTGTTTATATATATATATATAATAAGCAACGAATAGATTAGTGGGTATTGCACGCAAATAGAAGAAGGGGCTACTGTAAAGAGTGGTAACCGCAGACATGCATGTTTCTGGTTCATTAGCCATCATCGGTACGGTACAACCAAGAAAAGATGTGAAACATGGGAGCAAAGGTGTTGAATGAAACATGAGAAAATATAACAGAATTCAGCAGGATGATATTGATTTATCAAAACAATTGTCAATTTTTTAGAATTTTCAACAATTTTTATTATATTGTGGTATTAACTAAAAACCGTGAGTTTCATTTAAAACACTAATATGAGTAGATTCCACGAAGTAAGGGTCGAGACAGTTAATTTCGTAAAAATAAAAATAAATAATAACCTAGGAAATTTGAATACAGAAGACAGAAGCAACTTGGAGGTCATAGAAAATAATAATATCAAAGAATTACGGAAACAGATGAGAGAAGAAATAGAAAACCTGAGGAGGCAAGAGGTAAGGAGGTAAGACCAGGAGGTAAGACCAGCTTTCAACAACTATCCTACTCTAGTTGATGAGAGTGTACGTTATGAGGGGAATAATAGGAAAATACATCTTAAGACGTTTATAAAAATTTTGAAAAACAAAGTAAGGTATTTCAATAACTTTGAGGACATTATAAAAAAAAGTTTAGGGGGACAGCCACGGCTGTGGTATAATGGTGAAGAGGAAGAATTTGGTGATTTCAAAGATTTTGAAGAAGCTTTTATTAAATTATATTGGGGAGAAATTGTACAGGGTGAAGTCAGAGAAAGACTTTATTTTGGTCAATATCAAGAATATAGGGGCAACACCATGTACAATTACTCCTTACAATTGTTTTCTCAGGCACAACATTTGGAACCTGAAATAAGAGAAGAAGAAATTGTCATGGTCCTCTCTCGACATTCTAAATCAGAGATATCAGAGAATATAGCAATCCAAAACATAAAACATTTTGAATAACTCACAACCTACCTTATGAGGGCTGAGAGAAATTTAAACAAGACGAATAACAACAGATTTAATAGTAGTAGTAATCAGGGGAACAATACCGGTTTTAACCAAAATTATAGTAGTAATAGAAAGATGAGCTATAATCAGTTGATTAACAATAATAACAATAGAAAAAATAACAATATGTCTAATCAAAATCAAATCTTATCAAATTATCCTAACTATAAACAAAACCGGTACAGTCGAAATAATAGTAATAGAGGAAATTTTCAAAATTATGATAATACAAACTCAAATTCTAATAAACACAACAATACTCATTAAAATCAACATAATAACTATAGTCACAATTATAATAGATCAAACACACAAAACGATAACAGCTACAATAGGAATAATGATAATTATGGATACCATGATATGTCCAGGCGTTTGGTGCGAAGAAACTCTGACAGCAGTTTACATCAGAGTCACGAAAATCATAACAGTTATAATTCAGGTAACACCAAACATGTACATTTTCAACAGAGAGGCAGTAGTGCTGATACAAGGAGCTCCTCTGACAATACACCACCTCCAATAGTTAGTGAGCATCTTGAAGATATTTCCGATGGTGTCGATTTTTCAATAATTGACAGACCTTCGAATTTTCATTAGTGGGTGACATGACGCGTAGTCTTTTTAGTTATGTGCACCCCCGAGAATTTCTAAAATCGGTAGACTGTCTAGAGCAAGAAAAACATTTATTAATTACGATTAAAGGTAAAATTTCTGTTATTGTTGTAAATATTCTTATAGATTCTGGTTCAGAGGTATCTTTAATAAACGAATCTATTGTTTCAAAACTTAATTCACAACCATTCATTATTAAAGAACCAAAAGTAAGCTTGGTTGGGATTATTTCAAAAAAAATTGGGGAAGTCAACAAATCAATAAGACATGGAATTGGATGGAAAGAAGTTGCAACTACAATTATTGGTAGTACCTAATATGGGTAATGACGTCTGGATGGGATCCGATGAATTACTAAGGAATGGAGCAGATATCACCTACAAAACACAAAAAGTTACTTTGAAAGAAGAGAAACTGGATTTCAATATAAAAGAGAAGATTAAGAAGAATGAATATGAATTAGAAAAGTTAAATACAGTTTATTATGAAAAAGTAAAAATAGATAATATTAATGAAGCTAACTATGAAGAAATGTTACAAGAAGAGGTTATTTATGATAAAAATGGAAATATGAATGATATTAATGATGAGATGGAAATGAATAATAATTATAATAATAATGATATATGGAGGGAGATTAATTTGGATTGTAGTAAGAATATGAAGAATGAGGTTAAGAAAATTTTGGAAAAGTATAAAGATCTTTTTAATTAACAATCAAGCGTCACAAAAACTACGTACATACGTTGAAAGTGAGAGACATGGATACTTTTAGAGTTAAAAGGTACCCTGTTCCATACAAATACCGAGACGATATGCAAGCAGCTATAAACAAACTCCTACAGGACAGGATTATTGAGTTGAGCACTACACTCTACATTAACCCAGAAGTGATTGGATACAAAGAAAATAAAAAACAAAACAAAAAACGTTACCTTCAATAATAGTGATTTACTACTTTTCTAGGCACGAGGAAAATCTCGGGGAATCATTAAGCTGTTCAGATGTGCGCTACCGAACTAATGAAAATTCCAATTTTACTTAGAACATAAACTTTATTACTATTTTAATTTTTAACAGTCTTAAGTGATTTTATTCAAAATAACTATTAGGAAAAAAATTACTAATTTCTTAAATATGACAAAGGCAAATAAAATATGGTAATAATTAAGTATAATCTAATTTTGAAAAAGCTTGTGAAAAGGAATTTGAGAAAGGGTATCTTATAAGCAGTAAGTCATTCAGTTAATGACTAATAGAAAAATAAAAGAAATCTTACTGAAAATTTAATACTTAACAAAAACTTGCACAAGTGTGAAAATGACTTAACAATTCCAAAAGGGGAATATTATTAAAATGTTATAAGTGCCATAAGTTTTTAAGAAATTCTTGAAGCCTTCAAAAGAATAAAATTAATTTGAGACTGTTATTCTAAAAACGAATTAAAAAAAATATCTTATTTTGAGTTACTTTATATTAAAAAAAAACAATTTAATTTGACTGACAATAGATCAGAAGTTTTATTTTTAATTGATTTTGTCTAATTACCAAAAGTGGTATTGGATAAACATTACAAACGTTATTGCAGAATGTCTAATGAGTTTAAATATGTAATGTTGTCTGCATCAAAATGTACATGGTGGCCTGAAAGAGAAAAGGTGAATGTCTTTGAACTTTTCTAGATTGACAATTAGAAGAAGTTCAAAGAAATTCAGGGAATGTTATAGCATACAATTCTATCTCCTGTTTATTTGCCAGTTATTTAAGCTATTTTTAGGAATTTTTATATTTTAAAAGGATATCATGGTTATGTTAAATATTAATGTGATCGAAAGTTTCTTCTATCTTGCATTAATAGTACAATACTATCTATTTAGCTTAATGCAAGATAGAAAGGTTTTAGACTTAGTTTTAGGTTGTTTTGGTTAATTTTTTTTTGTTCTGATGGTTTTTCAATATAATGATATATAAAAAACATTCATAATAAACAAACTTTAACCCTGTTAATCATAATTGTTAGATAGAGTTTTGACAACTGAAAATTAATAATTTACATTTGGAAATAGGGCTTTATAAGAAATTTCAGGTTGTTAAGGTTTGTCAGATTTTGAAGGATGAATGACTTCATAAAAAAAACTCCGAAAAGTGCAGTTTAAAATCTTTTCTGAGGGAAGATTGGAATATTTAGTATAAAATTTACGATAGACGTTACTAACAGGTTTTGTAAAACATATGTTGTACGTTGATGAAGAGATCAAATGAAAAATTGGACCGAAAAGGTATTGTTGGAATTTGGAAAATACTTTTATTGAAAATTTGGGGTGCAGGTGTGCGATTGTAACATTGTAGTTACTTTATGTTGATTTTGCAAGTTATTTCTCCGAGAGAGGATTGAAGACTATAGAAAGCTTTGGCATATGGTTTTTATTTATATTAGAAGCAGTTTGGTATGGATGAGCTGTAGAAGAGGGAATGGATTTTCGCTGATCTCACGACCCATGATATTTGTGAATTTGTGGTAACTACTAATTATACTTTCTTTATAATTACTACAATATATATATATGTAATAAGCAACGAATAGATTAGTGGGTATTGCACGCAAATAGAAGAAGGGGCTACTGAAAAGAGTGGTAACCGCAGACATGCATGTTTCTAGCTCATTAGCCGTCATCGGTACGGTACAACCAAGAAAAGATGTGAAACATGAGAGCAAAGGTGTTGAATCAAACATGAGAAAATATAACAGAATTCAGCAGGATAGTCAAACACAACATTTGTGACAGTAATATTAGAAGATCTCGAATATTCGAGACAACAACCAACATAGACACGGAGGTGCATATAACACTCCCGTCTGAAACTTGCGACCCAGATTAATGAAATAATAACAAAATCTGGGTCGCAAGTTTCAGACGGGAGTGTTATATGCACCTCCGTGTCTATGTTGGTTGTTGTCTCGAATATTCGAGATCTTCTAATATTACTGACACAAATGTTGTGTTTGACTATCCTGCTGAATTCTGTTATATTTTCTCATGTTTCATTCAACACCTTTGCTCTCATGTTTCACATCTTTTCTTGATTGTACCGTACCGATGACGGCTAATGAGCTAGAAACATGCATGTCTGCGGTTACCACTCTTTTCAGTAGGCCCTTCTTCTATTTGCCACTAATCTATTCGTTGCTTATTGTTCATATGTCACGCACTATTCGTACATTTTGTTATTATTTCATTAATCTGGGTCGCAAGTTTCAGACGGGAGTGTTATATGCACCTCCGTGTCTATGTTGGTTGTTGTCTCGAATATTCGAGATCTTCTAATATTACTGACACAAATGTTGTGTTTGACTATCCTGCTGAATTCTGTTATATTTTCTCATGTTTCATTCAACACCTTTGCTCTCATGTTTCACATCTTTTCTTGGTTGTACCGTACCGATGACGGCTAATGAGCTAGAAACATGCATGTCTGCGGTTACCACTCTTTTCAGTAGCCCCTTCTTCTATTTGCGTGCAATGCCCACTAATCTATTCGTTGCTTATTGTTCATATGTCACGCACTATTCGTACATTTTGTTATATATATATATATATATATATATATATATATATATATATATATATATATATAACACAGTTCCTCTATTTAAAATGTAAATGAAACATTGAAATAAGGGTAACTTTTTATATTTGTATGCACTACTTTCGATACACATGTATTATATGTATAATCGATAATTTTGAAAGATTCGGTATACAAATCAAATGTGACATTTTAATTTTCGGATGACGTTTATGTAGAATATATTCAATGATAGACAGAATTATATTATATTTTGGAGAATATATTTGAAATTTTAAAATACAGATGTCTCTGCTATCAGAATTACAATGATAATAGAAGAATTCAAATCTCTCTTTGTTATAGGGAAACATAAATTAGTATTTTTTTTAAAAAAAGGAATTTTTCGTAACCAAAGGAGAGGAGATTTATTTAGTTGAAGAAAGTTTAGTTAGTTATGTTTGAAATCCCGAAGAGGCAACATCGTAATTAGAGTTGTCTCAATTTTTGGTAGATAGTAGAAGTTGTATATTTATACAACCATATTCAAAAGCCATTTCATTATAAAGCCAGTGCGTGCATAATTCGAATAAGAATTGTATCGTGTGTAGTGAATGTGTTCCAGATTTCTAAATAAAAGTTAGAAGGTTTCCTGAATTCTATGATCAATTAGAATTGTACGAGTTGTCGAGTTATTAGTTGGTGAGTCCGATCAAGTTTCTTTACAATAATTTCTCGAGAAATAATAAGGCCTATTTTTAAATTAAATTTGACATAGATGCATCTATTAGATTTTTGATTGCAAACAAAATTAATAAATCATATAAGGAAATTCACATAAGAGAAGAAAAGTTTTGAACTAGAAAAATTTGAGTGAAGCTTGTTTTTGACATTTATCCATATCAAGATTTAGATCGACAATTGGAACTTTTATTAAACGTTTTTCATTAGGTTAATTTATAGCATATAGGTTGTAGTAATTTTAAGTTTCGTAGAAATTACGACTGTTGTTTCGTTTATAATAAGTTTGGGAATGTTAATTTGTTAATTTGTATTTGAATCTAGTAGTATAATATAGAATTTTGCATTCCTACTAACTATAGTCTTTTTATAACATTATTTCAGAAAATTAAACATTTTTTATTAAATAAAACTGTCGATCAAATCAGTGACAGTTGGTAATTTTCAGTGACAGAAATATTGGAAACGTCATCTGAGTTTTAAAGTGCCTTTTATAATATTAAACATTCAGTTACTATAGGTTCTGACCAATAGTGAAACAGATAATTTGGAGATACGTAAAAACTTAAACAAATTTTGAATAATTAAATTTTTTAACAGTTTGATCCCACCCTGAAAGAAGATTAAAAGGTCGATTACACATATAAATTCATTTTTAGAAATACTAAATTAATATTTATTAGAGCCGGGCATATTTTTGACAACTACTGTCATAGTAGAAATTTTTTACATAAAGTTTTGAGTTGTATGTACAAGAATTGTCGCTGCGACAATATACATCAACGTGAGGTGAATTGAAATTTATCTTTACAGGAAGGTTTATAAAATTAAATAATTAAAATTCATCATATAGAGAATTAGATATATTATAATTTGGCTCCCAACGTGGGGCAACTATAAAATATAACAATGAATATATAATAATAATATATATATATATATATATATATATATATAATAAGCCAACGAATATATATATATATATATATATATATATATAATGTTATGTATTTTTTCAATGGCCACGTTGTGGTCAAGTGTAATTATGTTATTTTTAATTTTATTAATATATAAAATGTTGAAATCGTTAAATTTTTCTGTCAAGTTGATAAGAAACGCTCTATATTAGTGAATTTTTTTTTAAATTCCTAATGTAATGTATTTGTCTGATCAATATATAATGATATTTATTATTGAAATATTGAATTTAATTCTCTATGATGAGCTTGCAAAAAAATAGTTAATTCCTCTATTACATTTAAGTTTTTTTTATTGTTGTTAATTTATTTCCTCTTAATTATGGGCGCCAGAGCTTGTATGGCTATTGCCCACTACCTGTGGACAATAGATTTTTTTATCCTTCAGTTTGATATCTCAGGGATGAGTTCGGCACTGACGCTCGTCACCAACAGGAAACTGATAGGATGAGACACTTGAAGAAAACAAAAGTTGAAAGTAAAACATTTAATCAATTATAGAAAAGTTGGTTGTAGTAATCAAATTCTCCTTCTCATAAATTTGGGTATCTTGAAATTCTTATTGTGATGCATAATTCTTTATACAGTATTAAAATATAATTCTCATAACTAAACTGTTAATAAATTCGTTGTGCAGAAATTGAAATATATAACCATTAATATTTTGGGACCATGATATCACCGTTACCTCAATCAATACCAACTCTATTCTTTTACTGGAGGTTTATGATTCCGTCCGCTTGTTATTAGCGTTGCAAAATGGTGAAAAGTGTAGATATTATGTTAAATTCAATGAGATGTTATTGTACAAAAGATGATGTAGTGGTAAGTAATTGTTTGATTTGTTTGCATTTATGAAATTAGTAACTCTGTGGAGATTGACTGTAGCTAAAAAACTACATAAATTCAAGTTTAAAATTATATCGTTACATCTAACCTAATATTCTGAAAACTAGTTTCAATGTTATATATATATATATATATATATATATATATATATATATATATATATAATAAACAACGAATAGATTGGTGGGTATTGCACGCAAATAGAAGAAGGGGCTACTGAAAAGAGTGGTAACCGCAGACATGCATGTTTCTGGCTCATTAGCTGTCATCGGTACGGTACAACCAAGAAAAGATGTAAAACATGGGAGCAAAGGTGTTGAATGAAACATGCGTGCAATACCCACAAATCTATTCGTTGTTTATTGTTCATATGTCACGCACTATTCGTAGATTTTATATATATATATATATATATATATATTTATATATATCTCAAGAAATTTTGATTACATCTAAAATAATGAAAGTTCTTTGTCGATTCCTTTTAGTTCATGAAGCGAAATAGGAAGTTAGCAGTACTGAAAATAGCCTTTCTATCCAGCGTGGATAATCAAATATATTATGTCGGAATTATTCTCTTATGGAAAGGTTTCTTCTTTCAGCAGAAAATATGGTCAGCATCGAGTTATTAAAGGTAAATTATAAGCTTACCAAAGTTCTTGCAGACGTTATTACTAATTTATCATACTAGCGTTTTTTTAAATTGTAGTATTTTAACGTTATATTCGTTGCTACGTATGATTACTTAATAGTTTATTGAAATTTGACTTTTACTTGCAGTTTTTTATTAGTTTAAACTTTAAATTTCGGAAAATAAAAATCTTGCATTCTCCTCGTTCTCATCACCGACGCTTCTCTCCGCTCACCTTCCAAAAATCAGCAACCTTCAACTTTTCCATCGTTCCTTTTTTTTTTATTTAAAACCATTATTCTTTTTCAAATCAACCCTATCTGTTGTCACGTTCTTTTTTACACTTTCACTCCGTTTAGATAATTTCTGCGTGTGCACTACTGTCACCTTTGTATATACTTACTCTAAATATCAATAAACGTCAATTTATATTACAATGTCATTCATTTGACATTACATTTAGTAACTGTTCAAAGTTTTCTTATATGCAGTGTTCGTCAAAAAGTTATAGCAATAGAATAATAGAATCATACAAATTTGTTTTCGATATTTTATATTATCGTATACAGGGTCTACCAAAATTAATGTAATCAAGAAGATACTATTATAGATGTTTGTTTTTGATATCTTATATTCCTTTTAAATGAATAATACTTTTTTACAACTGACCTTCGTATACGCAATGCACAATTATGCGCCAGTCGGCTTGCTTTTATCGATATGGTAACATTATGTATCTTTGAATACCATATAGTTATGAGTATTATAGTTTATACGTGTAATTTCATTAGTTTTGAGATTACCAACTACCTCCTACAACCAAGTTATCCTTGGTCTTCTCCTTCTTCTCTTACTATAGGGCTTCCACTCTACCATTGAGTATATTATTGTTCTCTTACCTGCTCTCCATATGTGTCCCAACCATTTTAATATTTGCTCCTTATTTTTCCTTAGTATGTCTTTTTGTATCTCTTGATATAGTTCCATATTTGTTCTTCTTCTATATTCGTCACCCATTTTTTTTGGTCCTAATATTGTTCTTTGTATTTTTCGTTCCTGTATTCTCATATCCTCTAGATGTTTTTTAGTAATAGTTACTGTTTCTGCCCCATCACCAGTCTAATTATTGTGTCATATATTCTTATTTTCGTGCGATTGGTAATTATTTTATTTTTTAATAATTTTTTGTTAGCCTGGAGTGTTTTGTTTGTTGCTACGATTCTTTCCACTATTTCAGTTTCTCTGTCTCTATCACTACTTATTGTTATTCCCAGATATTTAACTCTATCCACTTCTTCAAATTCATATCTTCCAATTTTCACATGTTTGTCTTCACAATAATTTTTGAGTCTTAATAATTTTGTATTAGTCACTAGTCCAATTTTTGCTTCCCTTATTATCTCTTCGAACATATCTACCATTATCATTCTTATTACTTTTTCCTTGTTTCTTGGTGTGAAGTTCAAATTAATCGATCGTCTCTACCATTTCTAATACTTATCTGCGATTGGGAAAAGCTGGATATTACTCTTTTGATATTCACAAATTGATTGATCAACTTTATGGACTCCTTTCTATTAGTATGTCTCTGTAAAAAATTACGGAAGACTAAAATCCTCATATCCCATTTCGTTGGATGTTATTAACTTCCAATTCTCTAGCCGAAGGAACTTATAAACGTCGCAAGGTAACGAATCTTAAATTTTATTTCATCCTCCTTAGCAGAATAGTAATTTCGAAAGGCAAGCAGTCTATTCCTTCGTTCTTTTGGCAATTGCAATCATATTTAATGTCTCATATGTTTGAGACACTGGATCAATTCAATAAAGCAGAAGTTAATCTCGGAGATAAAGTTGCAGGGTCGGATTTAATAGGAAACAAGTAAATCGTTTTAGTTTTTGAAATTGTAGAAGTAGTCTCGTGAAAAGTTTAAGAGCTTTCGTATAATTGAATCAGTTGGATGGCGAAATGATAGTGATTTTTTCAAATTCTACTTTGTGAAAATTTTCCACGATAAATTGGAGAAGAGAATATCCAGCTTAATGGAACATTCAATTATGCAGCCCCAAGTGAATATTTAAATAAACAAATTTCCAGCATCTCAATTTTACTTTTCCGTCCAACCCTATCTATATGCGACAAAAGTATTAGTTTACCCCAAAAAAAGTTGGCATTTTGGATGTTTTTTTGAGTTATTTTTTGTTTTACAGCAAGAACAACACGAAAAAACGGATTTAAGAAAAAAATCCTTTGTCCACATTTTTGTCATTTTTGGAGAAATTTTAGTTTGTTAGCAAGATACAACCTCCGGACTGTATACAAGAGACCAATTTCATCAGAGCAATGGGTCCTATAAATGTATACTACATTTTTGGTAATTTTTTGTGAAATTTCGGTTTGTTAGTACGATCCAGCCTCCAAATTGTATACAAGTGATCAATTTTATGATATTTATTTATTTATTTATTTATATCCAAACAGACCTTGCGGTCTAATTACAAGGATAATATAAAAACAAAATAAAAATCCATATATAATACATTAACAAACATAGGTAAGTCCAAATCTATGCTATAACCTAAGTTACCAATAATAAACCTATGACAGAGAATGTGAAACACATCTAATCAAAATGAATGACAGTGACAGCTGCTATATCGATAAATTAACAATTTGTCTCAATACTGTCTTACGAAAAACATTTTGGGAGACTGACCAATCTAAGTCCGTAAGGGTATTAAAATTATTTGCTAATCGGCACATGGTCACAAGAGGGGCCCTGGTGGTAGTCAGCAATAATGGAATATTGAACATTACCGCAGTGCGTGTTCTTCTTGATGGAGCATTAAATCTTACTAAAAATAGAATTTCAGGTGAATTTATTTTATTATTAACAATTTTAAATAAAAAAATGAGTGCTACTAGTTTTCTTCTGTCTTCTAGAGATAATATTTTGAATTCATTTCTAAGGTGAACACTCCTAACTACATTATAATCTGGGCGAGTATAATGCTTTTTATAATAAATGTATCTTGAAAATTTATTTTGAATTTTCTTCAACATGAGTAAAGTAGTCTGATACTCACCAATCCATATTTGAGCACCAAACTCTAATTTTGATATTACTAGGGTATAATAAAGAGTTTTTAGTGTATCTATATTTGCAAAATTGAAAGTTTTTCTTATTACAAAACCCAACAGACGGTTCGCAAACTTTGCTATATTTTTTATATGTTCAGTGAAAGACAACATGTGATCATATGTGATGCATAAATCCCTTACCTTTGTACAGCGCACCAAAGTTTCCCCATTCATTTGGTATTCAAAAATAATAGGATCCTTCAAACGTGTCACAGATAGAGTGAAACATTTTTTCACATTAAAGTATAATTTATTTAGAGAACTCCATTCAAAAACACTATTTAAATCTCTTTGTAACAATATACAGTCCCGAACCGTCTGTATGCGTTTGAAAATTTTTAGATCATCAGCCAACAAGAGACATTCTGAATATTTTAGAGCTGTTAGTAAATCGTTAATAAAGATTACAAATAAGAGAGGCCCCAAGTTCGAGCCTTGGGGAACCCCTGAATTGGCTTCAAATTTACCAGAAGTGTTTCCATTATGTTTTACAATAAAAAATCTATTTTGCAAATAACTCCCCATTAATTTAATCACTTTGTCGGATAACCCAAGCCCATTCAATTTCGTCAATAACACGTCATGATCAACCGTGTCGAATGCTTTACGGAAATCTGTATACACGGTATCTAATTGGGACTTACATTCTAAAGTTTCATATGCATAATTGGTGAAAATAAATAAGTTTGAGATGGTAGATTTATTGGCCATGAAACCGTGTTGCTGAGATACTAGGTACTTTTCAGCATATTGATATAAACTTAAATAAATTATTTGCTCAAACAACTTGGATGGTGCACACATTATTGATATAGGCCTATAGTTTTCCACATTCATTTTATTACCAGATTTAAAAATAGGAGTTACTAAAGCCGTCTTCCACATTGTTGGAAAGTTATTAGTAGAGATTATTAAATTAAATATATGTAGCAGTGGATGCACCAACCAATCACTACAAGCTTTTAGGACATAAGGTGGTTCCTATCCACGCCGGCTACTTTTTTTGGTTTTAGTTTTCTCACTGCGGCTTTAAAATCTAATTCAGTAATGGAACTTTTTATTACTGTGATTCCAAAAACTATTGATATCTGTAATTAAGTTTCTTTCAATATTTCTTATATGTTTACGTTCTTCTGACTTAATTAAACTATTAACCTTATTTCTCAAATTCTTATATCTTTGGCAGTAATAATCAGACACTGATCTCAACCTTCTAACCCTACATTTTTCTTTAAGAAAATCCCTAATTTCCTTGGTAAACCAAACCGGAAACTTATTTACAGTTCCATTAACAGAAAATTTAGGAACACATTCGTTCAAAATTTCATTGCAAATTTTATAAAATTCGCGTAAAGCTCGGTTTACGTCAAGCTTCTCATAAATAACTTTTTCCCACTTTGCCTCTCTAATGCTCTCGCTTAATCTTAGGAAGTCCGCTTTTTTAAAAGTATACCTAGTTTCTCTTGTACTTATATTTTTGAATTTTACACCCGATCTAATTTCAATAATAATATCTAGAGCAGGATGGTATACATCTTCCTTAACAAACGGGAGAGAATCCTTAGTTACTGTACAATTATTCCAGTTATTATCTGAACTAATTACTAAATCCAGCGTCCTACCTTGAAAATTAATGATATCATTATAAAGTTTAAATCCATTAAAGTCCATAAAATCTTGAAATTTGTCAAAGATTTCATTAGAAATGTTACCGTAAAACGGGGTTACTTCGACAGGTTTTTGGTATTTGTTGCTCTGTAAAGGAAACTATACGCTTGACAACCTTGGCTCCTATTCCATTGTAACAATTGAAGCCTTGGTTCTATTCACTAAAAAAATTATTGTGGCACCTTTTTTTTTAAATTTCTTTTTGGTGTCGAAGTTATCCCGGGTTGGGGGTAACTTCGACACCATGCAGAATTATGCATAAAATCGAAGTTAGCTTTCTCCAGGGTAACTTCGACACCGAAAAATGTAAAAATAAATATATAATAATAATAATAACAATAATAATAATAATAATAATAGTAAATGGGTTGTTAAAAATAATACTTGCAGAAAATCATTTATATATTTAGCAACTTTGGTAAGGCATATTTGGCATATAAATCTAAACTAAAAAACATCCTTTTAACTAAACAAAAACTCTTGAATAAAGTAGGTAACACAAGTAAAAAAAAATCTAAATATGCTAAGAACATAGGAACAAGTCAGGGACAAATGCTTGATCATCATCGAAACATGAGGCAATTTCGTAGCTCGCTTGGTTGGAACCCCCGTTGCAGTGTCCACAAACCCACTTTCCACAAGTCACACACTTAATCCAAGCTTTTTGGTTCGTGTATTCGGAAAACTCTATTAGACAAATGGAACAGCAATTGCAGGCAGGACATTCATATTGAGGGTCATTGGAGCCAAGATTGAAAATACCGCACACCCACTTCAAACACGAAATGCAACAAATCCAGTCTTTGTCTACAGTATAGTGTGCGTAAGAACATTTGCATACAGAGCAAAGAGAATCAGAATCAGTGACTTTTTTTGTGGATCTCTTTCCAGGTGCATCAGGTTCAACGATTTACATTTTCAGTGGTTTAGGGCGACTTGCCTTTGAGTTTTTCTTCGGGTTTTGCGTGATGGAAGTTGTTTCAACATGAACAATTTCTGGTAAATCAACTTGTTTCATTGCTGCTTCCGAGCGGGATGGAGTGCTTGTTGCAACTGGCATCTGCATTTGCTGACCTGGCCGTGTTGCTATTTTCTTTCCTCTTTTGCGAGGCGTTGCCTGCGCATTAGAATATCCTCTAGATTCCTTTAGAAATTCTAGCACCCTCTCGGAACTCAATTCGTTGCCAGGAAGTTTGGCGAAAACTCTTTCTGGATCAAATGGGCTTAGCCCTGTTGCCCTAAAGCCAGATTGCAGGTTTGTGGAAGCGTTTTCTGCTATATGAGACCACAAGCGATTCAGCAAGTTGGGGAATTGTTCTTTTGGAATGCTTCCTTTCCGACGACACTCCTTCCTCCACGTATCTAAGACTTCTCGCCATTTTCGCTTCATGGGCGCAAAAAAACTCACATCTAAAGGCTGCATCAGATGTGTCGAATTTGGTGGCAGAGGCGTCATGTAGATATTATTCGCTATTGCTGCTTCGACGACACGAGGAGGGAAATGTGACGCAAGGTTATCTCCAATCACAACCTTTGTTTCTTCTGGGGAGCTATTGGCGTTTATGTGAGGGATCAAAATATCGAAGAACCATTTTTCAAATGTTGTCATATCAAACCAACCACTTGGCGTGACCTCATATAATGTGCCCGCAGGACCTCCTGTCGTCCAATTTTCGTATAAGTGTTGGGCTTTGTAGACCACCATGGGTGGAAGCAGGATGCCCTTAGCTGTTCCGCAAATCATTATACTGATCGATGTCCTAGAGTGCTCTTGAGCTCGCTCGACTCTCTTAGTTCCTCTGGGCACCAATACTTTTTTTGCACCAGGATCATCAGTGATGTTAGTTTCGTCGTAATTATAGACATGTTCCGGTAACGCATGTTCCAAGTTGTCTTTAATGTTGTCGAAAAATTCTTTTATTTCCGGTTTACCCACCGCAGAGCGCTGACGTTTGATATTTGAAGCCAACCGGGTTGTCAGGTTGTTTCTTTCAGCAAATTTGTTTATGAAATCCAAACCTGGTTCGTTGTTCTTCCATCCCGAAATATCCCTGCCTTGCCTCGTTACAAACTTTGCCACAACTATGCGAATATCTTGGTGCGTCATGGGGAAGCCCCAGTTGCTAACTGCACCAAGGGTTTTTGCTATCATCTGTTCTTCCTCGACAGTCAGTATACATGGACGACCCGGTTTTAAAAGATGAGTTCCACTAATTTTATCGATCAAAGTTGTTCTTGGAACCTTAAACTTTAGACTTGCTCTAGATTTGGACATGCCTTTCTTCACAGCTTCAATGGCTTTCTCCATGCTCTCCTTATTATAGTTGAGGTACGGTCTACCTCCCAGCTTTTTGACGTAGGTGCGCGGCATCTTACAAAAAAATTAGGTACGTGTTACCTGAAACAACGAGGAAAAACAAAACTAGAAATAATAATAATAATAAAAACAAAAAAATAGTAATAATGATAATAATAGTGATACTCGTAACAATAAACAATAAATGGATAACCGAAAAAACACTAAAAAGTCAATTTGTATGCAAAAAACATGCATGATATTATACGTGTCGAAGTTACCCCCGCTGTCGAAGTAACCCCGTTTTACGGTAATATCAAAGTTAATTCCTGTTATACTAGATATATTAAAATCTCCAAAAAAGTATACTTTTTCCACATCCTTTATGTGAGACTGCAAACATTCGAATACAGTCTCGTGTACATTTCCCACACTTCCCGAAGGTATGTATATAGCATAGAATGTGTATTTAATACTATTCACCTCAAAATCTACTACAACGGCCTCAAAAGAAGTGCTATACCTTGTGACATTTGAAAGTTTATAAGTTTTTCTAAATGCTATAAGAACCCCTCCTTCCCTAGATTTCCATGTGAATTCAATGTCCCTGTCAGATCTTACCAAATTGAATACTGAAGTATCCACAATTTCTCCATCCAGAACGCTCTCCTGCAACCATGTTTCTACAGCAATAACAATGTCCTAACTACCATTGAGACTATTATTAGAAAAATCATTCAGTTTACTGTTCGGTCCTCTGCAGTTCTGAAAATATACGTTAAGAGTAGATATGTTGAATGTGTCATATTAAGAGCTCCTAATGTCAAGATTCAATAGTCATTAGTGTTTGTTTTTGCCTATTATGCATCATAACAATACAAAACAAGAAGAATAAAAAAAAGCCATTTCTAATAGTATAATAATCCATTTTGCCTGTACCAACTAATGCGAAAGAGAAAAAATTAAAACTTGAAAATTAAGGAAGAAACTCAAAAAATCCAACAAACGAAAGTCCAATATTCCTTGAGTGTGATCAGATCCTAATAAAATGGTATTAAGAATTACAGTAAACATGATATTGTATAGATACAGATACAGATGTGGAAAAGTGAAATTTAATCTTCAAAACCGTTTATTTTATAATGTTTCTATCTTTTTGTAAAGACAAATTTTTTTCATAATACATAAGAAAGTTATATCAAGACTCTCTATAGTGAACGTATCTAAATATATTTTTATAATTCGCGTATAAAAGAGACTTCATTATAACATTGTTTACAGTCTCACAATGAAGATCTTTGAACACTGTTATAGTAATTTTTAGTGTACAGTTGGTTATTGTATTTAGTTATATTTTTATTTGGCATTTGACTTTAACCTTGACACAAATTATAAATAAAATGGTCTAGCGTTGTTCTAGCTAGCAAATTATTATATTAAAGGTAAACTAGAATGATTTATATATTATACATATATTGAATGAAGTACACGCTAACGTTTGATTTGTCAATTGTTTATTTTTATATTGTACTCGTACTACAAAACGAGTCATTGTGACACTTGTTTTACAAATAACTATTATATTTTTGTTAATATTCGAAACTACGATAATATTCTAGGTAAGTTGTAGAACCGAAGCAGCCATCTTATAATTCTTCGCTATTGGTTTTATATGTATATACTTACATACTTATAGAATTCAACTGACCTCAGAAAAAATACTTATTCAAAACAAATACATTTCGGTCCAAGTCACACAACGAAAATCAATATTTTCCAATGAATCGTGAATTGTGAGACATTTTGTAATGAAAGTGGATACGTGGCCTACTTTTAGTGACAGCTTCTTTTCACAATGGGAATAACGAAATGTTTTTGCAGAACTCTTAGAAAATTAGGATAATAAAGAAACTGAATCTAGAGTTATCTCGGCAGAAACAGAACGATACAAATTAAACCTGAGCAAAAAAATTGTAGATTGAGACATGGAAATGGAATACGTGGAGACAAATTTATCTAGCTATGGAAAAGTGAAGAAGAAAATAGATAAATAAGACGATTAGGGTAGTGGTATGCCTAAATGACACTATATGGAGAAATAGATTTCTTATAACCAGGATATCTTCTTCTCAAGGTACCGTTTCTTATGGAAGGTTGGCCACAACTTCGGCAAATAGTTTCCTATTGCCTCTCACATTCTTAAGTCATGAACATTGTCTTCTGTCCGGACTTCTTCTACCCTCGACGTTATCCTCCAATAATAGTCTTGAGAACTCATACTTAGAACCTCTGTATCCTTTCTCTACCCACATTAATTTTTCTCTATACTGTTTGTCCATGACATCCTACGTATTACCCGTATCTCAATGGCTCTCAATTGCCAAATCGGACGGGTTGCTACTGTCCAAGCTTCAGTTTGGAAACAAATCATGAATATTGAAAATTACTACTGATAATTTCTCCAAATAAACTAAAGCCACGTTGCTAGATTTTGAAATAGTAAAGGAACCAAATAAATAATATTAATGATGTGTAGAATATATGAAAGATTTCTTATGTCATTTCTTAATGCTCATCAATCAACTTCCGCGAATTATATATTATGTTTATGACTGAAGAGGATACGTCAAGTGGTAACAAAGGAGCTATAATTATGTCAGGGGAATACGAGGGCTGCTAGAAAAGATTCGCCGAGTTTTTGGCCAGAAATTTGTTCATAAAGCCTTGTGAGATGATACGTTATCGTGGTGCTCACACAATCATTGGGAATATAATGAATTGATTCGAGGGAGAAATTTCTTAATAATGTGTGCAATTTAAAATTTATCAGAGCTTTTCAAATGATCAGTTTACAAGCGACTATAGAAATGTAAGAGATTACTGTACATTGTGAACATTTATCACTATACCTGTCAATATATTCGAGTCCACTTTCATTGGTGATAAAACCTTGTCCTCTGTGAATGGTGATCGACAAAATACAGCCATTTCCCCTTTCCAAAAATATTTTTTGACAATACGGAAAAGAAGCAATTTAATTGAGCTTTCCCTCGAAATTCCACTTTCATCTCATAACAAAACTTTTGAAATGCTTTTAACACGATAGCTGTAACTTTCAAGTTACATCGATTATTGCACGGCTTCAACAGCGAACACTTTATACAGCACATACTTAAAGATGAACAGCTTATTGATCGACCAGGTTTCGTATACATAATTTTGTGTTTATACGGTAAATGCAAACGGATACACCCGCATGTCTCAGGGAAGGAGTTCTCGAGAGATACGCAAAGCCCTGTTATGAACGAATTCGATAATTATAGTTGATATTGTTTCGAATTACGGAAATTGATCTACAACCATGTTATTTGTTCCATAGTTGAAGTAACAGTGGCAAACCATTTGTTTGTAAATTTTGAGTTTCTTCTATATGAGAGATGGTACATGCCTTTGACAATCAAAATTATATATAGGGTACACGGATATTTCCATTCTAACGATTTTTTAAGTTTCTTCTGAATCATAAACTTTAAGGAACTAAAAATTTTAGTTTTAATATGGCAACAATATTAATTTCTGAAGATACCAATTTTTTCTAACGAATCATAAAATTTGTGAGTAACGGAAGTATACGGGATGATTCATTACTAATTGGAAATAATTTGACAGTAGAATCCTGACTTGACATTATGAATATTTAACCCAAAACACATAAATAAAATGTAGCTGCTTACTGAGTTTTGCTGTGTTTTGTTTAAAAATTTAAAAAAGATTTGTGCTCAGTACTTTAAACCTATTTTACGCATCCATTTCATATTTCACAGTAAATGTAAACACTGTACACCCTACTGAATTATGTTAAACAAACGTTTCAGGCTACTACCAGAGGTGTACGACAGGGGCAAGTGACTGGTTAATCGTTTCCAAAGTCTACGCCACTGGCGGAATGGTAAGTTTAGCAAAAAATTTTGATTGTCCTATATTCTTTACATAAATAATGTACTCTTCCCTCATAACGATAAAATCAATATTTCTCGAGACATTCTAAGTTAAATATGAGGGTGCACAATTTTTTTAATTTAGATGTGTAATAAGTATGTCGATGTTTTGGTCCAGTGGATTGAATTTAATATACAAATGAAACTTTAATCCGTTTAAACAGGAAAGATATTAACAAAAATAAAATATAACTTCTAACTTTAAAATAATATGAAAATTATTTAAAAACATTTTAAATCAAATAAACTGATCTCTATTTTAATTACTGTAACGAAATAGCACACTAGTGTAGTCCCTGAATCCGACTCTGCCTAAGCCATGTACGAAAGTTAAAATTTTGGCGGATGCGTAGGGATTTCTTAGAACTGTTTACGATTTTTTTGTGACTATCTTATCTAGACATTGTTTTTGTCATCAGTCTTATCTAGAAACTTCCAGAGAGCCGAATGTTTTTGTGCCGCAATCTAGAATTATTTATTAAAAAGACACTAATATATAAAGGACCGACCAGCGGGAGAAGTCAGTTTATGAAGTGATCTCGTGAGATAAACAAGCGAACAAGTTAATAAACAGTAGTGAAGTGTTTATATAAATTAGTTTAAGTGCATATACTGTGTATATTATATAAATTAGTGAATAGTTTAGTGAATAAATGAATTAAGTAAGTGAACCTACAGCGTGTATGATTTTATCCCACCCGTCAGAATAAACTGTTTTTAAATAAATAAGAAAAACATTACATTGGTGTCAGAAGTAGGATAATAAAAATAAATTGTTTCATAAAAATGGCCAAGAGACTAAGTGACAAAGCTGAAGGCAGAATTGAAAAATCGTGAGCTGGAAACGTCCGGCAAGAAAAGTGAATTAGTAGAAAGACTTAAAGTGGCACTAGAAAGTGACGGATTTGGTCCTGAAACATTTTTATTCAAAGACGAGGCTGCTACCTTATCTCGTCAATTTCTGCTATGGACGAGAAGATGGCAACCATGAAAAATGATATTTCTGCGAAAATGGAAGAAAAAACTTCAACCATGAAAGACGATTTTTCTGCTAGGAAGAAAGATATTTCTGCCGATATCCTATCCATGAAAAATGACATTGCCGCTGACGTAGAAAATGAAATTTCGTCCCTAAAATTAGATATCGAGAATAAGATGACAACGATGGACGAGAAAATCGAGAATAAGATAACAACGATGGATGAGAAAATCGAGAATAAGATGACAACGATGGACGAGATAATTGAGAATAAGACGGAAAGACATCGTGGACCAATTATGTGAAGCCATTTGAAGCAGCCGCTAGAGTGAATAATTGGTCCGATAGGAAGAAGGCAGTAAACTTAACTATCGCGTTTCGGGGAGATGCCTTAGATGTACTTCAGACGATACCTCTGGAAGAAACGGATGACTTTGAGCAAATTAAGAAGAGATTGGACATGCGATATGGCCATGAACATCTAGAACATGTGTACCAATCCCAGCTGAAGAACCGAAGGCAGAAACGTGACGAAGCCCTTCAAGAGTATGAAGTGGATATTGTCCGATTAGTTCGATTCGCTTATCCATCAGCACCAGAGAACATGATGGAATGTGTGGGCATCCAGGCCTTTATTTATGGCTTACGCGACCCGGATATGCAGAGGACGTTCCGTTTAGCCCATCCCAAAACATTAGTTGACGCATTGACAGCTACTCTGGAATATGAAGCAGCAACGAAGGCTTCGGGTTATAACAAAGTCAGGACAATCCGAGAAGAGCGTGACGAGGAAAATCAAATGCTGGAATTGTGGCGAGTTAGGGCATGTGTAAACGCCCCAGGACATCAGCAAACGAAGAACCCCAGTAACAGGAAAACTAGAACGGGTCGGCTACGACGGGGCACCACGACCCATGATCGTTCCAAAGACCCTCTCATACTGATAGCTTCTCTCAGATGTCGCAACGACAGTATATATGTAGACACCGACGTGGATGGCAACATATATACTCTGCTGGTTGACACTGGAGTAACTAGAACTATTATACGACCAGAGATAATAAACCCCAAGAAGAAGCTTCTACCAATGAGACTGCGATTATGGACCGCCACAGGTGAGAGTGCCAACGTTCACGGGGAGACACAAATCCAATTGGGAATTGGCGCAGAAAAGTTCCCGCATACGGTAAACGTAGCTGACATTGAAGAAGACGTGATTAACGGAATGGACGCGATGAATCTACATGGTTTCCAATTGTGCTTCAGAAACAGAACAATTAAAGTGGATTCCGAGGAGATATTCCTTCATCCATATGAAGGCAGCACGGTGTTCGCAGCAGTACGGGAAGATACCGTGCTACCTGCACGAAGCGAAACCATGAGAAAATAACGCGACTACAGGGAATCATGGAGGAAGGTACACCGGTTATGATGGAGCCAAGAAACCACAACGAAGAGGGTGGCAAATGAGTAGTAATTGGAAAAGGATTGGTTACGTCGGGAAAGGAGATCCCAGTATGGGTGATAAACGTGAACTATTACCCAGTTACCATCAAGAAGAAAACCAAGATTGGATCCTGCGTACCAGTGACGTGTATAGTTCGCCAAATAACGGCAACTGACAATTCCTGCTTTTACCCTGCTTTTTCCACCGGATCTGGATTATCGCAATTCAACGTCATGCCATTCGGGCTATGTAATGCACCCACGACATTTGAAAGACTCATAGAAAATATCTTGAGAGGGTTGTCTTGGAAGACATGCCTGGTCTATTTGGACGACATCGTAGTACTGGAGAAGACAATTGACGAATGCCTGAAGAATTTAGAAGACGTATTCAAACGACTCCAAGCTGCCCAGGTCATGTTTAACCCGGAAAAATTGAAGCTGTTCCAAAACCGAGTCAACTATCTAGGTCGTGTAGTGAGCAATGAAGGAGTGGCGGTGGATCCAGAGAAAATTGCTTCCATTCAGCAATGGCCGCAACCAACCGACAAACATCAAATTAGGAGTTTCCTTGGACTTTGCACATATTATAGAAGATTTATCAGGATGTTTGGAGACATTGCCAAGCCTCTAACTCAACTTACAGAAGAAGCAAGAGATTTCCAATGGGACGAAGACTGTCAAACGGCTTTTGAAAGCTTGAAGAGACATTAAACTATGGCACCGATATTAGGATACCCATTACGAGAGGAAGACTTTATTCTTGACACTGAGGCAAGCAACGTATGAATTGGAGGAGTGCTCTGCAGATCCAAGGAGGACAAGAAAGAGTGCTGGGATATTTCAGTAAAGTCCTGTCCAAACCAGAACGAAACTACTGCGTCACAAGAAGTGAACTTTTGGCGGTAGTGAAGTCCGTGGAACACTTTTACCAGTATCTCTATGGTAGGATGTACATAATCCGGACTGATGATGCAGCACTCAAGTGGTTGATGCAGTTCAAGAATCCCGAGATAAATTGAACGACTTCAAGAGTGCGATTTCAACATCGAACATCGAGCTGGTGTGAGTCACCGAAATGCCTACTTCCTGTCCAGACTGCTCCCACTGCAACAAGGCGGAATCTAGGGAAGCTGCAGTTCCAAGAACTACTGTAGTCAATGAGGAATGGTCACCCATCAGGATCTGAGAAGATCAGGAGAATGATCCTCACCTGAAAATGATCTGGTAATGGAAGTAAGAAAATCGGCGGCCTACATGGCAAGAAGTGTCAAGATTTTAACCGACACTCAAGGCATATTGTGCTCAGTGGGACTCCCTTGTCCTGGAAGAAGGGCGGTTGAAAAGAGTCCTTGAAAACAATTATGGTAATCCCGAGAGCGAGAGTAGCTGAGGTACTGAAGAAGTTACACGACAGTCTATCGGAAGGTCATCTGGGAGTCAAGAAAACCCTTCAGCGAGTCCGTGAAAGGTTTTATTGGATTAACAGCTCCGACGATGTGAAGTACTGGTGTAAGGAATGTACGACTTGTGTACAAGTAATGGACCACATGGGAAGAGAAAGGCACCCATGAAACAATATAATATTGGGAGCTTATTCGAAAGGATTGTTTTAGACATCGCTGGACCATTTCCGATGACAGAAAATGGTGGTAAATACATCCTGGTTATGCTGGATGATTTCACACAGTGGGTGGAAATTTACGGGATCCCGAATCAATAGGCCTCAACTGTCGCGGATGTATTGGTGAAAGAATTTATCAGCCCATTAGGAGTGCCCTTGGAAGTCCACAGCGACCAGGGAAGAAATTTAGAAAGCCAACTGTTCCAGGAGATTTGCGACAAGCTGGGAATGGAGACGACCAGGACAACAGCATTACATCCACAGTCAGATGGAATGGTTAAGATAATGAACAGTACCATTGGAAAATACCTGTCCAAAGTGGTTTCCACCCATCAGAGAGATTGAGTCCAGTATCTTTCCCTATTTGCATTGGCTTATCGATCTGCTGTCAATGAGTCCAGGGTGAAGCACCTGCGATAATCCTGTTTGGACGTGAAATGAGGCTTCCTTGTTACCTGGAATTCAGCTGTCGGCCTTGAGAAGATCTAGCAGGAGAAGAAATGAATAAATTCACAAAAATGAAGATGGCAGCAAATTGTAAATTCGGCTAATTTCATTGCCAATATATATTTTTTATAGTAAGAAGACAATTTAGCTAAAGAATGTTTAAGCTGTTTAAGGTAAACGGGGGTTACATAGAACAAATGTTATAAAAGGTTTTTACTGTTGGTTCCTGATATTTTTGCGTTCAGAACCACAATTTGTGTTTAATTCATCCGTTCATTTAATAGTTGTGTTCTTTATTGTTATTACAGACTAAAGTTACATTTGCGTATTAAATGCAATCCACTGTCTCAAAAGATCGACATGATTGTTACACATCGAAATTTAGTAAATTGTGCTTCATGTTAAACTTTAATATATCTCGAGAAACTGAATTTATTGTTATGGGGAAAGAGTACGTTATTTACGTAAAAGGTTTTGGAGAATTGAAAAACTGTACTAAAATTTATATTCCGCCATTGGCGTAGAATTTGGGAACGATTAACCTGTCACTTGCCCCTGTCGTACGCCTCTGATAGTACCCAGAAACATTTATTTAACATAATTTAGTAGGGTGTATAGTGTCTACACTTTCTGCCAAATATGAAATCGATACATAAAATAGTTTTAAAGAACTGAGCCCACATCGTAAGCAGCTACATTTCATTTAAGTGTTTTGGGTTAAATCTTCATAGTTTGAAGTCAGGATTCTACTGTTAAACTATTTCCAATCAGTAATCAATCACCCTTCCAAAATATTAGAGATATTCTCAAAATTGGATTCAATATTACTTGCTGTTTCCAATCGATAGAATTTCAGTTCCAATTTAGTGAAAACAAACATTATGAAACTAAGGGTTGTCAGTGATATTTAAAAATTAGTATGAGAGTGCTCCAGATTCTCAAATGTTCAACATTATGAAAATTTTCTAAATTGTTAGTAATACAAGAATACCGAAACATAGTTCAAATATTATTTGTCAAAATTGAGATTCCTGATTTCAAGCTGGCACTTTAGTAACTGATTTTAACTTATGCCAGTAACTTTGTTGTATCGTTCCTTTCAATGTTGTAACTTTACCTATAATTTTGTAGTTATTGTTAAAGTTGAGATTCGTTGTTCTATGAACAGTTTCTAATTTATTGTGTTCTGCACTATTTTCAGAGGATGTTGTTTATATAATGGATTGGTTTATAGTAAATTCTGCAGTTTGGTTCGATGCACTTCTTTCTTAATTATTGAGATGTTTCTAAACTACTCAGATAAATGGTTTGTTCTTTTCCACATATTTTACCAGGAATTTTATTTTACCAAAACTGTAAGGTCTCCGATTTTTATGCGCAGAAGGGTTGCGGTGATTTGTGTTTGAATGTTGGGGAAAACAAACGGTTATAAATACTAAAAAATTTACAAGATCACCGTATGTTGAATGAATGATTTTCCAATATGAAAGGGGCAATCTATCCAGTGAATTACTTCTACATTTTGAAATAGAATGTTTTTACGGTATTGTTTTTTCTTTGTTCAACCCAATTTTGAGCTTTATACATATTAATTAAAAAAAATATAATTCAGTATTCAATTAATTTGAGTGGTTTATTTTTCTCAGAAAATCACAAAATCAAGATGTAGATGATGTCCATGGAATAGAAAAATCAACATAGCAGGATGTAGAAAATGGTAGCAATGAAAATCCGGGGGGAAACGGATCGAGACCCTAATTTTAGAATCGGAAAATCCTGAACAATTAACTAAAGTTCTCGATTCCATTTAAAACAAACGGTTTTAAAGATTAAAAGTGACTTTCCGCATATGTAACAGGCCCTGAATAATATTCTATCATATATTTGTCACTTGTATACACTTCGGGGATGAATCGTGCTAACTAACCGAACTTTCTTCAAAAATAACTAAAAATGTAGTATATCTGGATTTATAGGACCCGCTGTACTCGATCTAGTCAGCTGAAAGTCAATAGGGTATATCTGTGAGGCACCTTGAAAAATATCCAATTACAAAATTGGTCACATGTGTACACTCAGGAGGCTGTATCGTGCTAACAACCCGAAATTTATCCAAAAAGGACCAAAAATGTGACACTTCAGGTACATTAGCACCCGTTGTACTAGCTCCTGTGAGCTAAAAATCAATAAGGTTCATCTATAGACGCCCTGAATAATATTCAATTATAAAATTGGTCACTTGTATACACTCTGGAGGCTGTATCGTGCTAACAAACTGAAAATTCTCCAAAAATGACAAAATTTGGTACTTCAAGTACCATAGCACCTGTTGTACTGGCTTTAGTGTGCTAAATATCAATAGAGCTTATCCATAAGACGCCCTGAATAATATCCAATAATAAAATTGGTCACTTGTATATACTTCGGAAGCTGCATCGTGCTAACAAACTGAAATTTCTCCAAAAATGACAAAAATGTCGTACTTAAAGTACTATAGCACCTGTTTGTCCAGCTCTGGTGAGCTATAAATCAATAGGGTTCATCCGTGAGAAGTCCTGGATAATGTTCAATCATAAAATTGGTGACTTGCTGGACTCCGGAGGCTGTATCGTGCTAGCAAACTGAAATTTCTCAAAAAATTACAAAAATGTCGTACTTCAAGTACCATAGCACCCGTTGTACTGGCTATGGTAAGCTGAAAATCAATAGGGTTCATTCATAAGATGTTCTGAACAATATTCAATCATAAAATTGGTAACTTGTTGCACTTCGGAGGCTGTATCGTGCTAACAAGACATGTAACGAAAAGTGGCCGACGACGACGACGTACACACACGATTTTTTTTCTAAAAACTGTATTGTTGTGTTGTTCTTGATGGACAACATGAAAATAACTCAAGAATTATTTTCAAAATTCCATTTTTTTTTCGGGGTAAACCAAGACTTTTCTCGCATATTGAATAGGTTGTGCGGAAAAGTAAAAAGTTCTAGCTACACGTGAAAGATTCAGTAATAAATTAATACCATAGTTGAGAAAAAATATCCTGATCAGAAAAACTTGGTCGAGATCTAATATTTCAAAAAATTGTTCTTAGATCAATACCTAGGGCTATATTTACCTTTTATGGGATAACAACCGGCATATGTTTCAATCAGCGGCAATATGTTATGAGGGGTATCTAAGCATTTCAACTTAAGAGAGGAATTAGAAAGCTTGCGATGCTGCGAGAAGAATCTTCTTCTCACAGTGCCATATCCGTGATCGGACGTAGGCGACCTCTCACTTCTACCTGTGTTGTGCTCTCCAGTTACCACAGATAGAAGGGACCTACAGTTTAACGACGGATCCGAACGTCTAAGTTGAGAGGCTGTACTAGGCAGAATACTGTCGGTGGTTTGCCATTGCCTTCCGACAGGTGGCTCTCCGAATTTTTAATTATGATGTTAACTAGGCCCGGGTTTGATCCCGGGGCCTCTCGGTTAGCAGACAGAGCACCATCCCACTAGCCTACGGAGACCACGAGAAGAATAGCGAAGTCAAAGCGACCAGTTTCATTGGCTGCTTGATTTAGAAACAACTCATGATCAAGTTTCTAATGAAAGAAGGCGTTAAGCATCCAATATTTTTGACCACAGTTCTGTGTAAATGTTGTGATCAGGTTGAATAAAAAGGCATTAAAATGTAGAAAATCGAGCCACCAAAGACGTCCCTATCCCAGCAATATTCTTGATAATCTCGCAGTTGTAAATGAAACACAATTTTTGTTTGTTATTTATTATAATACATTGTGCACAACTACAGCCTTCAATCGGAGTGGAGCAGGAAAGAGAGGACGGTAAAATCAAGAGAAAAACTGACTTTTCGGCTGGAAAGATGATGTCATGAAATTTTTGGTACTCACAGTTTATTTCGTTAATATTACCAAGATTCTCATGCTATAAATGCTGCTCACTCATGTAACTTTCTTGAAAAGGTTCCTGCTGAATATTACATTGGACTGTACTCAATTCCTCCCCTTATCGTCAAACTTTCACATATTCTGGTCTCTCGAGAAAGTTTTTGGAAGAGGGTATTTTGAAAACAATGTAGTGCAGCTTGTGTCCAATACGAGGATTTCCGTCAGAAATCATTATACAACAATAAACTGTCTAATTTGTAGAAAAAGATGTCGGGAACAATACAGTACAGTCAATTCAGAAAGTACCGGAAATTGATAGCCCACTACATATAATATTTTTTCTGGCGCTAAGTTTGGAAAACTGTCCTCTCTACTCACGGGGAGTTTGAGCGTCATTTGTCATTTAGTTGTTTACTTATATCGATCGATAAATCTGCCTCAAATTATACATTGCAAATGGTATTTCGTGTTTTTTCTGATAAGGTTCCGGCCGAAGTTTTTCTCGTTCCAAAATTGAGATAACCTTTTCGAGGTACCAATTTTCAGTCAATAGAAGATGTAAAACAGAACTTGCAGTTAAAACAGTAGTCAGTTCCTGAATATGCGTAAGAAATGTTCCGATAGGTAGATTATTCGTTGACGTTGGAGTATTATATCTGAAAGTGCCTCCTTTGGGAGCGTAACAAAAAAATTGGATTAAATCTGTCCCTAATAATAGTGCTGGAAATGTAACATTGATGAATACAACGAAGATGCACAGGTATTATATAGGAAATGACTTTATACAATAGGTATTTCTACAGAATTAGTTAGACGACTGCACAAGATGATATCTACTAATGAGAGACAACAAAGAGGTTAATATTTAATGTACGTTAGACATGGAGAAAATGATCAGTAAAACTTAAGAAATATGTTTTGAACTGATACTACTACATCTACAGAGATAAATCAGGGAAAATGTGAAAAAAAGTTTGACAATTAAAAAATGGAATTCACAGCTTTTTCATAAATCTCAACTTCTGGTCAAGTTAAGTGTGATCTTCGCGCACTTTGGTTTAAATAAACAGTCATATTCAGAATTAAAAGTGAAACAGTAAATATATTTTCCAATAAACTTATCTGAAAATTCGAAATTATTTCTTGGAAAGAATGTCTGGGAACGATTACTTATAAGAAACATTCCATTGAACTCCGACATAAAGGAACTGATCAATTCCTATCAAATGCAAATTCAAGATTTTTATAGGAGTTGACAGATATTACATTTTGAAGCTTTTTATCTGTCAACAATAATAATGAGGATTGAATTGTAAAGTGTAAAGTGCTGGGTGGAGTTTTTTTAATATTCCAACAGTAATTTGTGAAGGTCTGGATCTTTACTGTCAGTTTTTTGCTGGAGTTTATATTGGATTTGATGAAGATATACTTCACAGTTTATTGTATTGTTAATCGAATATTTAATATTAACTCACTATAGGGGAGGGCGGGGCAAATAGCTGAAACTAGTATCTAATGACTCACAATGTATCTCTCTGTAACGAAAATTTCTGTAACAGTAAACGAAGTTCACAGATTTTAGTTTGAAGTTAGATTTTAACAAATTCGCATGTGTGTTAAATAAATATGTTACTTTTGTGCATCTGCTGAGAGTTTTATGTAAGTATTTATGCAAATGTATTTTACTGGGTTTGATGGTAGTTTAATTACTGTTGTTGAGGACATCATACATTTAAATTTTAATGATAATTCAATTATGGGATTCTTGTTCAACCTTTTGAATTCCTGTGGGGCAAGATGAGGTATTTTGGGATAGGGTCCTATTTTGCCCCGCAAAAAAGTAATAGTAATATTAAAGCAGACGTATTGTTTTTATTCCAGAAAATGTTGCGTACTTATAAATGTGTATCAGAATGGGGCAATGGAGTGAAGACAGCATGGTACAAGCAGTAGAGGCTGTAATCTCTGGTCAAATGGAATACAGGACCGCATCTACACATTTTGATGGACCAACATTAACATTAGAACGTTAAACAAAACAAGCGGGATTGAATACTACTCAAATTATAAAGCCGTAACTAGGCCCAGATAAATGCGTTTTCACACATCAAGAAGAGCGAGCGCTTGTTGACTATATAAAATGAATGGAATCGAGATTATTCAGATTAACCTGTATTGAGCTAAGACGGTTAACTTTCCAGCTTGCGGAAAAAAATAAAAAACAACACAATTTCAATGAAAGTAAAAATGAAGCTGGTAAAGATTGGATGACAGCTTTTTTAAGACGACACACAGACTTGTCAGTTAGGAAACCTGAAGCTACTTCCGCTGCAAGAGCGATAGGTTTCAATAAAGTGGCTGTGAATGGATTTTACGATTTACTTAAACAACTTTTTGATAAGTATAACTTTACCGTCGATAGAATATGCAACTGTGTCGAGACAGTTGTTACAGTTGTGCTTAAAACCAAATCTAAGATATTGGCAACAAACGGTAGGGAACAAGTTGAATTCCTCACATCGGCAGACAGAGGTGAAACCATCACTGTGGAAATTAATTTGTTGCAGTGCAGCAGGAGCTTATATGCCACCGTTATCCATTTTTCCCAGAGAAAGTATGAATCCAGAGTTTTTAAATTATGCTCCTCCTGCTGCGACAGCAGAATGTAATCCTAGTAGCTGGACGCAAGTTTAAATTTTTTTCAATTGGTTTACACGCTTCACAGAATTTTCTGATGCTACAAAGGATCGTTTTGTGCTACTCTTATTAGATAGACGTTCTACTCATTGTAGTCATATTACGTATTTATGTACATTGTGAACTTTGCCTTATTCATAATCTAGTGTAAGGCTTTACGTATTATTCAGATTTATAAGTTGGCAAGACATTTGAAGAAAAGTGAATCCCGCCTTGGAGGGGGATTGTCAATGGTCAGGCGGGAAAATCTTATCTTATGTTTCGTGTAGTAAGAGATGATGTTTTTTGGTTAGAAATAAAATAGAGATCACTTATTGTTCAAAAACAATTTCTTTACGGTCATCATGTCCCCTACAATCACAGAAGTGGGATTAGCTGTTAAAAGAACGCGTGTGCTGTGATTATTAGGGTAAAAAGTTTTACGTTTATGTGTGACGCCGGTGATGCAAGATGGTTAACACTAATAATGATAATGGTAGGCTTCCACCAAGTCATAATATCGATGAAAATGTATTCGAAGAATTCGCCAGTAGACGAATGGAAATTCAATCAGCTCCGCAACAAGTGGTTGACATAAATGCTCTAATTACTTCTATGAATTGCCTTATGCAGCAAAATGCAACCATGCTGCAAATGTTACAACAAAATATTAGCAACAATAGCAACCAATCTCAGGTTAGTGTTAATGATAGTCCGACTTATCACGTAATCCCAGATTTTTCGAAATCTATTTTGATTTTTAATGCTGAAAACTTATCAAAAAGCCAAGAATGGCTAGGGAGCATTGAAAGCACTGCTACCCTACACAAATGGCCTACAGAATACAAATTGGAAACGGCTCGCACACATTTATTGGGAGCAGCTAAAGCCTAGTACCAATCCAGACAACATATTATTCATTATTGGGACGATTTTAAACGGGAGTTCAGTAACACATTTGTACAAGGGCAAAGTTTGACACACCTTTGGAAACACATGACATCTAGGACACAAATAGCCAAAGAGGACATCAGTGCCTATTTTCATGATAAAGTTCGCCTGTGTAAATCATTAAATTTATGCTTTGAAGAACAGAAGGAGCATGTTGCAATTGGTTTAGCTTCTCGTGAATTAGCCTCTATGATTATGACAAAAACTCATATCAATGTCGACGACGTTTATCATGATTTAATTTCCTTTGAACGACTTAATAATGAAAAAAGAAGAAATCGACATACTACTGGAGAGCGACCCAAACCATTTACATCAGCCGTTGGTAATGTTACAAGCAGATCAGTACCAAAAATTGAGACAGTTAAACTGAAGTGTTTTAATTGCAATGAGGAGGGACATTATGCAACTTCGTGCAACAAACCGAAAAGAGAAAAGGGATCGTGTTTGACTTGTGGTGAGATGGGACATAAATTTACGGACTGTCCGGATAAGGCACATCGATCTACTCAGGTGGTACAACACGGTAACCCTTATGTAGTTTTTTTCGATTTTTCAGTGATTCAAGATGATAATTGCTTATGTAAATATGATTTAGTTGCACTAATTGACTCAGGAAGTCCTATAAGTTTAATAAAAGAAAAATATGTTTCTTTTTATGATAAAAACGTTATTGCAAATTATAATTTTAATGGTATTAATGGCAGTAAAGTGGATGTTTTAGGCATTTTTCAAAAAGATATTGTAATAAATGATATTACAATTAATGTTAAATTTTATGTTGTGACTGACACCACAATGTCTTATTCATCCCTTTTGGGCAGAGACTTTTTAGCAACACCTGATTTAGAAATAGTTTTAAGTGATACAGTAAAAACTATAAAAATTTCTGAAAATACTTTGAACGACAAAAATTTAGACAATGAAATTAATTTTATCAATGAAATAATGCATTTAGATTATTTTGAAGATGGTGAGTTGGAGTTGGAGAAATTGGACATCAATCAAATGACTTCATATAAAAATCAGCAAGAGCTAAAGGCTTTGTATGAAACTGAATATAAAACCAAATTAGACACTGATTTAGTAGAAAATGATTTTGAAATGCATATTGTTTTAAAAAATAATCAACCTATCACTTTTAGGCCTAGACGGTTATCTTTTCAAGAAAAAGAAAAATTACGTGTCATACTTGACGACTTATTAGAACAACACATAATTAGAGATAGTAGTTCTCCTTATGCCAGTCCAATTGTTATGATTCCAAAGAAAAATCGTAGTGAATATCGACTCTGTGACTGTTAAGGATAACTACCCTACTCCTCTCATTGATGACCATCTAGACATCTTGAAAGACAAGAATCATTACTCTACATTAGATCTAAAAAGTGGCTTTCACCATATTAGAATGGCTGAAGATAGCATTCAGTACACCTCTTTTGTAACACCACTTGGCCAATTTGAGTACTTACGTTTACCATTCGGGCTTACTAGCGGTCCTAGAGTATTTCAACGTTTTATAAATAAAATTTTTAGTTCACTAATTAGAGAAAATAAAATACTACTGTACTTAGATGACATATTGATAGCAACAAAAGATATTTCTGAACATTTTGACATTTTAAAACAAGTTTTTATTTTAGCTAGACAAAATTCATTAAATTTTCGACTTGATAAATGTAAATTTCTTTATAATCATTGTCTTTATTTAGGTTACTTAGTTGACAAAGATGGAATATGTTCTAACCCTGAAAATATACAGGCACTTTTGTCGTATCCGATACCAAACAATTCTAAAGAATTTCATCGTTTCATAGGACTGGCTAGTTACTTTAGACGTTTTATACAAATTTTTTCATTAATAGCTAAGCCACTATACAGTTTATTAAAAAAGAATGTTGAATTTAGGTTTGAAAAAGATGAGATGGAGTCTTTTGAAATATTAAAAACTTGTCTTGCCTCTTCTCCTGTTTTAGCTGTTTACTCTCCGAAGTTAGAAACACAACTTCACTGTGATGCTAGTGCATGTGGATATGGAGCTATATTATTACAAAAACAAATAACTACTGGTACATTTCACCCAGTATTTTATTACAGTAAGCGTACTACACCAACAGAGGCAAAATATCACAGTTTTGAATTAGAATGTCTTGCTGTCGTTTATGCGATTAAACGTTTTCATACTTATTTGTTTGGTATACCTTTCAAAATAAATACTTACTGCGATAGCTTTCATCTCACCCTTAGTAAGTCAAATATTAATCCAAGAATTTCGCGCTGGGCAATGTTATTGCGAAATTATCAATATGAAATTGAGCATCGGTCAAATAAAGGCATGTCACATGTAGATGCACTCAGTAGGATAACTGGGGTTATGATTATTGAAGAAAATTCTTTTGAGGATAATCTTTCAATTTCGCAAAATCTAGACCCATTAACTGTCGATATTAAAAATAAACTTTTACGTGAGGAAAGCAAAGATTCTGAATAACATAACGGTTTAGTGTACAAAAAACGTAAGGATTTTAAGAAAATTTTATTTTATGTACCATGTAATATAGAAAATAAGGTTATAGCTAACTGTCATGACAATTTAGGTCACTTAGGATTTGATAAAACATGTGAGTACTTAAGTAGAGTTTATTGGTTCCCAAATTATAGAGAAAAAATTAAAAATTATATTCAAAATTGCCCTAAGTGTATAATTTACTCTTCTACATTAGGAAAAGGTCAGGGTCAACTTTACAACATACCGAAAGGCGATAAGCCCTTAGATACTATACATGTGGACCATTATGGACCCTTAGAAAAGACCCCTACAGGCAAACGCTATGTATTTGAATTAATAGATGCTTTTACTAAATTTGTAAAATTATATAGTGTTAAAACTACTAAAACCATTGACGTCATATACAAACTAGAAGATTATTTTAATAACTATAGTCGACCAGTAAGAATCATTTCAGATAGAGGTTCTTCTTTTATTTCAACAGAATTCAGTGACTTTTTAATGAAAAATAATATTGTTCATGTTAAAATCCCTACTCATTCACCAAAATCTAATGGACAAATTGAGCAGATTAATCGAGACCTTAAACCTATTTTAGCAAAATTAACTGATTTAAAAAATAAATGGGATAAACAGTTACCTATAGTAAAGTTTGCTATCAATAATTCTTATTCTCGATCTATAGCAACATCCCCAGCAAAACTTTTATATGGTACTAATCAGAAAGGCCCAAATGACCACTTAAGGACTTACATTGAAAATGGAAATGAAGAAGGTAGGGATTTAACTGATTTGAGACAAAAAGCTGAACTACAAAACGAACAAGTACAAAATTATAATAAAGAGTATTTTGACAAACGACATCGACCTCCACATAAATATTGCCAGGGAGATTATGTAATGATTAAAAATCTAGATGTGACACCTGGAATTAATAAAAAATTGCTGCCTAAATTTAGAGGTCCTTATGAAGTAAAAAAGGTGCTTGATAACGATAGGTATGTAGTAGTTGATGTTGAAAATTTTCAGGTAACACAGAGACCTTTTGAGGGCATTTGCTCTCCCGAGAACATGCGCATGTGGATAAAGTCTGATTGATGTTTTGTTTCTGTATCTCTAAACTTACCTATCACTTACACTTACCTTATGATTTATGTTTATGATTTATGATTATGATACTTATGTATGCCTTATTTTGAGTTATTATATCTTATGTTATGAGAATTTGTTTTAAGTTTTGAGTAATTTTCAGTCGAATAAGAATTTGGTATTTGTTAATACTGTTTTACGAATTTTTGTTGAGATTATGCAAGAGATTATGTAACTTTTAGTTAACCATGACTTTCACTTACCTTATGATTTATGTTTATGATTTATGATTATGATACTTATGTATGTCTTATTTTGAGTTATTATATCTTATATTATGAGAATTTGTTTTAAGTTTTGAGCAATTTTCAGTTGAGTGAGAATTTTGTATTTGTGAATACTGTTTTATGAATTTTTGTATGATTATGTAAATTTTAGTTTAATGTGATTACTTGTTTAAGAAGAGTTATACATTTTGTTTAGCAGCGAATATGCCCCAATTCGAGGCCGATCTGGTTGTCAGGAAAGGCCGATCTGTAGTCATATTGCGTATTTATGTACATTGTGAACTTGGCCTTATTCATAGTCTAGTGTAAACTCGGATTTACGTATTATTCAGATTTATAAGTTGGCAAGACATTTGAAGGGAAGTGAATCCCGCCTTGGAGAGGGAATGTCAATGGTCAGGCGGGAGAATCTTATCTTATGTTTCGTGTAGTAAGAGATGATGTTTTTTGGTTAGAAATAAAATAAAGATCACTTATTGTTTAAAAACAATTTCTTTATCGTCATCTTGTCCCCTACATCATATGAAAAATATTAAAGTAATTGACTATGCAAGAAATATTGGGGTGGTTATATTGTGTTTTCCTCCCCATTGCACACACCGACTTCAGCCACTTGACATATGTTTCATGAAACCTTTAAGTGTCTATTATGATCAGAAGGTGAGTAATTGGCTTCGAAATCATCCAGGGAGAGTTGTGACCCTATATCAAATATCTAAGTTATTTGGAACGGCGTTTATACGAGTAGCGTCTATGTTAACAGCTGTAACTTCGTTTGAAAAAGCGGGAATTTTCACATTCAACTCAAATAAATTTATATATATATATTTATATATATATATATATATATATATATATATATATATATATATATATATATATTGATTTTGCAACATCCGAAACTACAGACAGACCCCATCAAACAGCTGAAGATGTTGATGTTTTAGAGTCTGAAATACCTAGTCAACCAACAATAGAATTATCTGCAGCAACAAAAAATATTGATGAAAATTTGGATCCTGAAGCACAAGAGTCTGATAATTTGCTACATCAATCCGTGAAAACACCACCTTAAACTCCCAATGTTATCTATACAACAGAAGCATCAACAGAAAAGCGGCTACCACTAACACCGTCAGTTTTGGAAAACTCATTAAATTTTGGTGCATCATCATTCATCGCATTTCAGATATCGTCGCCAAAGGATCTTGTTCCCATTCCACACATTGAAAACGAAAAAGAGACGGCATAACGAAGAGTTGGGAAGAAAGGAAAATGTACTGTTATGACAGAGTCACCGTACAAGACGGAATTAGAGGAAGAATTGCAGCATAAAGAAGAGGAGCAACAAAAGCGAGATAAGACAAAATGAAAAAAAAAATTCAGCAAAGAAAAGGCGGTAGTTAAAAGAAAAAGTTCCGAAAAAGGAAAACATTTGGTAAAGAATCGGAAATCTGAAATTCTTCGCCAAACTGTTAATCGTCAGATTCACCTTAATAATAGTTAGCAGAAGAAAAACAAAACTATAGAGAGTGACTCATCTGGGGAAGACTAAGGAAACGTGGAAGATGATGCAGCATGTCTTTATTGCAACCATTTATATTCCCAGTCAACGGAAGGATGGATGCTATGCATTAAGTGCAGAAATTGGGTACACTGTTCCTGTGCTGGAGAGGAGGAAGATGATGACGAAGTACAAGATATTTGTGCACTTTGTACAACAATATAATTAAAATTCAATAAAAAATTATAGTATTTTACAAATCATGTATATCCCAACTTGCCCCACCTAGTTTCCCATCTTAACCCACCTGCGGGGCAAGATGGGAAATATACACTTTCGTAAAAAATGTTTTACTTTTCCGCCCAACCTTTCAATATGCGAGAAAAGTATTGGTTTATCCCAAAAAAAGTTGGAATTTTGAAATTTTTTTTTGAGTTATTTTCACGTTTTACATCAACAATAACACGAAAAAACGGTTTTTAGAAAAAAAATCCTGTGTGTATGTCGTCGTTGTCGTCGGCCACTTTTCCTAACAATTCTTGTTAGCACGATACAGCCTCCGGAGTGCAATAAGTCAGCAATTTAATGATTGAATATTGTTAAGGAGATGTCACAGATGAACCCTATTGATTTTCAGTTCACCAGAGCCAGTACAACGGGTGCTATGGTACTTGAAGTACGACATTTTGTCATTTTTTGCGAAATTTCAGTTGGTTAGCACGATACAGCCTCCGGAGTTCAACAACTCACCAATTTTAAGATTGAATATTGTTAAGTACATCTCACTGATGAATCCTATTGATTCTCAGCTCACCAGAGCCAATACAACAGGTGCTACAGTACTTTAAGTATGATATTTTTGTCATTTTTGGAGAAGTTTCAGTTTGTTAGCACGATACTGCCTCCGAAGTATATACAAGTGATCAGTTTCATGATTGAATATTATTCAGAGCGTTTCAAAGCTCACTAAAGCCAATACAACGGGTGCTATGGTACTTGAAGTACCAGATTTTTGTAATTTTTGGAGAATTTTCAGTTTCTTAGCACAATACAGCCTCCAGAGAGTATACGATTGATCAATTTTATGATTGAATATTGTTCAAAGTGCCTCACAGATATACCCTACTGATTTTCAGTTGACTGGAGCGAGTACAGCGGGTCCTATAAATCCAGATATACTAAATTTTTGGTTATTTTCGGAGAAATTTCGGTTTGTTAGCACAATACATCCCCCGAATTGTATACAAGTAACAATTTTATGATAGAATATTGTTCAGGGTAACAGATGCGGAAAAGTTAGTTTTAATCTTTAAAACCGTTTATTTTACTATGTTATCGCTAAATTAAAAAAATATTAAACTGTATGTAAGTAGTGAATAACACATCAGCCTGTCGTGTTGTTCAAATTTAAAATCGCTAATGCAACAAACAACATATTTAGAAGCGATCAAAATTAGGGGGCCCATCTTGCCCGCCGTCCCCTACGAACATTCTATTTTTAAACTAGCAGGACTGATTTGAATTTGAGTTGTTAACTCTGCAGATTCCTGATATTACAGCCAGTTTCACTCAGCACTTATAACATATGATCCCACAAGTGTGTCTCTTTGTTATTTCTTTTTGAAACTAAAAACTTGAATCCATGTAACACCAAATTTGATAACCTTCTAACAAAAGTAATCGCCGAATTCTTTACAAATTTAATTTTAAAATCGTTATATGCTTATACTCGGTTAGCACGTGTCTAATAGCTTAATAATGATTTATGTCATTGCTACCAATCTAGTAACTTTTTAGTGATTTCTAGTGACGTGATTCAAGTTTCTTAAAATGGCCCTCATAGTTGAAAAACAGACTATAGTTACTAGCAAATCGTAACTGCGAAATTAATAACAAACTCAGCACAAAATCCGCTCGTCGTTGCTAAAATATTGGAACAAACCTTTCTCAAGCTAATTTATGAACCACCGTTTGCATTAATAACTAGTTTTACGTGCCGAAAGTCCGTTTCTTATGAAATGGCTGCGAAGCAGGCTCTTCCGCCAAATTTGTAACTATTTAGCGCACCCGCCAGATTATGTATAAGAGCATTTCCTAGATTCGAGAATATCGCGTATATAATATATCTCCCTAATCGACGTCATACTGATCGTTAATGGCCGGTTTCAAACATATGATTCCAGCTGGGTGATATATAGGGAATAATTCCAGTGGAAATTGTTTGATATAATAGATGAATTTTATAAATTACTATTTGATGGATTATATCCGTTTCTACATTTGATTAAATTTACATGAAGTTCTAGATTGATATGAGATAAGAAAAGTACTAACGAAGAAACTATGATTCATTTGATGAGAACGCGTTCATATAGTTGATAATTATATGCATATTATTTATACAGGAAATTATATATTTTTAAAAAATATCTTGGTGTACTGTCATTGTTTCGGAAGGAAGTATTTCAGGTAAAAGAGGAATATAATACGGATATGTTAAGAATTGTGTGCACACTTTTTAAGTTTGACAGAAATAAAACTGGATAATTGCTCTCTAATTTTGACAAAATATGATCGAAAATACGAATTTAAGTAAACCAGCCTCACAGATAAAAATTATATTCAAATTTGTGAGATATATCAATAGGTCGGGCACATAATACCTGAAAAAAAGGAGGAAAATGGCTACTTTCAGAAATATATAGCATTTAACGGCAAGGTAATTTCAAATCCCGTTTGATGGTACAATTTTTTCATGATGCCTATGATGTACGAAAGCGAAACGCAAATGTTTAGAGGGTAATATAGATAAATAAAAGTAAGTGCCACTTTACTGCAAAAGAGATTCATAAAATATTACTAAAGACGTTTTAGAAGGGTTACACAGGAAAATTTATTGAATAATATTTTACGAAATGGCTTTTCACGTTAACGAAGCAATTCAACAATATACATTTTAATTGAAAAAAATAATTATCTGTCAGTTATATCATTGTCAGAATTGACTATAGCGGAGGTCTTCAATAATTTGTTAATTTTGAAATGTGCAACAAATGATTATCTGTCAGTTATATCATTGTCAGAATTGAATATAGCGGAGGTCATCAAAAATTTGTTAATTTTGAAATGGGCAACAAATGATTATCTGTCAGTTATATCATTGTCAGAATTGAATATAGCGGAGGTCATCAAAAATTTGTTAATTTTGAAATGGGCAACAAATGATTATCTGTCAGTTATATCATTGTCAGAATTGAATATAGCGGAGGTCATCAATAATTTGTTAATTCTGAAATGTGCGAAAAATAATTATGTCAGTTATATCATTTTGTCAGAATTGAATATAGCGGAGGTCATCAATAATTTGTTAATTTTGAAATGTGCAAGTAGTAGAGTCGGTGCAACCTAAATGTGAATACCACATTCAGTGGAGTAATTTGGTCTGCACCTTGGCATGACGACTTGCCATAGAGTTATTTATTGGTTAATTGGTAGTATGAAATTTTCAATTTATATAAAATTAATGGTTCTTCGCCAAATTTTTCTTATAAGGAATGAAACTTCAAAAGTTTTTGTTTTTTACCGACGTTTCGAATCCTTTATTTATATAGGTTCATTATCAAGGCTATTCGTATAATATACATAATGATGTTCCATTACACAGTTCAATTTATAAGACAATCTGCAACAATACAATACACAATAAAAACTTTCCTCATATTTATTTAAAGATGATATTGACATTATTTGATCAAAGTTGAAAATATATATTTGAGAGTTTTCACAAACATTTGTTAAATATCCCTATCTTTTCTTATATTAAAAAATTTAAAATTGAAAAACTCACCAATTATTTTTATACCTCCATTTTGGTTTTTTAATAACAATTATAATGAAACATGCATATAGGACGAGGACAATTGATTTTGTAACATCATTTGAGTCATTTTCAGTATAAAATTGTGTTAATTATTATAATTTACACATTTCCATTGTTTAATTCATATTATATTTCAAATAGTAGAGATATCTTTACTGTGTGCATCGTTGGCGATATGAAATAATTTCTTTTTCAAACACAAAAACATCAAAATAATAAAACATTTTAGTACGGTTGTAGAAGGTATAATTGAAACGAGAAGGTGGAGACATCACAAGTTTGAAATTAAATTTTGTTTATTAGATTGTTATACACATTATCCAATTTATCTACATCTTCACGAAAATTAAGTAAATTGTTAGTTTTCTTAATGTGAATCATTTATTTGACACATCTTTTATGAAAATTGGTTTCAGTATCCAAAATCTGAAAATTGTTGAAATTAAATTCATGGCCAGAATTAATAGAATGACTGGACAGTGCTGTCTTATTTTTTAAATTCTTGATGTCATTTTGGTGGTTACGTAATCTATTTTTTAAGTATTGTGAGGTTTGTCCTACATATGATTGGTTGAAGTTGTTACATTCAATTTTATAAACTGTATTAGGTGTTTCTGTTTTTGGGATAGCAGGTTTGAATTTAGTGAAAAATTGTTTAGTTTGATTTAGTGGTTTGTCGGCAATTTGTATATTGAAAGGTTTGCAAATATTCTTAATTTTTCTGTTAACATTAGGGATGTAGGGTAAAGCAATGTATATGTTATGATTTTTATTATTATCGTTATCATCATTATTATTATTTCTATAGTCCACTTTTTGATCTGAATTTGTGTTATAATTATAGTTATTAAGATTTGTTGTAATGTGGTTATGATTACTATTGTGGTTGTAGTTATTTTGATTTGTGTTGTAATTCGTTGATTTGGAATTATAAATACTATGTATTCTATTTTTAATAATAGGTTCAAAAAACTTTTTTGGGTAATTATTTTTTATTAAAATGTTTTTTATTTTTTAAATATTATTTGGTCTGTTTATAGGGTGTGAAAGCTTTATGGCTCTATCTGTTAGGCTGTTAACAACACTTTTTTTATGTATGGTAAAGCTATATATATATATATATATATATATATATATATATATATATATATATATATATCAGTCTTTTTACATGGTAATTAAGTTACTACCCGGTTTTATCATACCGGTTGGACAAAACCGGGTATTATGCAATATTTTCTTAAAAAAAAAATTTAGGAATATTTATAAAAATTGACATTGGTATATCAGCCTTAAGTCATTTAGGAATATTTTTATCTGTAGGAAACGTTTGCTACTCTAGCATAGCAGAAGAAGTAGTCAGTTTTTGTACTGGTACCCGGTTTTGTCCAACTCTCCCCTAAGTATGAGAGATACGTTTATAGATGGATTACAATCATCATTCTAACTTTAGATGAAGCAATTAGACAAGCAAGATCTCTGGAACTCGCACAGTATTAATCACGGCAATATTTATCATCATCGGCAGAAAATGCTGTTGTAGGGGAGCTCTGAGCTCCCCTACTTCAGCTATAAACAAAAATGATTAAATATCTTTCAAATGTACAGAGCAAGAAACTATTGCTGCTATTAATGCAAAGTGTTACTTTAGTGGTCTTCAAAAGCATTTTCGAGCAGAGAGTCTTGCGACAAATACAGTTTGCAGAGCTTGTGATACCAAAGGTCATTGGCAAAAAGTTTGTATAAAAAAGAGCAAAATGAAAGCAGCTGGTGAATATACTCATTTTTCTAACTGTATTGCTTCTATACCTCCTCATTTGAGACAAGCTGTTATCCCTGTGACTATAAATGGTACGATTGGCTTACGGTCTAGTAGATACAGGCAGATCAAGCTTTATTAATGAAAATATGATTCATAAGCTCAAGATTTCTGTAACTCCGAGTAAACCAGAGAAATTAACCATGGCTTCTACATCACTTCATTCCCCAAAAAAGGTCAGTGTAAAATAGATCTTTGTCTACAAGGACAGAAATATGAAGAGATTACTGTTAGTATCTTCCAAATCTCTGTTCGGACTTAATAGTAGGTCATGATATCATTAGAAGATACTCGTACGTACAGGTGCAATTTGGTGGTGAACAGGAACCTCTTAATATTTGTAGTGTGGCAACAACTAATATCGAACCTGTCCGAGTTTTTACAAATCTCTCACCTGAATGTAAGCCAATTTGCACTAAATCTCGAAGATATACTGAATCAGATTTGAATTTTATTAAGCTTGAAATTCATAACTTATTGAAAAATAATATAATTGAAGAGATTATTTCACCATGGCGAGCTCAGGTTTTAGTAGTATCTTCAGAAAGTCATCGTCGTAGAATGGTAGTTGACTGCACCCAGACGATAAATAGATACACTGATTTAGATGCCTTCCCTCTACCTAGAATAGACAGTATTGTAAATAGAGTTGCTTCAAACCAAGTGTACAGTTCTCTTGATCTCAAAAGTGCTTACTATCAAATACCCATAGTCGAAGAAGACAAGCCATATACAGCATTCGGAGCATGTGGAAAGCTTTATCAATTTGAACGTATTCCATTTGGTGTTCGAAATGGAGTCCCTGATTGTCAGCGAGCTATCACTGGAATTAACTCAATTGAACGTCTCAAAGGTGTAGAAGTATATTTGGAGGATATAACAATTTGTGGCCATAATCAAGACGATCACGATAAAAATTTAAAACAATTTATGGAATTTGTTTCTAAGTATAACTAACGTTGAATATGGATAAGAGCAATTTCTCAATGAAAGAAATCCATATTTTGGGGTACGTAACTAACTATAAATGCATTCGCCCCGATCCTGAACGTCTCCAGCCTATCCGTAATTTGATTGTTCCTAATGATACATCTTCCGTACGGAGAGCACTTGGCATGTTTTCTCATTATGCTCAATTTATTCCTGGATTTACTAGCAAGTTAAGTCAACTTACTAGGAGTGCATTTCCTTTGAATTATCAAGCAATAAATGCTTTCGAAGAATTGAAACTGGATATTCAAAATGCTGTTCTTTCATCTGTTGATGACCAAGCTACCCATTTGTCAAAAATTACTTTTAAAATTGACATCCAAACAGCTTGGTTTGGGTCAATTCACAGATGACGGTATTACAGCAATCAGTAAAATAAAGTGCGTTAGTAACCTTCCAAGCAACTAGATGGCGTTAAAAATTTCTGGAATTACCCAAAATTCTAGTCCAGTCTCAAAGACTATGGCTCAATTTAAAATATTCTCAAATGTCCTTAAAAATGTGTCCTTTCATTTGACTTATACGGTATTAAAAAACATCAGTTGTAATTTGCCTCAATGCCCAATTGCTTCGGAATAAATTTCCATCCCTTATCCTCTTGAATTAGAAGGCCCCCAATTCTTCAAGCCATCCCAAATAGAATTGTTGTTAGGCTCAGATATATATTATGATCTACTTTCTGATGGTCTCATAAGATTTGAAAAACATCGCCCGGTATTACAAAATACTATGTTAGGATAGGTGATGGCCGGCAATGTTCCCCAATCTTCTGGTTCCAAATGGGCTTCGTTTTTGATCAATACGCTCGAAACTTCGTTCGACTCTCTCTCTCTCTCTCTCTCTCTCTCTCTCTCTCTCTCTTGATGATTTGCTCAACAAATTTTGGGAATTAGATGAATTGTCCTCATATAAATTGTCAACACCCGAAGAAAATCTTGCTGAACAGGACTTCAAACAAAATATGAAAATTTTGGAAAGTGGATCTTTCCATGAAAAGTTACCACAGACCTTCCCAATGATGGATGTCACAAAACTTGGTGAAGGTAGGTCCTCACGAGCGGATTTGACGGGGACTTAATTCGACAGCGCAATACGATCGTTTCAGCGTACTGGATCCTGACGATTTATGTTTATTCCGTTTCAGCGTAGACAGTTTGTTGATAAATAGAGCGTAAGTATTTTTTATTATGTCTTCAGTTCAATACTTATAAAATGGAAAGCGATATGTACCTATCTAATTTGGCAATCAAATTATCGAAATGTCCTTCATGGCGAAGGCCTGCCATCATGCAGAATCTGGTAAAGTTACATTTGATTCATTAGTAGAAGAAAGAGATTTTGAGAAATAGAAATATTCACAGCAGAACAAAGCTTCAATACTAAGAAAAAAATAAATCAAATCGCAAACAAACTGTAACCATTATAACCTGACAAGCCATTAACTTGATGATAGCCGACGTTCGCTGAGAGGACAAGGCACAAAGAAGAAGAAGATACTAACCTATGCAGCAGAAAATAGAGCAGAAACAACAAAAATAGAGAAAAAAAATCAGAACAACAGGTAAGAAAAAATTACGAAGAATAAAGAGGACATAATATGGAGAACAGAGACATTAAAATAACTGGGATAACTGGATATGTGGAAGAGTCATGAAAAACTAATGGATTAGGAGGAAGTGGCCCAAGGTTCAAAACACACCTGGCATCCCATTGGTAGGCCTACAAAACGCTGTACAGCTGGACATCAACGTTATAACAGAGCAGATGATAAAATTAAGAGAGGCTTATTATTTTATAAGAAGAAAAAGAAGATATTTGGAAAACTTCGATTAAATTCTGAATCAGTTGGAAAAATGTAAAAAGTACCCTTAATTGAGTTACAAAAATATTGAAAATTAACGATAAAAGAATCAAACACCATTTTACAGCTATAACGAAACTCATTCTGATTCCAAACAAAATATGTATAAGGCCCCCTATGATGAGTGGTTGATGGAATATGAGGAAAATAAACCGTCTATACAATTTTAGTTGGATGTAGAGATCTTCGCTCAATCCTCTACCTGTTTTTTAGAGTCGATTAGGAGGGGTTAGATGTATCTTCAAGAGGCATTAAAGTATTAAAATGGTAACCAATGAATTCAGAATATTTCTTCAAAAAAGTTTATGTAACAATTTGACAGTTTTACTCTCACCTAAGTGGAAAAAATCGGAATTTTTCATGAACTAAAAATGGTAAATGCTTTTTTCTTAAGAAAAACGCTATAAAATTCGGATATGAGGGTTTTTGGAGAGAAATAATCGATTGGCACAAGCCGTGTTGGAACAAATATATGTTTCACTTTCTAACAAGCCATTTACTAGAAAGTTTTCAGAACGTAATAGGATATAATTTTAGCCTAATTGACAGGACCTCGTCCTTTCACAGGAAGGAGGTTACTAATGAACCATAAGAACTCTTGTTTACTATTTTACTTTGCTGATTCAATTGTAATTATTTAAAAAGTACTTGACAAACGGTAAAAACATTAAAATGGACTGTATTACTTTTAAAAATTAACAACGGTTTTCCTTTTTACAAAATTCATAAAATTAATGACAACTAAACTTCAAAAATGACAACTCTTAATATTACTTTGAAGGGCACCTTCAATACAATAGTATCGGAACCCGCGGGAACCGAACACACAAAGTTTGAATTAAAGTCAAATACAAATGTCGGTTTACACTGGTAAAGGGTATAAATGTCTAACGAATCTCACAATTGGTCCTTTAGACGTACTGACTTCGGCTATCCTTGATACTCCGTCTCTGCCAGTAAATAGTCTTGTTATTCTGCCGGTAGGCCATATACAAGGTGGTTGGGCATAATTCTTGATAAGTACCAGTGTGTCTAGATTTATTTGACTGGGTGCATCTCTCCATTTATATGGTTGATGCAATTGGGAAATATATTGTTTCGAGAATTGTCGCCAGAACTGCTGATACAACTGTTGGATATGTTGCAGCCTTGACAGGCGGTTTACAGGTAGATTTGTAAGGTCATGGTTAGGGACAGACGTTATAGTGCGACCAATTAAAAAATGTGAGGGAGTTAGAGGTGAAGGATCATTTGGGTCATTGGACATATCAAATAATGGTCGCGAATTGAGTATCCCTTCAATTTGTATTATAAGAGTGTTGAATTCATCGAACGTTATATTTTTATTGATCAAAACTCTCTTCAAGTGATGTTTTGCCATTTTAACGGCTGCTTCCCACAGTCCTCCATGATTCGGGGTATATGGGGGAATAAAAATCCATTTGATATTAAATTGACTTATTAACTAGTCATTAATCTGATTGCAATTCTTAGACAAAAAATGTCCTAATTCCTTTAGTTTGTTATTTGCTCCGACAAATGTGCTTCCATTGTCAGAGTAGATAACAGATGGAACACCTCTTCGTGAGCTGAACCTTTTAAAACTTGCCAGAAAATTGTCGGTTGTGAGATCCGAAACAACTTCGAGATGAATTGCTTTTGTGCAAAAGCAAATAAATACTGCTAAGTAACATTTTGTTAATCGTGAACCTCTACCTTTTTTATTGAGAATGAAAAAAGGGCCAGCGTAATCGATACCCGTTACTTGGAATGGTAGTTGAGGCTTGATTCGTTCATTTGGCAGATTGGACATTGGGGCAGTAAATGGCAATGGGTTGAACTTAACGCATGTTATACAATTTTTTACAATTTGTTTGGCTTAAATGCGTCCTTTTATTGGCCATAGAATTGTCTAACAGATGACAGTAATAACTGAGGGCCTGGATGCAACAATTGTCGATGTTTATGTTCAAAAACTAGCTTCGTGAAATGGTGAGTGGAAGACAATAAAATTGGATGTTTGGTACTGAAAGGTAAATATGTATTTTTTAATCTTCCTCCGACTCTTATAATTCCCTGTTCATCAACGAAGGGTGCTAATGATGAAAGTTTGTGTTTATTGGGGAGTGTTTTATTTTTTTTGAGTATTTTCAACTCTTCGAAGAATGAATCTTGTTGAACTTGCCTTATTAATATGGCTCTGGCATTTTCCAATTCTGACGCAGATAGAACACTAGTTTTCCTGTGCGTTTTATTTTTTAGATTATTACAAAACCGTAAGCAATAAGCTGTGACTCGTACTAACCTAGTTAAGGTAGAAAATCGAGTAAGTAAATCGAATGAATATGATGGCGTTGCATGTAGAACTACGGTTTTCTTTTTCAGCTCCATCAACTCTGATTTTTTAAGAATAAAATATTCACTTGGCCAATCAGAAATGGGTAATTGCAGGAAAGCTGGACTTTTACACCAAAACACACTCGAAATTAACTTGTCAGGCGGAATACCTCTGGAAGCTAGGTCAGCTGGGTTACTTGAGCCATTTACATATTTCCAATTAGTGATGTTTGATAGCGATTGTATCTTTGATACGCGATTTGCAACGAAAACTTGTAAGTCACTGGGTACGTGGTGAATCCAACTCAAAGCAACTTGAGAATCGGACCACATATGAATAGGAATGTCAACCTTAAGGGAGTTGACCACATGTTTGGTTAATTGTGCTCCTAAAAGACAGGCGCATAATTCTAGCTTGGGGATAGTGATGGCTTTCAATGGTGAAACTTTGGATTTTGAACATAACAAATTAATTGTATAGATACCTGACTTATCTGTACTGCGGAGGTAGATGCATGCTGCATATGCATCTTGCGATGCGTAGCAGAAACAATGAATGTCTAGCATTACTTCCGAGACTACATTGCGAGGAATGGATAAATGATTGAGACTCTCAAGGTTATTTTGAAATTGTGACCAGTTCTTTAATATATCTGGAGGAACTGGAGCATCCCATGAAATGTGGAGAGACCAAAGTCTTTTGATAAGTATCTTGGCTAAAATAAAAGATGGGCTTAAAAGGCCCAGAGGATCATATATATATGAGCAATCGTGGATAAAATGGAGCGTTTAGTAGGAAAAACATTAGTTGAAAAATTCTAAATGGTATACTTTAATGTATCCGAGCTATTATTCCACTGAACCCCTAAAGTTTTACTAGACTCTTGATCACCTATATTTAGGATTGAATTGGAGATATCTGCCTTTGCAAAGTTAGAAACCACTTGTTGGTTATTGGAAGTCCACTTACGTAAAATCAGCTTTGTTTTTTAAAAAATCGATAAATTCTGTTACCGATGATAAATCATCATTAAACTTGCACTCTTTCCAATCTCGCAATGTATTTTTATCTAATTTACTTGATAGCACATGAATTATAAAAGAATCATACAGAATATCTTTACTGAGTCCTATCCCATCTAAAGAAGTTAAATGCTTGGATACCTCATCTAGTGTTTTCCGAAAATTAGCATATGTTTCTTTTTGAACACTCTGTACATTCAAAAGTGATTTGAAATGACTATCTAACAAGAACTGTTTTTTGTCGAAACGCTCACACAACAACTCCCAGGACTTTTTAAAAGGCTGCTCAGTGTTATCTATGCCTTCAATAAAGTTAGCCGCGTAGCCTTCTAGCGAGGCTTTTAAATATTGAAACTTTTGGTTATCATTTAATGATTCATTATTAGTAATTGTAGAATTGAAATTGTTCTTAAAATTAATCCATTGCTGAAATTGTCCTGAAAATATCGGTAGCTTTATTTTAGGCAACCACATATTATGAAGAGGGTCAATATTATTATTCGAAATGTTTGACTGTGAATCGGAATGTACCTCACTAATAGAATGTGAAACTGATGCTCGCAAATTATCTAAAACGGTTTTCAAGTATGATTGTGTTTTATAAAACCTATCCTGAAATTCTTCTCTCTCTAAAAAATGGTCTTCTAACTCATTCTCGCTACATTTTGTCTCTAAAATTGATTGAACTTTTTCAAATTCATTTAATAAATTTGAGTGATTATCAAATCTCAGCTTTACGTCGTTAATATTAGGCAATTCATCACTTGAAGGGGTCTTAAGAGTGTCAATGTATTTTTCTAGTAACGTTAATTTTTGTTTCATAGTACCTCTACTACGTTTAAGAACCCTAAGTTCGTTAATTATAATTGTTTCACTCCCTGTATCTGTCATCTTGACTTTCGATCAGAACTAAGAAATTGGGATGATTTCAACTGATTGCTTAACTTACACTTTTATTGTACTGTAATCAAAACTCGAAAAGTTATAAAAAATTCAATTAACAAAAGTCGCAAATACCTTTCGGAAGTATACCTATACCTCCAAACTTGTTAACAACTGAAAACGTCAAATCATATTTCAAACCTATGTCTCAATGTATACAAATTGAACGGTAATTACTCAGTTTATTTGAAAATTGTCTTCAAATACTCAATTGAAAAATGCTAATAATAAATTTTCGCAAAAAAGGAGAGTAAAAGGAATCATCTGACCTGAATCCGAATTGTACTAAATAGTTGGTCCTGTTTTTGTAGTTACCGCTAGATCGGAACTCTTCGTTAATAACTTGAATTGGACCAGTGGACTTGTCTCGATACTTCACGCCTTGGATCGATAATCACTACGTGTTGGCTTGAAGAAAATCGTCGTAAACTTTTAATTTCAAAACTTGTATCCGACTCGATGGATCAGAAATGTTTACTATTTTACTTTGCTGATTCAATTGTGATTATTTAAAAAGTACTTGACAAACGGTAAAAACATAAAAATGGACTGTATTACTTTTAAAAATTAGCAACGGTTTTCCTTTTTACAAAATTCATAAAATTAATGACAACTAAACTTCAAAACTGACAACTCTTAATATTACTGTCTATCGAACACATAAAATTGAACAACTCTAAGGGGATCTTGTAATTTTCTTTGAGATCTATGTCTGAATAAACCAAAAAAGACCGTCAACGCAAACTACTTTTTTAAAGAAAAAGGTATGGGTATCATTTGATAGTAGTCAAACTTTATTCATATGCAAATTACATGTTCTAAGTGCCGTTCAACCGTTTAAATACACTGTCCATTTTCTCTTCCATATTGGTTGTTAACTGTATTGCCTCGAAAAATCGATCGATGTAACGAAATAACATTATTTCAAACTCATGGTCAGTAATTTGTGTCAGGTTGCCCTATCTTTCTGAGGTAAGTGAAGTTATTAGAAAAAAAAATCCTGTGTGTATGTCGTCGTCGTCGTTGTCGTCGGCCACTTTTCCTTAGATGTCTTGTTAGCACGATACAGCCTTCGGAGTGCAGTAAGCACCCGTTGTACTGGCTACAACGGGTGCTATGGTACTTTAAGTACGACATTTCGTCTTTTTTTGAGAAATTTCAGTTTGTTAGCACGATACAGCCTCCGGAGCTCAACAAAACACCAATTTTGTGATTGAATATTATTTACGACATCACACTGATGAGCCCCATTGATTTTAAGCCCACCAGAACCCGTGCAATAGGTGCTATAGTACTTTAAGTACGGCATTTTTGTTATTTTTTGAGAAATTTCAGTTTATTAGCACGATACAGCATCCGGAAGATATAGAAGTAACCAATTTCATGATTGGGTATTATTCAGGGCGTCTCAAAGGTGAACCCTATTGATATTCAGCTCACTAAAGCCAGTATAACGAGTGCTATGGTACTTGAAGTACCAAATTTTTCTCAGTTTTGGAGAATTTTCTGTTTGTTAGCACGATAGAACTTCCAGAGTATATACAAGTAACCAATTTTATAATTGAATATTTTTGAAGGTGTCTCACAGATGTACCCTATTGATTTTCAGCTGACTAGAGCGAGAAAAGCGGGTCTAATAGATCCAGATATACTACATTTTTGATTGTTTTGTGAGAAATTTCGGTTTGTTAGCAAGTTACATCCCCCGAAATGTACAGTAGTGTGTCGTAGTAAAAATATACTTACTGTTCAGTTCGTGTGGATTGCTCATATCGCACTCGGACGATTGCGTTGTCCTCGTGCGATATGACCATCATATCTTCATTAGTTGCACAAACTACTATTTCCTGCGAGCTGCACAAAGTAGTACTTTTCCGCGCGTATTTCTGGGCGCAAATTTTCACTTTTTCGCAAGGAACTTCAATTTAATATTTATTTACCTTGTATAATGATAAATAATTATAATATTGTCAAGCAACATATGGTGTCAGATTTTTGCTTAGTTTCTGTCAGCAAGAATATATAAACACCATTTTACTATTCATCAAATCATTAAAAGGTTTAAAAACTGTTGAAACGAGCAGTTCTGACGACAAGCTACCAGATTCCATTGTAGAAGCCGCAAACTCTGCAAGTTTAAATTTATATAAATTTTTTTAATACTGGTGCCACAACAAAGGGACAAATAGTATCAAGGAGAAGCTGCTTCTAGCTTATTTTGCAGATTTATGAAAAACATTTTAGCCAAATACTTTATGGAATAAGTACTGTGCGTTGAAAAGTGTCCTAAAAGTCCAAATAAACTTGAATTTGAGTCAATATTCCAAACAAATATCGTTTTTAATGAAGCGAAATGTGGTACATCGTCGAAAATGGCCAAAATCTTTGATAAAAGTGAAGTTTCCAGATTTATGGAAAAAGCACTTGATCGAATTTAGCTTCTGATAAAAGTCGTTACCATTTTCGGGTTGTCTGGTGCTTGCAGACGCGATGAGCTTTGGAAGATAATGGTTGATCACATAGAGGAAAAAGGAAATTTGATTGTCGTCAACATCCCTGACAGAATAGAATCTTTGAAGTATCCAATGAAACAAATAAGGAACATTATTTAGAACTGTATCATAAATATGCACAGTTGTAACGCGCATACATATAAAGGCCAAGAAAAGAAGTACAGTGAAAGAAATGACTTTTGACATACCACCGTTTAATATTTTTAATGACAGTTGATTGTAAAAAAACTCGTTGTCAGAATATCCTTTTGGCGCACTTCTTTGTATAATTTTGGGCACCTTATTCCTAATTAATCAGAATAATTCCATATAAGTGAACCTCCTACAAATTGGCGACCAACGTGCTGCTGTTAATAAAGAAGTCACCGGTTATTAAGTGAATCAAGTTTTAGTAATTACACAGTTGTGGACACTGGATGCCGTCAGTTCCCAAACTCGTAAATACCAAGCAGTTTAGTGCAGTTAGTGTGTTTATAAGTTAAATAGTAGAGTGGACACTGTTATTGTCAGTTCCTTGTATGTTCTTACGTTCTGGAAGAAATACCGCTACATCCACTACAATGCCAGATACCGAAAATAAAATTCAACAGGTAGTAATGACACCTGAAATGTTACAGGACCTGATTGCAGGTATGAGATTAGCAGGTGTAAACCACAATCAACAGATCGTAACAACCGTAAGTAATAACTCTAATTTCTCCGCATGTAAACATAAATTTTACGGCAATAAAAACGAGGATATTGAAGCCTTTATAGATGCTATTTCGGTGTATAAGGAATGTCTGAATATCTCAGATGAGCATGCACGAAAGGGCCTCAGTATGCTGCTTCACGATACTGCAGCCACGTGGTGGCAGGGAATCAAGTCATCGGTAAACACGTTCGACGAAGCTTTGGACTGCTTAAGACATGCTTACGGTTATCCGAAGCCAGCATATCAAATTTATCGAGAACTATTTTCGCGCGAACAAGGCAACGAAAAAACCGACATTTTCATTAGTAAGGCGCGCGCGCTGTTGTCACGTTTATCAGGAAATTCCGAAATTTCCGAACGTGTACAATTAGATTTAGTTTACGGTTTATTAAACGCTCGCATTAGAGAAAAACTAGCTCGTGATAAAATTTCAACATTCAAAGAACTAATTGAAAACGCCCGTACCATAGAACAATATCTTTCGGATACAACTCAGAGAGGTAGTCAGCGGTCAAGTCAAAATGCAATTAATGTAAAATCTGAAACCGATCATTTAAATGCAAATCATAGAGTGAACAATAAAAAAAACAGAATTCAATGTATATTTTGTAAGAATTTTGGTCATATCAGAGACGAATGTCGCAAATATGCTGCGCACAAGAATAATAGTGTTAATGACACCGTTCTACGGGATTGCGGAGTTGCCAGCTCTGCCGATAATTCTAAGATCTTCTGCTATGGCTGTAAAACTCCAGTTTGTGTGAAATCCAATTGTCCCAAATGTAAGTCGGTTGAAATTGATCAGGTTAGCGTATCTAGCGAGTTCCTTTGCACATCGGTAAACAATGTCGACGGTCAAGCCGCTGCTTCACCTATGCGTCCACTCACTCGGGTTACCATTCAAGGTCATCATGGATTTTCATTCCTCGATTCTGGTGCCCAGTCCAGCATAGCCGGAGCTATGCTTAGAGATGTTTTACTAAAAGAAAATACCCCTTATATGACCAAGTCGATGATTATGACATTGGCGGATGGCAAAGCGAGCACTGTCAATGCCTTATTTTTCCAGGTTAAAATTGTGTTAGAACATCGGGAATACCCGCTCACTCTAATTGCCGTACCTGAACATGATCAAAGTAGAACCCTATTAGGCTCCGATTTTATCAAGGCAGCTAATATCATTTTAGACATCCCACGCGATTGTTGATGGCGACTCTCCTGAAGTTCGATACTCTTTTGCTCCTGAACCGACTAGAACTATTGCACCTAGCTTTAATACCATCCATCTAGCCCGAATCGAATTGAGAGAAAATGAAGGTGTCAACCTCCCGCCGTTAGACAAATCCCTCTTGAATAAGCTTCTCGATCAAAACCGTGATGTATTTTGCCCCAATAAAGAGCCGACCCCTTTTGCTCAGCACACTATAATTCTGACAGTAATCCCATATCAGTTGCTCCGTATCGCATGTCAGCAGTAAAAAAACAACAATTGAAGCAAGAAATTGACAAACTCCTTGAGGACGGCACAATCGAAGAATGCGAGTCGCCTTACTCCGCGCCGGTTGTCTCAGTACCCAAGAAAGACAACAGTGTCAGACTGACAGTCGATTATCGCAAGCTAAACGCGATCACCCGAGCAGACAGATACCCTCTTCCCAGAATGGATGATTTGCTGTACGCCACTAAGGAAACAAAGTTCATGTCAACCCTGGACTTAAAATCAGGTTATCACCAAATCGCGGTACACCCCGATGACAGAGACAAGACAGCGTTTATATGTCCCCTTCGTACCTTTAGGTACACTCGTATGCCTTTTGGTATGAGGAACAGCCCCGCCACGTTTCAGCGTCTCATTGATAAATTTCGGGTGGGATTGCCAGATGTCTACCTATTGGCCTATCTAGATGACCTAATAGTTATCTCCCCCTCATTTCAAACCCACTTGCAAGATATTGCGCAGGTTTTCGCTCGTCTAAAGATCTTCAAATTACACTTAAATCGTGCTAAGTGCACCTTCAGTTGCGACTCGGTCCTTTACCTTGGCCACGTTATCACTCCGTCTGGAATCAAACCGGATCCTAATAAAAGTTTCATCTATCATGAATAGACCGGCCCCCAAGAACGTCAAGCAACTGACCTCATTTCTTCAAACTTGCTCATGGTTCAGACGATTCATTGAAAATTTTGCCGAAATAAGTAAGCCTTTGTCCAACCTTCTCAAAAAGAACGCTGAATGGAGCTGGGGACATGTCCAATCTCAGGCCGTGGACCGGCTAAAGACTCTTCTGTGTTCAAGTCCCGTCCTTCGACAGGTCGACCCTGATCTTCCCTTCCTTCTTCGTACAGACGCAAGTTCGTATGCAATCGGAGCATGTTTGCTTCAGGGGGAGTATCCCGGGGAAAGGCCTATTGAGTATGCGAGTCGACTACTCACTCGTTCAGAACGAAACTATTGCACTACTGAGTTAGAAGCATTAGCGGTTGTCTGGGAATTAAACAAGTTCCGTGGTTATATTGAAGGGTCTCCTATAGTGGTTCAAAGTGACCACCAGCCCCTACGATACTTGTTGTCGCTAAAGTTACCCTCAGGTCGTCTAGCTCGATGGGCCTTGTCCCTTCAAGCGTATGATCTTCGAATCGACTATACTCCCGGCAAGCTGAACGTTGTTGCTGACATGCTGTCACGTCCCCCTATCGAAGAGTTGGAAGCCCAATATGTTCAAGTGGACTAACCAAGAGAATCCACAAGTGAAACAAGAAAACAACAACTAGCCGATCCTGATTTACAGAAAATCATTGAGTCATTTGAAAATCCTGACCACGACAATACCGACTACAAACGCTGGTCCGAGCGCGGCTACTTGATGATTCAAGGTGTCCTATTTAGGTATACCCCAGACATGGATTCCGAGGAAGCACAGCAAGTGGTTCCCAAATCTCAAATTACGAAGATTCTGGCTGAGTACCACGACTCTGCTCTAGCTGGACACTATGGAGTAGACAGAACCTACCATAGGATAGCCAGTCGGTACTACTGGGTTGGTATGCGCAAGGCAGTAGCAGACTACATTGCTAAATGTGTAGATTGTCAGCGATACAAAGCGACGAACCTAAAACCGGCCGGTCTTCTCCAAACCCCGGCCCAAGCCCAACGCTTTGAAGTTCTCGCGATCGATTTGTTCGGACCACTTCCGGAAACCTCTGATGGATATAAGTGGATTTTTGTTATAGAAGATACTTCAAGTCGATGGGTGGAAATATTTCCCCTTAAAACTGCCACCGCCGAGAACTGTGCTCGATGTTTAGTTGATGAGGTTATCCTCCGCTTTGGCCTACCTCGGCGAGTCATCAGCGACAACGCTCCTCAATTTGTTAGCTGCGTAATGCAACAAGTTGCCCACTGCCTTGGTTTCAAACAGTCGCTTATCCCCGTGTATTGGCCTCCCGCAAATCCAGTAGAACGTAAAAATCGCGACCTGAAAGCACAGTTAGCCATTTTGACTGGTGCTGACCACACCTTATGGAAAGACAGTATCCCCGCGGTTAGATTCGCTATGAACACTGTTCGATCCCAGTCTACCGGATATAGTGCCGCATATCTCACCTTTGGGCGCGAGTTACGCACCCCGGACGATGTACGAAGAGACTTCCGTGCCATCGTAGTTAACGATAATTTTATCCCGGAGATAACCCCCTACTTAAAAACTCTCAGTGAGACACTCTACCAAGCACGGGAAAACAGTGAGGTACAGCAAGACAGACATAAAGTGTTCGCCGACAAAGCACGACGCGACTCCCCAACTTTTAAAGTGAACGACAAAGTTCTCGTGGACGTGCATGTCTTAAGCAAGTCTGGAAGCTCTTTCACCTCGAAGTTCGCCCCCCGAAGAGACGGACCCTATGTGGTCACCAAGATGGTTACCCCTACCACCTATGAAATAGCATCCCTACTGGACCCCGATACTCCCTTAGGGAAGTACCACGTATCAGCGCTGACTCCGTATCACGACACCAACACGGCCGACAGTCCAGTTCCAGTGTTGCCGTTACGGCGACGTGGTCGACCTGCCAAAGTTACCCCGACCGGTCCCGCTGAGTCCGACTCTACAGAGAAAGTTGCCGAACCTGAAGATAAGGAAGTGGATGTGGCTACTACTTCCCCAGCCGATTCCGAAAGTGATCACACCTCAGACAACCCAACAGATGGCGCGTTACGCAGGCGATCAGTGAAGAAGCCTACGTGTTCTTGTTGTCACTAGCCTACCTCTTGCTCCTACTCAAGGGACTTCTCGTGGAGCAAAGGGGGAGGTTGTAACGCGCATACATATAAAGGCCAAGAAAAGAAGTACAGTGAAAGAAATGACTTTTGACATACCACCGTTTAATATTTTTAATGACAGTTGATCGTAAAAAAACTCGTTGTCAGAATATACTTTTGGCGCACTTCTTTGTATAATTTTGGGCACCTTATTCCTAATTAATCAGAATAATTCCATATAAGTGAACCTCCTACACAGTTGCGAAAACCGTACACTTCGCACAGGCGTTTTTTGTGCAGTTTAGCCAAGACCATGCAGTACTCAATGTGCTGGAATGAATTCATTCGGTAAAATGCCTTCGAGAATAGCTACATATGTACAATTGAAAAATCCAGAACAGTATACAGGACATAGTTTTCGTCGTTTTTCGGCTACCATGTTGGCCAATTCTGGAGCAGATATAACTAATGTCAAGAGACTCGGAGGCTGCAAATCGACGACTGTAGCCGAGAGCTACATTTATGATTCGACAAAATAAAAAAAAAGAATTTATCTAATAAAATATTGGCCACGAACATCTGCTCTTCTGCATTGAGCCCTTCATCGTCTACATTAACAGCTGCCCTTAAGTCAACCGCCACCGATCCGTTTGAGCAACTGTCTTGAGGTAAATCAACCTTCATCAAGCCACATGAATAGTTACCCTTCTAAGTTAAGTCAACCTTCATCGACCTATTTGAACAACTGTCCTGAGGTAAATCAACTTTCATCAAGCCATATTGTTAACTGCTCTCATTGTTCATCAAGCTGTACCATAAGCCACCCATTAAATGAACTGACCGGATCTGCTATCAATTTGCAAAATGTCAGTAATTGTTCTTTCATTATAAATATTAGGAACAAATAATTTTATCTTCTATTATTATTTTTTATTGATGTATATTATTGTAATTGTTTCTTGTACAGTTCTTTGTTTCAAGTTTAACTAAAAATTATTCCATAAATTATAATTTTATTTTTCCGCCCAATCTATCCAATATGCGAGAAAAGTATTGGTTTACGCCAAAAAAAGTGTCAATTTTCAAAAAAAAACTTGAGTTATTTTCACGTTTTCCATCAAGAACAACACGAAAAAACGGTTATTAGAAAAAAATCCTGTGTGTATGTCCTCGTCGTCGTCGTTGTCGTCGGCCACTTTTCCTTACATGTCTTGTTAGAACGACACAGCCTTCGGAGTGCAGTAAGTGACCCATTTTATGATTGAATATTGTTAAGGATATGTCACAGATGGACCCTATTGATTTTCAGCTCACCAGAGCAAGTACAACAGGTGCTATGGTACTTGAAGTACGACATTTTGTCTTTTTGAGAAATTTCAGTTTGTTATCACGATACAGCCTCCGGAGTTCAACAAAACACCAATTTTATGATTGAATATTATTTAGGACATCTCACTGATGAGTCCTATCGATTTTAAGCCCACCAGAACCCGTACAACAGGTGCTATAGTACTTTAAGTACGACATTTTTGTTATTTTTAGAGAAATTTCAGTTTGTTGGCACGATACAGCATCCGGAGTATATAGAAGTAACCAATTTCATGATTCGGTATTATTCAGGGAGTCTCAAAGGTGAACCCTATTGACATTCAGCTAACTAAAGCCAGTACAACGAGTGCTATGGTACTTAAAGTACCAAATTTTTGTCAGTTTTGGAGAATTTTCAGTTTGTTAGCACGATACAACTTCCAGAGTATATGCAAGTAATCAATTTTATAATTGAATATTTTTAAAGGTTGCTTTTCAGCTGACTAAAGCGAGAAAAGCGGGTATAATAAATCCAGATATACTACATTTTTTATTATTTTGGGAGAAATTTCGGTTTGTTAGCACGTTACATCCCCCAAAATGTATACAAGTGACAATTTTTCGATAGAATATTGTTAAGAGCATCTCACAGATGCGGAAAAGTCAGTTTCAATCTTTAAAATCGTTTATTTTTATTCTCGTTGTTCGCATAACTGAATTTGTGTGCGGAAAAGTAGCACTTTGCGCACTTGTTAGGAAAATAACTAATTTTTGTCTACCATTCTAATTTTTGAAAGGAAGTGTGAAAATAAAAAAATGTAAAATGAAACACTGTGGGGAATTTTATAATCGACAACTTCATGACAAGCGTAACATTTATTCTAATTTTCTATGTTTTTGTTCAAAGTATTCCATATTTTCATTAAAGCAATGTATACTGTACTCTTCAAAAATATTTTTCTCTCTAATCCCAAGCTTACCATACATTTTCAGTTTAATTATTTGTTTGTTGAAAATAAATGGTGGTCTAAAAAAAGGGATTTTACTCTAATTTCATTACAACCTGTTCGCTGACTTCAGTCAAATTAAAATGTCTAATTAAAAAATTTGCATGATGAATTCTGATTCTACAATTTTAATGCTGGAAACGACGTACACGTAATTAGTACATCTAACGCAGTAAGGCCGTAACGAAATTATTGGGATAGTTCCAGGCTAATAATATTTAAGTTCAATCATTTGACTGGATCATTGGAGTAAAATAAATTGAAAAAGGGACAAATTTATGGCGAATATGAACCGTATATATGCGGATAGAATAAAATGAGCATATTTGGGATTGTACGCCTCACTGCAAAATTTCATAGTTTACAGTTAAGTAAAGATTTTCGTTCTCAATTATGCCCATTGAGGTAGGTAAGTGCATGTCTTCGAAAGTCGAAATGATGCAGAAAACATAAATTACATTGGCTAGCAATGGAAACATATTTTCATTTATTTTCACATTATTTTTGTATTATTTGGCATTATGATTCTGAGAATAATGATAGAAAAGTCACATGATCCCCAATTGATCGATATTAAATTAGTAATGATTACATTATAAGTAATGAAGGCTATTATCCACGCAAGTGAAGTAAGCTGCTCGAACCAAAGACGAGTGCATGTAATTACTTGCGTAGATAAAATCTTTTACTTGCTAATTTAATACTATACTTTATCTACGATCATCCAATCAAACAAACAAAAGATATTAATTTTTAGTTTTTTTTCATTTGTCCAGAGTAAAAGATTTTCTGTTGCAGTCGTTTCAATGTTGCGAATTTAAGGTGGCGTACAAGACATTTTATTCCCTTTTTCGAGTATTTTAAGTCTTTATGAATCAAGAATTTAACTTTTCACGGCAGTTTTTAGGTTTTTACTAACGATCGCTATTGGGAATTCGAAATTAGATGGTAGCGCTAGAGTGGCGAATGTTTAAACTTGACATATGTACATTATTATTAGCTAGTTTCAATGAAAATGTCACAAGATATATTGGGTCTGAACTAAGTATTTGCAACTAATAACCCCACTCTACAATTTCAAATAAAAATGAAAAAAAATGTATTGAAATTTGAATTCTTGTGGTAGACTAGTTAACTTTTTTCTTTAACACCCGTTAAAGAGAAGCGCAATGTACTGTCAAAACGCACTCTTTCAAATAATGTTCTCCGAATCGGGTGCCTCTTATTAAAAAAGGTAACTCTCGCGTAGTCAAAGAAATTTGGAAATATATATTTTAAACTGCAGTGATGATGCTTTCAAAATAGAAAATATAATTTAAAATGTATGTATAATAAAAATAAACGTTCTCCATGTAGGTTTAGTTGCTTGGAAAACATGTGATGTAACACACATACACAAATTGCGTTACCCCAGAATTCCGAACTCGATTTAGTACCGGATCTCTTATTCTTAATCTAAAAATTCAGCGAGGATGATATCTGTTTGAGATTGGTAGTGGATATTGATGTCAAATTCTTTTAGTCGACTTTCACTTTGTCTTAATATACTTGAACAGTCGAGTAGGATTTGTCAACAGAACGTACTTTCAATCTGACAACAAGGGCTTCTGCCATTGGTCGACTTACAGCGGTTTATTTAAATCTAATAAAAATTTCAAATCTAATTTTCGAAGATATTTATAACTTTTTGAGATAAATATCGTTATCATAGAAAAATATATGTTATTCTTAATCCTTCTGATATGATTTCATCTGTTAATTCATACCCATGAAACTAACTCATTGTAGGTTATACTTGAAGTTGCAGGCTAAAGCCTTTATATGGATCCCATCCTATATTGGTATTCATGGAAATGAAGAAGCGGACAGATATGCTCGTAATTCAATTACAGATGAAAGTGCGGTATCGATTTCAAAGGTGGTTAGTTCGGATCTAAAGTGCGTATTAAATAGGAAAATGATCACTTTGTGGCAATCTCAGTGGACTGAAAATGACTCAAAACTTCGTGAAATTAAACTTCTATATAAAAAGTGGTTTCCCTTTTCTAACAACAGACAACACCAAGTGATTATTTCACGTCTATAGTTGGGGCATACTAGACTAACTCACACTTACCTAATAAAACGTGAAGAACATCCAGTATGTGATCTCTGTAATGTAGATGTAACAGGGAAACATAGGTATCCTAACAGAATGTCCTAAATACTATAATCAAAGAAAAAATTGTAAACTACCCAACACATTTGAAGCCTTATTTCAGAATAATAATTATGATGAACTAATAATATTTTTAAAATTAATTAATATATATAATTCAGTGTAATTATGGGATTATCTATTGTACCGTCGCTAATAACCTACTATGGTTGTTAATAAATAGGTATAAATACTAAAGTCAAATTCAGTTGGGACTATCACTACTGAATTCAAAGAATATTATTTGGCTCTGTACTCATCGTATGAAAATTCAATGAAAGTAGAACATGATGAAGAATTATCTGGGAAGATGCTGATGAAAATCAGTGTGATTATTTTGAAAAATGCTGTATACTCACTGATTACTTTATGATTTATTCTTAGAACTACAAAATCAGAATAAGATAATGAGAAGAGAATGTGTATTATATATAGTATATTATAGTACTATAAATACAAAATCAATGAAAAGTTTTTATTTCTATTCTTAGATTACTCTTTTCAATTCTTTACCAATTTTTTTTGCTTAAATCCCTAAAAACCAAGATATAATGAATAGCAAACAGCAAAATTTTTAATTTGTTTGAAGTTCCCAATAAGATGGAAATAGTCTTCCTTTGTGAAATGGGGGAACAAACTTTGATATAAGTATTTCCAATTTATTCATTTATTCAAGCCCGTCGCCTGTCTATAAACTCTCTCAAATCAATGAAAGCTAATGTATTCACAGCGAATCGTTTTGCTCAAGAATCACATTGCGGGACATAATAATGATAGATTTGAATTACTAGAACCACTCAATTTTTCACTTTATAATATGTAATAGAGGACCCGTGGTGCTCCGCAGCATTACGATAGACTATGTAATTATTACATAAACTCATTTTACAGTACTTCCTTCCAGACAATATTAGCTGTGCGTCGGCCGCAGTATTTGGAAAAAATTGAAAGTCAAGTTGATTGTGCACGCATAACTTTCCTCAAACTCAACGAATTTAAGCAGTTAATAGCTCAAAAGAAAGAGGTTGATCCACTGAGTGTTCTGAAACTGAAATGATCAAGATGAGAATGATATGAGAATTCGAATTGCTTGAGTGAATGTGTCCCATAAGAAATGTGCAGGGAAGAATCGCGTTTGAGTATAACTTGAGTAAGGTGGGAGTTGAGTAAATTTCAATGATTGATGACATATCTGTGTCTAAATACCTCACATTTAAGAAAATTTAAGAAAATCGGCCGGATAAGGTCAGACTTCAGTTTTCATAAATTTTTTCAATATATGAGATTAGTCAGGAAAATATTCACCAAGCACTTCAGAATTACAATGAGTATGACTTTTATGGAATCTGTGGCCAAAACACCATAACCTTTAATATTTTCCAAAATTCAGATATATTAGTATCAAAAATCAACACCAGAGGCAGTATCCGTTATTTTGAATTCCCAATCGATTGTTTTTGTTTTGTTTGGTTATGTTGTTATTGAAAACTGTTGCCAACCTAACAATGTTGAAAAAAATCCCGATAGGTTTTATGTTGATTGGTTCAATTCGCGATGGATGAAAGACATGTGGGAACCAGTAATGGATAAAATTATAATTTACTGTAAAGCTTCCACATCGATAATACTTATTTTATATGATGATCGTAGATAAAATAAATTAGTACCTTTTCGTTTAAAGAAAAGAAAGCAAAAAATTCCCCACACGTTTTGTTATGTGATGACTTCGTACTTAAAAAACGTTAGTGACCTTGTTAAAAAATATATTTTTCTGCGGAAATAGGTAATCCAGAGAAATGTTGGAATTCCTCACAACGTTGTTATGTTTGTGTCGAAGATCTTAGGAAATGGAAGAATTATATTAAAGGTCTTCAATTTGAAGTCTCCATGGCTTGTCACCTTTCTGTAGCATTTATGTTTTTGAAAAAACCTCCGAAAATAAGTTGAGGGGAGACTGGGGCACATTCGACAGTTTTTTTTCGAGCGTCTGTTCTTCAACACGAACAATTTCCAGATGAATATTTCAAAAGGCGGGTATTTGTCTTACATTATCTGCATATATTTCATTCTTTATACAATGTAAATTTTCGGTGGGGTACATTTTTCCACCGGTGGGGCACATTCAACTTCACCTTGGGTTAGTTTCGACAACCCCTTCTAATGTATTATTCTAGCCTAAAATGTGAGAAAAAGTGGGATACTAATAAGACTTTCGTTAAGCAATGAAAAAGCTTTCATTCAATGGCCACAAATTCTAAAATACATTTTATTTTTTCACATTATTCTTGAACGAAAACATATTTTGAGTTCTTGATGTTCCTTTACTCTCGATAGCTCTCAGTTTTCCAACAATATCAGTCCGATCTATAGTTGAGATGTCTTCTTCTTATCAGAAAGTTAATGGCATAGGTACTCTCCTTGACTGAAATTTGTGACTTGATCAACGTAGTATTTGGTAGTAGTTTTAGTACAAAATTTGACTAGTAGAAAATCTTTTGCATCAATGGTGTAGTCATCCAGAAGAGTCAAACTTTCGTGGAAAATGGATTCGTTTTCACTGAGACATATCCACATCACTTTCTTCGTCAACTTCTAGTTGCATATCACCTTCACTGGATGATGAAGAGGATGGCGTGAAGACCTTCCTTTTACATGGCCTCTTGTTTTTATTTCTAGTTAGAACTTTCATCTTTTTCTCTTGTATTTCTCTTTCTCTCATTTCCAACTGAAGTTTCTCAGGAGTGTCAGTATAAATTTTTGATTTTCCTTGCAGTCTTCTTCTAGGTTTATAGGAGTTGATGGCTTTTGGAAGAGGTCGGACATGTTCAAGTGTTGCTTTTTCGATGATTTCATTATTGCATTTTTATATGAGTTCTTCTTCATTATTTGTGTCGGTTTCACAGCTTGTGATCGCAATAGGTATCATTTCACTTGATTAGAGTAGAGTATGGGTGCCTTGCGCCATGGAACTTTTTGTGACGTCACTCGCGACCTTGACCTATTTTTGGGGGTTTGGCCAAAATTTTTTGTCGGCCCGGACCAATTGCCAAAATTTGGAAGGTCAAAGGTCAATGACCCCAATTGCCAAAATTTGGAAGGTCAAAGGTCAATGACCTTAAGTGACCTTGACCCAGTTTTTGGCCAGGGTTGAAGGTCAATGACCTAACATGACCACACCCTATGACGTAACATGACCACGCCCTATGACGTAACATGACCACGCCCTCTGACGTCACATTGTCTATGTACCGTATGTGCGTTCCGTCGTATGTGTCATCCGTCAAATGTCTCATCTGTCATATGTGACGTATATGCCGTATGGCCATCCGTCAAATGTCTCATCTGTCATATGTGACGTATGTGCGTTCCGTCGTATGTGTGTTCCGTCGTATGTGTTATCCGGCAAATCCTTGCCATCTATCGTCGTCGTCGTCAACCTACATTATCCAACAGGTGTCGGTAATACAGTTACCTTGTCTTGCCATCTATCGTCGTCGTCGTCTACCTACATTGTCCAACAGGTGTCGGTAATACAGTTACCTTGTCTTGCCATCTATCGTCATTGTCGTCAACCTACATTATCCAACAGGTGTCGGTAATACAGTTACCTTGTCCTGCCATCTGTCGTCGTCGTCCAGCTACATTATCCAACAGGTGTCGGTAATACAGATACCTTGTCTTGCCATCTGTCGTCGTCGTCGTCATCGCCATAACGGCACACACATATATCTATTTGTTATTCACCAGAGTGCCAAAAGGGCCGTGGGTAGCTGGAGTAGCCAGGCTACTTTTTCCGTATACTGCGCATGTTTTTCGTTACAAATAGGCCGAAAAAGACACATTTCAACGTTCTGCGCACGTACTAAAGGCATTTCCCCCATATCTCTATTATTTATCGGATTGGAGTCTAATAAACGGCAATATGATTGTTAGAATATTATCGTATACAGGATGTACACAAAAAAGATGCCATTAGGACACTAACGTATATCTCTGCTATTATTGGTCGGATTAAAGTCAAATAAACACCATTATATTTGTTAGATTATTATTGTATACAGGATGTGCAAAAAAAGATGCCATTAGGGCACTAGCACATATCTCTGCTATTATTGGTCAGATTGAAGTCGATCAAACGTGCTGGAAGATGGACTTATACCAATAACAGAACCAATTTCGTGACAACATAATGATTGTAAAGTTATGCGGCTTAGACGACTGTGATAGAAATTCTTAACTTGTTAAAAAAGAAATATGTGGTTCTTTTAATAGTTCTATACGTGGAAAGTTTGGCGAATTGGTTTCTGTAAAACACGGTGTTAAGGCTAAGCTGTCTTTCGTCTTACTAACTAACAAAAACCGCCTGCCCTTGGAACAAGAGAAGTAGTCGGAGAAGATATGGAAATTATTAAAAGGCAACATAAAGAACCTGTAGGCGTTCCATACAAAGTAGAATTGACGGCCGTTAACTCGATAGGCTACTTAAAGAAATACCAAATTTTCCGACAAACAACTTTTTTAATTTTTGCATCCAAGAAGAGTACAAGGAAAAGTGTAACGTTATTGTAAACAACGATAAAACAGTTGGCAAAGATTTCCTCACTTGACTCACATCTAATGCAAGATTTAAAATATACTACAAACTTATTTGTCAAATAACCAGTCCTGGATTTAACAAGAGCATTGGAAACCATATTATACATATCGTCAACAGCATTACCAGATTGGAGTAAAAGTAAACAATATACGGTGGAGTGAAAAAGATAGAAGAAAAAATATTATTGAATTTTAAACAGCATGCCTTCGTACAAATAAATCGTATAGGTAATATTATCCACCAGGTGTCGGTAATACAGTTACCTCGTCTTGCTATCTATCGTCTTCAGCCTACATTATCCACCCGATATACAACTACTCTATTGGAAATTTCCATGTAGAAGGCTATACTCCTTCAGAAGATTGCATAACTCTGCTACAAGATAGTAAATTGTACTTCCAGAATTCTCCATTATACTCTGTGTCGATTGCAAAAATGTGGGCAATGTTGTCAAAAGTCTGCAAAACAGTTGCTGTCTTGTGTTTAACAATATGTTGCAATATGTTTATAGGTGTAACAACAATACAAGAAACTTGACGGGCTTACAAATAAATTTACTACTAAAATAAATCGACGCTAGGAAGAAGGTTATAAATTACATTCTCTCTGCATGCACCTTTAATAGCCTCTCCTGTTGACCATATAGAAATTGTAGAAGAAGAAGAAGAAGGAGAACAGAGACAATGTTCGAATAATACAAAAGTGTTACATTATAGCTGGAGAGACTTACTTGTCTAGAGCCAGCACCCCATTACTATGAACAATAAAAATCAAATATATATTTTTTAAGTGTTTACAAGAACAATAGAGCAGTACTTATTGCAGATGGTTATGTTACAATACTTTATAATAAATGTATGGAGATAATATGTTTGCCTACAGAAGAAGAAACGTTTTTTTTAACATTTACTACAAATGGTATTACGTCTTACCTAAGACAACACATTCGCTAAGATAGAAAATATTTATAATTTTGTGTAACAGAGTAAGATGGAATGTATCGGGAGAATTGTAACGTAATTGTAAATAATTATAATAAAACAGTTGGCATAGATTGCCTTTACTTGGCTCACCTCTAATACAAGGATTAAAAAATACAACAAATTAATTTGTCAAATAACCAGTCCTGGTGTTAACAAGAGCATTGGTAATCATATAATAGATTCCGTCAACTACCCACATAAGAGATTAAGAGACACATTTTCCAACACTTTAGCCAGAGAACAGGGGATTACAAGATTAGAAGTAACGATATATAATTATTCCATAGCCGATAACAAAACAAAGGGAATACGTTTGCTTAGAAGACCGTCTATCCTTACTGGAGGTAAGCAAACTTTATTTCCATAATGCACCATTATACTCTATCTCGTTTGATATAATGTGGACAAAGTTGTCAAAAAGTCTGCAAAACAGTTTGCTGTCTTGTATTTAACAATATAATGCAATATGTATACTGGTGGTGGAACAGAAATACAAGGAAATTAACTGGTCTACAGATAAGTTTACCAATGGTACCCAACGCAAGAAACAAGTTGTGAGTTATTGTCTTTCTGCATTTAGTTTTAACTACCTCTATGCATAACTTCTTTAATTTCAAATATTACCACTTCTGTACCTTCTGCAAATTCTTCTGGTCGATGACAATACCTAAATTTAATGCTATCCGCAATTTCTTGCATTGTCTTGGACGGTCTATATTCCTTTTTAACGGTAGCTGTATTTTCTAAATACTCCATCTTCCTTTTCTTTAATACAGAAATATGGGGAAATTGGTGTTACTTCTTTTAGCACAAAAGGAATTAGCTTACTATTTTTTTTTGTTCACTCTCTCTTTCTTAGAACTTTGGGTATAATATTACATGTATATACCCCGTACGATATAGCATTTTTTAGAGGTTCGAACATTTTTTTCCTTATTATTCGTATCTTCTACGATCTCTATATAATTAATAGGTGAGAAAAAACGAAATGCAGAAAGACAATAATTCACAACTTTTTCTTGCGTTGGTAAACTTATCTGTAGACCAGTTAATTTCCTTGTATTACTGTTCCACCACCAGTATACATATTGCAGTATATTGTTAAATACAAGACAGAGTATAATGGTGCATTTTGGAAATAAAGTTTGCTTACCTCCAGTAAGGATAGACGGTCTTCTAAGCAAATGTATTCCCTCTGTTTTGTTATCGGCTATGGAATAATTATATATGGTTACTTCTAATCTTGTAATCCCCTGTTCTCTGGCTAAAGTGTTGGAAAATGTGTCTATTAATCTCTTATCTGGGTAGTTCACGGAATCTATTATATGGTTACCAATGCTCTTGTTAACACCAGGACTGGTTATTTGACAAATAAATTTGTTGTATATTTTAATCCTTGTATTAGAGGTGAGCCAAGTAAAGGCAATCTATGCCAACTGTTTTATTATTATTATTTACAATTACGTTACAATTCTCCCGAAACATTCCATCTTACTCTGTTATACAAAATTATAAATATTTGCTATCTTAGCGAATGTGTTGTCTTAGGTAAGACGTAATACCATTTGTAGTAAATGTTGAAAAACGTTTCTTCGGTAGGCAAACATATTATCTCCATACATTTATTATAAAGTATTGTAACATAACCATCTGCAATAAGCACTGCTCTATTGTTGTTGTAAACACTTAAAAAATATATATTTGTTTTTTATTGTTTATGGTAATGGGTTGCTGGCTCTAGACAAGTGAGTTTCTCCAGCTATAATGTAACACTTTTGTACAATTCGAACATTGTCTCTGTTCTCCTCTCTTCTTCTTCTACAATTTCTATATAGTTAACAGGAGAGGCTATTAAAGGTGCATGCAGAGAGAATGTAATTTATAACCTTCTTCCTTACGTCGACATCTTTTAGTAGTAAATTTATTTGTAAGCCCGTCAACTTTCTTGTATTGTTGTTACACCTATTAACATATTGCAACATCTTGTTAAACCCAAAACAGCAACTGTTTTGCAGACTTTTGACAACTTTGCCCACATTTTTGCAATCGACACAGAGTATAACGGAGAATTCCGGAAGTACAATTTACTATCTTGTAGCAGAGTTATGCAATCTTCTAAAGGACTAAAGCCTTCTACATGGAAATTTTTAATAGAGTAGTTGTATATCGGGTGGATAATATAGGCTGACGACGATAGATAGCAAGACAAGGTAACTGTATTACCGACACCTGGTGGATAATGTTACCTATACGATTTATTTGTACGAAGGCATGCTGTTTAAAATTCAATAATATATTTTCTTCTATCTTTTTCACTCCACCGTATATTGTTCACTTTTACTCCAATCTGGTAATACTGTTGACGATATCTATAATATGGTTTCCAATGCTCTTGTTAAATCCAGGACTGGTTATTTGAGAAATAAATTTGTTATATATTTTAAATCTTGCATAAGATGTGAGTCAAGTGAGGAAATCTTTGCCAACTGTTTTATCGTTGTTTACAATAACGTTGCACCTTTCCTTGTACTCTTCTTGGATGCAGAAGTTAAAAAAGTTGTTTGTCGGAAAATTTGGTATTTCTTCAAGTAGCCTATCGAGTTTAACGGTCGTCAATTCTATTTTGTATAGAACGCCTACATGTTCTTCATGTTTCCTTTTAATAATTTCCAAATCTTCTCCGACTACTTCTCTTGTTCCAAGGGCAAGCGGTTTTTGTTAGTTAGTAAGAGGAAATACAGCTTAGCCTTAACACCGTGTTTTACAGAAACCAATTCGCCAAACTTTCCACGTATATAACTATTAAAAGAACCACATATTTCTCTTTTAACAAGTTAAGAATTTCCATCACAGTCCTCTAAGCCGCATTACTTTACAATTATTATGTTGTCACGAAATTGGTTCTGTTATTGATATAAGTCCATCTTCCAGCGCGTTTGATCGACTTCAATCTGACCAATAATAGCAGAGATATGTGCTAGTGCCCTAATGGCATCTTTTTTTTGCACATTCTGTATACGATAATAATCTAACATTCATAATGTCTTTTGTTCCATAAAAATCTGACCAATACTGGCAGAGATATGTGCTAGTGCCCTAATGGCATCTTTTGTTTGCACATCCTGTATACGATAATAATCTAACAAATATAATGGTGTTTATTTGACTTCAATCCGACCAATAATAGCAGAGATATACGTTAGTGCCCTAATGGCATCTTTTCTTTTGTACATCCTGTATACGATAATATTCTAACAATCATATTGCCGTTTATTAGACTCCAATCCGATAAATAATAACAGAGATATGGGGGAAATGCCTTTAGTACGTGCGCAGAACGTTGAAATGTGTCTTTTTCGGCCTATTTGTAACGGAAAACATGCGCAGTATACGGAAAAAGTAGCCTGGCCACCCCAGCTACCCACGGCCGTTTTGGCACCCTGGTGAATAACGAATAGATATATGTTAGTGCCGTTATGGCGATGACGACGACGACGACAGATGGCAAGACAAGGTAACTGTATTACCGACACCTGTTGGATAATGTAGGTTGACGACGACGACGATAGATGGCAAGGATTTGATGGATGACACATACGACGGAACGCACATATGTCACATATGACAGATGAGACATTTGACGGATGGCCATACGGCATATACGTCACATATGACAGAGGAGACATTTGACGGATGACACATACGACGGAACGCACATACGGTACATAAACAATGTGACGTCATAGGGCGTGGTCATGTTACGTCATAGGGCGTGGTCATGTTACGTCATAGGGCGTGGTCATGTTACGTCATAGGTTGTGGTCATGTTAGGTCATTGACCTTTAACCCTGGCCAAAAACTAGGTCAAGGTCACGAAAGGTCATTGACCTTTGACCTTCCACGAGTGACGTCACAAAAAGTTCCCAGGTACAAGGCACCCATACTCTACTGATTAGGGTATGTTTTCGTCAATTCTACACAGATATTGCTTGTCAGAAGGTGCTTCTGTGTCATAAACATCAGTTGCACTGAAATCATCGTCAGTGAATGCTAGGGAATTGAATGGCCAAATTCCAGGTTTCTTGAAAGCATTGATAATGTTGGATGGCGTGAAAGCTGCTAAAACGGCATGTCGAGTAAGCCTTGCTAAATCCATCATTTGTATAGTTTTTCCTGGATGTATCAACAACCAATCGTTGCCGGCATTGACACAGTATTGCTTGAAAGGAAAGGACCAAATACAGCAATGTCGCAAGGTTGAAGCCGATGTGACGTTTGTGGTAGAAATGAGAGCATAACAATTCCATTTGCTCTACAGTAAATTACAGCAGCCACAGAAATATGTGATTCGTGATTGTCTAATGTGAGTAAGATCTTTCTTTCTTGTGAACATTTTGTGTGCTTTTTGATATGTTCTAAAACGTTGAGGAATAATTCCTTGGTCATCCATCCAGAACAATTACCTAAGGCTATACTTGAAGGGGGTGCCTCTTGAATCAAATCTTCCAGCCTTCTTTTTCTCGGAAAGATCTAGAGATCTAGGGGGTAAATAATTACCTGAAGCATTTATGGTTTCAGCTATGGTTACCAGTTCACACCTGTCAGCTGAAGAAGCCTAGCTAATTTGCTTCTTTCCTTTTGTAGCAATCACCTTGGCTTGGTGACAGTAGTAAGACCAGTTTCATCTAAATCTATCTTCAGCTTCGAACTTGTATTTTGCAAGAACAGCTTTATAATTGTTGAAGAATTCCTCGACATTTCTTCTATTGAAAGCTGTAGCACGTGCGACCCGGTATTTTCGGGTTTACGAAGGCTAAGCTCTTGATGGCTCTTCATGAAATTCATTACCCAATCTAGACCAGTTATCTTGTTTGTGTTCCAGGCTTTTGGCACCTTACATTCAGGTATGATAATTGCATAATCATATGCTAGGATTCTTACTTGGCGGTAACTCAATCCATAGCTCAAATTAGCGCACTTTGATAAATAATTTGCAAGCTCATTTTCTTGTTGCATTGTAAACACCTGGTTTAGTGAACTGAAGCTCACAGCTTTCACTGGCCCAGGAAAGCGAGGAGCTTGATCTTCATCACTTTCGTTGGCGCTATCACGTTCCTGGCACAAGGTTTTGAGTTCATCTGTAGAATGTTGCTTTTCTAAGGCCTTTATTCTAGATATTAATGTTGTTCTTCTGATATTGTACAATTCTGCTGCAGCTTTTGTACTCCTCGCCTTGTGCAGAATGTCTTTTATTGCTGCCGAAACTTGGTTTTCATCAATATTAACTCTGAATGTCTTCTTCTTGTCCACTCGCACCATCTGGAATCATAATAATACCAGTATAGTATATCCAAAAATATCGATCCAATATATGAGCCATGAATGTTATAATTATTGTCAGTAGATATTATAGGAAAAGTTGCATGGGGTACATTCGACACCCTGTCGAAACTGCTCCACCTACATGGTGTCGAATCTGCCCCATACCGCTTGTAACCAAATCCTCAATTCAAACAAACTCATGTTAAAAGTTAGGTTAGAATATTGTGCCTTGATGATTTAATAAGTAAATAGACTCCTAGACTGGTAAATATCTCGAGAACTAGCAACAACAATAGAAGATACAGTTGAAATAAAAAGTGTTCGATTTGCCGCTTTTTTATGCACTTTACCAATCATTTTTAACCGAAAAACTACACACACCTATGAATTGCAATTTCACACACACTATTCTTGATGGTTGTAAAACAGGATACTGTATTCTACTTTCCCGCCAATTTCAAATGAAATCAGGGTGTCGAAACTGCCCCAATGTTGAAAGTGCCCCAGTCTCCCGTACCTTCTAACGATACCTCAACCTTGAGTTGTTAGCAATATTTCGCTTCCCTGAGCTACCGTATTTTACTGTGCAGCTCTGTAATTAATAGAAGATAACCGTGTGATCAATGCGTTCCAATTTTCTCCAGATAATCCACAGTGGTTTACACAAACTGAGTCGAATAATTTGATGTTATATCTAAGCTTGAAGAACTAGAAAAGAGGAAAAATTTCTATCTCCGATCTTAGAACAAAAAATAAATTTTAAAAGCACAAAGCGGATTTGGCTCATTTTGGCTATGGTATTGATAGTATAATAAATTGATATGGTATAGTAGACACTTTGAAAATACTCATGATCCATTGTTTATTACTCACTGAGTTCATTTAGTGGAACTTTAACATAATTTTATAGAAATTAACCAATAACAATGGCCCGTAAGAAGAAGATTGACTGTTCAATCACCACTTCACATCAAAATAGGCTCAATGAAACAATTTGTGAAGGCTTTGAACGTGTATAAGGAGTTGAATTGATAGGTGGGAATTCACTGAGCCTGTTCAATTTCAGCTTCAAACTGGGATGATTACAAAAGAAAAAAGGAATTGAATAGTATATCATTTAAATAAGTACTGATCAAGTTTTGTGTAATGTGAAAGTTTTTATCTATGGACTTATCGCAGCTAAGTTAACAAATTTTTCTGCAAAACGTAGTAGTGTGCGAGTAAAGTGATCTATATGCTTATACGGTTCCTCATTTACGGCTGTCTAACACCTAATTAGAATGAATGAATTATTTGATACATGATTGACTTAGAAACCAATCCTTACTATTTCACTTAAATTCAAAAAAAGTATCGCAGTATGTACTAGGGAATCTTTGTTGTTAAATAAACGATTCTCATTTTTTACACACTGTCAAAGTTGTTGTTGGTTTTCTAGCCCAATTTTCGCTATCATCACTTTTCGCCATCATATCATAAGCACAAGTACGAAGCACAAATAGCTCACTTTTGATGCCTTAACAATACTAATCCAGCCTGTTACTGCTAAATTTTGGTCTGGTGGTTTTTTAAACACACCCATATAATTTCAGAGACTTCGCCCCTCGAATTTCAGGCTATAATGTCACGAATTTTTCCAATGGAATATTCCATTCTCAATTATCGACCAAATCGGTGATGCTTCGATAATTTTTGGACTCAATAATCTTTCGAAAATTAATAACACAATATACAAAATGATTGTTTTATAGATGAAAATTTGGTACTAAATTATACGAGTAAACAAATCCAATAAACATTTCTCATATTTCTAATCAAGAATAATGCCTATCAATTTATCTCTCTATTCTCCTGTTATCGACTGAGTAAATATATTGATTATTCATATTTTTCGATCTATTAAAGGCATCTAAATTCCAAAATGGCAGTTATTCATAAATCCTGATAAAATATGGACTCCTGAAACTGTCCCATTGTTGTTTCACAGTTTGTAAAATACACGATTGTATATTGAATTTTAATTGCATATTTTATAAACGTATATTCATTTATTCAAATATCCGCTAGTGAAATGGTAATTAAATGCTTTTGTTTATACCGGAAGAGGAGAATAATACATTGTTGTAGCTAGGAACCAACTAGATAGTAAATATTTCCCTATTTTCTCTCAAATTCAGTTAAGAAAAGAGTCATTATTGTTTTTTACATAAGGGAAAAGTGCCTGATAAGGCATACTTTTTAAAAAATTCATAAGAAAAGCACAGCATATAAAACACACAGCAAAGACTCCCTTGGCGGGAACAGAGTGCGCAGCTATTCGCGCAGACACGCCCTCCGGTGTAAAACTTCTCAGATCAGTGACGAGAATGCAGAAGGAGCTAGTCGTAACCATTGTCGTACGTAGTTGTTATTCCAAAAAACCTTTCTTCCATGTTCTTGATATGTTTAAAGATTTCGGCTTCCATATCTTTATTGAAAGTTACTCGTTTCCCTCCCATATAACCTTTGACAGCACTCACACTAAATTGGTTCATAACTTGACAACGTCTTCGTAAAGTACTAAAAGGTACACCAAATGTTTTTGAAGCGAGCAACCAACCCATTATTTTCTCTTGAATTGCATTTATGGCCGCTTCCATATCTTCTTTTCACCACTGCATCTGGTTACTTTTTCTGTAATATTTGCCTACCATTTTCTGAAATGATTAATAAAAAAATAGAGATCATTTATACTTTCCAAATTCATTACATTCATTGAATAGTGGCTGACAGGGCGAGATGACATAGTGCCATCTCCTCCTACTTCTGTGTATGCCATCTAGGGCTGAAGTACGTGCACTAACGTCATTACTATTTTCTTCTTTTTGAGACAAAATACTGAGGATTGCATGCGGCCAAAATATGAGGTTAGGATGGATGATTTGAAATGTTAAAGACAATTTGTAAGAAAATTACTAAGTATGCTCACAAAACAGAACTCACGAATACTCAAAAGGTATTTCCCTCCGTTAGAATGCCAGAATATTTCGTATAAGTTTGGAATATCGAGGTAGATTTACAGGCACTTTGTGAAACATGCACATAATGCAAGTTAGTCCACTGCACTGAGTTATTAGCGGTAAATTCAAATATAACTATGAGATTTAAGTCCTTTGCCAACTCGGCCACTATGCCCATCTCAGGCACTTTTCCCCTATATCTTCCAATATTTCCGATTTATGATTCTGTGTGTATGATTTTCAACAAAAATATTCCAATTTAAAATTATATATTAATTATCGCTAAGGGGTAATGTTTTTGTCGATTCCCTTCCAATAAGAACGGTTAACGTAACAAATCGTTCCTCAGGTACCGTGCAATGCAATTAGTTGATGCTGTGTCGATGTATTTCTTTAAAATATACCATTCCTTAAACATAAGGAGCTTGTCCTAAATTTCTCACGTATCCGTAACGAACTGCGCATGTGTAGACCCATTACGGCTCAGCCGATACGACGCGTTGAACGGATTGTTACGTCCCCTTCTCCGTATGCGAGAGCGAGAGAGAGAGAGAAAGAGAGAGAGAGAGAGAGAGCGAGATTCGAAAAAGGTTTGGGTTGAAGGGGATTTTGTTTAAAACTTGAAAAATATTTCTTTTGTTTGGTTGCCTTGGTGTAGGATTGGTTTCCTCTGCAGGGCTGGATTGGGGGTGTTTTGGCGATTGTAGTGCGCGTGCATAGATTGAGTTTGGTGAAATTAGGAAGTTGGCTGAAAATCAGCCGGGCTGGAAAAGTGTCTAGGAAATTTCAGAAAAGTGACTAGAAAGACTTTTTAAAATGTGTAAAGGAGGAAAAGTTATCTCGGTCAGCAACGGGGATTGATGTTTGGAAGCAGCGAAGTTCAAAAAGTGTATGGATTGGGCGACGAAAGGTATCTAGGATTGGAATGTTTTGGTAGAAGACGAGTCATGCTATGCTGCCAATATATATGATGTGCTATAGGGCCGGCTAAGTGTAGGAAATTTCAAGAAGAGGGATTGATATTATTTTCCTAATTAGGGACGTCTCCGGTGTTTAAGAGAGGAATTAATAAGAATTTGTAGTTTATTTGAATTTTTGGAATTTCAGTGAGAAAAGTGTATAGGAGGCATTTGTTTAAAAAGTGTATGGAATTAGGTGTTTGATGATGAAAATAGTTTAAAATATGTGCTTGCAGGGATTTGGGATTTTATGTGTTGGTACGGCGAATAATCGAACATCAAGCAAATGAGCGGGTACCACTGCGGCGGTCCATATGGCTAGTCAATGAATTCACCATGCTACAGGAAAACCGCAGAAAACCTGTAACACCGTCGGGCGGGGGGGGGCGGTTGTAATATAGTGTCTACCTAAAGTGTAGAACTGATTTATTAGTAAAGTAAGGTGTATGAGAAAAAATTTTGTGTGGAAGTAAAATGTAGAGAAAAATATAGTGTGATTATCTGATGGAAATAGGAGAATTATCAAGGTAGTCGGAGTATTCGTCGGGGAGGTCCTCGTACGCCGTGGCTAGTAGTCGTACTGGAGGAAATGTGAGCGTCCTCGTGGGGTTTCTGCCGAGAAGCCGTCTGTTTGCGATCCACGGTGTGAAGAGGGCGTTTTTCGAGATTTCGTTGCCCGATTCGATAGTGTGATTAACGTATCGGGCTTGTAAATTGTTCAGACGAGAAGGAATTGGCTCAATGTCGATATTGACATATACGGTATTGCTGGGTGAATAGGGTGACTTGTATTCGCAATATCTGAGAAGAGACTGCTCGCCAATCAGGATCTTCTTTACAAGATGGTCGGGAAGAGTTCAGTAGACGCTTGCTCCATAGTCGATTATAGGACGGATATATGTTTTATACGTATGAAGTAGAGTGGTTGGGTGAGTTCGTTCGAAACTTCGGCCGAACGCCTCGTCGACCAACTCATCGTCGGACCTTCTTGAATATGTCAGTTACGTCGGCCATCAAGTTGAGAGTGTGAATAAATCTCACTCTCGAATAAACAGCTTCCGTACGCATTTCGAGTTGTTCTACCCAGAGCACGAGGCGGAAATTTGTTGGTAGAAGTCGTTCGCTCTGAGTTGAGTGTGTTTAAACGAGATAGCTTGGGTTTTTTAGTGTTTAGAGTCACCCGCCATCTCCTGCACCAATTTGAAAATTGCATCAGTAGATTTTGGGATCGAAGGTTGAGAGAGCGACTGTTAGCGGCGCAAATGATTAAAGCGCTATTGTCCGTATATAATTGGATTTTGTCCTGGGTGTGTCGTGGTACTGGTGTATCATTCGTATAAATTATGTATAATAGCGGAGCGAGTATTGAGCCTTGCGGAACACCGATTTGGGGTGTAAATGAATGGGATAAGCTATAACCAAATTTGACGCTTATTGATCGATCGGTGATGTAGGAATACAATAAGTTTACAATTTGAGGTGGCAATCGGATCCTCAGTAGCTTTCTCATAAGTCCGGCGTGCCAGACTTGATCGAAAGCTTTTTAAACATCCATGAAAATAGCGGCTGAACAGCGTCGTTGATTTAAAGCTCGGGTGACTATGGTTTGAAAGTTGCTGGTGGCGTTCTGACATGGGTGGCCTGGCCTGAATCCGAATTGAAATGCCGGAAATATATTATTTTCGGTACAGCAGTCTCAGATTCAGTCTTTTAACAAACGTTCAAAGATTTTACCTAGGACGCTGATTAGTGAAATCGGGCGGTAGGATTCAGGCTTTATAGGGTATTTGCCGGGTTTGGGGATGAGAACTACGTTGGCTCATTTCCAACAACGAGGGAACTAAGAGAATGCCAAACAGGCGTTCTGCAGGGCGTAGAGTGGGGGGAAAATATCTTCAGGCAGATTTTTAAGCGCCTGTCTAAAGATTCCGTCGTGTCCTGAGGCACTGTTTCTCCCCGATCGACAGACCTGCTGACCTTCTTCGATTGTGAACGGCGAGAAAAGCGGAGAGTTCTAATTTAGTGAGATATAACCGTGAGGTCTCCGACTTATGTTTCGGGTGAGGAGGTCTGTTTCGATATCAAAGTCCCTGAGATGGTGTAAAGACAGTTTGTAGGTTATTTTTCAAGGAGGTGGCTTTGTCTTCGGAGGTGTATATCTTCTGTTCTCACACTTAGAGACGTATTTCTAGTTTCCTTTTGATGCCGACAAGGCGGTAGAATTTTTGCCAATACACGCGCCCTTGTCCGAAGACCAGTCCGGCTGTATCGACCTTCCGTGTTCTCTGCTTTTCAGCATTGATTTCGTACCGAACCTGGACGTTTAGACGGTTCCATTGTGTCTTGACAGCGGGATATCGAGTGCGGACGTATAACCTATATAAATATCTTTTCTGATGGATTTTTTCAAGGATTCCTTGCGAAACGGCATGATAGTTAGTGTTTATGGTGATGAGAGATACGGCGATGTCTTGTGCATCGATTAAGAGGGATTGGTATTCCTCTGCGTGATTATCTATGTCATCAGTCCTCTGATGAATGACGAGTTGTTTTAAATTAGTGGAGACGTGGTTTGGTCCACCTTTCGCGAGGGATGATAGTTTCAGTTCCCTTAATAACCAATCGATCAGCTTTTTCAACATCTTCTTTGCGAAAGTGCCTCTCTCTCAACACATCCACACGCCCTGATTTGGAGTCAGTTGTTGTGATAAAGCTTTTGCCCATTTTTTCTCAATGTGATGCTCTTAAAATGAATTAATATATTTTGATAATTTATAATAACTTGCAAATCTTGCAATTAATTTTAATTTCAATAATTTCTTAAAAAATCCATAAAGATAAATTTATTAAATAAAAAATCCATGATTAATTGAGCAAATAATAATTTTACATACCTATTCAATATTACAGCTATGAAACGATAGTGTTTATACGACAGTGTTCATAGTATATAAGGTATTAAGAACGGTAAGGGTTGTTTACCGGTCGACAGCAATTTTGCTGGAGACCGGTAAAACCCTTAACGTTCGAGATGCTTATACCATAAAGTAGGCGGTTGCCAACTTGCCAATGATATGATATAATAATCGTTGGGCAGTGTTTCCAAGATATTATTCATCAACAAACAAATGCATTTACTGTGAAAGTCTATACTTTGAACTTGAATTTTCGATTAATTTACTAATATAAAATGAGTGATATAAAATGAGTGAGAGTGATACTGAAGTAGAAAAAGCGTGGCAAATAGAATGTGAAGCAATAGTCCCAGAAAAATCCAGGAATCGCTATGAAATAATATATTATTTAGGACCACTTGAATGTATGTAGGGCTAATACGTCTGTAAGTAATCTACTTACCGACGTCTGAACGGTAAGTAGATTACTTACAGACGTGTTGGACTTAGAAACCAGTAAACACAACCTACCGTCCTGACAACCTATGCTGTAAATTAACAAAAAAGATCGATCGCGCAAAAAACATATTACCTTTAGTACTTTAAATAACAATAGTTGACGCAAATTGTTTTTTAATCTATTCTTTCGACCAGATGCTAAGCCACTTGTACATACATGCACGATACGCTTATTTTCTCGCCAATGCTGGAAAAAAATTTCAAAATTTGTAGATTATCCAACTAACTTCATCTAGCAAGTAATTTTAGTTAATAAACTATGTAACCTTAATGAATATTTTAGAATAATAATTATGAAAATAGAGCCAACTTTCTGTTCTGAGGTAAGCGATACTGCTGAGCCGAATAAAAAGCAAGCAAGCAAGCAAATTGAAACAACAAATTAGTTTTAATTTTCATTTTGATTTATAATAACAGTACATTTTGGTCAAAATAAATCTTAAGAAAAGAGCGATTCCATTTATCATTTCAGCTGAAATCCGTTGTTTTGTGTTTTCCCATGTTTTGATTAACATCTTCGTTCCCAAATTTCACATCCTTATTTGGTTATACCGTGCTGATGACAGCAAATGAGCCAGAAACATGCATGTCCGCGGTTACCACTCTGTTTCAGTAGCCTTTTTTGCGCGAATTACCAATGAATGTCTTTATTGTTGTTATATATATATATATATATATATATATATATATATATATATATATATATTTATATATATTATTCTAGAGAGCCGATCCTGGCATGAAAAATGATAGTTGTGCTTCAAATCGATCTGTGTATGATTCGAAAATTTCCTAGTAAAAACCCACAAATTAATTTGTAAAGTGAGTTTAATCCACGTGCAAGATCAAGTTCAAATGCATAAGAAGTCAGGTAATACCTACTTTCTGATATTTATTAAACAATTATAACTGCAAGTAATTCCAAAGTGTATAAATAAAACATAACGATTCCCAGCACATTAATTAATGCAAAAAACGATAACACCAGATAAATAAGTTAAGTGATATACGAAAATAAAATAAATAAATTACTGGTTAGAATCAAATAAAATACAGATCCGGATCTAGGACAATTCAGTTTCGCAGTGCTGGAAACTGAATATTATTTATCCCACAGAATCTCACAATACATAACATAGTGTGAGACAGAATTTCAAGTGTGAAATATAGACAGGAATACATACGTACATCATGGATAGCGATGACGTGTCGGATGATACTAGCAAGAAGCGTGGAAGAGAGATAGATGATGAAGTCTTCAGCAGAAATGAGAAAATAAAGAGGACACCAATTAAAACTAAGCCTAAAAACGAAGAAAAAATAGATCAAATATTAAGCATGATGCATAATCTGACAGCTCAAGTAACACAAACTACAATCGAATTACAACAGCTAAGAGAAGAACAGCAAGAAAATGGGAAGGAATTTAGACAAATGAACGAAGAGATAAATAGGCTGTCCAAAATGTACCAAGATGCTACAAAAGAAAATCAAGAAATCAAAAAAGAACTACAATTCACTAAAAATAGAATTGAGCAGCTAGAAAACGAAAACAAAGTTAACAATATTGTTATACAGGGACTACCCTTAGATACAAACGATCCAGATGCACTCTAAGAAGGGATTACAAGGTTTATAAAACAAAATTTAGAAACAGACGTTAGTATAGAATCTGCCCGTAAATTAGGATTTAAAACTTGCCTAGTTAAATTTGGAAATAGTGCCGAAAAATTAAAAGTAATGAAAAATAAATATAAGTTGAGAAATATGGAAGAAAATAAGATTTATATAAATAATGACAGAACAAAAGGAGAAATGGAAATTGAAAAAAAAATAAGAGCCAAAGCAAAAGAAGAAAGGAACAATGGAAAATCAGTTAGAATTGGATATCAAAAACTAACGATTGAGGGTATTCAGTGGAAATGGAACAAAAACACAAATATGTTGGAGGAATCAACAACTCAGAACATCCAAAACAATGACTCAAAAAACTCTACGAATTAAATTGCAACGACTTCGACGGACCAACGAAAACGGTAAAGAAAACAAGTAATGAACCAAAAAAAGGAAATAACAAAAAATGTAGTGGTAAATTAAATAACCTTCAGTTGCTATTCTGGAACTGCCAAGGAATAAACACCTTAAATGGTGCTGAAACACAGGACATTGAACATTTGAATAGTTTCCCTATCATTGGTCTTGTGGAGACCTGGATTACACAATCAGTACCTAGGCTGCCTTCATATTTAACGAAATACAACTTTTTCCATAGTCAAGCGATGAAAGACAAACAACGAGGAAGAGGAAGCGGAGGTATCTTACTCCTTATAGCAAAAGACTTTCCGGGTCTTGAAACTGTAAATATAGTGGATTTAAGTAATATGTCGATATTTGTAAGATTGAATTTATGTAATGTTTTTATTATTTTAGGTATTGTGTATCTCAAACCGGGGCTGGACGATTGCACTTGTATAGAAATGTTGGAAGAAACGACTAGAAATTTAACCTTTACATACCCTAATGATCAGTTTATCATATATGGCGATTTTAATGCAAGGATAGGTCATTTCAATGGCTCTGGGGAAAGCAATCCCCTGAACTTTGATCTTCCCTTAGAAGGCCGCGAAACAATGGACAACGTGATTAATGTACGGGGTACACTACTTGTAGAAGCACTTGAAAATTTAGGTTTTTTCGTTCTAAACGGCAGGTATGATGATTACCAAGGTAAATACACTTACATTGGACACACGGGCTGTAGTGTGATTGACTTGGTTTGGGCTAATTTTAATAACAAAAATTCTATTTTAAACTTCTCTATTAGTGAAACACTCATTTCTGATCATTTGAGCTGCTTAGTAACCTTAGAGAATAATTTCTATTAAATCAACTCGACTACACACAGCTATAATAAACACCTGATTAGATGGGACCCTACAAAACTTCAGTCCTACAGAAATATTATAGACAACTATGACTTTGATCTAAACTTAAATACTGTAGAAAGTTTGGATAGACAAATACATGAGGCAATCAGACTGACAACAAGATTTCTAGACATGGAAAAAATACAAACATTCAACCCCAATAATAGTTCTAAAGCTAAACCTTGGTTTGATGAACAGTGTAGGAATTCTAAAAAATTATTAAACGTAGGAAAAAGAAACTTAGTAGCATCAAATTTTAGTAAAAACCTTGTAATAACGTACAAGCAAACTAAAAAAGAATATATCCAAATTATTAAAAGTAAGAAACATGCATATGAAAAAAATATGAGATATAAATTAACAAATATAAGCAACCCCAATGAATTCTGGAAATATATTAATTCACACAAAACTAAAACAAAAATTGGCGGTGTTAACATGAATCAAATGATTACTTATTATAAAGATTTTTACAAATCCACACCAAATTCAACTTTTTGTGGCCTAGATGCTTTACACCCGTATCTTGATATAGCTTTCTCTACTTGTGAAATTCACAATGCTCTAAGCTTAGCTAAGAATAACAAAGCGCCAGGGGAAGACAATATAAGTAACGAGTTTTACAAAAACATGCCTTTAAACTGGATAATGCACTTAAAATTGCTTTTCAATACTATCCTACAAGATGAAGAAATCCCATCCTATTCGATATTGGAGTGAGCACTAAAATTATTCGGATACTAAGAAATATCTACAGTTCAGCCTCACTGTTCATCGAACAAGGTGGTCAAATCTCCGATAAAATTAAAATAACTAAAGGTGTCCTACAAGGAGATATCTTAAGCCCCTTGCTATTCTCTCTCTTTATCTCGGATTTGGAAATTTATTTCCAAAATCATGGTGCTAAAGGAGTAACTCTTGATAACAATGAAAATATCAATATGCTGCTGTACGCAGATGATATGGTCCTACTTGCAGAATCCCAAATAGAGCTGCAAAGAAACCTTAAGATTTTAGAAGCCTATTGTGAAACATTTAAACTGGAAGTAAACACAAGTAAAACTAAAATAGTGGTTTTCCGCAGAAGTGCTAATATGGGACAACAGCCACAATTTGATTATAAAGATGTCACTATTGAGCTCTCGAATACCTATGAATATTTAGGAACAATTTTCACATTTAACGGAATATTTCTAAACAACCTAAAGCAACGAGAACAAAAAGCGAGACTCTCCCAAGGAGCAACACAGAAAAATAAATTCAGCTGGTATATCATCTCTTAATTCAATAAAGACCCTGTATAACAATGTTGTACTACCCACCTTTACATATGCAAGCAGTATTTGGGCGTTAAGATACTTGGAACAAACTGAAAAAATTCAGAGTAGTTTTTGGAAAAATCTTTTATTTCTGCAAACGCGAACAGCAGCCTATATCATCAGAAGTGAGGTAGGTATCTGTAAAATAAGCTACTTTATAATAAAGCAGGCGTTAGACCTACTGCTCAGGTTAAAGGATCACAACCGTAGAAGATACACTCATAGAGCACTTCTCCGTTCGATCCACGTAAAAGATCACTCTAACCTATGTCAAAAATATAACTGGATCGACCAATTATACCGCGGTATAGCTGTGATTATGATCTAGATATAAATAGTTTTAACACAAACCATATCAATAAACTTTTATCACAATACCTACAGAAAAATTTTTATGAGGATTCAAATAAAATACTTCTCAGTACACATCATACATCGTATAAATACCTTTTACAAGATCGAAATGAATCAAGCAATTATCTACAGGGGGATTCTCCATTACATATTAAAAGGCTCGTCGCACAACTCCGAACCGCTAACTCCGAAGTACTGTATATATATTTAAATAATATGTCTCACAAAATAAATACAACCCTAATCTGTTCAATCTGTGATAAACTATTACCAGAAACGCTTGAGCATATAATTTTAGTGTGTCCAATGTATCAGAGCATAAGAGCTCACTTTATTAAACCCCGGGGCCATTCAGATGACTTAGACTCACTACTTACCTCAACAGACAGAAAGCAACTGAAGGAATTATATCGATTTATGAACGAGGCAATGAAAATCAGATCATTCATAATCAATGAATAATGAGCCAAAAATGATTTGTATACGTATGTGTTGTACATATATATGACTACGTGGGTATGTTTATACAAAATTACAGAGCAATCGTTCAGTACCTATATGCTCAAACTCAGAGTTGCTTATTGTAGAATATCTTATGTAGTACCAGCTGGCTCTCTTGTTCATGTATTATATGTATACAAAGGAACAATAAAATGTATTATTATTATTATTATTATTATTATTATTATTATTATTATTATTATTATTATTATTATATATATTATTCTGATTTATTAGGTGTGTAATTTTAATGTTTTAAAATTTTCTTATCAATAGAATTTCTCTATTTGCCCTACGTTGGGCCGACAAATTTATTCTGGTTTAGTTTGGTGTGAGAAACCTAATTATTATTGTTATTGTTTAGTTATTATGAATTATTAGTTTTCGTTTGCCCGGTATATTAGAAAAATTTAAAATATGTCATAAGATAATTATAGTTTACATGCGAACTCTATGATCTCAGGATTGGGTTCATATGGTAAAATGAAACTATTTTAATTTTAATTATAAGCGCCAAAATAAATTCTTTGTATTTATATAAAAAAAATTTCAATCAAAAATACTTGCTATTAATTTCTTTATAAAAACCTATAGAACGGTCCTGTATATTTGACTTCAAAACCCCTGTCTAATTGAGAACCGTCTGGTCAATAATGCCAACTGTTAAATAAAAGATGGAGCAATCATCGAGAAATGAAATTATTCAACAATGCATTTTTAAGTCTTTCAAATGAAAAACGTTATTTAATATTAAGAAAAACAAATACATTATTCATTTTCAAAATCTTCATAAAGAACAACCTATCTACGATGATCATTCATTCAAAGACACATACACTCAAATGAATTATTACTATATGTATGTACAAAACATGCAACATTATATACATATTTAAAATCGGACGATGTCAAAATTCTCTATGATATAAGATGGCGGATATAAAAATGGACAAAGTGTATGAAATATCAAAGTTCAAATATTTCAACAACACAAGTGAGTTTATTTTACCTTTTTTATTTAAATGAAATAGTTTTAAATACCTGTTCACTTTTTCTTTTAATTCACCTCATTGATTGTTTTTCAGATTACTTCTTGGAACACCACACAGTCTGTCGTGCTTGGGGAAAAATCAAAATTGATGTTATATTTCATCTACATCAATACATGTTAGATGCAATTCCATAGTCCAGCTCTTTCTGAAATGTATCGTGGATATACCATTCCCACGATACAAAACATTACTTGCTTATACAGATAAAATTTTACGGTTAGTATCCTATAATTTTTACCAATTTCTTGTTAAATCTATGTTTATCAGCTTGATTTATAAATTTGTTTAGTTATATTTAAGAATAATGTATTTCCTTCATATTTACCACTCCAATGGGCTGCTTTTCTAATAGTTTTTGAAATATCTTCTCTAAATTTTACTTTTTACCCCATTCATTCTACCAAAAAAAAATTCTCCCTAGTGAATAGTGTACATTATCAACAAACTTTTTCATTCAATTTTTTCAGTTTTTAATCCGCTTGCCGCTGATCAAAATATTTCAAATCTGATTCACCAATCAAAATTGGCTATAAAAATTCTTGATGGCAAATCCCACTTCAAGTTTCAAGTTGCTCATTTATCCTTCTAGGACATTCCGTTTAATATTTTAAATGATCAAATCTGATATATCACTTCCTTTAAAATAGATTCCAAAATATTTAGAAATGACAGCTCTTTTTATTTCAATTTGATCTATTCAGAATGAAAATTCATCTCACAAACGTCATACATTTATAACCTTAATGTTATTATTATTTTGACTTTTTACCTTGGCATATACTAAATAATTTTCTAATGTAACCAGAGAGTTTCTTCCAATATCTAATTAGTATTTTTGAAAACCAATCATAATGTTTTTACTCTTACTGTGTGAGAAATAGATTGTTATAATTTATATAATGTAACGTTCAAAATGCTCTCTCTCAATGGCTAGAAATCATGTTATATATTTCACATATGTGTATTCACAAAGTGTATTGAAAATTTCCGTTATGATTCTTCGGTTTGATTCATGTTTATGTTTTCTCTTGAATGATGAATGATACAGATTGTCTCAATTTCGGACGATTTAAAGAGTAATTTGAATTCTAAAATTTTGTATTTGCATATAGTGTGTAGTATTTCATTCCATATTATAGTATACAGAGTGTTGCAGGTTCCTTTCTATGTTAACATCCCCTAAATTTTGCGGTTATCAAATTTTTATATAAGGAAAAATTTTATGAACGCAAATTTTACTTTAAATAATATATTTTAACATTGTCTTTCAATTTTAATAATAATACATTTCTTTTTATTTCAGGTCGCTGTTACAAGGATGATTCTGGAATCCTGTGTTGCAGTATCCTCTTCAATTAGTTTTAATTTATTTACAATAATATAATTAAATATGTATACAAATTCTTATTTTATTTTTAGGTTACAAGTTTCATCCAAAGGAATTAGTTATAAACAGTTTTATAAATCAACTTTTGAAAATTCTTTAGTGTTCGTTATGCGTCTTATTGCTTATACATTTCTCGGAGTCTCGTATTGCAATACAGTGTATTTATTATTTCTTATGTTACATCTTTCTATAATACTGTGCTTTAGCATATTTTGTATCTCTGAATCAACTTCTTTCCTATATTTATAAGGTATGGGATATGTTCTTATTCTGAAATTTTCTATTCCCCTAACTTCTATCTTATGTGCATAATTGTTTGCCATTCTCATCTCTTTTTTAATCAATCCTTCTTACTTCATCATCAAATTCTTCACTTTCTCTTCATATTTCTTATTTCCACACATTAATTCCAATTCTTCCATTATTCCACTCCTTTATATATTCCATAACTTCTTATTATCCTCTTCAATTGCCAATACTTCCATATTTCCACTCCTTTCTATATTCCATAACTTCTTATTATCCTCTTCAATTGCCAATTCTTCCATATTTCCACTCCTTTCTATATTCCATAACTTCTTATTATCCTCTTCAATTGCCAATACTTCCATATTCTCTTCCTCAAATTCAAATCTATCACCATTTAATTCTATCTCCATCTTTTCAAAATCAATTATTGCCTTACATTTTGTTAATTCATCTATTCCTATTACTATGTCTGTTTCTAAATTATCCACTAACAATAAATGCATCTCAACTTCTTTCCCATCCTTTAATTCAATCCTTTGTATTATAGATCTGCTAACTTCACACAATTTCTTTCCATTTGCTCCCATTAATGTAGTTTTCGGTATTTTGATTAGCTTATTTTCATAACTTTCAACATTGTCCTCTAATAGTTTTGTTTTAACTATGGACGCTTCCGAACCTGTATCTATTAATATCTTGACTTGTTTCCCATTTAATTTTCCTTTGATTTTTATTTATCCCATTATTTCTTCTAATTCCAAATCTTCCCCAAATTTAATATATTCCCTTGGATGTTCATATGTACAGATGATATTTCTTACATTTGGTATGTGCTCGATCCAAAATTTTGGCCGGGCTCTTGTTCAGTGATTATCTCCGGTTCTATCGATATCACTCTCTCCTCTCTTCTTTGGTTATTATTCACTCTTCTTTGTCCTCCATTTCCATTTCCTCTTTCTTCCTCCCTATAGTCTTTTCTTTGTTCTCTATTTTCTGCTCTTTGTCGGTTCTCATATTGTCCACTCCTATTATTTTGTTCTCTGTAATTTTGTTCTCTATAATTGTTATAGTTATTATTATTATATCTTAAGTTTCTGTTCTGTTTCTGTTTTGATTGTTAAAATTTCTGTTATAATTATTGTTATTTCCTAAATTATTGTCATAATTATTGTTTGTGTTGTAGTATCCATTGTTATAATTTCTATTGTTTATGTTATTTGTTCTATCATAAGTTTGTTCATAATTATCTCTTCTGCTATTTTGATTATTTGTATTATTCTCATAATTATTGTTATTGTTGTTATTGTATTGATTATTTCTATTAAAATTTTACTGTTATTATTATATTGATTATTTCGGTTAAAATTGTTACTATTATTATTTTTATTCCTGTTATAGTTATTATTATCCACTCTATTTCTCTCTAGTCTTTGTAAATAGCTACTTAGTTGTTCAATATTTTTAACATTCTGAATGGTAATCGTTTCAGTTATCTCGCATTTAAAATGTCTGGATATAAACATGATTATTTCCTCCTCTGATATGGGTGGGTCTAGGAATTTAGCATTCTTGAATACTTTCATAGCATAATCATTCATGCTTTTTCCTCTTCCTCCTTCATATTTGCCTGAGTAAAGTATCTCTCTTACTCTTGCTTGGGTACTATTTCCCCAGAAATATTTTATGAATTGTTCTTCAAAATCTTCGAAATTATTAAAATCTTCCTCCTTACTTGAATACCATACTAACGCATGATTATCCAAGTTTTCTCTTATCATTACTTTTATGTCTTCTTTATTTTGTATATTTTTATTATTTTATTCTTTAGAATTTTTATAAACACCTTTGGGTGTATTTTCCTGTTATCCCCTTCAAATTTGTGTTCCCCTCTATTTCCTATATAATTGCTTATTATCTTCGTCTCCATCACTCCATTTCTTACTTCTTGGAAATTTCTATCTCCTTTGTGGTCATGTTTTTCCTGTAAGTAAAATAGCCTTTCTTCCACGTCTTCTAATTTTCTTGTCATTTCCCATGTTTCTTTTGATTGTTCTTCCTTGTGAATTCTACTTCCAGTTTGCTCAATTTTCCCTTTCATAACTTCAAACTCCTTTTGTATTTTCCTAACCTTTTTTTCTGTTTTCATTTCTTCTTGCTTTTGCTTCTCCTTACATGCTTCTTCAACATTTTGTTGAAATTCAGTCGAGGTTCTGTCCCATTTTCCCTCTAGATTTCCCATTCTTTCTTGGGTGTCTTGAACTCCCATTTTAATTTCCTTGACTTCTCTTTGAATTTCTCCTTTGGAATCCTCCTCTTTCTCCTCTATTTCCTTGATTCTGTTGATCTGTAAATTTTCTATTTCCGTGATCCTTCCAATCACCTCTCCTCTTATTTCTTGTTTGGTAAATTCTATTTTATTTTCCATGTATGTATTTGATTCCTCCAATTTCTTCTCAACATGTCCCAATTTTTCTTCCATTAATTTTATTATTAGGTCCTTGGTTTGTTTTATTTCTTCCTTATTCTGGTCCATCTTTATATTCATTTCTTGCTTTATTTCTTCCTTATTCTAGTCCATCTTTGTATTCATTTCTTGTTTGAATTCTTCCTTATTTTTATTCATATCTCCCTTAATATCATCCTTCATACTATTCATATTCTCATTTTGTTCATCCATTTTTCGATTTAAATCTCCATTCATATTATTCATATTTTTATCTTGTTTATCCATTTTTTTCATCATCATTTGGAGCATATTCATTACGACCATTTCCTTTTTTTCTTTTGATTCTTGTTTGTCCTCCTGTCCTGCTTCTTCTGACAATGGTGCGTCTTCTTCTTCCTGTCCTTGTTCTGCAATATCTCCCTCTGAATGTTCTCTTCCCTGTTCCAAGTATTGCACCTGAAAATCTCCTCTACCATTACTCATTTCTTTTCTTTTTTCATCAGATCTACTTTCAACTCCTACCTGCTTACCGTCATTTAATATCAGTTTCCTTTCCATTTCATTTGTTTAATATTTTTTATACAGTCAAAAATTATTATTTCAATCCTCTTTTATTATTATCTATAAAAATTTTATATTTGCCCCACGTTGCGTGCGTCAAATTATTCTGATTTACTAGGTGTGTAATTTTAATGTTTTAAAATTTTCTTCTCAATAGACTTCCTCTATTTGCTCTACGTTGGGCCGACAAATTTATTCTGGTTTAGTTTGGTGTGAGAAACCTAATTATTATTGTTATTGTTTAGTTATTATGAATTATTAGTTTTCGTTTGCCCGGTATATTAGAAAAATTTAAAATATGTCATAAGATTATTATAGTTTACATGCGAACTCTATGATCTCAGGATTGGGTTCATATGGTAAAATGAATCTATTTTAATTTTAATTATAAGCGCCAAAATAAATTCTTTGTATTTATATAAAAAAAATTTCAATCAAAAATACTTGCTATTAATTTCTTTATAAAATCCTATAGAACGGTCCTGTAGATTTGACTACTGTTAAATAATAGATGGAGCAATCATTGAGAAATGAAATTTTTTAACAATGCATTTTTAAGTCTTTCAAATGAAAAACGTTTTTTAATACTAAGAAAAACAAATACATTATTCATTTACAAAATCTTCATAAAGAACAACCTATCTACGATGATCATTCATTCAAAGACACATACACTCAAATGAATTAATACTATATGTAAGTACAAACTATGCAACATTATATACACATTTAAAATCGGGCGATGTTAACAAAATTCTCTATGATATAAGATGGCGGATATAAAAATGGACAAAGTGTATGAAATATCAAAGTTCAAATATTTGCACAACACAAGTGAGTTTATTTAACCTTTTTTATTTAAATGAAATAGTTTTAGAAATCATGTTATATATTTCACATATGTGTATTTACAAAGTGTATTGAAAATTTCCTTTATGATTCTTCGGTTTGATTCATGTTTATGTTCTCTCTTGAATGATGAATGATAGAGATTGTCTCAATTTCGGACGATTTAAAAAGTAATTTAAATTCTAAAATTTTGTATTTGCATATAGTGTGTAGTATTTCATTCCATATTATAGTATACAGAGTGTTGCAGGTTCCTTTCTATGTTAATAAATAAAAGATCTTGGCGTTGATTCTTTGGACTGAAATCCCCGTTATCCCCACCTATATAGCATTTTTCAGTAGCCCCTTCTTCTATTTGCGTGCCTTACCCATTAATCTATTCGTTACTTATTATATATATATATATATATATATATATATATATATATATATATATATATATATATATATATAGAAGATGTTGGAATATCGCGTGATATGTTAACAACAACAACAAAAAGGTTCTTGGGTAATTCACGCAAAAAGAAAAAGGGCTACTGAAACAGAGTGGTAAACGCGGACATGCATGTTTTTGGCTCATTTGCCGTCATCAGCACGGTATAACCAAATAAGGATGTGAAATTTGGGAGCAAAGATGTTAATCGAAACATGGGAAAACACAAAACAACGGATTTCAGCCAGAAACATGGATGTCCGCGCCCCCTTTCACCCCCCGCCAGGGGGAATTGCCAATTTCAAAATCTTAAATAGGATGGGGTATCGAGTTATACCTCATTTTAAAGGTCTTTTTAATCTATACACGTTGATTTTTGTTTTTTTTTTAAATTGATCGATTCGTTGTCGAGATATTTAGGAAAATCTATTTGCTGCTTCGTACCATTAAATTAAAAACTGCATCTGTTTATTCTCATTCCTTTTATCAAAACTAAATTACAATATTGTACACAGATTTTCGATTTAATAATTGCTCAAAATGTTGCCCATTGTTGGCCAAACAATGGTATAACCGCTGTTCAAATTCGTGACGCACATTTTCAAACACTTCTGTTCGAATTGCTCGACATTCTGCAGTAATCCTTTGTCGAAGGTCTCCTATATTTTGTGGCGGGGGTGTGTAAACAACTGATTTTAAATGTCCCCATAGAACAAAATCACATGGTGCTAGATCCGGGTACCTAGCTGGCCACTCTATATGTCCTCTTCGCCCTATCCATTTACCGGGAAATACATTGTTTAACCATTGACGGACCGGAAGCACATAATGGGGAGGAGCTCCATCTTGCTGAAAATATAACTCATTTTCGTCAAGAAAGTTGTTGCCATCTCTATCCAGTTGATTTTCAATTGCTTCGGTAATTAACGGATTGATCGTATTTTATAGTATATTCAAGTACATCTCACCATTTAGATTTCCATTAATAAACAATGGACCAATTACTTGATTTCCTAGTATACCGGCCTATACATTAATTTTTTGGGGATGCTGGGTATGTCCTTCGACAAATACATGGTCATTTTCATTGCTTCAATATTTGCAATTATGTTTGTTGACAAAACCATTTAAATAAAAACTACACTCATCAGTGAAGCAGATATTTTTTAAAAATTCGTTATTGTTATTAATAATTGTAGTCATTTGTTCACAAAACTCAATTCTTCTGTCAAAATCGTCTTCACTTCACTCTTGACATACTCTCATTTTATAGGGATGGAATTTATTAATTTTTGTAATTTTGTGGACAGAGCCTAAGGAAATTCCAGTTGCAGCAGAAATGGTACGTAACGAAGTATTATGATTCATACCAAAATAACCTATCACTTCAATTTGAGTGGCTTCATTCAAAACTCTTGGCTGATCATGTTTTAAATTTGCAACAGATCCTGTTTGAGTAAATTTGGCGATTAGATTTAGGACATACCTATGAGAGGTGTTCTTAGCTGGGTGCCTTTCGTTAAATATTGCAGCAGTTCGTCGAGCATATTGGTTTTCGGCGCCGTAAATTAACACTTTTTCAACTTTTTCAGCTAAAGTGTAAACAATTTTTAATAAATTGCTTTTTCACACAACTGATAAGTATGGTAAACAATTCAATAGTTATCATGTCTTTTATTTTCTCTATCAAAAACATTTTTTTGCATTTTTTTATACAAAAAAGTTGAAAGTAATAACAAAACAAACAATTGTAGTATTTATTTTCATGGTACGAAGCAGCAAACAGATTTTCCTAAATATTTCGACAACGAATCGATCAATTAAAAAAACCAAAAGTCAACGTGTAGAGATTAAAAAGACCTTTAAAATGAGGTATAACTCGATACCCCTTCCCATTTAAGATTTTGAAGTTGGCAATTCCCCCTGGCGGGGCGTGAAAGGGGGCGCGTTGCCTTTATGATAAAAAGTTGTCCCCTTCGATATATTTGTTGACGTGTCCCAGGATTTTTTTTTTAAAACACACACATTTCGAGAAAGTTAGGGTGGGAAGTCCATATATATATATATATATATATTATATATATATATATATATCTGTTATTCCATCAATTTACTATACATGTACATCTCAATGGAGATATTATTTCAGACACAATATATTAACAACAAAAATATTTTGTGCTAAAATATTAGTGAGCCAGACGTGAAAGTCTTCAACCCGACGATATCTTCAGCCTGAATTGGTTTTGTCCAACCAACGTAGTCCAAGTTCCTAGGCGAATCCAAAACCGTCCACAACATCGCATCAACGAAAAATCAGGCTGACAAATTTGGTAAGCAAACATCTTGTCACTTAGTTGTCTTTACCGTTCCGTCAAATGTTAATACTAATTTCGTGATTCGTAGTCAGCTATAACTGAATATGTCTGTTGATGAAATTAAGACAAATGGTCATTGGCCATTACATCGACAGCGAACGAGCGTTGCAACTTTGTCCGCTCCCTGATACTAATTGAAATAAGCGATATAATATTTTACGACCTACTCTTTTGACTGTGTCTACCCCAACCTTCCTCCGAGCCACCGTCGTTTCAGGGCGCCTAACTCAAATATGAAAATTGCTTCGCCTCACCTTGTATTATAGTTATGAAAACGTCTTGCTTATATCGTGTTTTACATTATATATCAATTCTTTATCTCGCCGAATCTAAAAGATTCACCATCATAAGTGTGCTTTGAGCATTCTTTAGAATGTTTCTTTCTTATTGTAGTTAATGGTGCACGTAAGTATGTGTATATTATATTTTACCAAAATGGTTGAATCCACGCTATTATATATACTACGCTGTTCAGATATGTTATCGTTTCGTGTTCCGGTTTTTCTGTTGATAATAAAACGTGTTTAGGGCTTTCTCTTCCTTTCCTTCCACGCACAATTACTATTTTTTTTGAACTCTTTATAACTTACAGTAGGTAACTGGGATGGTTATATGTGGAATTATTTTCATTCAAATTAGATCCTTCAATCTGAAAGTTATAAGTGGTGTAACAACTATGAAAATAATAACAGAGTTGGCTTTTGATAACAAACGACATAATTATGATTTACGCTCACTTGCGAATTGAAGGCAGACAATTGAAAATGTGGAATGTCATTTGTTTTATTGCAAGATTCACACTTTATTGGGTAAGTAACTATGTGTGAATATGGTGGTGTATCCGATTCGTAGAGAAAAAGTAATAGTTTCCTCTCAGAGGTTTAAAGCTAGATGACAAAGAAGTATATTGTCTTTCATTTTTCTTAGTGGTGAATGAGAATTATTCCACTTTCTGACCATTTGCGTGAAATTTCATTTTAGAGAAATAATTTCAAATTACTCGCGGCACTTAGACACTCCGACAATTTTGTATCAGCTTTCACAGAAACTGTATTCACGTAGTAGTTTGCATTCTCATTATTCTCTGTTCAAATCCAGGGATCTACAAAAAGCATAAGTATCTATGGTTTTCTTTTTTGACGTTAAGTTCATGCTCACAAGAATTGTCACGGGATTTTTAGGATACACATATTTTAATAACTGTAGGTTATTTAAAAGATCGCTAAAGTTCAAGTAGATGTATAATTACTATTGGAATGTTAATGATTTATGTGCCATAAAAATAACTCCTTCATTTCGCATCTTCAGAACGGTTATACATAAACTAGTGAAATTAAGAAGCTGAGCATTAGCAATATGACATCAAGTTGTCGAACTAGCTTTTGCATTGAATCATCTCGTTTAAACCGTCTAACATGATATTCTTGCTCCAAATAACCTCTTACCTCTTCGCAATAGTGTGGGGAAGCAGTAAGTCTTGCTATTCACTATAACTATTATAGATCTTATTACTTTTCCGCCAACCCTATCTATGATGCGAGAAAAGTATTGGTTTACTCCAAAAAAAATTGGAGTCTCTGATTTTTTTTTGAATGAATTTCACGTCTTTAGGTGCGAAAAATACGAAAAATGGGTTTTTAGGTCGTGTGTATGTCGTCGTCGTTGTCGTCGGCCACTTTTTTCACCTTTTCTTGTTAACACGATACAGCTTCCGGGGACATCAATTTTGTGATCGGGTATTATGCAGGACATCCCCTATTGATTTTCAGCTCACCAGAGCCAGTAAAACGGGTGCTATGGTACCTGAAGTACCACATTGCTGATAATTTTTTGAGAAATTTTGGGTTGTTAGCATGATACAGCCTCCGGAGTTCAACAAGTCACCAAATTTATGATTGAATATTATTCAGGACGTCTTACGGATATTGATATATATATATATTGATTTTAAGCTCACCAGAGCCAGAACGATATAGCATACGGAGTGTATACAAATGACTGAGTAGGTAAGTACTTTATTTCCTTCTGCAAGGTCCTCTTCCATTTCCACGGATTTGATCATTACTTTTTTAGTTTTGTAAACGTCACTTGGACTGGATTTTGTTCCATTTTTATTATCAATATTAAATAATAATTATTGTATCTCATGCAAAATACAGGAACGAAACAAAACGTTGAACGACATTGACAATAACACTAATAATAACCTGCATGATTAGGTTCTTGGTCACGTGACACAAGTACGGTTTCATATTGTTTAAAGTGAACAGTGTGAAGTTTGATATGAATCGGGCAGTGAAGATTGGAGGTTTAGCAGTGAACGCTTATTTTAAAATGGAATTTTATGCAGGAGTTTGTCACTTTAGCAGCAAATGATCTATAATTCTGATTGGAGATCTGTTAAAGTACAGTCACAGAATACACTAGCCCAATAAGGAACGAAGCTTGTGCAATTTTAGAGCTCATTTTCTAAGTGCACATGTGTGAGTCAGAGTCAGTTATCTGTCAATGTCATGTGATTTTATTGTCTTCATGTTTTCCAAAGAATGTTCTTTGCTGTACGGTTTTTCCTTATTTACAATATAATATATCGTCGTTGATTCTGGAATATCTGCTATGTGAAAAAGAACTCTTTTTCCAGGAATGAAATGAAACGTGTTTTAAATTGAGTAGCAATATTTTACAGCTTTCTGTTTCAGCCAAACACATCAATATGTTTCTTGAAATAAGTGTAGTTAGTTATTTCAACAGTTTTTAGGTTAGTTTTCTTAAAAACTGGAATTAATATTTATTATTTTACATAACAGATATTTTGTGTCTGCTTTTTTGCACATAGCAGTAATTTCATATTAATTAGGTATAAATAATTTAATAAAACATTAAAACCGTATTATAAGATGATTATTTATTTATTTAAACAATTTACAAATATGTAGCTTTAGCTAAATCGGCATTCTAGTGAGTAACAAAAAGGAACAACATTCAGTCACTAAACAAATTTTCAAATTTTAAGAATGTCGGATACCTATTTTGATTTTTTTGAATCCGGTTTAATTTTTAGAGCATCATAAAAAGCATGGTGATCTTTTTCAATAACCGATTTTAGCTCCTGAAGATGACGAAATTTTGACTCTGCTATTTGAAGTTCTGAGTTGTACATTTTTGTAGGTGTACCTGTACCAGTTTTTTTCCTTCTTTGAGGTAGTTGATTCCATTCATCTGTAAATCCTAGATGATTACAGATTTCTCCACTGGGTAAATACCTCATTTGGCGAATATCTGTAACTGTAGGGTCACCGGTTTTCTTTCCTGGCCTCAATGATTGTAAGTTTGTATCTAGACTATCATACTTCAAGAAAAAGTTCAAATTGTAACGAAGTTACATTTTCAAAGACCGGGCAAAAGCACAATCTTCCGTATAATATAAAATAAAGCGTTCGAACACCGTATTTCTCCGTCCGTTTCGATACAAAGTAATATAAACATCGGTACAATATAAGATAATATAATTTATCAAACCTGCACCGACAGTCGGCGACACTTACGACTTCGCGCCGTATCCCCAACAAGCCATACCGTAAAGCAGAACGATTCTCAGTGTAGTCAGTCTATCCGTAGACTCAGCTCCTCACCCGCATACGCAGGTGAGAATTAAATCTAAGAGCCTTCATTGTGCTCATAAAACCGTTCTCTTTCAGAAAACCGATTCCGTTAATTCGACCGTACCGTTTACCGAGGTAAGTGATATTCCGAATTTTATACCTTAGGGTATATGGTTCTCGCCGTACAATCCGACCAGGGGAAGTAATCGGGAACCGTGTCCGCTGCTAGAACGTTGAGTTCTCACATCCTAGCAGCGGCCGTGTTTGGGCCTTAAGCCATCCGATCGAGGGGAACCGTGTCCGCTGCTAGAACGTTGAGTTCTCACATCCTAGCAGCGGCCGTGTTTGGGCCTTAAGCCATCCGATCGAGGAGTACCGTGTCCGCCACTAGAAAGTTGAGTTCTCACATCCTAGTGGTGGCCGCCGAAACTCCGAGATTTCGATACCGCGGAAACCGAGAGCCATATCCCCCGAAAGTGGAGCTTTGATTAACCTAGAGGGTCGCTTGCAATCCGTAGTAGTTCTGCCCACTGCCGCTAACCGTCCACCGCATCCTCGCCCCATTTTTGCTTTCGCTTGCAATCCGTAGTAGTTCTGCCCACTTCCGCTAACCGTCCACCGCATCACCCGGCTTCCGCTAACTGTCCACCGCATCACCCGGCTTCCGCTAACCATCCACCGCACCCCCGCCCATTTTTTTTTGCTTCCGCTTACATAGCTTTGTTCTACTCACCGTAGTAGAGACCGTTTTGAACCTGTAGGATAGTAGTTAGTACTAGTGCTTTTGCCCCGCCTACCTGAATTAAAGGACATTTAATTTAGTTTTCCGTTTAATAAAGACTCTTTGTAAATAAGTAACTTTTGGTTTCTCTTCTCTCCAACTCCAATTACCAGTAAACCTCCGTAAATAGGTAAGAACGTTAAGCAGCTAATACCCAGGTTACGAAGCCGGGGAGGCAAGTAAAATCTGCCCGACCGGCCGCAACACTTTCGTCACCACCATAAAGTGACCCCTGGAGTATTTTAATTCTTCACTGACGCTGCCCGGTGCGAGTGGAGCATACCACTTTAATAAACTGGCGCCCGAGGCAACCCGTCACCTGTAGTTAAGGCGCCAACCCGTCAAGTAACGACGCAAGAGCGTTACAAATTTGGCGCCCGAGCAGGGACCGTTTTTATGGTGTACCGTATCCGCTAATTACCAGAAGTCGTAGAAAAACGGTTTTGGAGTTGGTGGAAGTAATCCAAACGTTACAGAGAGGTAAAAACCGTTGCAAACGTTTTAGTAGACCGTCTTATATCCGAATCCGTCGAAATCCGCCGACCTGTCATTTTTGACAGATTAGCCGTTTTTCGCGGAAAAGACCATTTTTATAGTGTACCGAGGCCGCTGATCACCGTAACTTGAGTAAAACCCGTTTTGAGGTAGTGAAATTGATTCAGTCACTTTAGAGGTCCGAAACACACCGCAAACACTTCAGGGCACCGTAATATACCCAAATCCGTCGAAATCCGCTGACCTGTCATTTTGACAGGTTGCCAGCTTCGGCTAAACCGAGGACCGACCCCCTGTGCGACCCCTCGTTTAATAGGTTACCGAGTACATAGAACCGATTCGCACCATCCGTTTATTGATTAGAGTCACCCGTCTAGAGATACGAGCAATTGGTAAGGGAAAAATAGGTTTCTGACCGTTGAGCAAGGAAGCTATACCGATTCCGAGTATTAGTAAAATGGCTACTAAGAATTCAGTACCCGCAAACACTCCGGACGAAGCTACCGCCGCCCTGAACCCGTTTCCGAGAGAAGAATCGACTGATACCCGTGTTGGATGGGTATACCTCCTAAGAAAGGAGGAACTAGACGTGGAACTAGCCAAATTTAGGCTAGAAGTCACCGGAACCGTAGATGATAAGAGACGCCGCCTTTCCAAGTTTATCCGTGAAGGCCGCGCCTCCCCCGCACCGACCGCCGCAATGCCGTTTGTATTTCCCGCCACATCCGGAGCAACCACCGCCACCGCCGCACTACCGACCGTCACCGTAACAAGGGCAGAAGCATACGGAGCAACCACAGTTACCGCCGCATTACCGACCGTCACCGTTACCAGTGCAGAAGAACCCGCAACGACAAACGTGTTCAATGGTACACTGGCAGGAATCCAGCCCACTCCAGCGCCAAGCTCAGGACCAATAATGCCGCCATTAAGAACCAAGGATTGGAGGATAAGCTTCAATGGATCAGGAGACACCGCTGCTTTCCTCGAGAGGCTTGAGGAGATTTGTGAGTCACAAGCCATCTCTCTCGACCGGCTACTGCAAGCTATGCCCGAGCTCTTACATGGAATGCCAGCACTTTGGTTCCGGAACAACCGCAAATACTGGTCTAACTGGCAAGAGTTCTGCACCGCCTTCCGAGATGTTTTCTTCCCGGTCAATTATCTCGTCGATTTAGAGGTAGCCATCAGTAGAAGAACTCACCGGCTTCAAGAGAGTACCGCCACATACATCACAGATATGCAAACGCTCATCCGTCGCCATGGAAGTATCACCCCGGAACAGGAATTGAATTGGCTGTACCGGAATCTCCACCCAGAGTTTCGCCGTCAGATTCGTAGAACGGACTTCTCAAATCCGCGGGAATTTGCCAAAGCCGCCCGGGATTACGAACTGCTACGCTCCGAGATTGAGCAGGTTCGCGGACGAACCGATCGAACCAATTCGTATCCAGACAGGCAACCAACCGGCAGAAACCAAGAATGTTGGCGATGCGGCCAGACCGGACATTTCCGCAGTCAATGTCGAGGACCTCCCAGGATCTTCTGCTCCAGATGTAAGAGGGACGGAGTTATGTCCCGAGACTGTCCGTGTCCACAGGCAGGGCGCTGCAGCAACTCGAGGCCCACGCAGCAAAGCCCTCGAGACCCCTCATATGCCGCTACGTCATCTGAACTAGGAAACCGCCCAGATAGAATACATGATAGTGTCCCCCGCGAAGTTCGAGCTACTATACCACCACCGAGAAATTTTCCCCAAGAAATCGTATGCACCGTCAATCCGCCGGACGACCCCTGCCATGGAGTCTCATCTTGGTTGGATCGTCGCCCTCATATTTCGGTTGCAGTGCCTGGAGGCACCGCAGAAGCCTTGATAGATACCGGAGCTGTGATCTCTTACATAGGAGACAGACTAGCTAGACTATGGAACGCACTAGGAGTACCAAAAGCTCCGATCCCGACGAGTTCCGCCCGTATGGCTAATGGAGAAACCGTCATCGTATCCGACGCATATCTCGTGGAGATACAGATTGGAGAGGAGCATTTTACCGAAACTTTTGGACATCTTTATGGACTATCATCCGACATGGTACTAGGAATGGATATATTACGGAACCGACGATTTAGTCTGGACTTAGGAAGTGGACAAATTATGGTGAACCACCGTCCCGTCACAAGGGAGACTCGGACCGTACCATGCTTTCCCATTGGGCTCACCGAAGTAAGACCACCGCTGACTCCCACCGAACACGAAGAAAATCATCTACAGAGGGAACTACCCTTAGTTGAGGATATTCGAAGGGTAATACCGTTGATCGAACACAGGATCCGTCTCACCAATCCTAATCCAATCAAACAACGTTATCGCCCTCAGAATCCCCGAATGCAGGAAATAATCAATGAAGAGGTGGACAAGATGTTAGAGGCAGGGATTATAGAGCCGTCAGCGAGTCCGTGGAGCTCTCCCGTCGTCATCGTCCGTAAAAAGGATGGCAAGCCCCGGTTCTGTATAGGACAGCAAACCGATTACCGCCTTCACTGTCCCGGGAAGAGGATTGTACCAGTTCCGAGTAATGCCTTTCGGACTGCACGCCGCTCCCGCCACATTCCAACGTCTCATGGACAGAATAATAGGACTCGAGATGGATCCATATTGCTTCGCATACCTGGACGACATCATAGTGCTCGGAGGAACTTTTGAGGAGCACCTCGCTAATTTACGAGAAGTTTTCCGCCGCCTTCGAGCCGCGAACTTGCGAATCAACCCCGAGAAGTGCCACTTTGGGAGAAAATCTCTCAGGTACCTGGGCCACTTAATCACATCGGAAGGGATCCGCACGGACCCCGAAAAAGTAGCCGCCATCACCGAGATGGCCGCACCTACGAATGTCAGAGGGCTTCGACGCTTTCTAGGAACAGCCTCGTGGTACAGGAGATTTGTACCGTCTTTCTCCGAAGTAGCAGCACCGCTGCACCGACTACTGAAGAAACACCACCGATGGAATTGGGGGTCCGAGCAAGAAGACGCTTTCCGGAAACTCAAAACTTGCTTAACAGAAGCTCCAGTTCTGGCCTGTCCCGACTTCGACAAACCCTTCGTTTTACAAATCGACGCTTCTGATCACGGTCTCGGAGCCGTTCTTACCCAGGCATCGGACGAGGGAGAACAAGTAATTGCCTACGCCAGCCGATCGTTAACTTCCACTGAAAACGCCTACTCCGTTACCGAAAAGGAATGTTTAGCCATAGTCTGGGGAATCGAAAAACTGCGCCCCTACTTGGAAGGTTACCACTTCACCGTGATAACGGACCACCAGTCGCTCCGTTGGCTTCATTCGATCAAAAGCCCAGCCGGACGCCTTGCCCGATGGAGTATGTTCCTCCAACAGTACGACTTCGACATCAAGTATCGCCAAGGAGGGTTAAACAAGGTGGCCGACACTCTATCCCGAGAACCCCTAGATAATACCGAGGAAGGCGCTGAAGATATAGCAACCGTAGACACAGTGAGCGGATGCCCCTGGTATGATCGGAAGAAAGAAGAAGTACGACGAAACCCTGAAGCATTTCCCGACTATTGTATCCGAGAAGACCGTCTGTATCGACATTTTTGGGATTCGAACGATTTCACTGAACCAGAACTAAGCGACCCCTGGAAATTATGTGTTCCCAAACCGACCCGGCTCAGCATACTACAAGAGATGCACGACGCGCCCACAGCCGGACACATGGGAATCGCCAAGACTATCGCCCGGATTGCAACTCGCTACTATTGGCCTGGAATGTTCCGCGACACCGCTAAATGTGTACGTAGCTGTGACTTGTGCCAACGGTATAAGTCTTCCCAAATGAAGCCCGCAGGAAAGATGCAACCGTCGCCCAATCGTCAACCCTGGGAATGCGTCAGCGCCGACCTGGTGGGTCCCCTACCACGATCTACGCGGGGACACTCCTTTCTCATCGTATTCCAGGACCGCTTTACGAAATGGGTACAATGCCGTCCGGTCCGCAAAGCAACCGCTAAGGCCGTCGCACAAGCGTTGTATGAAGATATAATAACCCGTTTTGGTTGTCCCAAGGTGATCCTCACCGACAATGGAACTCAGTTTACCGGCCGGTTGTTCGAAGAATCACTAAAAGAATTCGATATTCAACACCGTTTGACTCCGCCATATACCCCGCAAGCTAACTCCGTGGAGAGGGCCAACAAGACATTGAAGACCATGATAGCGCAGTTCTGTGAAGAAGATCACCGGAAGTGGGACCTGCACTTAGCCGAGCTTTCGTTCGCTATAAACACCGCACGTCAAGAATCCACCGGATATTCCCCCGCGTTCTTGAACTTTGGAAGAGAATTAGAAATTCCCAAGGCTATATACCGCCCAACCTCCCCCGTTGAAGAGGGGAACGTAAATACCAGTCAAGAGGATACCACTCAGCACACCGACAGATTGTCCCGTCTAAGGGATACATTCGAGATGGTACGGGTAAATCTGGCCAGGGCATTCACCGTTCAGAGTCATCATTACAACCTCCGGCGCCGGGATTGGCGTTGCCAGGTAGGCGATCAAGTCATGAAACGCGAGCACCACCTGTCCTCAGCGGACCGAGGATTCGCCGCGAAACTTGCTCCCAAATATTCCGGCCCCTATACCGTTACCCATGTCCTCTCGCCGGTAGTATACAACCTCAAAAGCAGAACAGGCAAACGACTCCATCGGATTCATGTCAAAGATCTACGACCAGCACATACTTCCGACGAGCACTAGGTAAGAAATATCCGTTTTCCTTTCAGAGATGACAAGCCGATGTCCAGGAGAGCCCCCAAGAGGAGCCGCCTCACCGCACTCTCTGCGTGTGCCTCGACAAGAGGGGTTACTGTAGTATAGTTGTTCTTCTCTTCCGAATCTTAGTCTTCCGTTGGTTTATTTGTTTTAATCATTTTTTTATAGATATATACTAGAGTTGTTAACGTTTATATATTTGAACCCGTTTCCGTTATATAAATTGCGTCCGAACTTCATTTAAGACAATCCGTTGTAATAGTCTTTTGTTTGTTATCTCTCCGCCGGACCGTTTATTTGGTTAGAATACTGATATGCGTTGACCTTTCAGGAATCTCGAAGCCATAGAAGGAGAGTGTTAGTATGGATCTGATTCCCGAAACAACTTCAACAATACATAAAGTCGTCACTGACCTTCTGGATGCCATGGAGGAAAGCCAAGACACCGCCGCTGACCCCGGACTTTCAGTGGACCAGTCACCTTCCAGCGCCGCCATTCGCCCTGCCAACCCAGCTGCGGTCGTCGGAAGCCCCAAATACCCCTACTTTGTGGAACATCCCGAACAGGACCCCTGGAATAGCAAGTTCTGGGAAACGAATTCCGCCAGCCCACTGCAGGTACCAGCACCGAAGGAGATATGTCAAGATCCAGTCTACTTACCCGTCAGCAAGGAGCTGTGCTGGAGATGTGGTCAACCCGGACACACCCGCAACCAGTGCCACCGCAGACATTCTATCGTTTTCTGCTCCCGATGCGGTTTGAAGGACGTACTATCCCGAGATTGTCCGTGTGCACCACCACCAGCCAAACAGAGTCGCCACGATACCTGCCGTCTGTGTGACTGCCCGCTACCGAACCAACATCCAGCCTGCCCCGCCTGCGGATGTCAGCATCTCTTCAAGACGCGTCTTCACTAGACGTCGGAAGCCCCACCCCGGTCCGACATCAGCCAAAAGGACGTAGAAGAATCAAACTTTATTTTTCTTGTGAATTTCATTCTTTTGTTCCGAATAATTGTGATAGGTGTACCTACCCCCAATAAAAGGGTTCGGCCGAAAAGGGGTAGGCGCCTAGTCGGTTCATTTTTATTGTGGGATCTTTTCTCTTTCATAATAAATAGTACGGGGAAGTTTTAGAAAAAAAATATATATGCATACATTTTTTTTTCCCCGAAGTGGGAAGGGTGTGTAACGAAGTTACATTTTCAAAGACCGGGCAAAAGCACAATCTTCCGTATAATATAAAATAAAGCGTTCGAACACCGTATTTCTCCGTCCGTTTCGATACAAAGTAATATAAACATCGGTACAATATAACATAATATAATTTATCAAACCTGCACCGACAGTCGGCGACACTTACGACTTCGCGCCGTATCCCCAACAAGCCATACCGTAAAGCAGAACGATTCTCAGTGTAGTCAGTCTATCCGTAGACTCAGCTCCTCACCCGCATACGCAGGTGAGAATTAAATCTAAGAGCCTTCATTGTGCTCATAAAACCGTTCTCTTTCAGAAAACCGATTCCGTTAATTCGACCGTACCGTTTACCGAGGTAAGTGATATTCCGAATTTTATACCTTAGGGTATATGGTTCTCGCCGTACAATCCGACCAGGGGAAGTAATCGGGAACCGTGTCCGCTGCTAGAACGTTGAGTTCTCACATCCTAGCAGCGGCCGTGTTTGGGCCTTAAGCCATCCGATCGAGGGGAACCGTGTCCGCTGCTAGAACGTTGAGTTCTCACATCCTAGCAGCGGCCGTGTTTGGGCCTTAAGCCATCCGATCGAGGAGTACCGTGTCCGCCACTAGAAAGTTGAGTTCTCACATCCTAGTGGTGGCCGCCGAAACTCCGAGATTTCGATACCGCGGAAACCGAGAGCCATATCCCCCGAAAGTAGAGCTTTGATGAACCTAGAGGGTCGCTTGCAATCCGTAGTAGTTCTGCCCACTGCCGCTAACCGTCCACCGCATCCTCGCCCCATTTTTGCTTTCGCTTGCAATCCGTAGTAGTTCTGCCCACTTCCGCTAACCGTCCACCGCATCACCCGGCTTCCGCTAACTGTCCACCGCATCACCCGGCTTCCGCCAACCATCCACCGCACCCCCGCCCATTTTTTTTTGCTTCCGCTTACATAGCTTTGTTCTACTCACCGTAGTAGAGACCGTTTTGAACCTGTAGGATAGTAGTTAGTACTAGTGCTTTTGCCCCGCCTACCCGAATTAAAGGACATTTAATTTAGTTTTCCGTTTAATAAAGACTCTTTGTAAATAAGTAACTTTTGGTTTCTCTTCTCTCCAACTCCAATTACCAGTAAACCTCCGTAAATAGGTAAGAACGTTAAGCAGCTAATACCCAGGTTACGAAGCCGGGGAGGCAAGTAAAATCTGCCCGACCGGCCGCAACACTTTCGTCACCACCATAAAGTGACCCCTGGAGTATTTTAATTCTTCACTGACGCTGCCCGGTGCGAGTGGAGCATACCACTTTAATAAACTGGCGCCCGAGGCAACCCGTCACCTGTAGTTAAGGCGCCAACCCGTCAAGTAACGACGCAAGAGCGTTACAAAATCAATTACATTAATATTATAAGGCTGCTTAGGTCTGGCCAGCCTCATTCGAGCAATGTAATCCACGGGTGAATTTATTGGTGGTTTGAAGTATTGTTCCAGGGTCGCATGGACGCTGTCCGCCTCCATCATTGTGTGACCCTTTTCTAAAAACAGCTGCTCAATGATGATAGATTTTGACTGTGCAAGATCACTTAAAGCGCTGGCCAATACTTTATTTCTATTCTGGTAATTACAACCGTCCGAAATCAAAACCACGTGTTTATAAGTTTCGGATATCATTGTAGAAATGTAGTGAACTATGCATGGAGTGAATTCATTGCTGGATACACCCCCATTAGCCTCATGCCAAACGTACAAATAAACGTCTCCTCTATTGAGCTCATAAATAGTAAAATTGTGGACTTGTAATTGTTGTTTGTAATACATTGCCGATGCTTCTGTTTTTGGACAAACGAGGACGCTTTGCAAATCCATTGTTTCAACCAACTTTTCCGAGTTAGCGCTTTCCTTGGCAGTTCTTTTAGCAGTGCGAGCATAATCTTTTCATTATCAACAGTACCCACTTTGAATCCACAGCAAGTATCGCACTGGTCTTTTCTGGGGTGATGAATAGCTATTTTATCTTTTTTTAACAGACCTGTGAACTGCATTCTTCCAACTGGTACCAGTTTATTTTCTGTGCACCATTTCATGTAGACATCATACATGTGAAGATAAGATCTAAAAGTTGACTCGACATAATTTTTTATTGACGAAGCTCGGCAATAATGGCTAGGCACCTTGGGCAGTAAGTCCATTGTTTCACTTTTTCAACCTCATTAATTTTAACTGTGTGCGTATCTCTAACAGTAGTTGTTGCAGTTTCTTCATCCTCATTTCCACTGGAGGTTGGACTGGAAGTATGAGTGTCTCTTTTTACCCATCTCATAAAAGTGTCTCGTCCCAGATCAATGGTATTTAGGAAGAAAGTTCAACAAACTCTCACTTTGTCCCCTGTGCCAGTTGGTAAAAATGAATCGTGGCCTTCGCTTTTAATTCGTTTCCCAGTTACTTGTTTTCTTCTTCTCCTAATGTCTCTCAAAGTTACTATTCCTTTAACATAGGCTTTCTTCTCAGGCCATGTTTTTAGCTTCTTCCAAAAGTTATCAAAAATATGTTTTCTGTCTTTATCCTTTATTTGAGCACACATAAATGAGCTCTTCGTTTTTCTTTTAGGCAGGGAATTATGAGGACAGCGACCTTTGGTAGCCCTTGCATCTCTATTTTGGTCGCGGGTAATCACATTGAGGGGCGTTCTTTTATAGCCAGTATATTTTTCACCGCTTACTCTGTTTTTATACGTTTTTCTTCTTTTTTTAAAAACAGTTTCTGTGTTTTCACCTTTGGATTTGTCTGTGTATTCTCCTTCATCCATATCTTCTGTGTCTACCTCATTAAAATCTGAATCCATTTCTACAGGATTATTTTCGTATTCTGCATGCCCTCCATCTCGCCTTTCATTTACAATTCGGTTTTCTGCATCATCCCCTATAGCCATATTTTCTGAGCATTCTTCTGAATTTTCTTTGTCTTCCTCAATACTATGTTCAATAATATCCAGATTCATTATGACGAGTTGGTCTGTTTCAATAATGATATCCGCAGTATTATTTTAACATCCATTCGTAATAACTTGTTCGGTAAAAGTATCTTCACCAAAAGCAGATATGTCTTCTGTTAATACCCTAACGAATTCAACATTTTTCAGTACTTCCCACTCGCCATCGATACCTTCATTTGGAATCACAAAATTTGAAATGGAAGTAACGTTTCCGGAAACGTTATCTAACTCCTTAAGTAGATCGTGATCAGGAATCAATACTGTTTGAGAATCAGACTCATTTACTGTGACTGTAATTTTCTCACTAACTGAAGATTCTGGTTTTTTTGCAATGGCCAAATTGAAAATTCTTTTGCTACGAGATGTCATCTGGAAGGAAACAACAATAAATATAAGCTTGGACCTAAATAATAGTCTGATCCAACTTTTACAAATAAAAACCTGATTTTGTAAAACGAAACACTTTTAAATATCCTATTATAAACTTAGTTTTTTGTATTAATTTTACATATTATATAAAAAGTTGATGAGCGGAAATTTTCTTTTTTATGCCCCGAGTATTAGGTACCATAAATATTTTTTGTGGAATAAATAACCTTGTCATATTATATTGTACACATTTTATACTTCTTGACTGGTCTACACTGTATAATGAAAAACTTAATATTCTTTTGCTAGCTTTTACTCAGTTATCTACCATAAATAACATCAAATTTTCAAGTCCGACCAGTGAGACGTTTAGATTTATAGGCAAAGTGTGATTGGCGCCAAAATAATGTTGTCACTATAATCGGTATGAACTCAAGTGGGCCATAATAAAAAATTGTGCATTCACACGTGCATTAATCACAATCTTATACTTACAATAGAAATAATATATTTGTAGGTAGGTACACTTAACTAGTTATAATAACAAAAGAAGACGACGTGTTTACTTCTTCACTACTTCAGAACAACAATAACAACAAACTGAAGTGTACATAATAGCAGATTTTATGGAATGCGATAACTGCTATGTGCAAGACCCGCGGTGGGGAAGGCTAAATAATACCTGCCATGTGTATCCTGATACACATATCAGCTATTACTGTCCATAGTTTGAATGGTGGCACATAGCAGGGTTTTATTATTTGATTTAAAAAATCGGATTTCTTTATACAACCAAACCTGAAAATCGCCAAAAAGAGCACATAGCAGGTATTGCAGAATCAACGACGATATATATATACATATATATATATATATATATATATATATATATATATATATATATATATTATATATACATATATATTTATACATATATATATATATATATATATATATATATATATATATATATATATATATATATATATATATATATATATTAACATAGAAAGGAACCTGCAACACTCTGTATTCTATAATATGGAATGAAATAATATACACTATATGCAAATACAAAATTTTAGAATTTAAATTATTTCTTGAATCGTCCGAAATAGAGACAATCTGTATCATTCATTATTCGATAGAGAAAATAAACAAGGATCAAACTGAAGAATCATGAAGGAAATTTTCAATACACATTGTAAATACACATATGTGAAATATATAACATGATTTCTAGCCTTTGAGAGAGAGAATTTTGAACGTTACATTATATAAATTATAACAATCTATTTCTCACACAGTGAAAGTCACAACATTATGATTTGTTTTCAAAAATAATAATTGGATATTGAAAGAAATTCTATGGTAACATTATATAATTATTCAGTATATGTCAAGGTAGAAAGTCAAAATAATAATAACATTAAGTTTATAAAAGTATGAAGTTTGTGAAATGAATTGTCATACCGAATAGATCTAATTGAAATAAAAAGAGCTGTAATTTCTAAATATTTTGGAATATATTTTAAAGGAAGTAATATATCAGATTTAATCATTTAAAAATTTTGAACGGAATGTCCTAGAAGGATAGATGAGCAATTTAAAACTTGAAGTGGGATTTGTCAAGAAGAATTTTTATAGTCAATTGGTGAATCAAAATTGAAATAGTTTGATCAGCGGCAAGCGTATTAAAAACTGAAAAACATTGAATGAAAAAGTTGTTGATAATGGACACTATTGACTAGGTAGAATTCTTTTTGGTAGAGTGAATGGGGAGAAAGCAAATTTTTTAGAAGATAATTCAAAAACTATTCAAAAAGCAGCCCATTGGAGTGGTAACTATTAAAAGAAATACATTATTCTTAAATATAACTCAACAAATTTATAAATCAAGCAGATAAACATAGATTTAATAATAAACTGGTAAAAAGTATAGAATACTAACCGTAAAATTTGATCTGTATAAGCAAGTTAAGTATCGTATCGTGGGAATGGTGTCTCCACGATACATTTCAGAAAGAGCTGTACTATGGAATTCCATCTAAAATGTATTGTTGTAGATGAAATATAACATCAATTTTGGCTATTACCCAAGCTCGACAGATTGTGTGGTGTTCCAGGAGGTAATCTAAAAAAACAATCAATGAGGTGAGTTAAAAGGAAAGGGTATTTAAAACTATTTCATTCAAATAAAAAGGTTAAATAAACTCACTTGTGTTGTGCAAATATTTGAACTTTGATATTTCATACACTTTATTCATATTCGCCATTTTATTTCATAGAGAATTTTGTAACATGGTCCGATTTTAAATGTGTATATAATGTTGCATAGTTTGTAATTACATATAATAATTCATAATTCATTTGAGTGTATCTTGTTGTTGAATGAATGATCATCGTAGATAGTTTGTTTTTATGAGTTTTTGTAAATGAATAATGTATTTGTTTTTCTAAATATTAAATAACGTTTTTCACTTGAAAGACTTGAAATTGCATTGTTGAAAAGTTTCATTTCTCGATTATTGCTCCGTCTATTACTCATCAGTTGGCATTATTGACCAGACGTTTCTGAATCAGAGAGGGGTTTTGAAATCATACATACAGGACCGTTTCTAGGATTTTATAAGGAAATTAAAGCAAGTATTTTTGATTAAATTTTTTTTTATTCATATACAAGGATTTTATTTTTTGGCGCTCATAATTAAAATTAAAATAGTTTCGTCTTACCATATGAACCCAATCCTGAGATCATAGAATTTTCATGTAAGGTATAATTATTCTATGACATATTTTAAATTTTCCTGATATACCGAGCAAACCAAAACTAATAATTCATAATAACTAAACTAAAATAAAAAATAATAAAGGTACCACAGGGATACCAATCCACTATTATATATAAATATATATATATATATATATATATATATATATATATATGTTTATATATATATATATGTATATATATATATATATATATATATATATATATATATATATATATATTGAATCACAACATGATATGGATTTCGAAGGAGTTGAAGTTTTAATTGGAGAAAATAACTACTATAAAAGAATTTTCTTGAAGATGCTGTTTATTAATAAAATTGATAGACCCCTCAACACTAGATCAGATACTCAAAATCTGAGTCTCATCTATAATTACATTTTGGAGTATGAGAATAATAAGAACAAAATTCCTAAAATATTTCCCCTAACACAGCACACTAACAATGCATAACGTCTTCGTTAATGTAGTGTTCGCTGGTTTGCATCTTAGTTAAAGGCCATTTTGTGTTGTTCCGTGCTCACCGTGTTGTTCCATGCTAATTGTCACTTTTACCATTTGTTTTCATTTGGAGTTTTTACAGTTAATTTCTAACATCTTAAAATGTAATATTCATTATGTGTTTGATCCGATAATAATTTCTAAATCAGTACAATGATATTGTTTGTAACGGTTTTTATGTTATTTTTAAATGTACATACTGTTTATGGAGTTTTTATTGTTTCCAACTTTTATGGTATAGTCGATCTGACAATCCATTTTAGTAAGTACGACTATGTTTTGTAACGTATTGTTTTTAAATATATAATATTTGTAGTCATCCTGAGGAAGACCCCAAACAAGGGTTGAAAGCTTGATGAATAATAAAATTGTTTGATTTCTCACCAGCCTCACTGTTGACTTCTACACCCAGTTCTGGATGAACATATTTTGTTAATATTCATCAGTCAAACGTACCAATACTTTTGTTTCGTATATATATATATATATATATATATGTATATATATAAATATATATATATATATATATAAATATATATATATATATATATATATATACATATATATATATATATATATATATATTGTTTGTGTTTTCAATTGTGTAAAAAAAATTTATATTAGTTATGGCGCCAAGAACTTGTGCAGTTCGTGGGTGTCATTCAAGAGATGGAGACGGAACAACTATGTTCAGATTTCCTAAAGATCCTGTAAGGTAAGAGGAATTGTTTCTATATACAATAAGTTTTAGATATATATTTCTATTTTGTAAATATGTTATTCTTCCATTGCACATATACATTGTAAGTTGCGTTAATCTATGTTTTGGGTGTTAACATTCCTCTGTCTCTGTGTCTTTGATATCATAAGTAATAATAATAATACAATCGATGAATACACTACAATAAGTGTCACTGCTGATGAGTTCAGATCGAATATGTTGTATAATAATACACAATATTCAATATAACTTGGTAGTAGTTTATTTCTTTTATACACATATGATATATAAAAATATAAATATACTCGTACTTAGCTGCATTTACATTTTAGTGCACAGTTTATGGTTGGATGCATGTAACCGTGGAGATTTGCTTGAAAAAACCCTATATTCTTTACATAACAATTATAAGTTATGTCAACTCCACTTTGAGGATAAATTTACTTCCAAAAAGGGACGTAAAAAGTACCTATGTCTTCAAGCTGTGCCTACAATATTCCCATGGTTAAAACGCAAGGGCCATGTTATATTGAGCGATCCACCAACAAAAATAGCTATTCAGTCTGGTCAATATTAAATTTAAGTCAACATTACAATCAGTGTTAGATTAACTTCTGTAGGATAATATGCATCAAAATAGATGACTTTCTTATAATTAGATTGCATTTAGCCTATCTGTGAATCGCCATATGTTTTGTATTTAAACAGCTGTATATAATTGCAATGTAAATGTTATGTATTCTTTAGGAATTCGGTAAAGATATTAACACAGAGTAGACGTGTATACGGTAGCCGAGCATATCGAGTGTTTAAACTTTTGTACGTAGAAGATAAGCGATGTTATCAACCGAAAAAGTTCCACCTGATAAAGTAAGAAATAATATTAAATATGTGGAAATTAATATGGCGACGGAATCAGAGGCAAAACGAAATAGAGAAAATGAGGTAGATAATGAAATGACAAAAAAGTAGAACTATCAGACGATATAATTACGGAAACTAATGTGAGTACTGTACAAAAAACAATTGAATGTAAACAATAAAAATATGTATTCTAAATATGATCAGGGTCCTTATTATGTTTTTATTCAAAATAAAGAAGGTAATATTGGCAAACTTCATAAAATTGGTACTGTACGATTAATTTTAAATGCACTACCAGAGATACAAAATAATATTGTCAATATAACGGTAATCGGATTAAATAAAATGAAAGTAGAACTTGACTCGTTTGACAGTGCAAATAAATCAATAAAATCAAAAATCTTAAAGGAAAAAAAGTATGAAGCGTATATTCCAGTATTTTACACACAGAAAAAAGGCGTTATTAAACATATAGATCTAGATTTAACGAATGAAGTATTAGCAAATATCATTAAACCTAGGTATGGAAATACATTAGAGGTCGTTGATGTCAGAAGAATGATCCTCAAGGAAAGTGGGGAGATTATTCCTACATCAACTATTGTAGTCACCTCTAAGGGTCAGATGATACCTAACCAAGTAGTCATAAAGAAACTAGTCGAATTGTTTATATCAAAAGTAGTGCAATGTTTAAAATGTATGAGATATGGACATTTAAGTACTCAATGTAGGGGAAAAATACGTTGTAGACATTTTGGGGATGAACATGATACAAAAAATTGTCAGAAAACTAGTGAGCCTTTTTGTATTCTGTGCGGGGGTGATCATGCAGCCACGGATAGAAAAAAATGCACGGAGTTTGATAAACAAAAAACTATTAAAAACATGATGGTAACATGGTAACGGAAAACATATCATATATCGAAGCAAAAAATAAACAAGAAAAAAGCTATGCCAATGTAATTAAAAATAAAAATATTAATTCAGACACAAGTAATTATTATACAGCGTATATTAACAAGCAGCACGATAACGGTCATACGATTAGCTCTCAGGCGTCGACGTCCGGCTATTCGGAAGAACATAGGGCTGTACTAGAAATGCCTAAGGTCCGATCTCAACCAGTTCATGGGAAATTTTCAAATTATCAATTATCCGATATCTCTTATACGCAACCAGCAAGAGAGGCAATAAAATTATGTGATACCATAGTAAATACTATAAAAGAATTGTTAGATAATCATACAGAGTCATTAAAAGATAACAAATTAAGGGAGGAATTATTAAAAAAATTAAATGAATTCTTTGGTCAACAATAACTACAATTTTAACATTTTACAGTACAATATAAGATCAATTACACATAATAAAGGGGCATTTGAAAAATTTCTCTTTGCCAACAATATTCATATGAGCTTAGTCAGTGAAGCCTGGTTAAGGACAAATCAAAAAATATCTTTTAGTGGGTACCATGTATTTAGGCTAGATAGAGAAGACGGATATGGAGGGGTAGGTATACTTCTTAGAAAAAGTTTTCCATTTTATAAGACTAAACCAACCTATAATTTGAGAGACGTGATGTGTACGTCCTTAAGTGTTAAAATAAATACATCAATGAAAATAAACTATTATTCAGTATATGCAAAACCGAGATTGAATATATCTGAGAGAGAATGGACACAATTTTTTGATAGTTTGGAAAAACCATTTGTAGTAGCAGGTGACTTTAATTGTCACCATAATGGGTGGGGTTGTGATATTACTGATAGAGCAGGAGTAAACCTACTTGCAGCAATAGAAAATGCAAATTTAATATTTTTTAACAACGGTGATCAAACTTTAATGCAAACACCCAACCAAATAAATAAATCGGCTATTGATCTTACCATAGTAACACCAGATATAGCTACGTTATGCAATTGGCATACGCAACAAATGACACTAGGCTCAGACCACTTCCCTATACTTATAGAAGTACAGTTGGAACTACCTAATAAAATTACAGATTCAAAAAGATGGAACATCAACAAAGCTAATTGGCCACTTTTTTCTGAACGTATGGACTATAGCACATCTAGAAAAAATATTACATATTACAATGAATTTATAAATGAACTAAATCAAGCAGCAGAATATTCCATACCCAAAAAGAAAAAAGTGGTCAACCCAAAATTTAATAAACATTGGTGGAATCAAGAATGTGATATTTGATTAAAAAATCAAAATGGAGCGTTTTACACAAATATCAAATTTGGAAAATTACATTCATTTGAATTAAATGATGGCTATAACGAAAAAAACGCAAGAGGGAATCTTGGAGATTATTTTGTTCTAAATTAAATAAAAATTCGCCTATTAAAAATATCAGGGACAGAAGTCAGGAAACTTAAAGACACATATACCCCACCAGTAAGTAGACTAAGCCCCGGAAAATGGTCAACCGATTTTATAAATAAGATAACAAACACCACAGTGGGCAGAAGAAGATATGGATAGCATCCTACAAGTGAAGGAAGATATTGTTGATGATACCGGAGATCTATTATGCAGAAAATTTTATATAAGCGAACTTAGAGACAGTCTCAAATCACACAAAACACAGCTCCTGGAGTAGATAATATCCATTATATAATGCTATTTAACTTCCCTATGTCATGTGAAATTATTTTGATGGAAATAATAAATAATATATGGGAAAGTGGAACCTATCCAGAAGATTGGAAAAAATACATCGTTATTCCTATCCTGAAACCGCACAAAACTCCAGAAGTAGCAGAATCATATAGGGGAATATCATTAGCTTCCTGTATACTGAAAACATTTGAACGCATGGTTAAGACAAGAATGGAACAGTGGCTTGAAACAAACAAGAAGTTACCAAAATATCAGTTTGGTTTTAGAAAATCCCACTCCACGATAGAAAATGTATCTCATCTTGTAATAGATGCAAATCTGTCATTTTTAAAAAACAAGTCAGTTATTGCTGTTTTTGTAGATATTGAAGGAGCTTATGATAATGTGAACCTACGAATTTTATACCAGCAAATGATATAAATCGGATTTAGCCACACATTTTCTCAGAGAATAATCAAACTATATATTAATAGAACTATATCTATCAAAATAGATCAAGAGATTACAGGACCCAGAACAGCCTCTCTGGGCATACCCCAGGGCAGTATTTTAAGTCCTCTTCTGTACGTTATATATACCTATGATTTGGAAAATTTGGTAAACCGGTGTATTGAAGTCACAGTGTTGGAGTTTGCGGATGATATCTGTGCTTATGTTGACAATTGTGATTTAGAGGATGGATGCAATTACCTGAGTAATTTTTTTGGAATACTTGAAGATTGGTGTTTTCAAAAAGGACTGACTATATCATTGAAAAAATCCAAGGCATGTATTTTTAGTAGAAAAAGAACAATTCCAAATGAAATCATGTTACAGAATACTGCATTCACTGCATGTCAAAGTGTAACTTACTTAGGTGTGACGATGGACCGAAAAGGGCTGTAAGCTCCTACAACTGGGGAGCAGACCCAGAAATATCTCTACTACTATACAGGTCATACATAAGATCCATATTTGACTATGGATCTATATTGTATTCGCAAGCAGCTGCAACCCATCTAAAGAAGTTAGACATTGTGACAAATAAATGTTTAAGACTAGCAATAGGGGCCTTAAAGAGTACGCCTATCTCTAACTTATATGTCAAATGCTGTGAGATGCCACTTAACATTAGGAGAGAATTTTTATGTAGTAAGTTTCTTATGAAAATAATGTCCAAAAACAGTAGCCTAGTTAATAAAATACACAAACTATATGTATACGATTTAACCTGTGAATATTGGAGGAAAACAAAATCCTTATTAATGTGTGAATCATATGCAGAATGTCTAGAACTCACAGAACATATGTATAAAAATGATGTGATTCCCCTATACCAAACAAATTTAACGATAATAACTGAAATCAAGGTAGATTATTTGAGAGATTATTCTGTATACCCCCCTGCCTTCAGAAACCTACTTTTTACATCAGATATAAAATACAAATATCCTAATTATCACTTAATATTTACCGATGCATCAAAAAAAGGAAATGATGCTTCCTGTGCTTTCTGGGATCCAATCGAAAATTATTCCGAACCAATAAAATTACCAAAAATTTTTTCAATATACTCTGCAGAACAATTAGCAATACGAGAAGCCCTTACCTATGTAAAAGCCAAATTGACTATCAAAAAACATGTTCTAATAATTTCAGATTGTAAAAGTGTACTACAAAAACTTAAACATCTCTCTAGAAAAGATAAATTGAATTATATACTTAAAGACATAATAAATATCGTTATACATCTAGAACAGGAAGATAAACAAGTTAAATTTGTTTGGGTTGAAGCTCACTGCGGAATAATTCATAATGAAAAAGTGGACATATTAGCCAAAGAATCATTACAAAGTAATCAGACTGTAAGCTATCCGCTCAGTCTAGAAGATCTTTTCCAGATATTAAAAAATAAAAGTATAGCTAAATGGATGGTGAAATACAGACATTCCAACAAAGGTTTATTTTATAAGGAAATAAAACCAACTTTAACTTCAGCACCATGGTTTAGTGGGCTAAACTTATCGAAAGATTTGATAAGAACTATATCTAGAATTAGATTTAACCACACGTTGGTTCCATTTCATTTATGCAAGATTAATATCATAGATTCTCCAAGCTGCGAATGTGGTGAAGATGGCACAGTATAACACAAAATATTAGGATGTGAACTGAATCGGAGAATTATTGATCAGTTTATGAATAAGTTTAGTAAATATAAATATTTAGAACGACCAATAAATTTATATGAATTAATAACCTCAAATAATATGGAAATTTATAAATTGATTTATCAACATATTGGCAATTTGGGTTTAAGAATTTGAATATCATAGTGTATCTTATATATTAATTAAATCAAAACGGAAAAAATTAATGTATGATTTAGAATAGATAATGTTAGCTTGGTTTCTCGTGTTTATCCTCATGTTATATATTTTACCTTCTATCCGTTGCACGTTTTGTGTGTTGTAAAGTCGCTATGAAAGGCACCTTAGCGTGAAAATAATCCCATAGGAAAAAATGGAAAAAAGGGAAAAAAATGAAAGAAAAAAAATATAAAAAAAAGAAAAAAAGAAAAGGAAAAAAAAATTAAAAAAAAGAAAAAAAATAGGATTTAAGTAACATATCGTATTGTATTATAAAACGTATATATTTCGAATTATTGTATAAATTAGATGTAAAAAATATTATTGTATGGTAAAACTATAGTAAGTCAAACAATTGGTTAGGCTAATGGAACCATTAGGATCCGCAGTCAATATCACAACCCCACACACACATGTATTCTTTAGAGTGTAGAGTGACGAATCTAAGAATGTTTGACATTTTTTGAACCGATTATTTAGAATTGCTGTTTATTACAATTAGTTTTATAATTACAGATACCATGCCGTTTGAGCAAGTGGGACATTCGTCTCAAGCCGCCACAAGACATATTGATGACATTCTAATGCTTCCTTGATCAAATAGCCACAAACAAAACTAAACGCATGTAAAATTGTCAGGTCTTCGTTCCTGTAATCTTAATCTGGTAATGATATTGCTACATTCTGAACTGCGGCTTGGTGAGTTTCAGGAATAATGCAAACAGTTGTTGAATTCAACTTAATTAATAAATTGTGAAGGTCATCAGTACAGTACATTTCATTTGAATTGGTAATTTTTGGCAAAACACTTTTCTAAAGGCATGTTCAAATTGGATAGAAGTGGGTTTAATACAATTGTCGCCTTGCTTCCTCACACTACCGAAGAAACTTTCAAGAGAATCTGTATTAGTTCTGTGTAGTGTAAATATTTAAAATCATTGGATTACACTTTATTACGATTTTTCAACTACTTATTGTGATTGTTCTGCATATCTTCATCCTTGATCTGGAAGTAACACTTCCTCTCTTTTTATTGACTCTTAAATGTTTTAAAAAAGCAACATTTCACCCAAAAATTGTATTTGATAGTCTGCTGATACAAACACATTTTTGTATTCGTTAACGTTTCTTGGTTTTGTGGAATGAAATAAGTCTGTCAAATTTCTCAATTAGTTTAATGGTTCCAATACTAGGAACTGCCCCCAAGCTCATATACATATTCATACCACTTGCTACGTTATTATTTGGAGTTTCAGATGGTAGACGTACTTTCATTTTGTCGAAATTCGATGGATAAGTTTGCCTGTTTGTTAATTTTTGTATACATCTAATATAAAACGCCTGTTTGTCTTGACCGTAAAACTACTTTAAAAATGACCAGGATGTTTGTTTGCCATCAAAACAAAATGTATCTCTTTTCAAATTATTTCTTGTAGCTTCAATTAAGTGACTAGAATCAAAAAAGTAAATAATTTCCTTGGCATCTACTGTGAATACTGGATTATCAGGAGTTACTAAAAAGGAATTGGCTAGTTTAATGAAATAACACCCCATATCACTTGAGAGACCATCATCATGCAAACTTCGGCTCTCCTACTTTAGTATGCATGTTTCAATGATAGGAAGAAACTCTTTCACTGCTAATTTGGTACCCACAATAAAATGCGATTGCCTCCAGTTCGCATACCGTCCTATTGCATAATTACGAGTTCATTGTTAGCTGGACAAAGGTCTTTTGATCCAGTCCCAATATCAATCAGTCCAGTATCTTCATCTCATGCAGTACTATAGAAGACATGACTTTTCAGTGACATCCCATCAATTCATATGGTATACTGTTTGTTACCATTGGACATTGTCTGAAGCTTTATTTCTACAGCTTTAAATATTGAATCGTAACCTAAACCAGGCTTGCGAGCAAGTTTTTTGGTGATTCTTTGCAGGTTTCGTTTTGTTGGAAGACTAATAATTTAATCGTAAAGTTGTATGCCTGTGATTCCAAAAAATATAGCCTCAAGGCAAATCGTTTGTGTTTGTATTTAGGAACATTTCAGTTTATTGTCAGTATAATTTCTTTTATTTCTCGAGGTGTGCTTTATATTGTTTTTCAATCTCTTCTATGATACATAATTATACCATATTGTTTAGTTCGTCGAAGTTACTTTAATTATAAGCGCGTTGCCATCTTCTCAAAAATATCGTCTAATAAATTATATTCTATAACATTTTCCCAAAATCGGTATTTAAATTAAATAACACTTCAATTACTTGAATAAACGACAAACTGATCTAAAAGTTTGAAGTTTAAATTGGTTTTTAATCTTTATTTCTGAAAAAGTTCGTTCAACTCAGAGATCACGATTGGCTTGATATTTAACAATAATTTATTCTCTACATCGCATGCCTCAGAATAAATTACTCTCTGCGGCTTACGTAATTTTGCGAGTGGTATTGTGGTACACTTTCGACATAATGCTCCATGTATTTAAAATTGCAGCAGATGACCGCGAAGTTTTAACAATATGCTTTTGTAAAGCATTTTCTACTCTTTAACCGCACCGTTTTGATAGCACTTAAATGGAAATAATGAAAGGTGGTAATGTGAGATCATAATGATTTCCCTGCGTTGTTTACTTTTCAATTATACTCCAAACAGCATATTTTGAACATTCTTTTTTCTAAGCCTTTCAAAAGTTATTTGAGCTTTATTTTTTTCTAGAAATTTCTTCTTTTTACGACTATCATTACTACGTTATTCAATATAATTTAGTATGGTTCTTCTAATCCTTAGGTATTTAAATAAGCAATGCATGTATAACAAATTTCTATTTCCCGTATTAACAATATATCGTCATCCCATTTTTACTTTTCCGCCCAACCTATCTAATATGCGAGAAAAGTATTGGTTTACCCCAAAAGAAGTAGGAATTTTGAATTTTCTTTTTGAGTTATTTCCACGTTTTTCATCATGAACAACACGTAAACGGTTTTTAGAAAAAAAATCCTGTCTGTATGTCGTCGGCCACTTTTCGTTACATGTCTTGTTAGCACGATACAGCCTCCGGAGTGCAACAAGTCACTGATTTTATAATTTAATATTGTTCAGGACATCTCACAGATGAGCCCAATTAATTTTCAGATCACCAGAGCCGCTACAACGGGTGCTATGGTACTTGAAGTACCAAGGGTCGTGGATAAAGTATCGTATTCAACTCGCAATTAATGGTCGTTATTCACTCGAGTGAGTTGCACCCCTCGCCTATGGCTCGGGACGTAAACGTCACCCTGCGTGAATAATGTCTATCATAAATTGCTGGTTTAATCATATACTATTGATGGTTTTGCATCTTAGTTTCTGCTAATTCTTCTATATATAACCGATGAATACATCTATTTCTGCTCCGGCAAATCTTTGCGGCCATAATATGTCAAGATTAGTAATATTTTTGAATTGCTTCAAACCATGATTCTAAATAATTTTGAAAAAGTATTTTTTCTATGGCTATAACACAAAACTGCTCTATCTTTAACTGTTCTTGATAGATCAATGGGGTACATTGTATGTCATCAATTTCATTTCCTTAACTGATAAAACGATGACTTCATTGTGTTACAGTTGTAGTTTTTATTATAAAATAAGTCAGGTCTCTCATCGAATGTCAAATTTCAAGCAATGAAAGCTCTATTTACTTATAATTGTATAACTGTGAAACGTTTTACAAAATCATACGATGAATAATTAAATATTTGTTTCAAAACTTCTAAAAAGATCAATTATTCAATATGTAATTGTATTTTACTCGTACCTAAATGGAAATTTTTAAGGACATTAAATTTGAAGTTCATGTTATTTGTTAAATCATTTCGCTATTATCTATTATATTTGTAGAAAAAGTATAGTGTATAACTCGCATGGAATACTAGTTTCCCACTCATACTCGGGGAAAATGACTTTCATTCCTTGGTCGTTGAACAATATACTATTTTCCAGTTTTGACATATAGAGTGGCACTTTTTAAAACTCATTGACGTTTTCAAAACGTTTTACATTTCGTAACTAGTTATGAAAAGTAAAATATTTCGCAAATAGTTATGAAATAGTTATTTGTGCAACCAGTTGGGAAAATTACTATTTTTCGTAACGAGTTACGAAAAATGGTGTTTCCCAATGTGTTTCAAACAATATCTTTTATAATTTTGAATAGGATGTGACCATTTGAATTCAAATTAAAAATTCTAAAAACGCCCCTACGAGCGTCCCTCGTAAATTCCTTTTAAATAATCTTATTTACTTTAAGAAATCCAGGGATAAATAACTTTTTATGACATAACATAGACATAGAAATGTACTGAGCAATGGACGAACAGACGGACGGACACCAGAAAACAGAATATGACTTCGATTTTTCTGTCGACTTGTGTGTAGAAGTCTAATACGAAATTATAATAATGTTATTGAGCCACTAAATACAGTACAAATGATCAAGAAGAAGAGCAAAAGGCGAATGAGGAAATAGAAGAAGATGACATTAACTGTCTCAACCCTTACTTTGTGGAATCTACTCATATTAGTGTTTTAAATGAAACTTACTGTTTCTAGTTAACTCCACAGTTTATTGAAAAATGTTAAAAATTCTAAAAAATTTGACAATTGTTTCGACATTACCTAATATCATCGTCAGAATGACAGAAGTTACATTTCATTTGATGCCTACCTGATGTTTAATTATTTTTGGCTAGTCCAAGAAGTGACCTATCTTGTGATTGACTTAATATATGTTAATAGAAAAAAGAAGATATGATATTACAAATATTAAAGCTAATATTATCTAAGCTTTATTATTTGTAATATCATATCTTCTTTTTTCTATTAACATATATTAATGAAATTAACTGTCTCGACCCTTACTTCGTGGAATCTGCTCAAGATAGGTCACTTCTTGGACTGGCCAAAAATAATTAAACATCAGGTAGACGCAAATAAAATGTAACTTCTGTCATTCTGACGATGATATTTAGGTAATATCGAAACAATTGACACATTTTTTAGAATTTTTAACATTTTTCAATAAACTGTGGAATTAACTAGAAACAGTTAGTTTCATTTAAAATACTAATAGAAGAAGATCATCACAATTAGAGTGAGAAAGGCGTCGAAAATTCTAAAGAGGGGTAAAGAAGCAGAGCACGATAAATTATAATGAAAATGCTACTGAAATTAGGAAATGATGGATATGCAAGATCAACCAAACTGCAACTCCAAAAGAAAAACGGATTTCGTTTGATTGGTAGAGAGGCATAATCCTTCCGGTCTATAAAAACAACAGAGAATAACGTTATCAAGCGTGGTTCTCAAAGTATATGAAAGACAATAGAATAGAAAAATAAACGGAACGAGAAATAGATGAGTCGCAAAGGGGTTTTGGAAAACAAAGAGGATAGAATGATAGAAATTAATTACACGAAGAATATTTACCTTACAATTATAGACTTTGATAATGTGTTTGGCAGAATATCAAGAAAAATATTATAGAACAACATGAAAATGAAAAATATAAACCAAAACTTGAAGGGAAATATTGTTAATAATAAATGTACGCGAAATTATGTTAGAATGAACAATGCAGAATCAGAATAGATTACAGCCAACGAACAACATAATACTAGAAGACGTTATGAAAAAAGTGGGAGACCAAAATTAAGTGGCTACCAATAGGTTACAGAAAGATGGTATATATAACGCAATATGTATTTATAGACTACTTCATAACATGTGCCAGAAACGAAGGAGAACTACAACAACATGTGAATATGTAGTGACAAAACTAAAATAATGGTATTAGGCATCAACGACGTACAAACAACCATAGAGCTTAACAATAGAAAAACAGAGTAAGCAGACGCCACGAGAGTAAACTACGTGTTTAACAAAACACTCCAGGCAAGAAAATTATCAGTTCATGAAGAGCACGATAGATAAAGATTAGAATGCTGGATACTCACAAATTAGCAAACTATAATCTGTTGAAATGGATTATATGAAATATACATAAAGATCACTGCTTTCCGCAAACACACAAATGTGTTTGATTTCAAGTTCAGTTCTCTCAACAGTTGCGCTCATTTTTTTGTGAGTTATAACCCGTTAGAATTGACAATAACTGGCATTATTCTTTTATTTTATTCCATATAGATTTTACATATTACACATTTTACGCACACCAAAACACGTCAGAAACAATCAAACAATGGAAACGGCTGAACATATCTACATATGTTAAGGACATATGTTCCAACATAATAAAAATAAAACGGAAATCGAATAGAATGTAGTAGCCTACGAAATTGGAATGGTCTCTTTTTGTTTTCCTTTTTGTAGTGAACACACCACGTATCATTTCCGTGTCAAATCAAATACGCTGAAAAAGACCTGTATCACTTCCTGCAAATTTTATGCTGTATTTTTTATTTTCCGAAACAGTGTCTTCCGTCTTCTCACCAAAATACTTATTTATTCTCCTTTTTTTTGTTACTCGACTCAAAGTTGAATAGCATCCCAACTTCCAGATTTGATTTTTAGGGTACAACCAAATGTTTTTGCGAATAATTTTTTATCAGATGTTTGTAGTAGCGCGCTTCGTCCGTCCATTCTCCTTAACAGGAACGATCACAGTTCTGAGCAGCATACTAAAATAGATCTTATGTAATCCGATTTTTGTTCTGGTAGATATCGTCCTGATTGCGAAACGCCAAAACAGCGTTTGTAAAATAGAAGAATTCGTCGTTTAATTTCCGTTGGTCTGACGTATTCCCGGCATGTTCGACATCCTAAAATTTACTGCCTATATCATTAGTTTCTCCAAGAATAGAATAGAATGCTTTGTAATGAAATTTTATACAAAACTGTCGTACTTGGAAATCCAGATATCTTATTCTATTAGGTCTAAATGCCGAGGCATCATGTTTGAATTTAAGAGTGAAACTGTTCTATATTGTGAAAAGATGAAGTCTCACGGTCTTTACTATTTTAATAAGATTTGAAAGTTTCGTTATACGTTTTGTGAATGAGTGTAGCAGAAGATTACCATTATTAATTAAGTTATCATCGATAATTAACGTATTTTATCTTAACATTCTAGTTCTATTATCATTGGTATTATTACGATCAAGATTTATTGAATAATCCAGTAAGAAACAGTTGCAAGCGAGAAAACGAACTATTCATTCAAGCTAAAAAAGTTGAACTTTCGTGGTAAACAGCTCAAAAATTAAATAACTAATAGCACACATAAAGATGCAGCAAATGCAACGTTGTCTATGTCTATGAACAATTCATTTCAATTAATTTTTGAATAATGTTCATCTTGCCTTACAAAAATTACGTTTCGCAACCACAAGATGGCAGTTTTACGGTACCGTGTTTGGTTAAAAATAACGTTCCCGAGATAAATATCTGCTCGTCAGTAGTACTCAAGTGTGGATCATCTGCGTAATTAGAGTTTATAGTAATATACAGGGTGTCCCAGAAGATCGTACCAAAAACTTGGGAGGTGATAGAAATACTAAAAATAATGATGGTGTTTCATATAAAATTTTTATCTTTACGCCCTTCGTTAACGAACTATAGGGCTATAAAGTTGGGAATGAAAAATGGTTTTTTATTTACAATTATTAAATAGCTGATTGGGAATTAGTAATATTTCAACCGTTAATGAACACCATAATTGCACACTTTTTGGCGTGATACACAAGTCTACAACATACTTGTGAACTCAGGTACCGACTAAGTTAAATGGTGGAGGTGCTACTTTTTTGATAAGTAAAACTTTTTTCAGTTATAAATGCAACAATTGGCTTTTTTTAACATTTTTAGAGATATCAAGTCCTCTTGTGACATCACGATAACATTAACGGTTTTTAAGAGATATGGGCAATTTTATGTCGCACTGCGAACCTATTGACGCATTCACATTTATTTTGAATGTACGATTACAGGAAGCATCCTGTATTATTGTTTAACCATGAAAAACTTTATTGAAAACGAACATTACTTTAATAAAAGTAAAAATAGCAACAAAACCCTGAAAAATGAATAACTACATTACATTAACAGATTAAAAAAACGAGTAACCAAGTAATTAACGACAATAAAAAAGTCAAAACGGTTTAAACAAATTACAACAAATGTTCAATACGGGCTCCTCTTACATCCACACATTTCCGCAATCTTCTAAGATCAGATCTTTGTACTTGAAATAACATTCCAGGATTATTTCGCAGTGAAAACGTATCCTATCAATTATTTCATTTCTTGTATTTACAGGTGTACTGTAAACTAAGCTTTTAAGGTAACCCCAAAAGTGAAAATCGCTTGGGTTGATATCTGGCGAACGTGCTGGCCATAGAAATGGTCCACCCCTTCCAATCCACCTATCAGGAGAATATACGGACCAATTAAGCGGTTGCCTATAATACCTGCTCATACGTTGACCATAAACCTTTGTTGGTGTTTTGTCTTAAATAACCCGTGAGAATTTTCATCATCCCACAGATGTAGATTATGAGAATTAATTATGCCATCCCTGGCAAAACCTGCTTCATCTGTAAATAGTACATTTTCAATGAAATGTCGGTCTTCCCGTTGTTTACCCAAAAACCAGTAGGCATAATTAAGCCTAGGAGGATAGTCATCTGGTGACATAGCATGAACTTTTTGTACATGAAATGGATGCAATAGTTGCTCCTGAAGTATTTTATGTACGCTTGATTTTGAAATATTAAATTGTGCTGAAAGTTTCCTTAAACTGGTTGTAGGTTAATTATCAACAGCATCTAGTTTGTTTTGTCCAATTATTGGAATACGTACTTTTCTTATACTCCCTTCGCCACCTTTCTTCTGTAAAAATGATCCTACAACGTAATTATCCATTGTAAAAACACTTTATAAAATTACTGCATTAAGCTGAACGTACCTGTTTCTCTTAAACTCCGATCTATGCGTTTCAACGTTTTCCTGTTCGGTAACCTTCGATTTGGATATCATTCCGAATAAAATCTTCTAGCTAGGCTAGAATTTTCGTCTGCCATTCCAAACATCATTTGCATATCCGCACTCTCATTAAAGGTAAATTCTTCCATTTTTGAATTTAAAATAAAGAATCTTACAATTTCTTACCCTGACAAGTGTAGACAGATGGCAAGCATTTAGAAATGATTTTAAAGTGGGATGACAGCCGCCTACTTAGAATAATGTATGTATTTGGTTGTTGTTGGTATTCTCGTATTTTTACTTTTGTTAAATTAATTGTGTTTGTTTTCAGAAAAGCTTTTTATACATCATAATTAGTAAATAATAAAAGTAGTTATACAATGTAAAAGTTTATTTTTATAAATGTAGACTGCACCAATTTATTAATAATTTACTAATAATACAGGATGCTTCCTGTAATCGTACATTCAAAATAAATGTGAATGCGCCAATAGGTGTGCAGTGCGACATAAAATTGCCCGTATCTCTTAAACAGTTGATGTTATCGAGATGTCAAAAGAGGACTTGATATCTCTAAAAATGTTCACAAAAGCCAATTGTTCCATTTAAACTGAAAAAATTTTCACTTACCAAAAAAATGGCGCGTCCACCATTTAACTTGGTCGGTACATGAGTTCACAAGTATGTTGTAGACTTGTATATCACGCCAAAAAGTGTGCAATTATGGTGTTTATTACCGATTAAAATTTAACTAATTTCCAATCAGCCATTTGATAATTGTAAATAAAAAACCATTTTTCATTCCCAACTTTAGAGCCCTATAGTTCGTTAACGAAGGGCTTAAAGACAAAAATTTTTATGAAATACCATCATTATTAGTCTTTTTATGACCTCCCAAGTTTTTGGTACGAACTCCTGGGCCACCCTGTATAAGAGTTTTAATGCCATTACTTGGAAGTTTAGTTTTATTTTCAGCAATAACTCTAAATATTTCCAGTTTGTTCTTAGTATCTCTGGGACCCTCCTATTTTTTGTCTATCTCAATTTAATCCTTAGAGAGTATTGATGCATATTAATAGCTCAAAACCTACTTGTTTTATTTGTACGATCTTGTAAGTAAACCTTTTACTTAGGAACTTACCGTTCTGGCCAGTCAATTAGAATTTATTTGACAATTATTATTCCTAACATAGAAAAAAATTAAATCTCTCGTACTTTATCTATAATTACAGATTTTTGAGAAAACCCAAATCCCTTCAGATTATTTTTTCATATGGATAAAATTTTCCGCTGAAAAGATGATTATTTTAATGACCCAACTAGTCTACTCCTTTAGTAACCAGGCATTTCTCGAGTTATAATAAATTGAATTTTTTTATGCACAAAAGAAAACCTTAAGAAGACGTCTACTCCTACTAAATCGACCACAAAAGATACACATTCGAGTACAGAATTTAGCCCCGTTTCTTTTTAGATCTGTGACATAATTTGGGAACAACTAAAATGACATTGTCAGCTTGTTTTTCATATATCTCTCGAATTGTTTGTTCGCGTTTTCGGTAGATTCAAATTAAACATCTTCGCATTTTGAACGACATTAATTTACTTTGGCATCCTTTATCTCATACAGTGTGGACAAGCCAAACGGAATAAATTCATTACTTCGGTTACTGTACATAATTATAAAATATTCTGAAACACGTCAAATTTAAATTATAAATTAACATTCTTCAAAGTGAAAATATGATCCCTACCTTCAATCCCCTTCGAATGACGGGTACAACACCGAATTTTTTAAATGGAAAGTATGGGCTTATGATATACCTTTCTCTGTTCAAAAAAGTTTTCGTTTTCTAATTTATTGCTAAAATTAAAATAAAAAAAGTAAAATCCTCTAATCACCAAATTTGCTACAATACACTCATAAACTAAAATGTACAGTTGTTCATAATGTAAAAAACAATAGCTATTTGTGTATTAAGAGCGGAAAGTGATACTTTGCCGCTTGAGGCAGAGTCGCCGAAAGCGGCAACGCACTTTCTGATCGAATTGCACACAAGATTTTTTCTACGATCACCTTATTTTTAGGCAAATGATTTTAAAAAACACGAAAAAGCCTTTTACTGCGTCCCAAAGCTATTCGTATTCTAAATAAATCTGTACCGCGAATTTCCACGTACCATAGTTCTCGTGCCCTTTTAGATGCTCTATCAGCGGAAGCTGGCCCATGATATCACTTATTAACACAAAAATTCAATTGACGTGGATACACAAAGTTCTCACCGCGAACGTCTTCGTAACTAATCTTAAAAATCTCTTATAAATAGCTGGAATCACAAGATTATATTTTTTTCTCTTTTAATTTTCGCAGTAAACTTGGAATTCTGGAATAGGGAATCAAGAAATGATGAAATGATATATCACTAGCCCTTACTTCCCATTTAAAAAATTGGCCGTTGTACCTGTCATTCGAAGGGGTTGGGGATGAAACCAACGTTAACATTGTCAAGTTGAAGAACGTCAATTTATAATAAATTTAACTTTGACATTGACTGAAATAATTAATTTATTCCATCACTCCGAATAGGCGATGTATAGCTCAATCTTTTGAAAATACTCTTTTGGAATTACTTGTCCTAATTTGGTTTGTATGAACTTTTTAATGCAAGCATATAATTTCCAATTTCCAACTTTCCGTTTAGAATGAAAACAGATTATGCCAGTTGATTTCTCGCATCCAAAAACACCATTTTCTATATTAGATACTAGAATTTAACGAAAATTAGTAGCATGAAGAAGTATTATCGAATTATGAATGATAATAATTTATTCAAAAAATATTACATAGAAATTATAAAAAGTAAATGTATGTGAATAAATACACCCGAAGGTATCCGAGGGTACATACATCTGTTTCGGCACAACAAAGTAAATACAATTAAAAAATAAACGGTTTTAAAGAGTAAAACTAACTTTTCCGCATCTATGAGATGGCGCCTGATTAACATTCTATCATAAAATTGTCACTTGTATACACTTCGGGGGATGTATCGTGTTAACAAACCGAAATTTCTCCAAAAGTAACCAAAAATGCAGTATATCTGGATTTATAGGACCCGCTGTACTCGCTATAGTCAGCTGAAAATCAATAGGGTACATCTCTGAGACACCTTGAATAATATCCAATTATAAAATTGGCCACTTATATACACTCCGGAGGCTGTATCGTACTAAACCCGAAATTTCTCCAAGAAGGGCGAAAATGTGGCACTTCAGGTACAATAGCACCCGTTGTACTAGCTCTGGTGAGCTAAAAATCAATAAGGTTCATCTATAAGGCGCCCTGAACAATACTCAATCATAAAATGGGTCACTTGTATACACGCTGGAGGCTGTATCGTGCTAACAAACTGAAAATTCTCCAAAAATGACAAAAATGTCGTACTTCAAGTACCATTAGCATCCGTTGTACTGGCTATTGTGAACTAAATCTATATAGGGTTCATCTTTGAGACGCCCTGAATAATATCCAATCATAAAATTGGTCACTTGTATATACTCAGGAGGCTATATCGTGCTAACAAACTGAAATTTCTCCAAAAATAACAAAAATGACGTACTTAAAGTAATATAGCACCTGTTGTACTGACTGTCGTGAGCTGATCAATACAGCTCATCTGTGAGATGTTCTGAATAATATTCAATCATAAAATTGGTGACTTTTTGCACTCCTATAAGACGCCGTGAACAATATTCAATCATAAAATGGGTCACTTGTATACACGCTGGAAGCTGTATCGTGCTAACAAACTGAAATTTCTCAAAAATGACAAAAATGTCGTACTTCAAGTACCATTAGCATCCGTTGTACTGGCTATTGTGAGCTGAAAATCAATAGGGTTCATCTGTGAGATGTCCTGAACAATAGTCAATCATAAAATTGGTGATCTGTTGCACTCCGGAGGCTGTATCGTGCTAACAAGATATGTATCGAAAAGTGGCCAACGACGACAACATACACACCGGATTTTTACATTTCCGCCCAACCTATCTATATGCGAGAAAAGTATTGGTTCACCCACAAACAAGTTAAAATTTTGAAAACATATTTTGAGTTATTTTTACGTTTTTCATCAAGAACAACACGAGAAAATGGTGTTTAGAAAAAAATCATGTGTGTATGTCGTCGTCGTTGTCGTCGGCCACTTTCCGTTACATGTCTTGTTAGCACGATACAGCCTCCGGAGTGCAACAAATCAAGAAATTTATCATTGAATATTATTCAGGACATCTCACAGATGAACCCTATTGATTTTCAGCTCACAATAGTCAGTAAAACGGGTGTTATGGTACTTGAAGTACGACATTTTTGTCATTTTTTGAGAAATTGAAGTTTGTTAGCACGATAGAGCCTCCGGAGTGCAAAAATTCACTAATAATATGATTGAATATTATTCAGAACATCTCACAGATTAACCCTATTGATATTCAGCTCACCACAGCCAGTACAACAGGTGCCATAATCCTTTAAGTACGACATTTTTGTCATTTTTGGAGAAATTTCAGTTTGTTAGCACGATACAGCCTCCGGAGTATTAACAAGTGACTAATTTTATGATTGGATATCGTTCAGGACGTCTCAAAGATGAACCCTATAGAGATTCAGCTCACTAAAGCCAGTTCCACGAGTGCTATGGTACTTGAGGTACCAAATTTTTGTCATTTTTGGAGAATGTTCAGTTTGTTAGCACGATACAGCTTCCAGCGTGTATACAAGTGACCCATTTTATGATTGAATATTGTTCACGGCGTCTTATAGATGAACCTCATTGATTTTTAGCTCACCACAGCTAGTACAACGGGTGCTATGGTACTTCAAGTGCCACATTTTTTGTGCTTTTTGGAGAAATTTCGGGTTAGTCCGATACAACCTCCGGAGTGTATACAAGTGGTCAATTTTATAATTGGATATATTTCAAGGTGTCTCACAGATGTACCCTATTGAATTTGAGCTGACTATAGCGAGTACAGCGGGTCCTATAAATCCAGATATAGTGCATTTTTGGTTACTTCTGGAGAAATTTCGGTTTGTTAATACGATACATCCCCCGAAGTGTATACAAGTGACAATTTTATGATAGAATATTATTCAGGGTATCTCACAGATTCGGAAAAGTTTGTTTTAATCTTTAAAACCGTTTATTTTTCTAAAATTCATTTTTTCGTGTTGTTCTTGATGAAAAACATAAAAATAAATAAAATACTTTCTTTAAAATTTCCCTTTTTTTGTGGGTAAACTAATACTTTTCTCGCATATAGATAGGTTGGGCGGAGAAGTAATACTAGTTAAAACTTCATCTTCTTTCTCTAAAACCCTAATGCATTACAGCGTCGAGTTAGCCTTCTTTGCCCATTTCTTCCAGTCGCTTCTGTTTCTAGCCTGTCCTCTCATCTCTTCTATTAGTTTCACTCTTCTCTCTCCGATTTCCTGTATCCTCCCCTTCCATGTTTTCCTTGCTCTTTCTTTCTTTGTTTTTCTATGCCTTCCTTCTTTTGTAACTGCTTTGACTAATTTGTTTTCTATCATTCCCACAATGTGTCCATACCAGTTTAATTGCTTGTTTTCAATCAGTTCTTCATTTCTACGTCGGTCATATTTGGTACCCCTGCGGTTTCACCAATATTTCATTTCCACTGCATTTATCGAAGATTTATGTTTTTGTAAAGTGACCCACTCCCAAAAGTAGTTACTGGTAAGGTTATGCAGTTATAAACTCTTCATTTTGTTTTTTCGTCAATTTCCCTCTTACCCATTACGATTTTATTAATACTATAATATATCCTTGTCGCCTTCCTTAATTTATTATTTATTTCTGCATCTATCTTTCCGTCTTCTGTTAAGATGTTTCTCCGATACTCAAAACATTTAACTTGTTGCCATTCCTTTATCTTCCTCTTTCTGGTTAGTACTCATATATTTTGTTTTCCCCGTTTTCATTTTTAGTTTTAATATCTCTTTTTGCCATATATTTGCTAATCTTTGCATCTTACTGTTTGTGTCTGCTATTAGGACTATATCATCTGCATATAGAAGAGAGTGTATCTTGATTAGTTTCAAATTTCGGTATCCTATAGCCGTGCTATTTTTCTCAGTCCTATTTCGTGTACTCATTATTAGTGAGTCCATTATGATTATATAGAGTAAAGGCCTTAGGCTATCTCCTTGTTTAATTCCTTTTTCCATGTTGAACGGTTCAGTTCTTTCGCCACTCACTTGCATTTGTGTTATCACTTCATTATATACACTTGTCACATATCGCTTGATTACCTGATGACAAAAAATAGTCACAATTATTCAACAAATGTGTTTGGAAATAACAAGTAACGAAAGTTTGATCAACATGATTAAGAAGTTACCAAAAATCAATACAAATAAAAAATATGGAAAAACAAAATAATAAAATTCGAAGAGAATAACAGCGGTTTAGTACCTGGTATTGCCTCCCCTGGCTCTAATTCGTCTCTTATGGTGATGCCAGACTGGTTCAATTGGGTTTAGATCAGGAATAACTGCAGGCCAATCTAAGACTTGAATACCAATCTATCGAAGATATTCGATAGTTATTCTGGCAACGTGAGGGCGAGCGTAGTCTTGCATAAGAATAAAATTATCATCTCAAATAACTGGAGCAAACATTTTCTTCAAGAACCTCCCTTATATACCGATCAGCTATCAAAGATCTCCTTAGAATGACCGTTAACTCTGTATTGCCCTCAAATCAGATACCTCCCCAAATCATGATAGACCCGCCACCAAAATGTCTTGCTGCTCTTATGTTGCACTGAGCAAATCGCTCACCCTCTCGTCTGTGAACTGGAATGAGTCTACCGGAGCCATAAAGTGCGATTTCGATTCATCCGTAAACAAAACATTAGCCCAGTCAATGATGCCCCAATTAACACGTTCTGGACAATATCTTAATCGTGCCACGTGGTGTGCCTTTGTTAACAATGGAGCACTAACAGCCATTCTGGCTCTGATTCCGACTTCCCGTGAACGGTGTCTAATTAAATTGCCGAATATTCAAACATTGCAAACTCTAGGAAGATCTGTTGTAACTGCCTGGTAGTAAAATGACGTATTCGCAAAGTATGCAAATGTAAATAACGGTCATTTACCTGAACCTTCTAATATCTATGGATACGCTGTGGATTGATTGATTCCCATAACTTCAGCAACATACTGCTGTGATCGATCAATACTCATTTTTGGATATTACTGCTACGAAATAGCACACTAGTGTAGTCCCTGAATCCGACTCTGTTATAAGCCATGTTTGAAAGTTAAAATTTTGGCGGGTGTGCAGGAATTTCTTAGAACTGTTTACGACTTTTTATGACTATCTTATCTAGACATTGTTTTTGTGACCACTCTTATCTACACAATTCCAGGGAGCCGATTGTTTTCGTGTAAGCCGCAATCTAGAATTATCTAGTAAAAAGGCACTTATATATAAAGGACTGACCAGCGGGAGAAGTCAGTTGTGTTTATATGAATTAGTATAAGTGATTATACTGTGTATATTAAATAAATTAGTGAAGAGTTTAGTGAATAAATAAATTAAGTGAGTAGACGTAACGTGTGTATGAATTTGTCCCACCCTTAGTATAAAAACGTTAAAATATATAAGAAAAAAATTACACTGGAGTCAGAAGTGGGGTAGTATGAATAAATTTCTACGTAAAAATGGCCAAGAGACTATGTGACCTGAAATTGACGGAACTAAAAGCGAAATTGGAAAATCGCGAGATGTAAACGTCTGGAAAGAAAAGTGAATTCATTGAAAGACTCAGAAACATTTTTATTTAAAGACGAGGCTTCCACCTTAACCTCATCTATTTCTGATATGAAGAACGATATTTCTAATATGAAGTACGACATCTCTGTTAATATGGACAAGAAGATTTCAACTATGAAGAACGATATTTCTGCCATGGAAGAGAACATTTCAACTAACGTGAAGATTGATATTTCTGCTAACATGGACAATATTTCTGCCGATATTTATCGCCGAAAAATGACATTACTGCTGACGTCGAAAACAAAATTTCGTCCCTAAAATCGGATAAGATGACATCGATGGACGATAAAATAGAGAATAAGATGTCAATGATGGAAAATAAGATGAACGAGAAAATCAAGGAGTTTGAGAGAAAGATGGCTGATTTAAGAACACAGAAGACTCCAACAAGAGAAAAGAAGACCGAGCAATCAAAACCTTGCAAGCCAGAAACACTCCCTAAGCTGAAAAATATTGGCAGTTTAACCCGAGTCAAGCCCCCAACGTTCGATGAATGTCGTGGATCAATTACGTAAAACAGTTTGAAGCAGCTGCTAGAGTGAATAACTGGTCCGATATGGAGAAGGCAGTGAACTTAACTATCGCGCTTCGGGGAGATGCGTTAGATGTACTACAAACGAAACGTTTGGAAGAAACTGATGACTTCGAGCAGCTGAAGTAGAGGTTGGACATGCGATATGGTCACGAACGTCTAGCACATTTGTACCAGTCCCAGCTGAAGAACCGAAGGCAGAAACGTGACAAAGCCCTTCAAGAGTATGAAGTGGATATTAACAGACTAGTTCGATTTGCTTATCCGTAACACCAGAGAACATTATGGAATGTCTGGGCATTCAGGCCTTTATTGATGGCTTACGTGACCCCGATCTTCAGAGGACGCCTCGTTTAGCCCATCCGAAAACATTAGTCGACGCATTGATAGCTGCTCTTGAGTATGAAGCAGCAACGAAGACTTCGGGATTTAACAGCATTAGGACCATCCAAGAAGAAGGTTATGAAGACAGATTTGACCAGTTCGTCAGTTTAATGAAAAGTATGATTGACAAGAAGCCGCTAAAGATCAGATACTTGAATTGTGCCGAGTTAGGGCATGTACGTAGTTCGTGTAAGCGCCCCAGGACTCCTGCAAACCAAGAACTTCAGTCATAGGAAAACTAGAACAGGTCGGCTACGAGGGGGCAGCACCCTAATAGCTTCGCTCAGATATCGCAACGACAATGTATATGTAGATGGCGAAGTGAATGGTAAGAGATACTCTGCTGGTAGACACTGGAGCAACTAGAACCATTATACGACCATAAATAATGAACTCCCAGAAGAAGCGTTTGCCAACGAGACTGCGACTGCGGACTGCCACAGGTGAGAGTGCCAACGTTTACGTTGAGGCACAAATCCAATTGGGAATTGCTGCAGAAAAGTTCACGCATACGGTAATCGTAGCTGACATTGAAGAAGACATGATTCTGGGAATGGACGTAATGAATATACAAGGTTTCCAATTAGACTTTAGAAATAGAACCAATAAAGTGGGATCCGTCTGCCCGAAGCGAAACCTTGATAGTAGCACGGCTACGGGGAATCATGGAGGAAAGAACCAAAGAACCAGGACGAAGAGTTTGGCAAATGAGTACTAATAGGAGACGGGTTGGTTACGTCGGCTAAAGAGAACCCAGTACGTGTGATAAACGTGGGTGATCCCAGTTACCATCAAGAAGGAAACCAGGATTGGATCCTGTGTACCAGTGACGTCTATAGTTCGTTAAACAACGACCACTGACAATTCTAATGCCAGATTCGAACAGATGTTATCACTAGCTGGTCAATCCTTGAATCGAGCTGAAAAGAAGACATTGAGAGAATTTCTCTTGCAGTATCGATACCTATTCGTACCAAAAGGAGAAAATATTGGTAGAACATCAGCGGTCAAACACAAAATCGATACTGGTAATGCTAAGCCTATTAGGTAATCAGCTCAAAGACTTCCACGAGCGAAGAGAGAGTAAGCTGAAAGAATAATTCGAGAGATGGCAGAATAAAAAATAATAGAACCATCTACGAGTCCATGGGTATCTCTAGTAGTGCTCGTTAAGAAAAATTTCCATCCTACGAGATTCTGCGTGGATTATCGCCAGCTAAGCAACGTGACGAAGAAAGACAGCTATCATCTGCCTCGAATTGACGATACGCTAGATACTTTGGACGGCAGCAAACTGTTTTCCACCTTGGACCTGAAGTCTGGTTATAGGCAAGTGTAAATGGACCCAGAAGACAAAGAGAAGACTGCTTTTACCACCGGATCTAGATTATGGCAATTCAACGTCATGCCATTCGGGCTCTGCAATGCGCCTGCGACATTTGAAAGACTCATGGAAAATATCTTGAGAGGGTTATCTTGCAAGACATGCCTGGTCTGTTTGAACGACATCATAGTACTGGAGAAGACATTTGACGAACACCTGAAGAATTTGGAAAACGTATTCGAACGACTCCAAGCTGCCCAGCTCATGCTAAACTCGAAGAAATGTCAGCTGTTCCAAAATCGAGTCAACTATCTAGGTCATATAGTGAGCAATGAAGGAGTGGCGGAGGATCCAGAGAAAATTGCTTCCATTCAGCAATGGCAGCAACCAACCGACAAACATCAAATTAGGAGTTTCCTTGGACTTTGCACATATTATAGAAGATTTATCAGGACGCTTGAATATATTGGCAAGTCTCTAACTCGACTTACAGAAGAAGCAAGAGCTTTCCAATGGAATGAAGACTGTCAAACGGCTTTTGAAACCTTGAAGAGGCTTTTAACCACGGCGCCGATATTAGGATACCCATTACTAGAGGGAGACTTTGTTCTTGACACTGACGCAAGCAACGTAGGAATTGCAGGAGTTCTCTCACGGATCCAAAGAGGGCAAGAAGAGGTGCTGGAATATTTCAGTGAAGTCCTCTTCAAACCAGAACGAAACTACTGCGTCACAGGAAGAGAACTTTTGGCGGTAGTGAAGTCGTAGAACAGTTTTACCAGTATCTCTATGGAAGGAAGTTCTTAATCCTAACAGATCACGCAGTACTCAAGTGGTTCATGCAGTTCAAGAATCCCGAGGGCCAGATCGCTAGATGGATTGAACGACTTCAAGAGTACGATTTCAACATCGAACATCGAGCTGGTGTGAGTCACCGAAATGCCGACTCTCTGTCCAGACGGCCGTGCCCAACAGACTGATCCCACTGCAACAATGCGGAATCTAGGGAAACTGCAGTTTCAAGAACTACTGTAGTTAACGAAGAATGGTCACCCACCAGGATCAGAGAAGATCAGGAGAGTGATCCTCACCTAAAGAAGATTCGACAATGGAAGGAAGAAGTCGGCAACCTACCTTCAGCGGATCCGTGGAAGGTTTTATTGGATGAACAGCTCCGATGATGTGAAGGACTGGTGTAAGAAATGTACAACTTGTGCTACGAGTAATGGACCACATCGCAAAAGAAAGGCACCCATGAAACAATATAATGTTGGAAGCTCTTTCGGATGGATTGCTTTAGACATCGCTGGACCATCTCCGATAACAGAAAACGGTGGTAAATACATCATGGTTGTAATGGATTATTTCACAAAGTGGATGGAAATTTACGCTATCCCGAACCAAGAGGCCACAACTGTCGCGGATGTATTGGTGAAAGAATTTATCAGCCGATATGGAGTGCCCTTGGAAGTCCACAGCTACAAGGGAAGAAATTTCGAAAGCCATCTATTCCAGGAAATTTGCGACAAGCTGGGAATGAAGAAGACCAGTTCAACAGCATTACGTTCACAGTCAGATGAACCGATCGAGAGAATGAACAGGACTATTGGAAAATACCTGTCCAAAGTAGTTTCCAGCCATCAGAGAGCTTGGGGGCCAGTATATTTTCCTATTTGCATTGGCTTATCGATCTGCCGAGTCCACGGGTGAAACACCTGCGAAAATCCACTTTGGACGTGAAATAAGGCTTCATTGTGACCTGTAATTTGGCTGTCGTCCTGGAGAAGATCTAGTAGGAGATGACTACGTGATCCAATTGAGAAAAAGGCTGGACTATATTCATGAATTAATTAGAACAAATCTCCAAGTTGCCAGCAACAGAATGAAAAGTCGGTGCGACACGCAGGCCACAGTAGGTGTTTTTAAAGAAGGGTACAAAGTATGGTTACACAACCCGATGAGGAGAAAAGGATTTTCTCCAAAATTACAAAAATCCTAGGAAGGTCCATACTTAGTCACGAAAAGGATCAATGATTTTATATATCGCACAAGCAAGATGTCCAACGGAAAACCAAAAGTGGTTCACCAAAACCGACTAGCGTCATTCGAAGGAGACCATGACCTAGAGGAAGGAATAAACCATATTCGAGATGTGTCTGACCCTACCTTCGATAAATTTATGGGCGCGTATGGAAGTACCGGGAAAGCTAGATATGGAGTTAATTCAGAACAACGACAAGATTTGTTCACTCTCCCGGAAGATTATTCACTTGCATACATCCCCGCCAGTATCAAGAGCGCCCGAGGGTTGGCAACCGTCTTTCGAAAGAAGTTCGGGCAATTAGAAAAACTTGAAGACCAGATTCCAGCCCTTGGCAAGACACTGAGACTGAAACACAATTCGCGGTACGTCTTCTACGTGGCAACTAAAAATGAATTTCAAGATCAATCTACCTACCGCGATGTGTGGAAAGCACTTCGAAACATCCGAGACCATGTGTTGGAATCCAGTGTGAGAAAACTGGCTATGTCTAAGATAGCGAGTAACCAGTTGGATTGGCGAGTCATCAGGGACATGGTAGAGGTGATCTTCCAAGATACTGGTGCCCAAATATTAATTTGCAACTACAACCCCCGTTATCAGTATCCGATGAAGACGGTGCCCTGTTATTTCCATAAGATCGGAAAGTGTAGAAATGGGGCCAGTTGCCGATTCAAACATCCAGTCTCGGCTACACAAAAGTTCCAGGAGGAATTTCCATTTTAGGAGGGGGTAATGTTACTAAGTAACACACTAGTGTAGTCCCTGAATCCGACTCTGTCTAAGCCATGTATGAAAAATAAAATAATTTGTGACTGTCTTATCTAGACATTGTTTTTGTGTAAGCCGCAATCTAGAATTATCTAGTAAAAAAGGCACTAATATATAAAGGACAGGCCTGCGGGCAGTTTATAAAGTGATCTAGTGAAATAAATAAGTAAACAAGTAAATAGTAGTGAAGTGTTTATATAAATTAGTTTAAGTGCATATACTGTGTATATAATATAAATTAGTTCCCCTTCGTATAAAAACGTTCAAATAAATAAGAAAAACGTTACATTTCTACTCAATACAGTCTTTAGATGGAAAATCAAGCAAACGTACTACATTAAACTAATTTCAAAACGTAAATGGTATTAAATTTACTGTCTCGACCCTTACTTTTTGGAATCTACTCATATTACTTACAAATGGTAAGAATAAGTTATACCTGTCATTTCTTATCGTCCAATTTCTGCTAAAGAAACCTTTATCTCGGGAATTTTATATATCTAAACGAGTTCAGACACGCATATTTAGAAGTTCTGATAAAAATTAATACTATTTTCAAATGTTTTCAGGTATTTTAGGAATTATGCGATACTTTTTGTGACGAGTATATATTGATTTTACTACTTTGATGGTTTTCTCAGATATCTGTCTGTCAAAGATCTGCCTTATTATGTGTACATTATCGCTGTTAATCTTCCAATTTACTTTCCATCTCATGTCGCAGACGTTTTTTTACTATTTTTGTATATGTCTTGAAGCATACTGATGATAGGCATATTGCCCTATAATCCTTACATATCTTCAAAAATCACTTTTTACCTTCCTCGCCCGGCCATATTATTATCTCGGGGTTGATTTCGTCTTCTCCCGCAGCTTTTCTTATTTTAATGTTTTTGATCGCTTCATTTACTTCCCTCGGAATATTTCGTTATGATATTCATTTTCTTGTATCAGTTCTTCCTCTTGGTCATTACGTCTTTCAATTTCTTGTTATTTAAATTTCTCCCTGAATGATTCTCTCCACACTTTTGTTTCTATATATATTTGATTACTGTTATCTTTTATTGCATATTCACCCCTTTCTTTTTTTACTTCGTAGTGCTTTTATTCTACTCCAGAATCGTTGGTTACTTATTTTGTCTATGTTCCACCAGTCGGTTCTCTTGTGGTGTTTGTTTATTACTGTTCTTCCACATATTTCATTTGCCACGTTATATATCTTCAAAAACTCTCCACGTATCTTCTAAATTAGTGTTTTATTGCTAGTTCTGCCTGTGTAAACTGTATACTCGTTTTATCTTGGTATTTCTTCCTTATTTCTAGATAATTTAATTTCTTAATATTTAGTCTATTATAGTTTATAATTATAGTTTAAGTGTATTTCAATGTTCATTTCTGCTATAGTAAAATCGCAATCGGTGTGGAGTAATAAAACTGTTGGAACAGGTCAGTTCAGGGGTGTGTACCTATTATCATTTTTAAGGTATAGAGAAATTCGGATTACTGAAATATTTATTACGACAAATACACTAGTGGTTTTTTCATTTATTCATTTGTTCATCAATTATCGCGGTGTTCGTTACCAGAATAATTAGTTTGGCATGTTTGCCAACAACTTATTCAGTTTTCAAGAACTAACAATGAGTCTATTCGGTGTGTCTACGAACGCCGAAATTAGTCAAATTGTTAATACCTGTGTGCCTACTAATACAGTTGCGACACAATCATCAATCTGGCGACAATTTTCTACGTTTTGCGATGCAAAAAGATACACATTTGAGCCAGATACTTCCATCGAGAAATTGAATATAATATTGCAAGATATGTTTCCAAATTTCTCATTCATTAAATTGTCCTGCCGAATTACACTCGAGGTTTGTATTGATATTGGGTAAATTTGTGTTGTTCAAATTCTAAACTGTTTTCTTTAGCAATTTGACTCGAATAACTGTCAACCTAAAAACACTCTACCTTCGGTGTCGTGTTTTTAATAGTTGACAGTTATTCTCGTCAAATTGCTAGGAAACAGTTTCTCATTAAACAACCCAAATTTACCCGATAAAATACAAACCACTTGTGCAATTATCAGTGATAACTCCCCTACCTGACTATGGAATTTGTGTATTTTAATTTCAAAGGTAGTTGCAGTCTGACTGTCAGCAATTATTCATTTAGTGAATTTAGAAAGAACTTGCTCCTTTGATAACTTTTATAAAGTAATTATTGTGATTATTAGTTTCGGTTAATAGTGACAATGGCAGAAAAATTGCAGTATAGATCCGGGTTTACACCTGTAAAGCGTACGAAAAAGTCGGCGTTGCGGTGAACGAGAAAGTAATAATAAACAATGTTTATACTTACTTAAAAACTGAAAATACTTCAGGTTCAGTTGATGACATTGTTGCAAAGACAAGTAATATGACAGGCATAAGCAAATCGACAATATACAAAATTAGAATTGAAGCGAAAAGTAGGGTAATTAAATTCGCAATGAAAAATGCAGGAAGTAAAAAGAAAGTTGAACTCACAGAAGAAATTAAAAACGCAATAAGAAGAAAAGTGCACGAATTTTATTTTAGGAAAGAAATCCCAACACTAGCTTAAATTTTGGATGAAATGTATAAAGATCCATATTTTCCTAAAATGGACCGACCGAAACTACGGGAAACGCTACAGTAATTAAAATTTAAATCGGCAAAACATGATAGAAAAGCGATTCTAATTGATACTGACGAAATTATGTGTTGGAGACGGATATATCTAAGAACAATTTTTAAATTACGTGCCGAAGGCGAACCAATATTTCACTTGGATGAAACCTGGGCGAATGGAGGCTACACTGCTGTCAGTAAAATGTGGCAAGATACCAATATTCAATCTTCACGATAGGCTTATTCGGAAGGATTATCTATAGGATTGAAGAGTCAATCCGGTAAGGGACGACGTCTAATCATAACTCATATTGGCATAATGGGTTTTTAGATGCGGTATCTTCAATATTCCAATCTAAAAAAACTGGAGACTATCATGAAGATATGAACGCCGACGTTTTTGAGGGATATTTTGAGCAGATGATGGACTTAATACCAAAAGGTTCAGTCATAGTATTGGATAACGCTAGTTACCATTCTCGTCACACTGAGAAGCTGCCAAACACATCAAGAAAAAAACAAGAGATCATTGAATGGCTCACAGACTAAAATATTAATTTTGCTCAAAAACCAGTCAAACCAGAACTTCTACAAATTGACAAATTGTAAAATTGAATAAACGTGGTATTGACGTAGAGCGATTTCCCCCATATCACGCCAATTAAATCCGATAGAACTGATATGGGCAAAAGTGAAAAGTTTTATAGGTCGACATAATACTACATTTAAACTAAAAGATGTGCAAGCATTATGAGACAGGTCCATATTACAAGTTACTAGAGAAAATTGGTAGAAAGCAGTTCATCATGTATTAAAAGAGGAAGAAAACATGTGGAATCTGGACAAAATCTTAGGTGCAGACATTACAGTGACTCCATTAATAATTTCAATAAATAATAACTCCTCAAGTGACAGTGATTTAGAGACATTTGCACTCACTAATCTAGACTAAGATGAAGGAAGAACTATTTAAAACAATTTACAAGTGGCGTGTTCATATTAATTTGGTGAGCAAATTACAAGTAGTACCTATTATAACATTGTATTATTTAGAATTCGAGCCATAATTTAACGGTCAACATTATAATCCACACTTATTTAATAGGATATCTACGTATTTTAATAATTTAAAACTTAAGCAATACAAAAAATATTAACAATATATACCTACGAACCCCTTATACTGTTCCTAAACCTACGCATAATAAACCCCAAGAAAATATTAAGATAAGACTCTGTTATTGTTATCGTTCTACAATACCCGTCGGCACAAATAAATTTCTTGTTTTCACAACATTCATTAGAGCAGGTAGGGTAAAATTACATATTTTGTTTGGTCCACTTGTGGTGAGTAAGTCCTATAAAATTTTGATTTATTATTCCGCACTGATTGCGATTTTACTATAATACCATACTATGTTGTGTTCCTACTTCTGATTTTTTATTGTACTAATATTTTTAGTTTAGTATATGCGATGTAGTCAATTATACTTCTTGCACCTCTTTCAGGTGCTTCAAACGTATATCTATCCTTCACGTCTTTGTACCAGATTGTATTTCCTACTATTAGATCGATTATTTGACAGAACTGTAACATTTTGTTTCCATCGTTATTCCTTATCTCCTCTCCGTATTCTGCTATGCAGCTTGATCCTATATGTATATCATTCTTCAGTCTTGTATTTCAATCTCCCATAATAATTACTCCGTTGTTTATATCTCGAAGTTCATTCAGTTCTTTTTGAAGTCCATTATAGAATTCAGCCATTTTGGATTCCTCTGTTCCTTCTACTGGTTTATATATTTGGATAATATTTATTATTTCATCTAATTTTATTGGTATGGTAATTATTTTGGAGTTGACTTTTTTACATTCAACTATATATTTACTAATTTTTTCTGTCACCACTAGTCCGATTCCTTCTGTCGCTCTTTGGCCAGGTTCGACTCCAGAGTAATATAAGTTATATCCGGTTTTAGTTTCATTGTTCCTTTTCCCTTCTTTTTCACTTCGCTAATACCCAATATGTTTACCTCGTATTCTATCATTTCATCTATTAGTTCATTTTCTTTTCTATATAAAGATGTAATTTTGCTATAATGGCGTCGAGAAAGAAGGCAATGCATCTTTACTATTTTGTATTATATTTTTACTGTTAGGATCATTTGTATTTTTACGTATAGATACCCCCTTTTTATTATTCCTAATGTTAGCACTCCACTTATCTTTTCTGTTATTATTGCTTTCCATTTTATACTTTTTAGCACTGTTTGTACTTTTTTTGTTTTCTTTACAGCTATTATTATAACTAAACTCATTTATATTACTTATAACAATAATACTATTAAATCTAATTTTTTCTTCATCTATATCTCTTGTCGTGGCCGTAATTTTGTTTAATTTTACTTTCTTGTTTGATGCTATTTGAATAAGTTTTTTGGGATATCTCCTGTACTTCCGTAGGCTCTTGTGATTTTTTTTGTCTCCTGTTCTGATTCCTCTTCCAGAGAACTTTCACTAATTTTTCTTCCTCCTGTTTTTTTATTTTGGATTTCCTCAGTGTCGAAGGTATTTGGTGATTTCTTGTAGCCCAGTATCTGTACATCATAGACATCCCCGTTTATATATAATTTATTGTATGTCATATTAGCTTGGTGTCATTTGTGCCTTGCTTCTTTCAAATGTCGACTTAATATTTTTCGTTGAATTTGGATATCTTTCGAAAACTCTTCGTTTATGTATATTCTGGCTTTCTCTTGGGATTGCTGCTCCTTTTGCAGCGTTTTTAAGTTGAACTCACAATGGTATTACTTTATTTTCTATTTATTTCCCTACTCATTTAATTTCTATTATATCTTCGTCCTCCGTCAATGGGACTTCCAATTTGTTTGTTATTTATTTTACCTTCTCTATTAAGTCTATTGTGTTTTCTTCCCTATTTTCTTCAATTCCATATATTCTAAAAAATTTCTTTTTGATGTTGCTCCATTTCTAACTTCAAATTGTAGAGCCGGTCCTAGTGTATACCTAGAAAAACGTGTTTAAAATAAGTACGAGTAAACTAAAAATTTAAACATAGAAAAAAGATAAAAAAAAGCAGGAAACCTACGCATAGATACACTTGAACACCTGAAATTGAAAAAACATTAAGAAATGCGGATTAACGCGCAGTAATAACCTACAAATTTAAATTAAATACTTAACTACAAACTAACAGAAAGCCGCCGGAATTAATTATAAATTACCAGTAAGGATATAAAAAATAACATTAATTTATAAGAAATATCACAGCCAAGTTTCAATAGATACTTAAATAAATCGATCGCAGATAGGTCGGGACGAAGAATAATTGTCGGATAGAATAAAATCAAGCATAGCCAGCCAAGGTCTCAGGCAGAGTTTCGAATTGTAGAAACACTGTACTTAAACTGGGACGCAGTAAATGCTAAACGTCAAAAATGGAACAAAACATGGGAAACATATTGGAGACGTTGAACAATATTGAGAAAAGGGAAGATAGATAGAAGGTAAATTGAACTGCATCGAACAAGAATTGAAGCAAATAAAACAAGAAAACATGAAACTACAAGTTCAAACAAGTATACTAAATTTAACAGTATTGCACCTTAATGAAGAACTTTAAATAAAATTATTACTAAAGTAAAAGTTTTAGTAATAGACGAATAAAAATTTAAGTGAACATGAAATTTTTTGTAAATGTGATTTATATATAAATGTAAAGTGGTATATATTCACACCAACATAATGACATGACAGAACTTTCTTGTCTGTCCTAAGAAAGATTTTTTTAATTTCTATTTGAAAACGTTAACATTATTTATATTTTTAATAGTATCCGGAATATAATTGTAGGTTTTCGGACCTAGAAATGAAAAAGATCTTTGATAGAAGGACTTTATCACTCTCGGAAGAATGTAGTGGTGCTTTGTTCCTAGTTCTATACTTATAAGCAAGTAAGTGTCTTTTATTATGTTTTATTGAGTGGTATTTCATAGATGCACATATAAAATATAACTGTTGAAGAATAGGTATAGGGTTTAGACATTTGAACCATTGATACCAATAACTTAGAGACATTATAACGATTTCCAGACGAATGCGAAATCGTTGACCTTCAACACTTTCAGAGATCACAGTTATATAGTCTTAAACCGGTCCAGGCAAATATGGTACAGGGAGGAATATTGTAAGGCGCTGATTTACAACCTATCGCATCCATATAATTGGTTTTCTGGCAAATAGAAACAGCCGGCAGCAACAAATTATCTTCCAATTCACATCTTGTATATCAGTTTTCGATGGAGATTTTTCCTTAATTCACAATTTTTGTGGATAGGAAAAGGTCCTGTTTGAACTTTGTTAGTACACTTTACAACACATAAAGCTGGAATATGTCTTAAAATTATAACCTAATAATCTCATATCTTGGTAAAGTTGACTTGTTTGTTATCATAGTGACTGTAACAATAATCATATTTTTGACACGTTCAACCATTTCGTTTTCACTAGAAAAATAGTCTAAATAATTAATTTCATGTTATTAGATTTTACGTTACTGTATCTATGAATCTCGAAAATCGCTAGAAATTATCAACGAAATTTGTTATTATATGTACTTTTGATAGTTTCTAAGATATATATCAATTGATCTTACGAAATATCCAGTTCCTACCTAGTTTCGACAAATATGATAATTAAGATTTCTCTGGAAATATTAAGTTTTGAAAGGGACTGGACCAAAAGATAAGTATGCAGGCGTGAACAGTTCATTTGAATGATTTTTAAAATTCGATTTATAGTATTCCTGAATTTGTTGTTGAATAACCAGCTTTGATAACATCGTTATCAACTGAAAATTATAATTATCCAAAATACAATTCACTGTTTTAAATGAAACTAATTGTTCCTAGATAATTCCACAATATATTGAAAAAAATGTAAAAAATTGTAAGAAAATGACAATATTAAATATATCGAAAGAATTGTCAATTTCTAAAATTTTTTTTAATATATTGTGGAATTATGGAATATAGAAATAATTAGTTTCATTTAAAACAGTAATATGACTAGATTCCACGAAGTAAATGTCGAGACAGTAAATTTACAATACATTTCGTTTACTTTTTGAACAAAAGATGGTACTTGATTTTAAAGCGTAAATAATGAGACAATATTCCGTTGTATTACTAGTATAGCAAGTGCAGTGTTTGTATTGTCAATACCTTCACAAAAGACATGAATGTATAATTGTTTGTGTTCAGCAATGGCCTTACGAATTTAAGATTAGAGAACTACATCCATTTAAAAAGTCCTTTCTGTCGCTTAGTTGATTAGTAATTCAAATCGACAATTGCTCGTATACTTTCATGGTATAAACAAAGGACACATTTAGAGTAAATATCTTTGTTTAAAATCAATACCTGTCTGTTACGTACCACATTAGTAGGCGAGCATAACTAACGACATTATCAAGCTGAATTTAGCTCGTATTCGTTCTTCCAACTAATAAGAAAGAATTGTGTGGTAGCTTTGCAATAAGAGAAAAACAAACATTTGCGCGGAAAATACGAAGAAGATTTATGCATTCGACTGGAAAAATTGAAAAAAGAATGAGAACAAATGAAGAGGGGAATATAAGAAAATGTAGGTCATTATATAAGGCTAAACTGGTGTTCCATGAAATTGGTTGAAAGGAGGATTTTACATATTATCAATAATAAGATAATTGAATTGAGCAGAGGAGCTTATCGGATCCCTAGGGGATTTATAGCTAAAATTTGTTAGTGGACTACAGGGTGTTTTTAAATTTATGCAATGAAATACAGGTGTTAGCTTCTTTAAAAATATTATGGATCTTGCCAACGTAACAATTTTCTCCTTGACATTTTTCTGCCCACAAACCAAAATAAGGCTGTGAAATAAGCGATTAATTTAAGTGTACTGTTTTTTTGACGTTTCATCGTATATACAGAAGCAGTTATGGTCTCCTCCAAGACAAAAAATGAAATACTACGGAATGATTTTTAGATTTTTTTAACAAACTGAAATTCCAGCCCTTCCGGTGAATCCCTAGATATTTACAAATACATATAATACAATTCAATTGAACGCAGTCTATAATCGTGGTGCAGCGCAATTTTAATTGATTATCCATATATTATTAACCGCTCTGTTCTGGCGAATTCCTAGGATCATGGGAAAAATTAATTAAGAAACAACAATACTCAGTTCACTGGACAACCTTTTTGTTCAATTTTCCGGCTATTCTCACAAGACTTTCGTTCTTATCATTCATATTACCACAAAAATATTTGATTTGCATATGATTGTAAAAGCTCCCTTTCATTTCACCGGCATTCAAACATTTATTCTAGTCTATTCCTAACTCGTTTTCATTTTGTTCATTCTGTATTAAAGTCAAATAGCAGAGGCGATCAATCATGTTATGTTACACGCACTCGCTGCATGTTCAACGCGACCACATGTTGTGCTGTTCGCTCTAAAGGCCCGCCGCATATTGAACCCAGCACACGCACAGCCCACGGACAACCCACGCGTGTGTTATTCCGTAAAAAATTGTTTAATGTAACGTACCGCACATTAATCCCATTGATGTACACGCCCAACCCACGTTCGCTTGGGTCGGTTTGAGTGTGTCGCACAGTTTTCGTGTGTACAGCTCGATTTATTAAAAATAGAGAAGTTAATAGAGTTAGTTCGAGGTTCCCCAATTCTTCACGACACCAGTCATGAAGATTATATAAGATGTAAATTTATGGATGAGTTGTGGGCACAGATTTCCAAGAGAAGATAAATTAAAAAGAGGGTAGGTTTATGTCGTATATTGTAAGTAACGTATAAATAAGTATGTATGTATGATGTGGACCATTTAAGAGGTATCTTATGTTACGTATGAAACTTCTTTGTTCCAAGGTAAAGTATTATAAAGGGTGTCCCATTTCGCCGGCGCAATAAAATAAGAACCTTACATTTTTGGAAAACAGGTATAGATAGTAAAGGCAAATATTCGATGCTACCAATACTTTTAACCTTAAGTAGAAGGTTTAAGATCAAATTAGTTCCTTCGGACTCAGAATCCATGCTAATAAGTGTACGTTGATCGTTCGCAGTCATTGTGGAACTGGGTCTGGGTTGGGTATGGTGCGTGTTCAATATGCGGTATATAAGAAAAATGTGGACGTGGGTTGCGCGTGAGTTGTGTGTGGGCTGTGCATGTGCTGGGATCAATATGCGGCAGGCTAAACTCAGCGATTCCACAAAATATTTAAAAGTTTATGTATGACACTTTATGTCGTTTTAATTTTATGGTTATATACAATGTTTTTGGATTGACAATAATCTGATCTCTTCTTTTACAACAGCAATTAATGTCATTGATTAAGCCATGTTTCTCTTTGTGAATCTTTGCATTACTTTCTCTATATGAGAAGCAGGGAATAGAGACGTGATAAATAGGACTGCCGTTGCTACAAGGAAGCTGAACAACAGACAAACACATCAAACAACATCAGGTTTTAACCATGTCATTACTTATTGAATTTTCTCTTAAAATAAACGTAAAAGTAATAATATTCGTTATAATTTAGTTGTCAGCCCACATTCGAACACTAAATAATTGGTGACCCCGAAGAAAAGAACATATCCGTAGTTAACATTCCAGTTAACACCCCCAGGCAAATTAAACTGTGTAATGGCCCAGCGTACCAGCGGCAGCAGCTAAGAAAAATTGAAAGAATGAAACAATTCCAACTCAGTATACAGATATTCTTGTAGAGATTTTGAAGGGGAAAAGGGAAAAGGTTTGTTTGTCACTTCTTATACATTACATTTCGTTTTCCTTTTTTAATTAAATTTATTTAATCGTGACAAATGGGTCAAACTAGTACTTCGACTGCGGAAGATATTGATTCTTTAGAAAATTTGAGAAACATCAAGTTACCAACTTCTTGGACGTCTAAATCAGAATTATGGTTCAAACAACTTGAAAGCCAATTTTTCATTTACAATATTAAAGGTAACTAAAGCAAATATCATGTAGCGGTGGCTCATTTACCAACAGATATTTTTAACAACGTTTATGACGTAATCAGTAAACCTTCTTCTCTTGATAGCAAATTCTGTGATATTTGTGGAAAATCCTTCAAAACAACAAAAGGCCTCAAAATTCATAACGGTAAAGTTCATAAAATTTCGAATACAAAATCCAGTTTGAATGAAACAGCTTTCACACAACCTGTCAATCTCGTTTCTTTGCCTCATTTTACTGGAGATGTGTCACCTAATACTATATTTCAAGAAAAATTATCCTTTTTGAAACGATCCTGTCACATCATGAAAAGGATTCCTAAGTCTGCTAAATTGCTCTGCCTCTGCTCTCTGTGAATTTTAAAGATGATTGATTGTTTACATACCAACTCTTCAACAAGCTGGGAACACTTAATAACTTTTCCTTATACGTTATTCACCATCCCACGTACCAAGGAGATCTTCTCTCACTTCTCTTATAAAGAAAAACATCAAACTTCTCAATTCCAAGACTAATTTCATTCCATATCAAATCGATAAAAGGAAATATAACTATAATTTTTCTAAGCTTGTTTTGAGTAAAATAGCTGATGGTGACATAAGGTCAGCTATCAGAATCTCCAGCTCCAGTGATACGTTGACTGAACACAATGATACCTTACTTTCAGTTCTCCGATCAAAACACCCTCGATCAATTTCCTTCTCGAATTCTCTGGATTCGCAACTTCCAAACGATTTTTTAGGATAAACGGTGTTCCAGTTTTCAGAACATGAAGTTTTGGAGGCAATTAAATCTTTTCGTTCTGGTTCTGCTGGTGGTTTAGATTCTTTTCGCCCTAGCCACATGCAAGACCTCATTAGCCATAGTTCTGTAAATTCAGGAAAGGAACTTCTTACTTCTGTTACAAAATTATGTAACTTCATTTTAACAGGTATGGTTGGTTACTCTAGAAATTTGTCCTATACTTGTTGGTGCTTCACTGTGTGCTCTTCAGAAAAAGGATGGAGGAGTAAGACCGATTGCTGTTGGTACCTTTTATCGTCGTTTGGTAGCTAAACTTTGTTGTATGAGGATCAAAGACGAACTAGGTTCGATGTTACGCCCACTACAGTTTGGTTTCGGTACTGCAGGTGGACGTGAAGCTGTTGCTCATGCTACTCCTAGATATATTCATTTTCATCCATATCCTGATTCAAAAATTTTCCTCAAAATAGATTTCAAAAATGCCTTCAACACGATTGATAGGAACATTATGCTTAGTAAGGTTAAAGATTCGTTTCCAGGATTGTTTCCCTTCTTGAGTCAGTGTTATAAATCAGCTTCCTATTTGACTTTTGGGGAACATCTGATTCTCTCAGAAAGAGGTGTTCAACAAGGTGATCCTTTGGGTCCTGCTCTCTTTTGTCTGAGCATCGACGAACTCACTAGAAATTTATTTTCTAAATTCAATTGTTGGTAATTGGACGATGGCTCAATCGCTCAATCAAAACATTGTTTCAAAGGATTTAGAAAAGATAATTAATTATTCAAAAAATCTTGGACTTGAGCTAAATTTTGATAAATGCGAGTTGATTTCTCTCTCAACTTCGAATAATATTTCCGAATCCTTTGTTTTGAAACTGGCTCCTGATATAAGAATTTTGGATAAGTCTAAATGGAGTCTCCTAGGTACGCCTCTTTCTAAAGATTCAATTCCAAATTATCTTCGAGAAAAACACGAATCACTCCAATTGTTAACTACTAGATTAAACGAACTTCCCAAACACGTCGCATTTCTCCCTTTGAAAAATTGTTTGGTCATTTCAAAACTCATGTACGCCCTCAGATGCTCCCCCACTTGGTCAAGTCAATTATAACTCCACGAATTTGATAATTTACTCCGTAACACGTCTGAATATGTTACAAACAATTATTTTAATAATGATTCATGGCTCCAAGCAACGCTTCCTGTAAACCTTGGCGGACTAGGGCTACGTTCGGCTTCTTCCTTAGCTTTACCAGCTTTTCTTTCATCAGTCAATAGTGTTTCTGTTCTTATTGATGCCATCCTTTCTCCTATATTCATCAATATCAAAGACGATTTTTATGCTGAAGGTGAATTACTTTGGCATGCCGCAACTAATATTGATCCTCCCACAGATAAAAAGAATATACAGAAAATATGAGACCGACCTCTTCTAAATATTATAACTGATAAACTTCTAAAATCTACAAGTGTATACGATAAGGCTCGTCTGAAAGCAGTAATGATCAAGGAGTCAGGTGCTTGGCTAAATGCTTTACCTGTTGCATCTGTTGGAACGCTTTTAGACGATGAATTTTTCAATAGCGATAGGGCTTAGGATGAGTTCATCAATATGTGAGCCTCATACTTGTGTTTGTGGTAGTGTAGTTGATGAAAAAGGTGTGCATGGTTTGAGTTGCAAAAGAAGTGCAGGGCGTACATCTCGACATTACCAGGTGAATGACATATTGAAACGGGCTTTGGTGTCAGCGGATGTTCCTGCAATTTTGGAACCTTGAGGTACAAGTCGAGATGATGGTAAACGATCCGATGGTATGTCTCTCATACCCTGGAAATACGGTAAACCTGTAGTATGGGACTTCACTTGCGTTGACACTGTGGCGGCTTCCCATCTAGCCGAAAGTTCTAAGTCAGCTGGAAGTGCAGCTGTGTCTGGCAGAAAATTGAAACAAAAAAAAACAAAAAAATCTTGGTAACAACTATTTGTTCCATCCAGTAGCAGTTGAAACTTTTGGTGTTTATGGCCCGGAATCTCTATTATTTGTTCATGAACTTGGAAGGAGATTAGGCCAAGCAACGAAAGATAACCGTTCTACTTATATTTTTATAGAGAGAATTAGTATTGCTATTCAACGTGGTAATGCTGCTTCGGTTCTTGGAACTATTCCTCCATCACATAATTTGCATGAGATCATGCATTGCCCTCATTTCAGTACGGAACCAAAATATCTTCGAGACAAGCCGTTAATTTGCAAGTGATTGATTCACCTTCTTCTTTTTCAGTAAGTTCAATGGAAGATGGTGACGTGGTAATTGATGAAGCAAGAAGCAGCCTTTCCCTCTCTGAAAATAATTTAAAAGTTAACAACTTCTCTTCGTGCATTTCAATTTCGACCAAAGATTTTCAGAGAGGGGATGACACTCAAGCAGAACAAAAGAACTCGTTCAAAAATGATTTGGATGTTAAGGAATGTATTAGCAAAGTGATCCAGACCAACGATCTATCGACATATCCCAAACTTACCAAAACCGCAATTTCTCCATCCAATTCAATTGCAAATAACATCAACTCAAATTCCTTATCACGTCGATCAATTGAGAGAGACAGTAATAGAATCCGAGATTATTCAGATAATGTTAGTGGTTGCGAGAGAGCTGTTAACAATTACTCCACGATCAGGTCCTTGGAGGGTGTTTCCCAAAAATCTCTGGGTCTTAATGGCCTCAAAAATATCGATAACACATATTTCATGGATAGCGTTACCCAATGCCAATCGAACACAAGATGGCTATTAGAATATTTAAGTAAAGATACATACATGAAAGATATTAACACATGCATATCCAGCATGAAGGGAGCACTGATTAAAACATTTGCTGAAGTTATTAAAGAGCTTTGATCTGAAGGCGGTTCGGACAGGGTGGTTAATACCGTATCATTAAAGAGTCAGATTCAGCGATTCGCTCCAAGGTTCATAGGATATGCTCAACAAGATGCGCAGGAGTTCCTTCGTTACCTATTAGAAGGACTTCACGAAGATATCAACAGGGTACATGAAATATCTAAACCCATATTAACAGAAATTGATGAAAATCTCAGTGACATTGAAAAAGCACAAGAATATTGGTTAAGGCATCTGCGAATGGACAACTCCAAGATCGTAGATAACTTCGTTGGTCAATTAAAATCTACACTCAAGTGTACATATTGTGGTCACTGTTCTGTTACCTTTGATCCCTTTTGAGATTTATCCCTTTCCATACCCCGAAGAACAGGTCAATTACGTCTTTCACAATGTTTGGATTCGTTTACAAGATAAGAATCGCTCGACTATCATGAGAAACCGACATGTTCGAAATGTAAAAAACGAAGACTATGCACTAAATCATTCTCCATTCATAAATTTTCGAAAATCCTGGATTTAGGGGAAAACTTAATGTTACAATAGATTTTCCAATAGAAGGGCTTGATATGATCCATTACGGGGCTGATAATGTGGCACCCTGTACGTACAACCTCTACGCTATATCAAATCACAGCGGAACCACTTACAATGGTCACTACACGGCATACTGCCGACATCACTACACTGGTCAGTGGAACGAATATAATGATTCAAGGGTGTCATCAATATCATCGAAATCTTTAGTCAGTGGGGAAGCGTACGATCTCTTCTATGAGCAAGAGGGCATGAAGTCCCCCACCTTTTAAGTCAGTAACTTTTTTTTTAATTTAAATTTATATTTTTATGTATATCATGTTTTGTATTGTCGTTTTTAATTGTTTAGTTTAACTAACACCATAAAATAATTTGTATGATTTCCTTAAACACGGTAGTCTTAGTAGATTAACTTAATACGAAGGAGCTCGTTGAAATAAATTATTGTCAACCTCTGTATTAGGCCATCAAAAATCTAACTATTTCAGAGAATTAATGCAAATCGCTGGGGACAATACGATAGATGAGAACTTATTGTAATGTTTTCCTAATTTATTTAAACAGTAAACGGGTGGGATTAACTTTAAACACACGATATGGCTACTCACGAATTCATTTAAACACTAAACTACTCACCAACACTTAATTTATATACACACAATTTTAATTATTAATTTATATCAACACTTTACTGTTCGCTATTTCGGTGTATTCTTGTTTATTTGTCGAGATCACTTTATAAACTAAACTGAACTTCTCCGCTGGTCGGTCCTTTATATATGTTAGTTCCTTTTTACTAGATAATTCTAGATTGTGGCTTACACAAAAAACAATTAGCTTTCTGGCATTTTCTAGATAAGACTGGTCACAAAAACAATGTCTAGATAAGATAGTCACAATCGTAAACAATTCTAAGAAATCTAAAGCACTTTCTTTACTCGAAACTTTGGGCAGTAAAGCTTCCAAACACGTACATTATCGTCAAACTCAAGCAACCCCCCCCCTATTCGTAGATCGACTCTTAACAATGTAATACAACCTTTTAATCTTGGTATTGTGTCAAGAAACCTGTCTAATATTAAGACGATCTTGCCTAGTAAGTGGTATTTAGTGTTGTAGTGTTTTCTTTATCAATCTTTCTGGAAAAGGTGGAAGAGTATCGGGTATCGCGTAATGCAGATAAGGAAATTTTGTCAGCAAGTGGTATCGATTTATATTCTGGTAGGGCTCATCAATTTTATTTAGCATATAGAGAAGAGGTTAATTCTTGGGATAATTTCGTGGATCTATTACGGGTAGAGTATTTATCAGTAGATTGTAATGAAAAACTGTTCAAGGAAATTGAGAGTAGAACTCAGGGTCCTGATGAAAGTATGGGAATTCACTTGGCTGTTACATCCAGCCATTTCCTTTATCGTTTTGTGCATATGAAAGCTGTCAAATTTCAATTCTAGTACTTCTATATCCTCACATTGAGCTGCTAGGTATTCTTTTGCTTCCTTAATTTTTCTCTGTACTGCTTTATTTAGTGTCCTGTACTCATCTTTGTTGCCTTCACTCTTTCTCCTTTCTTGCATAAGATCTAGAATTTCTGATATCATCTAGGGCTTGTTCTTAGTTCTTTTGCTTCTTTGATGTTTTTCAGCTCTGTTTGTATTTGCTTCCACTTTTCATCTACACTAACTTTATCTGATGCACTAATATCTCTCATACATTCGTTAACCTCTTTACTTTCAGTCTTTACTTTATGCACCTCGGCTTCATCTTGTACCTTCATTTTAGCCAGCTGCTTTGTAGCTTGTTCACTAGCTCTGCATATGGTCAAGCATCTGTTCAAAGTTAGATTTTCTTCAGCCTTTCTCTCATCTTTTCAGAACGAATTCATATGATCAGCTTGTCGGAACTATCGTGAAGTGTATCAAAGTCACAAGTCTTCGCGAGATTTTTTATTTTCGTTAAAAATTCATCAAACATTTCACCTTGCTCTTGACTGGCTTTTTGGGATAAAATGTGAGTTAAATTTTTCATTCAAGGTCGTAATATTTTTACTTTGCTCCATCCTTAGATTGAAGCTATTATAAACTGGAGCAGCATCTGGGCCAATAACAGCCATGGATGTCGTTGCCTGGATCACCGCTGCTTTTTTCTCTAACTGGGTTGCGATTGAATACCACTCGAAATGTTGGAGCCATTGTTTCCATGCTGTGGACAAGTTTTCGGCACTGCAGTTAAACGCTTTTGGTGGCCTGATTCCTGATACGCTCTCTTCTGACATCTTATTAAACTTGAAGCCAAGATTTTACCTGATAGTCCAGGCGGTAGAGCAGTAAAAGTAGGGTGTAATGCATGTTGTTTGATAACGCAAAAATTTTTATGCAGAAAGTTGCCGATTATTGTGTACAACAATAATCTATGTTTGCTTACTCCAAAAAGTGCTTGCTAAATGCTGTAGAACCACAAATATACCAAAATATCGAAAAATTACCCATTTTTTGATACATTTGTGTCTAAAACTTTGAGACAAAGCCTTAAATCAAAAAAATTACTCTTTCTTTTTTGTTTATTTGACGATTTCCTATAAGGTAATGAGAATCGCGAAACGAAAAACTTCCATTTTCCATGAATAACATGCAAAAATTAGTAAAAAATCATACGTAAACTTTGAGAAACTTTTTCGGTAAGTAAAAATTTATAAATTTTCAGAAAAGATAGGTAAACATATGACAATTACGCACAAAAATTTTTGTAACTATCGACCGCGTAGTTTTTCACTGCCACAATGATTAACAAATTATAAAAAAGTCGATCGCGCGTACCTTGTTTAATCAACGGTGAAAAAGAAGCACGCAATTTTCAACAGTTACTTAGTGTCATAACAAACAATGAGCAATTATAAAAATATCCATTTTACGTTTTAAAAATTTATTACAATTTTTTTATATTTTGTCAAATTTTTTCCATTATAAATAATTTCTCGTTTACAGCATCGGTTCGATGTAATTTAAAAATTGTTTCCCTTCTGAATACTACTTTGCAAGCACTTTCATTTTAGCCCTAAACGACGAAATTTGACCGTGTAGATCCGGACATAGAGGCCCACAAAGTTAATAATAACTTATGGCTTACTTAATCGTTAAATCGAAATTAAAAAAAATACTCTCTTATAGCTGGTTGCAAATACTTTCTATATTCGTCTTGTGCATTTTCGACAGATGAAAGCCTAATGAAAGATAAATCGATTAAAATACCGTAATGAGAGGAGTTCGTCGGACGAGCGGCGTGGGAGCAGGAGTGGGGATGGCGGAGAGCAGCTGTGCTGTCGCGCGGCCCGGATGTTTCAAAATGCAAGCAACAAAATAATTTTTCAATCATACAACTGCTTTTCAATGCAAATGAAAATAGTATACTTTTTTTCTTGAAATTCGTGCAAAACTTCTTTGTAATATTGTTTCTTGATGGCATATTCTAATTTCTCTCATTTGACGGCATCAAATTGAGAAATAATCGTCTTGATAAGTGCTACCGTTGCCGAGATAACTTATGTTTTACCGCGCGTTCGCATTTTGAAACACCCGGGCCGCGCAACTGCACAGCTGCTCTCCACCATCCCCACTCCTGCTCCCACGCCGCTCGACCGACGAACTCCTGTGATTACGGTATTTTTATCGATTTTTCTTTCATTAGGCTTTCATTTGTCGAAAATGCACAAGACGGATATTTGCAACCAGTTATAAGAGAGTATTTTTTTAATTTTGATTTAACGATTAAGTAAGCCATAAATTATTATTAACTTTGTGGGCCTCTATTTCCGGATCTACACGGTCAAATTTCGTCGTTTTGGGCTAAAATGAAAGTGCTTGCAGAGTAGTATTCAGAAGGGAAACAATTTTTAAATTACATCGAACCGATGCTGTAAACGAGAAATTATTTATAATGGAAAAAATTTGACAAGATTTAAAAAAACTGTAAAAAATTACTAAAACGTAAAATGGATATTTTATAATTGCCTATTGTTTGTTATGACACTAAGTAACTGTTAAAAATTGCGTCAAATAAACAAAAAAGAAAGAGTGAAAATTTTTGATTTAAGGCTTTGTTTCAAAGTTTTAGACAAAAATGTATCGAAAAATGGGTCATTTTTCGATATTTTATACATACATAGATTATTGTTGTACACAATATTCGGCAACTTTCTGCATAAAAATTTTTGTGTTATCAAATAACATCCATTTCGATTGCTCTATCGCCTGGACTATGACACCATGTTACGCTGTTATTATATTAAACGTTAACTTTCATTTTAATGATAACCACGAATCATTTTTTAGCTTGTAGTCTTGATATCTCACTCCTGACGTCTCCTCTTCTTTTCGTCAAGGAGGTATATCTGGGATTGGTTTATCTGCTCTAATAGTCCTCCAAAAATAATATTCAGTGCTTCCATCGACAAGTATTCATTTAGTGATTAATTTGAAAAAAAATGCCTTCTAGGAGTGAGTTTTTTTTTCAGTTACCTATATAGACGACCGGAGTGATGACGTAGTATCTGACATATTTTTAGGGTTGGTCAGTGTCTACTGTCCAAACAAAGTTAGTTGATTGTGTGATTTGCGTATCTTGTGACTTTTTCAAATTATTTTTACAATATGGTTTTATTTTTTTTCTCATGTAAGTATATTTTGAAATAAGTTCTGTAATGTAATGGTTAAATAAACTTCAATAAGATAGGTACGGTATATTTTAAAAAATGAGGTTATATTTCTCCCAATTTTAGAATATGGGAAGAAAACGTATTATGCGGATTTTTTCCAAATATAAGTAATATGCAAAAAGTACTTACGTTTATAAAAATAACAAAATAGCTTTTAGCATTAATTTTTAAAATCTTTATTATAACACAATAAACGCTGTCAAAATTTTGCATGGAAAGTAACCCCCTAACAAGATGGCCGATCTACGTCACACTCCGGGCGTCTATTGTTTACATATTTATAAAATAGTGAAGATATTTTATATTTAAACTATTGTAGAAATTGATTCGTAAAAACATCCACCCTAAGTAAAAATGTCAAGCAACTTTAAAATATGCATAGCTTCTAGAGTTAGCCGTGATTTATGCGTAAGACAAATCTGAATTCCTAATTTGGCATCCTAGTCATTTGTCACGTCGTTACCTGGAACCTTAAACTTTCCACCAAAAGTAGTTATACGGTGTAGGGTTGGTTCATAATTAATTTTGATTTAATTAAATTGACGACGCTGCCATTTATGCATGCATGACATAGTTTGAGAAAATACAGATGGTTTCTCCAGAAAAATAGTCGATTATATAGTTCAGCAGCTGTTCCTTACAAAAATCTGAATTTTCATATTTTTTTTTGGTAAATGGGGTGTGTATGGATTGGTATTATTTAGCAACAATTTGTGAAATGTGGAAGTTTAAATATTTTATTCTCATCTTCAGCGGAATATACAATTTTATTACTATTTAAACTAGCTCTATGATTGACTTGAAATTTTAAAAATTTCAGCCATTATGACAGTTTCACTCAACATTAAAATAGAAGAAGAAACCCAGACATATGTGACACTTCTTGACCTTTCTCGATTAACACCGTGGTTTCCAAATCTACTTCGGTGCCTGGTGTGGTGAACACACATTATGGGCGGGTTGTATCAAGTGTGACTTACCGATTGGTTAAGTAACCGGCGGTTAAATCTTACTAACCAGTTAACGACGAACCTGTTGTATAAACCAAATTGCAGAACAGGTTAGCTAACCGAGAAATATTACACAGTTGGTAATGGATTATAGTTCGTTTGCACTACTTGTAGTTTTATATCAGTGACAACTGTGAATAAAAGAAGAAGTTGTAAGGTTAGTTTTAAAAAGTCGGGGTGGAAAGATTGTTAGCAAAGTGCATTTAAAATCACAGTACACTTCTTTAAAAATGGTGAAAGTTGAAAAAGGAAGAGAGAGCCCAATTTTTCCCAAAAAGAAGAAAGACTGTTATTAAACTGTATAAAACAGTTTACGAAAATTATAGAAAATAAAACTACTGACGCGGTGTCCAATGAAGGTAAAACCGCAGCATGGAAAAGAATTCAGTTAATATTTAATGCAAATAGTGAGAGTTACAGAAGTACCAAAATTTTGAAAGATAAGTATGACCATTTGAAAAAACGTGCCAAAAAGGTTTTAGCCGAAGAAAAGGATTTTAATAAAGGTACCGGTGGTGGTCCTTACAAAGATATTATGATCACTGATGTTGACATTCAGATTAAAGAAATACTGTGGCCGAGATTAGAAGGAAGAAAATCTGAATTTGATGATGATGCCAGTGGTAAGCACATATATAGCTTAGAACGTTATTAAAAATATTTACAATTTATTCGATTATTAGAACAATTTTTACAAATGATATATACAAAAGAATGATATTATAAAATGAAAAATGTTTTTATACAATCTTGTTGTAGATGTGGACGACAGTTTTCCAATACAATCTTCATCTCAGTCTCACCAAGAACTTAACATAAATGAAATTGAGTGTGTTGTTGAAAATGATCACGACATGGAAGCGGGTAAGTGATAATCAATTTAATTAATTCCATAGTATCACTATTGAAAACAAAACCCTTTTTATTTCAGATTTATGCAGTGATGAGCATACAGAACAGAGAGAAATATCTCATATTTCTAAAAGTAAGTTTGCAACACGTATGTTGAGGAAACCGTTATCAGAACCACTATGTGATAATTATATTAAGGAGGCTAGTTTAAGCAATGACACATTTTTCCAAAAATAAGGCTAAAACACACATTGTTCATGCACTAATTATTTGAGTTTTTTCTAATTATAGAATAATTTCCGCGCTGATCAAAAACAGCTGGTTTCAAGCAATTGGGTGCGCATATCGCGTAGCGCTTGCGCTAAAAAGGACAAGACAGACAACGTTTGGCCGGCGACCGTTAACCACGGCAATTTAAAAGTAGTAAATTTGGTGATAAAATTACAAACTGAACATTAAAGTGATTGAGAAGATACTGAGACGTTCGAGTGGATAATAAAAATGGTGATAGCCTACATCAAGGGATCCTAAGGTGCAGAAAGCCAGCAATCCGGTGAGTACCCACATTGCTAAGAAATTACAGTTGCTTTAGAATAAATCTACAGTCCGCGAAATTCTTCCGAAGCAAATTTCATTGGTGCTTGGACACACATGTTGAAGCGACCTTTAACAGAACCATTATTGATTAGTGATAATAAGGAGGCTAGTTTAATACGCTCCAAGTTAAGAGACGATTGAATATGCCTCGAGCAATTCGCATCAGACCACCAGATCCTTTGAAAACAAAACTTGGTCAGAGGGCAAACTCAAAATCAGAACTGGTAGAGTTGCAAAAGCAACATCTCATAGAAGAACATTTAAAGAAAAGGAACATCTTGAAAAAAAGAGCTTGAGTTAAAACACATGCAATTAGAGCACAAGGCACGTATCCAATCCATTTTAGGACCAAACAAAAATTAAAATTACTGGTAGTGTTAGTTTTAGGTTACATTGTATTTTGTAGAAATTTTATTTTGGATAAGTTAGTAATAAAAGTACAAAAAAAACAAACAATTTTATTCACAACTGTCCAAAATAATCATTTATTAAAGCAAACCTAGAAATTTCTGCTTCTTCAATGTTATGCTCTCTTACTATCTCCATATTCGCATTTTCCAGTGCATGTATAGCTGCTTCTATTTCAGCATTTACAGGAGGTAAATTGTCGTTCATTTCTACAGCAATATTATGTAACAATGCTGTTGCCACTATAATTTTTATCCCTAAAGCTAATATAGGAAAACGTCTTTTCCAAACACCAAATGCTCTGTCTATAGGATTCCTGGTTCTTATTTGCGATTCATTGTATAAAGTTTCTTCGCGAGATTAAGGATTTAGTAATGGTGTTAGTAAATATTTGCTTAGACCATAACCACTGTCTCCAAGCAAAAGACTTCCTTCACCATACTCATCATGTTCCATATCTTTCCTCACTCTTGAATTAAGAAATATTATAGAGTCAGTCACTGAACCTGGCCATCGTGCAACAACATTTTGAAATTTCAGGTTTGAATCGCAGATTACTTGAACATTAAATGAAAAGAATCCTTATCTATTTCTATAGATTCCAGTGTCTTCACCACCAGGTGACTAAAATTGGTATAAATAAAAAATAATTATTAACTTGTGGAAAAAATAATTACCTGAATCCGTATATTATGAGTGCAGTCTAGTGCACCAATACATCTAGGGAGTCTGGCAATATTATAAAAGCCTTGGCGTACTGCCTCAATTTGTGCTTGGTTGTTAGGCATTTTAACAAACTGTCTACGTAATAGTGCCAAAGCAGTTAAGCATTGGTCAATATGTCTGCTTGCACTGGACTTATCGATACCAGACATATCTCCCACAACTTGTAGTATTGATCCTGTTGCCAGTAACCTTATTGTTGCATGTACTACATTTGCTGGTGTTAAGGCTCGACTCCTGCAATACAAAGTAATAGTTTCTGGTAAAATACTTGTTTTAGATATTTGATATTCTAACTTTGCTGTAGGAGGGAATTGGTCTTATCAATTTTAACTCCTAAAAAAGTCATTATCTGTACTCACCTATTTGTTGTAGGCGCCAAAACATTTCCAATCTCTTCAATTACTAGCTGAACAACTTCTTTTGATAGCTTAAATCTGGATATATATTCGGCATCAGTCCATTTTTCGAAGTGATTTGGTCTATCACGAAAATGCTTAGGCACTCGAGGATGAACATATAAATTGACAAATTTAAAACTTTGTTTTTATAATTACAAAAACTTAGGTTAGAACTCAACAGTTAATTCATTTACTGCTGATTTTTGGGCAGTTACATAAACCGAGCTTTAACTGGAGCTGTTACACTAACCAGCTATCGTACAACGTGAATTCTATTACCTTGTTCAGTTAAGCCTTAACTTTCCCTGATACAACCCGGTCTATAGAAAACAATTTTGACTTCCCGATATTTTAACCTAACATCATTAAAACTGACATATTAGTTCGTTTGTATCTATTACGCGAACGACGCTTTCAAATGGCAAACGACGTAGATGACAATTCATTATATCTGACAAGCATATACCATTCCCAGTAGTGAAAGGCCAAAACATGGGAATTTGTAGGTGGTGTTAAAATAATGTCAGTACTTCATATTCTGCTCGCAAGGTATAAAAACAAACAAGTCGTTGACAAAGAACTCCTTAGAAAACTATGGGCAAGAAGACTTCCTAAATTCTTGTTGATAAGTTTAATTTCTAACGACGAAATGTCGGAATTTCACGTACGGAAATTGAAACTTTAAAAGAAAACAATTTGTCGCGAAACAGAAAGGGGGTTTTTCGTGCAATAGGCGTTACAATAGGTCTCATAGTAGCAGTAACGACCTAAAAACGACGATGAAGTCATATGTTTTTATCATAAAAATTTCAAAAAAGATGCTAGGAAATGTAGCGGACCTAATTGTTTGCTTTACGAATATTTTAAAAGAAAAAATCCTAATAACACATTAAGACTTTATTATCTTCGATGATTACAGAATCATTTTTACATTACAAGAAAAACCATAACTCGAACTCTCAACCTAACCTCACAAGACCAAAAGCCAACTGTCTAGTTCTTCTTCTTTTCCTGTTTGTGCCAAAAGAACAATAACCAACAGGGCGTTTTTTAGCGAACTAACCTAACACCCTTCTCGCTAAAAACCTTTAAACCGATAAAATCCTTAAATCTAGAAAAACCCATTACAGGTAAAGCTTTTGTTAATCCATCAGCCTCTGTTGTTCCTTAGAACCAATATATATTAAATCTAAAACCTTTTTATCTAAGTATTCAGTAACAAATTGGTATTTCAAGTCCATATGCTTCACTCTGTTGTTATTTCCTTGATTCTTAATAAGTGCTAAACACCGTTGTTATCTTCAAAAATTATTATTTGTTTAACTTCATTATTTAAATCCCTTAAATACAAACTTTCTGTGACACAAGCACACAGAGCAACTAGTTCAGCTTCTGTTGTTGATAAAGTGATACAATTTTGTTTCCTAGTTACCCAAGTTACAACGTTTCCAAAAACTTTAATTACAAAACCTGTAACTGATTTTCGATGGATTCGATCACTCCCCCAATCAGAATCTACAAAACTTACAATCTCCTGTTCATCTCTCCTACAATACTCCAAACCTACATTTCCAGTTCCCTTCAAATATCGCAATACTCTTTTTAGATGAATCCATATTTCATCTGATGCTTTGGCTTGGTATCTAGAGAAATAATTGAGAGCGAAACCTATATCTGGTCGACTACCTAACATGAGATACATTGAGCATCCAATTAATTGTCTTACAGGCTTATTCTTATTATTACCATTACATGTTAAATTTAATTTAGAATCTATTGGTATAGAAGTAGCATTTCAGGAATCCATACCAAACTTTCTCAAAATTTGTTTAATGTACCTCTGTTGACCAATATGTAAAACACCTTTATCTCTGTTATAGTTTATCTCTAAACCTAGAAAATATTCAAGTTTACCTTTATCTCAAACTTTTTAATCATTGCTTTACAATATAGTTTATAAAATCATTATCTGGACCACATATTATTATATCGTCTACATAAATTAAGAGATAAGTAGCATAGTTATTATTCATTATGATGTATAGACAAAAAACATTTTCAGACCTTATAAATCCTATCTCAATTAAGTAGAGAACTAATCTCCATGTTCCAACATTTTGACGATTCTTTTAACTCATATAACGCTTTATTCAACTTATATACCCCACTTCTAGATGTACATTTTACCCCTTTTAGCGAATATATATAAACCTCCTCTTCCAAAACTCCATTCAAGAATGCTGACCTAACATCTAGTTGTCTAAAATACAATGAAAAATGATTTGCAATAGCTAAGATCACCCTAATTGTGGTAATTTTTGCTACAGGAGAATAAATTTCTTCGTAATCTTTTCCTCTTTCCTGTGCAAACCCTCGAACTACCAATCGAGCCTTATATTTCTCAGATTCATTCTCCTTAAAAGGTTTAAAAGTATATACCCATTTCGTATCCAAAATAGTTTTTCCTACAGGTTTTTCACTCACTGCTTCCCAAGTACCATTTTTATTTATTGAATTAATTTCTCCATCCATCGATTTAAGCCAGCAAATTTCATCATCTCTTTCATCTACTTCTTAAAATGACCGTGGTACATCTTCAACCAAACTCATAGCATCTAGAGCCACGTAAGTCTCATAATCTTGTAGCCACTTTGGTGGTTCTATGCTTCGACTGCTTCTATATCTATCTTCACTCGCTTTCTGTTCTTCTTGATCTATTACATCTTCGTAATTTCCGTCGTATACTTCTTGTTCTAGCCTGTCACCAATGTTCCCCATATTTTCATCTTGACTACTCCTTACTCGTTCATCTACATCTAGTATTGCCATTTGTTTAAAATAAAATTCATTTTCATTAAACCTTATATCTCTGGCAATAACTACTTTATTTTTTGCTATATTCCACAGTCTATATCCAGTAGGTGCGTAGCCTAACATTATCCATTTTTCTGCTTTATCATCAAACTTACTCCTTAACTCAACTGGAATGAGCATAACAAGTACTCCCAAACACCTTTAAATGTTTAACATCTGGTTTTTGTTGTTCCATATCTCGGCTGGTGTAATATGTCCATCCAGACTCTCCTACTCATCACATAACATGATGCTCTTATTGCTTCTCTCCAGAGAAACTTGGAACCTTTGAAGCATTCATAATACATCTAGCTCTTTCCACCAGAGTACGGTTCATCCTCTCTGCCTTCCCATTTTGTTGAGGTGTGTATGCCACTGTATAATCTGAAAATATGCCATTTTCTTTACAAAACTCTCTATATTCATTTGAAACATACTCGCCCTCATTGTCACACCTTAATTTAGAGACCTCTGAATTAAATTTTGATTCTACAAACCTTATATATCCTTTGAATTTACCGAAAACTTCACTCTTATTTTTTATTAGGAAAACCATAGTGAAATTTTAAAACCCATCTATAAAAGTAACAAAATACTTGTAACCATCAATTGATTGTGGGCTAATTGGACCGCATACATCGGAATATATTATTTCCAAAATTCTACTACTTTTTTGTCTTGTCGAGAAAGGTAACCTTGAAAATTTTCCTAGTATACATGGTTCACAAAAATTCATCCTGTCAATATTTATATCCTTGTCGATTCCATCAACTAAATTCCCTTTTATTACTTTTTCTAGTGATTTAAAATTTAAGTGAGAAAATCTGTCATGCCATTTTATAAATTCGTTATTTTGATCATTTTGGACAGAGTAACATTTTTGTTGACTTATTTCAAAATTGATTTTATATAAACCATTTCTTTTACCAATTCCTATTAAAAAACCCTCCTTTAAAAATTTTACAAACCCTTTTTTAAAAATACGGTTATCTTGGCCATTTCTAATCGTTTTACAGAAAGTAAGTTTTTCCTCAATTGTGGTACATAAAAAGCATTTTCTATTTGACATTCTACTTGTCAACCATTTTCATTGCTTATAACATTAATGTTTCCGACTCCAACTGCGGATAAGTAATTACCATTTTTTGCCAAGGTTATATTTATAGGTTTATCTAGCATTACAAGATCTGTGAACCCATTTTTATTATTTAGTAAGTGATCAGTGCATCCAGAATCAATCACAAATTCTAAAACATTCAATTTTCCACTGTTATTTTCAATTTTATTTATTTTTCTATTAAAACATACCTTTGAAACTTCTTCACTTATCTCATCAACTTCATTTGACTCTTCATGTTGTTGTGTAAAGCTGCTCCTATGCATTCCTCCATTTTGAACTGGGTTTCTCGTACCTCTGAAACTGTTACCTCTATATGATCCATTTCCTCTACCACCTGCCTGAAACCCTCTATTACCTGGAAAGTTTGTTCTGTAATTGTTATTTGTAAATTTTCCTGAACCTCTTTGATAACTTGAAGATAATCTCGTCCTGCATTCCCTTTTATAGTGGCCTCGCTTTCCACATCTATAACAGGATGCATCTACACTAAACGCAACTTGTTCAGTGGCAATAGATCGGCCTGCTCTTCCTTCCAGGCACCTCTTTTCTTCTTCACTCAATAATTTTTTCTTAACCTCTTCATATAATATTTTATCGGATGACAAATTCTCGATAACTGTTACTACTGTTTCGTATGATTTTGGCAATGTTAACAACAAATTGCATATTATGTCTTGATCTTCAATTTTCACCCCAGTGGCTTTTAACACCCTCCTTTAATTTCATTGACAACACCTTTCGTTTTGGGAATAAATGCCCCGGTAGCCCCTTCTTTTCATATTTTTCTTCTAAGCTTTTCCGCATATGGTAAGCCTGTTCCTTTTCTCGTAATAGCTCTAACTGTGCATCAGGCACACATTGTACTATTATCGACTTTGCTTTATTGTTTATTTTGTGAAATCTTTTTTTGCCGTCCTCCGTTAAAACTGATATGTCTGTTTCGTTTTTATACATTCTAATACTTCATTTTCTGCCATTATGACTTCCATTCGAAACTTCCATGCTAAGTTTTTCCCTGTGCCATATTATGTATAATCGATATCCTTGTTTCTCATCCGTAAACTGGCCCATAACCTTTTAATATTCGTTATCTGTGTTAATCACTTTTATTAAAATTACTTAATAACACTTTAAGACTTTATTATCTTCGATGATTACAGAATCATTTTTACATTACAAGAAAAACCATAACTCGAATTCTCAACCTAACCTTACGAGACCAAAAGCCAGCTGTCTAGTTCTTCTTCTCTTTTCTTTTTGTGCCAAAAGAACAAGAACCAACAGGGCGTTTTTTAGCGAACTAACCTAACATTTTCAACCCAAAAAAGCACAGAAACGTTTTCGATATTTTTCATAAGACTTTTTATTTTTGATAAACGTAATAAACAAAATTTCCTAATCGACAGCGAAGCGGACATAAGTGCCGCTCTTGTCTCTTTTTTTAAGGGAAACGAACGATACAGTTCTTATGTAACTTCTGCAAGCGGGAAACGCATTTCTACTTATGGCAAACAATCCATAAATGTGAATCTTTGCTTAGGGCAGAAATTTCCCTTTTCATTTTACCGTAGCGGAAGTAAATAAACCTATTATGGGAGCCGATTTCCTAACTAAATATGATATTTTAATTGATCTCAAAAATAGAAGAATAATCGATAATCAAACCAAGTTGGTAAAATTAAGAAAAGTTGTCGAAATAGATGAGAACATTTTAAATTTTCCTAAATTTTTGCAGTTGAATATACTTAGGTACACTAATTTGCTTAAAACATATTCAAATCATTTGTAAGAACCTAATTTTAAAATCACTCCCAAACACAATATAAAACATTATACCGTCACTAAGGGACACCTTCCTTTTTCAAAAGCCAGGAAATTAGTTTCTAAGAAATGCAAAATTGCCTAAAAAGAATTCGAATAACTGTTAAATTTGAGTATCATTAGACATTCATCATCTTCAATAAATTCACCTTCACACATGGTACCTAAAAACGACGGAGCTTGCGGTGAATATAGGCAGCTTAACAAGGTAACCAACAGTACCTAAAGGATATCCTCTGCCATTGATTTCAGATGTAAATCTAAAATTAAATGGTTGCCGCATTTTTTCTAATGTAGATATAGTCAGAGAAAGAAACAAAGGAAAAACAAAATAGACCTGGAATAAATTAGAAAGCATATGTGTCTTATAAGAACGTTACGTATCTAAAAAATAACCCTAGATGGAGTGTGTTCTGTGAAACGCTTCGTTGGATCTCGAAAATGTAATGATGTAGTCTTTAAAACCTTCGAAAGAGTTTATTTCTTGCCTATCATAACCAGAAAAATATCGAAGGTTAGCGAATTGAGCCCCCCTGAACTAAGTGTATTGAATAACCTGTTCACATGCGCAAGAATACGTCTTGAGTCTGAATTCTGGTTGATCCTCCGATCTCAGTAATAATGCGTTGAATTTGACTTTGTATCCTGGCATTAGTCATCACTTTGAAGAATGGACCAGAGAATTTATTTTTTTCTTAAATCATTCATCCCAGATGATAATGTGTTGAGTTTGACGACTCATAGATAATAAAACATTGTGAAACAAATAAAAAATAAATGAATATGTTCAATATTCCCCTGTAGCTGGAACTGATATCAGAGCAGGAAATTTCTTGGTTTATGTTATACTGGAACCATTGCATTGCACGTTCTATTACTACAATCCTAGAAAACTTAATTACACGAAACGTTACGAAAAACAAGAAAGCCAGGAACTCCTGTAATGAGGGTAGTATTAAAAAATGGTCTCTATAAAGCTCCTGAAGTGTAAGAAGAATAATAAATACGATTACTGCAGGATCTTAAAATATTACGCGTTAGCTTTCCATAGAAATTTAATTTCAAGGAAAACGCCAAAAATACCTTCCAGTGAAACATTTAATCCTGCCCAAATTCTGAAAGATATAAGACAGATTAATCGTAAATACAGCTTAATATTGCCGAGAATTAAATTTCGCTTGTGTCACTGGAAATAAACACATATAGATACTAAATAATTTTTATGAGCTTCATTGTAATTTGGGTATTTTTATTTTCTACAAACAAAAAATGATGAAGCAGAAATCTGTGAACTATGAAACACTGAATAATTTCCATTTATTCTGGAATACTCTTATGGTTTGCGTTCAAACATTTCTTAAATAAAAGCTCAAGATTCTGCTTTATATCATTGGAATTACCTAACTGTTGCAGGAGAAGGAATCCATCTTTTATACAGAATTTTAAGCACACAGAACTAACGGTGGATTTATACAGCAAATAAAATAAACCTGTAGGGTGTGAAATAACAATTAATTTATCAGCCGTCTTTATTTATTACTTCAGCTGGCTGATATAACTTTTACAATTTATTCTTAAACCTATTATATTATAAAACACAACATGTATCTCTAACATCTGACTCCAATAATTATCAATCACCTAAAAATCTATATCAATCATGATTATGTCACTTTTTGACACATGTGACAATGACAACCTCTGTAAGGTTTTTGGCGAGCAACCACAACATTCAATTATCTATGGTCCCCTACAGTACTACCCCCTTAAGTAACGTATTACAATAACGTTACAATTAAAGGTTAAAATATTAACAAGTTTCAATAAATTATCATAATAGCTGATTATATCTATACAAAACAGTTTCAAATATATACAATTTTCTCAAGGTATTTACTTGGAAATATCACTTTCCGTCCTCTACGCGATGTTCGAACTCTTTCATTATCACGATCATCACTCACAGTTTCTGTAGAGTTGATTGGTTGAGCTTCCGGTTCTTGTGTGCCCGAGGATGTACACTCTGGGTTTTCATTTTGATCTTCTTTATCTGCTAATAAATATCCGGGCTTAAGTCGGTCGACATTAATATTCGTTGACTTGTTCTTCATTTCCACCGTGTAACATTTATCATTTCGTTCTAATACTAAAAACGGGCTCTCATATACTGGTTCTAATGATTTTCTTAATCGGTTGCCTTATCTTTATGAACAAAAACTGTTCGTGCCTATTTGTGATTAATTTTTACAGGTTTTAACAAATCCATACATTTTTGCAAATTGAATACAAAAGTTGAAGGATCTGTTTCAACAGATTTATTATCTAAAAATTCACCAGGCAGGCGAATGTGTTTACCATAAATCATTTGTGCTATTGAACTATTACTATCTTCACGGAGCGCAGCTCTTAATCCCAACAACACAGTTGGTAAAATATCAGTCCACTTGATATTATTGTGAGCCTTCATGGCTTTCTTCAATGTTCTATGAAGTAGTTCAATCTTGCCATTGCTTTGAGGTCTATATGGAGAAGTACGTTGTAATTTCACTCCACAAATTTCTGCTAATTTCTTGAATAATAAACTTTCAAATTGTCGGCCTTGATCTGAAATTATTAACGCTGGTGTTCCAAATCGTGTAACCCATTGATTGTAAAAAATTTTTGCTTCTGTTTCTGCAGTGCGATCATACATTGGGACTACTTTGTAACGACATAAATGCGTTACTATAAAACTCCATTAAGAAAACCAGTTATCGCCGCGATGACGATATACCCCACCAGAACAGCAGAGCCACCACTTCGGATGAATCGACGGTAGAAGGGACAGAGACTACCACCACCACCACCACGATGGATATAAAAATGCGAATCAACAGACGAAGAGGTGACTTGGTTTACGGGCTCCTGCTCCTACAAGTTGAGCTGCCTTCAGTGCGAAGCGTAGGTCGAGGGTACTGACTTCAACCTTAAACGCTTTACACTGTCTTCTGCCGAGTGTTGTACTAAGTCGAAGTATTGATCTTACTTTGTATATCACTCATTAGAACGGCCGTTCGTTTCTGGTATTGACGGAAACATGAACGATTGTTCTAGCTATTGGAAGAATTTCGGTGTGGTACTGACGCACTGAAATCTCTGCAGTATCTCCGTAGGGAAGTGTCGGTAAGCTGGGTACTGACTGGCTATAAACGATCGCTTTAACTGGTAGAATAATTTCGGTGTGGTATTGACACACTGGAATAACTACAGTCCCTGCACGTAGAAGTATTCATTAAGCTGGGTAGTGACTAGCTATAAACGATACTCCCGAATCTTGAGACTAAAACCGAAAGAGTATTGATCCGCCGGTTGCTCAAATTCCCGGTTAGCTGAATATTTTACAGGACATAGAGAATCACGTCTACCGACTAGTATATCTCCGAAATCGAAACACACACCGCGTTAGTTCCCCCTAGATTCAATTCAGGCCGTCAGTACCTTTCAACCGACGGAAGGATACGGATCGACGAAGCGTGACCTTCGAAATATTTACGTACCGAAGCATCATATAGAATATTGAATTATTTCATTTTAGTTTATTTTTATCGTTGTACATATTGTTTTCAGAAATAAAACAGTTAATTTAATTGGACTCTGTCTCCTTTGGACTTACCTGGGCAATACGCATTACACAAATGGCGCCCAAGCAGTAAAATTAAATTGCGCAGACCTGGTATCAACGTTTTTTGCCCTTGTTAGCGGAGACTAACGAAACAAAAGAGTTTTTAAAACCAGACAGTAAATTTAAATTTAAAAGGCGGAGTTGTAGGACATTATAATAAACGGTGACAATGGCATCCGATAGCAATGACGGGGCGTATGGACTGGAAGTCACGGACGAGAAGGTTGGATGGGTTTACAGACTACGACAAACAGATATCCGCGCGGAATTAGAATCCAGAGGGTTAGTTTCGACGGGAAAAATGTCAGAACTGAGAGCTAGGTTAGCGAACCACTTACGGACGGCCGTCAGAGATACGCCAGACATCCAGGACAAAAGTATCGTTACTTTAGAACCAGTAATACCTACCCAACCACAGAAGGACAAGGATGTACAGGCTCTGGATATAATTAGAAAATGGGGTATACATTATGATGGATCCAGAGACCCAATAGAATTCCTGGAATCGGTTAATGAACTCAAAGATTGCTATAACATACAAAATAAACACCTATTTCAGGCACTTCCTATTATTCTGAAGGGAAAGGCAACGTTGTGGTACAGAAACAATAAAAACCAATGGACAGGATGGACAGATTCTATAGGGGACATTAAAACATTTTTCAACCGAGACAACAATTTACAACAACTGGAAGACATTATACGTTGCCGTCGACAACAGACATATGAAAGCTTCAAATAATTCCTGTCAGACATCCAGACATCCATCAGGAGACACAACGGTTTTTCCGAAACCCAAGCCATAGATAGAATATTTTCAAACATGTTCCCCAATCAACGCTTATACGTAAAAGAGAGGAATGCAAGACGATGGCAGAACTGGCAAAATTATTCATTGATCACGGAGATATCCAAAAGATGACTCGGATTCAGGACCAACCGACACCGAAATCTCGTTACGAGTTACAGAATAACTTCACACATCCCACCTATTCCGGACTTAACAGAATACAGAATTTCAATAGGAATACATGCTGTTGGAGATGCGAGAAATAGGACATAAACGTCCGGTATGCCGTTCACACCCAATACTATTCTGCAGTCATTGCGGGTCGATAGGAATTTCGTCAACGGATAGCATTTGCAGAAGACAACCGGGAAACGACAATGGAACTGAACAAACCAGGGGCATTCCAGTTCCCCAATATAGACCCCCCCGGTCCACGAGAGAGTAAACCGGTCCCCAGATAGAAGACCACACGCCATAATGACCATTCATGAAGGGAAAACCCTCCATGCATTACTCGATACAGGATCAGTAAAATCATATATAGGCAACAAAGGTTCACAGTTCGTACAAGAACTAAGATTACAACCACGCGAGGAAGAGGTTTATGAACACTCGCAAACGGCAAGCAAACACACGTACAACGCAGCTATACAATACATTGTGCAATACAGAATACATGGAGAAGAGCACAATTTTACTTCCTACCTGATCTCACTTCCGAAGCCATAATTGGAATAAATGAGTTGGAATCATGGAACTTCAAACTGAACTACCCGAGTAGTCATCAGCAAACCCAGATGAACAGCGAGTACACCCCAGTCAACGTAATTAATCCAGAAAATCCGATCATTTACAGCCCAGACATCTACCCGTCACACAATCCAGATATAGACCCATCACAGCGTCCAGACACAGATGCCGAATTCAACATAACCGCAGAATTACGTCCACACGAGAAAGAGAAATTACAAAAGATACTACGAACATAAATACAGAAATTCCAGGAGATTCAAGGTACAACACATCTCATAAAACACCGAATTAAACTAAAACACAGTACACCGATTAACCAGAGATACAAACCACGCAACCCAGCGATGCAAAAAATCATTAATGAAGAAATTGACAAAATGTTACAGGACGGAGTCATAGAACAGTCAAATAGCCCGTACAGCTCGCCAGTCATTCTAGTACAAAAAAAAAGACAGGAGCTACAGGTTCTGTGTAGATTTCCGAAGAATTAACGAAATTTCAGAAAAAAGATGCATACCCATTACCTTACATAAATCACATCTTGGAAAAACGAACAGCCGCCAAATTCATTTCGACCATAGATTTAAAAAAATCCCAATGGCACAGGACCAATTGGACAGGCTTATTTCAGTAACATATTTGCATAAAACCCAAAATAAAAAATTAGATACAAAAGTAATAGAATGTTTTGAGATGTACAAAAAACCAAAGTAATATTCTGGCATCAAATCAAACAAAAATAAAAAAAATTTCTGGTAAATTTGTAAATTTTCTTAAATAAATGTTTTAATGTACAATTTAGAGAAAAATGTTAAATACAAAAGTTGTAGAACGTGTTAAGTTCTATAAAAAAGTTCAGTAACTTTTTTGCGTCAAATGAAAAACAAAGGAAATACGATTTTTTTTCAACTTTGACAGATCGCCATTTTGTTTTTACTGGGCCTATTTGGCTCATTAACGAACTCGTTCAATATTTTGGACTAACCGATTTTTGTAGCGAGTTTGATTTCGATCCGTCAAAAAATACGCCCTCTATCGTGCTTACAAATTCCGTTATAATTTGTGAATTTTCCTAAATAAATGTTTTAATGTACGATTTAGATGAAAATGTTGAACAAAAAAGTTGTATAACGTGTTGAGGTCTATGAAAAAGCTCAGTAACTTTTTTGCGTCAAATGAAAAACAAAGGAAATACGATTTTTTTTCAATTTTGACAGGCCGCCATTTTGTTTTTACTGGGCCGATTTGGCTCATTAACGAACTCGTCCAAGATTTTGGCCTAAACGATTTTAGTAACGAGTTTGGTTTCGATCCGTCAAAAAATACGCCCACTATCGTGCTTACAAATTCCGTTATAACACATATATATATATATATATATATATATATATATATATATATATATATATATATATATATATATATATATATATATATATATATATATATATATATATATAATTTAGAAATATTTGTGAGGATGCAGCAATTGGCTTGGAAATTAAACTCCTATTTTAATTTAGTGAAAGCTTTCGTAATAGTTTTATTACTTCGTCAGTCACGCTAAAATACAATGTATAACTAAAAATGAAAAATCAAAAAATGGGTACTTACATTAAACGAGTAAAATATATAAATTAAAATTCAGAAAAAACAGTGTAAAAATATTGATATTTGCTTGAGACTTTTCAAAAATTATTGTCAATATGAAGTTGACAAATGGATGATATAACAGAAATGTTCGTAAAAATTATTGTAAAAAATAAAAATAAAACTATTACGAAAGCTTTCACTAAATTAAAATAGGAGTTTAATTTCCAAGCCAATTGCTGCATCCTCACAAATATTTCTAAATTGTGAAATAAACAGCTGCTAATACGAATTATATATATATATATATATATATATATATATATATATATATATATATAACCAAAAACCAAAAGTTGGCAGTTAGTCACGGCTGACTAGTTAAAAAATAAAACTTCAAAGAGTGGTCTTTGTTAAAAAACCCTCAAACTCGTGTGGATAGCAGCCAAAAAAACTTTACAGGTTAGAGATAGCTTAGGTAATGTACTATTTGATTCACTTTATCTCTAACCTGTAAAGTTTTTTTGGCTGCTATCCCCACGAGTTTGAGGGTTTTTTAACAAAGACCACTCTTTGAAGTTTTATATATATATATATATATATATATATATATATATATACATATACATATGTATATAACCTTTGGAACGGAGGGCGATTTTGGCATCTAGGAACACCAAAACGAAAACTGCATTGAAATTTTTCCGAAGTCGCGTCATGGTACTCTCTACAATAGCCCTATTTCATTCTGAAATAAGCCTGAAAATGGTTACTGGCAGGTACCTTTGACACAGGATAGCAGATCATTAACTGCTTTCATTGCACCAGGGAAAGAACTATTCCAATTTAAAGTTATGCCGTTCGGACTACACGCCGCATCAGCAACTTTCCAGATATTACTAGACAGGGTAATTGGCCCAGAAATGGAACCACATGCTTTCGTATACCTGGAGGATATAATAGTATTAGGAAAAACGTTCTATAAACACATATAAAATTTACAAGAGGTGTTTAGACGACTCCAAACAGCTAAATTAAAAATAAACATAAAGAAATGCAACTTTTGTAAAGACGAACTACTTAGGACATGTAGTTAATAAGGACGGAATAAAAACGGACGAATCCAAGATAAAGGCGATCGTAGACTATCCGGCACCGACAACAATAAATAATGTTCGGAGATTCCTAGGGATAACTTCCTGGTATAGGAGATTAATGAAGGATTTCTCAATAACTGCTACTCCGCTAACAAAACTGCTAAAGACAAAGAGCAAAGGTGGAGCTGGGGCCCGGAACAGGAAGCTGCGTTTAACACAATTAAGGAACAATTAACTCAAGCTCCAGTACTTGTATGTGCGGATTTCTCCAGACGTTTCTACCTAGAGGCGGACGCATCAAATCACGGTTTAGGTATAGCTTTGCTTCAAAAGGAAGAAGACAACGACAGAGTAATCGCCTTCGCGAGCAGATCCCTATTAGAGGCAGAAAACATTTTTTCGGTAACGGAAAAAGAATTACTGGCAATAGTGTACGGCATAGAGAAGATGAGACCATATCTAGAAGGATACCAGTTTACAGTAATCACAGACCATCAAAGCCTGAAATTCCTTCAATCCATGGATAGACCTTCAGGAAGAATAGCGCGATGGGCCATGACTTTACAACAATTTGACTTCGAAGTATTATACCGAAAAGGATCCCAGAATATTTTAGCAGACGCACTATCGCGAGAACCAGTAGATTCGTTGACAGTCAACGAAACAGGAAACATATCAGACGACGAATGGTACACAAGACAGAAACGAATCGTCGAACAACAACCAGAACACCACCCAGACTACAATATAAAAGAAGGACTCCTATACAGGCATCTTTGGGATAAATACGATCTCAAAGAACGAGAAATGTCAAACCCGTGGAAACTATGTATCCCAGAAAACAAACGCCCGAAATTGATATAGGAGAACCACGAGCTTCCAACCACAGGACGCTTAGGTATTGCAAAAACGATAGCACGATTAGCCAAAGATTATTACTGGCCGGGTATGTTTAAAGACACGGCAAAGTACGTCCGTAGCTGCAACAACTGCCAGCAGTACAAACCATTACAACAGCAACCTCCAGGAAAAATGGACACCACAAAAATTCCAGACTCACCATGGGAAACAATAACCTCCGATGTCATAGGACCACTACCCACTTCGAGCAAAGGCAACAATTACATTATTGTCTTTATAGACACCTTTACAAAATGGGTCGAAGCCTGTCCAGTACGTACAGTCACCACAAAGGTAATCTGTCAAAACCTCAAAGACAAAATACTATTGAAGTTACATAACCACAGATAACGCCAGGAATTACGACAGTAGAGAGTTTAGAAAATTACTACGAGAATATGACATCAAAAAAAGGAACATACTTCCGTACACACCACAAAATAACCCAGTAGAAAGAACTAACAGAGTCATAAAGACAATGATCGTCCAATTCTGCCATAACAACCACAAACAATGGGATGCACAACTACCCGAACTGCTGTTCGCAATTAACTCCGTCCGACACGAAGCTACAGGCTTTTCACCAGCATTCTTAAATTTCGGACATGAACTGCGTATACCTAGTAAAATCGTAAATAACCCACCACAACCAACTGCCAACGATTCGCCACAGAAATGGAATAAACTAAAAGAAACGTTCCAACTAGTCAAGATTAACCTGGCAAGAGCATTTTATTCACAGATTCATCACTATAATATCCGAAGGAGAGAATGGATACCCAGAATCGGCGAAAAAGTCATGAAAAAGACTATTACCTATCCAATACAGGAAAAGGTTTCAATGCAAAACTAGCCCCGAAGTTTTCCGGGCCATATACAATAAGTAAGATTTGGTCGAAGGGGATTTTCCAACCGAAAGACAAAAACGGCAACACCATTCAACGAATACACGTCAAAGACTTGAAACCGGCGCACACAGATTAACTAACACTACGCAAGTCTATCCCCACCCACACTCTGTCTCCTTTGGGCTTACCCGGGCAATACGCATTACAACTTCCATCCAATTCGTAAATCGATCTATCATTGTTAAACAATACAAAAATCCATCAGAAGGGGGCAATGGTCCCACAATATCAACATTTACCGTTGTGAATATTTCATCTGGTTCTTTATATATCCCAATCGGTGCTTTAGTGTGCTTATTTACTTTATTTCTCTGACAAGGAATGCAATTCTGTGTCCATTTAGTCACATCTTTCTTCATTCCAGGCCACACATATTTTGATGTCATAAGTTTTACTGTGGCACGTACTCCTGGGTGAGCCATGTCATGAATTTGATGGAAAAATTGTTGTTTGAATGTCTTAGGTATAAATGGTTTTATTATATTTAAATTTGATGTATCACACCACAAATGTTTTCCTGATGAAAGTGGATAACTGATAAGTTTAAGAGAAGAAGTTTTTTTTTAAGTAATTGGTTTAATTCTTCATCATTTTCTTGACCTTCCACTACTTTCTCAAAATGTAAGACTGAAATAGCTTCGATTCTTGATAATTGGTCAGCTACTACGTTATCTTTACCACTTATGTGTCGTATATCTGTTGAAAACTGTGATATGTATTGTAAATGTCGGAATTGACGTGTTGATTCTTTTTAATTGTTTTGTTAAGATGCGAATATCAAAGGCTTATGGTCTGTATATATAACAAAATTTCTTCCTTCTACAAAGTGTTTACATTTTTTTACAGAAAGATATACTCACAATAGTTCTCGATCATATGTAGAATAAGAAGTTTGAGCCTCGTTAAGTTTTTCGAGAAGAATGCTATTGGCTTCCATGTTCCCTCTCCAAATTGTTGTAAGACACTCTGAATCGCAAAATTGCTTGCATCTACGAATAATGCAATAGGTAATTCAGGATTTGGATGAGTCAACAATGTTACATTTGCTAAATAGTTTTTACATTATTCAAACATTTGTTTTGCCTGTTCTGTTTTTTGGACACTTTGAGTTTGTGCAACGTCTTTCAAATATCTACGATAAGAGTTTACTAAACCAAGAAATGTTCTTAACTGGTGAATAGTTTCAGGTAGTTTATACTCTAATATTGGTTTTACTTTTTCAGGTAATGGTGTAGATCCTTTCGAGTTAATTAAATACCCTAACAACTCAATTTGCTCTTCCGCAATTATCAATTTAGAAATTTTAATTCGTAATCCATATTGACTAAGTCTCTGAAATATTATTTCTAAATGTTTCTTGTTTTCATCCAACGATGATGACGCTATTAAGGCATCGTCAAGGTAAGGGAAAACAAAATCCAATCCTTGGTAAACTTAGTTAGTAAATCCTTGAAAACTGGCAGGGGCATTGCGTAACCCAAATGGCATAAAATTAAATTCAAATAACCCAAATGGAGTTGTAATAGCCGTTTTGCATTTATCCTCTTCCACTATGGGTATTTGATGATAAGCATTAAATAAACCAATTTTTGAAGATATCTTTTTATTTAGTAATATATATTGAAAGTCTTCTATTCTTGGTATTGGATAACGATCAGATACTGTGATACTGTTTTGTCTTTTCTTTCTACTAAATGCAGAGGGCTGGACCGTTGCGATTGTGATGGTCTTATAATTTCATTTTGTAACAAAAATTGGAATTCATCCTTAGGTACATGTAATCTTTTTGGATACAATTGTCTGGGTCTGCAGAATATAGGTTCTCCAGTAGTGGAAATATGATGATTTATATCATGTTTAATATTATTTGGAATCCAATTAGGTTTAGTTATTTCTGAAAATTTGTTAAAAAGTTCACCAAATTCAAATGATTTTAATCTATTGCTTAAAATGTATTCGGATGTGATGTTTGAAACTTGGCCACTAAGTGTTAGCTGGGTTTCACCATCTATTAAACGTTGGTTTCTTAAATCCACTAATACATTGAATTTTTACAAGAAAGCTGCTCCAAGGATTCCTTTTTGCATTCTTGCTACAATAAATTGACATTGGAAATTACGACGCAGACCAAGATCAATGGTTAATGTTTTATATCCATAAGTTGGAATTTCTGTTTCATTTGCGGCATATAACTTATATTCGGAATAATTATTATTTGATACATTTTTCGTGTATGGAATAATTGACACATCGGCTCCGCTGTCCACAAGGAATTCTATTCCCGTTTTTCTGTCCTTGACAAAAGGACGATAGTGGCAGCTGCTCTGATTCAGTTCAGCAGACGAAGCAGCTGTTAATTCGTCTGATGTTTTGAGTTTTTCGCTTGTTTATTAAATGAACATGGTTGCACACATTTCTCGGGGTAACATCGATCGCCAAATTTAAAATGGTAATAACAGTATTTACCTGTAGGATTGTAACGACTACGAGAATTATTTCTGCTACGACTTCGGCCCCCTCTATTATTTGGACTGCGAGATCTTGCTTCCAGGTTAAGTTCTGTAATTTGTTTTACCATCGAAGCCAACTGTGCTGAGATTGATGCTATCCACTCGTTAGATGATGCACTTTCAGTCATTGGTTTAAGTATAGTCTTCTCTACAATGTTGTATAAATTAACTCTTGGATTCATGTCCACAATTTTATCTGCCATATCTGCTAATTTTTTAACGTCCTCATGTCCTACTATAACAAGAATATGTTTGATAGAGTCAGGAAGTTTTTCAAGCCACAGAGTTTTGAGTCCTTTTTCTGAAAGTTCACCGCTGGATAGTGATTTAATTCTTCTATATAATTGACTGGTCTTGAAGTCCCCTAACTCCAGTCCCGTTAACAATTTTTTTATTTGTTTATCATCACTTTCTTTGACAATACTTAGTAGCCGGGTTTTTGCAGCCGTATATTTATTGGGAAGCTCCTCATTAGTAATAATGTCCCATATATTTTCCAGGATGTTAGGTTCCAAATTCGCCACTAAATGGTTAAATTTATTGTTTTCACTACGAATTTGTTAAATACGGAACTGTGCTTCAACTTGATAGAACCAAATTTCCGGCTTTTCGTTCCAAAATGGCGGAAGTTTAAGACGAACGGTTTTAATTTCATCTGACATTAAATTGTTTATCCCGTTATTTTCTGATTTTGATGCTGTATTGTTACTTCCTTTAGGATTGTTTGGACCCTCACATTATTATTAGCCATTTTAAATGTTTGTTTTTCATTTTACCAAGCACGATGTTCAAGTTGTCTGTTGTAGGCAGCAATTTACAATATTACTGTACACGTTGCCACGGACGATGTCACCATTTATGTTGGGCGTGAAATAATACTTAATTTATCAGCCGTCTTTATTTATTACTTCAGCTGGCTGGTATAACTTTTACAATTTCTTCTTAAACTTATTATATTATAAAACAAAACATGTATCTCTGACATCTGACTCCAATAATTATCAATGACCTAAAAATCTATATCAATCATGAGTATGTCACTTTTTGACACATGTGACAATGACAACCTCTGTAATGTTTTTGGCGAGCAACCACAACATTCAATTATCTATGGTCCCCTACAAAATAAACCCCGTAGCGGTAATGCAAATAAGAAATAAAATAATATATAAGTTCATCAACTTTTGTAGGTATCTTATTTTGTCTGAAAATAGATGTTCGCAATCCTGAGATTATTTATTGTTGCACGTATTTTGGCTCTATGTAAGGAATTACGTAAAATAGAAACTGGTGTACTCGTAAGTACCTAGATCACTACTACATTTTATTATTGGGAAAGAAATCTGGTACATAATAAATCCTACTGAAACATTATTCCTGATAGTGCCAAATATCTATTTCTATTGGCCGAACAAATATCCTTTATTCATTTGTATTTTATTTTCGGTATCAACCCAAGTTAAGTTGGTGAAACATATAGCAAACATGTTTTCAGGCAGATGGAGCAAAAACCAAGTAGAAACTATAGCTAATTTTCAGCCTGGAACGTTTATTTAACAGTAAATACCGCAGTTATTTTTTCGGTTGACAACTTTGACAGCTAGGTGGGACGCCAGAGCCCCCACTACTCAATAAATATAAGCGAACGAGCTAGGTCGTTGAAATGAATTGGTTTAAGCGATGTGGGGTTATTTTTCCGTGTTGGTTTCTTATTTTTGTTTTTTGTTTTCTGGAAAAATGAAATGGAGCTAAATTATTTGTTGATCGAAGAGATTTTCTTTGAGGATGATCTAAACATGGTAAGTAGGAACTGTATGCAAAGAGTGAATATATCTACTATACTTAGTTGCAAGACTACGCTGGGTTTATAGATTTATTATATTATTATATAGAGCTTGATTGATATTGCCAACGTACGACGCAATGCGAACGATTTTTACAGGAAAAAAAACCTGTGGCTATAATCGAAAGACAAACTCAAATTCAAAGCCCGGTAATAAGTGGTAGATACCAAAAGCAAATCAGCTGATATCTGACGTCACAATTTCCCCTACTTTGGTTTAAACCGCCATCGCGGAAATGCATTGGTACGTACCTATAAGTATGTGGTAATATTCCAGGCTGAAAATCGGCTTATGTAACGTTAGATATTATGGATTTTTTGTGAATAGTAAAATATTAGTAACTTATTTACTCTGTGGAATCTACTCATATTTCTTTTTTAAATGAAACTAACTGTTTCTAGATAATTCCTCAATATATTGAAAAAATGGTAAAAACTCTAAAAAATTTGACAATTGTTTCGATATTGCTATCATCGTTAGAATGACAGAACTTACACATTTCATTTGATGTTTAATAATTATTTTTGGCTAGACCAAGAAGTGACTTACCTTGTGATTGACGTAATATATATGAATAGAAAAAAGAAGAAGATATAATAATACAAATATTAAAGCTTATATTATTAGCCCTATGGAGATATCCTGGATATCTTTTTCCCATTTAAAATCAATATAGCTGTGCAATGATATGGAAAACTAGTAAAACTATATCTGCTGATCATTACAATTATTAATTAACCCCTTACTGCATGATTTTTTTGATTAATATTATTTTAATTTATGTAATGTATTATGACTTCAGAAGATCTGGAAACATATTTAAAAAATTCTACGGCATTTTTTCTTATATTCATAAATTTTGACATGTGCTAGATATGGAACAACTTTAGGTAACATAAATAATAAAAAATATACATTTTAATTTTAGTAATGGAAATATAAAAAATATTTCTTATTCAGTATGAAAGCGATAAAAACAGTTACGGTCCTTATTAAGACACAAAAAATCCATACATTTTGCACAATAAATGTGTGATTTTCCCTTGCAGTCTATATACTTGCAGCGTTGGCGCTCAGTAGGAGACCATTCCGGTAAGTGACCCAAGTTATCAGTTCTAATTTCTTAAGCTGGTATTTGCGCAAATGGGTATTTTTCCTTTTTTAATGGCAATTGAGTTTGTAAATCATTAGTGTTTTTAAATGAACCTCACGGTCTCTAGTTAATTAACTAGAGACCGTGAGTTTCATTTAAAAACACTAATATGAGCATATTCCACGAAGTAAGGGTCGAGACAGTCAATTTCATTGTAAGTCATTGCTTGACCTTCCCCTTTTTTTTGTAGAACATTAGCCCTGGTTAGAATTTCGGCTAGTGCCAGTTTGATTCTGCTAGAGGCAAGTACATATCGTCAGTTTGAGAGCGTTGCCATAAAATCCAACTATTGACACACAACATAACTATAAAATGGTAAAATACTCTCATATACCACTTCTTCGACCTGATCTGGATTCTGTAATAACCCAACATTGAATCTAAGAGATCAACACCACCCATATAGTTATTGTATACCCCAATACACTTTGGACGGGGAATCTCTATATGGCCCTTTGTTTTACTACAGAACCGTTTTACGTCGGACATGGGCTGACTTCCAACATAAGTTGATATGGTATTCACTATTTTATCATCGTACCAAGATACTACAGAAATATCTACACCATCAATGTTGGCAACTTTTTCTGTGACAGCACCTCGACCTTTCTTCTTCATTTCTGCTTCCTTAGGAAACTGGAAATCTGGCACTCGATTAGATATTACGGTTCCAAGAGGTAAAATACCCTGTTTTGATAGGCATACTAAAAGAGGAATACTAGTGAACCAGTTATCGAAAAAAAGTTTATAATTTTGATTTTTAGGAATAGTCGATGACAGTTTTACCACTACATTAGAACTCGCGCCTAAATTGGGTAGGCCGTCTTCTAGTTCAGTAGATCCACTATAAAAATCGAAATCATAGCTAAACCCAGACACCCCACTCAAAACAAACACTTTGTAGCCCTACTTGTTGGGCTTTTTTGGATTATATTGTTTCAAACTCGACCTAGCTTTTGCCGGGATTATTTGTTCGTCAACAGCCATATGTGCTTCCTTTGGAACAAGCAAAAGTCTTTCCCTAATTTTGTTCAACAGATGTCGAATTTTATAAAGTTTGTCATATTTAGGTTCTCCAAGTCTTGGTTGATTCATATTATCATTGAAATGGAAAAACCTTCTAATTTGTTCAAATCGATTGCAACTCATAGCATTAGAAACAGAAGGAATATCTAAAGAACTGTTCCAATAGTTTCTAGTAACTGGCAATTGAACAATTGACATATAAATGCATATGCCAACAAAAACTTTTATTTCTTCCTTCGTGATATTAGGTGGCTTTTCTGGCCTACATTGTACACCATAAAGATTCGATTGTTCCGTTATATAAGTAACAATTTCATCCGTGAATAAAAAATTGAAGAATTGGATGATTCCATCAAGATCCTGTATATTGTTGGGTAGTGATTCAGAACCTTTGAATTTCATGCCATCTTCAAGGAATGGCAATTTTTTTTCTTCACATTTGATTTTTTCTTTTTCAGATTTTTTTTCCCCCGTGATTTCTGCCAAACGAAGTGGAAGGTGTAGAAGATTCATATTCTTTCTGGTTATGAGATGCCTTTTTGATATATTGAGCCCTAACAGACTCAAGACGGGAAACCAAAGGAACGTCATCATCAGTGTCATCAGTTTCGTCAATAACTTCTCCTGTCACTGAGAAGTCAGTGTCACTCTCAGATTCATAGCACAAAACTTCTTGTCTTATTTCTAAGTCATTTTCATCGCCGTCAGATAAGTTTTCGTCATCGCTTATGTCAGTATCCGAAATTATGGCCCTTCTCAAGCCATACAGAGTTTTTGTATCCATCTGAAAATAAAAATGAACCCTATTTATTTTTCCACTTACTTCGGCCTGTGACAAATATGGGACATGTAAACACAGTCAATTTTTTTAGCAAACAATATGTTGAATATGTTTATATGTTCAAGAACTTGTAATATAAACTCTTACCTTTCGACCACTTATTTTAGTTTCGTAAAATTTTAGCCAATATTCCATACAACAACAGAACTGTCAATAAATAACAACAACACCTGTACTCCAACAGACATAATGAAACTAAATCGTGTACGTCTATTTTGGAAGGAATTGGCTACCGTGTCGCCACAAACCAATAAGCGAGTGTGTCATATATAGCACAATTTGAGATAAGGTTCTGAGTAACGTCAATACTTGAAAAAAATGAAATTTGGCGTGTGCCATATTTGACACGGGATGCAGTGAGGGGTTAAGAAGATAGTTTAAAAGTGGAGAGCTCCCTAGATTGGTCTAGCCAAAAATAATTATTAAGCATCAGGTATGCATCACAGGAAATGTGACTTCTGTCATTTTGACGATGATAGTGATATCGAAACAATTGTTATTTTTTTTAGAATTTTTACCATCTTTTCAATATCATCTTCGTTTTGCAATATTCTCATTTGTTGCTGAAATATTCAAATCAAAAGATAATGAAATACGTGCGGGCAACAATATTACTATATACATGTAGAGATGGCAACGATTAATTGAAATAGAAGAATTAATCGAAAATTAATCAAGTAATTCTTATATTTGTGTACTTGAAACTGACACATAAATATAACCTCAAAATTATAAAATGCGAGGAAAATACATGTGCAGTTTTCTATAAATAATTATTTTTATGTATTGGTTAATTGGCAGTATGAAAATTTTCAATTTATATATAATTAATGGTTCTTCGCCAACTTCTTTTATAAGAAATAAAACTTCAAAAGCTTTTCTTTTTTTCTTTTTCCAACGTTTCGAATCCTTTATTTAGGTTCATCATCAGGGCTATTTGTATAATACACATAATGAATATTCTATTACAATTTCGTTATAAGACAATCTGCAACAATACCTTACAATAATAAAAAAAGTTCTTATTTTCATATAAAGATGATATTAACATTATTTAATCAAGGTTGAAAATATAAAATTGAGAGTTTACAACAAACATTAGTTAAATATCTTTATTTTTTCTTATATTACAAAGCTTAAAATTGAAAAACTCACCAGCTGCTTCAACATATCCATTTTGTTTTTTTTTAAACAATTATAATGTAACATACATATAAGACGAGGACAGTGAACTTTTTAAAATCTAAGTCATTTTCATAATGAAATTGTGGTAATTTTTATGGTCTACATATTTCCATTGATCAATTCATTTTATATTTCAAATAGGTAGAGAAATCTTTACTGTATGTATTGTTGGCGATATGAATTAATTTCTTTTTAAACGCAAAAACACCAAAATAATAAAACATTTTAGTACGGTTGTAGATGATAGGTATATTGAAACGGGAAGGTGGAGACATCACAAGTTTGAAATTAAATTGACTGTCTCGACCCTTACTTCGTGGAATATGCTCATATTAGTGTTTTTAAATGAAACTCAAGGTCTCTAGTTAATTCCACAATATAATACAAGTTATTGAAAATTCTAAAAAAATTGACAATTGTTTCGATAAATCAATATCATCGTCAGAATGACAGAAGTTACATTTCATTTTATGCCTACCTGATGTTTAGTAGTTATATTTTTGGCTAGACCAAGAAGTAACCTAACTTGTGATTGGCTTAATATATGTTTATAGAAAAAGAAGAAGATGTGATATTACAAATATTGAAGCTTAGATATTATTAGCCCTATGGTGATATATATATATATATATATATATATATATATATATATATATATATATATATATATATACGATACAGTGAGCACTTACGAGCTTACAGATTAAAACAACCAGATAAATCCCACTACGCAAAACATCTACTTGACACCAATCATTCATTGACACCTAACACAGAACTAGAAGTGCTGCATATTTGTGAAAAGAAACAAGAACTGGATTTCCTTGAAGAACTGGAAATTAGAAGACATTTAAGAAACCCACAATATGAAGTTGTCAATGAACAGTTAAATCTAGGGAATTCTCCACTAATAAACTGTCTTCTTAAGTGATAATTGTAAAGATCAGCAGATATAGTTTTCCTGGTTTTCTATATCATTGCACAGTTATACTGATCTTAATTGGAAACATGATATCCAGGATATCACCATAGGGCTAATAATATCTAAGCTTCAATATTTGTAATATCACATCTTCTTCTTTTTCTATAAACATATATTAAGCCAATCACAAGTTAGGTTACTTCTTGGTCTAGCCAAAAATATAACTACTAAACATCAGGTAGGCATCAAATAAAATGTAACTTCTGTCATTCTGACGATGATATTGATTTATCGAAACAATTGTCAATTTTTTAGAATTTTCAATAACTTGTATTATATTGTGGAATTAACTAGAGACCTTGAGTTTCATTTAAAAACACTAATTTGAAATTAAATTTTGTTTAGTAGATTGCTATATACATTATCCAATGTATCTACATCTTCACGAAAATTAAGTGAATTGTTAGTTTTCTTAATGTGAATCATTTCTTTGATACATCTTTTATGAAAATTGGTTTCAGGATCCAAAATCTGAAAACTGTTGAAATTAAATTCATGGCCAGTATTGAAAGAATGACTGGACAGAGCCGTATTATTTTTTAAATTCTTGACATCATTTTGGTGGTTACGTAATCCATTTTTCAAGTATTGTGAGGTTTGTCCTATATATGATTGGTTGCAGTTGTTACAATCAATTTTATAAACTGTATTAGGTGTTTCTGTTTTTGGAATAGCAGGTTTGAATTTAGTGAAAAATTGTTTAGTTTGATTTAGTGGTTTGTCGGCAATTTGTATATTGAAAGGTTTGCAAATATTCTTAATTTTTCTGTTTACATTAGGGATGTAGGGTAAAGCAATGTATATGTTATGATTTTTATTATTATCGTTATCATCATTATTATTATTTCTATAGTCCACTTTTTGATCTGAATTTGTGTTATAATTATAGTTATTAAGATTTGTTGTAATGTGGTTATGATTACTATTGTGGTTGTAGTTATTTTGATTTGTGTTGTAATTCGTTGATTTGGAATTATAAATACTATGTATTCTATTTTTGATAATAGGTTCAAAAAACTTTTTTGGGTAATTATTTTTTATTAAAATGTTTTTTATTTTTTAAATATTATTTGGTCTGTTTATAGGGTGTGAAAGCTTTATGGCTCTATCTGTTAGGCTGTTAACAACACTTTTTTTATATTTGTTAGGGACATTAGATTTAAAATTATATTAAAATAAAAATTACCACAATTTCATTGTGAAAATGACTTAGATGATTTTAAAAAGTTCACTGTCCTCGTCTTATATGTATGTTTCATTATAATTGTTTTTAAAAAAACCAAAATGGATATGTTGAAGCTGCTGGTGAGTTTTTCATTTTTAAGCTTTGTAATATCAGAAAAAATAAGGATATCTAACTAATGTTTGTTGTAAACTCTCAATTTTATATTTTCAACCTTGATTAAATAATGTTAATATCATCTTTAAATGAAAATAAGAAAAGTTTTTATTATTGTAAGGTATTGTTGCAGATTGTCTTATAACGAAATTGTAATAGAGCATTAATTATGTGTATTATACGAATAGCCCTGATGATGAACCTAAATAAAGGATTCGAAACGTTGGAAAAAAAAGAAAAGCTTTTGAAGTTTTATTTCTTATAAAAGCAGTTGGCGAAGAACCATTAATTATATATAAATTGATTATTTTTATGGTTTATTAGAGGTGTTTTTTATAATTTAGACAAAATTTCATTTGAAAATATGAAAATTATGTCACCGTCTAAAAATATAGTTTGGTTTTATTAGATCAATCGTTTAACTGTTATAAAATAATCGATTATTTTTCTATTTCAATTAATAGTCGCCGTCTCTACATGTATACAGGGTGACGCATTAGAAACCATCCACCTCAAATATTGTTGGCGAGGGAGGTTTTTGCGGCAAACCCCGAGACACGTCGATTTAGTTTTCGAGGGGGACAAGTTTTGATAGTTAACTTATGGTTGTACGGTCATCCCCCTAAAAGGGGTGACTACCCCTTCGAGAATCTTTAATGACATGGGGGGTCGAGTGCCACATAATTTGAAAGGTATTTAGATTTTCCTTAAATACATGCTAACATTTTTGTGATAAGTGTTGAAATCAATGACAAAAACCAGATTAAAATCTCCGTTAAAGGAATCGGATAACTGTGACATGTGGTGAAATAAATCCTGTTATGCTACAAAATGTTCGGAACAGTGTTGAACAAAGGTTGTATTATTGTTTGGAAGTAAACGGATCACAATTTGAGCACTTACTTTGATGAAAACTTCTCTAACAACTTTTTTTTATTCATTTTACTCACACTTCCAGCTGGTTTTGTCATTAATTTTAACACTTAACACAAAAATGTTAGCATGTCTTTAAAGAGAATCAAAATACCTTTCAAATTATGCGCCACTCGACCCCCCATGCCGTTAAAGATTCTCGAAGGGGTAGTCACCCTTTTTAGGGGGATGACCGTACAACCATATGTTAGTTATCAAAAGTTCTCCCCCTCGAAAACAAAATCGACGTGTCTCGGGGTTTGCCGCAAAAACCTCCCCCGCCAACAATATTTGAGGTGGACTGTTTCTAATGCGCCACCCTATAGTAATACTGTTGGCCGCGTGTATTTCATGATGTTTTCATATTAATATCTCAGCAACAAATAAGAAGATGAACGATTTGAAGTATGAAAATTCTACTTTCGAAATCGTTATTATAAATTGAAATTGGACCGTGCCTGTCGCATTCAGGCCTGCTGGAAAATTGCGTAGTAAAAAATTTATAGGCCACAGATCGAAAACTATGCATCGGAAAGTGCCTGCCATTGCACATAAATTATATTAAAAACTAAGTAATACTGACCGGAGTATCTACGCTACAACTCAAAAAATAACAAAGATGAATTTTTTAAAAACCTGCACTTCGGCCGGTTTTTATTCTCTTCAATTTTTCTAATAACGCAATCACGATTACCTTGACAGTTTTAATTTTATAAACAAAAATTGCTTTTTGGCATAAAATTGTTAATAACACAGTTATGAATAATAAAGTCGAGTGAAAAACATCTCATTATATCATATGAAACTTGTAACGTGTTTATTTTCTCTATATTTCGCCATACGAAATCGAATAATTTCTATCCCAGTACGACCCTGGCGTAACAATATTTTCTTCGAACTGTGTAGGATATCGATTCATATGACCAATAAAAATAAAAAAATTAGGAACAATATATCTCTGGATGCCGAAAAGGTTTGTTACGCCTCAATCTTGATTTTCAATCCAAGTAAGTAACAACTGAATAGACAATAGTTTTTAGTATCGCCTCTGACAAAAAGGTACTTTTTACGAAATTCTGGGTAGACATCATAATTGGTGAATTTATGACCTCGATTCGTTTTATATGGTTTTTTTAAAACCAGCTTTACAGTTATTTTTCAGGAAAAAATTTCAAAAACAAGGCTGCCTATCCCCAAAAATATCGTGACGAGATTCAGTCTGCGACGAATGCTTGAACAAGGCAGTTGTTAAGTTCCGAGAGTGTCAACTCTAGTTACGTGTCGTATTTATCGTTATTAAGATTAAGTTATCGTATCGTACCAAAGTATCGATATTTTCTGTGCTTAGTCGGCGAATTATAATTACCGGAGTATCTGTGTATTGTGCTTAATACCGACATTAAGTTACCGAAGAATACCGAGAGTCTGTGATTTGTTCCATCACGCGGTGAGAGTAGATTACTTATTACAAGTATTGTCCTAAGAAATTAAATCGACCGCATCGAGAAACCACGCCTCCGGCGTTTATGCAAGTGTCATCACCCAAGCTGATTACCTGGATAATATTGTCGTGATTGGCTGGTGATTGCTGGACTCTGGTATCGTTAATAATTATTTTATACCTCCCTACCTGGAGTAAATCGCAACTTTCCTTTGCCGAAGGAATAGGACGAATTTCGTTTCACGTTAACTTTTTTAACCATAATAAGAACTCTACCGTGTTAAGACAATTATATTATGTTAACTAGTTATTCATTTGTTATATTATCTGTCCATTAGACAATATTATTGTTTTATGCTGTTCTATATAATAGTCCTTAAGAAATTCGGCGTGCACGCGTTAACCTAGAAAATTATCTTCCGTTTTATTATCTTGACGTAACTTTCACAATACCGATGTTTTTTATCTATTTTCATGTAATTCAGTAACGTAATATTATCCTACATTTTCTTCTATGAATGAACGGAAAATAATTTCATCAATAATCTAATTTTTTGTTCGCAAACTCCGCGACATCTATCGTTTGTATATTTATATAATTTTAAGTCATATATCTGTTTTGTTCATTGGAACTTCACTATTTATTCCCCGAACAATAACCAAACGACTCGCTATGTAGTGTTGGATGATAATTTATTTTATTGTTTTTATGTATATATTAATTTTTGAACGTATGTAAGATTTTGTATCATATTGTTGCTGTCTGTTGTTGGTCCGTATGCATGTACCCAGATTGTAGATTTTTTTAATCGTTCTGTTCACTGGCGCTAGTCAAACATGTTAATAAACGGGTTAACATAATAAAAGCGTTTTAGTGAGTACTTGCCTAACCTCCACAGACACATTACCGAAAATACCTCATTTTTTATAATTTCTCTCTCTTATCGCAGTTTTTGAAATTTTTCCTGTGAATTAAAATTTCTGGCGCCCTTTAATTATCTTTCCGGTTGATTAACTTTCATAAAATTAACCCACGACTCTTACCTCTCCAACCAAAATAAGAGTGCCGTTCGCATGCGTCTTAATTGTTTATCGCCCAGTATCGTTTCAAATAATAATACTTCACTAGGTCATCTTGGTTCCATCCAAGGAAACTTGGAAAACTTGGTACCGAACAGTTAAGACGGTAACAAACTATTCTCTAAACAATGGCGCAGCTGGTTTTCTTCACTTTTTACACAAAAAGCTCACTCCAAATCTCTGTTGCTTGGCCTATTTTGCTTTATTTCAAATATTACAAACGCATTTGTGGTTATTTGCGTAATTTTAGAACTGTAATGATTAAAGTGAAGGTTATAGACAGTATTTAAATTGCTTTTGTGTCAATGCAGTACTTGAAATAATACATATAGAGTATAAAAGATACACACAAATTAGTAAATCTAAATAAAGCCCGCATAAATGAGCACATGGTTGCCTAGCAATCTAGGGTCACTTAAAAATCTTGCGTGGGTCAGTGTCTGACTCATGGGTCATAGGTTCGCCATTAATGGTCTATTTTATGATTTGCAATCCTCATACGCAATGGTTTATCATTAATTGATTATGAGAAATAAAAACAGTTATTCTCCATTGAGCAGATTCACACATCATTGTATCATAGAAGCTATGGCATTTCCAAATTAAACTTTTTCATTCATTCTGTAGTTCCTCTTCTTACGGTGCCGTTTTCCTTGGACGTTGGATGATTAACATGATCATCTTTATTTTATCTACTTCAGATTATGCACCACTCCGTGAAATTGATCATCCACGACTGTCTTCTTCGTATGCTGCGCTAACCAACAATTTTTCCTTGTATGACTACCTGCAAGAACTGATATTTTTCTTCTGTGATAGTGTGGCCTAAATATTGAAATTTTCGTATTTTTGTATCGTTTATTGAATTTGTCTCTTTTCAAGTCGTCTAAGTATATCTTCATTGGGAACGTACTCTACATACATCCGATATTCTAAGAATTATTCTATGTAGCATTATTTCCAATCTTTTCAATGATGTTTTATTCAGAGTGGCTGCTTCAATTCCATAAAGGAGATTAGGGAATATGTAGCATTTCGACGTTCTTATTTTAAGCTTTTCATTTAAGGATATGTTACAGAAGGAATATTTCATCTTTATAGAAGCACTATGAGCTGATCAATTTTTGATCTCATTGAAGAGTTATTGATAAAAATTGACCATCCTAGATATTTATAGGTATAAATCCTTTTTATAATTGGTTTTATGATTAAAGCATTTCCTTGAAAATTACTAGAAATCTCATTTCATTCAGATTCATTTTCAAATTTTGAACATATATTTGTAAAAATAGATTGTGCAAAAAACTAAATAAAATATTAGAATTAAAAAATACCCTTCTGCCTATCATTGTGCAATTTATGATAGAAAAATGATAACTTGTTAGAAACACTGAAAATATCACTTTTTATAAATACTTCATAAATAAATCAAGACCACATAAATGGTAAATTATTTTTTGCTTTCCAATTTTCGCAGAACTATGTCAATGCCAATATAAAATGTTATAAACGGTTTTATGTTTTGCTTTCTTATATTGAGGAAATTGTACATCAAAAGACTATTTCGATGGAGTAATATATCAATTACTAGGTTTATTGAACAATATATGAGATATAAAAATAAATATTTTTCATAAAGTGGATCCGAGATTCATACGTAGTCAGTTTATTTACTGGTTTTGCGAGTATTTGAGGTATTCTTCTCGCTGGAGTGAATATTTTGCATTTCTAAGTGATGGTTATTGTAACGTGTTTTTATATAAGTCAACATAATCGAAATGAATCTACTAAACTCCTGATTTACTTACCTTAATATTGCTAAAAATGCACGAAATGGCGAATGTCAAATATACAGATTGCAATTAAAACATAAAAAATTCTAAAAATGAGATCAATCTCTCTTATTTTTAAAGGAACTGCATGAAAACAGAAAAGATAATCATCAAACAAAAGCCTCTTCTCGTGGTATAATATCGACATCACATTAAAACCATCATCCTCTTTCTTTTACGGATTTTTCTAAACGAGTCTCCCACCATTGAAGATGTTATTTGGAATTATGTACTATACTCTTTCTTTGGAAAAGGAAGTCTACAAGAAAAATAGATAGTTTAGTTGGAGGGTAAATAACAGACATTTTTATTAAATTGGACAAAGGATAATAATTATATGCAAGTTTAAAAAAATGGTAAATGTAAGTTAAGATTATATTATACAAAAATTCCACAAATGAGACATTTTCCTTTTTTCTTTAAAAGTTTTTAATCCATTCAGTTTGTTTAGTGCTCCATATGTCTGATTAACTCTAGTATATTTTGCTATTTTCATAATGGATTCGAATATAGAAAAAAAATTATTCAAATTGGAGAAGTGATGAGAGATTTGTCTCGTTCTGGCCGGTGATGATGAGAGTGATCTGAGCGTATGAGGCATTTAAGAGTCAAATCGATAAGACCATCTCGGTATGTGCAAAAATAAACTCGAGTTTATGATAAACAACATTTCCATAGATTTGATGAATTGAAAAAAAAGACTTGGCACAATTTAGCAATCGAATTAGCGTTAAGCAGAAACAAGATCATTTATAATAGAAGAATGTCGACGAGTCATAGAATAATTTATGGTAGAGGAAATCCGCAACAGGAAGAGAGGAAGAGACTTACGATGATGTCGAACTTTTCAAAGGAGTAGCTATAACAAATGTTGCTAATTCTTGTGGCTTTTCAATAGATTCCAATAATTTAGTATTTTAGAAATGTACCTTATTTTCCACTGTGGCATCTCTGACCACGTGCATACATAATGTGATCCATCAAACTATACTAAATTCAATTTATAATTAAATTCTTACAAATTTTTATTTTAAAATGGATATTGATTTTTGTTCAATTATATTAATTTTCTCAATTTAATGTGAACTATTCTAAACGTCATTCATCGACCATTCTAAATAACGATAAACGTTTCATCACCACGGTTCTCGGCACCCATTTGTCAAATTTATAACTGCATCGGCAATGGGTCCTTGAGATGCGAACAAATACCAGAGTGAATTCAGGTTGTTCTTTATGGTGCTCGCGATTCCTCAAAATATTTAATATTTGATGTTTGACAATTTATCTCAATATTTTTATTTTATGGTTATATGCAAAGTTTTTCGAGTGACAATCATCTGATCTCTTATTTCTCAATAACAATTACTGTCTTTCTCTTTGTGAATCTTTGCAGTATTTTCTGTATATGTTGAGAATCCAAGTAAGCAGGGACTAGAGAAGTAATAAATAGGAATGCCGTTGCTACAGGGAAGCAGAACAAGATACAAACACGCCAAACAACACCATCTTTTGACGATGTCATATTTTTTCGAATTTTCTTTCAATATGAACTTAGAAAGGTTCATTATAATTTAGTGGTCAACCTTCACTGTGTGATCGAGTCTGTATATTATGTTTACATGACTCGCCTTGTAAGTTGAGTTTAGTATATAATGAATGTTTTGTGTTTATTCATTCCAAGTTTCCTTTTTATATTCTTTTGTTTTTTTTTCTTTGTTAACAATCTTCATTTTTAGTGTATTTTCTATCCCAATAAGATTGTCACCTCTGCTAGAAGTTACATTTTTTATAGTAGTTCATGCTTATCGAAAGCTATTTCCAATAATTGCGGACACTTTCCTCAGAATCAAATTACCCGAAAATGCCAGTCTGTATACTTAATTTTTGTGGTCGTGGTTATCTCGTACAAAATTCCGGGTTTGAATCGGACTAATATCGGCATTTATAAGGACTAACTGTCTCAAAAAAATAAAAGTTGTATGCATCGCTGGAACAGATGATAAAAAAAACTGCGGTTTATTCAACGCTCACTCATTATTTCAGAAAATTGTAACGGCAGTAAAAATCCTTCTCATTATGTTCCAAAACTGAACGTACTTTATGCGAATTGAACTCATTTTTCTTCAAGATGCTTTAGATGCCGTTCTGTTGATCTCAGAGAAAAGTATCTATTTAAATGGCTGCTTGTGACTATGGTCTCATTCACTATAGAATTTTCGATTTACCGCTTTTTACCTACGGTCCCTATCTTTTATAGATATTACCATATTTCTAATGATATGTCTATCTTGACGTTAATAAAGGGTTGTTTTTATAATGTAGGCTTTAAACTTAAATATTCATGTCACTAAAGTTTTATGTCTCATATCGTGAAAATTAAAGTGCCATACTTTCATAATTAAAATTTCTGTTAATGATAATTTGCCCAATACAGTCAACAGTCGGGAATTCTCCTAGGTACCGTAGATTAGAGGAATAGTAGATCCTTGACAAATATTTAAAATACCTCTACCCTTGTTAGTTTGTGAGATGGTAGCTAATAAATACAAATTTTGTTGGATATCTTCTCGGGGGATAGAAATATAAATTTATTTACAATTTATAGTCTCTTCTATTTTAATAAACTAGTGACATGGTTCCAGGGGTTCGTTAACTTCTATTCTACCATATTTTTGAAACACTATGTATTTCGAGGTGATAACTTCTTCTTCACTAAATCTCCAACACAAAAGGTACTCTTTGAAGATTTTTAACTTTCTATTGCAAAGAAGTACTATTTTGCATTATAAATTTTTTGAAATAATCAATTTGTAGTAGTGGTAGTATTTTTTATGAGTTTGTAGTTCATAGTCTTGCAGTTGAAAAATGTAATTTGGAATTTGATTAATCAATTTAATACAGTGACTTGAAACGAAAGATTATAAACGAAAAGTAGATTATTGCATTAACTATTTTCTATGTAGTAATTAAATACATTAACAAACGGTACTATTTCATTAATTGTTCCAAATGATGTCTTCCAGCTCCAAAACATTTTTGCATGTTTTACTTTTCCGCCCAACCTATCTAATATGCGAGAAAAGTATTGGTTTACCCCACAAAAAGATGGAATTTTGAGTTATATCTACGTTTTCCATCAACAACAACACGAAAAACCAATTTTTAGAAAAAAAATCATGTGTGTATGTCGTCGTCGTTGTCGTCGGCCACTTTTCGTTACATGTCTTGTTAGCACGATACAGCCTCCGGAGTGCAACAAGTCACCAATTTTATGATTGCATATTTTTAAGGACATGTCACAGATGAACCCTATTGATTTTCAGCTTACCAGAGCCAGTACAACGGTTGCTATGGTACTTGAAGTACGACATTTTTGTCATTTTTCGATAAATTTCAGTTTGTTAGCACGATACAGCCTCCGGAGTTCAACAAGTCACCAATTTTATGATTTTATTTTATTCAGGACATCTCATAGTTTTAATCTTTGAAACCGTTTAATTTCATTTGCTTTGTAATCTTCCTAATATAATTGTAACCAACATGTCTCATATCGGGAAAGATAAAAACCCTAGATTTCATGTTCGTATATATACTCTTGCTGTTAGATTTTCTGTTCGTTTTCTTATGAAGAATTGAAATTCCACCCGTACAAATTAGCTGTAGCGCAGGAGATTAAACCAAGTGATTTTGTTGTTCAAGAAAATCCATGCGACGAGCTCCTTGTAATGTCAGACGACGTTATTATTTTATTGAGTGATGTCGCTCATTTTCATATTTCGGAATGTGATCTTGAATCATCTTATAATATATAAAATTGCATTCGTCGTCTATTGATATCTCAGATAGAGTTAAACCAAACTTCAGAAGTACATCAACGCAGTGTTTTGACAACAAGGGTTACCATCTACCTGATATCGTATTTAAGTCAGCGTGATTTTTTTTCGAAAACCCCACACTTCGTACGATCTCACCATAGACTCAAAATCCTCATAGAAATCCTGGCCACCTCCGTCATGAATGCAAATCCTACCTCCCGCGCTCTAGTAGCCGAACCACTGCAACATTTAATCCCATCTTTTTACGGATACTATTTTCCCGTAACACTTTGCATTCACGCCTAAAAGGCAACATTAAGGACTCCACCCCCTCCCCCACTTCTGTCTCAACAGAACCTGGATTGCATAGCCACCGATTTATCGTGGAATGACACCACCACCACTTTCCTCTTCCACTTTCTCGAATATGCATGCACTCTCCCATTATCACGGGCAACTTCAACTCTCGAAATAACCAACCAATCAGGCAGAATACTCGCCGACAAATTAGTCTTACTTCCCATCACTTGGATTAATACCCTCCTAAGTCACCTCGACTCTTCCATAGTCGACCATATGATATGCACAAGCAGATTAATAACCTGCATATACAACGAATGTTTTATTGGCAACCCTATCACCTCAGAGTACGTTCCTCTACTGGCCAACAGCTAATAACTCAATCCAGTCAAACCGTCCCCTTCTCCTACAGCGATTTGAAAAAAGCCGACAGGAATTCCTTTGCAAACCACGTTTCCTCTAATCTACCACAATCTGTCATTCATCAGACCACTGAAGACCTAAATAAACTCGCAGGCGAATTCCAATCCCTCATAATCGATGTACAAGACATCGCCGTTCCTCGAACTACTATTAATACCAATCATAATGTCAGTCCACAAATTAATTTCAATAAAATTCGTCAGAAAATATTCATATATAGATTTTATGTCCGCACAAGGAATACTGTAGTCAAAACACAATGGAACCGTCTAAACTGACAGCACAGAAAATGGAAGTCCACTACTGCCGGCCTGGACTATAGAAAAGGGCGCGTGTTTTGGCAAATATCCCACAGCCTTATAGGCAAAAAAATGAAAATAGAATCGTATCTCAATGTGCAAGGACAGACAATTCACACAACCGAAGACAAAGCCGCCGCCTTCAGAATTAACCTACAAACTATCCTTAAACCATCTGACAACCCCCAATTCCTCAGTTACTTTGCCATCGAAACAGAGTACCTCGCCCGAAACAGCTCGGAGCCACCCCATGCCCCCATTCCCGTAAATGAGGACACACCTCTCCATTGCTCATTTAAAATCGAAGGATTGCATCCCAGGGCACGATGGTATTTCCAGACAGGCACTGAAAAGCTGCCAGAGGAGATCTTCACCCGCTCCACGACCTGTTGAACGCCCGTCTGGTGCTGTTGGAAACCCCCTCATTCCCAAGCCTGACAAAGATCCCACAAAGCCTGATTCACACCGACCAACCTCACTAATCAGCGTGTTTGATAAAGTCTTTGAGCGTTTGATCAAGGACAGAATATGGGACTTCTGCAAAGACCAAGCCAGACCACTCAAGACAAAACGCACCACCCACTAATCTTCATACGATCATCACCAAAGCAATGAATCAAAGGCACTGCTCCGCCGCCATTCTCATGGACGTCCGAAAGATCAAGTCTGGCATGCCAGATTTGTCAAGAAGCTACTGAGCATCCAACTGCTACCTACCATTCTCAAAATGAATATGTTATTATCTCACCATCCGTTAAATAAGTGTCAAAGTAGGTCATTGTTTATCTCATCATTTCACCCCCCTAACTGGCGTTCCCTAAGCCTCTATATTAGCACCCAAACTTTAAATAACGTATACGTATGATACCCCAGTAGGTACCGCAACCCCCCCAAGGCAGAATACAACTATATACGGACGATACCTCACTCATCATTTCCGCTTTGGTTGTAAGGCATTAGCAGAGACGCGCATACTCTCTACTAGTGGACCCAAAGAAATTAACTTATGCACTGATACAAGAGACGGTAGCTACACAAAAACAACCGCTCACTCGATTATTTCGGTCGAGTATGAAGAATTTTTTTTTTGAGATTCCTGTACAGCGAGCCAGTGCAGTGTTCTCAAACTGTCGGCCCTTGTATTGTAATATACTATAAATGTCTCATTTGATATTGCTCACAGAATAATCATCTGCATTCCTTTCATTGGATTCCAAAATAAGCAAGTTGCTGTGCACCCTCCGATACTAATATCTAACCGATAATTCTAATTTTTCTTTAAAACGAGTCAGCAAATTGGTATTACAATTGCTTGTCAGTTGTGAACGATAAACAGAACCCCGTGTGTCAATAATATTATTTAACGAAAGAAATATTTTGCTAGAAAATAAAATAGATCTTATGAAAATTCCTTTTATAATCTTAATATTTGTGGAAACAGTAGAGACGGCTCTCATGTTTCTTAAGAATGGCATCAATATCTTGGTTAAACATAGATCGATGATTTTGCATAAAAGAACTTTCGAAGCGGGTCAAAGCGGCAAAATATTCGAAAGCCGTATGAATTTTACATATTTTTGACGCTTTCTTACCTGAAATGGGAATAGCATCAAAAGAAACGTCACGAAGTACAGTCACACGAAAATATGACTATTATAAATATTCGACAGTAACGAACTACGAATAGCCAAAATATTTTGCGAGATTCCATCTTGATAAATTATTTATTCGTAAGGTTATGTTTAAGGTTAAAACATATATGCCTAACACTAGTTGCAGCTGTACTGCCCAGAATATAGCACGTCATTCCAAATCGATGTTGTACACACACCTACAATGTACAGGGCTTTCTGAAAAGCGAAACATCACTCCCATCTGTCAACCTTGTCACAATTCGAATAGGTGTTTTCCAAATCAGCGTTAGACTAGACTCGGACCAATCAGCTACTACGCAATATGCAAGAAACTCTCAAATAAAATCTAACGAATTTACATTCCACTATTAATTTATAAATTTCTTATCCTAAAGGGAGTTTGTATCATATAAAATAATTAGTCAATTTGCAGGTGTTTTAGAGTCCAGGACGATATTGTTTTTAATTTAAAATAATTCCACAATAAATAGAGAAATGGTAGAAAACAACGTTCCTATAAATTGGGATGAGACAATAACACAATGAAAAATTGTTCATCAATTAAGGCCTGTTTTTTATTCACCGGTAGATCTACCAAACCACCAACTACGTTTTTATATTCATTGGTGGATTTCAGGTTGAAGAAATGACGCGTTCATTTATTACTGTGGCATCAACCAAACTTGCAAACCATTCCACCGAGGGGGTGGATAAATTTGGTGTTGAAAATGACAGCTTAACCTCCAAAAACATGCATATTATTTCATCCTTGGAACTATCAGATGAACTGCTAGTCAGAGATCTGGAAGCTAAAATAACCTCAGATTAACAATTAAAATAGATGTGTTTGTTTTGATTTTTTCTTGCCTCAAACATCGAGTAACATTATAAGGTCACTTGCGGACACTTCCACTGCTTTGCCATATTTACAAAGTCTCTTTAGTTGCAGGAAAAATGAAATTAGAATTCAATTGAAAATGTGTTAAAAAGTTATAGAAATAAAAAAAGTCATACTAATTTATGCATCTGACTCGCTACATTTAAAATTAATTAATAATACTTGGATTTTATTTAATAAAGGCATATTCTTATATAAATTTTTGAACAAGTATTTGATATAACCTTAGATACCTTTATGGTTATAACTAAAAGTGGCCACGTTGCTCAAAATTTCAGTGCCCGTTTAATGTGTCAATAATAATCTATTTAGTAGTTTTATTGTTGTCTAATTACCATATAAAGAGAAATGCGAGTATCGTCAGAATGTGATCGACAATCATTTCAAATACGTCGTAGTATTGTAGTAAATAATGTCAATCGTGGTTTGTTTATACGAGCGCTATTACGACTAGAAAGTGAACATTTAGTTATTTCGTTTTGATGTGTTTTTCAAGACATTTAGTGACAAAATAAACTTTTATGTTAATTAATAGAATGTTCCTGGATTATCATGGTTCCTCTGTGCCAAGTTTGTCAGAAAGACAGCCAAAATTACCAAGGCCATGTATCTACAATATCATCCCCACTTTTTGTAATTCATTCATGATTTCACTACTGGCGTTTATAATTGTTGGCCGCAAAAATAAACGTGTTTATGAATGACTGAATCTATGTTTATTATTACTCTATGAAAATAACTACACACTTTTCAAGTATTTGCATTCGTTTCGTTGATTTTTGCTAATAACAACAATCAATTTAAAAATCGATTGTCAGTTGTCAGATTTAGTGATGTGAATAACAACAACTGCGTTTTTTATGTGCCATTGGTGACTCCAACCTGTCGGTGCAGCGGAGACTGACGTCAGTCAACCAATGGTGAATATATGATGCAAAAAAACGTGCCTTCACTTAGCACTCCTCTAAAAATATAAACAACAGATTCAGTAACAAATTTCAGCCAATGGAACAAGCCTGTTTCATCAAAAGATACAACACTAGACCATCTTGACAACACTAATTAAAAAAAACAGTGAATATCAGATTTCGCTTCATGGCATTTCGAAAAGTTATTCGATAATGTAGAACATTGGACAGTGGAAGAAACTATCATAGATAGTGGTACTATCGATACACAAATCTCATCGTGAACGTATACTCCGAAGTAACAACAAATATAACTACAAAATACAACAACTCCATTAGAGCTAAAACAAGTGTGAAACCATCTCTTCAAATTTGTTCAATCAAATATGAGAAGATGTATTCGAAAAATTGAAATAGGAAAAAGATTAAGAATAAACAGAAAATACCTAAATCATTTGAGATGTTCGGATGATAACAAGGAAGATCTGGAGAAAATGAAGTAAAAAGTAGGTTTAAATATAAATGAGTGGAAATCAAAATGAATGACAGTACTGAATAACGTATTCGCAACAGATAGAAGAATTATTGCAAAGTACAGGAATATATCTATTTAGGCCGAATACTTAAACTTAATGAAGAGAACCAAACATCGGAAGTAAAAAAGAACTACTTACGTCCTAAAGAATATCTTGAAACTGGAGGTTCCAATATCAGTATCGTACTGGTCATTACGGATGGATTTCAGCTTGGACTGTCACGAAGGAAGCGTAGGCAAATTAGCTAGATGTGAAGGACCAAGGAGAGATGGATAATAAACGTAAAGTTACCAGATCGAAAGCTGAATTCTGAGAGAAACCACGACGTAATAAAGGTAACAGTAAACAGGATACTAGATTAAACAGTCAATCATCAACTGAAAGCGTAGAGAATGAAAGGGAAAACTTGAAAGGCCTCAAATGATAAGAGAGGATGGCATAAGAAGATGTGCTGCACTACAATGAATAGTAACATTTTACATAAAATTGATAAGGCGTTAAAAAATTACTCAGGATATCTTCCTTGGCGTGTCGCAATCCTTTGTCAGAGTTTTGTTCTGAATATTATAAAAGTACCACAGACAAACATACATACCCATTGACACGTAGTTAATTATCATTTAATGAATTTAGTTACTACTTGTGATTAGGAACCGACATTATGATTTATGAACATTAAATGTCGTTTCTATTATTGCTTGTAAGGTTTTGTAAATAATAATTTTGAGAAAATTGACTGTCTCGACCCTTACTTCGTGGAATATGCTCATATTAGTGTTTTTAAATGAAACTCAAGGTCTCTAGTTAATTCCACAATATAATACAAGTTATTGAAAATTCTAAAAAATTGACAATTGTTTCGATAAATCAATATCATCGTCAGAATGACAGAAGTTACATTTCATTTTATGCCTACCTGATGTTTAGTAGTTATATTTGGCTAGACCAAGAAGTAACCTAACTTGTGATTGGCTTAATATATGTTTATAGAAAAAAGAAGAAGATGTGATATTACAAATATTGAAGCTTAGATATTATTAGCCCTATGGTGATATCCTGGATATAATTTTTCAATTAAGATCAGTATAACTGTGCAATGATATAGAAAACCAGGAAAACTATATCTGCTGATCTTTACAATTATCACTTGAGAAGACAGTTTATTAGTGGAGAATTCCCTAGATTTAACTGTTCATTGACAACTTCATATTGTGGGTTTCTTAAATGTCTTCTAATTTCCAGTTCTTCAAGGAAATCCAGTTCTTCTTTCTTCTCACAAATATGTAGTACTTCTAGTTTTGTGTTGTTAGGTCTCAATGAATGATTGGTGTCAAGTAGATGTTTTGCGTAGTGGGATTTATCTGGTTGTTTTAATCTGTATGCTCGTAAGTGCTCACTGTATCGTATTTCAAAATTCCTAAGGGTCTGACCCAAATAGACAGCATTACATTCTGGACATTTGAGTTGATATATACCTGACTTCTTTAATAGTGGTATTTTTATCGAAACAATTGTCAATTTTTTAGAATTTTCAATAACTTGTATTATATTGTGGAATTAACTAGAGACCTTGAGTTTCATTTAAAAACACTAATAATTTTGAGATTTATAAATAACGAAAAATATATTTCTCTTATTGCAGAAACTCAGTCGTGTTCTTATCATCGGTGTCATATCCACTAAATAACGTCAATCAGGACAATTGAGGGTGAAATCTTTAATGTACAGATTTTCAAGATGTAATCCTGCATACTGAACTCATTAAGACGGATACTTTTAAAAAGGTGAAAAAAGCAATTACAAAAAGGCACCAAAAAAGGAATGTTTGGATCGTGTTGAATGAATCCAGGAAACATTTACGTTGATGATGGTGGAAACATTCAATTTGATAATTGCATATTGAAAGAGAAATTCGAAGAACCACAAGCTACAAAACAAAGAGATATTTCATATGATATCTCAAAAGAAGATAGTGTTAGAAAATGTTTATAGAAGGAATACAGAATCAAAAAAGAACCTCATTAAATTAGCAGAAAAATTTTTGTTAGAAAAATTCAACAGCAAAAACAGTAATGATACTCAATGGATGGAGTTATTCGAAAGAGATTGTGAGAGTTTCAATTTACAAAAAGATGAGGAAATAGAGGTTTTTAGATTATTTTTGGAAAGCTCTTGTACGGATTGGTACAGTTCAATGCTAATGAGCTTCACAATTGCTTCAGAGTGGACAATCTGGAAAACAAAATTTTGTGAAACGTACGCAGATAAGGGATGGTCGCCTGTAAAATATGCCATCGGCTTTAAATACATGAATGGACCATTGCTAGATTATGCTTTGAGAAAAGAAAAATTGTTGCTGGAGATGAATAAGTCGATAAACCCAGACATACTTATAAACCTGATTGTACCAGGATTGCGAGACTTTATGACGGACAGAATTGATAAAAGGGTTGTGGAAGAAACAAAAGATATGTTCAAGAAAATCAGTAGATTGGAGCACTTAGTGAAAAATGATGCTTTTGATAAAAAGAAGAATGTTGTTATAAATTCAAAGAAAAAACCATGCAAAATATGTGAGAAATTAGGTAAAAATAATAGATATCACTGTGAAGATTTATTCTGGTTCTAAATTAAGACAAACCACGCTGGAGAGAAAAGTAAGATAAAATATGTCAACAACTCACTGCTAGAATGTGAGTTACAAGGTGATGATCCAAAAAACTAATTGTGCCGCCATTAATTAAGTTGAAATTAGTATTGAATAGCAATCTTAGAATATTTGGAATCTATGACTCTGGCTCAAATGTCTCACTAGTAAATTCAAGATTACTGAAAATCAACAATATAGAGCCAAGTATTCTAAACAACACTAAACAAAAAACGATTAATGTCGCCATAAAAACATGTGGTATGGTGAAACTAGTTGTAAAAATGTTTAACATTGAAAAACAAATTAATGTTTTTGTGATAGATGAAGTAAACTTCGATTATGATTTTCTGATGGGACTAGGCTGTATAAATGAGTTTCAATTGATTCAAGATGAAAACCTAAACATCACTCAAAAAAACCAAGGAAAAAACAATAATAATATTCCAGAAGAAATAAAAACTTATAAATGAATAAATAAAACTAACACAGAAGAAATAGAAAAACCAATGGCTGAAATTTCCAACCATTTATTAAACTTCAATGAACACATTCAAGAAAAAGATTTCAGAATCTCGACAAATCATTTAGAATAAATGAATTAATAAACGAAAATGCAAATATTGTTGCAAAGGACAAATATGATATGGGTACGGTTACTCACTATGAAGCCCACATCGACATATATGTGGGAAAAATATTTCAGTTAGAGTCCGTATCGATGCACATTCGAAGATAGAAATTAAATTGAGTTACAGATCACTAAACTATTGGAAAAAACGTATTGAAGCTCCTTTGCAGCTCCAGTAACTTTAGCATTTAAGAGAAATGAAAATAAAAAATCGAGATTATGCATAGATTTTCGAGATCTCAACAAAATTGAGGTACCTCAATCGCAGCCGTTTCCACTTATTGAAGATCTTATGATAAGACAAGGAATTGTAAATTTTTTTCTAAGCTCTATATAAAGTCAGATTTCTGGTCAATACCCTTCAGAATTTCAGACAGACATAAAACAGCATTTGTCACCCGAGAAGGACATTCCCAGTGGACAAAGAATACTGTGTGATATAATAAGAAAACACAAATTAACAGACTTAACTATTAATTACGTAGACGACATATTGGTATTTTCGAAAACATTTTGTTATCCTATTGAACATCTGATGCAGTTATTTCAAGCTATACGAATCGAAGGTTACAGATTAAAATTCTCAAAATGTAGTTTTGCTAAGGATTCAGTGAAGTATTTAGGTCACATAATAAGAAAATTCAGTGAAACCACTGAAGGAAATTTGATTTCGATGAAAAATTGTCCAATACCTAAGACACAAAAAAACGTACGTAAATTTTTGGGAAATATAAATGTTTACCATAAATATGTGCCAAAAATAGCTATAAAATTGGATCCGTTACATAACTTATTGAGGAAAAGCCAAGAATTTAATTGGAGAGAAAATTGTCAAAGATATTTTGAGGATATGAAACAAATTTTATGTACGCAGCCTGCATTTTTTACCCTAATCCACCTATATACATATGCTAGTCTTCAAGGACTTGGATCTGTATTGAAACAACCAAAAGAAGATGGAACAAAAAGACCAGTGGCATACTTCTCAAGAAAATTGAATGAAGTCCAGAAAAGGAAAACGCTATATACCTAAAATGCTTGGCTGTGAAAGAATCTGTACGATATTGGCAACATTTATTAATAGGAAGAAAATTTATAGTATTCTCTGATCACAAACCATTAGAAAATTTGAATATCAGATCAAGAAATGATGAAGAGCTTGAGGACTGAACATAATATCTATCCCACTAAACAGGAAACATAACAAGTCTTTTTTGTGATGTTGTTTTTAGAGACTTTTCGTGATGTTTATTTAAAACGGTAATAAGATATTTCCTAGATGTCTTAATTTTATTACCAACTCTATTAACATCCATGTCATGTAAATAAAACATATTTTTGATGTACACAATCATACTTGAATTCGCAGTTACATACACATCCTATGAACTTCTTTTTAGCAACTTCCTATAGGAAACATTCATACGATGTTAATTTGTATACTTCCCACTAATGTCACATACATAACGTTACTGCAATATTACAAATTAAGATGTTTCTGAAATGATCACATGTTGCAGTTACTTTTACATATTTCGAAATAATTTTTAGTAACTTCCTTCGATTACGTCTGTACGATGTTAGTTCACAAAACGCTCAGTAATAACTCATATTAAACATCACAGTAACATAAAAAAAAAGAAGAAAACAGAAGAGGAACTGACGAACGAAGTTTTATCTGTGGAAACAAATGACAAGCATGAAATGGTGGATGGTTTTCAGTTTTGTGTTATATTTTATTTGCAGGAGGCACATTTTTTGCAAGAAGTACTTGAATGAAGTGGTCTTTGTTTTCGTTGGTTCCTACTTAGGTTCAGTTTCTATACTTAGTTATAATTCTTGTTACAATGGACGAACAACAGTTATAGGTAAGTACCTATTCCAAAATCATAATTATTAAAACTTAATACTCATTCACGACTTTAATCGGCTCTTGTACATTGAAATTCCAGGTGGCGGAATTGTACACTAACATTATATAATATAGTTTACAAAATAAGGGTTTTTTCAACTCTTGAAATATTTTAGTTAGTAAATATATTTTAAAAATGATTCACAATATTTCAAATCTTAGATATGCATTATACCCTACAAAAAACTTAATATTGCAATAGGGTAGATATTATTATTAATAATAAAACATGCTCATATGTTGGCAGAGATTTGAATCTAGAAGAAAATATTTTCAATGTTCAAGATGTTTCAGAAGCTACTTGCATAAATAGAATAAAAAAACAATTAGTTGGTAATTATGTACAGAAAGAAGAATAACTATATCAGATAGTCTGATACAGACATTGTATTAAACAGTACAAAAAATTTTGAATCAAGTATCACTAGTTCTAGTTTTTGTAGTAGTAGTCATAGCCATATCAATATAGTTTTGCAGGTTTAGAAAATTTTAACATTAATACTAACAATTCTTGTGAACAATTAGAGACTGTTTAAGACTTTAAAAACAGAAATTTCTGTTGAAAGGATCATTTCCATTTGAAAATACACTGAATACAATAACTCAGCTGTAGCTGTCCCTTACAATGGTACCTATATTAACATAGTTGAAAAATATGTTACTTATGACACTGAATGCTCCAGTCAACAAACAGAATTTAATTATTCATTGTTGTAGAAACACAGCTATTGGATACTCAATTGGATACCATTAATTATAAACTCATTTAACTTGATAATGTGTTCATATCTCTTCTTCATAAGTAGTTTCTTTTGTATACAGTGTATTAATAATGCTTAGTTTTCATTAAATTACAATTCCATGATGTTATTATATAATATGTTCCAGGATGAAAATAACAAGATGAGAATAGAATATTATTTTATACAGAAAAGAAGTATGAATTTTCATGGCACACCTGAATTTACCTGCCAAGCGGAGTGAGGCATGTAATAGAAGGTAAATCATGAAAAGTCACTTCTCGAAATAAAATATGTTATTATTCTTCTGAAGAACCCCGCAAGTATCTTATGGAAAATGGGTCCCAATCAATTGGCTGAAAATCAAGTTTGATGTAGTTTATTATGATCGATCAAAGGTCTCCATGGGCACAATTTGATCTAAAGTAATTGTTTTATTAGCTACTGTTCAGAACACCTTTATATGTTTCACAGATAAGGATTTTGAAGTGTATTGTTACGAAACATCACTCTGGTATAGACCCTAAATCCGACTCTGTCTAAGCCAGGAATGAAAATTAAAATTATGGTGGATACGCAGTGTTTTTATAACTGTTTGGGACTATCTTATCTAAACATTGTTTTTGTGACCAGACTTATCTAGAAAAGGCCAGAACCAATTATTTGTGTGTGTAAGCCGCAGCCCGGAATTTTCTAGTAAGAAAGGCATTAATATAAATAAGGACCAATCAGCGGAGAAGTTAATTGATAAAGTGATCTCGAGAAATAAACAAAAATACACCGAACAGTGAAGTGCTAATTAACAATCAAGTTTGTGTGCATATAAATTAAATTTAAGTGATTAGTTAAGTATATATAAATTAAGTGTTAGTGTTCAAATAAATTAGTAAGTAGCCATACCGAGTGTTTGAAATTTATCCCACCCGTAATAAAAACTTTTAATAAATAAGAAAAACATTACAGTTTGTTATGGAATGGGTCAGGCACTCCAAATAGCGACTCTTGCGTGAGAAAAAGATACCGTAAGTAAACGATAGATTTTTCTTTAATCAGTTTGGATTTCTGTTGATTTAACGTAATGTTTCATAAAATGTTCATGGTGTAAAATTTTTATTAGTTTTAATATTATTAAAAAACGATTCTTGTAAATTTTCTGTAAACTAGCTGTAATATATGTGTATCCGTTAAACTTTATTAATTCAGTTTCAAAGTATGTTACATTATGGTAACTACAGATTAGTATACCCTTTTTTATTGCTTGCTTTCACTGGATGTGTTCAATATTTTCCACTTTCCACACTTGTTATGTAATATGCTTACACAATTTTTTTTTTGGTTGGATTCCTGGACAAGATTTTTTTTCTAATTTTGTACCTGTTTTTTCAAATTTTCTGTACTGTTCATTAATACTGAATGAACGTTTCAAATCCTTAATTGCTTTTTTTGCTATATTATTTTAAATGTACAGGGTGAACAACTAAGAACGACTGTAGGCCACACTCAGAAAAGAATCATGGTACAACTTTCAAAAAAAATACCTGAAAAATTGCTGGAAAATATTTTGCAGTCTCTAAAATATCCGCTAGGGGTGGAATGAACACTCGAAAACATAATACTCCAAAAAAAACATACTAAAGATGTTCTAAAAATACAATTTTTGAAATCTTGATGAGATTATGAAAAAAATTAATGAAGGAGATTTTTTCCCATTATTCTTCAAATAATGGATGGGGAAGGTTCAAACTTATGAACAAATGTATAACTTTTTCGTTTTTTTACTGATGGTAATGATTTTAGCTGCATTTAAAAGAGTTTTTCTGTTTAATAAGATGGATAACAAAATTTGATAATTTTGTACCCACTCGGAAATTTGAAATGTAAATTGAAGCATTTTTTTCACTTATATATCTGATAACGTCAATCCCTTTCCATCAGAATTTAAAAAATGCCTATTTACATTCGAAATTTTTGAGAAAATGGGAAAATTGTCGACTTTTTTACATAGCGTTGACAAAATTGTTCAATTTTGTTATTTTTGTTAAGCATATCTTATTAAAGAGGAAAAACTTTTAAATGACGCCAAAAACATTGATATCGATTAAAAACCAAAAAAGTGTTACATTTGTTTTTTAACTTGAACCTAACCTAAACATCACAGTAATGTAAAGAGGCAGCGCTTTAACATCGCTGAGAAGTTAAGTTGAAACATCACAAAAGTTAACATCCACAAGCTGGGCATAAACGGTTGTATAGATGTGCATGTGATGAAAACAAGAGCAAAAAAGGAAGAACATTATCACAATGTGATGTTGAATTAACATAGCTGTAATATTTATTTAGTGGTAGTGGTATCCCAATACGATGTTGAAATTAAATATAAACCTGGTAAATATAATGTTGCTGAAAATTATAAACATGATAACACTGGAATATATTCTAACAGATCAAGAGGGTAATTAAGAAATACAAATGTCAAAAGATAAATTATTATCGAAAAAAAATATTTTACATAAAAAACGGAACAATGCAGAAAAAACACCTCCATTTGCTGGTAGATCAGTTCAAAAGGTATGCTTACATTCTAACGTCAAATACTCATAACGGAGCTGATTTTATTAAACTAGTGAACGGCATCGTCGAGAACGATAAAATTAATATGATTATATCTGACCAATACCCAGACATAAACTCAAGAGAATTTAAAAGATTTTTGGAAGAATAACATACAATTTATATTCACGGCAGTAAACTCTACTTTCTCTAACGGCCTAAACGAACGACTGAATCAAACAATAGTTAATAAAATCAGGTGTAAAATCAATGAAAAGATTCAGAAAACAGCATGGACAACTATAGCACATGAATGTGTAAAAAAATATAATAATACAAAGCAAAGCGTAACTGGATACTTAATAAATGGTACCGGTGTCACGGTATTACCGAGAGCTAAGAGAAATAACAACGGAACTGAGTTTGATATGAGACAAAGCAATTGCTCTGAAAAATTCATCAAAGTCACATAACCATAACAAAAAAAACTATGATAAAAATCGGAAACAGTGGGATTTCAATGTCGGTGATTTGGTATTTGTAGAAAATGGAAACAAGCTGAACCAAAAAAAACTAGATGAATTGAGAATTGGACCATACGAGATACTAGAAAAAATTTCAGATTCGATTTTTAAAATAAATACGACTCACAAAAAGACAGAGTCAAATTTCTTCCACGTATCAAAGCTTGTCCCATCCGCAACGCCCGAAGACTTGGAAAAATCAAGAAAAATGGCATAATAACTATTAATTTATTAATTATGTTTTGGTTTCAAATGAAAATGTATATATTTTCTCCTCCAGAAGGGGTGATGTAATGAGAATATATTTTCTTTATTTTGAATATTACCGCGCAGTTCCAAGCGTCGGCATAGTAGCCAGCGTCGTACCCGGTATAACGGGATGATCTGACAAAAAGGAATATGTGTCAATATTTTACCCATTGACACGTAGTTAATTATCATTTTATGAATTTAACTCCTACTTGTGATTAGGAACTGACATGATTTATGAACATTAAATATCGTTTCTCTTATTTCAAGAATGTTTGTCCATTTATAATGACTTTTTTGGAATTCCGCAGTTAGTTATTGCATTTTTTTATATCGTATTGATCACTTTTTAATCTGTTTTCTAAATATTGTGATGTTTGTTCTATGTAAACAGCAGCACAATTATCAATTATAACGTAACTTTTTTTGTTTTTCCCGATTTTCAATTTTATATTACTAAAATATTTTGATAACTGGTGAGACCGTTTCTGTACATATGGGAAAGATAGATATTTTACATTTTGATGTTTAGGATCTGTTTTATTTGTTATTTATTTATCTTTACATGAATATTTTAATTATCATTTTTTCTAGATAATTATTTTTTAGCAAAAAATGCTTCATATAATGTTGATAAAAGCAGATACTAAGCCGGAACATTAAAAAATATTTTGATAAAAAACACGTTATTCATTAAAATTAAAAATCAAGAATATCAAGAAAATAATTATGGAATTATAGAGAGCTATATAAAAATTATAGATATTGCATCTAACAGGATTCACGTGCTCCGGCTTGAAACAAATGTAGACATTAACAGGTATCTGTCTGAGTCTAGGCTGACAACATATATCTTCGAATATTGAAGAGGACATAAAGCGTGTTTGATTAGTGAATAATTCAGTATTTCACTAATTACAGATGCTAGGAATATTGGGAAGGAATTAGGGAGGTACAAGTCGCTGGGGTTGATGATTGTGGTACAATCTATACCTACAATTAAAACGATCGGCTGCTAGGAATATAGGTAGATAAAGTTGCCTGAGTTTTATTGAATGAAATTATCTAGAATCTGTGAACCCACTTGATGAGAATAATTATTAATCAATCCAGTTCTCACCAATCAGAGTTGTCAGTATTCGACCAAATCGACAAAAAAATTTGTTCTAAATAAGTGTATCCAAAACATTCAAATATATTTCCAATTATATACGAAAACTGTGCAATTTGTTATAAGTAATTAAAATTCTATTTGTACAATCAAAATTATACGTAAATATATTTAAGTAAATATTTTCTCAATTTATATATCGTGCAAAAATTCCTATTGCAAATAAAGAAAATCGTAAGATTTTCAAGCATGCCAAACATATAATATTTGTATGAGTAGCTACCTACGGAAAATATCAATACCTTTTACTCTTGAGGAAAGTTATCGTAGGTCAACAAATTTTTTGACACGCTGAGGGCAAAGCAAATTCTGACAATAAATGAGGATTATCCGGTCGACTTCAATAGTTACGAAGAAGCGTTCGCGCGAGTCACAAGCAATAAACTTCAGCCAGTGCTGTAAAAACATGCATTTATAACCGTCCCAAACGGCAAGGATGTGACAGACAGGAATACCGGACAAAACTGCGGCTCCTGGATGTCGAATTAAGCGAGAAGATTACCGCGCAAGCGCACCAGCATCGATTTTACTGGACCAACCTGTCCTGGCCTACAAGATGTATTATACATGACCCACTCGAAGGTTGAGGACGAGAAGTTATGATCTCTCCTGTAAGAAAAAAAGAGTTTTGCCTGGTAGTTCACTTCTAAGCATATCTCTGTAAAAGGGATCCTTTTTTTAGTTGAGTTACTCCTTTTTTGTGTTAACTCACTATCAGCTGTAATAAAATATTCTGATTGACGTGAAACAGAATTTGGAACGATTTTATTTCTAGTTTTTGGAGATTCCGCCGCCGGGAAGATCTCAAATATTTCAGATTAACCTTTTTGCCATTATACAAGGAGTAACAAATTGAATACCTTGGATATTCACAAAAAAATACAAGACGCTTTGAATAGAATTTTTGGAATCCGGGGAAAAGTATTAAGAAAGAAAAAAATATTCACAACTCTATGAGAGTTCACGTATATTTTGGAAAAGTCTTGGAATCGCCGGAAGAAGAGATAACTGGTCGACAATAAACATAATGCCAGTTACAGTACATTGAACTTCCTTACGTTAACTTGCATATGAAAACATTACACCCTGACGCTGACTTTGCTAAAAGGGGAGAAACATTCGATTACACATCCGATACCCACTCATCAATATTTTTTATATAAATTAATCGATCAATTTGTATTTCAGCTAGTCTGATTTTAGTTATATTGTTTTACCTGCTTTATTGTACAGTATGAAGTATAACAGTTCATATTGTGATAAAATTGTTTTCTAAAAAGTGAGTTTTGAAGTGATAACTTTTAACGCTAGACGATAGAGAGATTTACAAACTTTTATTATTACTAAACAAAAAGAACAAAAAATTTGAAAAAAATTATGTAGCAAATAGAAAAGAATTTTCAGAGAAATGGTTCAAATTAGACTACCGGTTGCCTAAAATGAGCCACTAGTAACCTAATTTGAACCCACATTAAAAGTTAATCTCCTAAAATGAACCACTATAGTAAAAACCAAATAAAGTTGCGTTTACGTCATCATTGTGAACATTTGTAGCGTTGTCAGAGTGTTCACGAAATATGGAAATTAACAGAAAATAACTGAAGTCAACAAAAAACGTAAATGTAGAAAATTTCACAATATTATAAATGAAAACTACAAAATTATCGATAGTTTGTTAGTTTTCGTTTAATATAGTTTAATATACCTACCTCTTGTACAGCATTTAAGGGCAACAAAGGACCATTATTATTCCTTTCTTGTTCAAAATAATTTACTAATGAAGCCACAAGTTCTTTGCATCGGCTATTCAGCTGTTTGGGCATTTTAACAATCACAGAAGAAAATTCTTTGTTGTTTTGAAAACAAAAACAGTTTTGATTATAAATATTTCTCACAAGAAAATTTTATAAAGCACGTAACTATAACCTCAAAAATCGATGAAAATACACGAGTAGAAAAGTCACAAACAATGCGGCAACATGACATTATTTCTGGCAGTGACTATTTTACCGTCAATAATTGGAGGCTTCCTCATGAAAATTTTAACACAAATGTTTACATCGAGGGACGTCTAAACCCAATAAAGCTATATTGCTTATACATTATTTTAGTACAAAAGTTTTTTTATTGATTGGGTTATCTTTAGAACCGATTAATTAACAAATTTAAGTATATGCACTTTTCGATAGAAATGTAGCCACACATGCGATAGAAATACGCCCTTGGTGACGTAAACGCAACTTTATTCGGTTTTTCCTATAGTAACCTAATTTGATCCCACATTGAAAGTTAATCTTTACATACGTCACAAATCAAAATCTCGTCCTCTTGGATTCCTGCACACTTTACGTGTGCCTATTTTGAGCATACTTGACATTTAGTCCATCCCTCACCCGCTACATAGTTGGAATAAGAATCGTGACAATACAAACACAGTGCATCTTCACCTTCTTGTTCGATTGAATCAGTTGATTCCCCCAAACTTCTTAATTTCGTATATCTCTTTCTCTGTCGTATTTTTGGTTTCTGTTTCGGTTGTTTGTATTTAATCAATCCTTTTGTTTTATTGAACAAATCAGGTTTTACTTTTTGAATAGCTTCTTTAGATTTTTTTGTCCTTACTATTCATTTTTGCCGTTTCTGACTCTTCCTTATTTCTTTCAGTTCTACAGCTGATGACGTAGTGTGTTGACGTTTTTTTTCAAGTACCACTGTCGGACAAAATAGCAGATGAAAATGGACCAGCCTAGCCTGACTATTTAATTTTGATTTTGTTTCGTCTTCGGGTGTTTTGATTTCAAGCCTTTTGTCTTCAGGTGTTTTGTTTTCAGGCCTTTTGTCTTCAGATGCTTTCTGTGTTTCGGTGGAAATAATAGATAAAGATGGACAAGCTTGACTATTTAATTTTGGTGTTGTTTTGTGTTCAGGTATTTTCTTAGGTATTTCGAGTTTTTTTTTCTATTTGTCGCAGGACTGCAAGGGAAGAAGCAAAAAAGTGGTCTAGGAATATATTTCTATTGACAGACCAAATACCGGGTGTTTTAAAAGCATTTTCAGCTGTTCCAATAGTAGCTGCCTTTCCATACGCTTCACTGATAAGCTCTGAAATATCATAAGCTAAAATCACTTGTCCAATAAGTACCCTTAGCCAAGAATATTGTGCCTGGATGAAATAAATTTGTAGTAGTTTAATGAATGATACATCTAATGGTTGGAGTCTAAGTGTTGTATGTGCAAGTAACTGTAGAAGATGAATATGATTCTCGCGACAAAATTCTAAAACTTTTAAGTTATTATAAGTTATTACTATGTGTTGTATGTCCATCTAATAGCAAAATAACATCTTTGTTAGGGCCACTTTTTACAATTTTGTGAAAATGTTTTAGCCAAACTAGGAATAAGTCAGAGTTATATAACCGCACTCAGAAATCTAACAAATACTTCCACTGGGAGAACTTTTACTAATTCAGGAGCATATCTTTTTCTCTTAAAAATTATATTGGTGGATATGAAGGCCAGCAGCATTAGTGCAGCACATAAGTGCTTTGTTAACTCCCTTTTCACCACTAGTAATTCCATCCACCTGTCTTTTGCCTTTTTTAGCTATAACATTCCTTTTTTAAATGTGATATACCCGGATGCATATACGTATACTGCAGACGCACAAGCGATGGGCAAACAATTCGTATATGTTCGGCTACGATCGGTGTAGTAATCACGGCAGGCTTTTCAAGATTTATCTGACCAATAATAATAGCAGTAAAGTGAAGACGTAGATTGTCCTTATTCCTACGTCTGCAGTTTACTAAGGTTGGTCAAGTATATGTTCGGCTACGATCGGTGTGGTAATTACGGCAGGCGCGTAGTGTTACAAAAGTGATATAAACAGTGGAGAATATAGTGCCAGAGGGTTATGAATATAATTATATAGATCAAAGCACTTTTAGAACCAAACTAAAATCTAAAGAAGAAGTAGAGGTTAGTATAATAATAATATTTTATTTGAAGAAATTAATGATAACTGTAAACATATATGCGGCGGTTGACAAGGCGTTTTGTTTATACACAGGCCAGCCATTTTAAATTGTGGGTCGGTATTTAATAAGTTTCAATTTTAATCGCCTTGAAAGTGTTTAGCCGTCCATACTAAAAAAAATTTTTTCATTTTCACTAAAAATCAGTTATTTGTGTCCACGCTTTTTTATCAAGCATTTTAGGTAAATTCTATTATTTTATACTTTTTGGCACAATAAAAGCGTGTTTTTTATTTTTTTAAACTATAATTTATTACTTACTAATACTTAATATTTACTTACAAGTGAAAAGCGACAATGCTTTTTTTAATGTTCATCACTACTTAGAAAACATGCAGTGGCGTTGATGCTCTCCTTAGATTGATATTGATGTTTTTTATAGAAATGGGTTCACGATTTAGAAGAAAAAACTAAAGTTACCTACAGAATAACCAAAACATTTCCAGTAGGTTCTGTAAGGCCAGTCAATATCTTTAAAAGAATATATCACTGCCATTTTAACACTAGAACGGAAGAGACGCAATTATCCCGAAGCCGAAATACAATCTGAAGCTTGTCAAATCAAAATCGCCAGACCATAGTAATCTTGTTGGTAACTGGCCCTGTGTAATAGAATTCAAGAATAATCATAACCATACCATTGTATCAGCGGCTGCACTTCGCTATAGGCCAATAGGAGACACAGCAAAAAAAAAGGATTTTTAAATTATTCCAACATGGTCATAATGCTTCTAGTGCATATCACACGTACAGTGTCGAAATGATGGCACAATATGGCGATGAGTATTACACTTATGTTCAAGATAGACGCTTTTTTCCAAACAAGAATGACGTACAAAACCTACGGGAAGCTAACTTTAAAACATCGTATGGAGAAAGATCAGGAAAAAATATGCTGATTTATCTAAAAAATATTTAGCTGAACAAAAAAAAGTCAGGGGTTATTATATAAAATTTCCTCCGTAAAAGAAAATTATTCAGTTGCAATATGTACACCTATCATGCAACGCGTAGCGCGATTATTACCTCAGGCAAATGAAATTCTTTTCGTGGATTCTTCAGGCAACTGCGACGTACAAAACCATAAAGTATACCTTTTTGTGACACAGTCTCCTGCTGGCGGACTGCCTGTTGGGTGCATTTTGACAAATAGTCAAAAATTAAAACTGTTTTCGGACGCTGTTCAATCGTTGTACGAGATTTTTCCTGTGGAAATTACACCTTCGGTAATTCTCACTGATGATGATCTTGGTGAAAGAAAAACACTCCAGACGGTTTGGCATAATGCAAGTATGTTATTATGTACTTTTCATGTTTTAAAATCCTGTTGGAAATGAATTACAATGGCAGAGAATGGAATTTTGAAAGAACATGCTCAACTTCATTATATATTATTCAAAGATATTTTAATGTCAAGAAACATTGAAGTTACTGAAACAGCTATAATGACTTTCTACGAAAAATGTTTGTATGAGAATTTTGCTCATTATGTAGAACCTATACTTGATCGGAATGATATGTGGTGTTTACTGTATAGAAATGATCTCATGGTACGAGGATCTGATACAAACAATTATACGGAGGTTATGTTTCGTCTTTTGAAAGATATACCATTGGAAAGAACAACGGCATTCAATTTAACGCAACTGACATATTTTATAATCACTAGTTTTGAGTCTTACTTTACACAGCGTATTATGGACCTTATCTTTAACCGATTTTCTAAAGCTGTTGCAAATAAGTATTTTCTAGACCAAAGGGACAATTGCGTTTATAATATAATCAGTCTTGATTTTGGAGTTAACAGTTCGATAAATCCAGAAATTTTGTACGACGTAGATATGTCTGTTTTCAAATGTTCATGCCTAATTAGCTATAATGGCCATTCTTGCAAGCACCAAGGGGCTGTTGCAAAAAAATATAATATATTTACAGCAACTAACACCTTATCACTTTCATCCAAACATATCCTTTATGAAATCGCTTTGGGAAAAATTGCAAATTCATCTACTTTTGATACACTGAAAATCAATGACGTTACAGCAAAGAATTTAAACCAGGACATATCTTCTACTAATAATTATTCTTCTATCCACAACAAGAGACGTTTGATAATGATGATACCATGAAATTTGTTGATAAGGAAAATATTGATATAGAAGCAATAAAAACTAGATGGACGGCACATTCGAATTTAATTATGTCAAAGCTTGAAAGCGATACTGAATCTTTTGGACCCGCTATAATGAAATATTTAGACAACTGTACCAAGTATGCCCAATCAAATCAATTATTGATATCAGGATGCATTGTGCTTTGAAATATATAGGAATTCCGTCTAAAAATTAGAGGAAGAAGTATTAAGAAAAGGAAAAAATATCTGTACAACCCACTTTAATATCGAGACGTAAGGTTACATTGACAGGTAAAAGAGCATCCTTAGCTGGACGAAAACCTGGAAAATCTAACAGAAAACAGAAAATATAATAGCAATTTAAAAAGTTGGTTTTATACTGCGCCTTATTAACATTCTATAAACTGGCAAATAGACGTACTAACATAAACTACGTCTGATGCTTGACCAACCTTAGTAAACTGTAGCCGTATAAGGACAATCTACGTCTTCACCTGACTGCTATTATTATTGGTCAGATAAATCTTGAAAAGCCTGTCGTGATTACTACACCGATCGTAGCCGAACATATACGAATTGTTTGCCCATCCCTTGTGCGTCTGCAGTATACGTATATGCTACCCGGATTCGTCAACATTAAAGATTGTGTTCGCATCAATATTATATTTGTCAACCAACTTTTCCAGAAATTCGTAAAAATCTTTTACTCTTTCTTTGCTAAATCCTCTTGCTCGTGCAAGAGAAATAGATTCTGTTTTTCTGAGTTATAATTCCTTATTACGTCCGATGAACCCATAAAACTGTTTTTTTCCCAGCCATGCATTTTTCTTTATTAAATTTATGAAGTAGTTTGCGCTTTGCTGCAAGTTGGAATGCAATTTCCCGGACATCTTTTATTGATAAATCAACAAACACTTCTTCAAATTTTATAATATTGGTATCAAATCGCATACTGGTGTAGTTCCTGAATCCGACTCTGCCTAAGCCATATATGAAAGTTAAAATTTTCGCGAATGCGCAGGGATTCCCTCGAACTGTTTATCATTATTTTTGGTGACTATTCTTATCTAGACATTTCCAGTGAGGCGATTGTTCTTGTGAGCGGCAATACTAGAGAGTTCTGGAAGAAAGGACACTTATATATAAAGAATACCGACCAGCGGGGAAGTCAGTTTGTAAAGTGATCTCGTGAGAAAAAAACAGTGAACAAGTAAATATATAAATTAATTCTAAGTAAACAAACAGTAGTGAAGTGTTTATATAAATTAGTGTAAGTGAATATAGTGAATTCGTGAATAAATTAGTGAATAATCAAATTAAGTGAATAGACATAAATTTATCTCCCCGTCGTAATAAATAAATGAATAAGATAAACATTACATTGGAGTCAGAAGTGTAATAATATAAATAAATAGTCACGTAAACATGACCAAAATACTAAGTGGCCTGAAAGTAACGGAACTAAGAGCAGAATCGGAAAATCGCGAGTTGGAAACATCCGGTAAGAAAAGTGAGTTAGTAGAAAGACTTACTGGCACTAGCAAGTGATAGTTTCGATCCAGAAACATTTTTATTCAAAGACGAGGCTGCCTCCTTAATCTCGTCAATTTCTAAGATGGACGAGAAGATTTCTGCAATGGAAGAGAAGATTTCATCTAATGTGAAAAACGATATTTAGGCAATGAAGAACGGACTAATATGGACGTAAATATTTCCACTATGAAGAACGACATTTCTGCAGATATCTTGTCGTTCAAAAATTGCTGCTGACGTCGAGAATAAAATTTCGTTTCTGAAGTCGGATATTGAGGATGAGATGTCAACGATGGACGAGAAAATCGAGAATAAGATGACAGCGATGAACGAGAAAATAAAATGACAACGATAGACGAGAAAATCAAGAAGTTAGAGGGAAATATGGCATATTTAAGAACACAAGACACGCCAGCAGAAGAAAAGAAGATTGAACATACAAAGTGTCCAGAAACACTCCTACCAAATGGAAACTATAGTTACTAGAGGTGATTTTAAGTCGATTTAGCTCAAATTACCTCAATCCGAAAATGCATCCTAAGGGAGCTACAACCCTTTGAGGAAGACGTCCTCATATTATGAGTTTTATTCAAATTACTCAAAAAATACCGTTACTTAAAATATTCAAACTTGGTATAATCAATAAACAGTTACAAACCAGTCGTTTGCTGTAAATAAATTTTTCCAGATCCATTACAAGCGTGTCAGTTGGGGGGACCAACAGGTATTTTTATTAAAAAAAAATTATTTTTAAGTCTTTTATTTATCCGACACCGAATTTGGAAAATTCAAGATAATTTTCATAAAAAATGTTTTCTTCTTTCAAATAGATATAATGAACCATTTTCGAGAAAAATAAATTTAAACTTTTTGTGTTTCTTACATAAAATCAAGTTGGATTATAATCTGTAATATCAAGTTGGCTATGAAAAGTCAACAAATTTTACAGATACTGGTAACAAAAGTCGTAAGTATTGAGTTGCTCACATTGTTTTGGAAATGTTAAATTAATTTTATTTCGTGAGGGTATAAAACAACAATCAACATTAAAAAAACAAAGTTAGAGATAATTGCCAACAGAAATAAGAGAATTAATTTTAAAACAGATGCTCTACATGACGACCATTTGTCTCAATACACAAATTTATTCTTTCCTCTGAAGATCGTCAAATTTTTGCAAAAATTCCTGCATTATTTCTAATTTCATTACAAGCGTTTTGAATTGCCACAGCTGATTACGGGTTTCTATTGGAACAGCATGGACTAATGATTTTAAAGAACCACAAATACAAAAATAACAGGGGTTTAAATCTGGAGATCTTGGGCTCCTATTAACTGGACCACCTCTTCCAATCCATTTATCGTAATAGTTATTGTCGAGATATTGACGAGCCACTCTACTAAAATAAGCTGGGCAGACATCGTGTATGAACCATAAATTATTTCGAATCATCAGGGGAACCTCATCTATTAAATAGGGTAAAACATTTTGTAGGAAATTAAGAATCGGAATCTCTACGGGTCCCAGAAGCTGATTACCGATTATACCTATCCAAACATTTATACTAATCTTGCTGGTGCTTTTTCTCTACTGTTGCATGACGATTATCACCAATGTAGGCATACTGGTGTGCATTATGTAAATTAAAAATTCCGTCTCTGGTAAACGTAGATTCATCGCAAAATTAAATATTGGAAAAAAATTAGGATCCTGATTTTTTTTGTTCCGCCACCAGTTTGAAAAATCTATGCGGGCAAGGAAATCAACATCTACCAAGGCATGAACTTTCTGAAAATGGAAAGGATGAAGGTTTTCTTTATGAATAATATTCCATATGGAAGACTTGGAAATGCCAGGATACATAGCAGCGAGGTGCTAACCTCAGGATTATTTTCGATTTCAATCAAAATATCGTCTTCGTACTTGTCACATCAGGTCGTCTACCAGTTTCAGTATTTTTAGGTACTATATATACTGAGCCACTTTCTTTTAATCTTTGATGTACGGCTACAAATGTTGCGCGAGCAGGATGCCTTCTGTTTGGAAATTTTTCCGCATATCTTCGCTCTGCTGCACGAGCGTTACATTGTACTTCCCCATAAACTAAATGCATATCAGCATATTCTTCATTCGAAAGACAAACCATTTTGATCAAATTAACCATTATTTTTCACCTTTCACACACAATAACAATAGTAACTGTTGAGAATCAAAATAATTTGACACATTGTCAGATTTTGTTAATTTTTCAAAGCCAACTTGATATTACAGATTATAATCCAACATGATTTTATGTAAGAAACACAAAAAGTTTAAATTTATTTTTCTCGAAAACGGTTCATGATATCGATTTGAAAGAGGAGAACATTGTACATGAATATTATCTTGAATTTTCCAAATTCGGTGTCGGATACATAAAAAACTTGAAAACAATTTTTTTTTAATAAAATTACCTGATGGTCCCCCAACTGACACGCTTGTGATGGATCTGGAAAAAAATTATTTACGGCAAACGACTGGTTTGTAACTGTTCATTGATTATACCAAGTTTGAATATTTTAGGTTACAGTATTTTTGAGTAATTTGAAGAAAACTTATATGAGGACGTCTTCTTCAAAGGGCTGTAGCTACCTTAAGAAGCATTTTCGGATTAAGGCAATATGAGCTAAATCGACCTAAAACCACCTCTAGTAACTGTAGTTTCCGTTTGGCAGGAGAGTTTCTGGACACCCTATATAAAACCCTGCAAGCCAGAAATCAACTCCAGGATAGAAGATATTGGCAGTTTTGTCCGAGTCAAGGCCCCAACGTTCGACGGAAAGACGTCATGGACCAATTACGTAAAACAGTTTGAAATAGCCGCTAGAGTGAATAATTCGTCCGACAGGGAGAAGGCAGTAAACTTAACCAGCGCGCTTCGGGGAGATGCCTTAAATGTACTTCAGGCGATACCTCTGGAAGAAACGGATGACTTTAAGTAGCTGAAGAAGAGGTTGGAAATGCGATACGATCACGAACATTTAGAACATTTGTACCAATCCAAGCTGAAGAACCGACTGCAGAAACGTGACGAAGCCCTTCAAAAGTGTGATTTCCTACCCGACTGGACGAATACCAGGAGGGTTGGCGTTTTAGAATCGCCTTCAACGAGGGATTCGACTACTGTATCCCAAAACTAACTGTAACATTATTCTCAATTTCATTTTGTTTCTCATTTAGTAAATTTTATGAATTATTTTTTTTCACTACCTTTTTTTTCAATTAATTAACTTTTCATTTTATTTTTATATACATTCTGCTGATTCTTTTGATAATTTTATTAATTGCTTCACTTTTTATATACATTTGTACTGGTATACCTTGGCTATGCGCCTTACATATATTTTATAATTATTGTATTCGATACATTTTTCACTTTTCCGCCCAACCAATCTAATATGCGAGAAAAGTATTAGTTTACCCCAAAAAAAGTTGGAATTTTGACGATTTCCATCAACAATAACATGAAAAAATGGTTTTTAGAAAAAAAATCCTGTGTGTATGTCGTCGTCGTAGTTGTCATCGGACACTTTTCGTTTCATGTCTTGTTAGAAAGATACAGCCTCCGGAGTGCAACAAGACACCAATTTTATGATTGAATTTTATTCAGTAGATCTCACAGATGAACCCTGTTGATTTTCAGCTCACCAGAGCCCAACAGGTGCTATAGTACTTTATGTACGACATTTTTGTCATTTTTGGAGAAATTTCAGTTCGTTAACACGATACAGCCTCCGGAGTATATACAAGTGATCAATTTTATGATTGGATATTATCTTGTGAAATGGGTAAAAAAATGTAAAACCATGGACCTAAATATAGGAGATGACACATTATTTACGTTGTTCTTCGCAGATGACCAGATAGTAATAGCTGAAGACGAAGATGATCTCAATTACATGGTCAGAAAACTAAAAGAAGAGTACGAGATAGCAGGCCTTCAGATGAACCTCGCGAAATGCGAATACCTCATATTAGGCAATGAAGAGGTAAACGAACTAATCCTGGACACCGACACAATAAAAAGAGTTGAACATAATAAGTACCTTGGAATGATATTCAATAAAAAAGGGAATAGTGAAAACGAAATCCAAGAAAGAATCAATAAAGGTAGAGCAATAACAAGAACGCTATACTCTCTTCTCTGGAATAGAAAAATTACAATAACCACAAAGAAGCATGTATATAGTAGCCTAGTCCAAAGTGTAACCCTTTACAGTTCGGAAATATGGGATGTTACCAAGGTCAACAAAAATAAACTCGTGGCAACCGAAATGGATCTCTTAAGAAGGAGTTGCGGACGATCAAGGCTTGAAAGAGTCAGGAATGACGACATCCGAATGCAAATGCAAATGGATAGAAATAGACATGAAGACATAGAGAAAAGACAGCTAACTTGTTTCGGGCACGTAACACGGATGAACTATGACAGATGGCTCAGGAAGGTTCTGGAATAGATACCACCGGTAAAAAGAAGGAGGGGTCGGCCAAGAAGGAGCCGGCGAGATGACATTGATCAAACGATGACCACGAAGAAGACGAGATTTTTGATAGGAGAAAATGGAAATTGGGGACGGAGAAACGCCAACATCTGAAAAAAAATCCGTTACATATATATATATATATATATATATATATATATATATATATATATATATATATATATATATAGACGACCCACTGAGAAAAGGCTTCAGTGGAGCAGGGGTGCGGAAATACATGCGACTCCTCAATCAGGGAATATCCCCTGAAGAGGCCAGGAAGCCGGTTATTCTGCGCCCAATCCCCCCGAAGGAACCACCAACGGGGAAGATAGAGCTTAAAAGAGGCCCGGAGCATATCACTCCTCCGCAGCGACCTCGTAGCAAAAAACCAAAAACAGCTGCAACGGTAACCGGGTAAGCCACTGGTTACGCAGCAGCTGACAAAACAGAGAAGGCTTTCAGGGTGGGAATAATGCCCAAGGATTATCCTGGGGTCATCCTGAAAGCAGAGCAGCTCTCCAACCTGGAAGACACTCTGGTGGAAGAGCTGTGCCAGAGAAAAGAGAAGGGGATCCACTTCTCAAGTATCCATTTCCGTTGTGAAACGATACTGGTAGACTGTGGGTTACACGAATCGACAGACTGGCTCATGAGGTCTGCGCCGAAATTAAACTCTTGGGAAGGACCCGAATTGGTGGCTCGAAGAGGAGATGACATCCCAAAGCCGGTCACCATAACGGTCTTATTCCCAAGAAGTCACGATATGAAATTGGAGAAGATCGTCCAACGTGTCGAAGTTCAGAACTCCAACGTCACTACTGGGGCTTGAAATATCCTGAACTCTAAAAAAGAGGGACAGGGACCTATCCTCACGATTAGGATCGATCGCCAATCTGGGGAGGCTCTGACGGCAGGAAGTTACGCGCTAAACTTCCGTTTTGGGAGTATACCTGTTTCAGGGCTGGGAAAAAAAGAACCCCGCGGAGGATCCAAAGGATATGGAGATACCCTCCACATCCGGAACCTCTGGAAAAGGGAAAAAAGCCGACCTTGGGTCAGCCCGAGATCTCCTTCGGCTCTGCTGGGGTGACTGGGGAGGCGAAAATCACCTCTGTATCCCAGGAAACTGGGCGAAGCAGCCTGGGGGTCGAGAGTCTGATTCGAGATCAAGAAACCTGCTCGAAGAAGATATTGCCATGGTGTTCGAGGAGAGTCGTGGAAAGATAAAGGTGGGGGATGAATAGTTGAATGGAGGTTGAGTAACTCGGCCTCTCTCATCCATAATAATTCACCTTCACGTTCACGAATGTAGCTCAGATTAACCTGCATCACGCGAAGGGAGCTTCAGCCGTGATTGCAAGGTTGGTCGCTAGACTACAATTGGATACTGTACTCATATAAGAACCATGGATCAACAAAGAAGGCCAAAACAAAGGTTTGGCATGCAAGGATTCTAAATTGATTTATGATCAAAGGCAAGTATCTCTGCGTGCCTGTGTAATCATAAGAAATAACATAAAATATATTTGTGTTTCAGAATACGTGTCACGGGACCTTGTTCCAATCATGGTTCACATCAACATTGGGGGTATCGACCAAGACATCGTCATTGCCTCTGCCTACTTCGCTGGAGACGGGCCGATGACATCGCCAGAAAATGTACAAGAGCTAGTAAGACACTGCAATAGCAGACGGCTGCCCATTATAATTGGTTGTGATTCCATCGCACACAACACCGTGTGGGGCAGCACTAACAACAACGCAAAAGGTGAGTGTTTATTAGAATATCTCTTAGCAAATAACCTCGAGACGTTAAACGTGGGAACAGCCCCCACTTTTGTCACGAGAGCAAGAGAAGAGGTCCTGGACGTAACAATTGTTAATGCTGCTGCTAGGAAAAATTTAAAAGATTGAGGGGTGATGAGCGAGTCCATACTTTCCGACCATAGGATCATCGAATTTAGGATAGAAGGAGATACTATCTCGATTCCTACAATCCAAAATCCTAGAAATACTGATTGGTCTCTTTACAAGACCAATCTGAAGGACAATTTGGAACACGTCGAAGTGAATAGGGTAAATCACTCGCACTACGACCTGGAACAAAGAGTCGAACAGATCAGTGAGGCAATAATGGAAGCTTTTCATTCCAGTTGCCCACTGTCAAAAGCTCGTTCAGAAAATAATGCTTCCTGGTGGAATGAGAACCTGTCAAATATCAGAAAAGAGATCCGTCGGATTTTTAATAGGGCCAAACGTGACGGTAATTGGCAGGTGTAAACTGAGAAGCTTACTCAGTACAATAAAGAGATTAGGAAGGCCAAAAGGCTTAATTGTCAAGACTCTTGCGAAAAGATCACTTCCACTCACACAGCGGCTAGACTACAAAAGGTCATGGCAAATGGCGGAAGTATCCCCACAATGTCGCTGAATAAGCCAGACGGATCATACACAGAAGGTGAAGAGGAACGATCGATTCTTCTTCTTAGAACCCACTTTCCAGGTAGTGAACGAGCAAAAAGCATTGAAATAGCACTGAATTACACCAAAAAATTCCGCAAGGAAGATTGGGACATTGCTAAGAAAATATTGCCAGACAATGGTTGGAATCGGCTATAACTACCTTTCAACCATATAAATCACCAGGAGTGGTTGGAGTATTTCCAGTACTTCTGCAGCAAGACATAAAAGAGATTCTTCCTCACCTGCTGAAGATTACATGAAGCAGTCTAGCAGTGGGTCTAATACCTAGAAAATGGAGAAGGGTAAGGGTAAGCTTCATACCAACAATAGGGAAAAAAGATAGGACTGATTCCCAATATTTTAGACCCATCTGTCTACGTTTCTACTCAAAACGATAGAGAAAGTAGTGGATAACTACATAAGAACAGAGAACCTGGAGAATACACCACTTCAAAAATGTCAGTATGCCTACAGATCGGGTCGATAAGCTGAGCTGTATCAGCTGACCGAGGTCATCTAGAGAACTCTGAACAACAAAGAAATCGCAATGTGCGCATTCCTGGATATATCTGGGGCCTTTGACAACACAATTCATGTGTATGTCAAAGAAGCACTGAAAAGGCGAGGAGTAAATGAAACCATTGTAAATTGGATGTATGAGTTATTGACGACGAGGATAGCTGAGACACAGGTAGGGAATCAAACCACCTCAGTTGAAGCCACTCGGGGGACACCTCAAGGGGGAGTTATATTTCCCCTTCTTTGGAGCCTCGTAGTAGATGAGTTGCTCTACAGGCTAACGGAGCTTGGCTTCGAATGTATGGGCTATGCTGATGACATAGTTCTAATAGTCAGAGGCAAGTTCGAGAGCACCTTGTGTGATTTATTACAAAAGGGCATCAAAATCATTGAGCAATGGTGCTTGTCAGTGAGGCTAAACATTAACCCAAACAAGACGATAGTAAATCCATTTTCCCTGAAAAGAACACTTCCAGCCATTAAACCCATATCCTTAAACGGGGAAATCATAGAATGGAAATCAGAAGTTAAATATCTAGGGATAACCATAGACAGTAAGCTTCTGTGGAATAAGCATGTTGAAATTACTGCTAGTTAAGCAATAAGAGCTTTGATGACGTTCAGAAATCTCGCTCGTAAGAGGTGGGGCTGTAACCCAAAAATAATGCGATAGATGTACGCATGATTGTGAGACTAGCAATTAAGTATGGGACAATAGTTTGGCATACAAAAGCAAGTGAGTACAGTATGAGCAAAATCCTCGACAAAGTTCAGAGGCTTACCTGTGTGTGCATCACTGGAGCTGTGAGAACGTGTCCAACTAGGGCACTTGAGATCATTACAGATCTCACACCTCTACATCTGGTGCTAGAAAGATCTGCCCAAGAGGCAATTCTTAGAATATCTAAGGAAGGTTCAGGCAATGAGAGTATTAAAAATCAGGGAGTCTGGTTCGCTCAAACAAAACACATCTCATCAGCGAATCTTCCTAGTGAAATGATCAAGAAAGGGAATTCGCCACCCAAACTCTCGAAGAAAACACCATTAGAAGGTATACGGATGGTTCAAAAACCACCATTGGAGCAGGCGCTGGAGTATTTGGGCCGGGCACCAGATACTCATTATCGATAGGCTCCTTCCCGAGCGTCTTTCAGGCAGAAATACAAGCGATCGAAAGTTTCGTGGAAATGAACATAGAAACAAACTATCAGAAATGTGACATATCTATCCATTCCGATAGTCAAGCAGCTATCAAAGCATTGAGCTCCCATGTCATTGACTCAAAGTTGGCATGGGAGTGCCGAAGAAAACTTGATGAATTAGGCAAGAATAACAGGGTCTCTTTAGTCTGGGTTCCTGGCCACTCGGGAATGACGGGAAATGAAGAGGCCAATACACTTGCCAGGAAAGGAGCACAAACGCCCTATATTGGCCCTGAACCTTTCTGCGATATAGGAAAATGCTCGTATAAGAAAGAGTTTCGGAAGAAAGAGGAAACCGAAAGAGAAGCACTCTGGCGGTGCCTTCCCGGGCTGGAACATACCAAAAAGTTCCTGCGGAACTTTTACACTGCTAAGTCCAAAAAATATTTGGACCTCAGTAAAAATAAGCTACATCTTCTCACGGGCTTCCTTACAGGACACTGCCGCCTTAGTAAGCACCTAATGACAGTAGGTCTAGCATAAATTGACGGAGGATGAAACACCGGATCACCTAGTTCTAGAATGCCTCGCCATTGCAAGCAAACGCAAGAAATGCTTCGGACAAGAAACTTGTAAGAGCGAGGATCTAACCTCGTTAAAATACTAGAGTTCATTAGAACCCTGGAACTGCAATGCGAAAGCTGTAGTAGTAGCAAGAACTGCTCTGATAGGAGGGGCACAATAAACCTTAGGTTTCAGTGCATTATAAACCCGTTAAAATCTAATCGAATCTGAGGTATAATCGACAATGATAATTAAAAAATACGATTTAACTATTACCTATAACATACGACTAGAAAAAAATATTAAAAATTGTGAGTTATATCCGTTATAAAAAAGTTTCCATTTGAATTTGATTTCTAAACAACACACTGTACAAACGATCGGAGAAAAAATTATATGTTTCATACGGCAGAGAATCATTGGCTAGTTTCATTGCCTCGGGTTAAATGCTAGCCACGGCAGTTAATCTGTTACTTCTCTGCCTTGTTAAACAAATAATTATTTCTTATGATCAAAGGTACTGTTAGTTAGTCAGGAAATTATTCAGAATACAACAATTGGATTACTGTCAAAGGGGAAATTTCAAAACAAATTGAGACAGAATTATCAGGAAAGTACTTACCCTTATCCTATTTATAGCTAAAGAACATAAGTGTAAAAATAATAAAGCGAACCTATACTAAAAAACTGCCGAAAGGAAATCAGCTGCAGAACCTGTGTAGGTGAAATAAGATATAGAGAACTATGAAAGGAAGCGAAGGAAAGGGATCCTTTATTGAGCCTCACACAAAGGAGGCACGAGTACAATTAATTTTACAATAATTAATCAAATCGACATGTGATTTGTTTGATGTAATAAAGTTATGTGCTAAAACTTTTTCTAGCCATTTAAAAAAATCTCTATCTCTTCCAGTAGGTATTTATCATTAAATGCAAAGCCGACAGCATTGCTCTAAATCTCTATAATATTCTTTAGTTCACGTTTTTGAAGTGGGTCCCATTTCCATTCACTACCAAATGAAGGATCTTTCCGTTTGCGGAAAACCTTTCGTGAGGAAATGAAATCTTAAGTTTAAAAATACCAAATTCAGCTTCATCCTTACGTAATATATACTGGAATGCGTTATTGCACTTAATTTTAACGATCATAATAACGTTTGAAAATGAATTAATATAATTTGTATCTATACAGGGTGTCCCGGGACTAATGGGAAAAAAGTCAGTAGCGTATAATCTGAGCCAAAATAATGTTATTACTTCATATAAACTTTTTCTATGCAGGCCCTCGTTTTCGAGTTATAGGCCCCCAAAGTTTTAATTTTGAATTGGGTTTTAATTTTTGTACTAGTTATTTGATCTCTATAAAATTTACGGCAAAGCTATAATGTACGTGTACGTTTATTTTGGAAAGGTAAACAGATTTACAGTTGTGTCTTGAAGCCAGGGATGGAATACCCGCAATGGCTAGTGATCCAAAACTTTTGCAGGGATGGCACACCCTGTATGTATATATCGAAATTGACTTCCCCACACATTACGCTAACGAAAAGGTACTCTTGTTGGAATTCGATAAAATAAGCCGTTTGGCTAATATTTACCGTTTTATTAATGCACTAACTACCAATTTACCTAACTAACTTATTAATACGATGTCCAAGATTTGCCTACAGTACTACAAAAAAATAATTTGATGATAGCATATGATAGAAACATTAAGAACTCATTTAATGGGAATCAAATAGGAACGGAAACAACGTAATTAGTTGCGTTTAATCAAAATTACGAACACAACATTATTAAGCCATTAAGAAAACCTCTAAAAAGACAAGTTCAAAAACATTTGACAAAAACTAATTCCTAAACAACAACAAAAACTAACGTTATTGTAATAAGTGTTCAATATCAGCTCCTCCCACTTCCACGCACATTCTAAGTCTACGAAGGTTGTTTCTTTGCACTTGAAAGAGCAATCCCATATTATTTCTAATAACATTGCAGTGTAACATAATTCTGTCTATTAAATCTTGCCTTGTTTGCACAGGTGTTGCGTATACCTTACTTTTGAGATAACCCCAGAGAAAGAAATGTATAGGATTAACGTCTCCTGATCGCGGTGGCCATTGAAAAGGGCCTCCACGACCAATCCATCTATTAGGAAACCTTGTGTGTAAATGCTGGCGTAAATTTAAACTGAAATGAGGAGTGGTCCCATCATGCATGAACCATAAATTCCTACGAGTTTGTAGAGGCACATCATCAAACAGGTTCCATAACTCATTTTTCAAAAACTCCAAATATCTCCATCTCTGGTGAAACCAGATTCGTCCGTAAAAAGAACGTTACTAATAAATGTATTGTCTGCTTGTTGTTGTCGCAGAAACCACTGGCTATACTCAATTCGTGCAGGATAATCAGCGACTGTGTACTTTTTCATGTGAAAAGGATATAAAAGCTGTTCTTTTAAGACGCGATGAACAACTGATTTCGAGGCGTTATGTTCTCTCGATAATTTTCGTAAACTCGATGATGGTTCATTATCAACTGCATTTAACAAGTCCTGTTCAACTGCCACAGTACGTACGCTTCGTACTGGACCTTCTCCACCGTTTTTGGCACTAAATTTTGTTTTGTATACATGGAAAATTACATTTACTTATTCATACCTGTTTCTCGTAACCTGAGATCAATACGCTCAAACATTCGTCTGTCTGGCAATGCTCTTTTTGCAAAATGCTCTGCATAAAGCCTTCTGGCTTCTAAACAGTTCCGAGAAGCCAGTCCATACATTAAATGCAATTCTGCGCACTCAATAAAAGTGAATTCTGCCATAGTAACTGTTAAATTAAGGACTTGAATTATTGACTACGAACTATTCTACACAACGTTTGACCAAATTATCCTATGGTTAGTTCACAAACGGTAAAAACACTTTTAAAAAGTTTCTACCAACTTTCTAATTTATAAGTCGTTAATGTTTTTCATCTTCTGCTATCGTTAAATTATTTTGTTGTAGTACTGTAGGTGTAAATCTTGGACATCGTATTAATAAGTTAGTTAGGTAAATTGGTACGTAGTGCATTAATAAAACTGTAAATACTAGCCAAACGGCTCATTTTATCGAGTTCCAACAAGTTCACCTTTTCGTTAGCTTAATGTGTGGGGAAGTCAATTTCTGTAATTTAATACAGGGTATGCCATCCCTGCAAAATTTTTGGATCACTAACCATTGCGGGTAGTCCGTCCCTGGCTTCAAGGCACAACTGTAAATCTATTTACCTTTCCAAAATATGCATACACGTACACTATAGCTTTGCCGTAAATTTTAGGAAGATCAAACAACTAGTACAAATAATAAAAATTAAAACCAAATTCAAAATTCAAACTTTGTAGGCCTATAACTCGAAAACGAGGGCCTGCATAGAAAAAGTTTATATGAAATACTAACATTATTTTGGCTGATATTATACGCTCCTGACTTTTTTCCCATTAGTCCCGGGACACCCTGTATAATAATTATAATTATCTAAATAAAAAACAATATGTAGGTAAGATGATCTTACAATCTTTTTCAAAATTTCATCCGCTTATTTGGGAGTGGAACATACATTTTTTTGAAGACGACTTATACTTATCGATTTTTTCTTCTCAAAAGCCCCATTTCTCTAGAGAGATAAATTATTTCCCATTTTTGTTCTTAAAAAATTCCGATTCTTAGTCGAGGTCGACGAAAAATCGAAGTCTTATATTACGGCTTCTGGTGGAGGAACGTGCTACAGTTTAGGTATAAAGGTATTCGGAATCAGCATGGTCTGAAATCTCTCCTATAGTTAACCTTCCGTTGGTCGCGCCCGGTCTCAGGGACGGGGGCATAATAAACTAATGCCTATTTTTCTAAATATCGGAGTGAGAGATAGCGAGGATCGTCTACCTTCCTAACGCAGCTTTCTTTTAGCGGCAGTACGTAAGTGAGCGCCGTGGGAGTAAGGTGGTATGTGTTAGGGCGTTTCCCGGAATCTCAGACCGGCGCGACTATTAGTGATACATTATTTATGTGTAATCTGAAAGCGAATTTTCAAAAGAATGGCGAGTTATGAGCAAGAAGAAGCCCGTCTTAGGCAGTTGATGGAAGAAGCGTTTGACGAGGAAAGTGTGGCAGATGTTTGCGATGACCAATCCGATTGTGATGAATCTGATCACGAGCAGCAATCAGATCATGACACGGATACCGAACAAGAAATTAGCGACACGGAAGAAGCAGAGTATAGTGAACCTTTGCCATATTATAAGGGTATTAATTTTAGAATATATTCTTAGTTAAGTTTCTACTATATTTTGTTTTTAGGAAAGGATGGATCGGTATGGAAGAAACATCCACCAAGTCGTAAAACTGTGAGAACAAGAAAAGAGAACATAATAAAAAGATTACCCGGATGTACTTCAGTAACTAAACCTCTAAAAGAAATTTTTGATATATTTAACTACTTCATAAATGAGGAAATGGTTCAATTAATTGTAGATTCAACAAACACGTTCATTGAGTCGATCAGATCAAACTATGCCAGAGATAGAGATGCGCTTCCCACCAATTCCGTAGAAATACGAGCCTTATTTGGCTTAGTATACTTGGCTGGAATTACAGGCTCAAACAAGACAAATACCGCCGATTTGTGGGACAGGAATGGTTATGGCGTGGAAATGTTACATCTTGGAATGTCACTGCAAAGGTTTCGATTTTTACTAAGGTGCCTCAGATTCGACGATAAAAATACACGTGAAGAACGGCGAAAAACTGACAAACTAGCTCCGATCCGTAGTCTGTTTGATATGTTAGTAGAAAACTGTCAAAACGGATATCACTTGTCTGAGTATGTTACGATTGATGAAATGTTGCCTGGTTTTAGAGGGCGATGTAGCTTTAGGCAATACATACCATCAAAGCCCAATAAATATGGCATAAAGTTATTCGCCTTATGTGATGCTAAGATGTTTTATACATCAAAACTCGAAGTTTATGTTGGAAAGCAGCCAGAAGGGCCATATGAAATGTCTAATAAGCCAGAAGATATAGTACTTAGAACTTGTCAACACCTTTCGGGCTCCAATCGAAACATAACCATGGACAACTGGTTCACTTCGGTCCCTTTAGCTCGAAAATTACTTACAGACTATAAACTGACTTCCATTGGAACCCTTAGAAAAAACAAAAGGGAATTACCCGATGAATTTTCAAAGCCTGCAAAAAGACCCGAACATACTAGCATGTTTGGTTTTACTGAAGACTGTACCATCGTCTCATATATACCTAAAAAAAAGAAGAGTGTCATTATGCTCTCTACTATGCATCACCACGATGATATAGATGAAAGTACAGGAGACCATCAGAAACCGGTTATTATCACTACGTATAACTCAACAAAAGGAGGTGTGGACGTCGTGGACAAACTCATCGCGACTTATAATTGTTCAAGAACTACGCGGAGATAGCCAATGGTTTTACTCTATCTGATTCTAAATGTCACTGGGATTAACTCGCAAGTAATTTACTTCTCCAATCATCCAGATACCAAATATGCCAGAAGATTTTTTTTGAAAATGTTGTCCGAAGAACTTATTCGCCCCCATTTGAAAGTCCGTGCTCTCCAGACTAATCTTCCGCGAAGTTTAAGGGCCCGTTTGCTAGATTTTTCCGACCCACCAGCCGACGTACCAGTAGAAAATGTTAGACCAGGTAGATGCGCTTATTGCGATTGGAGAAAAAACCGAAAAACCAAGTATTGTTGTTTTAAATGCAGTACTTATATGTGTTTAGAGCACATTGTCGCTATTTGTCAAACTTGCCGCGACAATGTAGTTTAGTTGTTTTTGTACCATGTATTCAACATTTATTCATATAAAATGGAAAGTTCATATTATTTTTGTACTAATTAAGGTCCATGTAGTTTATTTTATGTTACGTTACTTAAATATGTAATACCTGCAATGTTTCTTTGTAACAACATAATACTTTTATTTGATTTACATTAAAAAATCTAAATATAGCATGTTTTTCTATAGCTCACATGAAAAATCACATTTATTTTCACTAATTCCCAATTTAACTAACCCCGGTCTAGGAGACCGGCGCGACTATTTGACTCATAAATTAAGGCGCGACCAACGGAAGGTTAAAAAAATGACCTCCGACCTTTATTTATTGAATTGCTTTGTTTAAATAAAAGGTGAGATAACAATTTCAGGTTATTTGTAATTGGTTTTGTTTTAGGTTAGTTTTGGTTGTGTTTTTCTGTTGTGACCTTTTTATTAGACTTGTTGATATTAATCATAAAATATAAGGGATGTCAGAGAGAACTGTCAAAAAATGTAAAAAAGTAATAAATGTCTATTTTAAAAAAGATGGAAATAATTCAGTTTAGATCCTTCTCAGAATTGTAATAATTGGCAACGAGTGAAGAAAAAAATATATTCATCCAATTCTCAAGAAACTAAAAGAAGATTTCAATTATATTTTCAAATGGACGCAGAACAATTTAAACAAAGAATGGCTGTAATGCGTTAGCAGCAGCAAAGTCTCATCAACGAGATTAAGAATCAATTACGTCCGGAACAACAGCCGTCAGCAACTATTTCTGTGAATTTTTCAAATATAGCATCATTTGAAAATTTTGATTCCCACTAAGAAAAATTTTCTTGTCATCTCGAACGTTTTGAAAACTATTATAACATGAAAGGAGTTAATGATGAATCAAAAATTGCTCAGCTGCTCTGTGTTTCAATAGGTTTCACACATTATAATAGGTATAATAGGTTATGCAGATGACACCGTAATATTTTATGAGGCGGAAACAACTAAAAACGAAAGTTGAAACCGACTTAATTATTGTAAAGGACTGGTTCGATTATAAGCTTTTAACAATGAATTTAGAAAAAACTACATTCTTACCTTTCAGTTGCAGCGCTTCTGGCAGCGCTCCCTATCAAAAAATAACTTTTGCAAATAATGAAATAGAGGGCACAACAAATATTAAATACTTGGGAGTATACTTAGACACTAACCTCAAATGGGACTGTCATATAAAATATGTTATAAGAAAACTACAATTCATATTATATAAATTTAGACTCCTTAAAAAATGCTTACCATTACCGCAATTGAAAAAGCTATACTACGCGCTTGTGGATACCATATTAGGTACGCCATTACAGTTTAGGGTTCGGCTCTGCAATTTTCAAGTCTTACAAAGAAGATTTTTACGACTAATAATGGGAAAACATTACAGATATTCATCTGATAGGCTGTACGAGGAAACATAAATTCTCGACCTAAGGCAGCTCCATTATTACTGTACCAATGTCAAATATCACTTTAGCAGTGATAAAGAAGAAGCTCGTAATCATCAATATACCACTCGAAATCGTAACTTACTCAGTTATCCAGTTATAGTTAAAAAGTCCAAATCTCAACGGGCGTATTCGTATATCTCTATAAAGATGTACAACACTATACCGACAACATTGAAGGGTATACAGGGTGTCTCAAAATTGACGCCCGTCCTTTCAGAATATGAATCGGGGGACTAAAAAGAATTAAAACGTAAGATTAAAAAAAATGCGTTATGTCCATGGTTACAGAGTTATTGCCAAAAAACAAAGATCTAACATTCAATGTTTACACTTTATTAAAAACGAAGTCAGCTAAAAACAAATGAGTAGCATAGGTTGCTGTGGTAATGTTAAATGTTAATTATTAGTTCTGTCAACTTCTGTCATAATAAGTATAAGTACGAGTATAATTTCATACGGTTATTTGTTTTAAAAATGGAACGTTATTATTCCAATCGAAAAAATGTTGATATGTAAAAATTATTAGGTGCGCCTAATGATAATGCCAGTGCTGCAGCTAGAGCATATACCGTAAAATTCCCAAATCGACGGCACCCTGATGCAAAAACTATACGACGGGTTGAACAAAGATTACTGGAAACAGGTAATTTAAATCCCAGATTAAATAAAGGAGGACGCCATTCTACGCTCAACGTCGTCCAAAAAGAGCAAATTCTTGATTTTGTTGAAGCGGAACCAAATACAAGTCTTCTAGTTACATCGAGACCAAAGCATTTCCAAAAAGATACCATTCAAAGATTATTAAGAAGGAATGGCTTATATCCATTTAGGCCTCAAAAGTTCAAGTTTTACATGAAGGAGATAGGGAGCTTCGGATTAATTTTTGTAGATGGTTATTGGATAACGTAAACAATGATCCACATTTTATAGAAAATATTATGTTTACTGATGAGTGTACATTTACCCAGACAGGGATTATTAATACTCATAATTTGCACGAGTGGGGAGATGAAAACCCTTATTTAATACGTAAAAGATGTCACCAAAGACGATGGTCAGTAAACATTTGGGCTGGATTATTAAATAATAATGTAATCGGCCCAAATATGTTACCTAACCGACTTAATTCAGCATCGTATTTTCATTTTTTAAACGACAATTTACCACTGCCATTTCTCGATCAAGTTCCATTAGCAACTAGATTGAATTGTTGGTTCCAACATGATGGTGCTCCTGCTCATTATGGTAGACAATTGAGAACATTACTAAATCAAACATTCCCCGACTGTTGGATTGGATGAGGTGGACCCGTACGATGGCCTCCTAGATCTCCAGATCTAAAGCCATTAGATTTTTTCTTCTGGGGATTCTTGAAAGAAAAAATTTACTTTGAACCTGTTGAGAGTGCGGAAGATGTAGTAGCTCGGATTCACGCTGCTGTGACATTTATAGACGAAAACATGCTACAGAGGGTTCGTGATTCAATGATAAATCGTGCAAATATTTGCATTGAAGTAGGAGGCGATTTGTTTGAACACCTTTTATAAATTAATTTCTTGTTTTGTAACAAATATTCGTTTTTAACAAAGTGTAAGCATTGAATGTTAGATCTTTGTTTTTTGTCAATAACTCTGTAACTATGGACATAACGCAATTTTTCTATTCTTACGTTTTAATTTGTTTTAGCCCCCCGATTCATATTCTTGAAGGACGGGCGTCAATTTTGAGACACCCTGTATATAGCAAGCCAATCTATAAACGAAAGTTAAAATCATTTATATTTGGTAAACCAAGAAACCTCATAAATAACATAGGAAATTAAGAGAATACAATGAATGTTCATATAGTAACGGAATTGCAATATATGAACCTAATCAAGATTATCCTCTTTTCTTGACCACACAAGTCAACCAAAACGAGCCATCATCAGCATTCCTGATTTGAATCCTGATTATGTATGCCTGCATACGAATGTGTAATTGCGTAATATGGTAGTGAAAGTGTATTGGTATTTGTGAGTGTGTAACCATGCTTGTGGGTAAACATTTAATTATTAGCATTTAATTTGCTGTCTATGCGTAGCATGTTTGAGCTCTGGTTAAGATTCATATATTTATGTTCTACTTCTGTATTTGCATTTATTTATGTATCTTTAAATTTTGTAATTTCGTATTTGCATCTGTTTATGTGTATTTATATTTTGCGCTTTTATATTTGCATTTATTTAGAGGTATTTATATTTTGTGCTTTTGTATTTATATTTATTCATCTGTATTTACATTTATTTTTGTGTATTTATATTTTGTACTTTTGTATTTGCATTTGTTTGTGTACATTTATATTTTTAACTTTCGTATTTACATCTATTTATGTATATTATATTTTGTACTTTCGTATTTACATCTATTTATGTGTATTCATGTTTTGCGCTTTTGTATTTGCATTTATTTTGGAGTATATATATATATATATATATATATTTTTTTTTTGACTTTACTTGTCAAACATTTAATAATATGTGTTAAACATAGACAAAGTAAATCGAACAATACAAAACATAATATACATAAAAGTACAAATTTGAATTTAAAAATTAAAAAAAAAAAGTTCCTAACTTAAAGGTGGGACTTCGTGCCCTCTTGCTCACAGAAGAGAACGTACGCTTCCCCACTGACTAAAGATTTCGATGATATTGATGACACCCTTGAATCATATTATATTCATGCCGTGTAGTGATGTCGGCAGTAAGCCGTGTAGTGACCTCTGTAAGTGGTTCCGCTGTGATTTGATATAGCGTAGAGGTTGTACCTACAGGGTGCCATATTATCAGCCCCGTAATGGCTCATATCAAGTCCTTCTATTGGAAAATCTATTGTAACATTAAGTTTACCCCTAAATCTTTCAGTCATATATATTTGTGCTTTTGTATTCATATTTATTCATGAGTATCAATATTTTGTGCATTTGTATTTAAATTTATTTTTGTGAATCTATATTTTGTATTTGCATTTTTTTGTGTATATTTTGTACTTCCGTATTTACATCTATTTATGTGTATTTATATTTTGTACTTTTTTATTTATATTTATTCATATGTATTTATATTTTGTGCATTTGTATGCATTTATTTATGTGTATCTATGTTTTGTACTCGTATTTAAGTTTATTTATATTTTTATGAGCATATTGTTATCACGAAACAAGTACTCATGTACTTATCGTTCATTTCTACTTTATTCGCTCTTTATATTTGTAACCATTATACTTATTTATTGTGAATAAAGTAATTATTATTATATTATTATTATTATAATAGTTTGGCAGCATTTCTTGGTTCGGACAAACCAGTAAAACTTTTGAACTACAAAGATTTAGTGCAGGTCTTGAAACAAATGTTAATACCAAAGAAGATTGTCATTGTTTCTCAACATTATTTTCTGAACGAAAGAAAGTAAGACAATTGCCGAATATGTAGCAGCATTTCCACGCGATCTTGCAGATTGTGAGTTTTCCACTACATGGTGTAATAATCAATCAATAGATTCCACTATGATCCTACATAAAATTCTATCACCACTTGTGATAACCAAAAAAAACTCTGCTGTCCAAAAATGTCCCGAATGGACCGAGAAGGCAGCGTAGCTGGCTGTCACCACCCACGTTTCCGTGGGAAACAGGAGTCGGCGGCTCCTGTAAGAAATGTCCGAAAGAGCTGGCTTCGGCCTCCGCTGCTACCAGTTGTCGTTGGTAATGAGAGGTCTTGTATTATGGGGTTACGTCAGTTAGAGGGGTGTGTTGAGGGAAACTTTTAGGTGTAGATCTTATGTGTATGGGTTAGGTATTCCTTCTCTCCTGGTTGAGTAAATAAATTAACCGATAACGATTTCTTAAACGAGTTTAATAAAAAAATATATAAGGAAAAAATAAAAATAATTACACCAATTTACAAAGCGTCGGGAATACTCGTATATAGAGTCCCGTATCTACAATTGAATAAAACCAGTGATAGGATCGAGAGAAAACTTGAGATATCCCCTTTAAGTCAACGCGAATGACTCGCAGAATAAAAGAAATTTGTTATTTTTTTTTAAAAATTAATCGTCAGAACCTGAATATTTTCGCGTACCCTAAATATGAACTGTGATATTAACAATTTAATTTTCAACCTCAAATGTGCTCCCTATTCCTAATTCATACGGTGAGATATCACCATTAAATATTCGTGTACGATATGAACTACCATACTCCAATTAAATTATATAAACATAATATCATAGAAAGCGGGCTGGCAATGTTTATAACCTGACCAAACTACAGAAAAAAATCATAATACACTGTTAGTATAATTTGAAATCAGACTTACCAATTCCCGGACTGGGTGTTCACAAAACGCCGACGGACACGATTCGCGTTTCGAACAAGTAGACGCTCCCTTGTAATCTGCTTTCCCTTTTTCGAGAAAAAAAATAATTATACCTGACTGCTAAAACACTACTTTAATTATAAATTACTATAACTCAAGACTCCTCAAAAACCGCTATTCGCGAAACCCCAAAAGAAAACTTGACCGTTCCCGACCGCGAGTTTTTACCAACTCCCCTCATTTGGTACTTTTTCGAAGTTTCGGAATTTTTCCTTGCTCAGCAATCCTTTATTTTCTTTGTACCTGTTAGCTTCTGATTGGTGGAACTTATCGTTCGACGTAATTGTGTAATAGGTTTTTTACCTCGATTAACAATTGAATTTATTGGATTCCGCAAAATTTCTTTATTTTGACGTAATTATTATTTCCGGTTAAAATATTATTTTTTTAATTCTTGCACCCAGACAGACGCTTAGATAAGTGGTTTTTTCATTTTATCGATGTGAACGACCGTTTTCTATAGTTTAAACGTTACAAAGTAAAAAGTAATTTGTTATACAGGATGATTCTTATTTTGGTATTTATTACAATGGAATGTACTAGGTCTGTTTCTATCGCAGACATTTTTCTCAGTTTATTCGTGGTTTGCATGATGATTGGTTAAGAGAACAAGTTTTACAGTCAAACGTTACATCTTTCGAGGGAATATTAAAAAAGGCAACTGCTCTCGAAGCATCGAAAATAGAGAGTAAAAAACTATCTCAGCACTCCAGCTCGAATCACTCAAATTTCAACACTAATGATATCAGAGTAATTTCAATTTCTACAAGACATAACAGGAATCGTCCCAGTTTACAATTAAACTCTGGAGCACACAGTCCAAATCATCAGAGTTTGCGATACCACCGCAGTCAACCAGATTACAAGGCACTTGGTATTGAAAATTTTCGTATTCGATGTGGCAGAAACAATCATTAAATTGGATATTGTCGTGTTGATAGAAACACAATTTCCTGTCAATCCTGCAAGAAAATTGGACACGTTGCAAAAATTTGTATTGAAACATTGTTAAATGCTCCTCACAAAAAATCGGGTATAACAAACTCAAGTTCCACATCTGTGCATGTTGTTTCTGACGTCCAACCAAGTTCCGATGCTGAGTTTGGCGTTAACCAGATAGACATTATATAATCATTTTGAAGTGGTTGATTTATTCGAAATACTTCCTGATTCTGATAAATATGTTATTACGGTGTACCTAAATGGAAAATCTCAATGTTTCGAAGTCGATTCAGGTGCAAAGTTTTCCTTACTAAATGAGAACGATTTCAATAATTTAAATTTGAATGTACTCATGATAAAAATTCAAACATAGCCTTCAGATCTTATTCAGGCAATGTAATTCAATCCAAGAGAAAAGTCTCTGTTAATGTAGATACCGTGGGAAGGTGAATGAAGATGAACTACACATCGTTTCAAGGGGACATGATGCTCTTCTTGGATTCGAGGACTAGGTATTTAACTTAATCAAATTGACACCAACATGAAAATCTCAGTTCCAGTATTTATCATGCAGCACGACAACTCAATCGAAAGTATATTGAATAATTTTTCACCAATATTCCATGCAGTTTGATGTGTTCCAGGACTGAAGGTTGCACTTCAACTTAGAAAAGACGCTAAACTCTCATTTACAAGAGACAGAAGTGTACCATATGCACTCCGGGAGCTTGTAAACAAAGAACTGAATTCACCAGAAGCAGATGGTATTATATCATTAGTTCCTGCAAGTGGCTGGGGTTCACCTTTACTCGTAATTACGAAAGCAGATGGAGGTGTTCGATTATGTGTCGATTACAAATGTGGGGTCAACGAAAAATTAGTTCAAGCAAATCACCCAATACGTCACATAGACGATCTCTTAAATAGCTTTCGAAATTCTAAATACTTCCGTAAGCTTGATCTTTATAAAGCTTATCTACACATACAAGTAAATGAAGAAAGCAGTGCGATTCAAACAATTTAAACTCACAGAATTTAATCATATTCTTTCTCAGCTCCTCAAGGGTCTTACAAAAACGAAATCGTATTTTGATGATATTATTGTTTATGGATTAACCATTGACGAATGCACTGAAAATCTAAAATCATGCTTGCAAAAGCTCATGAATTATGATCTTCACCTTAACAAAAATAAATGCTCATTCATTCATTCATGCTCATTCATATTAATGCTCTCTTTTCAAATTCCTTCAAAGACAGTTATTATGACCTCATAATGTTGAAAAGAGATAGCGACAAACAACATTAATTATAAGGAGGGTAGAGGAAAGGAGAACCGACTCTGTGTATGAAAAAGTGTCCGTTAAAATGTTTTTAAAAAGAACGCTAAAAGTTCTTAGGAAAGGATAGAGAAATAAACAAATAATGTTCCATGGACTACGTCACACCATTTGCCTACGCTAGCGCCACTTTGGAGGATTTTTTAACTATTATTTACTGTTATAGCTGGACACTTTTTCAACTTTTTCCTCATATGAGACGGTTCTCATTTACTCTACCCTCCATAATTATAATTATTAAATCCTTTTCATAAGAATTAGTTTTGACCTCTTCTGACAGCTGTTGTTTTTAAAAATCTTGACACTGACATTTTCAGCTAAAATACTTAATCTGTGGTTGTATATTTAATTTGCATGTTTTATTATTTTTGTTGGATAGAGAGTGCTTATGTTTCATTATTTTTTTGTTGTATTAATTATTAGACAAATTCGGTAATATAAATGTGTAACGATTAGTCGTCGAGGCCTCTGACAGCAGAAGATAAAATAGAAGAAGAAAAGACATTGTCAATTGTCTTCGGTCTTGGTTAGTTCTTGCAATTTTTAGCAGTCACCCCCTAGAAAGGAGTGACTCGGAACACATGTTCAAATATTTATTTGTTCCGATTCAGGCATTTTTAGTGTTAATAAAAACACGATGAGCGACGAATAGGAACACATAGTTACTATCTAACAAAAATTTTATTTTGTGTACAAGTACATAAATGTATGATTTTAAAAAAAATCAGGAAACAAATTGGAACTCAAGAAAGATCAAAATTTATAAAAAAGATGTGATAGGTATTAGAATTGAAAAAACTAAACAATTACTACAAATTCAATTCATTCATGTCGTTCACGAAAGTTATCATGTCCTTGAAACGAGCAGATGTTTGAATATTATCGTTTGGTTGAAGTTTTTTTGTGATATCATCTGGAAGGAACCCTGCCTTTTCCTCCGTTTCTTGTAGTTTCCAGGTATTGGAGACCCTTTTATAGAAATTTCCGCACATATCCGTCGTCTTCTGAGTACAAGACTTTGGTCACATAGAGTCTATATGATTTTTTTCCATGAACCTTAACAAGGAATTCTCCTGCAGCAAATTTCTTCGCAGCTTAAGGACTTAACGTCTTAACGATTTCAGTAGATCTCTAAAAGTGTGATCAAGTCACACTACACGTGAAAGAGGTGTTGTTACTCCAGAGTTGGTGCTACTGCTGCAAGCGTCCGTATTATTTGGGGTATCAGTGCTTAGCAACGTGTCAGGTACCTACCTTTTCATGACAATAAAGATTAATTACGCATTTTTCAAACCCTGATAATAATAATAATAATAATTTATTCACAAGGTAAAGATAAAAAATGACAATTTATATACAGGTAATGTGTGAATAAATAGAGGTATAGTATGTATATCAGAATACACATATTTACCTGTATGTAGAGCGAGAATATATAAATAAATAAACAAACAAATATACAAAACAGCACACAAAACATAAGATGAATTGAAATGTACAGAATAGTTCCTAATTATAAAGTTAAAATTTAAACATAAAAATGCATTAAAAGTAGTACTTAAATAACCTAATTAAATATATGAAAAAAAATATTAGTAGTACTCTAACATCATACCAATTGTTAGTAATATAGATAGTTTTCATTTTAATTATCATTATTAATTGTTTTAGTGTCCTATTATGGATTTTACGTAGGTGGTTGGTAGCTCTCTGATATAATATTTGACTGTTTTCGTGAAGCGTTGGATTGTTGGTGCGTTTTTAATATTATCATGTAAGCAATTGAATATCTTTGGTCCCAGATATCGGTAGCATCTCTGATCGACTGATTTCTTCATAAATGGGGGTATAAACTTGTCCTTTTGTCGCGTCTTATGTTGGTGAGAATGTGTAAGGAGTTCGTTCTTATGCAAATATTGTGTTTTTCCTAGTTTCAAGAAATAAAGTTTCCTCAAATCATAAACTTGTGTCTCCTCAAATAGCGCTTCACTTGGATATCGGTTTTTTCTTCACATTATTAGTTTCAAGACTCGCTTTTGTATGATTTCTAATGATTTCAGGTATGTTTTGGATACTCCACCCCATCCTATAATACCATAGCCCAGATGCGATTCAACTAAACTGTGGTAAAGAATTTTTTTTTGTTTAAAGTTGAGTATATGTTAGACTTGTTTGATTCTATGTAGAATACTCCGTAATTTTTTCACTAAATAGTATGTATATAGGTCCCATCTAAAGTGGCTGTCTATCATAATACCCAAGTATTTAACCCTTTTCGATGGTAAGATTTCAAGGTCATCCTCTATTGATATTTTGTCAAATGTTAGGAGGCTCGCAGATAAGCTACAGAACGACAGGGAGAAAGTTTTTTTCAGATTAATTTATAGTAGTCTATTATCGAACCATTTCTTAATGTTACCAAAGTCAGTTTCCATTTTATTCTTTAAGTCGTCCCATGTGTTACTTTCATAGAATATGACCGTATCATCTGCAAAACTTAAGATGCTGCCTTGTGTTCGTATGGAGAATAAATTATTTAGATAAATATTGAATAACAAAGGTCCCAACACCGTTCCCTGGGGTACACCACATGATATAGTTTCTTTTTTGCTGAGTATGTTTTGTATTTTTGTTTGCTGTTTCCTGTCAGTTAAGTATGAGTTGAAAAGGTCGTGTGATTTACCCTTCACTCCCAGATCGTCAAGGCATGATAACAGTATATTGTGATCCACGGTATCGAATGCCTTTGCCAAGTCTAGAAAAATTCCAATGGAGTTTTTTTTGTATCTATTGAATCATGAATTTTGCTCGTGAGTTCTAATATCGCATCGCTGGTGGACTTTTCTTCTGTGAATTCATACTGCGCTCGTGACAACAGATTGTATTTCTTCAGAAACGAATTTAGTCTTTTTTTATGATCTTTTCCATAATTTTAGCCAAATTTGATATAAGTGTTATAGGTCGATAATTTGAAACCTCTGTCTTTTCGCCAGTTTTGTAAACAGGTACCACCGTTGACATTTTGAAAGCAGAAGGAAAGTGACCACTTGACAAGGATTTATTGATAATATAACTTAGAGGTTTGGCTATGTAAGTTGATATGAGTTTCAGTGTTTCCGATTTCAAGCCATCAGTTCCTGGTGATTTTTTATTTTTTGACTGCAAAATAGTTTCTTGTATTTCATGTGCGTCAGTGGGAAAGAAAAAAAAGGTGTGATCTGATTTAATTTTTGTTTCCGTATAATTTCTGTCCAGCTTAATATTTTTTGCTAGATTTGTACCTACATTGCTAAAGAATGAGTTGAATTTTTTAGATATTATAATTGGATCGCAAGTTATATTTCCATCCTCAGTCTGCATCAATGATATATCGGTATATTGTCTTGCCTTCGTTAATTCATTTACCAATTGCCATAATCGTTTTGAGTCTGCCCCTTCTTGTTCTATCTTGTTTTTGTAGTATTTCATTTTTGTGTCTTTCATTGCTTTCTCAAGTATTTTTCTGTATGTATTGTATTCAGTTTTTAAAATTTCATTTTATGGATTTTTCTTTAATATAGCATACATAGTATTCTTCCTACTAATGGATTCCAGTAATGATCCAGTAACCCATGGTTTCCTCTTTATATCTTTGTTTTTAACTTTTATGAATTTCGAGGATCCATCTATTGCAGTTTGGACTAGTCTGACAAATTTAGTAACCCAGTTTTCCAAATCATTTATTTCAAAGAAATATTTCCAATCCGTACTTGTAATGATTTGTATCAATTTTTTTCGTTTATTTGTTTATAGAAATTGGAATTGGCTGTAGTTTCTTTCGCATACTTATTGTTGAATATTATTTGCAACAGTATTGTATAATGGTCGGTAATACAAGTCTCCACAGTCAGCGGAATGATAGATTCAAGGTTTCCCTTTTTCGACTCAATGAAAATGTGGTCTTTGCATGTACCTTACTGTGGTCTGGTGGTAGTATTTATTGCTGAGTTATATCCATACTCTCCTAATGTGTCCAGGTGAATCTGCGAATCGTCTGTATTTTCATTCAAGTCGATATTCATATCTCCGATTCACTGTATGTGAAGTTCTTTGGGTGATTTTTTAATATATTGTGATAGGATATTCTTTTCTAACAGGGAGTCACAGAGTTTTGTGAGTAAAGTAGTAAACGTTTTGGCACTTAGGGGTCCCTTCTTCCAGGTCCTTATTTCCATTCCTCCAATATTCTGCGCCAAACCATCATCATTGGCCGGACGAATATGACATCTAAGAGTTGGGTATATGTGTCGAGTTGCCTAGTAAAAATATGAAGCGAATCTGGTTATCACTGTAGGTTTTTATAGTCCAGGTGGATAAGTGGGAAGCCAAGTTATCACCGATTAATATGTTTGACCCTTCAAGATTCCGAAAACAGAGTACGTCAATTGACTGTAACCAGTCCGTAAAACCAAACATTGTCCAACCATCCACTCTTCTTCCTATTGTGATGAAAATTTCTTAGTCCTCCTTGCCTCCAACTGTCATAGAGGTGCACCGCTTTGTACACAACATATGTCGGCAATATTGTTCCATCAGCAGAAGCGGAGAACACCACAGATGTAGACACTTTCGATAAAGTCATCACCATCTTCGGATATTTGCAGCCTCGCCCAAAAATTAGTAGTCTTTTTAGAGTTCATCAAAATATGAATTTGTTAACTACTCTGACGAACCCCTTTCATTCTTGTAATTGGACCAGACATGTTACCGTCAACTCTTAGTTGAGCTGTGTTGGACTCATAGAGCTGTTGTATGAGAAATATCAGGTAGTAAGGAGCTCCCATGGTGAGAATCATTTCCCATAGCTTAGGCCACTTAAAGTTGTCAAAGGCCTTAGTTCAAGATCTGTTCACTCACGCCACGTCTCTTTACGAAACCTGCCTGTTCTGGACATATTTGTCAGCTGATAAAACCCTCTAAACGAGATTACAAAATGTATAACATAAACTTGCTTAAATGGGCAATCAATGAGAGGAGACGATAGTGGTTGTCTGGGTGTTTTCTTATAGTGGTGTAATTTCTTGGCATCTTTTAATCTACAGTATATGGAAGAAAGCAAACGTAGTTACAATACATATTCATATATATCTTACAAATTGTAATGTAAGTACGAATAAATCTTGACAGTAATCTGTGGGGTTATTCGGAATAACAAAAAAATGTTTTTCGATACATCCCGTAAATATTAAACCTATGACGTCACAAGAATTTTTTGTGCATGACGTAGTTTAAGAAATAAGTGAATTCTAATAAAGCATGTTGTTGTAAAATTCTATGCCTGAAAAAACACTACTTATAGATTTAGAATACGAAAAAGTCTGTACTTACATACAAAGTTTCACAGGTGATGAAAACGAGACGTTACATTGGTCGAAACTTGCACTCTTGATTTTAAGCTTGTAGTTTGTGTGATACCAACATGATAAAACTTAATTACTCAACTCCTCTTGATATTAGCCTCCTGAATAAAAATTTGCAACCAGTATTACACTAATGTGTATTTATAAGGAATGTCTTTGTATAAATGCAAATTTTCATTCCGATTCACCCCGCTGTTCCGATTCACTCCGTTTTACGGTACGCCACACTGTGGCGCTTCCCAACTTGTTTCTATTTAGGTAAGAGTAAATTACTTTTGTAATTCTTCGTTAAATTGTTTCATGAAATTCCTTTTTATAGAAATCTCCTGAATTAATGGGTTACTTTTTTAATACTCTAATGCGCCCTAAAAACACATCTAAACCCTCTGAATCGACCCCAATAAACAGATAATTGAGCGAATATCTTTATTTTCAACAAAAATTGTATATTCGGCTTATTTTGCTGATATCGCATGAACCACTTTATACATATTTTCTTTCGAATTAGAGAGGGTTTCTCTATAGATAGTGATATTCTCATATTTTTGATAATATTTTATTACAAAATAAACTATTAGGGAACGTAGACTTTTAAACAGTAATTTCAGTTTAATGAATGACCCTGTATAGAAACTGAATATTTATTCTACATTGGAGAAATTTAAGACTATGTTGATTCCGAAACTGCTTATACCTAAGCTCTAGCACTTACTCTTCGTCCTCTGAAGCTCCATTTAAACAGCAATTTCAGTTCAATTAATGAACCTGTGTCAGAATCTGAATATTTTTTCTCAATTGGGGAGATTCCAGACCGTGCTGATTTCGAATCCGTTTGTATCTAAGCTCTAGCACTTACCGTTCGTCCTCTCAAACTTAAAACGCACGGACGACACCAGAAGCCAGAATATATGATTTACATTTTTCGTCCACTCGTTTTAGAAGTGTAAAAGCTGTAAAATGTATTCGTACTATAGTTTTGGAGGCCTACAAACTGGACGTCATGTATGTTTGTTGATTATTGGCCACTCAGCAAACCAATCCCTATCCATTCGTTATATATGGTCTCTCCCTGTTTTTACTCACCTGATGACAACCAACTAATAATTCTCTAAATGTGACCTTGTCCCGTATTCTGTCATGAAGTATGGTTCTCTTCATTGTTCGTGTTATGTTCATCTCTGTTCTCAGTTTTCTCTTTGTTTCTGTGAACAACTGTAATTACTTATCTAACTATCAACTCGCCGCATTATTTATTATATCTACCTTAAGGCCGGCCGCACTTTGGATGCGTTTTCGTACGAATTTGACTCGTACGAACACGTACCAACACGCACGAACGATCCTGATCTTCCTAATACAATGCGAGTGCGCAGACTGGATGCGAATTAGTCGTACGTAAACGCACGTGTAGTTCCGACGTCCGAAAACAATCAGAACTTGTTGGGATTTTTAAACGATTTCGTGCGTCGAACTCTTCAAAAAAAGGTGGATGTAATAAAATTGATTAACTTGGTTTACGAACACAAATTTTTGTGGGATCAGAGTGATTCAAGTTATCATTTACGTGACGTTCAGCGCAAAGCATGGCGAGAAATATCAGTAGAAATGGACATATCTGGTAAAACATTTATGAAAACGTTATTTGATGATAAACATATGTCATAATTATTAATTGTTACGAGAAAAATAGTTTTTAAGTGTATCCCTAATATGTTGAGCTCTCGTTCTGATTCTATTCTCTCCTGCAGTCATAAATCTATATCTGTTTCCATTTTGTGGTAGTGCTGTTTCTGTAGGCAAATCATAAATACCCTCCTTATCAATTATAACGTTATGAAGTAAACATATACACTTTATTATGACATCCCCACGGTCAGGGTTTACTAAAATTGCTTTTAATAACAATCTTCACTGCTCAAAATACCGAAGGCACACTCAACAACTTGCCTTGCATTTGTTAAGCTTTATTAAATATTTCCTTTTCTGGTCCCAAATATCTTTGGGGATAAGGGCCCATGAGATATGTCTTCAAAAGATAAGCTTCATCACCAACTAAGAAGTGAGGCAATCCTATGTCAGAGCCTGGTAATACTTTTTCACGGCTTGCGTTAGGAGCACCATTTTCCAATTGTCTTGATAGATTTGAATGTGAGAATATTCCACCGTCACTCTCTTTGCCATAAGCTCCCACTTCTATAGTCATAAATCTGTAGTTTGCATCCACAACAGCTTGCAATACAATTGAGAAAAAGGACTTGTAATTACGGTACATGCTGCCAGAATGCGCTGGCGCGTTTATCCGTATATTTTTACCATCAATGCTGCCAGAACAATTGGGAAATCTCCATTTTGTCCAAAAATCATTTGATATCTTGACCATATGTTCGCTTGATGGAAACTTCATATGAATTTCGGATAGATTTTCCCAAATAGCGTTACAATCTTAAGGTAGGTAGGTATATGAAAATGGAATGTGAAATACTGAGAAATCTTGAATAATAAGAAATCTACTGAAAATATCGAAAAATGATTTAGAGGAAGAGTGATCCAAAGCACCGAATGAGAGTGATAACAATCTTTAGAAAAATAAATTTCGGTCAAACTTGTCTTACGAAATCCTAAGGTAGGTAGGTATATTAACATGGAAAGTCAAATATTAAGAAATCTTAAATGATAAGAAATCTACTGAAAATGTGGAGAAGTTATGTTATGTTACGCTGTGCTCTATGTACCTTGGAATGGTTAAGTATATCAACTTGGCTTCTCGTTTCCTGTGGAAGTTACAATTTATTGAGTACTGCAGGTGACATTTCAGCCCTTGTTCAACATCGTAAGCAAATTTCCTTTAAAGAGTGTGTTTTCAACATTATGATGCTTCTACACTCCAAGTATTAACTTGGCTCCTCGTTTCCTTTGGAAGGTATAATTTATTTCTGTTTTAAGGGGGACGTTCCAATACTTGTTCCCCATCGTAAGCAAATTTCCTTTAAACAGTGTATTTTCAACATTATAATGCTTCTACCTTCCAGATATTAACTTGGCTTCTCGTTTCCTTTGGCAATTATAATATATTTTAGTTTTGGAGGTGACGTTTCAACCCTTGTTCCCCATAGTAAGCAAATTTTCTTCAAGCAGTGTATTTTCAACATTATAATGCTTCTATCCTCCTAATATTAATTTGGCTTCTCGGATCCTTTGGAAGTTACAATTTATTTTAATTTTGGGGGTGACGTTTCAACCCTTGTTTCCCATCGTGAGCAAATTTCGTTCAAACAGTGTGTTTTCAACATTGTAATGCTTCCACTCTGCAAATATTACCTTGGCCTCTCGTTTACTTTGGAAATTACATTTTTTTTAATTTTGGGGGTGACGTTTCAACCCTTGTTCCCCATCGTCAGCAAATTTCCTTCAAGCAGTGTGTTTTCAATATTATAATACTTCTACCCTCCAAATATTCACTCGGCTCCTCGTTTCCTTTGGAAATTACAATTTATTTTAGTTTTGAGGTTGACGTTCCCACCCTTGTTCTCCATCGTAAGCAAATTTCCTTCGAGCAGTGTGTTCTGAACATTATAATGCTTCTACCCTCCAAATATTAACTTGGCTCCTCGTTTCCTTTGGAATTTACAATTTATTTCAATTTTAAGGGGGTGACGTTTCAACCTCTGCTCCCCATCGTAAGCAAATCTTCATTAAACATTGTGTTTTCAACGTTATAATGGTTCTACCCTCCAAATATTAAATTGGCTTCTCGTTTCCTTTGGAAATTCCAATTTGTTTTAGTTTTTGGGGTGACGGTGCAACCCTGGTTCCCCATCGTATGCAAATTTTCTTCAAACAGTGTGTTTTCAACAATATAATACTTCTACCCTCCAAATATTAACTTGACTCCTAGTTTCCTTTGGAAGTTACAATTTATTTTAATATTGGGGGTGACGTTTCAACCCTTGTTCCCCATCGTAAGGAAATTTTCTTCAAATAGTCTGTTCTCAACATTATAATGCTTCTACCCTCCAAATATTAACTTAACTTCTTATTTCCTTTGGAAGTTACAATTTATTTTAGTTTTGGGGTGACGTTTCAACCCTTGCTCCCTATCGTAAACAAATTTTCTTTAACAGTGTGTTTTCAACATTATAATGCTTCCACCGTCCAGATATTAACTTGGCTTCTCGTTTCCTTAGGAAATTACAATTTATTTTAGTTTTGGGGGTGACGTTTTAACCCTTGATCCTCATCGTAAGCAAATTTTCTTCAAATAGTTTGTTTTTAACGTTATAATGCTTCTACCCTCCAAATATTAACTTGACTCCTCGTTTCCTTTGTAAATAACTATTTATTTCAGTTTTGGGGGTGACGTTTCAACCCTTGTTTCCCATCGTAAGCAAATTTCCTTGAAACAGTGTGTTCTAAACATTATATTGCTTCTACCCTCCAAATACTAACTTGGCTTCTCGTTTCCTTTGGAAATTACAATTTATTTTAATTTTGGGGGTGACGTTTCAACCCTTGTTCCCCATCGTAAGCAAATTTTCTCCAAATAGTTTGTTTTCAACGTTATAATGCTTCTACCCTCCAAATATTAACTTGACTCCTCGTTTCCTTTGGGAATAACTATTTATTTTAATTTTGGGGGTGACGTTTCAACCCTTGTTTCCCATCGTAAGCAAATTTCCTTTAAACAGTTTGTTCTAAACATTATATTGTTTCTACCCTCCAAATACTGATATGGCTTCTCGTTTTCTTTGGGAATTACAATTTATTTTAGTTTTGGGGGTGACGTTTCAACCCTTGTTCCCCACCGTAAGCAAATTTCCTTCAAATAGTTTGTTTTTAACGTTATATAGCTTCTACCCTCCAAATATTAACTTGACTCCTCGTTTCCTTTGGAAATAACTATTTATTTTAGTTTTGGGGGTGACGTTTCAACCCTTGTTTCCCATCGTAAGCAAATTTCCTTTAAACAGTTTGTTCTAAACATTATAATTTTTCTACCCTCGAAATACTAATATGGCTTCTCGTTTCCTTTGGAAATTACAATTTATTTTAGTTTTGGGGGTGACGTTTCTACCCTTATTCCCCATCGTAAGCAAATTTTCTTCAAACAGTGTGTTTTCAACGTTATAATGCTTCAACCCTCCAAATATTAACTAGGCTCCTCGTTTCCTTTGGAAATTAAGATTTATTTTAGGTTTGGGTGTGACGTTTCATCCCTTGTTTCCCATCGTAAGCAAATTTCCTTTAAGCAGTGTGTTTTCAACATTATAATGCTTCGACCCTTTAAATATTAACTTGGCTCCTCGTTTCCTTTGGAAGTTACAATTCATTTGAGTTTTAAGGGGGACGTTTCAACCTTTGTCCCCCATCGTAAGCACATTTTCTCCAAGCAGTGTGTTTTCAACATTATAATGCTTCTACCCTCCAAATATTAACTTGGCTTCCCGTTTCCTTTGGAAATTACAATTTATTTTAATTTTGGGAGTGACGTTCCAACCCTTGTTCCCCATAGTAAGCAAATTTTCTCAAAATAGTTTGTTTTTAACGTTATAATGCTTCTACCCTCCAAATATTAACTTGACTCCTCGTTTCCTTTGGAAATAACTATTTATTTTAGTGTTGGGGGGACGTTTCAACCCTTGCTCCCTATCGTAAGCAAATTTCCTTTAAACAGTGTGTTCTAAACATTATATTGCTTCTACCCTCCAAATATTAACTTGGCTTCTCGTTTCCTTTGGAAATTACGATTTATTTTAATTTTGGGGGTGACGTTTCAATCCTTGTTCCCCATCGTAAGCAAATTCTCTTCAAATAGTTTGTTTTTAACGTTATAATGCTTCTACCCTCCAAATATTAACTTGACTCCTCGTTTCCTTTGGAAATAACTATTTATTTTAGTTTTAGGGGTGACGTTTCAACCCTTGTTTCCCATCGTAAGCAAATTTCCTTTAAACAGTTTGTTCTAAACATTATATTGTTTCTACCCTCCAAATACTAATATGGCTTCTCGTTTCCTTTGGAAATTACAATTTATTTTAGTTATGGGGGTGACGTTTCTACCCTTATTCCCCATCGTAAGCAAATTTTCTCCAAACAGTGTGTTTTCAACGTTATAATGCTTCTACCCTCCAAATATTAACTAGGCTCCTCGTTTCCTTTGGAAATTAAGATTTATTTCTGTTTTGGGGGTGACGTTTCATCCCTTGTTTCCCATCGTAAGAAAATTTCCTTTAAGCAGTGTGTTTTCAACATTATAATGCTTCGACCCTTCAAATATTAACTTGGCTCCTCGTTTCCTTTGGAAGTTACAATTTATTTCAGTTTTAAGGGGGACGTTTCAACCCTTGTTCCCCATCGTAAACACATTTTCTTCAAGCAGTGTGTTTTCAACATTATAATGCTTCTACCCTCCAAATATTAACTTGGCTTCTCGTTTCCTTTGGAAATTACAATTTTTAACGTTTTAATGCTTCTACCCTCCAAATATTAACTTGACTCTTTGTTTCCTTTGGAAATAACTATTTATTTTAGTGTTGGGGGGACGTTTCAACTCTTTCTCCCTATCGTAAGCAAATTTCCTTTAAACAGTGTGTTCTTAACATTATATTGCTTCTACCCTCCAAATATTAACTTGGCTTCTCGTTTCCTTTGGAAATTACGATTTATTTTAGTTTTGGGGGTGACGTTTCAACCCTTGGTCCCCATCCTAAGCAAATTTCCTTCAAACGGTTTGTTTTTAACGTTATAATGCTTCTACCCTCCAAATATTAACTTGACTCCTCGTTTCCTTTGGAAATAACTATTTATTTTAGTTTTGGGGGTGACGTTTCAACCCTTGTTTCCCATCGTAAGCAAATTTCCTTTAAACATTGTTTCTAAACATTATATTGCTTCTACCCTCCAAATATTTACTTGGCTTCTCGTATCGTTTGGAAATTACAATTTATTTTAGTTTTGGGGTGACGTTTCAACCCTTGTTCCCCATCGTAAGCAAATTTTCTTCAAATAGTTTGTTTTTAACGTTATAATGCTTCTACCCTCCAAATAATAACTTGACTCCTCGAGAAATTTGATTATTCAAAAAGTTATGTTGATAGTGATAACTTACGTCTTGTATATATGTTACAAGTGAATGATAAAAATTTGCATGTAGCTATAAGGTTATTAAGAGAAACCTATGAAAACAAAACAAAAATTGTAGACGTATATTTCTCCGAACTATTGAACATACCACAGTTAAATAGGCACAATCCAAAAGAACTATCAAATTTTGCTACTCTATGTAGGCGTAACTGGACAAAATCTTGAACGTAAACACAAATTTTTATTAGCGGCATTAATAACTTATCTTTATCAACAAAAAATAGATATCAACAGTCGATACAATTTCACATTTTCTGAAAGAGGAAATAGAAGTACACGATGATGCCGATGGTAAAACAAGTCAATCACACACGTTACAAAACTCATTTTCGCACAAAAAACCTCAAAACAAAGTAACCTTTCACACACAATCTCAATCAAATTTTCAAATTCCAACAAAAACTCAAACAATCATTCAACTTATCACAAAAATTCGAATAATCGAAATCAAAACATTGGCTGATGCGCTATGTGTTTAGACACTGCACATAAATTCTATACCTGTGAAACTTTTGCATCATTACCTTTAACGAAGCGTACTGAACTTGTCAAAAACAAAAAACTGAGTGTAAATTGCTTAGGCACGAGACACAGTGTTGACAAAAGTCATCATTCTGTTCTGCACTTTCAAAATCCACATAATAACGGACAAATGCCGTCAAACTGTAACAATTTTAATCCAAATTTCAGCTCTGACCATTCTTGTTCGCAAAGCTCAAATCTCCAACATAACACTCAACCTTTCAATAGCAGCAATTATTCACAAACTACTCCTCAAACTCAGTTCAGACAGTCCTCAACTCAAATATCAAACAATTCCAAATATGTCAAGTTTATCAGCTCTCTCAACAAAAAACAACTTAGTGTTGCTAGCGACCGCGCAAGCAACAATTTAAAATCGCCAAAATCAACATGTTCAAGTAAGCATTCTTCTGGATAAGGGAAGTACAGGCATATCTGTACTCAGTGTAACGAAATGCTGGATATAGTGCATCACTCAAGCGATCACCCCTCGAGAAAGTTCGAAATCTCTTGCGCTGTGCTTGAGAGTGAAGTTGAATGTAGATCACTTAATAATACCTTCGAGAATTGTAAATAAATTAGCTGACAAAACTTTTGTCACACTCAGTAAAATCGATCTATTAATAGGAGCAGATGTTTATGATGATCTGTTGACCTATGACCTCATCAAACTAGATGACGGTCTACCCATACTTTTAAATACCCATTTGGGTTACAAAATCTCGGGGAAACCGAACTCCCAACAAGAATCGGAACACACATCCGCTATCTCGTAACATGTAGCCAGTGAACTCGTAAATTTGAATCCGGACACTGAATTACAACACGTTCTCTCAAAATTTTGGGAAAGCCAAGAAATCCCAAAATTCGAATCTCTATCAACCGAAGATGGACTATCAGAATTACTTTCTCCACATTCAACTCCTTATAGTGGATAAATATAGATTTCTTCTATTAGGTATCCATTCTTTACATCTAGTTGATCAAAAATATAGTTCTGTTGTAGTCCAACACAAAACAAAGTTCTAATAGTTGCCATTTTTGTAACTGGAACATATATTTCATAGAAATTAAATGAGTTTTTTTTGTGCGAACCCTCTAACCACGAATCTAGCTTTAAATTAGTCTTCTACTTTGTTTTCCAGTGGCTTAGATGTAAACACCCACTTTGTGCTTATTAATACTTCTTTATTATTCGGTATTTGGCATTGTAACTTCCCTCCATGTACTATTTCTTTCAATTGCTTCTATCTCTTTACTCGTCGCGTTCTTCCAAAAATGTTCATAATCTCTATTTTTCAACTCTTGCCATGTATAACTCGTATTTATTATATCTTTGTGGTATTTTGATTTTTCGCTGCGTTCTTCTACTTTTTACTCTACTTTCTTCTTCTTCTCGATCTAAAAATTGCTCCAATTTCCCCACTTGGATATTCTAAATTTGCCTCACCTGTATCCCCTTCTTCAGTTTCGACGCTACTTTTTTCATTTTTAAAATAAAATTTCTTTTCATTAAAAACTACATCTCTAGCTGTGACGAACTTTCGTTTCTCTAATTCCCATAACCTGTATCCAGTTTAACTATATCCAATCATAACACAAGTTTCAGATTTTTCATCTAATTCACTTCTCAACTGTTCCGGTATATGTGCGAATGCCACTGAACCAAATACCCTTAAATTATTTATACAAGGCTTTCTTCCACACCACACTTTCGCTGGTGTTACATCTAAATTTGCAGTTGGGCATCTATTTATAAGGTAAGTGAGTACCATTATTGCCTCATTCTAAAATATTTTTGGCATCCCTGCATCATAAATCATAGACCTTGCTTTCCATTCTGCTGCGGTGTGTAAGGCACAGTATAGTCCAAGACTGTTCCATTATCTCTACAAAAGTTTTTGAAATCCAAGGAAATGTATTAGGTAGTCCCCATTCTCTGTTCTAAGAACTGATATTTTGAACTAAATTTATGCTGTACTCTTTGACATTATTCTTTAAAACAATCAAAACTTCCATATTGTTCATTAAAATACATTAACAAAATTTGAAAAATCGTCAATATAGTGACGAAGTACTACCATACCACCATCGTGCGCTATAGGGGTTATAGGCCCCGCCACATCAGAGCGAACAATTTCTAAAATTCTACTTGCTTTATTACCTATACCAAAGCCTAGTCTGCTCATTTTACCCTGAACAAAGAATTGACACTACTCCATTTTATTTAAATTCACGCCATCAATACCTTCTACTAACTTATTTTTCATTAATTTTTCAAGATATTGTGAGGGTGCGTCAGGGTGGTAGAGCATAAAAGGGGTTAGATGGTTAGATATATTTCTTCATTCAACCTACAATAAATATCTACAATTAAAACCAAAAACTCTGTACAATAAGTATATATACAAGATTTATTGGTCCTGGAGTCGGGCAGTCCCTCTAGGGTGGTCGTCGGATTGGGTCGCGGATTATTCTTCTCGGTTGTCCAGGTTCCTCACTGGGACGGTAGGTTCCTATAACCAAAGGGGTGTGTGTCAGGGTCGAGATCCCGCGTTCAACGCACAGTGTGATCTCGGAGGTCGGGAGTTTGCTTCCGTCCCGGGCTCAACGCGCTCCGGAATTTCGGCTAATCGGAAAGGCCTCGGTCCTGCGCTCAACACGCTGCAGGGCTTGACCTAGGGTAGTTGGCGTCCGCCCTAAGCTCAACACGCTTTAGGACTTCGTCCGATATACAGGTTCGCTAAGCGTCTAGCCACGAGTTCAACGCACACCGAGGGGTCAACGAGAAGCGGGATATTTATATGTTCACGATTCCAAAGCTCAACACGCTCCGGAATATAGTGAAACACTTCGGTTATTTTCAGTTGAAGCTTCCTATCGTTATCCTACGTAAGGTATATCGCAGAACGTATGCTTTGGTAGTATCGGTCAAGTTATTAGCGGAAAGGCGAAGGTGCTGTCCTCTCGGTGCTGGGTGCCCAACTCTGTCTAGTTTTGGCTCGTGTAGAGTTCTGTTTTCTGATTATTTATGGGGGTTATTTTATGTTCAGACGACTGTGTCGTTACGATATGACTGAAAAATATGACCGTACCTTGTATGCCATTTTTCATTTTTAATGACATTAAAATAAATTTCGTATAATTTTTTTCATTATCCGAACCCGATTAACATATTGTTTCGATATAAACTAACCTGACCCTTGATAAAAATTAGTTCAATGTTTGCCATTTCAAGATGCTTTACAGACAATAAATTTCTTCGTAGGTTGGGTACATAAAATACATTTTTAATAGTACATAAAATTTCTTTACTTCGTGCTTCCATATAATTATTGTTTTTAGCAACTGCTTTTTTCATAGGTTTCTTTAGCATTAAAAGATCATAAAAATAGCCTTAATTGTTGTGCGTACAACCAGAGTCTACAAAAAATAACAAATTATTACTATTTATTACTTTGACAGTCCTGAATATTTGACATAAAACAAATACCTACTACATGTCCTACCTTCTCGCTATGTGTATTGACTCCTATCAACAGCATTTGCATTCTTTCCATACCTTCCACCACGATAATCTCCACGCTCCACCTCTATTTCCTCTCTGATTGTAGCTAAAACCTCAACCTTGAACTCCTCTAAAATTGGACTGACTTCGTCCACTAGATGCGCCATAATATCTACTAAAATAGTTATAATTTTCTCTTACTTGGACATCCTCGCATTTAAATTATTTGTTATGTTGCAGCATTTCCTGTATTCCTTTTTAAAATGCCCCCTTTCACTACAGTAGTAACATATACCCATATTAGTTGTAAAAACAGCAGGTTTTTCAAATTCTAACCTGTTTTTTAATCTTGATGTGCTTCTTTTCTTTCAATTTCATTACTCAGTTTTGCTTTCACAAAATTTAATGTAAGGTCGTTTGGAGAAACATTTTCTATAATTTTGGCATTGCTAATAGCAAGTACACATTAAATCTTATTTACAATCTCATCCTGCAGCTTTTAACTGTCTGATTACTTCATCAAAATTGGAAAGAAATTTGTTCATAGCTTAAGCTTCTTTCATTTCTATCGACATTGGCTTATTTCTTAATACTAACTGACCTGGTATTCCTTTTTTCTCATATCTATCTTGCAATTTCTTTTACATTTTAAAATCAGAGTTTCTTTTTCTAATTAAATCAACTTGATCATCTCCCAAACATTGTAAAATTAATGACTTATCTTTCTTTTGCGCTTCTTTCCTCTCTTTATCGTCTTTGAATGTTCCTACAATATAATCCACTTTATTACATTCTATAATGTCTTTTTCCTCGAACAATATACAAATTCTGTATTTACATGTGTGGTAGGTAATTATTGAAATTTAATAATACATTGTTATAGTTATTCGTTGTATTACCTGCCACCTCAATTTTCTAAAATTGTCCAGTTTTTAATACACCTTATTATTTTTCCATCAGACACGTACCACAATCCACAATTTCTTAGTACACTATGTCCATAACCTGTTGTTGTTTTGTATGTTGGAAGATGAATAAAAGTCTATAGATTAGTTTTTTATTATTCTATTACAGTCAGAAAACGTGAACCCATATTTATATAGTAGAAAAACATATCAAAATTAAACTTACTAAACTGACAATTAGTACTAATATTTTATATGACATATTTTCAACGTCGACGTGAACAAGAAGTCAACTAAATATCGAGTCAACATCTTTTCAATAATAGTTTAAGGAAAATATTATATATTTTCCCACATATATTTCCATTGTTATGTTATTTTGTTGATGAAGATATGCGAAAAATGTTATCGCTCTGTTGAAGGATGCATTTTTCTTACACTACCTCTTCCCACTCTTTAATAACTCCATTTTTATTCTATAAACTGTTTTTTGAGCTTATTCAGCTCTCCTATTAGTTGTGGCGTTCTTCTATTTACAAATTTATATATATATATATATATATATATATATATATATATATATATTGAACTAGTCATCTAGTTTTGTAAATATATTGAAATAAATAAACATAATAAAAAGGTCTTATTGTAACGGAAGGAGTGTCAGTAGACACAACCATTAGAATAAACTCAATAACAAGTCAAATATTAAAATATAAAAAGATTGAAATATGAATAAATCGGGTGAAATATTGATGTGAATGTTTTAAAAAGGGATGAAGAATAAAAATTCCAACACTATATTAGTTAAATAGATAGTAAATATTACCTGTACCAGTAATTCTGATTGGTTGTCAAAGTCACGGAATTCCGTATTACACTGAACACAGCCATAGCAATTTCTGTAGGACGAAACGTCATATAATAGCTTGAAACCTAAATTAAGAGAAAAGAATAATCAGTTTAACAATAACTTAACATTGTTTACATAATTTTTTTGTAGTAGCAAAGGTTTAGAATACCATGTTTCATTCATTCATTGCAAAGGGTTGAAAATAGATGGAAAAGATAGTTGGAACACAGCCCCAACGTATAAAAAGGAAATGAATATTTACAAGAAGTAATGCCTGCTAGGGAATTTTCATTACCAACTTAAAATCATTGCTTATTGATTATATATGAAATTTAATTACAAAAACAAAAATAATCAGGAGTTTATGTATAATAACTATAAAACAGGACTCAAATTAAAATAGAATCAATTACATATAGGTTAATTAATAATATAGGTTGTAAAATTTGTAAAAATAAACATTTCTCAGATTAACTAAATAACATGAATATAAGAAAATTGACTATTGTACGAGGAAAAGAGGACTTAATTAAAATTCCTTAATACAATAGAAATCTAAATGAATCAGTGTTATTACCCTCCAGGACAATAAATTTATGTTTTTCAAAATAGTAACTAAAAGACGGATAATAACAATTTTAGTGATAAAAAAACAAATAAGTGAGCTATGGACTAGGGAAGCCGAAAGACTTGTTGATTTTGAAAACAAAAGAGGTTGATTTATGATGGTGATAGAGGATGCGTCGTTAAAAGATTGCTCTCTGTATAAAATTGTTTAAAAGTGTTTAAAAGTTAAAATTCTAAAAAAACGTTAAATCAAACTAATCATAGGAGTATTCAATCCTGTGTAAGGAGTGAATAGTGCAGTAGGAGCGTGTCTCTTATGAGATATCTGCAAGATTTGGAGATGCGAGTGCAGCCGGCAGTGATAGCAAAGAAAAGGTCTGTGTATTTTGCTTAAACTTATTTGGAATTCCAATTAACATTTTCAAAGTGTACACTCAAATCTTTAGTTAAACATTCGAATCACATAACGCATAAAAAGGCCAAAAATAATAAAATATGATGCATCATAAATTTATCTATAGAGAATTATATCTTTAATATCTATCAAATTGATGTACTCACCTTTTTTAAATTTATCTATTTGAAATATCACGTGCATCATGTATGTTATATTAAATATTATATCTTCCTTCCAGCTATTGCATGTATAACTTTAAGCTATCACTTTCTTGACCTTTAAACACACACATATATAGTTTATAAATTATCACTTATATGTAATTGATTATAGAAACTTGATAATTTTAACAAAATCTTTTATCACAAGCACGCTAGCGTCGTGTTAACTGTGAAACGTTATTTATGGAAGGGAAACCTCCTTCTTTCATGTATATTGTAGTAGCGCATGCGTTTGGAGATTTAGCGCCGACGCAGTAGTGGGAACATTTTGTTATAGAGAATACATGTATGATATAGGGTGGCACAATTCCATAAGAATAAATGTATAAACCAAATTAATAGTTTCAAAAATATTTTATTATGTTCCAATCAGGTTAAAAATTTTCAAATTATTTTATTAAACTGCTTTACATTTATGTGTTGATTTTTCTTTATTCTCACATCCATGATTAAATTCTCAATATCTTTGTTGTCGTATTTCAATCGTTTTATTTAACAGATATTGTTTCTTTCAGAGGTTGTAAGTTAAAGGTAAGATTAAGAATATATTTCCTCAATCTTTGATTAGTATATCCAGAACTCAAAGGGAGGATTCTCATGCTTCCGACTAATTAAATAAACATTGTGAATAAATAATTAATTAAAAAAATCTGAGCTAGTCAATCAAGGGAATAATTATAAAATGGCGCCCATAAATATAAATAAATAAACTAAATAAAATTATAAAAATTATATATAAAATAATAATAATATATATATATATATATATATATATATATATATATATATTATCAGAAACCCAATTACCATAGTATATGGTGTAGGGTATACTTTTACACTTATACTTATTTCAATTACATCGCATTAAACTTGAGACATATATTCATTTTCTCATTGATGCTTTGGTCCAGATAGAATTTTATTCGTGTACAAATTCAGCCCATTGTTGTTTATCTCTTGCCATTGTTGTTGCCTCTGTCCATGTTTTTCCTTTTTCTTGCATTATGCCTTCCATAACACCATCCCATGTTTGTTTTGGTCTTCCTTTTTTCGTTCTTTCTTGTATTTTTGATTGCCATACTTTTTTAACTGGTCTTGTATCGTTCATTTTTTGTAAATGTCCCCACCAGCTTAATTGTCTCTTTTCAATAAATTTAAGTGTTGATTCTATTTCAAGGTCTTCTCTTATTTCCGTACTTCTTAGTTTGTCTTTCTTTGTGACTCCTTTAACTCGCCTAAGATACTTCATCTCAACTGCTTGTATTCGGCTCTTTTGTCTCTTTGTTAATACTCAAGATTCATATCCGAATGTTAATATTGGCCGGTAAATTGTTTTAAATACATTTAACTTCGTTTTCTTGGAAATTTCTTTTTTATTTATGAATGTCGAGTTCATCGTGTGATAAAGTTTCATCGTTTTTTGTACTCTATTGTTAATTTCGACTTCCTGTGTTCCATTTTCTTCTATTTCTACTCCCAAGTATTTATATATTCTAACTTGCTCAATTTGTATTCCCTCTAACTGTATATTTAGATGTTTTTTTTTCGGTCCTATAACCACAACTTTGGTTTTACTTTGATTCACTGTCATTCCAAATTCATCCGATACCGTGCTCCATATTTCCATATTCTTTTGTAGATCCTTCTCTTTCCCTGCCATAATTATTAAATCATCTGCAAAAGCTGCTTCCGATATATCCTTTCTTCCTAAATGTATGTATCCAATGTGTAGTTTTGCCATTTTGGTTGACGATTTTTTAATTATTTCATCAATAAAAATTGTAAATAATAATGGACTTAGTCCCCCTCCTTGCCTTAATCCTTCTTGTGTTGAAAATGGTTCTGATGTTTTATTCCTGTATACTACACAATTTCTATTATTTTTGTAAATGTTTTTGATTATATCTATTAATTTGTAATTTACTCCCCTTCCTTCTAGTACTTTCCATAACTTCTCACTTGGTACTTTGTCAAAAGCTTTTTCCATGTCTATAAATCCCATATATACCTCTTTTTCTTGTTGTGAGAACTTCTCAATTATCTGTTTCACTGTGAATATGTGGTCTTGGATGCTTCGCACTCTTCTAAATCCACTTTGCGATTCTTCGAGAGTATTTTCTATCCCTGGTCTTATCTTACTGTCTATAATCTTCTCGTAGACTTTCATAGCTGTACTAAGTAGATTTATTCCTCTATAATTATTGCAGTCTTGTCTATCCCCCTTTTTATATATTGGAACTATTAAGGCTGTCTTCCAATCTTCTGGAATCTGTTCTTCACTCCACGCCCTGTTGTATATTGTCAATAACATTTTTGTTCCTGTTTCCCCTAAATTTTTGAACATTTCTGCTGTTAATTTATCAATTCCTGGAGATTTTCCATTTTTCAATTCACGTATTATTTCCTGTAATTCTTTTAGAGTTACAATGTCTTTATTTTCTATTATTGCATCCTTTTTTTTGTTAATGTCCTGAATTCTGTTGTCTGCTCCTAGTAATTCCTCAAAATACTCTTTCCATCTATCAATTACTTCGTTTTCATTTCTTAGTATATCTCTTTTTTTATTTTTTATCCATGTTTTTTCTTGTGGTTTTTCCTTTCTTAATGACTTCAATGTTTTGTAAAACAGTTTTTGATTTGATTTACTATTGCTCTCCATTTTTTCGCCAAATTCTTTCCACTGATTTCTTTTAGCTACTGTTACCATCTCTTTCACCTTTTTCCTCCTCTCTTTCTACACTTCATAGTTTACAAATTGATAAGGAATAGAAAAGAGAAATATTGTACCACCATAATGTGACTATAAATGTTCAATTCTAATTTGTTTCCGGCGTTAGTAAAGGTTCCACTAGCAAGTTGAGCAACTTGTATCTAATTTTTAGGATAATTAATCAGCTTGTATCGGCCAAGGGACGGGTAAGTTAATTTATTATCAATAATGAATCAGTTAGGCCTATAACTTCCAAAGTTTCGTCGTTCATGGCGGTTTTATTAATTTCGTCGACATATTATAATGACTTCATTCAAATAGGGAAGAGATATGAGAGACCACACCCTTGCCGCTTCGAGCTATACATGTTTTAATATGCTCTTCCAGATTTTGAGGTAGTTACAATGAAGGGGGGCTTTTATAATTTGAAATTTTTATAATTACTTTATTGTTATATTTTCCTTAACGAATGTACTTTATTTTTGGTGCCGGAGAATAATGAAACCACCAATGGACTTAAATTCATAAACGTAGGGGAGAGTTAGTAACAGTGAGACGAAAAAAACTTAACTGAAAAATTTAATTTAAGAAAATACATTTTTCTTCGAAAATGTAACCTGTCTTTTGGAACAGCGTTAGAAACGAAATGGTAACGTTGCTTTTAGAGAAAAACAACTTTAAAAAAATAATACAGAAAAATTGTAATTTTCTCATTGTTCTATCCTCGGTCGGAACAATGAGACAGTCCCTTAATTTTATTATTTAACATTTAAATTTGAGAAGTTAATGCCAAATTTCAATAATGATTCCTGTATTTTTGTTACCTGTGCTAGTGGAGAAGGTAGGATAATTTTAATGTCTTTTTGAATGACGATAGAGATATCTTGAATCTCAGGTGCAATAAAATGATCAAAACACTTTACACTTTTTCTTAGGAATGACACTTCAAGCTCATTTTCTCCTACTTGAGAAATCGCTTATTCCACATAATAAACACTTTGTTTTCCTTTCAACTCCACTAGCACCTATTCATCACGAACTGGATTAGATGCACTGATAAATTCATCAGCAATTTTTTTTATTATTCCATTTTTGGCTATCACAATAAAAATTGTAGCTGCTATTGCAAAGTCACCGTACGATAATGAAAGATATTATTTTGCTGAATTCAAGTGGCAATGGTGGCAAATTATTTGTTTGTCAATAGAAACACAATATTTTTATTTCCCAGTAGCAGAGAATTATTTTGTAATAAGCAAACAAGTAGTGGTACGATATCAACATTATTTTATATTGAATTTAAATTAGATAGCAAAAAATACTCGAATGTAACACATTAACATTAACGAATAACGACAAACAAAGAAAAGATAACTACCATTAGCCTCCAAACGATAACAAAATCTAATTACAAATTCCTGTCGAATATCTTGCAATGTTTCTTGTTTTATTGATACATCAGCTCAGATTCATTTCTTTGGTTGTTATGCTACATAATTAAGATCCCCTTCGTGCAATCTACCACCTTTGGGTTAATTATTTTTTCGCAGCGCGGTAAAAGTTATTTGTAAACCATTTTGTCATTAACTAGCAATATCATTAAGCATCAGAATGTCTTATTCGATTTGTTGCCACTTTTTAAGTAAGACATTCACTAAAAAATCTCTATTTCTTAATAGTGGTAATAAGTCAATAATCTGAGGATTGCACTAAAAAAGAGGGGAAACAATTACATGACGAGTATCAGAGACAGCACTCTTCGCCTTTTTATGAATCGCAATGGGTTTTTTTAGATTTCTATACATGAGTCGACGAAAAATATAGTGATATATTCGGGCTTCTGATGTCCGTCCGTCCGTCCGTTTTAAGCTTCATCAGACGAATCGTAAGCGTTAAAGCTTAGGTATAAACGGATTTGGAATGAGCATGGTCTGAAACGTCTCCAATGGAGAAAGATCTCCAGGTTTTTATACGGGGTCATTCAGTAAACTTGAATTACTTTTCAGAAGTCTACGTGTACACCACACTGTGGCGCTTCCCTACTTGATAAGATATCAATTGTGTTTAGACAGTTTTCAAATAAGCCGAATGTATTTTCAACTAAAAGACGTAGTTGAGATCAACAATGATTGAATTTCCATCACGTTCCTCCTTAAAATATATTTTAATGTATAGCGGAAATGATTACTCGGAGTGTAGTTGTATTTCCTTCAAAAAATTCTCAGAATTTGTACCATATGTGCACACACTCATGAAAGATTGAGTAGCCATTTTCTCTCTGTATATATGTATCTTATTACTAATTTAAATAAATCTACGTAAGGTATCTACACTCTGAAAATAAATTAAATATTTTCCCGACTTTTTTACCGGATGAAATAAGTTCTAAGAAATTTCCAATTTAAATTGACTTTGGATATACCACAAAAGGAGGTGCATTGATTTTCTGTATCAACTTTTGTCATCTAGGGAAAAAGCAAATAAACTGAAGAAAATGTTAAACCTTATTGTGGGGTCGAATGTAAATCACCGGCTGCTTTAAGAGATAAAAGTTTACAGATAATTTTCTCATTTTGCTACTAATTTATGCATGGAAACTTGGGAATTTTTCTGATATCACTTTTGGAAACTTCAATTTACACCTTCAGACTTCTCCGAAAATATGCTGATTATCATTTTCGTCACCTGCAATCTGATCACTTCTTTTATACTTCAATTTTCATTAGGACTTATTGCTGATCATATCTCTGAAGCTAAAATTCATAAGTTATATTTTTCACAAACACATTTAAATACAATATGCTAGGATCGAATATTTAACTTTTCCAATTGATGTAATTTTTGTATAATTAATGTGTCCAATATTTTAAATCTCCCAAAAAGGATAGTTTCTCAATAATCTGTTCCAACAAGCCAACAAAATAACTTTCTTCTCCCAAATCAACATCCATAATGTGTTTGGTCATTCGTAATATTTAAGTAGATAGATCTTTTATTTTCAATATAATTGTTTATGGAGTGTTATTTGCAACAATATTTACATTTTCAAAAGCTTAATATTAAGAATTTGTTTTTTTGTCAATTTTGATGCATCATTTTAACATTTTAGTGTTAGTTCCACAAAACTAAATACTACATATTTGAACCGTTTTGCAAATGATACTTTCACTTGTGACTAAAAAAGAAGAACATTATAACTAAATATTCAGGATAAACCAAATGCTCAAAATTTTGTACCATCTGATGACCTATAGTGAACGAAATAATTCTTATATAGTATAAATTATTGTAAATTCTGATTTTCATGCACCACTGCCACATCTGTCATCTCTCTCTATTTAGTCTTTGACATAACTACACCTCCTCAATTTTCCTCCATCTCTCACTGTCCTGCCCTTTTACTATGCATTTGTTTTCCTGCGTTCTTCCTCAGGCCATCATACCATATTGTAAGCGGTCTTCCGGGTTTTCTTTTTCTTGTCCATGGTGTCCACTCTTTGCTAATTTTGGTCCAACTATCTCCGTCCGTTATTGTGCCGTGTCCACCCATCTCCACTTAACTGTTGCTATGGTTATCACAATGTCTTCCATTTTTATTTGGTCTCTGATCCATTTATTTGTGTTCCTATCTCTTAAATCAACGCCCAATATTGCTTTTTCCATCCTACGTTGGGAAACCTGAAATTTGTGGATCATTTATTCGTATATACCCATGTTTATGTACCATATGTGAGCACTGCTCCATCACTCTTATCTTCATCCGTAGTATGAATAATCTATTTTTGTTTCGTAGGATGTGACTAAATTTGCCGAACACTGACCACGTTAACCTTATTCGTCTATTAATATCTGCGTATTTCATGTCTTTATCAATTCTTATTGTTTGGCCTAGGTAGTCATACTCATCTACAGTTTCTATTGCTGTTTCGTTGAGAGCGATATCTTTTTGTTGTCCCTCGTACATTTTCTGCATCATTTTAGTTTAGATTGATGAGTTTTCTTCACTTCCCCAACTAGTCATTCATAAAATTATATGTATTTACAGGCCAACATAAAAAACATTATTTCTTTTAAAAAAGGGAAGACGGAAATAGGCTGTTGGCATAACATGGCCGATTCGCTATCAGCTGACTTTATTTTGACAAATATAAGTTCAGGGTGTATATATTCAGTTTCTTACTCACAATGCACTGTTGAACGGTAACGCCAGTGTCACACGTTCAAATTAGCATCAAATTAGCTTCAGTTTGGCTGTCAACTAGTTTGATCAAAGTGTAAAATGACGTCACCAATTTGATGGGCAAAATGTAGACTGTCATACGATCAAATTAGCATCAAATTTGCTTCAGTTTGGCAGTCAACTAGTTTGATCAAACCATAAAATGACGTCGTCAATCTGAAGTTGCTAGTTTGATGGATTTAGGAGCGCTCCTATTCGTATCAAACCAGATTGATGAAACTAACATTTTCATTGGCCACTGAAAATTCCCTATAGAAAATGCGTCCAAATAAACAACAACTGTTTGGAAATTCAAACAATCTAACCTATAAAAAACATTTTATTTACTTGCAAACTCTTTGACCACGTAGTGACGATTGCGGACTTTTTCTTTCTTAGTTTTATTCGTGATAGGTATATTTTAGTGTTTAGTTTTTGTAGTGGACAATATGGCCTGGACAACTAGTGCTACCTCATTGTTAAGAGATTTATATCGGTCCTTTGAAGTACTATATAATGTAAGCGATCCTTTGTACCACAAGAAGTCGGCAAGGGCAACTGCTTTGGAGGCAATTGTAAAGGACATACAAGTGGTTCGTCCCGACACAACTGGTAATTATTTTTTGATGGTCAATTACATGTTTTTTATATATAATTATTTACAGTGAAAGAGGTCACTACCAAAATAAATAACCTGCGAACGCAGTTCAGCAAGGAACTGCGCGACCTCAAGAATACGGCCAGTGAATCTGGATATAATGAATATGTGCCAAAAATGTCATTTTTTACACAGCTGTTGTTCCTCCAAGACTACTTTGAAAGTCGAAAGGGAGTTTCAAATGTGGGAGAAAGTGCAACAGCAAGCTCGTATGAAAACATTATTCTGGAGGATTCTCAATTAACTGAAGTTTCGGTATGTTTTATTTATTATTAGTATGAAAATGCAGGGTAATCAGAAAAACATGTTATAGTCATATTTTTTTTAACTTGTGATTTACCAACTTTGGCAAAAAGTGTTCCATCATATTGGCACTATTTGCAAAATGGGAAACTACCATTGTGTGAGTCCAGTATATAAAGATGAATGGGGACATCAGATAGGGAGGAATGTGTATGTGGAAAAGTGGCTGATTTAGAACTGTACTTTAGGAATATACTTTAAAATTAAAATATATATATATATATATATATATATATATATATATATACATGAAAACAAACGAATCCTATAACTAAGAGCAGTAATTATACTAACACAAATTAAAATAACGGTAAAAAAATATAATCTTGAGCAAATATTATGCATTGCCAATTAAACATATTCACAAATTGTGTCTATTCACACTTTCTTGTTGCCATTCAAGAGCTCCATTTGTGTTGAAATAAACTTGGAATTCTTGTCGAATAGCCCGTGTTCTTGCAGTGTTTCGGTTTCCATAAGTTTGTCTGTGAATACTTGTTAAACTTAATTCCAAATCAATGTCAGATCCATCAGCATACTTATTACATGTTGTCGCTAAGAGATTGTGCAAAATAACGGAAGATTGGGTTATCAATTGCACTTTTTCAACAGACACATTCATAGGCTTCAAGAATATCTGGAATCTGTTAGACAAAATTCCAAAAGCACTTTCTACTAGTCGCCTTGCTCGGCTCACCCTATAATTATATATTTTTTGTTCATTTGTTAAACCGTGAAAACGATAGGGTTTCATTATATAATCCTTAAGTGGAAATGCATCGTCTGCAACTAAAACATTGGCACATTCATTTCTCTGCCAGGAAGAGGCACTGCTGTGGGCAAATTCAAAGTATTGTGTTCAAATGTTGTGCAAACTGGACTTCTTGCAAAAACACCCCCATGAGCTAATCCTACCGTTTGTTCCAATGTCCTCCATAATGAATTTATAATTGGCATCTACTACAGCCATCAGAACTATGCTGTGTGTATTTTTATAGTTTCTGTAAAATGAACCGTCCCTTCTGAATGGACGGAAAATAACCACATTGAATTAGCTTTTTTTAAGTGTATTTCCTTGTTTTAGGAACAGGAACCAGATTTTATAGAGTCTAGACTAGTTTGTGTAAAACCTTCGACCCATTTACTTGGGTCAAGACCAAGGGCAACTAACTCTTCCTCGTCAGAAGAGCCGGCCAAGAAGAGAGTGAAGAAGAAAGAAAAGGAGGCCATGAATAATGAAAGTGAGACTCTGAACTTAATTGGGGAAACTTTACAAAAAATTGCTGAGAATGATGAGGGTTCCACTCCTAGCACTTCCCAAACATTTGCTAATTTTTTGGCTGGTAAGTTACAATATTTTGTTTTCACTAAAATGTTATTTATAATCTAATTTTTTTAACAGAAGAGTTGGATGCGTTCAACAATGAGCAACAAGAGAAAAATGCAAGAGAGCGATGCTCAGAATATTGTTGGAGCACCAAGAAATAGATGACGGATATTTATAACATGCATAATTAAATTCAATTATTTTTCAAATATATATTTTACTTCAACTTATTTCTTGTTTTTCTACCCACCTTTAAGTATGTTTCTTGTAGAACCTCAACTATAACCATGAGAACTTCTTTTATAATTACACTTAATGTATTATGTGGAATTATTGTAGACAAGGCCAATGTTTTCAGAGTTTCCCCTGTAGCAAGGTACCGTTAAGTAGCAATTAGGCTGAAACAATCCCAAAAAATAAAATAGCAACATTATTTTCAGCAAAAGTATGTTTCAATATTAAGCTTACCGATCTGTTGCAGGAATTGCCTGCCTCATTACAGTGTCTTCTTTGACAATTGATGGTTCTAATAAACTAAGTAGGATATCAAATGTTGCTGCATCCATTCGCATATAATTGTTAAAATCATGAGGGTTTTCTGGGACAAGTTCATATTTTATCAAATCAATAATGTTATTAGCTCCACCAGCAGCATTGGTTAGTTGGTTTCTTTTCTTGATCCATCCCCTAGACCTTATTCTCTTCTGCTTTTTTTTAATATCTTGTTTAGCTTTGATTATTTTTCGGTATAACACTATGCCTAAGGCTGCTATTGATAATGAAAACACAACTTTGATCAAATTCAGTTTGCTGCTAATTTGACCGTGTGACAGACAGAGAAAATGTTTTTTCCACTACTAGCTATGAAGTTGACAATTATTGCGTCTTGTAGCCAATTGACAGGTTGAATTTCTCTATCAGTGGTTAACAATTTTTTCTATTGTTAACCTAGGTCAATAATGGACAAATTCAAATATTGTGACAATCCTGGGATAGTAGATTAACAAAAACTCGTGCAACATAATTTTGTGTACCCAGGAGATTCTCTTTAACGTATTTGCTTTTTGAAATTACCTAACATGTTAAAATTATTGGAATAAAAATGGCATTAGTTTATAATTCGCGCTCAACCAATAATGACTGATGACATCCCGTAACTACAACATTGCGATAATTACAAACGTTGGGTGCGTTCAGAAAACACAACCGTTGGGTAAATGTTCTGTGAACGCACTTTCATACATAACATTATACGTTGGAATTGTTTCTTCATAATAATTCCTGTTTTTTTCACGACTGCCACGTCTTCTTACATTATAATCATGTGGTAATGGTTCCTGCAAATATTCTATTGCATGAGTTATAATATTTCTGTTTGTATAAATTATATTACCATCATCTAATAACGCCAGAATTAGATTGTACCTATCTAGCCATAATTTCAATAATAATGTTCTCCAAAAAAAATATCGTTCAGCAGACATACGTCAACCATTATTATTTGTTGCTCAGTGAGCGCTCATCAACGGTTGAGTTATAAGTTATGTTTTATAAACGGACCTGTTGTTTACAAATAAGTTTTACTAGTGGAAATGTCAATCCGTATAGGACTAGAGTAAAGTGCCCTAATATCAGATAGTTGCCTAATATCGGATAGTTCTGTTGTAAAGAAATCTGTCGTCTGATTACGAAGAAACCTGTCTATAGTTTAGCATGGAGCTTAACCCAAGCCACCGAATAATAGTTGAAAACGTAATTTTTAGACATTCAGGTAAATTTTTAAATTTGTCTCTGTAGTTTAAGTTAGTCTATAATATATCTACTTCAATTCAGTGCATGCGAACAATGGATTATTCGTAGGCGTAGCTAGGGGGGGGGGCAGGGTGGTCCGAGCCCACCCTAGATAGCTGTGGGCCCACCCTAGAAAAATGCCCATCCTCATACATAATAAAATAACTTCATCCTCAATTACCGAAACCGAAAACCGTCTTCAAAAAGACAATACGCGCATGATCTATCGTCCCGCTTTCATTGACGTCTTTTTTACTTAGGATAGTATCTAAAATGCAATGGCACGCACGCACGGGTGGGCGCTGGTCCCGATGTGGTCCCGATAACGTATCGAGGTGAATCAGGTAATTGGCGCGGGAGCAAGGGACGGGGCGTGGCGTGGGAGCAAGGGACGGGGCGTGGCGTGGAATCAGAAAAACAATAGTTACTTACAAAATACATAAACAAACACTTCAAGCGTCAACTTGGTGTTGGAATATTGAATGTGTGCTTGAACCTTGTTGATTGATTGACAGTGCTCTTTGACATAATAAGTCAAATAAGTGAACTATTTTTGTTCATAATTCGACTGATATGATACATGTAGCGAACTATTATCATTTCGCGAGTTATTTATTTACTTAGGTACTCTGAGGTAAGGTGTGTAATCTACCACCATTCATTTCATTCACCGTCGCTCGCGTTGTCACTATTCGATTCGTCCATCGGGGGAATTTTCACATACCTACTTAAATCTGAAACTAAAACAAGAGAACTGAGACATTTTAAGGTGAGTGTTAGTGACCGAAATGCCAAGAATTTAAATGACAGCGTCATCTGTGTGACGTGTGACGATGGAAGAAGCAGCACGGAATACGGAATATCAATACCCACTTTCATTTGTGTCAACAAAATCGTACAGTGACTATATACAAGACAGTGGCGACAATTGGGTATAAGCTCCGCCCTTCCGCCATTAGTTTGCTAATTTTGGTTTATTTACATTTGACTACATGCAACTAAATAACCCTTTTTTAAAAGGGTTTTACCACTTTTAAACTAGTTTTGAATGTGCAATTTTAAATAAAAGCTCTTTTATTAGGTGAATCATAAAATATTTTTGGAAAAAGTGGGCCGATGTTAATAAAAATCTTCAAGGATATAATGTTGTTGCATACAAAATTATGGATGTATCTCTATTTACCATCTGATAAAGATATAAGGTAAGCTCTTAAATTCTGGATTATAATGTTAAATGTCATGCTAACCAAATAGATACTACAATAAATCGTAATATGTAGTGTAGGTATATGTACTAGGGAGTCTTTCTTTAATCTATGATTGCCGCAAATATAATCGGAGCGGAAATAATGCACCAGGCCCGAGACAACGCTGTCTCTGACCAGGCCTCTTAACAAAAGCAGGTAGTTAATTAAATAGAAATATGCCACAGAGGGATGTTTTAGTCCCTATTCTTGTGTGAATACGAAAAAATAAAATAAGTAATAAAATATTTTAATTTGACTTGTTATTGGGATACAAATTTGGACTATTACGGTTTTAGTCAGAATTATATCCAATTTCAGTACATATGTTTATTTTTTCATCTAATATGAAATTAATCAATGAATGTTTTTATATGTTACAGACTGTACCTGCAATTCTGACATTGAAACTCCACCAGTAAAAATGAAACACATACCTATTTAATATTTATGTAATTAAATGTTTTACACTATTTAATAAAGAAGATAATATGAAGCTTCTATCTATCTAATATTTTTGGTCATTTTACATGTCATAATGCCCCAATATTTTTGAATTTGTATCAGAGATTTTATGTAATTAAAAAACCCATCAAGCAAATAAATAATAAAATAAAAAATGTTCTATTGCAAGTTTTATTGAATATTCATAACAAATGACCAGCAACGAACTTACTAGCTAATTTTTTAGAAGCACTCTTATTCTTTTTTTAACTTGTTTTTAATCTGAATACAATGTAGCTTTTAATAATTTTATTTTTCAATTTATAACAATCGGGTATTATATTTAGAACTAAATTTTCTTCACACATTTTTTTGACATAAAAATATTACCAATTGTCCTTTCCGGTCTTAATGAGCCACTGCCTTCTTTGAGGATCTTTTGAATAGTGTTTCATAGTAAACCCGTTTTAGCAGAATTACTGCAATTTACATGAGCACAGCCAGGCATTGTCCTATTACAAATAAAACCAAAATAATTTTTAAAAGACTTTAATTCTTATACAACGTTTTATAGATCTAAGAGGGTTTAGAAATAACAAGAAACAACTGGTAAAACTCGAGAATACTTTTATGTATTAATTCAATCGATTAATTCAATGTCTAAAACTATGCTCAAAATCCACTGTAGGAACCAAGGGTATTTGGTTATAAAAAGACCAAAATAGATATTTATTTGAATAATATATGTATTAATCACTAATTTTGTTACTCTAAACTATATATAACAATACAAGTACAATAATATTAAACTTATCTACTATACTTATAGCTTAACCAAAAACCTCAAGTGAAAATGGTGTATGAAATAATATTTATAGTTCCAAAGCAATTAATAATACACTAATAAATAAGTCTTCATTCCAGAACGTTTATAAATAGCACTTGAACACCAAATTTTGCGCGAAAACTTTCAAAAACCAAAAACTGTGGTAAGAACACAATAGAACCAAATGGTAAATAAACAAACATTTAGCAAACTAATGGCGGCCGATACCACGTGACATACGTAACCAATCACTAGGACGACCATAATTGTCGCCACTGTCTTGTATATAGTCACTGTACAAAAGCGCAACATCGTACGCCATCTAGTAGCGAGTAGCTGATTAAGATAACAGTAAGTAGCCACATTGCGTAGAATTTTCTGGTTGTTTAGCATTTTCTACAGTTAGACAGTGAGATCAGGAAAGAACGAAACTAGAAACTTCTACATTTGTCTAAATGGCGGGATTTGGTATAAAAGAAGTGACTTACGGTGCCAGAGGCAGCTTCAAATTGGAAGCGATCAAGAAAGCCAAGGAAAAGAATAACAGTGAAAGTTAACGTTGAAAGTAAGTGAAAATAAGTGAAACAACCCTTTTCTAGTGCAGTCAATTTATATTATTAGTGTTTGTTCGGTGTTCAGTACATTTTCATACATATTTTCGTCCTCCCGTAATCTGTGTACGTGTACATTTTCTAGCAATAAAGACAGTCACTACCGAACAATTGGAGTTGTCATCTACAGTCCAAATCCTCCGAATTCTCAACAGTATGTATGTTATTTTTTCAATGTTTTACAGAGGTTTTCAACTTTTTGTCGTTTTTATCAATATTTGTGGCTACATGGGGTAACTTTTAAACATTTTAAGGAGATTGCCGCCAATAAAACAACGTTCTGTACTGTACATACGCGTATAAAGTATTTTTACAAATAAGTTGCTTCTTTGATATGAATATAAGACAAACCTCAAAAATCTGTAATTTTTTTCTTGTGCATATTCATATTATGAAATCAGCAAAATGTTTATGAAATGATTAAAATTTACAGTTACAGTGTAACCACAAATAAAAAAAAACAGTAACAATTTTGAATTCCGCGCGCAATGCTTAACGAACCATCATATGATATTATGATGTCTTTTTGCGTTTATTTTCTGTTTCGGAATCGTAGATGAGAAAATTATTAAGATTGCAAAATGAATGAAAATAATGCAATAAGAAAATAAATCGCGTTGGCGACTAAGGAAGTTGGAATTTTTCAATGAAACACATTAATAAATCTATTTTGCTTCGTAATTCGGAAGAAAGTCCTTTCATGTGGGTGTTTTTGAGTATTGATTTAATTAGTTTAATTAGCTACTTATCTAATTAGTAATTATTTTCCAAAACCTGTACATGTTCTAAGAAGGTAATAATTAGGAAATAGGGTTAGGATTTTACTACATGCTGTTTTTTAAGCAAAACATGAAGAAATTCAAAGAAATCAGGTTATTTTTCAAAAAAACCGAACTGTCAAAGATTGTTAATGGTAATCAAAATTCGACAAATGTAGTGGATCCAAGTGATAGTTCTTCTGCACAACCTAGAGCAACAACAAGAACTTTTCAAGAAAATTTACGAAGCAATTATTTCGAAGATAGAGATATTCCTGAAAAAGACAGTCCTATTTCTAAGACAAGACAAACAGCTGATTCCGATCCGGAAGTAGTAACGTCTTCAGAATCTGCGGGTAATGAAAAGCGAAACAACTTGGGAACCCTGCAAACCGGACCATCGCAGATCCAAAAACAAACTTTGGCGCCAGATTAGGATCTTTTTCATCAAAATATTATGAATTATACAGCTGGTTAGAATACAACACGAAAGAAGATAAGGTCTACTGTTTTATGTGTAGGCAGTACTACAATAAGGATTGACATCGTGACCAATAATTGGAAAAAACTGGGAGAAAGTTTATAAAAACATGCCGAGTCGTCACTTCATGTACACAAAAATATGCATGCTACAAAACTTCGATCAAAACTGGAGATATCTATCAGCAAGTAGTTAAGCAACAAGAGCGAGAAGTTACTCAAAATAAAGAATACTTAATGAAACTCATTGACATCATACTTAATCTTGTCCGTCAGGGTTTGTCTTTAAGAGGGCATCAAGAAGACAAATCGTCTAAAAACCGGAGATATGTTTTGGAAATTTCCCAACTCATCTCCAAGTACGACGAAAATTTTCGCATGCATTTCGAGAAACATTTTAACTATTGCAGTTCAAATATTCAAAACGAAATTATAGCATGCCTAACTAGAGAAGAAATTGTCAGAGAAGTAAAAGCATGTGGATTTTTCGCCTAGAGTGTAGACGAGGCGAGATGTTACAAAGAGGAGCAATTGTTAATTACGATCAGATACATAATCGACCTAAATGTGGTTGATAGATTTTTTGGTTTTATCAATTGTTCGACGCCCAGAGATGCGAAAGGATTGGCAACGCTGATTTTCTAAACACTGAATAAAAGCCAACTGGGCGATGTTCCGATTCTTGCTCAATCTTATGACGGGGCTAGCGTGATGTCTGGCAAAAACAGAGGTTTGCAGGCGATTATAGAATAGACACATCCTCACGCCATATACATCCATTGCTTAGCGCACAAATTGAATCTAGTGGTTGTGGATTCGTGCGCCAACAACGTTGCATTAGCAAAGACTTTTTTACATTCATTTTTCGCAACCTGGACATCATGCCAGCCTTGCTAAGATACAAGGATCTCTCGGAATCAATACCAGTCGCGAAATGGGAAGTCTGAGCACCACGAGATGGAGTGTCGCTACGAAAATTGCCAAGCAGTACTTACCAATTTTGAAGCCATCAAAATTGCTTTGAATGAAGAGGTCGTGAAGAGTCGTGACAAAAATGTTGTAGAAGCCATAGGGCTGCTAATAACTATAAATAAACCAGAGTTTATAATATATTTACATATATTTCACTCGGTTCTCACTACAGTTAATGTTCTGAGTAAATATTTTCAGACCAAAGATGCAACTTTGTCTCAGGCCAGTGATTCAATAGCCAGCACAATTCTAACCTTTGAAACATCCAGAAACCATACTTCTGTGGAACCTGTCCGAGTATCAAAAAGGAGGCGTCAGGAAAAGGATTTCCATATTGAGACAACAGTTGGGAAAAGTAACATCTTAGATTTGCCGACAGACACTCAGCCCCGGCGATACTGGAAAATAAATATTCATAACCAGGTATTGGACAACATTATTGCCAACTTTAAACGGCGGTTTTAAAATATCCCATTGGCGAATGCAGTAGACGCTTTCCTGAAGCTAAATATGGAGAATGCAGAAGATTTTGTTAAAAATTTTAAAGATATTTTAAAAACCGATGAAGAGGCGTTGAATGCCGAGACAATGATAGTGAAAAACCTGTTTGTATTAAAAAAAAATGAATAAGGACTACTACCCAAATTTATATAAACTGCTTCAGGCAGCACTAACGCTCCCTGTAAGCTCCGCCAGTTGCGAAAGGAGTTTTTCTGCAATGAGGCGAATAAAAACCTGGCTGAGGACAACTATGCTCCACGAACGTTTCTCTCAAGTATCTCTGATAAATATAGAAAACGAATTGGTGAAAACTACAATAACATCAGAGGCAGTCTTGAACCGGTTTGGCGAAAAACTCAGAAAACTTAAAATTGTTTAAAAACATTTTTTTTCTTATTTCAAGGTAGTGGAGTAGACCGATTTATATATTTTCGGTTTCTTTTTTCTTTACTTCAATGTCGTGGAGTGGACTTATTTATATTTTTGGTTGCTCTGTTTTTTTTTATTTGTAACAAATACATAACATTATACCTAATAATATTATACCATATATTTGATTTACCTTTTGTTGGTAATTTAATAGCGGAGCTCTTGTCGGTGTATATCTAGCTATATTAGCGATTTAAACTACATAGTTTTGGTCAGGACACAGATAAAAGAAAAAGAATAGTATAATAGGATAGGGTAACTGAAATCCATACTTGATAATGAGAGTCACTGGCATGACTGGGGCCAGGGCCCCCCTAGGAAAAATCCCTAGCTACGCCAATGATTATTATAATTTTCTTTGTTCCATAACCTTGATCTTCAACAGGAGACAATTTGCCTAATAGCGGATGGTCACGTTGTCTTAATATCAGATATCCGATATTAGGACAAAATATTTCTTATCTGTCTATATAATCTCTACGTAGCTAAGGCCTTATTAAGAAATTAATTTTTATGTTTTCGTCGACAAAAAAAAAAATTTATGCTATAATCCTTGTGCTACACCTGCTCATTTAATTTTCTATCTTACACTTTTTCTTAATTTCAGAAATAAAATGTCATTGAAACCCAAACAAAAACGAAAGACGTGGGATAGTAAATCCATGCTTGCAGCTGTTACTGCGGTTAAAAACAATGAAATGGGATACTTTCTAGCTTCAAGAACTTTTAAAGTACCCAAGAGCACGTTGGAAGACTACGTAAAAAACAAAATAAAGTCACCTGAAGAGCTTATTCAAACCAATCTAGAACGTCCACCATTGTTGCCTAAAGAAATTGAAGTGGATTTGGTTGGTTATTATCTAGAAATGGATAAAAAATATTTCGGATTGCGAGCTTCTGATATTCGAAGATTAGCCTTTCAATTAGCCATTCGGAACAATTTAAAACATAGGTTTTCAAAGAATCAGGAAAGAGTAGGTTACAAATGGTTGCGTTCGTTTTTAAAAAGGCACCCTGAACTAACGTTTAGGAGACCACAGGGTTTATCAACTGTCTGAATCAAGGGATTCACAGAAGAAAATGTAAATCTCTTTTTTAGAATTCTGGAACCTGCGATGGAGAAGGTAAAATTGAATCCCTGTCGAATATACAAGAGATGAAACAGGCATAACGTCTGTACAATCCAAGCATACCAGGATAATCACTTTAAAAGGTAAAAAGCAAGTAGGGGCAATTACCTCTGCAGAAAGAGGATCACTAGTGACGGTGGTTACCTGTATGAATGCGACTGGTGGTTATGTGCCTCCAATGGTCATATTTCCCCGAAAAAACATGAAGGCAGAATTACTCAATGGCGCTCCACCAGGGACAATTGCTGCCTGCCATGTGTCTGGCTGGATTCGGAGCCACATTTTTACTAATTGGTTACAATATTTTATTAGCCACGCTAAACCAAGTGAAGCTGATCCGGTTTTATCAGTCTTGGGCGGTCACTACTCCCATACGCGAAACCTTGACACGATAAACTTGGCGCGACAGAGCCATGTGGTTATTATATGTCTCCCACTGCATTCTACTCACAAAATGCAGCCGATGGACCTTGCATTAATGGGTCCTCTTAAAACCTATTACTCACAGGAGATTGAAAATTGGCTGAGAAACATCCCTGGAAGAGTGGTCACCAGCTATCAAGTTTGCGAATTGCTTGGGAGAGCGTATGTAAGATGTGCTACAGCTGAAATCGCTATAAATGGTTTTCGAAAGAGCGGTATCTTTCCATTTAATAAGCAAATTTTTCGAGACCACAACTTTGCTATTCACCATCAAGCGGAAGGTGACCGATTCCAGCTACAAATCTACCCGATACTGAACAACAAAAGCAAGTGACTCCTCCAAGGCATGTTACTCCTCCAAGTCATGTGACTCCTACAAGGCATGTAACTACTACAAGGCATGTGACTCATCAAAGATGTATAAATACGATCAAGTGTGTGAAAGATTCATCATGTAAAAACATTTCCAATTCCAGAGATCCAAATGTGCGGCCCCAAGATATTAGCCCTTTGCCGACCACTTCATTTTACAAGTCTAGTGATAAAGAAAGAAAGTCCAGAAAAGGATCTGCTGCCGTGATTACAAGTACCCTATATGGAGAAAGAAGTTTGTCAGAACAGAAGAGAAAGAAAAGTACTTCAAAGGGAATTCCGAAATTGAAAACAGACAAATGTAATCCTTTTAAAAAAACAAACAAAAAGAAAGGAAAATCTATTGCTCAAAAGACAATGACAACGAAGGTTAGAAAGACTAGTGTTAATAATGACGAATCTTTTAGTTCATCTGAAGAAGATGAAGTACTAATTTTAGATGATGATTCTGACATTCTGGACTCTTCTCTGAAGATACCTCGGGTGAATAATGGATTCAGTGCTCAAAATGTTTCAGGTGGGCTCATGCCGACTGTGCCAATATAGACAAAGAAGACACATATATTTGTGATTTCTGCTTCGATGGCTAGTTTTATATCGTTATCCTAATATCGGATACCCTATCCGGTATTAGGAACATTATTTTTTGTCAACGTAAATTGACCATTTTTCGAAAAACTTAAATTTTATTTTTTAACATGTGGCAATGATTTATTTTGGTTTAATATATGATTCTCTATAGCCTATTATTTGTTTTGTTTTAAAAACTTCGTAGATTTATTGATGTATTGAAATTAATATTAGGGTTCAAAAAAAAGTATCCGATATTAGGGCACTTTACTCTACTTGATTATTGTTTTATTAGTGGAAAGGCGAATTTACATTCCTGTGCTACTCGATTTTTACAAGAAAATTTTTTAATTTTTGTCTCAAATTTGGTTAGTAGGGGCAAACATTGTATATACACCACGGTGGTGAAGACATTTATAGGCCTCGCATCTCATTCCGCTCGGGGCAAAGCCCCTCGCGAAATAATCTTGGTGCTCGGTCAATAATAGCAGTCTTTACCACCTTGGTGTTTAATATACTATTTTTCACTACTAGCCTCTAAACCTAACTTTATTGACTTTTGTTGAGGTAGAAAAATTGTTCATTATTAACCAAGGTAGAAAAATACAGAGCCTACTTGATTAGAACTAAATCTCATTCCATTTGACAGAATGTGAGGTTAACTGATACAAATACAGAATGAAAAAAATATTTTCCGTTATTTAATGGTCATATTCACCTACCTATTCTAAAATGAAAATCAATTGACTCATCCATGCAGTTTTCATAGCGATTTTTACAAAACAATATTATCAAATCTAAATAAAAATTATTGGATAAATGAGTTATCGGTTGCCTTCGTTGTGCACAGCTGCCATATCACGTGAAACGGGAGTGACTGGTGACCCGTACAAAATCTAGCCGACAATATAAATTGACAATTTCATATTTTATGTCGAAACTTTTAATTTTTCGCAACAAAAAAAATAAAACAAAATTTGCGATTCTTGCTTTATATCAGGGCGGATGTAATTTCGGCCGGAAAAAGGGCAGGTACTAAAAGCCGGTAGGTAAATTCGGCCGGAGGTTTTAAGTTGCTTCCTTATCTCATAGGTATTTTCGGCCGCAAATCAAATAAAATAACAGAATGCTTTATATTAAAATATTTCTTTATTTCAATAAAATTATTACATCAACTTATTTCTATAACTTAGGTAAACTATAAATTTTTAAAAAACGTTTTGATGTGATACAGATTTAACGAAATTAATTCTAGAAATATTGTCAGATCGAAGCATATTCACCATGTTTTCGATAAATTTTAGTTTGTTTTTTACTTGTTTGTCTTTAATTTTTGCTGGAATATTTAAATTTTTTATTTTTAAATATGCATCGATCTGACAATCTTTTAATTTTTCTATAAAAATAAATATAGAAGGGTGACTTGAATAAAAACTAGAATTAAAGTGCGAATGGAATGATTCGCAGGCATTTGTGGTTCTTTTAATTGATGGGTTTTCATATGCCCATATATTTGGTGGAAAATGAGATTCTGGCGCTATGTAGTTTTCTAATAAATAGTCTGCGTATTTATCTATAAGTTTATGGTCCGGTTTGTATGACATGAGATCAAATATGAAACAATCTTCAACTTCAGAGGGGTCTAAATAAGTTAGCCCAAAAGTATGAGTAAGCCATTTGCTTTCCTCGCAGTTTTTATCTTCATACATTTGGGTTAACCCTAATGATTGTATTTTCCTATACCACGCCTAGTGCAAGTGGAATCTACAACCATTTAGTTTGGTTTTGGGAAAGACAACTTTTAATGCGTTATGAAATGCGATTTCAAAATCCACAAATACCTCCTTCGGTTCAAAAACAATATTATAAAGTTCAAAAATTTTAGATTTTACCAACAGAAAAAGTCTCATATATGTGTCACTGGTCTTATTGGGCAACAGACAATACAAAAGAGGAACATAATGCCCATTTTCCAGTCCATGGATGGTAAATAACTGATAAAAATATTTTGTACAATAAGAAAATGTGCCATCCATGTAAAAATCTTTCATTTTACATAAACTTATTATATTTGTATGGCAAGAAAAAACAATGATATTATCAGCTGTGCTGTTAATAAACAAAAAATTTTCACCTGTTGTGGTTTTCGGTCCATAACTATCGAGTACAGAATGTACATCGTGAATATCCTTAGGCAGGGCTGGTAAGAGCTTACGGCGGCTGTTGTACAAATTTCTTCTTATTAGACTGACATCTATCGATGACAAATTCTCTGGCAAATGATTTGAAAGAACGCTTTTAATAATTTTTGAAGGTTTCTCCGATATGTCTTCCTCAGCTTTGCGCTGGCATGAAGTCGTCACTATTTTTCTCTCCAACGTAGTTTCATCGGACTCGTGGTTGTGGATTAATTCACTTCTAGTAACTGTGTATTCCGCACCAACAGTGTACAGTTTGGCTAAACATCTTAAATTTTTCTTTATACACCTCCAACGTACTTCACCACTTTTTAATACGTCCTGTTTACAAAACTGAAACTTTTCTACAACTAGTAAGTCACAACCGCGTGAACTCTTAATTACTGAAACTGATGCCATCGTATACAAATAATATATTTTATGCTTTCTATCGACTAGTAGCTTAAAGATAAGTTATAATACTGACTAGCTATAATAATTTTATACCTGTTATTTGTGAATTTTATACATTTAAAGGAAACTATTAAGCGTAATTACCAATATTTTAATCTCATCGTAAACATCAACCCCTCGGCCGAAATTACCACTGTCATAAATGGTACCCTTTGATTTATGCAGGTAGGCCAAGGGATTACCGGCCGAAATTACGCCCGCCGTTATATCATATGACTGAAAAAACAATAAACTAATACTAAACATAAACTAGAATTATTTAGGTACTTATTTAAAATTATTATATATTGTGCATTATTTATTTATTAATTTAGCGTATGGCATTACACATCATGCAACAGGGCCAATAAAAAAATAAAAATTAGAATTATTATTAGAATTAGAAGTTAAAATTAAGGTTTATACAAAAACACAAACAGGAGTGTAAATGACAAAGAGCGAACAAATCAAATAAAATCAAAAACGAACATTAACATTACATATTGTAATGATGGGTATAAATTAATTATAAAAGTGGTTATTGGAATTGGGACAACCTATATCATATAAAAAATGAAATAATATTTCTTCAGCTATTTTGTTACGAAATTATATTAAACAAAAAATGTTTATCATTCATAAAACTAGGTGATTGGAAATTATAGCGTAAGCTATTTTAACTCATTGCAGCAACATAATTTTAAAAAAATTGAGAAATACATTAACTCATGTATGAAATCGCAGACTCAGCGACCCACATATGGAGTTTAGTCAAAAGGTAACTAAAAAACTTGATGAAGGGGGGAATGAAAAAATTGAAAAATAATTAGAGTGTGTCTAGCCGGCGTCCTGGAGTCACGCTGAGTGTTCGCGAATTTTGCGTAAATCGCTAGCAAAAGTGATTGCTCCTTATGTTCGCTAACAGAAAAAGCAAAGTCATTCATCAGATTCAATTAGTTTTTTTTGTTTGTTCTGTGCATAATTCTTTGGGTTACTCGCTCTACGCTCCACGTCTGAGGGGAAAAGATTCGTCTCCGGTGAGTCAATTGATAATTTTAATTAACAAACTAACCATTATTTGTGGGGTGTACATGCAGAATCGGGACATATAGAAATTGACTAAGGGTCGTCATATTGTATAAACTAGTAACATTTCGATACATTGCTTCTCGCTATCGACTACATATAAACTAACAATCAGATCGTCGGGGTATTTAGTTCACTTAAGTTATAGTATAGATGGCATATTGCTAAATCTCGCCACCGAATGTCAAAAAAAAACAATCAATAGGAGAACCCGTAAGTGGCGATATTTTGCAACTGCCACAAACGAAATTTATCTCAGCATCTTTTAATTACGAACTAGGGAATAAATACCAATTATTTTAAATGGTTGTAAGGTTGGTATATTAATATATCAAATAAACCGGCCGCAAATTTTTAAATAAATTCAGTATATCAGACAATATCAGGCAGTTTTAAGTTCATTCATGATAAATTAACTTATAAGTGAAATTTAGCGGGTATCACAGTTTCTCGAATAGAGAGAGAGGAACGAATCCTCAGGAGTTCCTGTTATATACATTTGAATTAATTTCTGACTTTGTTAATTATAAATTTCGACTAACTTATAAGGGAATATATTTATTAAGGGAACTCGGCCTTTCATTTTAAATCACTCTAACCTTGTTTTTTCATAAATCCTCGTATTGTAAACCGAGGTCGAACTTCAAGCTCTTTTGGGAAGAGCAGCCTTAGTCCGCTCAAAAGTAATGATTCTTCTTGTGTTAGTGACAGAAACTATATGTAACTAGAACATCCACGCATTGGCAAGGGTTAATCATAATTATTATTACAAGTAACGAAAGGGTCTTCAACGACCCTGGTAGTGTTACAATATATAGTCTTTTGCGGCGTCGGTTGCCATCAGAAAATTTGAGAAGTTTCCAGCATAAGCCCTTGTTTCGCATTCGGACACTATGTGGTGAACGGTTTGACGTTCTGCTCCGCAGTTACAGCCGAGATTCGGTATTTTACCCCATTTATGGAGGGGATCTGCACAAATTCCATGGTTGATGCGAATACGATTTAGGGATGACCATATATCGCGAGGCAGTTCATACCCAGGTGGTTTCTCCGTGATGCAGGGGAGGGTTTGACAATTCCCCGGTCCCACTACCTGCCATTGTTCTCTCCAAGATTCTATGATGTTAAAACCTGTTCGTTGCATTTCCTTGGCTGCTACTATTGCTGGGTGTCTGGACCGAAGTCTGGCGTTCTCTAGGTCAGGTATGTCGCGATGTATGGGTAACTGTGGGTTGTCAATCAATTTCTTGTATTCCCGAAGAAAAGCATTCCTTCGCCGGAGGTCCGCGGGTGGAATGTGGTTCAAAACAGGCAGACAGTATGTTGGAGTTGAGCGAATGGTTCCGCTTATAATTCGCATAGTGTTGTTGAGCTGCACATCGATTTTGTTTGTGTGAACACTATTCAACCATACGGATGCGCAGTATTCCGCTGTCGAGTAGAGCAGTCCAAGTGCTGTAGATCGTAACGTGTCAGCCAAAGAACCCCATGTGGTACCGCACAACTTATGAAAGCAGACCATGTTTGCAGACAGTATCGTATGCAGCCGACAGATCTATAAATACAGCTGATGTCATTAATTTATTTTCAAAGCCAGCCTCTATGTAGGTTGTTAGTGACATAACCTGATCTGTACAGTTGCGCCCGGGGCGGAATCCAGTCTGTTCTATGGGAACCGCTGCCATTATTTTGCGGTTGTAAAGAAGTCTCTCCAGGAGTTTATAGACTGAGCTCAACAGTGCAACTAGCCGATAGCTCTTTGGTTAATTACTTGGTTTTCCTTGTTTTAAAAGCGCAATGATTTTGGAGTGCTTCATTTGCTGTGGTATTTTACCATGTATCATCATATCTGTGAAGAAGTCGACCAATCATCCTCTTGCGTATCCTCCACAGTTTAAGAGGAATTCCGGGTGTATTCCGTCATATCCAGGCGCTTTTCCTGATTTTACATCCTTTAACGTAGTTGTTATTTCTTCTGGTGAGAATGGCTAGGAAAAATGCGTATGATCTTCACTTGTTAATTTAAGTGCTTTAAGCTCGCGTTTGATTTGCGTTGTGTGAGCTTTGTCTCGCCGAGCTTTGGAAGTTTGTACAATGTGTGCAGCGATTTTGCTGGGGGGTATCGTTGTACCTTTGCGTGCGCTCCTCTTCCCATAATTTAGCTTTCTTAAGAGCGACCAAGCTTTTCTGCTAGACTTTTTAAAATCCAGTGCTTGTACAGTTTCCACACATCTCTCTCGTCGAGCTATATCAAGGTTGCGCAGCAGCTCATCCGCGATTTCATGGTCGTTACTGTCGAGAAATGCCTTATATTGTTTTTCGAGGTCATCGTTCCATCCCGGGATATATTGTTTTCGGTATCCTCTAGGTATGGTCTTTTTTGCTGAATTTACGATTGCTCCTACAAACCTCTTATAGTTCTCTGATTTACGGGGAATCCATCCCGGACACTTATCTAGGTTATTAGAGAAATTTTCCCATTTTGCCTTTTGGAAGTTCCACCTTGGACGAGGAGGAGAGGTTACCATGGGGATAGTTATGCCGACCTCTATCAAAGCGGGTCGATGTGTGCTACGTTTAAATTCTGTCAATATATTGCGAGATGCTTTCAGTGGTAGGTTATCATTATTTGTAGTTACGAAGTATAGGCCTGGGTTGTAACCCCGTTTTCAAGCTGCTGAGAAAAAGGAGTCTCGATTTTTTGCGTCGAATACGAGGTAGATATTATTTACGTCTGCCCATCTTGTAAGGGCCTCACCATTTTCTTTATATTTCCATGTGTAAAACTTGTGGGGAGCACGAAGCTGATGGAGGTTTGTATATATAGGCCAAGGTCAGCCCTCCCATTTGGTTAGTCACATTATGTATGTTGTTGTCAGAGGAAGCAGAGCACAAGTTAGCATTTTCGATGTTAGACCGCACATAGGTTGCAACACCATAAGCGCGGTGATATGTGGCTCCAATTAAATCGTAACCAGGTATCCTACCTCTTCTGACGAGTTGTTCCTCATTTTCCGTATGAGTTTCCTGAATGGCAACGACGTCAATGTCATTATCTTTCAAAATCTTCTGCAAGACATCGCACTTCGCCCTGCTTATGCCCTCTATATTGATTTGGCAAATCCGGACACAAGGTCCAAGATTTCTTATCGATTGGTCGTAAGAACGACCGTTGAAATTTCTTTGTGACATATCAGAGATGATTTGTTTCAGGTAGCCAGGAGATCAAAATGATTATCTGGCCGCCAATTAGTGCTAGCTCATTTAGTTCACGTTGCTAACAACGCTATCCAGGGTGCACCACGGGGAGGCGAACTAGCATTACACCCCTTACATATATTGTGCAGTTATTGCATGTCATATTAAAGTCCAGCAACACCGCACAGGATAATATTAATTGTGAAATTATTTTCCGTCGTTGACGTTTGCCGTTATGGTCTATGAAGTCGAAGCTTCTTGAAAACTGCCATTATCATTATCTCACTTTGAAGTAGACGGTTGGGGATCTGTTTGTATGTTTTGTACCATTCTTGCTATGCGTTTTTTGCCTTCAATAGATTTTTCTATATAACCATCGGCCACTGTAGAACTCTTCCACCCGCTATGGCGTTTTAAAGAGAAAATATCGTCCCCACCTTCTGCTAATATAGTGGCAGACGTCCGTGTTAAAGTGGGCCCAGTAAAAGTATTTATATTTTTTAATTTTAAGAACTTTGCTACCACTTATGGTATTGTCACCCATATTTTGTTTTGTAGCTTTCAAATTTCTTATTCGAATAAATAGTTTTTCAATATTTGGCGTAGGTCTGAGCGATATATATTTTTTTACTATATTAATCCACAAAGAATCCATCATTACAAATTTCCTTGACGAACCATTTTTACTTTTATTAACAATAAATATAATTATGTCTTCTCGTATATCCACATCATCAAATTTCATATTTAAAAGTTCATATGTTCTACAGGCACCCGCAATTCCAATCAGAAGAACAGCCTAAAATATATTTAAGTTATTTTTTTAATACAATATTTTTATTATCATCATTTCTTCAAAATTAATATTCGGCAATCACCAGCAATCTATAAAAGGGTAATCCAGAAGGACAATAATGTGTTTTTTAACTATTTTGGTCACTTATCTTACTTGGTTGGTCACTTATCTTACTTGGGATCGGTGAGTACTTGAGTAGACACATACAAATAAAATCACTCGTTCTGTCAGATTCTACTCCCGATGCAGTTCTGTACCGTGGTCCTGTGCCAAATTAATTTTCACAAAAAGAAATAATTCAAATTTTATTTAGAAAAAAGTAAAATATTTCATTTTCATATGAACTAAAAGTACCTAAGTAAACAAGGTACCTCACCTTTTTAGACAAATACAATTCATTTGGTGATTCTAAAATAAAGTTCGTTATGTCAACTCTCGAAGAAATAGATCGATTTTTATTAGTTTTAAAAACGAATATTTAAAAAAATAAAATACTAGTAGTTAAAAAATGCTATATGAGCCACGGTAGGAAAGTGTATTAATTATTAATGTCTCGGATCCATTAAAGACCTCGACTTTTCTACCTTGGCGCATAATTACTATTTTTTAACAATAAGTTTATATTTAAACACAAAAACACTCTTAGCCTTAAAAAACATTCACGTAAACAGGAAAACTCAAAAAATAATTAATGAGCTATATGTAAATATAAGAACTTTTGACACATTTACGGATTTGGTTATCTTTGCGCTGTTGTCAAATTATAAAATTTGATTTGATTGAATGAAGTAAACAATTTCAGGCACTAATAATAAACTAAGTTACTGTTCTTGTAATTATGTTGTATTAGATCTGTAGTATATTCTTAAAAATAGTTATCCATGAGATATTTCATAATTTTTTTAAACACATGTTTACAATAAAAACTTCTATTGAAAATATATTAATATGGAATTGAAAAATAATATCGTGCATATGGCAACATTACGAATTAGAATGATGCGTTTCTTCCAACAGCGGTTAGAATGTAACCACGTGTTGCCGCGAAATTTTTTGTAAACAATCATATCTGTCTTGTTTATATATTTATGGGTTTCTTACTCCGACATTTATGCCTCTATTCTCTCATTATATTTCCCGGAAATATTTTCCATGACTAGTATAAAGAGCTTAGGAGATATTAGAGAGTTATTGAAACGTCTTTTGAGAAATCGTTTATAAAAATATTCCTTTATTTTAACATATACGCATGCGCATTTCTTAAGTACGGCCGTTATTAAGAAATGCGCATGCGTATATGTCAAAATAAAGGAATCTTTTAATAAAGGATTTCTTAAAAGACGTTTCAATAACTCTCTATTGTATCTCCTTACCTTATGCTTCGATTCAATTATATAGGGTTTGAGGTTGTATGTAGTTTTATTGTACTTGCGGCTGCGTGATATGTTATAACGATGTTACTATTTTTCGTTCCGACATCCCACTGTATATATTTTAGTTTCTCATTTCATTGGTATTATTATTAAGTTATCTTATTATTTACTTATACACCCCTCTTTCATCAAAAGCTGTAAATTTATTTGCTGTTAATAATTTTAAATATGTATATTGTTTTTGACACATCCGGGATATATTGAATATGTATTGCTTACTGTACCGTTCGCGCAAATCAGTCCGCGCCGTTCTTAAGATTGTTAAGTAGGGGACCTCCTGAGTGGGGTCGAGAGAAGAATGTATAAAACCGGCAAACGGGACGGAATAGGTCTCTTTTGCTCTCCTAGCTCTGTAGCTCCTAGTTCTGTGTTTTTACAGTTCCGCCATTTTCCGCCGTTTTCCGCCGTTTCCGAAACACCGAATGATTTTCGCCAACAAGGTAAGCGAATTTTGAAATTATTTTATAAATCATTCTTCTTGTGTTAAAATAATTTTGCTCCTAGCGTCTTTCGTAGCTGTATTAATAGATTTTATTTTTGCTTACTGCTTGTTTAATTTGAGTGATTTTCCGCGTATTTGTGTACAATTCCGAAGTAAGAATTTACTGTTGGTTTTAACTTTAGGGGAAAAGAAATATAGTTGGGAAACTCCCAAGCATCCTCGCTGCAAAGCAGGTAGATTCTTGGGGGATTTTCAAGGTATTTCGGGAATCCCGATTCCGGTATACAACTTTAGGGGAAAAGAAATAAAGTTGAGAAACTCCCAAGCATCCTCGCTGCAAAGCAGGTAGATTCTTGGGAGATTTTCAAGGTATTTCGGGAATCCCGATTCCGGTATACAACTTTAGGGGAAAAGAAATATAGTTGAGAAACTCCCAAGCATCCTCGCTGCAAAGCACGTAGATTCTTGGGGGATTTTCAAGGTATTTCGGGGATCCCGATTCCGGTATACAACTTTAGGGGAAAAGAAATAAAGTTGAGAAACTCCCAAGCATCCTCGCTGCAAAGCAGGTAGATTCTTGGGAGATTTTCAAGGTATTTCGGGAATCCCGATTCCGGTATACAACTTTAGGGGAAAAGAAATATAGTTGAGAAACTCCCAAGCATCCTCGCTGCAAAGCACGTAGATTCTTGGGGGATTTTCAAGGTATTTTGGGAATCCCGATTCCGGTATACAACTTTAGGGGAAAAGAAATATAGTTGGGAAACTCTCAAGCATCCTCGCTGCAAAGCAGGTAGATTCTTGGGGTATTTTCAAGGTATTTCGGGAATCCCGATTCCGGTATACAACTTTAGGGGAAAAAAATATTGTTGGGAAACTCCCAAGCATCCTCGCTGCAAAGCAGATAGATTCTTGGGGAATTTTCAAGGTATTTCGGGAATCCCGATTCCGGTATACAACACTAGGGAAAGGAAATACCGTTGGGAAACCTTCAAGCATCCTCGCTGCAAAGCATGTAGATTCTTGAGGGATTCTCAAAGTATTTCGGGGGTTGCTCAATCTAGTACCATAGGCCTTGGTAGCGTGACTTCAAATATTTGATAATAGGCAACTTGGAGGAGCCTCGTCTGTGTTCGCTGTCATAGCAGGGACATCCTTCGAGGGTTTTACAAGACGTGAAACGAAATAATCTCACGAGCGTTTGCTGCCATAGCAGGTTCGCCAGGGAGAGGTTTTCGGATTTTGCCGATTAACTGATCTTTACGTGATTGATTTTAGCACCAACGGCCGGGGTAATATCCGCACAAAAACCGAGGGCAATTTATTAGTTACCGCCGTTCTATTCTAAGCCGTACACAAATACCAAGAAAAGCTCCCGTAAAACACCGCTAGTGCCTTGATAACGCTTTCTCTGTGTAATTTTTACCGTACTGCTAGTAAATTTTCACTGATTTTCACCGGCAATCGCCGAAAACTATTAAAGCTTTGCACGTTAGGCTTGTTATCGTAAAACATTTATTCTGTAATAGAGTGCTTTGGTCTGGGTTGTAATTTAAATAGAAATCGTAAATACTGAAGGGTTTTCATCAATATTTAGTTATTTCAAATATATAGCTACGTGGTTCGTTTTATTTTCCTTTTCTCAAATTATTTCGAAGTCGAAATAAATTGTAAAATTTAATAAAGCACAGGTAGTTTCATTTTCCGACAGGGGTAAACAATTAAAGCCTGTTTCCCACTTCGCACGTCATAGAGGTCTAGAACAACAGACCCCTGGAATTACTTAACCTCCATCTGTTGCTACCCTGGTAACTCTTGACGCTACCATTTTCGAGAGATCAGTGGAGTAAACCATCCCAAAAATCTGACGCCTGAGAAAATCTGGTAGATAGTAAAGCCGCGGGGGTCATAGTGGCGTCCGGAATTCTTTTGAGGAGAGGAAGCACGTCACAATGTATATATTTTTTAGCACTTGCATGTACCTGGAGTCTATCCTGCAATATGCATGTTGACTGATTTTGAAATCCGCTTCTACAGTGTAGGTACACTGCAATTTCCGAAAAATATATTATTTCAGCTATGAACTAATTTTTCACGAAAATTATTCCATTCAATAATGCAAGAAAACGCATATTACGTCACTTCTCAGTAGATATTGCATTGTGATTATGTTTAACGAAGAACGTCAACAATAAATTTTTCGTGTGTAAAAAATATGAATAGAGAAAGATATGACATTACAATAGTAGCGTTCGATATGTAGGCGCGAGCAGCCCACACTGCTCTGGCTGTGTACTCGATAGTGATACAACAAATTTAAATAGAACGCTTGAGTGTGCACCATCTAACCTCAAAAAATAAAATAGTTTCTATCGTTAGTTATTTGTGATTTTTGGTTTCTTGTTTCTTATGCCTCTTACATGCTATAATAACACCACTCTCGTGCATCAAAATAACCAGATAATTTTGCATTCGAGCGTGTTGTCTTGGAAAAACTGCATTCGGTCATTTTCATATTTTGTTAAAAGACCCCTCCACCTTCGGTGTCGTGCTCTTTCTCTAAAATATAAAAATGAACTCATGCAGTTTTTAGACAACACGCTGTCATGCAAAATTATCGGTATTTTTGATGCACTTGTGCAATTACTTCCGATAATTTAGATATTGATAAATTTATAGACGAATTTGCAGTAGCCAAAACACGAAAAGTAAATATTCATAATTTATACTGTTATTCGTTGGCAAATGTTTGAAATATAAAAGAATTAAGATTTTGAAAAATGTGCAAATTTTTTGATAAATTTTGGTACGGGGAGGGGGTGAGGGGAGGGCCTATTATGTATTCTGCCCCGGGGCCCATTTGCAGTAGCCAAAACACGAAAAGTAAATATTTATAATTTATACTGTTATTCGTTTGTAAATGTTTGAAATATAAAAGAATTTAAATTTTGAAAAATGTGCATATATTTTGATAAATTTTGGTACGGGGGGGTGAGGGGAGGGCCTATTATGTATTCTGCCCTGGGGCCCATGAAGACTTAATCCGGCGCTGTATACCACAAATTACAAACGAAGTGCATATGTGCCATGAAACATGGATAAAATTGTTGGTACTCGAGGATAAAGAGGAGAAGAAAGTTTATATGTCTGGGCGCGCCTATGGGCTTGAAACAAAAGCCAAAAAGAATGCGAAAGTTACACTCGAGTTTGCTCGAGTGAGCAAAACGAACGCCACTAATATGTAATTAAACTGATAAGATAACCACAAAAATAACTTATGACATTACATAAGTTTAAAAATCGCTTTTGTGAGTTCAATTTTACTTAGCACTCAAGATTAATAATAATGTACTTACAAGGAAGTTTGCACTTTTTGAAATTCATACGAACAAAAGTCTTTATTTGATGGAAGAAACTCTCCCAACATCAACAAATCAATTGTGGCCAAATTAGAGCTATTTGTCTCATATGAAATGATGTAGGTAGCGACCGAAATGCGTAATCACAACAAAAGTTCAAGCAACACTAACGGAGGTAATTGGTAAAACAGAAATCTACAATTTGTTAAAAATGTAGGGGAAATTCGTTCATAGTAATTTGAGGTTAAGACTGTTTTGTTTTGTATCTCAACCTATAATATTAAGTAAAAACAAGTAAAATAACAGTCACAAATAATTATACTTAAAAAACTATCACCTCAATAGTTATATTAGAATAAAAATGCGAAAAATATAGTCAACTTCCAGTTCTGAGGAAAAGTATACTGCTGGGCCGAAAAAAGCCAAGCAAAATGGAGACAACAAATTATTCTTAATTTTAATTTATAATAGCAGTACAGTTTTGTCAAAATAAATGTTAAGAAAAACGCATTTTCATTTATCAAATTTTAATGTATGTGAAAAATAGTGGAATTTCGTTTTGTGGAAAGGTAAAATGTAGGGATTTTTTTGTGTTGGTAGGGGTGGCTCTTATAAAAAATAACCATCACTGATTTACTGACACGTGACGTCATGCGCTGTTTCGGCCAACATGGACGATTGCCTATGGCCAATTGCGATACTTTCATTTTCATGAAGCTCTTATTAATCTAAATGTTTATATTAAAACTAGGCCAATTTTCAGAATCTTTTCATCGCACATTTTTGTCTAAAGCCATATACTTTTTGATTCCTTGGTACTGTCAACATCCCTATTCTCTAATGAACGAATAATTGCCCGGGTTTCAGGTGAATCTAAAGCTTTATTAAACCCTGCCTGTTCAGTGTTAAGATACAAGTCAAATTTATGTAAGCCTATTACTGATAATTTTTGTAAGCAAATAATATATTTGACAGAGCAAACTTATAGGTCTATATTTTCCTAGTTGTGATTTGTTAACTTTTTTATATATCAGCACTAGCACTGCGTTGTTCCAATCTTTTTTGATCTTCCTTTCAAATATACATTTATTAAGCAATAATTTCGAATAACGAATATACGGTTCATATCCTACCTTTATCAGTTCAGGTCGTAGGTATTCAGATAGTTTCATTTCTAATATTGTTTTTTTCACTTCATTTGTGTCTATTTCTCGGATTTCTTCGGAACCTACGTATTGTATTTTTTTTAACGTATTATTGTGGTGTTTGTGTCCTGGACATGTTTTCTTGTAAATTTTTCTGCTGCTCTCTTTGTATTTGACTTATTTGTTGTATTTTCCCATTCATACATCTACCTAACTAAAAAGTTGTTTATATCTATTCAAATTACAACAACGACAGCTTAAAATCGAGAAATTTTTTTTATTATTTCAAAAAAATATTATAGACGCATTGAAAAATTAAACTGCAATCCTATTCTCACTAATCGTGTTAAATCGAATGCTTTGATTATGTATTCGAGCGGAAATGCAATGAATAATCCATTCGGGAATTACTTAACTAAAGGAAGCAATACATACATCACCCCACGCATATATATACACATACACCTTCTGAGCACTCAAATAAATTACACGATAGCTTAGAAGTAAGGGGGTTTAACGAAATTCTGTTTTGTCACTAACCTTTATTCTCAGTTTTTATTCTGATGTGATAAATAAGTATATGCGGGGTCAAATTTGAGTTTTCGTTAGAGCTACATAAAAATTCTTTATTTCAAAAATGGAAGTGGGAATAAATTGAAAGCAGGTCACAATATTTTTCTCCACTACCAGCTATGAAGTTGACAATTATTGCAGCTTCTAGCCAATTGAGAAGTTGAATGTCTCTATTATAGGTCAATATTTTTTTATATTGTTAACCAACAATGGACAAATTCAAATGTTTTGAGAATCCAGGGATAGTTGTTTAATAAAAATTTGTGCAACCTAATTTTGTATACCCAGGAGATTGTCTTTAACGTATTTCCTGCTTGAAATTACCTAACATGATTAAAGTTATTTGAATAAAAATGCCATAAGTTTAAAATTCGCGCTCAACCAATAATTACTGATGACATCCCGTAACTATCAATTATATTACCATCATCTAATAACGCACGAATTAGATTGTATCTAGCAATAATTTTAATTGTTCAATATTTATACTTTCCAAAAAATTATCGTTCAGAAGACACACGTCAACCATTCGTTGCTCAGTAAGCGCTCACTGAACGGTTGAGTTATAAGTTGTGTTTTCTGAATGCACTCGTTGTTTGAAAATAAGTTTTACTAATGGAAATATTAATCTACATAAGACTACTTGATTTTGGTTTTATTAGTGAAAAGGCGAATTTGGATTCCTGTGTTACTCGATTTATACAAGAAAAATTTTAATTTTTGTCTTAAATTTGGCTAGTAGTGGAAAAAATTGTTTGGGTTGTGTTGAAAACCCGGACAATTGACCATTCTCAATATTATCTACTTCCACTCCAGAAGCTTCGTGTTTTCTATATTGGCCACTAGGTTATTTGGTGTATTTTGAGTAGTTTTGATCGTTGTATTATTTCTTCTTCGAAATGCTTCTGCCTGAGTCCTTGTAAGTTCTTACATAAGCAGAGTATGTGAATAGGTGTTTCATCTCGTATTTCGCACTTCCTACAGAAAGGTTCACTGACTTGTCCCATTTTGTATAGATGTTTCTTTAGGGTACAGTGTCCAGTAACCAAATCGGTAACAGTTTCAATAACCTGATTGAGAGTTCTTTGTTTACATTTTTCAGTAAGCTTTTTGTGTGAAGGCGACCTTCTGTCAACCTCCATTTGATTTGTTGTTCCTTGCCGAGCCAGTTCAGGATTTCCCCTCTCATGTAATCCTTTGTGATTCCACAGAACGGTTCCGGACCTAGAAAGTCTCGTTAAGATTCTTAGTTAGCAACGTGGTCCACCAATTCATTACCTGCAATCCCTTCATGTTCCGGCATCCATAGGGGAGAGTGGGGGAACCTTTCAACATGTTTGTGTTTGGAGTGGTGGTTTTTGAATTAAAAAGCAATAAATCAGTAATCAATATACAAAGGCATCATTTTAAGTATAATCAATGGTTTCTCACAGATAATGATGGCTTAAACTAGTATGATTCGATTTTACGAAATTGTTGTAATTTTTGAAAGGTGCCCCCCTCATGGTGCACACTTGAACGCAGGTGGGGGCTGTTTTGAACGCAGGTAGGGCACATATAAACAGTATGAAAAGTACACAATTTTCAATAAACTTGTAGACTGTTTCAAATCAAAAGCTTATTCTTAAAAATCTCAAATGAAAATTATTCAATAATACATGAAATAAAGCAAGTTTGATAAGTATAAACTACTACCTATCGGAAATTGTACATTGATTGGTTGATATTGAAGTAAATTAGAGACTACGTTCTCTCAGTACCTTTAATGTTTGAAGGAGCTGTTAGTTTTCGAAGCACAGCCTCAATTTCAACCGTTGAAATATCATTAATGACAGGAAAATAAAATTTGAAACTTTTTCGTCTTAAATATTTAACCTGCAATTCATTATAATTTTTTTCCATTATCTGTCCAACAAAGTGAACAACTGCTTTTTTTTGTACAAAACTTTACAACAATGAAGTCGCCAACCGACAACTCTTCATTTTTCACTACAATTTGGCACTCTTCTTCTAAAGAACCTTCGGACAATGGTCCGTCCGAATCATCGTGAACAGAAAATGAATCGCTGTCGCTGGATGTTTATTTGGTGTTGAAAACATTCTTTGTTACCTTGGCTTTTTTCTTTTTGTCAATTATTTGTTGTTCTAATGTATTTTTTTCAGATGTTCCCGTGAAAATCTTGGCGTATGGATTCGACAGATACATTGACTGAGTTGTCAGATGGTAGCGATAAGTTGTGTGCAGTTTGAGGAAAGGTGCTGCATAATGGAATTTCTTCAGTGGCAGACTTATTGGATCTGACTCTTGGGGTAGTGGAGTTAATACATTGGCCTGTCAGTGACATTTGAAGCATCGAAATCTTCATCGCTAAACGAATTTCGGTCAAAAGGATATATTCCTGGTTTTTTAAAACCAGCAATTATGTTTTTTATGGTGAAAGAGTTTTCAAATACCTTGCCAGCTAGATGAGCAACCTTGTGGATAGTTATCGTTTTGCCTGGATGTGAAAGCATCCAGTCATTTTGAGCCACTTTATATTTTGCCTTAAACGGTCCCATGATCGATACATCTAAGGGCTGCAGCCGGTGTGTGCAATGAGGTGGGAAGGTTACCATTACGATTCCATTTTCCTTTGCACAGATTACAGCCTCCAATGAACAGTGGCTTCCATGGTTATCCATGAGAAGAAGGATGGGATCTTGCATGGAACAGCTCGTATGAATGACTAGAGCATCTAGAGTTTTCAAAAAGAGTGATGCGTTCATCCACCCCCTACTTGGACTGTTCACCAGACCTAAGCTGCCTGGTGGAGTTTCATGAAATCTGGCACGCGGAAAAATAAAAACTGGCGGTACAGCATTTCCAGTTGCACTCACTATTCCCACCATAGTGACAAGACTTCCACGCTCCCCACTCCCACCTACTTCACTCCTTTCGCTGCAATAACATTTGGCGTTTACACAACCGTCATCACGCCTCTTTCATCGAGATTAAATATTCTCTCGGGTTTGAAAGGATGTTTCTCCAAATCGTGGCGGAGGTTTTCGTAAAACATCATTACATTCGTCTTGTTGAAACTCGTACTTATTGAGAGACTGGTGTTTTCTGGTTTCCGTAGTGAAAGGTTTTGATGCCTTTTCATGAATTCTCTTACCCAATCTATACCTGCTGATTTCTTTCCATTCCACTTATCTGAAAATTGTCGTTAAAGCCTGGAAGCACATTCGTAAGCCAGAGTTTGCAGGATTTTATAGGTTAGTCCGTAGTTCATACGCGAACACTTTGAAATATATGAGACCAAAAGTTATTCTTGCCCGTTCGTAAAAACCTGTGTAAAGCTATGCTTAGACGAGAAATATTCGCGAGTCCCTTGTGGTTCAACCTAGTTTACATTTTTTTTCAGACGGTAGAAAAGTGCAGTGTGGATGACACAATAAACTTGGGCAGCTCTTCTTAGGGATAGTTCTTTTTTCTTGTAAGCTTCTATAGCCCTTTGCATATCGTCTTCACTGAACTCTGGCATAGATCTTCTTTTTACATAAGTCTATACCATTGTAGAAGTCTGAAAAAAAGTAACAACAAAATTTATTAGCTCTTTTACTACAAACAGTTGAAACGGGGCACCTTTGAACATTGTTCAAATGTGCCCCCGCTGCCTTGTCCAATTGTGCCCCACCTAGCTGCAAATCAAAAAACATTTTTTATAATATTTTAAGTGTATCTACCGATATATTAGTAACAATATAATAAATCTTGACAATCGAATATGTAATGGAAGAAAAAATTGAAGAAACACACAATCTCTAGATTAAAATAACAAAAACTTGCCACGTGATATCTTATAAGTAAGCGGCGTAAAAAAACAATGTGCGGCGTTCCGGCGCAAATGACTAACTGATCACGACATTTGTTTCTAGAGGTTTGTAAGAATATGGACAGTGTTGCCAAATGGTATTTATTATTATTATATATATATATATATATATATATATATATATATATATATATATATATATATGTATATATATATATATATATATATATATATATATATATATATATGTAAAGATGAAAGAATGAAGCGTGGAATATAAAACAAAAACAGAATTAGCGGGCATATCACGCAAAAGAGGTTACAGAGAATGAGTGGTAACCGTAGACATGCATGTTTCTGGCTCATTAGCCTTTATCGATATGCTCAGTTAGGAATAAAATATAAAGATAAAAATGATAAAAAAATATCGCTAGATACCAATAACCTTTAAATAACATATGACAAGCAAATTAAGTTTTCTCTAGAACATTAAATCATGAAATGAACAAGAAATGTTCAGATGGTAGGTCATAATAGAGTGCAAATTATAATTAGAAAATTCAATTGATTATCACTGACTATCGAAGGTATGAAGTCTTGTAGTAAAATTTCTTTTGAAAGACTAAGTTGATTTTAAGCTTAAAGTTTCAAGATATTTAACTAGATCATAAAGGTCAATGAAAAAAATTTTTGTCAGATACATAAAATCAAATGTTGAAATGTTTCAGACAAAGACACTTCGTTTATTCAGTTTAACAAAACTTTATGAAATTGAAATGTGACTTAGAAAAATTCATATAGTTTCTAATTTGAAAGAGAATTTCAAAATTAAATAAGATCATTCACAACAAAATTTAGTAATGAAAGGAAAATTTTATGTGGAATAGAATTATGAAATTCTATATAGCGTATGCAGAATAGACAAGCATATAATATTGAATTTATTATATACTATAAAGAAATAATCATTTTGTCAATTATATTTCTTTAAATTTCATCAATTCTATGTATTTACAAAGATATCAAATTAATTTCATATTAATATAATCATAAAGATAAATAAAAGAAAAATTAAAATAAGTCATGTTAATAATTATTGCAGATCATCAATAAATAATTCAACGCTATCTGTAACCTGATACCGAACTTAACAACAAACAAAGCTCAACTAATTAAGTTGACGCAGGCCGGACACGGAAAACATTCATTTGTTAGGGACATAAATTTATAGAAATCTGTAATTTGTATGCAATGTCGATAAAAAAGGGAAATGCAATGATTAATAACAAATGATGAGAATAAAATCTATAAAAAAAGGAAACCTATTGAAATGTTATGTTTAAAAATGTGGTGAATGGAAAATCAAAATAAATTGAATTGTATACGTATGCTTTGTACTATTATTTGTGTTGTAAGAATTGATATTTATCTAAATTAGTGCTGACCAATCAGAAGATTTTAATAATATTAAATAATAAAAAAGACAATTATAAACAAAGATAATAAATAATTTAGAAACTTTGATGAATATAACACGTGGAATACAATAAATTACCATAACTCTATGTCAGAAATATAGTGAATTTCAGAAATAATATAGTGACAAATAAGACGCTATGAATAGAAATTCTAAAAAAGCGGGAACTACCTGTCAACAACAAAAGGGTTGTGGATAAAAAGAAAACTAGAGGGGGTAAGAAAGAAGCGAAGCGGAAGGGTAAAATCTCTGTGAAAGTTAAAATGAGAAATTTGAAATAAAAGTGTTAAATATCATTAGATAATTACGAAATAAAGAAAAGGTGATAAAGTGCATACTCTGTAACCTGTATAAGTAGTTTTTCTGGAGATGACGAAGAATTGATTGAGTTATCTGGAAGAACTTAGTAGCCGCCAATGGATGAGTGAAGCGTCCAACAGCAGACATGTCGCGAGAAGCAATTTCACATCAGGTTGGTGATATTTAAATATTTTGGATCCAAAATAAGTTCATTTACAACAAAACTTTAATAATTAAAAGAAAAATGACCATTAGAATTTATTAAAACATTCAAATAAATTCAAGGTCAATAAAAACTTTTTTAAAAAGGATTAGTCGTAAAGAATATACTATATATAAGTGAAATTTCAAAATGATAGTGTAATAATTATAGACTCACCTGATATTTTACTGTATAAATGTAACTTGCATGTCTCTAGCTGATAAGAAATTGAACCTTTTTAATAATTCATAAAATTCACTATTTCACATACACATATAACATCAACACTATTGTAAGATTATTGTACGCATTTCAAAACCGATTCACCACAAAATCATTTGCTTAAATGAAGTATTTCAATAAGTTATCTAGTTACAATATTTCTTTCCACATAAAAAAAATTTCTGCAGCTGTTTAGAATATTTCAAAGTTGAAACGATTATGTAAATTAGTTTTCATAGGCGTCGCATAGTTTTCAGATTTTGTGAACTTTTGTAAATGTAAATTTTAATCAAATGATTATTTAGTAAACAATTTGTTTCATTGTACAATTATTTAATTTTCGTTTTGAAACTAACCGCCCTGAGATAAGTTTATTTTCACAAATATTCTAAGGAAAGGAAATTTGAGATAAAGGTAAGAAGTTAAATTAACTAATTATATGAGCAAACATCTAAACTATGAAACATTAATAATAAGTACCGAATTAAATTTGGCGATGAACAATTATGAAAATTACAGTTAAATAAAGGTTTTAGTAGCAAATAAATAAGAACACTAAATTAAATCAACATTGGAAAGTTGGAACTAAAACATATTAAATATATCAAATCAAATTATAATAAAAAAGTAACACAACAAAAATAAAATTATATATAAATATATATGTATATATATATATATATATATATATTAGTGTTTTTAAATGAAACTCAAGGTCTCTAGTTAATTCCACAATATAATACAAGTTATTGAAAATTCTAAAAAATTGACAATTGTTTCGATAAATTGATTTATCGAAACAATTGTCAATTTTTTAGAATTTTCAATAACTTGTATTATATTGTGGAATTAACTAGAGACCTTGAGTTTCATTTAAAAACACTAATATGAGCATATTCCACGAAGTAAGGGTCGAGACAGTCAATTTCATATATATAAATATATATATATATATATATATATATATATATATATATATATATATATATATTTATATATATTATTAACAAAACACTGTATTATTTACTTACTTTTAATTAGAATATTTAAATGTTTTTGATTATTTAGAATTTTTTTGTTTTAAGTTTGGCTAGCTCAGTTATTTATTATTATATCGTTTTGTAACCTTTATTATATATTTATTATTCGGGAGCATGAAATCCTTTTTCCCTTTGAATCCTGGCAATTTATACTGATGTAATAGTTGAAATAAAAAGAAAACACATTATTTGAAATCAATTTAATTATCAATGCAATATTTATTTGATAAAATAATATGCGACGCCAATGGTTATATGTACCTATTTATTGATTTTAATTATATCATAAATGCGCATGCGTGAAAAATTAGTCATGCGCTTTAACATGAAACGAACAATTATGATATGTAAGAAGCATCTATATTATACAACACAGTTTGTTAACGATGCACACAATTGAATGGTTCAACAATAAACATAAAAGAATTTATATATATCATAGTTATATATGATACACATAGCTGTGGGAAGAAATGAGTTATATACATGGATAGAAAAATAGAAATTATATACAAATGGACATGGTTACAACATTATAAAATTTCAATCACCAGATTTCTGCGATTACAAGATGGCGTGATTAGCGTAAGTACATATTTTAATTTATATAAAGTTCGGCCTTTTATTAAATTTAATGATTTATGCACTGAATATGCTATATAAAGTCTGTTTCTTTCTTTTTTAGATCGATCATATGTGAAAAAGTTTGTCAATTTATGATATTAAGTACTTAATTGGTAATTTGAGTTTTTGCACTGTTTATTGGCCAATAAATGATTTAAATACACTGACCTGTTGATCTTGAATTTGGAAGAAAGTCTCTGGATCCCAGGAACACCCACTGAATCTCCAAAAAACCAAAATTGTTGAAAATTTCGCAAATTCTTGTCGGAAAACTTGTTACAATTAACTGTAAGTATTTCTAATATTATATTTAACAGTACTTTAGGAGTTTAAATGTCTTATACCGGGAATATCTTTAAATTTTTAGGAACACTATCCCACACACTCCTCGCTTCTTAACACCAGCTACCGTTCTCCTTAAGCGTCCCCTCGATTTTCAACTTTTTTAAACAACACAGTCTTTTGTTCTTTTCCAGATCACTATTCAAAAGTTTATTTATTGATTCACAGTTTGTTATGTCATCTTTTATAACCAATAAGATATTGTCTTTTGTAATCAGATAATTGAAACTTCAATCACTTATCAAAACAATTTCATACATACAAATACATTAAAATTGGTTATACTTAGATACACTTACATAGTACAACATTCAATATTATTATTGATAGTATATTCTTGTTACATTCATATCAATTATAAATATAAATTCTCTTATGTTATTTGTCTATATGTCATTATTTGTTTATCTATGAAATCTATTGGATTATATTCTATTCAATATTTATATTTGTTCTTATTCTTAAATTAATGATTATAATGAATTAACTATAGTAATATTTGTTTTCATTTCAGATGAACAGCTGTTATGATATGGAAATTATTCTTCGTCTTAGGCAACTTTATTTACACCATTACATTGGTTAGGCAATATCTATATTTTATGTTATCATTGAGGTAATTCCTTTTTTATTATATTGTTATAGGCTGTTATTTAATATATCTTTATTTGATATGTTGTTTAAATTAAGAAAAGTGTTTCCTTTTTACTTGTTTTCTTAAATTATGTTATTTTCATATATATTTCATACTAGCAACTTAATTTTATAATACTACTTCTCTTATTATCTAAGATATCTGGTTCAATTCCCCTCAAATTTAAATTTAAATGATATCCATACCCTGGATATTTATTTAAATTTCAATTTTCTTATTATAAATGATTGATTTTATTTTATTCAAAAAAAAATTTAACAATTTTATGACATAATCTTACTTTCTTTAACTTTGTTTCTCAAATATTTGTTCACATTTTTCCTACTACAAAATCTATTTCTTTCAATAACTGTCTCCTAATTCTTTCTTTAAAATACACTTGATTAAGATCAATGTCAATTTATATTTTTAATATTACTTCATATAATACTTCATTATTATCATTTCTTCCTAACATCCACTTATATATCAACTTATTTCTTTGTAATTACATTATACTTCTATATACTCCTCATATCATATTTCTTTTCAATATTCATTATTCAATATAATTAATTATTTCTTAAATTCATATATATATCAATATCAACTTCCTTATTCCTTCCTGTATTTTCAAGTAATCTATAAGATTCTAATTGACATTAAACATTACCTCCTATATTTTTAATCAATATCATTCATTATTATCCTTTCCTATCCTTTATTACTTACATCTTATTTCCTTATTTAAAAATGTGAACTTCTATTTGATACTTGAATTATTCTTATTTTATCCCCTCTATCCTATATTCTTTAATAGTTTCATTCTATGTAAAACCAGTATCTCTTATAACTTGTTTTCTTTATTTGCTATATATATTGATTTGCCATACTCAAATTTTTTTTAAAATGTTTTAATTATAAGTTTTACCTAATAAAATTTTCTTTATATAATATTATATTTATTTTTTTAGGTTCTGAAGGAACAAACGTGATGAATTTAATTGGATCACCAGCTGCCAAATGGAAAACAAAACTCTGTCTAATATCTACTTTATCTTTGTACACTACTTAATATTAAATTTCAAATCTATCCTTATGACTATCATTTCCTCTTTTCAAATATTATCCGTAACATAACATCATATATATTATTCAGAATTGGGTTACTCATTAATAATAAATTCTATGTACATTATTTATACTTGTGTTACTCATTAATAATAAATTTTAATTTCAACTTCATTTCTGTATCCTTTCCCTTTTTCATTGAATTGCATTTTCGTCTCCATATTTCATTCCTATTGTCTCTTGTTCTATTATTTAATTTGCTTTTCTTTTTCTAACCTTTTTCTTGCTTTCTTCTCTTGTGGTTTGATGCTCGATAAATTTCTGAAGCGTCTGTCTATTCTCTACGGTATCCTTTTTAACTCTGTTGTCCCATATCTCATAAATTTCTTCCCATGAATCCATTAAAATTTGCGTTTCCAATTCTTCCATATTATTCATTTCACTTATTATTATTTTAGAGAAAGCTTTTGTATGAATCATAGTCATCATGTTGTCCCATTTTATTCCTGTTACTACATCATTATAAAAATTTCCTGAACATCCTATACCTCCTTTATTTCTTCTTATACTATCTTCTATTTCTTCCACTGTGTCTGTTAATCTTCGTTTCATCTTTTGTATTTCCTTATTAAATTGTCTTCCCATGATTCCACTTCTTCTAGCGCATTTGTCTGTTGATTTTTTTATTATGTCATCTAAATTTGTGATTTCTTTATTCATTTTTTCTTGAGAATGGTTCCTGATCTCTTCATTTGCTTGTCCTTGTAATTTTATGCAACCTACTTCTTCAGTTTCCTTCTTAATTTCTTCTGTCCCCTCTGTGATATTTGTTATTTCCTGATTATTCTTCTCAATATTCTTAATTTCCATTGAAATTTCTTCTTTTTCAAAATTCCCATTTCCATCATTTCTAATTTCATTCCGTTCATAGTTATCTGTTATATTACTAGTTTGTTTTGATATTTCCGTTTGTATAGTTCCTGGTAAATTTTTTTCCATTTTGATTCCGCTTTCTTTTGGTTCTATTTTCAAGTTTTTATTTTGATCCTCCATATCTAAGTTAACTTTATCTATTTGCCTTCTAGATTGTTCATTCTTCTCCATACAATTCTTAATTCCCTTAATTTGCTGAATACTTTCTGGTTTCATATCTTCAATTTTCTTTTTCAAATTATTATTTGTTTTCTGTTCCATAGTATCAATATTTTTATTTAAAGTCGCATTCAAATCTTCCTTAATATTGTTCATATTTTCATTAATCTTGTCCTCCTTACCATTCGTTTCTTCCTTCATAGTAGTCTTATCATCTGACAACTTATCCATTTTATTATCTATGTTCCCCTCTACTTTGTTAAAAGCTTTTACCATAGTTTTCCTATCTTCTCTTCTATCATCATTCCACTTACTCCTATTTTCCACAATTCTATTCCTAATCTTATTTTGTTCGTCCAATTCTTTATTTAAATCTACATTCATACTATTCCTACCTTCCCGTATATTTTTACTTATCTCATTCTCAATCTCCAATGTTCTATTCATACTGATCAAAAATTGCAATATTTGTTCATATTCCTCTTCATCTCTTGTTCTTTTTTGCGTTTCCTTTATCCTATACTCCTGTTTTCCATCTTCCAATGTACTTTTTCTTTCCATTTTAATTAAAGTTTTAAATTTTTACAAATGTATCCTATATTTTTACAACGCCCCACGTTTTGGGTGACAATTATTAACAATTATTTGATATTAATTTACTTAATTTTGTTATGAAATTTAAATGTATATGTTTAAATTTAGAATTTTTTTTGTTTTTATTTGGCTAGCTCAGTTTGTTTTTATTATTTGTTTAATAATTTATTTTAATTAGATTATTCGGGAGCATGAAATCCTTTTTCCCTTTGAGTCCTGGCAATTTATACTGATGTAATAGTTGAAATAAAAAGAAAACACATTATTTGAAATCAATTTAATTATCAATGCAATATTTATTTGATAAAATAATATGCGACGCCAATGGTTATATGTACCTATTTATTGATTTTAATAATATCATAAATGCGCATGCGTGAAAAATTAGTCATGCGCTTTAACATGAAACGAACAATTATGATATGTAAGAAGCATCTATATTATACAACACAGTTTGTTAACGATGCACACAATTGAATGGTTCAACAATAAACATAAAAGAATTTATATATATCATAGTTATATATGATACACATAGCTGTGGGAAGAAATGAGTTATATACATGGATAGAAAAATAGAAATTATATACAAATGGACATGGTTACAACATTATAAAATTTCAATCACCAGATTTCTGCGATTACAAGATGGCGTGATTAGCGTAAGTATATATTTTAATTTATATAAAGTTCGGCCTTTTATTAAATTTAATGATTTATGCAATGAATATGCTATATAAAGTCTGTTTCTTTCTTTTTTAGATCGATCATATGTGAAAAAGTTTGTCAATTTATGATATTAAGTACTTAATTGGTAATTTGAGTTTTTGCACTGTTTATTGGCCAATAAATGATTTAAATACACTGACCTGTTGATCTTGAATTTGGAAGAAAGTCTCTGGATCCCAGGAACACCCACTGAATCTCCAAAAAACCAAAATTGTTGAAAATTTCGCAAATTCTTGTCGGAAAACTTGTTACAATTAACTGTAAGTATTTCTAATATTATATTTAACAGTACTTTAGGAGTTTAAATGTCTTATACCGGGAATATCTTTAAATTTTTAGGAACACTATCCCACACACTCCTCGCTTCTTAACACCAGCTACCGTTCTCCTTAAGCGTCCCCTCGATTTTCAACTTTTTTAAACAACACAGTCTTTTGTTCTTTTCCAGATCACTATTCAAAAGTTTATTTATTGATTCACAGTTTGTTATGTCATCTTTTATAACCAATAAGATATTGTCTTTTGTAATCAAATAATTGAAACTTCAATCACTTATCAAAACAATTTCATACATACAAATACATTAAAATTGGTTATACTTAGATACACTTACATAGTACAACATTCAATATTATTATTGATAGTATATTCTTGTTACATTCATATCAATTATAAATATAAATTCTCTTATGTTATTTGTCTATATGTCATTATTTGTTTATCTATGAAATCTATTGGATTATATTCTATTCAATATTTATATTTGTTCTTATTCTTAAATTAATGATTATAATGAATTAACTATAGTAATATTTGTTTTCATTTCAGATGAACAGCTGTTATGATATGGAAATTATTCTTCGTCTTAGGCAACTTTATTTACACCATTACATTGGTTAGGCAATATCTATATTTTATGTTATCATTGAGGTAATTCCTTTTTTATTATATTGTTATAGGCTGTTATTTAATATATCTTTATTTGATATGTTGTTTAAATTAAGAAAAGTGTTTCCTTTTTACTTGTTTTCTTAAATTATGTTATTTTCATATATATTTCATACTAGCAACTTAATTTCATAATACTACTTCTCTTATTATCGAAGATATCTGGTTCAATATATATATATATATATATATATATATATATATATATATATATATATATATTAAAGTGGAATATTAATAACAGGAAAATAAACAAATAAAAATTGTTAATGAAATGCCCATTTCCCGTTAAAAAGAATTATAATGCTCATAGTTAGGTGATATTTAAATTCATGATAAAAAAATATTTGATAAACGAAACTATTAACATATAGTTGTGTGTTGCACACACGTGAGTCAATTATAAAAAGATATTATTCATTCGTAACATAAATTTTGAAAAACCAACTTCTATAATTGTATTTCCCGATTGCTATAACTTTTGACAAACCCTGTATGCGATAAAGTATTTTTTTTGACGACGATTGAAAAAGCAAAGTGACATGAATAGTATTATATATAAACTGACAGCTTTATCAATATTTAGATTAAGTGTAAATAAAGTGACATTAGTGTAATCGCGGAGGTATTTTCGAACGGAGTGAATAATTGAAAAAGAACAGGACGCGGATAAATAGATTTTTTTCTCAAAAACAATAACTGTTTACAAATTAACAAAAGAGGATCGAAAAAACATAAGAAGTTGTTGATTGTTGAGCGTCGAGAGAGGGTTGTTATGTGGGAAAGGTGGTATGGAAAGGTGTGAGAACGAGGATTAAATAATACAATTAAAATAAAAAAAATTATAATTAAAGAACTAAAATTTGAATAAATACTGTGACAAACGTCATTGGTAATACATGGAATGATCCAGTTTCCAATCATTTAACATCAAATAAAAAATTTTTCGTTAATCCTCTACTAGAATTTGGTAAGATAATTTAATTTTTACCTTATTTGTTCCTGGCTATGGTTACATTTTCCTCGTAGCAGAAATTACTTATATTGAAAGTAATCCGAATATGATAAACTTTTAACTCCTCGTCGAATAGAAAAGCTGATACATTCTGTTCATTGAATTGAAATGAGTGGAAACACAAGAAATTTGTTATCTTCAAGCTCATGAATTTCTGTATGTATTCACAAACATTTGGTTTCTTGAATTATTACTTAGGTTAGGTGTAATATTATGAACATATCTTTTTGAATTTACCTAGTTATTTAAGAATAATCAATTTCCACTATCTTACTAATTCAATTTAATCCCAAACAACGACGAAATCACTCACTGATGTTATTATTAAGGACTAAATATATTAATAACCTTTAAAAACCATTACTTCTAAACATCCATTTTGCGATTGACAAGCTATCTGGTCATATGACGTGATTCACGCCACCATCATTCTTCTGGATTAAAATGCTAGAGGTGGGAATTGATTGCGGGTTAACGATGATATCATGGTTACACAGTATTTATTAGTTATTTTTGTTATTTTATCATAATAATTTCACTTAAATCATTTAACTATGAGAATTATATATAGATGTTTGTAAATAATTATGTAATTTGTTCTGGCTTTATCATCAGTAAGTATTGAGAGGTAGAAATATTAAGAAATATATAGAATTTTTGATTAATTAAACAAAGTTACATTCAAACCTCCTTGTTTTCCTTCAAGTGTTCTCAAAACCTGTCAGTTTCCTGTTACTGATGAACGCTAGTGCCGCACACACCCCTGAGATCTGAAGAAAAAGGAATAAAGCTTTTGATATTAATATTTGAACTTGCATTAGGTACGAAATCGCTCTGTTTATAATAAGCAGACCATGCGAGTTCTGGCGCCCATAATGAAAAAGGGAAATACAATGATTAAATTTAATGTTCATAATAAACAATAGAAAATTCCACAACAATATTGCAACTTGACAATAACATAATAATTAAAAATAATCATCATCGCAATTTTTTAAAAACCCAACCTGTAACTCAAATTAAAATACATCACAATATATATATATATATATATATATATATATTCATAGGTCTAGAGACACTGTGTTGTCTCTTACCAGGGACTAAAGGATTAAGGGACTCTTTACAGTTTTTTAGTGGTTGGGTTGCTGATAGGTTTGCGCAGAGCCTGGCTATCAGTATATATTCTTATTTTTTGTCCGGTATAACCTCCCTCTCTTAATGTTTTCTTCAATACAGGCTATAGCCATAATGGTTTTTGCCTGAAATACAGACGTATATCTACTAAGGCTGAAGAACATTTTCTTCCTAGAACCTTTTAGACCAGCCCCAGTGCCGTGGTTTGTTTTAGAGCCATGTGTGAACCAAATGTTGTCTCCAGAATTTCCCAAGGGTTGACTAGATGGAATAATGATATTCACTTCAAGTTCGGTTCATCTAGTATTTTACCAGTTGTATAAGTATGTCCACGAACATTATTGGAGTCCACATGCCTCCCGATTTCATTCTGAGGATCGCCATCATTGCCCCTGCCCTAAGAAATAGTTCTAGAGGAGGAAGGTGAATAAAGGCTTCCATTGATGATGTCCCCGTGCTGTTCATTGCGCCGGTATCCCGAGGAGAGCTTGTCTTCTAATTGTAGTTAATTTATTCTCTTCTGAGGACACTTCTGTCCTTCAAACCAGGATATCATTCCATAGGTGATCGTTGGCCTAATCACTGTTGTGTAAAGCCAGTGTACCACCTCAAGTCGTATTCCCCAGGTTTTGCTCATAACTCTTCTGCATTGCCACAAGAGCCTGGTTGCCCTGGTAGTAGTTTTTTCCAGTTGCGTCCTCCAATTCTATTCAGAATCAAGTGTGATTTCCACATATTTCACCTCCTTAGATATTTCTAGTTTTTTAACGAACAGTTGTACTCTGCCCTGCGAAAGAACTCTTCTATTCGTAAATGCAACTAGTTTGGTTTTCTTTGGGTTGGCTGTTAGGTCTTCTTTAAGGCACCAGTCTTCCACAATTCATAGCGATTCTTGTAAAACATTCGCGACTGTCTCTGGGAATTTCCCCTTGGTAACAATCACTAGTTCGTCCGCGAAACCCTGCGTCCATATGCCTACAGATCAAGTCATCCACAATTAAATTCCACATTAGTGGGGAGAGTACTTCACCTTGAGGACACCCTTTAGTTGTCCTGACGGTGTACGTTATATCATGCATATGCACCGATATACTCCTATGCTCTAGCATGGATCTTATCCATCTGCATGTAGTATTGTTTATCCCTCTTTTTTAAGTATGTTGTTCATTGATGACATCGATATGTTGTCAAAACCACTTTCGATGTCTAAAAATACTGCAAGGCCTATTTCTTTTTGGTTCAGGCTCCTTTCGAGACCCGAGACCAAATTATGCAGGACAGTTTCTCCTGATTCTCCTGCCTTATAGTCTGTGTATAGGGATGCTCTTAAGCACTCCGTCTTGCAGATGTATTTGTATCACTTTTCCTATGTTTTCACCATGAATGATGTCAGACTGTTTGGTCTGTAAAATTTAACCTGGGTGTACGTCTCTTTCCCTGGTTTGGGAATAAACACCACCTTTGACTGCAATTGGTATATACTCTAAAGCATGGCTAGTGCATAATATTAGAACTAAAGAGCCTATAATGATATCGATTCCCTCTTGCAAAAGCTTAGGAAATATGCCATCTGATCCTGAAGTTATGTGAAGGTCAAATGCATTTACAGCCCATCTAGTAATATGGGGTCTGAACATCTCTTTGGTAGTCCTTATTTTGGCTACCGGCCCGTCATCGTAATTTGAATCTATCCTTGCCGAGCATGGAAAGTGCTCACTAAGAAGGTCCTCTAAAGCCTCCTTCTCAGTATTTGTGAATTCACCGCTCAGCAACTGGATACAATATAGTTAATTAGAAGTGTCCCTTTTGAGAATTCTTCTAATTATGACCTTTTCAGGGTCACCTTCTATGTCCTCATTGAATTCCCTCCAGCATATTTGATTCTTATATTTTTTCATCATATGCAACTAGCTTAGCCCCATATGCTCCCCAGTTGCCCGTTTCTTTCACTTTCTTAAAAAGACGTCTTGTTTCTTTCCTTAGTGTTGTCAGCTCTTTATGCCACCAGAGGGCTTGTCTGGTAAAGGGTCTCTCCCTTATCGGACAGTTATTGTGATAGGAAGTCATTATGGTCTGTTGCAACCGTGCAGCTGTTCCTTATAACTCTTCTGCAGTTTTAGGTCTGCCTAGGTGTGTGCGGATTTTAGAAAGCAGGTCCTATTTCTAAGATCCTCAATCGGTACTCTTAGGATCCCTGTATGTTCTAATAGTCGATTTTTCTACAACTATTTCGAAGTATGTATGGGCATGGTCAGAAAGAGATGGTTCATCCGATACATACCAATACTTTGTTATCTCCCCGACTCGTAGAGTGCAGAGAGTTACATGTATTGATTGTTACCCCTCGATGTTCTAAATGTTAGCGTATTACCCACATTCGCAATATCAAGTTCAGTAGTACATAAATAGTCAAATAGTTCCTTACATCTAGTGCTGTTGTCCTTGCTGCCCCAGCTGAAGTGCTGTGGTTGGTATCAGCCCCTACAACAATATCCAGTTTGTATCGTCTGGCGTATTCCACAGGTTCTCCATATTAGCCCCCGGTAATGATTCATCTAAATCGATGGGAAGATAAAGAGACACTATTATTGTCTCTATTACCTCCCCATCTTTTTCGAGCTTAATCTTTGCTGCTACCATGTCGCCCGTACAAGTTTCATGATTGGCATCAAGTTATATTTAGATCTGTAACAGATACAAGCTCTTACTTTATTTAGTACAATTAGTTCACATTACCAGTGCCAGTTCCCTAATATTTAGCCCCTTTATCTTACCTTTGTCTATCCAAGTCTCTTGGATCAGAACAATGTCGATGTTATCGGCCACAGCTCTGATGTAGGACAGCAGTGGCCATCTTTTTGTGTTGCCGATTTGCTTGTAGCACGTTGAATTTCCTAAGAGGATGTTGGTTCAGGTACTTGATTAGTCCCTCTTTCTTGTTCGTGTCTTCCAGGTTCTTAAAACTGGCTCGCTAAAATAAGTAGTACAGTCTCCATTGAGCCCGGACTAGTTCTTTCATTGCCTCCTCATCGATCCGGAGACTCACATGCAGTCCCATATCGGATGATTTGGAGCCAAGGATCATTCAACGATCACCCTTCAATCCTGGGTTTTGTTTTTCGAGTCTCTTTAGCCCCACTTTCAGATACTCTGCTTTAGTCTCAGAAAGTAGGGCGAAGACTGGTTTTTAAAGTTTGCCACTCTTGATGAGCTTCCAGTTTGTTTTATTTGCCATATAGTCCCTCATTATGTTGAAGGGCTCCTCATTGGCATATATCAGCCCATAGTAGCTGTCCATGTATCGACTGGCTTCAAGCCTAGGCGCCTTCTGCACCTCGTCCATCATTTTGGTCAGGTTCTCTTTAATAGTCCCTATCTGATCTTCTGAGACAATTGTCCCTTGGAATTTTTTAGGCACCACGTCTGCCTTGATCCCTTTTAGGGCCACCCTGTACTTTATACCTCTAGTAGTACTAGTACCATCAGTATATTTGGCCCTTTTCTCTTTTTTTCCTTCTGGAGTCCTCCTGGCTGATACAGTTCGCTGAACGCCCTTTCGATATTGAGGCAATCGGCAACACCACCGTTTTGGTATCAATGCCTTGTTCTCTCCTTTTTTTAAGCATCCTTTTCTGAGCACCTGATAGTTTCCTACGTGGAGCTTTCTCATCCACAGGATTCGCTGTAGCGTCTCCCTGTGGTGTTTTTTTAGGGCTTCGGAGGTATTTGGCTGCGCTTAAGACTCTGTAGTCTCCATATCCTCCGTATCCTCCAAATCTTCATTGCTAAGAGTCTATAGAGGCTCCTTGAAAAGTTTGTTTTTACTTGGTTCATTTCTGTTCCCACAAGTATAGGAGAAGAGAGGTCGATAAATCCAGAGCTCTTTTTGCTGGTATAAGGCTACATACAACGGGGTGCGCCAGATGCCTCAAGGTTAGTGGTATAGAAACCGACTGACCCACAGCCATCCATCCTTTCGGCGACTACTCGTTCTTAGGATTTGGAAGTTTTTTTATAGTGGTTCTCAACCACGCAGGCCGGGCGATTAAGCCAAGCTTCCCGATCCATATAGCTCGGTATACCCCTTACAGGCCTTACCCTAGTAAGGGGGGTCGTTGCTCTACCTTGCGGTTTGCGGTTTGTGTCGCGAGCTTGTCAGCGATTGGGTATTCGGAATGGGCACTGTTAGGCGTTTATAACCCTCATCCACCTTATTTCCCAATGGACCAGTTCTTTCCTGTATATACGTATGGGACGTCTCTGTCCCCTATCCGCAACACGGGGACGCTCCCGATAGATAGCTCATCCCATTACTCTCCGATACCGAAGACGTTGCTCTCCGATATCGAAGGGTTATGCTCAGGAAGTCGAAATCTTGGACAAGCCGTAACAGGTCCTCGAAAACTTAATGAGCACGGGAGACAAATACCTTAATACTCATATTAGAAGTTTTTTCAAACAATACCAATATTTAAAGCGCAATAAATTATTAATTTCACAGCGAACTATGTATTCATAATAAACCGAGAGTGTAGTAGTTCAATGTAATTTTTTTATTAACTAATATGCAAATACACAGGGTGTTCCATAAATAATAAAGAAAACTGACAATACTAGCTCCTGTACATTTTGGTTGGAAGTCAGAAGTGGAGATGGTGTGGTTAATGATCCCTGGTACTAATATATTGTTAGAAACAAATACGAGCCATTACCAAGGCATTAGATTAGAAACTCTCAATGAACGAGCATGTACCGTGTGCTGAAGAAGCGCAGTAACACTGAAACAGGTATTTAAGTCAGGTAATTTCCGATTTATAGGAAATGCAACATGTCAATTTAGAAATTAATTACCTTTTTATAATTTACATTAACAGATGCGGATCTATAGGAAGAGGTAGGGGTAGTTTCTCAAGACGGCTAGATATTAATAATCATGCATTTAATAAATAATATATTTCTTGATCCCCTAACCGAAAGTAGTGTCTTCCTGGCCACATTTCACTCTTGGAATAACAGTTTCTGTGACGTGAGTATAATATTTGTATCGTTAGTAATTGATTTCAATGTTCAATTATGTAATTAACGTTGATTTAAATTAAAATAAACTTTTGCGTTCGACATTCTTTATTCAACAACAACTGACATTGACATCCCTAGCCTCCTCTCCCGTAGTACCAACCTACATAATTACAAAACCCTAACATCTCCCTTTTTATAAAATAAAACCAGTTTGTGAATAACAAAATTTTGTTAAACTAGTTTAAGTTAACGGCTACATCAAAGTTTATTCTACATTACTAACATCTCGATTAATTTACAGATTCAGTCTCTGAGGTGGCTCGACGTTCCGTCCACTGAAAGTAACTTTATTCTGAAGTAAATAATCTTTCTCAGAGTCTGATTCTGAAGTTACATTTACTGGATCTATGCTACTATCACCATTACTGTGTGTCTCTCTTTCTAAATCACCTTTATGTTTTCCTTCTTCTGTCTTCTCTTTTTCCAAAAGCTCTGTTTCGCTCTCTCTTAGAGGGCTTTCTTTTTCATTTGTAGTTTCCTCCAAATATTACAATTCATTTTCTAAACCTATATAATGCTTAATACTATTTTCTACTTTTACTTTATAAGTCCTATCTCTTACTCTGTTCAAAATAATTCCTGGGGACCTCATTGAACCTGGCTTTGTACATAAACCCTTTCACCGTTTGATAATAGTTCAAGATTTTTAACACCCTTTTTGTTATAGTACTTTGAACTTTCTTTTCGTCTTTTATCTAGAAACTTAACATATTTTTCTCTATTTACAATTTTGGGTATTAATTTACTATTTTTACATGGTAATATAGACCTCAATTCTCGTGAAAATAATAGTTCAGCTGGCGAGTTAACACCATCTACTTCCATGTTTCGATACAAGATTAGGGCCATATTAATGTACTTTTTGTCCTCAATTATTTCTTTAGATATATTTTTAGCAATTTGGATATTTCTTTCTGCCATCCCATTGGACTGGGCATAAGTAGGTGACAACATTACATGATTAAACTCCCAATTTTTAGCAAATGATTTAAATTCATCAGAGTTAAATTGTGGGCCTCCATCAGACACAACTGTCAGTGGAATGCCATGTCTTGCAAATAGAGTTTTCAAAATCTCAATTATACGGCAACTGTTAGCCGTATTGCTTAGTTTTTCTATTTCAATAAATTTAGAGTAATAGTCTACAACTAATAAATATTTTACTCCCCTTAGCTCAAAGATGTCACATTCAACTTTGTTCCAAGGCAATGCAGGTACTTCATGGGACATAAGAGGTTCAGGTTGTTGAGATTTAGAATATTTATTACAAAAGTGACATTCTGAAATTCTTTGAATTATTTCATTTTTCATGGTTGGCCAAAAAATTGAGTCCCTGACTAATTTAAAACATTTATTTATGCCTAAATGATTATAGTTTACCATATCTAACATTTCTTTTTGTAAGACTTTTGGAATGACTATGGCATTTCCTTTAAAAACTAGATTTTTTAATATTGTAAGTTCACTTCTATATTTCCAGAATATTTTAATATTTTTTGGAACCTTTTTAAAATGTTTAGGCCATCCATTTAAAATTATATCCTCTAATGATTGCAAGGTAGAGTCTTCTGCTGTTTTTATTTTAAATTCACTTAGTTTATTTTCTGTTATGTTTATCTCTGCTATGATACTGCAAACATGCAACTCTACTTCTTCATCCAGACTATTGTCAGTCTCATTTTTACAATAAGCACGTGCACAAAATACGGACGATGATAGAATGAAAAGCTAGGCGTTCCCGCGAAAAACTAAGAACTTAGAGACACAACCACTGCGCGCTAAATGCAGTTGTACTTATACTATTTTCTAGTAGAGGGTACTATATAGAAGAAAACTAAGTAATAAACCATTTCTTTCTCTATTCTCGTAAAGATGGCAATGTCAAATAGCTTAATTTAGCGGGCGGGGATCTGTGACGACTGGAATTATGACTAATAGAAGCAATGGTGTATTATTGTAGTGATCCCTTAAAAGACATTAAAGACAAAAGGACACTAACTTAGAAATTATATTTAAATTCAGGTTAATATTAATTATAGTATTTAGGGAGCATTGGTCGGCCATGGTCAATGTCATTTATCAAGGAAAGCTTGTTTTTGTTATTTTATAAACAGACATGTACAGTTTATAGACGGAGGTCGGATGTGTAGTAAAACACAACTATGTTTCCTATATAATGGGTGTGAACGAACCAGGATGATATTATTGTTATTAATACTTTGAATAAGTCGTTTTGATATTTATAATCGTGTATTTTTAAATGTATTAAACTTGAACCCAGTGCTTTTATAAATGTGTTATTGTTTATTCTGTTCCCGAATACAGGTTGCTAGGTAAGTGGTTTCCTCCATAATAATATGCCTTTATGGTAAACGTCGAGTATACGAGGGACCCTTACTAAGTAACCACCACATGGCGATCCTGCCGAACTAATGGTAAAAATTGAATGGTAATATGGTAATATGGTAATGGAAAAATGGATAGTGAAATGTATATTAATGGTAAATGGTAATAGTGAAATAGTAATCCTCCAGAACAAATGGTTATGGTAAATTATCCTGTAAGTAAATGATAAGTTATGGTACAATTGATGTTATAAGGATATAACTATATGGTTTTCTACTTAAATTTGGGACCTTGGAGAAAAGAAACAATGGGAGGTTCATCAACCAAACAAGAAGCAAAAGAAACAGGAATTGTCAATAACACTTTCATGGTACAGCAAGATAATGTTGCGATGCACATTATGGTATTACTATACATTATAAAAATAGCTTTTATCTTCAAATTCGTTTGGTCAGTATGGAAAACACACCGAAGAGCGTTGAAAAGAGATATCAACAGAAGCAATGCAATAAAGCAGGCAACAGGAACTCTCACCGTATAAATAATTTGTAAGTACACATGCATTCTATTCTTATGAACAAAGTTTTTTTTTAAAGTCAATAATTTTGAGAATAAATTACGATTGATTGTAGAAGAAGTTAATAAACAGGGAAAAAGGGTTTTGAAGAAGGAAACTCCTAAAAATCCTGATATACATATAGAAGTAATTAGTAGCATAGTAGGTCTTTACAATAATTTTACTAGGTTAATAGCCAAAAATTGGAAAAATTTAGGTTTAATACAACAGGAGACTTGTAAAAATTATTCAAGTAGGATTAGGGATAAAGCTGGAAGGGCATTTCAAGCGTTAAATTGTATTATAGACATACCTACCTCTATATTTGAGGAAATTAATACTGTTGTATTACAAGCAATAAGCAAACAGTTGAAAATGGCGACAAGTATGAACGATTTTTTTAATTTTGCGAGTAAAGTTTTACCGAATGAGTTTAACGGCGAAGCATGTAAGTTACAGTCATTCTTAGACTCATTGGATTTACTACAAACAAACGCGAATGGTAATGAGGAAAATGCTATCCTATTAATAAAAACGAGACTAACAGGAAAAGCTAGCAGCTTAATCACAACAGAAAACTCCATTGCAGACATCAAAGATAAACTTAAAGCAGGGATAAGAGGAGACAATCCAAGCCTTCTCCTAGCGAAACTTGGTAAAATAAGACAGAACGGAAAGGATGTGACACAGTATGCAACAGAAATAGAGAAACTGGCGGAAAGATTACAGGCAGCATACATATCGGAAGGGATGCCTGAACGGCTAGCTGAGAAATATACGAAAGGAGCAACGATTAAGGCAGTAACTATGAATGCCGCAACGGATGCAAGCAAAACGATAATTGCAGCGGGAAGTTTTGAAACAACACAAGAGGTATTATCAAAATTGGTTTCAGTAGAAGGTATAGTAGGACAACAACAAGTCTTACATATGAAAGATAACAGGAATTTCTTCAGGAAATCAAACTTTGACTTCAGGAATAACCATCGGAGAGGAATCAACATAGGATGTTATAATGGTAATCATTCAAGAGGAACATTTAGACAGTATAATCAAGGAAACAACTACGGCAGATACGAAAATTTTAATAAATATAGGAAATACAATAATAATGGAAATTACAATAGTCAAGCTAAAAATAACGTAAGAATATGTGAAATAGAAAATGAGGAAGCAAAAGAGAATCAGAAACAATTGGGGTTTTGAATAAAAATCCAAGTGACGGAAGCAAAATTACAGAAACATATTCAGCATATTATTTAGATTTATCACTTTCTAACTATATAGAAATTCGGACAAGTCTATCTGATAATATCTACAATTTTATATTAGATACGGGAGCAGACATTTCTCTAATAAAAATTTCTAAAAATTTTCCACATCATTTGATGGAAACAAGGAATAAAATAAATATTAAAGGGATAACCGAAGGCTCAGCTAAAACTTTAGGTCGAATATACATAAATCTCTATATCAATAACATAATATTAAGTCACTGTTTCCACGTAGTGGAAGAAAATTTTCCAATACCAACAAATGGACTGATAGGAAGAGACTTCATGACAAAAAATAATTGTGTATTAGATTATTCACAATCAGAATTACATATAAATTGTAAGTCTAACAATTCAGAAACCATACAAATTTTTGGTAATCCAGAATACGATACTTTAGCAATACCACCTAGATGTGAGGTATACAGGCTAATAGAGAACTTCAGGAATTTGAGAAAGGATACAATAGTAGAGCAACAGGAAATAGCACCAGGAGTATTTGTAGCCAGATCCATAATATCAGGGAAAAACCCGTACGTTAGAATTTTAAATACAAATTATGAAAGTATTTCAGTAAAAACTAAGAATATTGAAACTCTAGATTTAGATTTATTCGATATATATACAATTAAGACTGATAATAGTAACAGAATGAAAGAATTAAGGAAAGCATTAAATTTAGAAGTACCGGAATATGTAAGGAACGATTTAACAAAACTGTGTGAAAATTACGAGGATATATTCGCTTTGAAGAACGATATACTAACACACAACAACTTCTATGAACAAAAGATATCAGTAAAGGATGATACACCGATATACATAAAAAATTATCGAACACCACATTCACAATCAACAGAATTAAATAGCCAAGTAGAAAAACTTATAACACAGGGAATAATTGAACCCTCAGTATCAGAGTATAATAGTCCAGTATTATTAGTACCAAAAAAGTCGTCGAATCAGGATAAGGCGTGGAGACTTTGTATAGATTTTAGACAGCTAAATAAGAAAATAGTCACGGATAAATTTCCTTTACCGCGGATAGATGCAATTTTAGATCAATTAGGGAGAGCAAAATGGTTTTCTGTTTTAGATCTTATGTCAGGTTTTCATCAAATACCTTCACAACAATCTTCTAGAAAATACACTTCGTTCAGTACCGAAAAAGACTCATTTCAATTCACAAGACTACCTTTTGGGTTAAACATAAGCCCTAATAGTTTTTCACGAATGATGTCAATAGCATTCTCAGGCCTCACGCCGGAAAAAGCATTTCTTTATATGGACGATATAGTTGTTATAGGAATTTCAGAGAATCATCACTTAGCCAACCTTAAAAAATTATTTGACGCATGTCGTAAATTTCATTTAAAATTAAATCCACAAAAATGCCAATTCTTTAGGCGAGAAGTCACATATTTAGGTCACAATTCATCAAAGGACGGTGTTTCACCGGATAAAGCAAAATACTCAGTCATTCAGCATTACCCAGTGCCAAAAAATGCCAACGAAGTCAAGAGATTTGTTGCATTTTGCAATTACTATCGAAGGTTCATTCAAAATTTTGCAGAAATATGTATTCCTTTAAATAAGTTAGCGAGGAAAAATGTAAAATTCGAGTGGTCACAAGAGTGCGAAGACGCATTTCAGGTCTTAAAAAGTGCATTAATCAACCCACCAATTTTAAAATATCCAGATTTTAATAGACAATTCATATTAACTACAGACGCTTCGAATAGCGCATGTTTGGCAATTTTAAGTCAAAATTACGAAGGGATTGACCTACCCATCGCATTCGCATCACGCAGCTTCAAGAAAAGCGAGCTTAACAAACCCACCATCATAAAAGAATTATTAGCAATTCATTGGGGAATCAATCATTTTAAATGTTATTTATATGGTTCACCACATTTCATAGTAAAAACAGATCATAAGCCACTAACGCATTTATTTGCAATGAAAGACCCGACGTCGAAACTAACGAGAATAAGAATCGATTTGGAAGAATACGATTTTGAAATACAGTATGTGAAAGGTATAGAGAATTACGCGGACAGTATATCGAGAATATCCATTGAAGAACTTAAGGATTTATACATATATAATTCACATGTCTTGGCAATCACAAGAGCACAAACGCAAAAAGAAAACGTACAAACAGCAAAGGATCAAAGGAATAAAGTGGAAACAAAAGAAGTAAGAATACAAAAACCTGCAGTAGTAAAAGTTTTAAATAACCTTGAGGCACATAAATGACCAATTTTACACTTTGAAAATAACCGTATCTCACTTAGGATGAGCATCCGGATCAAAAATAAATTGAAATTTAGTGAAGCCTTAAATACCGGTTTACACAACTTCGACCTAGGACGAACGTTGGAAAAGCTTGAAGAGCTATCGGTAAGAAATGAAGTAAAAAGAATGAAAATATATACAAATGATGATATATTTAAAAAGTGCACAGTAGAAGAATTTATAGAAGTAGGAAATCAAAGATTAAAAAGTATTCAAGTATGTATATGCGACGTACCAAAAACGGTACAGCAGAAAGAAGAGATCCAAAAGATATTAGAAAGATATCACAATGATCCAATGTTTGGGGGACATGTAGGAAATAATAGGTTATTAAAGAAACTAAGAGCAAATTTCAAGTGGAAAAACATGGAGAAAGACGTAAGGAAATACGTAAGAAATTGTCATAAATGTCAAGTGAATAAGGCAAAGCCCAGTCACAAAGAAAAATTTGTTATAACAGATACATCTATAAAACCGTTTGATATTATTTACATAGACACAATAGGTCAGTTTGTAGAGAGTAACAACGGGAATCGTTATTGCATTATGATATTATGCGAATTAACTAAGTACGCAGTTATGATACCAGTTCAGAATAAAGAAGCACACACAATAGCAAAAGCAATTTTCGACAACTTTATACCAAATTACGGATTGATGAAAGAAATAAGAACAGATCAAGGGACGGAATATAAGAACGAAGTAATGAAGAATTTAGCAGAACTATTAAATATGAAACATAATTTTTCAACAGCATACCACCACGGAACAATAGGCAGTTGCGAAAGATTACATAGTACATTTAACGAATATATAAGAAATTTTATCAAAGATTCTAGGGATAACTGGTGTGAGTTTGTAAGAATGTTCGCATATTGTTATAATACAACACCAAATACGTATCACGGATACACTCCTTTTGAGTTATTATATGGGAGAAAACCCAATTTGCCAGAATTTTTAAACGCAAAAATTGAACCGTGTTACAACTTTGAAAAATATGATAATGAATTGAGATATAAATTACAATACGCTAATGAAAGGGCCAGACAGTTTTTAATAAATAATAAATTAAGTAGAGTTAATAATAGCGAAAATGTTTCTTCTCCCGTAAATTTTAAAATAGGAGAAATAGTTATTCTAAAAAATGAAGCAAGAAACAAATTCGATTCACATTATCTAGGTCCGTTTAAAATAACGGGAGTCAAGGGGGTAAATTGTGAGATTACATCTCCAGACAAAAAGCAACAAATTGTTAATAAGAATCGATTGTTTGTATACAAAGAGCGGAAACAATTGTAAATAAGTGAAGTGTGTTGATAAACGAACAAGTAGTGTTTAGTAAACAAAGATAAAACAAAAACATTCATAAAAACAGTTATAGGTATAAGTGATATCGAAAACTTAAAATGATAATTTTTCTCTTCCAAGAGGGGATGATGTAGTGATCCCTTAAAAGACATTAAAGACAAAAGGACACTAACTTAGAAATAATATTTAAATTCAGGTTAATATTAATTATAGTATTTAGGGAGCATTGGTCGGCCATGGTCAATGTCATTTATCAAGGAAAGCTTGTTTTTGTTATTTTATAAACAGACATGTACAGTTTATAGACGGAGGTCGGATGTGTAGTAAAACACAACTGAGTTTCCTATATAATGGGTGTGAATGAACCAGGATGATATTATTGTTATTAATACTTTGAATAAGTCGTTTTGATATTCATAATCGTGTATTTTTAAATGTATTAAACTTGAACCCAGTGCTTTTATAAATGTGTTATTGTTTATTCTGTTCCCGAATACAGGTTGCTACGTAAGTGGTTTCCTCCATAATAATATGCCTTTATGGTAAACGTCGAGTATACGAGGGACCCTTACTAAGTAACCACCAGATTATTTTATAGAAGTAGAAGAAGAATATTCATTTTGAAATCATTTTACAGCACATGTGTTTGCAGTGTTTTTTTAATAGTAGGTATATGATCTGTGTTTGCAGTGATAATTTTTTGCATAGACAAATTATAAATTGTTTTTTTGGGTATGGATGAAAACTATAAACCCCCTTTAAAATTAAGAAAATGTTGTGTACCTGGTTGTGACAATCGCATGGGTAAAATGCATCGCTTTCCAAAAACTGTTCCAAAAGTATATGGAATGTGGCTAGAAAATATACGTCCGGAGAATTATGATATGTATTCCATGGAGGAAGTATATAAAAAGTACGTGGGGTGTGAAGAGCACTTTGAAAGAAGTTGTAAAGTTGCAGGTACGAAAAGGGGCCTTACTCGTGATGCAGTACCAACGTTACATTTTGCCAGTAATCTGGATCAAGCTGGAGAAAAGGTAGATATTTAAATACTCTACAGAATATTTTTGGGTTTTATTGGTCAGGAACAAAAGTTTTCTTTTTTGTATTAATAGATTGTTAGTATTAACATTACCTAGGAACTAATCGCTAATAAGCTGAGACATAAAAGTCCAAAAGTCGTCTATAAAATGTTACATTCATTAAACTGATCGTACTGGTCTGTCAACATTTTGTGTTTATATATATATATATATATATATATATATATATAATTTTTACAGACTTTATCAGATTTTGAGGATACTATCATGTACGAATTCTTTTGAATGCTTTGTGTTAGTTTTTCGGAGCTAAATAAATGATCTACATTCATGAACAAGTAAAGTGTGCAATAACACTTGAAAACGGCTATACCTATTTCACAGTTTTGACTTGTTATACATATTCTGTGGTAGATCTTGTTATCAAATCATATTAATAATTATAGTAACAGAGTAATGCTACAAATTCCGCTTGTTTGACTAATAAGTAAGATGACTTCCTCTATCTCGGATCTCATAAATTTAGGCAGGAGATTCTTATTCAAGTCAATCAGATAAGAGCCCTGTTTATCATCTTTAAAATGTCCAAGCATATCCTGCCCCAGTAGTAAGTTAACTGTTTAAAGTAGGTATAGCCTTTGTAGTGGAAATACAAGAATCGAATCTGTGGGAACTGAAATGTCGCTGTAACTAGCAGTAAAAACGAGTTCTGTCGAATATATTCAAACTTCCTGACAGTACAAGCCAAAAGTACACAAGCTGAATCCCAACAGTATAGTTTCTTTGTGGACTGCTGGAAAGTTTGGATAAATTCAACTTTTATGTAAGCTCAACATCTTAAGGTGGCCACACCATCTGTTCAATGTTAATATATCTTAATTATGTATGCTGAACAATATAGTTTTTATTATTCTGTATACTTGTTGCAATGTGAACATTTTCCGTTATAATTATTATTTATATTTTTGTCAGTGTAAGAAATGTTTTTATATTTTTAGTTGAAGTAAGTTTTACTCCTCAGCAACAAAAATTGCCGGAACACTTCAGTGGCATGGTACAATTAGGTACCTTCAACAGGTAGGTTATTTTTTATTGTGAATGTAAAGAGTTGTTTATTCTCAGAAATGCAGAGAGAGTTTGTTTCATGTTATACATTCCCAGACATACATTTTTAATGGTTTCATTTATTTTTTTGTATGTATATGTGAATAAATAAAGCCCTACAGAAGGCCTGCTTTTGTCTGGGGTTGTCTAAGGTAACAAAATACACAAAAACAAAAGTAATAATCGTAATGATATCAAATATTCTTTCTATCCATTAACAATCATGTTTTTTATGAAATTAAGACTATAATTGAACTAAAATATATTTAGTTTAATTAAGGTATTGTATAAAGGTTCAATAAAACTTTTATTATTTCACCACTTGATGAGTAAGGGCTTAATATTTCACAAATAAATTACTTTGATTCTTATTGAGAATGCTAACATTTCTCTTGTTTAAATAGCTTCTGTATGTTTATTTGTAGCATCGTTTAATAATTAAATCTATTTTAATATACTAACTTTAGATTCTTATTAGATTAGATATAAAATAAAATATACGTATCAATAATTTTTTATGTTCATTATTGTACTTGTAAATGTTTTTAATGTATCTGTAATAAAAAAAACATGAATTTGTATTAATACATTTATAAATAAACCGTTTTTTATTTAATCTTCACTTCAGGGTGTAAATTTATCATACATTCAAAAATAAGGCAGTTAATAACAAATGCATTTAGTTGGATAGCCCTTTATTGCATTTTTTTTTAATTTTGATTGTATAATGGAGAACTACCTGTATTTCTGTTGTACCTCACAGGTAGTAAATTACATTTGATTCGAATTCTGAAAGTTTGAACCATGTTCTGTGGTTTGAGCTTCAGAATTTGAATCTAATGTAATTTACTACTTTCGAGGTACAGATGGCGGCAGTATCGAAAAATGGAAACTGTAAATCATTTTTTAAGAAATCTACATTATCGGCCTGTATATGTCTGCAGTAATTGTCGCATTAGATTTCATACTCGACAAGAGAGCACTTTTCATTCTATCCTCGGGTTCGTTTTCTGTGAGCACGTGATAGAGCGTCTGCGATTATCAATTGTTTGCCCGGTTTGAATTTAACTGTAAAATCATATTTTTGAAGTTGTAATAGCATGCGTTGAAGTCGAGCAGAACATTTATCGAGTGGTTTTTTGAATATTGATATTAGAGGTTAGAGATCTGTTTCGACAATCACTCTTTTAGCAAAAACATAGTCATGAAACCTCGACAGGTCAAAAGTGATAGCTAGCAGCTCCTTTTCGATCTGTGCCCACCTTGTCTGCGTTTCTGTTAATGCTCTAGATGCATAGGCACATGGTAAATTGTTCTGTAATATGCAAGCCCCTAGCCCTGACTCAGAGCTGTCTACCGAAATTACAGTCTCTGCATTTACATCATAAAATTGTAAGACTGGTTTATTAGTTAAAGCATTTTTCAATTTTTCAAAGGATTCTTCCTGATCCGCTTCCCATTTAAATTGTACATATTTTTTAAGAAGAATTCTTAGTGGTTCTGTTGTAATTGAGATTGTTTTTATAAATTTACTTACATACGTTAGCATACCTAGGAGACTCTCAACATCTTGCCTAGTTACTGGTTTAGGTATATTTTTTATTGCTTCAACTTTATCATTTGAAGGTGCCAACCTTTCACCTGAAATTATGTGACCTAAGTATTTAATTTGGTTCTGCCCAAATCTACATTTCTAAAAATTAAATTTTACGTTACTGGCTCTAGCTATTCCGAAAATATTTTTTAATCTCTCATCATGCTGCTTTTTATTTTCTCCCCAAACTATAATATCATCCAACAATGAAAAACTCAAAATCAAAATGTCACAAATTTATTTTATTATACTGAAGTGCTGAGCTACTAGTTTCGGCCCTCAATGGCCATCTTCAGGTTAGATGATGATACTTATTAGTGGGGCAACAAACGTCCACACATAGCGCCGATGAAGGGAAGGATGTAATTTAGGTTACTGGAAAGCGCAATAACTATAAGCGCATGTTACCCCCGAAATAAAAGCTAACGATGCAAATTGTGGTAAAATTTAGCGTGAACAAAATTTACTCAGAGTAAATTTTGTTCCTCGAGCGAAATACGGTCGAGAATGCTGTAATTGCGACTAGGAGATAATGAAATATAGTACCTCTACAACACACAGCCAGAAAGTTTAATGCCCTGGCGTTCGTGATATAAAATTTCGGCCTTTATCACACACGTCGGTAAATCCAAGTTTCTTGCCTTCCGCTAATAACTTGACCGATACTACCAAAGCATACGTTCTGCGATATACCAGGCAAGCTCTACCTTACGTAGAATAGCGATAGGAAGCTTCAACTGAGAATAACCGAAGTGTTGCACTATATTCCGGAGCGTGTTGAGCTTAGGAATCGTGAACACATAAATATCCCGCTTCTCGTTGACCCCTCGGTGTGCGTTGAACTCGAGGCTAGACGCTAAGCGAACCTGTATATCGGACGAAGTCCTAAAGCGTGTTGAGCTTAGGGCGGACGCCAACTACCCTAGGTCAAGCCCTGCAGCGTGTTGAGCGCAGGACCAAGGCCTTTCCGATTAGCCGAAATTCCGGAGCGCGTTGAGCCCGGGACGGAAGCAAACTCCCGACCTCCGAGATCACGCTGTGCGTTGAACGCGAGATCTCGACCCTGACACACACACACCCCTTTGGTTATAGGAACCTGGCGTCTCAGTGAGGAAGCTGGACAACCGAGAAGAATAATCCGCGATCGAAACCTACGACCACCCTAGAGGGACTGCCCGCCTCCAGGACCAATAAATCTTGTATATATATACTTATTGTACAGAGTTTTAATTGTAGACATTTATTGTAGGTTGAATAAAGAAATATATCTAACCATCCAACCCCTTTTATGCTCTACCACACTGACGCACCCTCACACGGTGGTACTATACTATTAAAATTTACACAATGACATCTCGAAACATTTAATACCAAAAGATTGTTTTCTCGGAAAATTTTACTGACGTCGTTGAATGTCTCTCTATTTCATCAATCGAATACGAAGTAGTAAAATATGTTGTGCAGATAGCACTTAAGTCTACAAAAACATACTATAAAACATTTGTGTACATTCCTTTGTTGGTACTATGTGTCGTTCAAAACAATTAACCTTGAAGCATTAAAATTGTTTAAAGCTAGTTGGTAATAGCTAAAAAAATTAAGATATCGCGTAAGTACATTGTGCTACTACTTCTGTAATAAAAGTATCATTCTTCACCTTGTGAGCGTGCAATATTGAAATTTGTATAAGAGTGGCCAGTGATATGCATTAACTGGCTATTACATAAAATAAGGTCCAATCTATACGTAAAACTCTGCGGTTAAAAGTTTATTTCCCCTTAGGAATTGAAGAGAGTTTCCGCGGATGTTGATTTGAAATAATTCATTTATCAGAAAGTAATTAGAACGTTCATGAAACCCTTTGTGTTTGTATAAATGTAATAACCAAAATTTAGAATGTTTGAATAAGATTTGGTAAGTGATGGAATCGTTCTAAAATTAAATTTATTCTCTAATAAAAGTATAGGTAAGGTTTCTTTTTAAGCCGTTTTATTTTTGAGATATGATTTTCAGCAGTATGAAAATGACGTTTAACAATGTTTGCTGTTTAAGGATTTCGTTTTTTAGGGTTGATATCTATTCTTCGTTTTATTTTGAATTCTCCTCTTATTGATAAATACTTTTGTAGGTAGAGAGTTTGGCAGATTTCCTCTACTTTCATTAGCTTTTGAAATAACAGTATCTTTAGTTTTTTGCATTTTTTTATTTATTATTGAATAAATCCATTTCATTTTCTCTTTAAGATTATGAGTATAATAATTTACACATTGTGTGACGTGCTTTCTTTCCTCAGAAGAATTACGGACGTCACTATGACTCCCGTGGCTTTACTATCTACCAGATTTTCTCGGGCGCCAGATTTTTGGGATGGTTTACTCCACCGAACTCTCGGAAATGGTAGCGTCAAGAGTTACCAGGGTAGCAACAGATGGAGGTTAAGTAATTCCAGGGGTCTGTTGTTTTTGACCTCTATGCCGTGCGAAGTGGGAAACAGGCTTTAATTGTTTACCACTATCGGAAAATGAAACTACCTGTGCTTTATCAAATTTCACAATTTATTTCGGTCTCGAAAGAATTTGGGAAAAAGGAAAATAGAACGAACTTCTTAACTATATAATTAAAACAACTAAATTTTAATGAAAACCCTTCAGTATTTGCGATTTATATTAAATTACTGCCCAGACCAAAGCACTTTATTACAGAATAAATGTTTTACGCTTACAAGCCTAACGTGCAAAGCTCTAATAGTTTTCGGCGATCGCCGGTGAAAATCAGCGAAAATTTACTAGCAGTACGGTGAGAATTACACAGAGAAAGCGTTATAAAGGCACTAGCAGTGTTCTACGGGAGCGTTTCTTGGCATTTGTGTACGGTTTAAGATAGGAGAAACGGTAAATAATAGAGTTATCTCGGTTTTTTATGCAGATATTTCTCCGGCCGTTGGTGCTAAAATCAATCGTGCAAAGATTAGTTAGTCGGCAGAACCCGAAAACCTCTCTCTGGCGAACCTGCTATGGCAGCGAACGCACGGGAGATTATTTCGTTTCACGCCTTGGAAAACCCTCGAAGATGTCCCTGCTATGGCAGCGAACACAGACGAGATTCCTCCAAGTTGCCTATTATCAAATATTTTAAAGTTACGCTACCAAGGCCTAGAATAGAACGGCGGTAATTAACAAATTTCCCTTGGTTTTGTGCGGATTTTACCCCGGCCGTTGGTGCTAAATCAATCTCTCAAAGAACAGTTAGCCGGCAGAATCCGAAAACCTCCCCCTGGCGAACCTGCTATGGCAGCGAACGCACGCGAGATTATTTCGTTTCACGCCTTGGAAAACCCTCGAAGATGTCCCTGCTATGGCAGCGAACACAGACGAGATTCCTCCAAGTTGCCTATTATCAAATATTTTAAAGTTACGCTACCAAGGCCTATGGTACTAGATTCAACACACCCCCGAAATAATTTGAGAGTCCCTCAAGAATTTACCTGCTTTGCAGCGAGAATGCTTGAAAGTTTCCCAACGTTATTTCCTTTCCCTTGTGTTGTATACCGGAATTGGGATTCCCGAAATATCTTGAAAATCCCCCAAGAATTTACCTGCTTTGCAGCGAGAATGCTTGGGAATTTTCCAATTATATTTCTTTTCCCCTGAAGTTACAGCCAACAGTAAATTCTTACTTCGGAATCGTACACAAATACGCGGAAAATCACTCAAATTAAACAAGCAGTAAGCAAAATAAAAATCTATTAATACAATTACTAAATACGCTAGAAGCAAAATAAATCTCAACACCAGAAGAATGAAAAATAATTTCTAAATTCGCTTACCTCGCTGGCGAAAATCAGTCGGCGTTTTCGGTTACGGCGGAAACGGTGGAACTGTCGGAGCAGGAGTCACAAGAGCACAAGAATCAGGAGTCAAAGAGAGCTATTCCGTTCCGTTTGCCGGTTTTATACATTCTTTTTCGACCCCACTCAGGAGGTACCCTACTTAGCAATTTTAAGAACGGCGTCGACTGGCGTGCGCGAGCGATGCAGTAAGAAATACACATTAAATATATACCGGATGTATCACTATACATATTTAAAATTATTAGGAACAAATAAATTTACAGCTTTTGGTGAAAGAGGGGTGTATAAGCAAATAATGACGGAACTTAATAATAAAATGAGAAATAAAATAGGTACAGTTGAATGTCTGAACGAAAGAAGAAAAAAAAAATAGTAACATCGTTACATCCCCCTCTTTCTTCGGTAAAAAAAAAATTAATAAGTGAAAGTGAAGCTTTCATTATATATTTTTTTTTCCAATCCTAACCTAAAACGAATATTTTTCACACAAGGCTAAACTTCTTTACCCAAGGAAACTTGCAGCGGAGTGGATTCCAAACCTCGCTGGCGTTACTGGAGTCTGGAACTCCTCATACTCAGACTTGGATACGGGCGGGAAGAGCGTTGCCTCACTCCTCTACAGGTGGGGCGGTTCCGAAGCATCGAGTACCGCTGACGAACGCCGGTGATGTCTTCTGGAGTTTCCGGGGAACAGTCACATAGGTTGCATTGAATGCCAACATCTCGGCGGGATCGGGAAACTATGAGTGGTTGAGTTGCTACAGAGCGTCTTCCCGGCTCAGGTGAAGAACGGGACATGGATCGGCAAGTAGCTCGGGTTACAGACGGTTGATTCCAGCGGGAACAACGTAAGGACGGCTTCATAACAGTAGTCCTAACTGTCGGCATCTTGCACAAACAATCTCGGGACATCTGACCAAAACGTCCGCAACGGGAGCAGAATAGGATGGCTTTTCTGCGAGTACAAGCGTCACGGCGGTGTCCGGGATATCCACATTTCCAACATAGATCCCTCTCAATGGGCAAGTAAATGTCATCGCATGTTGGTTCGCTCGATAACTGGCATGTATAGCTGGACTTCTGACCGGTTCCTCGTCTAATTTCTTCCGGTATTTTGTCTAGTAACGAGGACGTACTGGGCGCTGCAGGAATCTCCGGGTCCATTTCGTTACACTCGGGCACCGGGCTCACACCCTGCGTTACTTGGACTGACGGTCCGGCGGTCGTATCTAGATTGGCACTAGGTAGGTCCTCTGGCGGGGCCGATTCGGGCGGGAGGTCATCTTCATCCAAACTCTCCATCCCAGATATGTCTAACACTTCAAATGAGGACTCGGAACCCATGGTGTATAGATTAAGAGGCCGAAAATCTATAAACGAAAAGACAGTTTAATTCTAGCCGGAACTGTATGCACGAACAAAGTTTCGGGTGCGGGAAGTGCTACACTTGACGTGAGTCTGACTGACACTAGGTTCAAACGGTTCTCCCCATAAAACAAAAGAAAATTCTTCAAAACATCCCTTAATTACAAAAAACTAAAAAAAACAAAATCCTACACAGAACACGCGGACGCACTCACACAGTGCTAGCGTTCGTTAACCGGCGGTAGGTATACCTTACGCAGAACCCCTTGGTCATCGAATAGGTACACCCTACACCAACGTCGCGGATCGGAATTTGCGGGCCGGAATGGACGGCTACGGTTGACCCATTCGGTCGGCCACGGATGGTCCTTGGCTTGTTGGAGGGCGAAGGAAATCAGCCGTTGTTGTTCCGTTGGACCTGCTACCAACCGGGGTGGAACAGATGGGGCAGGAGGCGGCGGAAATAATGGGTCGAAGGCGTACTGGACATCGGACCGTTGGGTAATTTCTTCGCTGCACTTGACCCATTCATAATCCTCTGCCGGCAGGACTATCTCTCTCCGGATAACGGTTTCCAGCGTGACCGTCTCCACGTACGTGCCGGCTTCCGGATAGGGGGGTGACGGCGGCGGTGTGTTGCCCGGGACATACGGCGCTACAGCCATCAGGTCTTCCATGGAGGAACGCTCGGTATCCGGTACCCATTCGAAACCGAATTCAAAGTCCGACACGTCCTCCCAGGTCGGGACAAAATCTTCCGGGAACAGGGGCGTTTCCGGGAACGTCGAGGTAACAGGCGAGGGAGAAGCTGCGGGGCTGGTCACAGGGGAAGTTAGATCTATGATCTCTTCTTCCCGTTGCAGGTGTTCTCTTACTTCCGGGGTACATTCCCGTACCTGGGTATCTCGGCTTTTATCTGGCTGAGGTCGTTCGGCTCGGTTCGTTACTAGGTTTCGGAGAAGTGTGGGATCATTCCCAAGAGGCGGTACTTCATAGTTCGGTTTCATTCTGAAAAGTACTAATTACTAGCGTTTCCTGAAATCGGTTTCAAGTCTTTAATATGTATCCGATAATAACGCCTGCCTTGTGCATCTTTTAAATCGTACACCACGGGGGATAGAACTTTCACTACTTTATACGGACCGGAATATTTCGGGGCAAGTTTCGCGGCCACATGGTCTGCGGCGGATGACAGGGTATGTTCTTTTTTCATTACCGAATCACCTACCGTACATCTCCAGTCCCGGCGGCGTAGATTGTAATATCGGCTTTGCGTCGTAAAGGCTCTAGACAGATTCAGTCGGACTAGCTCGAAACATTCTTGCAATTTGTTCAAGCTAAGTAAGTGCTGTTCAGAGACTTCATTTTCGGCATTTCCGGCATCATTGGGTGTTTCAGATTCTTCTTTCGCCTGATCTTGTTCCACTTCTCGGCGTAGCGTATTCGGGACGTCCAGATCTCTTCCGAAATTGAGAAAGGCGGGAGAAAAGCCGGTAGAGTCGTGCTTAGAGTTATTAATCGCAAACTTCAGGTCGGATATTCTCAGATCCCAATCTCGGTGGTCTTGTTCACAATACTGAGCTATCATGGTCTTTAAAGTACGGTTGGCTCTTTCAACAGGGTTAGCTTGTGGTGTATATGGCGGGGTGAATCGATGGCGTATTCCTAAGCCTCTCAACATTTCCTTAAAGAGCTTACTATCATATTGTGTCCCATTGTCTGATAATACGGTGCGAGGACATCCAAACGTGGTCAGAACTTCTTCGTAAAAAGCGTTACTTATCGCGCTAGCGGTCGCTTTTCTGATCGGTTTACACTGTACCCATTTTGTGAAACGGTCCTGGAACATGACTATGTAGCAGTTTCCTTTTTTACTGCGCGGCAGCGGTCCGACAATATCGGTACTGACAGTTTCCCAGGGACGTCGATTTCGGGACGGTTGCATCTTCCCAGCTAACTGCTGTTGAGACGGTTTGTACTTTAAGCATTGCATACAGTCACGGACGTACCTGGTTATGTCCCTAAACATTCCTGGCCAGTAGTACATCTTAGCAATCTTCGCTATTGTTTTTGCAATCCCTAAGTGTCCGGCGGTAGGGGCATCGTGATTTTCCTGTAAAACACGGGATCTTTGTGACTTCGTCACACACAGCTTCCACGGGTCAGACAGTTCAGGCTCACTCAGATCATTCAGGTCCCAAAAATGTCGGTACATTCGTCCTTCTTTGATGCAGTAATCAGGAAATTTACCTGGGTCTCTCAACACTTCCTCTTTCTTGTTCCGGTACCAGGAACATTCCTCTGGAATATCGGCTATGCACACTTCCGCTGATTGCTCAGGGGTGTCCGGCAGCGGGTTCCTAGACAGTGCATCGGCTACTCGGTTCATGGTACCTCTTCGGTATTTGATCTCGAAATCGTATTGTTGCAAAAATATACTCCAGCGGGCTAAACAACCAGATGGACTAGATATAGAATGCAGCCATCGTAAGGACTGGTGGTCAGTTACCACCGTGAAATGATAGCCTTCTAGATAGGGGCGCATCTTATCAATCCCCCACACTATGGCAAGGCATTCTTTTTCTGTCACTGAGTAGTTCTTTTCAGCTGGACTCAGGGTTCGGCTCGCGTAAGCTATCACATGTTCATTACCATCTATCTGTTGTGTCAGGGCCACCCCTAATCCATATTCGGAAGCATCGGTTTGCAGCGTAAACGGTAGACTGAAATCTGGGCAACTTAAAACAGGCGCTTCAGACAAACAGGTCTTGATTCTGGCAAAAGCACATTCTTGTTCTTCAGTCCATTTCCAGCGGTGTGCCTTACGTAGTAACTTGGTTAATGGAGCTACTGTCTGAGAAAACGAGGGCACAAAACGGCGGTACCAAGAGGCTACTCCCAAAAATCTTTGTAGCTCACGGACGTTTCGTGGAGCTGCAAACTTCGAAATACTCTCTACTTTTTCGGGATCGGTACTGATACCTTCTCCAGTAATGACATGACCTAAATATTTCATGGATGGTAAACAGAAATGGCATTTTTCTGGGTTTATTTTCAGCTTGGCGTCTCGTAGACGGCGGAAAACCTCACCTAGATTTTTCAGGTGTTCTTCGAACGTTTCTCCTAGTACAATAATGTCATCCAAATAGGCGAATGCATGCGGATCCAAATCAGGTCCGATAATTCGATCTACTAGTCGCTGAAAGGTGGCCGGCGCTGAATGTAGACCAAACGGCATAACTGTGAAATGGAAAAGTCCCCGCCCTGGCACGGTAAATGCAGTGATGGGTTTGCTTTCTGGAGCTAAAGGGACTTGCCAATATCCACTCTTCAGATCTAGACTGGAGATATACTTTGCGCGTCGCAATTTATCCAGAATAGCATTTATGAATGGAAGAGGGTATGCGTCCTTCCTGGTGACATCATTCACCTTCCGAAAGTCAATGCAGAAACGGTTTTTTCCATCCTTTTTCTTAACGATTACCACCGGAGAACTCCACGGACTGCCTGAGGGTTCTATCACCCTTTCCTTCAGCATCAGGTCCACGTCCACTTCAGAGTTACAAATCTCTTGCATCTTTGGGTTCTGTGGGCGGTATCGTTGCTTGATCGGAGTTGAGTGCAGTAGGTGGATCTCGTGTTGTACTAGGTCTGTTGGCCCTTGAACTTCCTCAAATTTCGGTAATTCCATATCGAGGAATCTTCTCAACGTTTCCTCTTGTATTCCTGTTAGGTTTCGGTCTTGTAACGGCGTTATAGCTTCTATAGGAGATTCTTCGGTAGGTAACTCCCTACTGTCATCAAACTCTCCTAAATCAGACCGGGTTAAGCCGGTAAATGTTCCAAGTTCCTGGCAGTTATCAGTATTGTTATCAGAGTTTACATCTTTGCAGATTCTTCTAACAGCGGATTCTCGAGGATATTCTATACTAGATCTCCCTCTATCACCTTGGGATCTTTCCATGGCTGACTGGGAGATATCAGTCATTATCCTATCAGGTTTCACTCGAGAATATTCAGTATCAGATCTCCCTCCATCACCTTCGGCTTCGGGTCCGTTCAAGACTGACTGGGAGATATCAGTCAATATCCTATCAGTTTCTCCTAGAGGATATTCAGTATCAGATCTCCCTCCATCACCTTCGGCTTCGGGTCCGTTCAAGGCTGACTGGGAGATATTAGTCAATATCCTATCAGTTTCTCCTAGAGGATATTCAGTATCAGATCTCCCTCCATCACCTTCGGCTTCGGGTCCGTTCAAGGCTGACTGGGAGATATTAGTCAATATCCTATCAGTTTCTCCTAGAGGATATTCAGTATCAGATCTCCCTCCATCACCTTCGGCTTCGGGTCCGTTCAAGGCTGACTGGGAGATATTAGTCAATATCCTATCAGTTTCTCCTAGAGGATATTCAGTATCAGATCTCCCTCCATCACCTTCGGCTTCGGGTCCGTTCAAGGCTGACTGGGATATATTAGTCAATATCCTATCAGTTTCTCCTAGAGGATATTCAGTATCAGATCTCCCTCCATCACCTTCGGCTTCGGGTCCGTTCAAGGCTGACTGGGAGATATCAGTCAATATCCTATCAGTTTCTCCTAGAGGATATTCAGTATCAGTAAAGCTTACTCTAGCGGTATCTGTAACAGCACCATTTTCCCTCGCAGTATCATTATCAGTAAAAATGGAACTAGCGGTGTCAGTAACGGTCATTTCGCAGGACAACCCATGATTGTTCTCCCTTGGCGGTGGCATTACTACGTCGATGATTCCTATGGGAGAGGACAGTGTATCTGGTTCTCGACAGTTTACTAGCTTTCCGTCCTGGTAGATCTTCCCTGTACCTAGTTCTAAGCAGAAATTATACTTCTTCAGTGTATCCAGACCAAGAACCATATCAGCGACCAAACCTGGAAAGTGTTCCAACGGTTCTTCCATGATGACGTCATTTACCGTAAGCTGCAGATCATAGATGTCTGTGATAGAAACCAAATTTCCATTTGCTAAACGTGCTCTTGTCGAATGACTTATCGTTCGCTTTTGTTGGGAAAATTGTTTCGCTACTGCATCACCCACATACGATCTGATAGCTCCCGTGTCCAGCAAGGCTTTGAACTTGAAGTTTTCCATTTGGACGTCAATTTGGGGTCGCGGATCTGACGGTTCGGAAGTCGGATGTTCTTGAGAGGCTAAAAGATTAGGAAACTGTGACGGCCTCCCTTCGGGACAGTTTCGGTTTAGTTTTCCGGCTTCGAACAGGAACAGTCTCGGGTAAGGACTCCTTCCTTACGGCAGCGGGAACAGAATATTTTCAGCGGATTTCGACAATTTGCTCGGACGTGGCCTGTCTCGCCACACCGCCAACACAGTGTACTGGAATTTCTCGGTATAGGTGTTCGACTAACTGGATCAACTGGGCGAGAGCTACTAGTACTAGTTATGGGTTCTCGGGGCGGACTGGAAGCTGCATTTGGATTCCGAGATGTATTAGCCGGCGGAAAACGTGGATTAGTTCCTCTTCGCCATCCACTGGTGCTAGGAATATTTTGGAGTTCTTTTCGTAGCGACTCGAATTCCTTGACCTCTTGACAGAAAGTAGTAAAATCCTTAAAGTCCGTTTTACGGATCTGCTGTCTATATTCAGGTAGCAGATTACGATATAGCCAGGCTAATTGTTGTTCATCGGAGAGTTTCCCATGTCTACGCATCAAAGTTTGTAGATCAGTGATGTATGCCGATGCCGCCTCATTCCTCCTTTGCAGACGCTTGCTAATTTCCGCCTCTAGGTCTACTTCATAATTAACCGGATAGAAGAAAATGCGAAAAGCTCTTTCAAAATCCTTCCAGTTTGTCCATCGGCTTCGGTTGTTGCGGAACCATAGTGCTGGTTCACCAGACAGGAACTCGGGTAACACCGGTAGTAACTTATCTTGCGGCACATTCTTAGCAGTGCAAATTTCTTCCAGTCGTTCCAGAAAATTTGCCGGATCATCGCGATCTCCAAAGGATACTTTCCAATCGTGCACATTCAACGGAGAAGTAACGGGAGTAGTAGTAGTAGTCATGGTTATTACGGAACTCGTGCCTCCAGTGGTTACTGCAGTACGGTCAAGCTCTGGAGCTACCGGACTACTTGGGTTTAACCCTTCGCCTCCAGCCGGAACGGAATTAGTACTCCTTTGTACAGCTGATGATTTTTTTAGAAAACTAGCTAGTCGTCGGCGCTTCTCTCTTACGGATCCAGTTGGAGACAGTTGTCGCTTGGTTAGCTCATCAGAGAGTTCTTCTTTCTTTAGAGAATATATCCAGCCCACAAGCGGCTTATCAGTGGTTTCCTGTGGGGATGTACGTTTATCGTTACTATCCGTGGAATCGCTGTATTCACTAGTTGACATCAGATGTAATCCTCAAATCGGCTCGGTCGGTATATCCAGACAAGCAAAATACCCAACGCCGGTTCACCCTCGTTGGCGAAAATTTGAACTAGTTACCTCGAATAAACAAGTCCAGTTCGGATAATCAACAATAGAGAAAAATTTCTTCAATCAACAACAAATCAATCTCGTATTTCAGATAAAATAAAATAAAACTTAAGACTTGGCGGATCTTTAAACGTAGAAACCAATACAAAATTTCTCGCAACAGGAAATACAACTCAAGATACAAATGTAAATTTAGAAATTGAAATCTCCAAGATACTTTCTAGAAAACAAATTCTAAGTCAAAATCAGCTTTTATTTCTATTCGATACCCATAACTGTAATATCTATTCAAAAGTGTATGGTCAGTAGTGAACGATGAAACCAAAATTGCAGGACAGCTGGTATAATATATTATTGCTAGCGGTAAATAATTATCAAAATATTCGCAAATAAAAAGTCTAAGTATCAATCACTTTTTGCTTCACAAATTTTTAAGTTTAAATCAGCTTTGATTTCTATTCGAACCCCAAAATTACAATACCTATTCAAAATACTATTATCAGTAGTGAATGATGATAACAAAATTGTGGGACAACCGGTATAATATACTATTTCCAGCAGTAACTAATTATTAAAATATTCGCAAATAAAAGTCTAAGTAAGAATCACCTTTTGTTTCTATTTAATACTGAAAATTGTAATCCCTATTTATTGGTACAACCGGTATAATAATTATTAAAGTATTTCCATGTAAAATCTATTGATTCTATTTTATTAGCAAAATTACTTTTTAAAAGAAAACGATTACAATTCAATATTTCAGTTAACAACAAACAAAACTAAAAAAAGCAATTATCGTTAACAAGAAACGACTAAAAAAGAAACTGGTTCTCCTAATTTGAAAAATATTTCTATCGGCAATATTTTATTGCAACTTCCAAAATATATTCTTTTACGCACTAAATTTAACAAATTAGATCCTACGAGATTTTCGAAATGTTGGTTGAAAATTTTAATTATGGATTTATGAAGGTTTACACACTCGTGTTTCTGATTCGGAATTTTAACATCAAAATTCTCTAAATAATTCACAATATGCGGAAGAAAATCCTTAATACAGTTACGACTACGGCTCCGGTTTCTATAACGACGGTCTCTGCTCCTTCAACAACGGTATTTGCTCTTACAACACGGTTCCTGCTTCAATGACAACGATATCTGCTCTTACAATAACAGTCCTTGCTCCTACAACAACGGTTTCTGTATTTTTTCTCACAACAACGGTCCCTGTATTTCTTACAACAATAGTCCCTATATTTTTTTTTACAACAATAGTCCCTATATTTTTTTTACAACAATGGTCCCTGCTCGGGCGCCATTTTGTGACGTGCTTTCTTTCCTCAGAAGAATTACGGACGTCACTATGACTCCCGTGGCTTTACTATCTACCAGATTTTCTCGGGCGCCAGATTTTTGGGATGGTTTACTCCACCGAACTCTCGGAAATGGTAGCGTCAAGAGTTACCAGGGTAGCAACAGATGGAGGTTAAGTAATTCCAGGGGTCTGTTGTTTTTGACCTCTATGCCGTGCGAAGTGGGAAACAGGCTTTAATTGTTTACCACTATCGGAAAATGAAACTACCTGTGCTTTATCAAATTTCACAATTTATTTCGGTCTCGAAAGAATTTGGGAAAAAGGAAAATAGAACGAACTTCTTAACTATATAATTAAAACAACTAAATTTTAATGAAAACCCTTCAGTTTTTGCGATTTATATTAAATTACTGCCCAGACCAAAGCACTTTATTACAGAATAAATGTTTTACGCTTACAAGCCTAACGTGCAAAGCTCTAATAGTTTTCGGCGATCGCCGGTGAAAATCAGCGAAAATTTACTAGCAGTACGGTGAGAATTACACAGAGAAAGCGTTATAAAGGCACTAGCAGTGTTCTACGGGAGCGTTTCTTGGCATTTGTGTACGGTTTAAGATAGGAGAAACGGTAAATAATAGAGTTATCTCGGTTTTTTATGCAGATATTTCTCCGGCCGTTGGTGCTAAAATCAATCGTGCAAAGATCAGTTAGTCGGCAGAACCCGAAAACCTCTCTCTGGCGAACCTGCTATGGCAGCGAACGCACGGGAGATTATTTCGTTTCACGCCTTGGAAAACCCTCGAAGATGTCCCTGCTATGGCAGCGAACACAGACGAGATTCCTCCAAGTTGCCTATTATCAAATATTTTAAAGTTACGCTACCAAGGCCTAGAATAGAACGGCGGTAATTAACAAATTTCCCTTGGTTTTGTGCGGATTTTACCCCGGCCGTTGGTGCTAAATCAATCTCTCAAAGAACAGTTAGCCGGCAGAATCCGAAAACCTCCCCCTGGCGAACCTGCTATGGCAGCGAACGCACGCGAGATTATTTCGTTTCACGCCTTGGAAAACCCTCGAAGATGTCCCTGCTATGGCAGCGAACACAGACGAGATTCCTCCAAGTTGCCTATTATCAAATATTTTAAAGTTACGCTACCAAGGCCTATGGTACTAGATTCAACACACCCCCGAAATAATTTGAGAGTCCCTCAAGAATTTACCTGCTTTGCAGCGAGAATGCTTGAAAGTTTCCCAACGTTATTTCCTTTCCCTTGTGTTGTATACCGGAATTGGGATTCCCGAAATATCTTGAAAATCCCCCAAGAATTTACCTGCTTTGCAGCGAGAATGCTTGGGAATTTTCCAATTATATTTCTTTTCCCCTGAAGTTACAGCCAACAGTAAATTCTTACTTCGGAATCGTACACAAATACGCGGAAAATCACTCAAATTAAACAAGCAGTAAGCAAAATAAAAATCTATTAATACAATTACTAAATACGCTAGAAGCAAAATAAATCTCAACACCAGAAGAATGAAAAATAATTTCTAAATTCGCTTACCTCGCTGGCGAAAATCAGTCGGCGTTTTCGGTTACGGCGGAAACGGTGGAACTGTCGGAGCAGGAGTCACAAGAGCACAAGAATCAGGAGTCAAAGAGAGCTATTCCGTTCCGTTTGCCGGTTTTATACATTCTTTTTCGACCCCACTCAGGAGGTACCCTACTTAGCAATTTTAAGAACGGCGTCGACTGGCGTGCGCGAGCGATGCAGTAAGAAATACACATTAAATATATACCGGATGTATCACTATACATATTTAAAATTATTAGGAACAAATAAATTTACAGCTTTTGGTGAAAGAGGGGTGTATAAGCAAATAATGACGGAACTTAATAATAAAATGAGAAATAAAATAGGTACAGTTGAATGTCTGAACGAAAGAAGAAAAAAAAAATAGTAACATCGTTACAATTGTCATCAATAGGGGAAAGGCGGGAGGTTTGGGAGGATTTTCATAAAACGCATAGCTTCTCTGTTAATACAACTAAGAACACCCCAAAAACTCACCAAAATAAAGAAAAGACAGTTTCGAAATGAAACAGAAACTTTATTGTTGAAACATTATATAAGAAAAATTGAAATTGACATTTCCAAAAAAGATGACAAGTGTCCCAAACCTCCTCCTGGGAGGAATGTTTGGACCAGGCAGGTGGGTGGTTTGGGACAGGTAAAAAATTAACGTAAATTTTCGTACATTTTAGATTCTCCGCGAAATATATAAATTTACACAATCTTTTACTCGATGCGTTGGTTTTTGGTTCCTTCAATTTCCCCACAACTTGCTTTTGAGATATTTCATCCTCTTCATTTGTAAATAGAGCTTATTCATTTTTCCGCTCTTATGTAGGTATTTTACTTTCAGGTAGCAAGTTTCCTTCCTACCGTCTACTTTTGCTCTTACTAAAATATAATCGCCTTCATTGAAAATCTTTTCCGAAGTGTTTACCTCAATAGTGTCATTATATTCATCGCTAGTGAATTCTAAACCATCACTACTATTTTTACACAGATTCTTCTCGTCAAGGTTTTCATCATCGGAAGAAGAGCTTTCCTTGGTCACCTTCATATCTAGCTCCCTTATTGCAGTTTCATTTATTTGTAGCTCTATCTTTCTTCTCTTGCATAACTGTTGTTCTTCAATCTCATTTTTTACATGGGTACGTGTTATAACTATGGATTTCCCAGTTTTTCTGCCACCACTTTTTTTGATACGTGGAGCTGCTTTTGGGAATGGCATAATTATTTCTGGAGTAAATTTAGTTTCCTTGGTTGCTGCGAAGGTTGCTGTTAAGGCTGATGGTTCTGTTTGTTCCGGTACGAGTTCGGATTGTTCAGGTTCGACTTGTTCAGGTTCGAGTTGTCGAGAAGAAGATGTTGAGGAGTGAGCCTGCTGCTCTTGTTGATCCCGATCTGTCACATATGCTCCCAAAAAGTCATCTTCGGTAAAAGTATTTTCGAAAATTGAATAGATGAGGCTTTAACTTGATGAAGATCCCTACTGAACGATGAAATAAAACAATATAATTTGTTTAAATTATATTATTTTATATAAATTTAAATTTATTTGAACTAAGGTTCAATTTAAACTTGTTGACGCGTTTCACTAACACAGTAGCTTTGTCAAAACGAATGAAGGTAAAATATAAAAATGTCTTAATATATACAGTGCCTAAATACAGAATTCTATTTACTAATCTTAACTACAAACATTCCTAAACTATCTTCTATGTAAAGAGGTTTAATAAAGGAGACTGATTGATATCTATTTGGTCGTTAAGAAGATTACCTGAATATTTATTTTCGTTAATCTCTAGGGCCTCTAATAAATTTAAACTAAAGGATTTACCGACTACATGGAGAATTTCAAAATTTGGGTCGAAAATGTGTTGGTTTCCTAATAAATGATTTGAATAGTTAGAATCTAATTTTTTGTTGTCATAGCGTTTGTGTTCCGAAATTCTACTGCAGTTTGTGGCTGCAGTGAGGTGGGAGAGTTAGTAGAATCACGTTATTTTCTCTGGCCATATTAATGAGATCAATTTGAATGTGACTATCGTTATTATCAAAGATAACTAAGATGGGCCTCTCTTTAGAAGGTTTGGCGTATTCTAAAAAATGTTTTAAAAACATTAGAAAATTTGCACCAGTCATCCAGCCACTTGGGTAAGCTGCCCCCCTACAGCCAGTGGGTCCACCTTAAAATAAATTAAATACGTTGAATTAACAATTGTATATGAATACTTCATACCTTACCTTTTATCAAAATTTCACGAAAATCCAATCTTGGAAGTATGTAGAATGGTGGGATAGTTTGGCCAACAGCATTTATACTGCAGCACATCGTTACTAGAGTCCCCCGCTCACCGGAAGTCATTTGACCTACTTGCTTGGATCCTTTCTGACTCAATACTTTTTTAGCTTTATGAACTGTTGTTAGACCCGTCTCATCGATGTTCCAAGTATCTTCAGGTCTAATATTTTTATCACTAAAAAAACAGTCTTCAAATTTTGATAAAATGCATCAACATTATTTTTGTTCAAGCTGGTGGACCTGTTAAGGCTAGTTGCCTCTGGCTTTCTCAAAGATATGTTGTTATTGCGAGAATAAAACCTTCGCAACCAATCCTTAGTGGCACTTTCCCCAGTATCCCACGCTTTCGGATAATTAATGTTGTTACTTTTTGCCAAATTTTATGCAAACTTAAGTGCCGCCTTACGATCTAAACCATAGTGTAGTTTAGAAGCATGTATGTAGTATTGAGCTAACATGGTTTCTTCGTATTTCGAGAAAACTTGTTTGCTTGAATGCTTTGTGGAATAATCATTCCTTTTATAAGTATTTTTTTTTAAAGACGTAGCAATGTGCTTTTCGGAATACCATACTTCTTAGCTGTAGGCCTTATACCTTTTCCTTGTCTAACCTCATTGATTGCTTCATCAATCAGATTCTGAGGTAATCTTCGTCTATTACTCTTCTGTTTATATGTGTGAGGCATGATTTAAACTCTGAAAAAATACATAATTTTCAATTAACAATCGGTATAGGGAGCACTGTCCCAAACCTCCCTCATATACACCATATTTAATATAAATCCGAATTAAAAAGTTGATGTTAGATTTTAAGAAATCTGAGTACGTCAATGATTACTCTATTTAGGACATAATATCGTAGCCCCACTATATTTTTTAAAACCTGATTATATTTTGTTAGACTAAAAAAAGTAATCTAAAGTAAAATCTTACGAGAATATGACAAAAACATAAATTATATCCTGCAGCACCAAGTCACATTAACAATCTAAATGTTTGGTCACGCACGTGGTATCACACTAGAAGGTCAACTACTGACGCGGTTTGCTTATACTAGAAGCAATTTAAGGCGCCAAATTTGAACATGTCCCAAACCAAACCCGTCCCAAACCTACCGCTTTTCCCCTATCTTGGTATAGAAGAACCATAAATGTATTAGTGTAAAAGGCCACTTCAATATCAGTTAAAATGTAGAAACTCGAGGCTTCCGTATTCATTTGTGAGAGGGTTAAAAACCACGATACACCAAGACACGATATGCCGACTTGTGGGTTCAACTTTTACACGCTTCGCGCATGACGTCAGATGGTAATTGAAATTATTTATCCACTATTGAATTGAATGCATTTAACGGGATTTTGCAGTATTTTTCGTGAGTTAAAGATATTGTTTTGTGCTTAGCGGCTCATCCAGTGTTCAAGACTGTTTGTCTGACTGTATATATTTTCTTCTTATTTGCACTCTCGATCCATTACGCAAAAACACTAATTAGATACTTTTAGCTTGTCTTAAATTTCTCGCGTATCCGTAACGAACTGCGCATGTGTAGACCCATTACGGCTCAACCGATACGATTCGTTGAACGGATTGTTACGTCCCCTATAATCCTTATACGTAAACGTATACTACTTCGTATACGTAAACGTGTCCGTATATCGACCAAAAGCAGTATTATGTGTTATTAGTGCTATTTTACATGTCTTCTTTGATATTGGTTTGGTTTGATTATAACCACAAAGCAGTGGCGTACATACAGGGGGGAATAAAGGGGATTTATCCCCCCATGGACTCAGCTAAATTTATAAATATCCGCCGACTCTATAGGGATCGGTGCAAAAAATATATATTTTTTTTACGACTATTATAGAAATTCAATACTCCAACGTAGTTTTTGATTATGGAATAACTTCATTCTGGCACTAGGGCAAGAATATTCATTCTCGCCCTTGGTATGGAATGAGTACTTGTAGCGCCCTATAAATAGCACGGTTCATTTGACAGAAATAAAAAAATAGGCGTCTTCCATTTATACACCAGCTGCACTACACAGAGAAGAAGTAGTACATAAATAACAAAATGCATAAATAATCCTCTAAAGTGAACGCAAATTGACTTATATGGTCTTTAATTATTGAAATTAACTGTCTCGACCCTTACTTTGTGGAATATGCTCATATTAGTGTTTTTAAATGAAACTCACGGTCTCTAGAGACCGTGAGTTTCATTTAAAAAAACACTCTTTAATTATTAATTGTTAGAACCAGAAGTGCAGCATAAGTGTATTTTGTGGCAGTTTTTAAGTGAAAGAAAAGATAAAGAAGAACAATGTCAACTATCAAAAATGTCTAGTGTCAAAATTGCTTAATTATTATCTATTTTTTTTAAATTTTAGATTAAACTTGATTAAAACTTTATAAAAAGTAAAAGTGGGTTTAGCCAGCTAATAATGCTTAATCGATAATTCCTAATTCACGATTCATAATTATTGAAACTTTGCATTGCAATTGACACGTTTATCCAGCTAATAGTTGATAATACGTAATTATAATGTAATTATAGTATAATTCATACTGTTACCAACTCTTAACTTTATGCATTATGATTGTACAGAAATCTCTAGCACGCAGGCGCAATCTTTTGATTTGTAAAATTTGTTGTTTCTCGCCAAATTTTCATTATGAAATGATTTGAAATAAATTAAAAATACACTTTCGAACAATTAAAACAGAGATGATCGAACCAAAAAATGGAGTTAAGTTAAAGGAGACTAAAGTAAAAGATGAAATAATTTTCAATTATCAAAGCTGTCAATAGTCACTGATAGTCAATTCCTAATGGATAAAAATTATGAACACATGGTTTAGACTACAAATAGTGCATAATCGATAATTCATAATATACAATTCATAGAGAGAAAAATTGGTGTTTATCCAGCGTTTAATTTTCGACATCAAGAAGTGATAGCTTTGAATAGTTGATAATTATTTTTAAATATTTTTGGACGGTCTATAAAAAATTAAAAAAATAATATAATTTTGGGGTTATCCTAACTAAAACCATAGAAAAAGTTTATGTATATGCATATATATATATATATATATATATATATATATATATTATATATATATATATATATATATATATATACAATTATATACTTTCTCTATGACTAAAACTGAGCTGAAACCATGATTAAACACTATACACGGAATTACGTACTAACCACTATAAGCTAGGTAAACGTGTCTATTGAAATGTTAAGTTTCAATAGTTATGTACTATGAATTACGAATTGTCCACTATGCACTATTAGCTGGCTAAACGTACTTTTGTCCGAATTATGCATTATTCATTATCAATTGTGAATTATGAATTAAAATGATCGATTATGTACTATAAGCTGGCTAAACCCATCTTAAGTAAATTTATAAAATTTTATTTAAATAAAAGTTATTATATGGCTTCTTTCCTTTTTGGTACTTATTATATGAAGACATCCTGCATACATGCAAGTGATTTGAAGCCAACCTGTTGACATAAATAAGGATTGCTGTTGTCAGCATATACAATCTTCTTTCCCAAATCACGGAAATACGCCCAGTACTTCCACACGGAGAAATTTCAATTCATCTTATCAAAATTCTCAAGGAAATTCATTCCCAAGTCAACCAATTCCCATACAATCACGTCGTATCAATAGACACTATCCGTCTAATCGACTAGTTTTTGGACAACCCAAAAACGTTTTTGCTCCCACGGGTCGAAATCCCTCTGGGACCCCAGAACCAATGTCAATTAATACAAGATATACTTTAACACCTAGACAAAATAATCAGTTTCGACAGCAAATGTCAACGATTTCGCAAAATGCCTTTAAACCAAGACAAAATCAACCAAATTGTATAGCTGAAGAGCTAGTTCAATCAGAAAATTATTTCGAAGAAACCATCGCGCAATCGAATATTAACGAGAAAATAAATCCGTTGCTTAGTAATTCAAATCGTACAAATAATAATGACGGAATTTTTTTGGACAGAGAGCCTCTTAGACCCTCCAATATAAACAAATTAACGAATTTTCTAATTCATATTCTACAAATTTACCTTATATAAGTATCAAAAATCCACCGATTAAATTATTAATAGATACAGGAAGCATGTCTAGTATGTTAAGTCCGGATATCGTGGAAAAATATTTCCCAAATTCTATGTATAAAGACCCCACTTTAATAATTTCAGCAGTAGGTAAAACAAAAACCGAATTTAAAGCAAATATTCCTGCCTTCGCCGAATTTAATTCTAAAATTAAACATAATTTTATAGTATATAAATTCCATAACCATTTTGATGGTTTATTAGGGTTAAATGAGCAACGTGCTTTGGAATTTTGAGTAGATTTTAGTAAAAATGTATTAAGAAACAAAAATATAGAAATTCCACTTTTATATCAAGTAGATGGGAAACAGTTCACTATCTCTGTCGATGCAAATGAAGTAGTCGGATTACAAGTACCGGTTAATCACACAGATGGCGAAGTAATTGTAGCCGAAAGGAAATATGAAGATTTACATTTTACAGAAACGTTGACAGTCTCATGAGACGGTTTTGCAAAAACAGAGATAGTTAACAATACAGATAGAAGGGTTACGATTACATTGACACAGCCGATCGAGGTTATTCCTTTTACAGAGTGGCACAAAAATAATTTTGGATTTTATCATTTAGAAAATATTACCCCAGATAGTAGTAATACAAATTTAGGTCATGATATTCATAATTAACTTAGAGTAGAACATTTAAATTCAGAAGGAAAAACAGCTGTTTATAAATTATGTGAAGAGTTCAGCGACGTATTTTACAAAGATAATGAAAAATTGAGTTTTACTAATCAAGTGAAACATGAGATAAAAACAACTGACGAGATTCCGCTTTATACTAAATCATACAGGTATCCCTACGTATACAAGAATGCAGCCCAAAGGCAAATTTACAAGATGTTAGATGATGGTGTTATCCGACATAGGCAAAGTCCGTGGCTATGCCATTATGGTTCGTTCCAAATAAGGAAGATTCTAGTGGATAGAAAAAGTTTCGAATATTTGTAGATTATAGAAAGGTGAATGACAAGAATTTACAAGATCCATACCCTATACCTAACATAAATACTATTTTGGACGCACTGGGAAAGTGCCAATATTTCTCTACTTTGGATCTGGCGTCAGAATTCCATCAAATCGAAATGGACCCTAATTCAATACCAAAGACAGCATTTTCCGTCCAACACGTATACTCGTATGTCAATAGTATTGAAAAATGCACCGGCTACGTTTCAAAGAGTTATGGATAATGTTTTGAAAAATATTCAAGGTAAAATTTATCTTGTGTACATGGACGACATAACTATCTTTAGCTCCTCTTTAGAGCAACACATTCAAAATATAAAAGCAGTTTTTAAACGTTTACGGGACATGAAATTGAAAATACAATTAGACAAAAGCGAATTTTTTCGAAAAGAGGTAGAGTTCTTGGCGCATGTAGTGACCCCTGATGGCGTAAAACCGAATGCGAAAAAGATTCAAGCTATTAAAGAATTTTCACTTCCGGAGTCTCCCAAGGAAATTAAATCATTCTTAGGACTAGTCTGTAACGACACAGTCGTCTGAACATGAAATAATCCCGATAAATAATCAGAAAACAGAACTCTACACGAGCCAAAACTAGACAGAGTTGGGCACCCAGCACCGAGAGGGCAGCACCTTCGCCTTTCCGCTAATAACTTGACCGATATTACCAAAGCATACGTTCTGCGATATACCAGGCAAGCTCTACCTTACGTAGAATAATGATAGGAAGCTTCAACTGAAAATAACCGAAGTGTTGCACTATATTCCGGAGCGTGTTGAGCTTAGGAATCGTGAACATATAAATATCCAGCTTCTCGTTGACCCCTCGGTGTGCGTTGAACTCGAGGCTAGACGCTAAGCGAACCTGTATATCGGACGAAGTCCTAAAGCGTGTTGAGCTTAAGGCGGACGCCAACTACCCTAGGTCAAGCCCTACAGCGTGTTGAGCGCAGGACCGAGGCCTTTCCGATTAGCCGAAATAACGGAGCGGGTTGAGACCGGGACGTAAGCAAACTCTCGACCTCCGAGATCACGCTGTGTGTTGAACGCGGGATCTCGACCCTGACACACACACCCCTTTGGTTATAGGAACCTGGCGTCTCAGTGAGGAAGCTGGACAACCGAGAAGAATAATCCTCGACCCAATCCGACTACCACCCTAGAGGGACTGCCCGCCTCCAGGACCAATAGATCTTGTATATATACTTATTGTACAGAGGTTTAGGTTTTAACTGTAGATATTCATTGTAGGTTGAATAAAGAAATATATCTAACCATCCAACCCCTTTTATGCTCTACCACACTGACGAACCATCACACATGGCGCCCGAGCAGAAAGTAAGATAATACAAATTGCACCCGAGCAGGCCTCACACATGGCGCCCGAGCAATAAGTTAGATAAGGGAAACAAAGATAGCAGATATAACAGAGCAGTCAGGGAGGAGACAATTACCAAATTAAAGTAAGGGATACAAAAATTGCAAAATGTTAGACACACCAGAACAGCCAGGGAGAAACCAAGCATACAAAAGCAGCAAAAATCAGACAGGAACAAATCATGAGCGAACAAGGAGAAAACGCCGACGTGGGATTAGAGATAGCGGACACAAAAGTAGGATGGATATACAAGCTCAAGAAGGAAGAGCTAGTGACAGAACTACAAAAATTCGAATTAGACACAAGCGGTAATATGGAGACATTACGGGCCAGGATGGTACATTTTATAAGGAAACAGATAGGGCATAATACCAGACAACAAGAAAGCAGCATACAAGAATCTGAAAAAACTAGAGGAATAATATACACTGCCGAAGATAGACATAGTAGGTACAATCACAAACACGTAGATTGCACAGAACTGGACAAAATAAGGAGATGAGAAATATACTTTGATGGCTCAAAAGACCCGATAGAGTTCATTGAAAGGTTGCAAGAACTCAAAACATGCTACCAGCTAAACGACGAAGTTATACTTAGAGCTCTGCCAGAAGTGCTAAAAGGCAAAGAAATTCTTTGGTACCGGAATAATAAACATCTCTGGGAAACTTGGCAAGATTTCATAGATGATTTCGAGACATTTTATGTATCATTAGACTTATCAACATACTTAGAAGAAAAGATAATGGAGAGAGAACAAGGAGAAAACGAACCGTTTAAACAATATATCACAGAAATTCAGACATTAATGCGGAGACACACGGGCTTCAACAATAGCCAACAACTAGAAAGAATATACATAAATATGAATCCGAAATACAAACTTCATGTCCGAAGAAATGAAATCGCATCAATAAGTGACCTTACACGGCGAATAGACGAACTAGAAAGTATCCGAAAAGAGATCGAGAAAGCAGGCAAACCCGAGAGTAGGAACAATTACGACAGCGGCACGGGGCAAAGTCCGCAAAACAAGAGCAAATTACCGAATTACAACCGACAAGATTGTTGCTGGAGATGCGGTAAAAGAGGACACAGAAAAGAAACTTGCTATGAGAGACAAATATTATTTTGCAGCCATTGCGGAACAATGGGAACACCGTCAAATAAATGCAGTTGCCGGAATTCGGGAGACGTGATAAGGGCCGATTCTTCGAAAGGCAAGATGAGCACAATAAAATCCTCCACTACGAACAGTCACAATATATTAGAAGATAAAAGACCGCACATAACAATTTTCACCCAAAACCAACAACAATTAAACGCGTTAATCGACACAGGAGCACAGAAATCATACATTGGCCTGAACAAAATTAAACACTCCAAATTTAGGACTAACCTAGAAAATACGGCGGTTACTTTAGCAAACGAATATAAAATTAAAATTACAAAGAGCTTTGTTATTCCGTGTACAATAGCTAAACAAGAGGGCGAGACAAAATTCCTCTATCTACCGAACCTAGCAGACGAAGCAATTCTAGGAGTAGCAGATATTGCAGAGACAAAAATACCATGGGCAGACCTGTTAAAAGAAGAAACCGACTTAACCCCAGAAGAGCAAGAAAGTTATAAGAAACTAACACGGATAGATCACACCGTACAAAGCCCAAAGGGAAAACAGGAAAATCACAAGAATACGGACAACATAAAAATACAAAAAATAGAGCAGGAAGAAAGGATACACGATGATAAAGCATTCATAGGAAGATTACATAGTATAAGATGCAATAACAAAAGACAACAGGCAGTAGTTAACATGGAAGAATTAAATCAAACAGAAGCCAACCCCGAGTTTAATAATAATCCGGAATTACCAGCATTAGAGGAGAAAAGACTAGAAAGATCTTTAGAAACAGAAGTAAAAAAGTTCAATAACAACCGGGGAGTAACACCATTGGCAGAACACACAATAAAACTAAAGCACAACACACCTATCAAACAGAGTAGGAGTACCGCCACTATAAAGCCCCCCCTTCACTCTCCCACTGACGTCATGACCACGCCCTCTGACGCCACATGACCACGCCCACCTCCTCTCTTATTGGTTCGCCATTTTTTAGTCCACGCCCCCACCTCCTCTCTCATTGGTCCACCATCCCCTCCTCTGATTTGTCCGCCATTTTAGGCCATCCTCCTCTCTGATTGGTCCACCATGCCCCTCCTCTGATTTGTCCGCCATGTTTTTAGGCTATCCTTCTTTCTGATTGGTCTGCTGCTTTAGGCCATCCTCTTCTCTGGTTGGTCAGCGTCCTGGTGTCTGATTGGACTCGTTCTCTGGTTGGTTAGCGACCTCGTGTCTGATTGGCCAAACTACATAATACACCAGATGTCGACAATACAGTTACCTTGCCATCTATCGTCGTCAACTTACATCATCCACCAGGTGTCGGTAATACAGTTACCTTGCCATCTGTCGTCGTCAACCTACATGGTCGTCTGTGTGACGTATAGTCTGTCGAATGTGTCTAATGTCGTATAATCTGTGTCGTCTATCATTCTGTTATCAGTCTATTCCATCTGTCTTCGTCGTCGTCGTCGTCGTCAACCTACATGGTCCACCACGTGTCGTCAATACCTTGTGTCACCTATCTTCTGTGTGACGTATAGTCTGTGTCGTCTGTCGTATGGTCTGTGTCGTCTGTCACATGGGCGATGTGTGTCGTATAACGTGTGTCTTGTATTCAGTGTCATGTCTGTCATTCTGTTATCAGTCTATTCCATCTGTCGTCGTTGTCGTCAAATATGTGTCGTCAGTTAACGTGTTCGTCAATAAAACAACATCAATGATAATAATCTTTATCAGAAATACTACAAATTATTAAATATAAAACGTTTAAAATCCATTTTTCAAAAAGCTTTCTCTTCGTTTTTTCCATCTATCTTTTCGTTTTATAAAGGCAGAAAAACACTTTATCTACGCAGAGAATATTTCTAAAAACTGTATAGGTACCTAAAACAAAAATGTCATAGAAACACTTTTTACTTACTTTAAACCATTCACATACCAATTTCCATGTTATTCTCAATCGACACACAAATTATATCAACGATTCATATGGAAACCGATGAGTTGCTGTTCCACGGTGTAAGATGCAGATCCCGTAATCAGCATAAATATTATATATATATAAAATTACTTGTTGTAGATATAGTCAGTCAGTTACTAGATTTCATGTTGTTTGTCGTAGTTCGTAGAATTATAATTTTGTAAAATAAACGTTTTTAAAAAGAGTATTTCGAGTTAGTAATTTGAAAGTGGCGCAGTCAGTAGGATATTCAGAATTAATACGTATCGAACGCTTTAATTTTCGTTTTAACGATTGACTGAGTATCGGAATCTACGGACTTAGTGGTTTTGTGCAAGTGGAAGTTTAGAGTGGCTCCTAGAACGTCAGGAAACCCAGTGTATCACACACCGAAACGATCCCAAGCACGAAGAAGTCCATCAACTGAAATTGGAACGACAATAGTCCAATTTTGCAGAGATATTCATCTGAGGAAGACAAAAATTGCCGAACCGGAGTATATCTCTATAGGAATGCTTGAAATATTTCTTCTATTATTACTGTAAGTACAATACATTTTTATGTCTGAAGTTGACCAATTATCAAACATTCTTCAAAGTTTAAAATTAGAACCTTCAACTGACTCACTAATTTTAAATCAAAGTTCAATTAATAATAATTCAATCATGGCCGAATTTAGACCAGAATATCTAAAATGTGTGCCAGATTTCGATGGCAATCCAAATGATTTGAACAGATATCTAAGTGTCTGTAAATCATTAATTGATTCATTTTACAGAATAGACACACCAAATTGTTTCCAAAATGTGTATTTATTAAATTGTCTAATATCTAAGTTAACTGGTAATGCTAAATTAGTAGTAAATATACAAAATGTATCTACTTGGAACGAGTTAAGAGATGTTTTAACGAGAAATTTTGCAGATCAGAGAGACGAAACTTGTCTAAATAGGGATTTAGTAATGATGAGACAACAATCAAATGAAAAACCACAGCAATTCTATGATAGAGTTTTAAACATTCTCAATCTTTTGTGTAGTTATGTAGACGTTCATGAAAACGAAAATGACTCAAAGATTTTAAAAAGAAATTTATATAATAATGTAGCTTTAACAACATTCTTATCAGGACTTAAAGAACCGTTAGGTACAACTATTAGATGTATGAAACCAAGTAATTTAGCCGAAGCTTTACAATATGTTTTAAAAGAAGACAATGTACATTATTTTCAAAACTTTACTCATAAAACAAATATAAAACAACCGCAATACTCTGGCAAGCCTTTTGTACAAAGACAAAATTTTAACAGTAATCCAACTCAATTTAATACTCATACACCTAACAATTTCTTTAGAGCACAAAGATCATTTCCATCTCAACCTATACCTGTTCGCCCTATAACTCCAAGACAACCCCAACGTTTTCCTACGAATTCTCAAGTTTTCAAACCTCAACAGAACCATAATGCATTCAAAGCAAATCAAAATTTAAATTTACCAAAACCCACACCCATGAGTATTTCCACAAGAAATACAGTAAACAATCACCCAATGAGTTCACCTATTAGAAACTCATACCCAGGTCCTTCAAATCAAAATCATTTCCGAAATTCTCGACCACAAAATAATTTTATAGCCGAGGAATTATTTAATGCGGATATTCAGGACGAGGAAACCGAACAATATTATTATCCTGATAACTCACATTCTGAAAACGAACAATATCAATTTGAAGAACAAAACAATAATGATTATTTCGATTCCTCAAACCAAGATTCTGCAAATTTTCACGAAACGCCTCAGAATTTAGAGGAAACATAACCCCCGAATCAATTCCATTAAATTTAAGTAATAATAGTGAATTGCCTTATATAATATTCCCCGAGTATAATATCAAACTTTTAATAGATTCTGGATCATCAAAATCCTTCATAGATCCCGAAATTGCATTTGAATATTTTTCAGATAACCTAACTCATGACCCATTTACTGTGAAATCAGTTTTTCAAGAATCTTCCCATAAATATAGCACTGTAATCCCTTCTTCAAAAATTTTTAATTTATCTGGTAATTTAAATCTCAAATTCTATGTATTCAAATTCCATAGTGTATTCCAAGGACTTATTGGCCTAGATAACTTGAAATTATTGAAAGCCAACATAAACTTTTCTAGTGGATGGTTAATAACTCCACATAGTAAAATTAAATTAAATTTTCATAAAACTCAGAAAGATATAAACTCTATTACTATCGAACCTAGAACTGAAAAGGTTATCAATATAAAAACAAGTATAAAGAATGGTTAAATCGTCATTCCACACCAAAAATTTCACGGTTGTGAAATACCAGAGTCGTTATCAATTGCAAGAAATGGAGAAGCCATTACTACAATTCTAAATATCACAACAAATCCAGTTAAATTGAGTTTTTCAGAACCACTTCCTGTAGAAAAATTTGATAACAATGCTTTTAAAAATTTCGAATTGAATAACCTAGAAGACACTTCTACACAAACTTTAGATTTAAATAATATTAGAACAGATCACTTGAACGACGAAGAAAAATCCAAAATACTTAAACTTTGTTCCGAATATTCTGACATATTTTATAACGAAAACACACCACTTACTTTTACGAACAAAATTAAACATGAAATACGAACCACCGACGAGATTCCTGTTTACGCTAAAACCTATCGATATCCTTTTGTGTACAAAAAAGAAGTAGATAAACAAATTCAGAAATTTCTTGAACATAAAATTATCCGACCAAGCTCAAGTGCCTGGAATGCGCCAATCTGGGTCATACCCAAGAAACAAGACGCTTCTGGGAAAGCCAAATTTCGTGTAGTCATAGACTATAGACGCCTTAACGAAAAAACTATTGATGACAAGTACCCACTTCCTAATATAACGGACTTATTAGACAAGTTAGGTAGATGCCAATACTTTACAACCTTGGATCTAGCTTCAGGTTTTCACCAGCTAGAGATGGCCGAAAAAGATATAGAGAAAACAGCATTCAGCACCGAATCCGGACACTGGGAGTTCCTCCGGATGCCATTCGGTTTGAAAAATGCCCCAGCTACCTTCCAGCGGGCAATGGACAATATATTACGAGGCATACAAAATGAAAAATGCCTTGTATACCTTGACGATATAATCGTTTTTTCCACTTCATTACAGGAGCATATAGAGAGACTAAAATGTGTATTTGATCGACTTAGAGAATCTAATTTCAAAATTCAATTAGATAAATCGGAATTCCTGAGAAAAGAAGTAGCTTATCTCGGACATGTAGTCACCCCTTCTGGAGTGAAATGCAACCCAGATAAAATTAAAGCCATCAAAGATTACCCAATACCCAAAACTACTAAACAAATCAAAGGATTTTTGGGACTGATGGGATATTATAAACGTTTTATAAAAAACTTCGCCCACTTGACGAAACCACTGACAAAATGCCTAAAAAAGGGCGCGATAATCGAACACAATGACGAATTCTTATCATGCTTCGAAACATGCAAAAGTATTTTGACCAATGACCCAATTCTCCAGTATCCCGACTTCACGAAACCTTTCAACTTGACCACAGACGCCAGTAATGTAGCACTCGGTGCAGTGCTTTCCCAAGGTCCTATCGGAAGAGATCTTCCAATCGCTTACGCATCTCGAACCCTTAACGATTCTGAACGCAATTACGATACCACAGAAAAAGTACTTTTGGCCATTGTATGGGCCACCAAATATTTCCGACCTTATTTATATGGCAAAAAATTTACCATTGTTTGTGAATTATATCAACGATTCATATGGAAACCGATGAGTTGCTGTTCCACGGTGTAAGATGCAGATCCCGTAATCAGCATAAATATTATATATATAAAATTACTTGTTGTAGATATAGTCAGTCAGTTACTAGATTTCATGTTGTTTGTCGTAGTTCGTAGAATTATAATTTTGTAAAATAAACGTTTTTAAAAAGAGTATTTCGAGTTAGTAATTTGAAAGTGGCGCAGTCAGTAGGATATTCAGAATTAATACGTATCGAACGCTTTAATTTTCGTTTTAACGATTGACTGAGTATCGGAATCTACGGACTTAGTGGTTTTGTGCAAGTGGAAGTTTAGAGTGGCTCCTAGAACGTCAGGAAACCCAGTGTATCACACACCGAAACGATCCCAAGCACGAAGAAGTCCATCAACTGAAATTGGAACGACAATAGTCCAATTTTGCAGAGATATTCATCTGAGGAAGACAAAAATTGCCGAACCGGAGTATATCTCTATAGGAATGCTTGAAATATTTCTTCTATTATTACTGTAAGTACAATACATTTTTATGCCTGAAGTTGACCAATTATCAAACATTCTTCAAAGTTTAAAATTAGAACCTTCAACTGACTCACTAATTTTAAATCAAAGTTCAATTAATAATAATTCAATCATGGCCGAATTTAGACCAGAATATCTAAAATGTGTGCCAGATTTCGATGGCAATCCAAATGATTTGAACAGATATCTAAGTGTCTGTAAATCATTAATTGATTCATTTTACAGAATAGACACACCAAATTGTTTCCAAAATGTGTATTTATTAAATTGTCTAATATCTAAGTTAACTGGTAATGCTAAATTAGTAGTAAATATACAAAATGTATCTACTTGGAACGAGTTAAGAGATGTTTTAACGAGAAATTTCGCAGATCAGAGAGACGAAACTTGTCTAAATAGGGATTTAGTAATGATGAGACAACAATCAAATGAAAAACCACAGCAATTCTATGATAGAGTTTTAAACATTCTCAATCTTTTGTGTAGTTATGTAGACGTTCATGAAAACGAAAATGGCTCAAAGATTTTAAAAAGAAATTTATATAATAATGTAGCTTTAACAACATTCTTATCAGGACTTAAAGAACCGTTAGGTACAACTATTAGATGTATGAAACCAAGTAATTTAGCCGAAGCTTTACAATATGTTTTAAAAGAAGACAATGTACATTATTTTCAAAACTTTACTCATAAAACAAATATAAAACAACCGCAATACTCTGGCAAGCCTTTTGTACAAAGACAAAATTTTAACAGTAATCCAACTCAATTTAATACTCATACACCTAACAATTTCTTTAGAGCACAAAGATCATTTCCATCTCAACCTATACCTGTTCGCCCTATAACTCCAAGACAACCCCAACGTTTTCCTACGAATTCTCAAGTTTTCAAACCTCAACAGAACCATAATGCATTCAAAGCAAATCAAAATTTAAATTTACCAAAACCCCCACCCATGAGTATTTCCACAAGAAATACAGTAAACAATCACCCAATGAGTTCACCTATTAGAAACTCATACCCAGGTCCTTCAAATCAAAATCATTTCCGAAATTCTCGACCACAAAATAATTTTATAGCCGAGGAATTATTTAATGCGGATATTCAGGACGAGGAAACCGAACAATATTATTATCCTGATAACTCACATTCTGAAAACGAACAATATCAATTTGAAGAACAAAACAATAATGATTATTTCGATTCCTCAAACCAAGATTCTGCAAATTTTCACGAAACGCCTCAGAATTTAGAGGAAACATAACCCCCGAATCAATTCCACTAAATTTAAGTAATAATAGTGAATTGCCTTATATAATATTCCCCGAGTATAATATCAAACTTTTAATAGATTCTGGATCATCAAAATCCTTCATAGATCCCGAAATTGCATTTGAATATTTTTCAGATAACCTAACTCATGACCCATTTACTGTGAAATCAGTTTTTCAAGAATCTTCCCATAAATATAGCACTGTAATCCCTTCTTCAAAAATTTTTAATTTATCTGGTAATTTAAATCTCAAATTCTATGTATTCAAATTCCATAGTGTATTCCAAGGACTTATTGGCCTAGATAACTTGAAATTATTGAAAGCCAACATAAACTTTTCTAGTGGATGGTTAATAACTCCACATAGTAAAATTAAATTAAATTTTCATAAAACTCAGAAAGATATAAACTCTATTACTATCGAACCTAGAACTGAAAAGGTTATCAAAATAAAAACAAGTATAAAGAATGGTGAAATCGTCATTCCACACCAAAAATTTCACGGTTGTGAAATACCAGAGTCGTTATCAATTGCAAGAAATGGAGAAGCCATTACTACAATTCTAAATATCACAACAAATCCAGTTAAATTGAGTTTTTCAGAACCACTTCCTGTAGAAAAATTTGATAACAATGCTTTTAAAAATTTCGAATTGAATAACCTAGAAGACACTTCTACACAAACTTTAGATTTAAATAATATTAGAACAGATCACTTGAACGACGAAGAAAAATCCAAAATACTTAAACTTTGTTCCGAATATTCTGACATATTTTATAACGAAAACACACCAATTACTTTTACGAACAAAATTAAACATGAAATACGAACCACCGACGAGATTCCTGTTTACGCTAAAACCTATCGATATCCTTTTGTGTACAAAAAAGAAGTAGATAAACAAATTCAGAAATTTCTTGAACATAAAATTATCCGACCAAGCTCAAGTGCCTGGAATGCGCCAATCTGGGTCATACCCAAGAAACAAGACGCTTCTGGGAAAGCCAAATTTCGTGTAGTCATAGACTATAGACGCCTTAACGAAAAAACTATTGATGACAAGTACCCACTTCCTAATATAACGGACTTATTAGACAAGTTAGGTAGATGCCAATACTTTACAACCTTGGATCTAGCTTCAGGTTTTCACCAGCTAGAGATGGCCGAAAAAGATATAGAGAAAACAGCTTTCAGCACCGAATCCGGACACTGGGAGTTCCTCCGGATGCCATTCGGTTTGAAAAATGCCCCAGCTACCTTCCAGCGGGCAATGGACAATATATTACGAGGCATACAAAATGAAAAATGCCTTGTATACCTTGACGATATAATCGTTTTTTCCACTTCATTACAGGAGCATATAGAGAGACTAAAATGTGTATTTGATCGACTTAGAGAATCTAATTTCAAAATTCAATTAGATAAATCGGAATTCCTGAGAAAAGAAGTAGCTTATCTCGGACATGTAGTCACCCCTTCTGGAGTGAAATGCAACCCAGATAAAATTAAAGCCATCAAAGATTACCCAATACCCAAAACTACTAAACAAATCAAAGGATTTTTGGGACTGATGGGATATTATAGACGTTTTATAAAAAACTTCGCCCACTTGACGAAACCACTGACAAAATGCCTAAAAAAGGGCGCGATAATCGAACACAATGACGAATTCTTATCATGCTTCGAAACATGCAAAAATATTTTGACCAATGACCCAATTCTCCAGTATCCCGACTTCACGAAACCTTTTAACTTGACCACAGACGCCAGTAATGTAGCACTCGGTGCAGTGCTTTCCCAAGGTCCTATCGGAAGAGATCTTCCAATCGCTTACGCATCTCGAACCCTTAACGATTCTGAACGCAATTACGATACCACAGAAAAAGAACTTTTGGCCATTGTATGGGCCACCAAATATTTCCGACCTTATTTATATGGCAAAAAATTTACCATTGTTTGTGACCACAAACCACTTCAATGGCTTTTTTCTCTAAAAGACCCAAATTCTAAACTCATTAGATGGCGAATTAAATTAGATGAATTTGATTATAAAATTGTATATAAACGTGGAAGCCTTAATACTAATGCGGATGCATTATCTAGAATAGAAATAAATACTAAAGAAACGAACGAAATTCTGAATGATGAAAATTTTTGGAAAAATGTTGACGATGTTTTGAGCCGCGATATAAATTTTAGCAATGAACCAATTCCGCCTCAATCACAACGAAGTATCAATACACCTTCGCCATTTACAGTTGAAAATCAACTAAAAATTCCAACAACAGAAGTAACTCAAGACGATAACCCTGACCTAGATACTATATCCCTGATAGTAAATCCCGACGCTGACCTAGACAATGAAAATTTGTCGACAACAAACTCAAGTGACAACAATCCTGACTCTGCATTACAGCAGATAACACCTGACCGTCAAAATGAACCCAACGTTGACGAAAACGAGTCTCTTACGATTCATTCTAATGCTGAAGAAAATCCGGTAATAGGTATCCCTATCGCAAAATGCGCAGTTAACGTCGGACAAAATCAAATTATAATTAGTTCCGTTTTACATTCTCCAGCGAAACCTAAAGTTAGAATATTATTTGAGAAAAAGAAACAAATAACTGTGCAAATATCAAAAAATAACCTAGAACAAGACATTATCAATTTTATTAAAGAATTTATTTCGCCAAATATTCAATATCACGTTTATTTCGAAAGCCCCGAATTGTACGAACCATTTTCGACAATATTACAAAAATATTTCAGATCAAATTCAATCCAATTAAAACGTTGTACCACAAAATTAATAGATGTAACAGATCAAGAAGAGATCAAAACTATCATACAAAGCTATCACGAAGGAAAATCAAATCACCGAGGAATAGATGAAACTTATTTAAGATTAAAAGAAAAATATTATTGGCCTAACCTGAAAGAATCCGTACAAACATTTATAAACGAATGTCAAATTTGCCATCAAAGTAAATATGAACGAAATCCAGTACATATGCAATTAAATATCACGCCAACCGCCTCGAATCCATTCGAAATTATTCATTTAGATTCTTTCACGATCGAACAAACAAAATTTTTAACTATTATTGATAGCTTTTCTAAATACGCTCAAGCATATCACATAAATTCTGCCTCTGGTACAGAAGTGGTAGACAATCTTATCAAATTCTTCTCTCATCACGGCATACCGAAACAAATCATAGTTGACAATGGCACAGAATTCAAAAATTTCGTATTAACAGAATTACTGAGCCTTCATAAAATTCAAGTTCATTTTACCTCTCCCAATCATCCTCAATCCAACGGACAAATAGAAAGACTCCATTCAACTCTAATAGAACATATACGACTTCTAAATACTAAAGGTTTCTCAAAAACCTCAGTTAAAATGAAAATGTTATATGCTATACTTGCTTACAATCATTCGATTCATTCCAGTACAAAAATGAAACCGATAGATATAGTCAACGGACATATTAATAATAATGATGTTTATGACATTGACATAAATAAAATACTCTTAAATGATTACATCAACAATCACAAAGAAAAAACAAAATTATTGTACTCAAAAATTAATTCCGACTTAATTAATCGAAAAGAAAAAATTACTTCTAAACTAAATACAAACCGAGACAAACCAGAAATATTCAAACCTAATCAAAAAGTATATGTAAGAAAACACATACGACAAAAACACGCTAATAAGTACACTTTACCAATCAAATTAAAAACCGTCAACCTTGCAAATAAAACAGCTTCAACTGAAAATAGAGAGAAGGTACACATGGACAACTTGAAACGTCCCCGGAAAAAACGTCAAAAATAGAAAATTATGTACGATACATTTACACAACTTTCACGCGTAATATTAAGACAATAATTTAGAATGTAGAATTTTGCTTTATTTCAGATTTTCTGGAACTATGGAACTCCAGGATAAAATAACAATTAGAAATCTAGTTAACAATCCCGGGTTGCTACCCTTTAAGTTAGGAACCGTAAAAATTGAAATGTACAGTTATGGACTTATACACTATTATGATTTGAACCCAATTATTTTAGAAATAAATAAATTACAAATTCAAGCCACAAAAATTAGGGCCTTTGCTGTTCAAAACATACAATACGCTAATGATCTCTCAAATTATTGTAAATTGCTTGACTTCACAGAAACCAAGATTAACGATAAGCTAGCAGAAATATTACCTCATCCTTCAAGAACTAAAAGAGGCCTTATAAACGGCATAGGATCAATCTTTAAATCTATCACTGGAAATTTAGATTCTAACGATGGAGAAAGATTTGAAACTCTCATCAAAGAATTACAAAATAACCAAAATAATTTAGCTAGTAGTATAAGAAATCAAAATTCATTATCAGTCTCGCTCATTGATAAATTTAATATAACCATCGAGCAAATAACCAATAACGAACAAATTTTGGAAACAAAAATCAAATTTATCCATAATTTAATCAACAGACAAGCAAATTTCGAATATTATGCACATATTAAGATGGCTATTAGCCTAATCATAGATCTGTATGAATTGATTAATTCGGTTTTAAACGATATTGAAAATTCAATTACATTTGCTAAACTTCAAGTGATGCATCCAAGCATAATTAAAACTTCTGATTTATTTAAACAATTAAAGAATTTGGAGAAAATATTTACAAAAAACGAATTGCCCTTAGAAATTGAATTCGATAAAATTTTACTCTATGAAAAATTAATAAAAATTGATTGCTACTCATATAATAATAAAATTACATATATTTTAAATATTCCTATAACATATCCCAAAGTTTTTGATTACTACCATTTATTTTCGGCTCCAATACTAGAAGGGAGTCAGTTTAAGGTGATAATACCTCAGAATAAATTTTTAATTACGAATGGTGTCAACTTCGCTTATTCAAGCAAACCTTGCAAAGAGATTCTCCCTCAGCAGTATGTCTGCCCGAGAATAGACCTGCAGGAAATTCAAGAAGAGAGGCCTTGTGAAATAAACTTACTTGAAATGAAACGCACTTCCACCTGCGAGAAAACCAAATTTCAATTGTCGAAGCCATTTCTGAAACAACTAAACAATTTCCACTGGTTGTACATCATTCCATTCCAAGATACAGCAAATTTCAAATGTCCAAATCAGGAGGAAACCAAGTATCTTACAGCGGGTACTTACCTCTTAGAAATTCCTTTGAGATGCCAAGTAGTAGCTCATCACATAGTTATAAATAACCAACAACTCTATAGTAGCTTCAGCCAGCCGATACTACTATTAAATCTAGACAACAGTACCTTTCGCCCAACCACATCAAACCTCGACTTTCATTTGGAGGAAGCAGAACTAGACGATCTTCAACCGCTAAAAAGTAAATTTGTAGAAAATCAACCTCAATTAACATTCGGACAAGTCTCAAAAACCCCCAGCATATGGACCTTATTAATTTATTTATTGTTAATTTTTATTTTTGTATTCTGTATATATAAAAAATGGGCATCGAAGTACTGCAAAGCTGCAAAGAAACCATCCCAGGTGGACCACTCAACCGTTCAACTTCCTCGCTAGCTGCGTAAGTTGAATTTACGAGGGCAGGAATTATATCAACGATTCATATGGAAACCGATGAGTTGCTGTTCCACGGTGTAAGATGCAGATCCCGTAATCAGCATAAATATTATATATATAAAATTACTTGTTGTAGATATAGTCAGTCAGTTACTAGATTTCATGTTGTTTGTCGTAGTTCGTAGAATTATAATTTTGTAAAATAAACGTTTTTAAAAAGAGTATTTCGAGTTAGTAATTTGAAAGTCACATATTTGTCAAAAATTCACGTTTTCATTACTAATTTAAAACCATACTTTTAGTATTTCTGTTTGGTCTCTTGAAAATCACTACAATATTTTACAAAATGTTGAATAATATCCTCGTCCTCTGTGATTAAAATGCATAATAATCTCTTTGACCTCAGAGGTCACCATAAGTTATGATAAGAATGTTATTTGATAAATTCGTCTTATATCCATTATACAGTGTGTAGCCACAAAATACCTCCAATTTATATCCGATGATATGTACATACGGATATGCTCATAAAGGTCATCATTATACAGGATGTAGTCATAAAATTAATATATACGGAGGTATAATTGTGACGTGTACTATATTCAATGTTAAGAAATTAAATTGGTGAACAAAAACAACTTCTAGAATGATGAAAAATTCTAACTTCATTCCAAAAAAGTATATTTCATTATCAATCAATCATAAACAGTTGTAGTTTTGTCTAGTCAAGTCCTCAATTGCTGTTTCAATTCTTCATCTGGACAGGGTATTCCAAAACGATTCCAACTTTCTTTGTATATTCACTATATTGATAATATGTGTCATCCTTCAAGAAATATATGTGTCCATCAGTAAACTTGAACGCGAATGTTATTTCGAGAGGCAGTCCGGGAAACTGGTCGGTAATTCGTCCACGCATCTTTATTGAAAAAGAGGGTTTGAAGGTGAATTCTATATAATAAGTGTCGTAAAAAATAAAATTTCTACCGCTATTGGTTTGAAATATGGCATTGATTTGTCGGTATTTGAATAATTGAGAATCAACGATAGAACTCTTAAAATTCAAATCAGGAAAAGATGCTGTAAAAAAAATCCTTTCATCCTATAGTTGTGTGGTGTGGAAAACGAAGAGATCATCATCAGAATTTTGAAATATATGCGAAATTGACGTAGACTTGAGATGTGCAGGAAGAAAATCAATTAGATCATTAGGCTGCGAAGGAATGCGTCCATCATTCAAGTCAAATTTCCATAAATTATTTGGATAACGAATGTATAAACGATAGTTTGGAAAGGTCGGAGCCGATGCGAGAAACATAAAGCTAGGTGTTTTTACGTCACATAAATTTTTTATTGTAATATTGGAATATGCAATATCTTTTGTTTTTACTGACGATGGTGAGGTTGTTGTTGTGGTTGCGGTTGTTGTTGTTGTTGTTGTCGTTTTCTTTGGTGATGTTGTTGGCATGGAAGAACTATTTTCAGCTCCATAGAGAACAGAACATCGTCTGTGTGTGAACATATATATCACGTGATCACGTGACGCCAGAAGGTGATAAAAGTAAAACATAATAATTTCAATTAATCAATTGATTACATCATCTAAATCATTTACATCTTTAGGTTTATAGAAATATATAAATTTTCTAAGTGCCGCAGACAATATGCTATCAGTACAATCACATATGGTATACAATAACTCAAATTTACTTAAATGTCCATTATTTTGAGCAAAATTTCTAATACGTTCAAGCACATTTCTGTAGTATTCACCAAAATTTAGAGATTCCAAATGGGTGAGACGAGGGGAAATGAGATGATGATGGAGTTGTAGAATTTGATTAACATCTTGTTGAGTTAAAGGGAAGCTGATGCCATGTTTGATTACTTCCAACCATTTTACACAATCGAATATTACTTGGTGAATGGTACAGTAGTCGCCACATTGTATCGTCTCTGGCTCATAATCATCGTAAAACGCTGGTAGTGGTTCATCTATGGATGAATTATTATTCAAAATATCGATAAACGTGGCTCATTCGAAAGTGCTGAAGGAGATTTTCGTAGGTTTATTCGTTGCTGATAGAGTGATTGCAATACCAAACGTTCTTGTTGGACTTAAACCACAACCAATTTGAAAATTCGAATGTGTAGGATACTCGGTATACAACAGGTAATGGTCTTCTTTTTTAGCAGCTATTTCATACATTTCCAAAATACGATCTAATTCGGAACTATAATTATAACTTCCTGTACTACTAAAACCGCTGTCTTGAGAACTCATATTGACGACTAACAATCTAACCTACAGCTCACTCCAATTTATACCAAGTCCTACCCCCACCACAAAGCCATGTATTCATACGCAGCGAATCGAAAAGTAGTTACCCAACAACATCTGTATTTTCTATCCAACTGTTGTGTTTTTTATCTAAACCCAACCATTTAACAAGCATTTTGTTGCCTTTTCTTCTAAGCACCTTTTCCACCAAGTAAATGTCCGGATTTAACGTTTTCTGCAGCTCTTCCTCGTAAAACCCTCCACTGATTGGTACGCCATACATGTCCTCAAGCAAATAGGTGGCAGGATTGGTTTTTTTTTAATTTTAATGATTTTGAATAGTTCTGTCGTCCAATTGGGTGTGTATCCTTTTCAAAGACATGTTTCGACTTGCTTATACGAACAATATCACCAACTTTGAATTTTCGTGGTCCTGCAATCTTTAGATGTTTTGTTCAAAATAGCTTCTTCGTTGGATTTATTGACTTGGGAGGGCATAAACTTGGTAGTTGAATGCTTTGTATTACTGTATTCGTTTGTAATTTCTGGTAGAATATCTATCCATTTGTAGGTGCCATTTAAACTGAAATGTTTATATAGTTTTGATTTCAATGATCGTATTACTCGTTCGGCCATTGCAGCTTTTTTCGTACTAAATACGCTATAGTGATTAATTCCATGTTTTTCCATTAATTGTTAAAACTTGTTGTTCTAAAATTCCGTTCCTAGGTCCTATTGAAGATTTTCGGGTGTTCGACCTGCGTGTGCGAGAATGCACGAGTTAGCTCTTCGCCAGTCTTTGTCTTTAATGGTCGTGTCCACAAAAACTTTGAAAAACAATCGATAACAACTAGTATCATTTTATGGTTTTTATTTTGATGAGCGTAAGCTCGCATTTCGGCCAAATCCATTTGCCATAAATCATCTATACCTTTGATAATTGTACGTCTGTGTGGATAATTTTTACGTATCGGTTTGTGGAGTTCGTTTACAGGCTGTATTTTGGACGACATGCTTCGTAAGTGCATACACGTTCTCAACTGATGATATATTTTCGATACTATTTGATATCTTTCTTCAAGTAATTTGTTCGTAATTCGTTTATGGATACTTCATGCTCATTGATTTTTCCCTGTAGTATATCTTTTAAAAACCTTGAACAAAAGATTCGAATTCTTGTGTCATATAATCTTAGGTCACAGCAATCACATCATACGTATTTTTTAGTAGCCATATGCAGACCTGCTGTAGGTGGATTTATCGAAATAAATTCTTTAATTTCGTCAATTTTATTTTGCAATGGTGGTATATTTGCTAAAAATATTTGCGATTTGCGCATGTCGCTTCTTACATTGTCGAGGTCTATTGCCAGATTGTGCATATCATTATTATGTTGCTGCGCCAGTGGTAAATTTTGAAGTTTATCATCTACATAAAGTTTATTGGTAGCATCAGTACTTGTGGTTGGCATCTTCAAATTACAAATTTTCAGCATCAATATTGCCGTCCGGAGTATGTGGATATGCTACTTTCGGCATATACGGTGTAATAAGCCGTTCATTAGCATGACGACGACGGTGTCCAAACTTATCGACAGACATTATTGAAATGAATAGACTTTTTTTTATTATTCTATTATATCAGCTTCCTTTAGTTCATTTATGATGGCAATTATTTCGTTGTCGTTGGATGTGTTGCCTGCCTCCTTGGATGCAATCAACAATTTTAAACGTTCAACCAATTCATTTGGATCGTCCCTATAAATGTATTCCATCGGTTTTTCGTTGTATGACAAAAGTCCCTTTTCCACATTAGTATATGATGGACTTTGAATAGCTTGTTGTTTCTTTAATATTCGAGCTGATGGAGGTCGGATTATATTACTACTACTAATAGTCGATGGAAATGATTTTGATCTAGCCGCAAAGAGAGGCTTAATAATATAGTGATATTTATATGTCCTGGAACTTTTCAGACCATTACGTGCATCGAGATGAACTTTGGTAAGAGTTAGTAGACTTTTGTAAGTTTTCAAATCTTCCTCTTTATATTGAGGTTGGTTGTAAAATAAAAGCTCGTACAATCCTCGAGTTCCAGGCAAGTATCCAGCCTATTTTTCACCATCCTGTAGCACGTTTATATTACCAGTTCTTTTATCGAACGCAATTCGACGTTGACCCAACATCCAATCGATATCATCATAGTATCTGGGACCATAATTCATATCAATGTTATCATCTCCCCGAAAATAGTCTTCAAGATATTTCCGACTAATTGAAGGGTATTGATCCAAATAATCTTCAATGGCTTCGCGTGTAACATTGGGTCGCAACTCTTCATCATCATCATCGTCATCATAACGTACGATATTTCCTGATTCATCCGTCTCAGCTATTGGTTTTGATTCGAGAAACGATGTAAATACATCATCATCATTGTCGTGTGTAGTAGCAGGTTCTTTGTCTCCTTCCTCCTCCTTCTTCGATTCCTCTTTGGGAGTAAAATTTGAAACTAGAGTTTTTTGTAGTGACTTTGAGGATTTAACGATTTCCTTTAGTGGTGCGGATATCGGTTTAAATAGTTTATTTAGAGACTCATCGTGCTCCGATTTTCCCAATTTCAAAGCTAAATATTTCTTGCGAATAGATCTCGCCAATTCACTAACGTTTTTCTTACGCAGAGCAATTGCAACCTTATCGTCGGACATGATGATGTAGACTAGTAGCATGTACACTTGGCTTACACATTTATATATTTATCGAAGCCTTTACGATACCTGCCGCTATTTAAAGCAAAATCCTTTACAATTACCAATGTTCCATAGTTGTCGGACGACCAACATTCATAGCAAATCTTTTTAAATTCTTCAAATGATATATCTGGTGACACGTGCTCATCAATGTTTTAGGTTAATTTCATCCTGCTTGAATAACACAATCATATTACAATTGTCTCGTATGGGCTGTTTAGGTATTTTTGAATATGTTTGACATAGGTAGGCAGCGTCAATATCTCTGTGCCTACACATTGAATAATATTCCCGAATTTTCTGTTGATCATCGCAAGCGACATCATCGAATATGAATATCGAGTTGGATCTCGCTTTGTTTGGACTAACAATTTCCTCATTGTCTTTAAATGGAAAATATCCAACACCTTTAACTTCTCCTAGTACTTCCTGCAACAACTGATATTTCGGTTGAAACAATGACTTGGAATAGACTTAAATATTTTCGAATTTAGCGCCATTTGGATTGAATAAAAGTGATAATATGACGTTTGTTTTTACACACACGCTAGGACCGCAGATGGTGGCCCGAAATGAATTTGGTAGTAGTTTTCCATGTTTACCAACACTTGGTTTAGATGTAAAGTCCAGATTTTCAATGGGTAGCGTCTGTTCTTGTTGAACGATCTTCATTTTGTTGTGAGTGCAATAAAAGTGTTTTCAATATATACGGATGACATCACATCGCCTCAGATCAGTCTTAATGTTGGTGTTTGAGGGAGAAGGTCTTTAAAATTCTCTAATCGATAAATTACCAATTGAACTTCATTTACCCACCTACAATTATTGTGAACGTAAGTGATCACATGACTATAACTTGTTAACTGTTAAATACTTATGCTCTCTCTCTCTCTCTCTCTCTCTCTCTCTCTCTCTCTCTCCATTTACAGCAGGAACAAAGTTACAAAAACGACTGGCACGTGGTGACGTTGGTATTAATCCTTTAGACAACGTTTGTAAACAGCACGATATTGCATATTCGCAAAACAAGTATCTTGAAGAATGTCACAAAGCAGATAAGGAGTTGGAAGATAAAGCTTGGGCTCGAGTCAAATCAAAAGACGCTACTCTGGGAGAAAAGAGTGCTGCATTACTTGTTACGGGCAGCATGAAGGTTAAACGAAAGTTGGGGATGGGCTCAAACAAACGACGTTCCTTCCATCGAAATTTAGTTGCGAAAGTGGGAAAATCCATGAAAAAAGGAACATCTCTGAAACAGACTGCTATGTACGCCCTAAGAGCAGCAAAAGCACTTATTCACGAATTTGGTGGATCGAAGCAAGTTGACGTACCTCGCGTAATACCTGTACCTAAATTTGGAGGTTTCCTTCCTCTTATACCTTTGTTTGCTGGACTTTCGGCTCTTGGAGAGTTATCGGGTGGAGCTGCAGGAGTTGCAAAGACCGTCATTGATGCTAATAATGCTCGAAAGAAATTTGTAGAAGACATACGTCATAATAAGACTATGGAACATGTTGGAAATGGCTTATATCTGAAAAAGTATGCTGGAGGTCGAGGATTTGGATTGTATTTGAAAAAGCCAAAAAACTCGCGATGTAGCTACCGAATCGTCCACTGTACGACACCGATATTGCACATTATGCAAAATTATATAAAATTAAATATTTTCGAGGCGTTTTTATGCGAGACACTCTACCTAAATCCGGTCCTTGACAACAAGAGTGTGCAGTGGTTAACTTGGACTCGTCCAAAAACAGTGGAACACATTGGGTAGCATATATAAAGAAAAACAATATCATCTAGTATTTCGATTCATTTGGTAATTTGAAGCCACCCAAAGAACTTGTAAAATATCTGGGAGGAAGGAAAGTTGAAATTTTTTATAACAATAATCAGTTACAGAACTACGATCAGTTCAATTGTGGACATTTGTGTTTGAAATTTCTACATTTATCGAATAATGGGGGGAGTGAGGAGAAGGAAGGCATTACATTCGATTTTCTATGTCAACGTGCATTAAATAAATCTTGAAATGTATTTTGTGTGTCAAATAAATCTTGTAAAGTATTCTGTCTGTATTATTTAAACGAGCTTCATACGTCGACTTACATCAGTCATCATGTCACAGCTGTTGAGAGTGAACAGTAAAAATCACGTATTTACCTTCCAACCACCTACACCTATTGTGCTCCATCCGCAGAAAGACTATGAAATAGCGCTGCATTCATTTCACTCATACCATAGCATACCAAACATTGAAAATTGCAAGTTTTACTACTATGACGACAACAACGAGCTACAAAGTTTCGATTTACCTACAGGATGTTACGAAATCGCCGATATTGAAACGTATATACTCGACAAGTTGGGTGGCGACAATTCACTCAGACCGGAAACTATATTTGCACTAAAACCCAACAATAATTCGTTACAATGCATGATTTTCAGTAAATATAGAATTTCGTTTGCACAACACAACAGTCTAGGAGAGATATTAGGATTTTCTGCAGAGATGCTCGAACCCAAACAGTGGTACTCTTCAGATCTACCCGTTAAAATTATAAAAGTATCCAGCATACGCTTCGAATGTAACATTACCACGGGGGCCTTCGACGCCGACAGACCTGCTCATACTATTTACGAATTTATCATAAAAGTGGATCCTAGGTACGCTATTGACGAAACTCCGCATAATTTACTCTATTTACCCGTTATACCACAACATGAAATAACCAACATTACAGTGTTGGCTGTGGACCAAGACGGTCATCCTATAAACTTTCGTGGTGAAAGGAGCACTTTGGTGTTGGAACTTAGAGCGAGAAGCAACAGATGGGATTGATAATTAATCATAAAAGGCGTACTGCTGCACATTCAACGTCATTAGTTACGCAACATTCTTCAAAGCATTATCAGCAGCGACTTACATTTGGCAACAAATTGTTTTTGCAATTTTTAGGCTTTTTGTTGAAAGATAAACAGCGACAACAACAACAATGACAACTAAGTATGTAAAACGTTCTCATATGGAGGATGTACCTCCAATGTTTGATATTTATCGCCAGCCTAGTTTCGATGAATCGATTCGCAAAGCTGAGTACAGAACTTATGCTCCGTTCATCAAGTCGTTCAGTTGCAGTGACATTGTGGAATTCAGCATCAATCAAGTTGATTCGTTTATTGCAATGAATGAAACTGGTGTGTATTAAAGGATCACTCAATGTGCATGGAGGAGGTGATGTGAAGCTGGCAAATAATATTGGTGCTTTCCTTTTCGATTCGTGTACATATAGCGAGAGTGCAAGAGAGATGGAAACTGTTAGAGATCCTGGAATCGTTAGCGCTGTACGTGCCATGACATGCTACGATCTAGAAGATTCCAATCATATGGCTATAGCAGGGTGGAACTATCCCAAAGACTCCATCCTAAATTCCATCGACAAATCATTTAACCTTCAAATTCCTCTTAAGCACATTTTCAACATTTTCAACGACTATCCTATGATTACGTGTGGACGACAAACAATACGTTTGGTTCGAGCTCGAAACGATAACGATTGTGTGCTAATCACGGAAAAAAAAACGTTTCTGGTACAGTTTCCACTACAACCGTTAACATCAACATTACCAACATTGAATTAAAAATCAAACACATTTATCCTAATGATGATATTAAGTTGGAACTCATGAAGGCCATTCAAAAGGATCATCCTATAGTTATTCCATTTAGAAAGTGGGAGATACACGAGCTGCCTGCAATTTCTAGAAATGCTAGACGTGAAGTTTGGGCTGTAAAAACTACAACATCAGTCGAAAGACCTCGTTATGTTATTGTTTTCTTTCAAACCAACAAACGTGACAACAACAAAACCGATCCCACCCTATTCGACAACGCTGACATTCAAAGTATCCGACTATCGTTAAATGGTGAATATTGGCCTAATGAAAGAATGCAGTTGGATTTTACTAAAAACGACTACAATGAAGCCTATTTCAACTATACCGAATTTTATCCTAGCTATATGAATTCAACACAGAAGCGTCCTCTGCTGGATTATTCTTCTTTCAAGAAACATACATTGTTTGTTATTGATTGCTCGAAACAGGAAGAAAGTAGGAAATCGTCCACAGTCGATGTAAAACTTGATATTGAAGCAAACATTGGTTTCCCCGAAAACACCAAAGTATATTGTGTTATAATACACGACTGCGTAATGGAGTATTGCCCCCTCACAGAAATAGTCAAGACTCTAAATTGAAATGTATGTCGCAGTTGTATGTCAGTATTCAAGCAGTCATCATCATTATGAGGGTTGCGCTCGTAGACATTCAGGGTTTTGTTATAGATGGAGTCTTTGTTGTCAAAGAACTCAGCATCGAAGTTGGTTTCAAGCAAAGTCACTACATATTTCTGTCATGCCAATCAATTTCTACGTTAAGCAATCGGGATAAGAAGACTGTGTCATACTTGGAGAAGAATGTACATGGTATTCGATACTCTTCAGGTGACATTGAGTACTCCAAATTGAATGATATATTGGCAAATAAGCTATTGTATGCTGCAGACTTTATATACGTACGCGGACATCAGAAAGCAGAATTTCTACTAAAGAAATGCCACGATTTTAGTGTATTTCCACATATTATTGATGTTTGCAAGTTCGATGGTACACCTTGTGCTACAGGAAACTTTGAACGTGATCCAAATCCTTGTCATGCTACTGGGCTATACTCCTGTACCCAAAGAAATTTAGAACGTCTGCAACACTGGTTTTTAAATATTGTATTACCATTGTAAATAATGTATCTAAATAATAATAATAAATTATTTTATGGAATGATTTGCATTTTTTATTAAGACATCCTGTATATACTCAATCAAAAAGTTAGAATTTTTCATCATTCTAGAAGTTGTTTTTGTTCACCAATTTAATTTCTTAACATTGAATATAGTACATGTCACAATTATACCTCCGTATATATCAATTTTATGACTACATCCTGTATAAGGATGACCTTTATGAGCATATCCGTATGTACATATCATCGGATATAAATTGGAGGTATTTTGTGGCTACACCCTGTATAATGGATATAAGACGAATTTATCAAATAACATTCTTATCATAACTTATGGTGACCCCTGAGGTCAAAGAGATCATTATGCATTTTAATCACAGAGGACGAGGATATTAATCAACATTTTGTGAAATATTGTAGTGATTTTCAAGAGGCCAAACAGAAATACTAAAAGTATGGTTTTAAATTAGTAATGAAAAGTGAATTTTCGACAAATATGTGTGTCGATTGACAATAAAATATGGAAATTGGTATGTGAATGGTTTAAAGTAAGTAAAAAGTGTTTCTATGACATTTTTGTTTTAGGTACCTATACAGTTAGTGTTTTTAAATGAAACTCACGGTCTCTAGTTAATTCCACAATATAGTAAAAGTTATTGAAAATTCTAAAAAATTGACAATTGTTTTGATAAATCAATATCATCGTCAGAATGACAGTCAATTTCACCTAAACAGTTTTTAGAAATATTCTCTGCGTAGACTGATTGAAAAAAATAAGAGATAAAGTGTTTTTCTGCCTTTATAAAACGAAAAGACAGATGGAAAAAACGAAGAGAAACCTTTTTGAAAAAAGGATTTAAAACGTTTTATTTTTAATAATTTGTAGTATTTCTGATGAAGATTATTATCATTGATGTTGTTTTATTGACGAACACGTTAACTGACGACACATATTTGACGACAACGACGACAGATGGAATAGACTGATAACAGAATGACAGGCATGACACTGAATACAAGACACACGTTATACGACACACATCGCCCATGTGACAGACGACACAGACCATACGACAGAAAACAAACATGACAGACGAGACAGACTATACGTCACACAGAAGATAGGTGACACAAGGTTAACTGTATTGACGACATGTGGTTGACCATGTAGGTTGACGACGACGACGACGACGAAGACAGATGTAAAAGACTGATAACAGAATGACAGACGACACAGATTTTACGACATTAGACACATTCGACAGACTATACGTCACACAGAAGATAGATGACACAAGGTTAACTGTATTAACGACACGTGGTGGACCATGTAGGTTCACGACGACAGATGGCAAGGTGACTGTATTACCGACACCTGGTGGATAATGTAGGTTGACGATGATAGATGGCAAGGTAACTGTATTACCGACACCTGGTGGATAATGTAGGTTGACGACGATAGATGGCAAGGTAACTGTATTGTCGACATCTGGTGTATTATGTAGTTTGGCCAATCAGACACGAGGACGCTAACCAACCAGAGAACGAGTCCAATCAGACACCAGGAAGCTGACCAACCAGAGAAGAGGATGGCCTAAAGCAGCGGACTAATCATAATGGAGGATAGCCTAAAAACATGGCGGACAAATCAGAGGAGGGGCATGGTGGACCAATCAGAGAGGAGGATGGCCTAAAGATGGCGGACAAATCAGAGGAGGGGATGGTGGACCAATGAGAGAGGAGGTGGGGGCGTGGACTAAAAAATGGCGGACCAATCAGAGAGGATGTGAGGGCGTGGGCTAAAAAATGGCGGACTAATCAGAGAGGAGGTGGGCGTGGTCATGTGACGTCGGAGGGCGTGGTCATGTGACGTCAGAGGGCGTGTTCATGACGTCAGAGTGGTGGGGGACCTATAGTGACGGTACTCCTACTAAACAGCGGTATAGACCGAGGAATCCGATAGACTACATTAACGTAGCACCGGGGAAAAGTAAAGCAGATTGGTACGAGAGGAAAAAACAGAAGTAGGAACACAACCGCAAAAGCATTCGGATTTCACAATCATAGACGACAGATTATACAGATAGTTTTGGGATAAATATGACTTAAAGGAGACAGAAATGTCGAACCCGTGGAAATTATGCATCCCCACAAGCGAGCAACAGAAAATTATAGAAGAAAACCACAGCAGTCATAGATCAGGACACCGGGGAATAGCAGAAACAATAGCACGACTAGCCAGGAAATACTATTGGCCAGGAATGTTCAGAGACATAACCAAGTTCGTAAGAGAGTGCCAAAGCTGCCAGAAATATAAGCCGTCGCAACTACAAATACCGAGTCGAATGCAATCGATCAAGATCCCTCAAGAACCATGGCACACAGTGAGCTCCGACGTCATAGGACCACTACCGACCTCCAGTGAAGGCAATAAACCGAACCGCAGAGATGGAAGACTTATTCGACCTGTACGACGATGCCATAGGGCAAATCGAAGAGAGAGAATTGGACCGACCTGCAACACCAGGAAAATCAGTAGAGCAGAAAGGGAACCAGTTGATAGAAAAGAGAAACCAGTCCCTACCGGTAAAGGACCACTAATCCAACGCGTGCCGGAGCAAATAAGAAATGAGCCGAAGACGGGAAGGAGAAGGTACCGATACAGGCTAGCCAACGGAGAGAGTATTAGCATACAGTACGGAACTAAGCCAAGCAGGAAAAACCGGTCACTACAGCGTCCCACACCGCTGACGCGGAACCAAAATTTTTACGACCTGGGAGGGGTGTAACGACACAGTCGTCTGAACATAAAATAACCGCGATAAATAATCAGAAAACAGAACTCTACACGAGCCAAAACTAGACAGAGTTGGGCACCCAGCACCGAGAGGGCAGCACCTTCGCCTTTCCGCTAATAACTTGACCGATACTACCAAAGCATACGTTCTGCGATATACCAGGCAAGCTCTACCTTACGTAGAATAACGATAGGAAGCTTGAACTGTAAATAACTGGAGTGTTGCACTATATTCCGGAGCGTGTTGAGCTTAGGAATCGTGAACACATAAATATCCCGCTTCTCGTTGACCCCTCGGTGTGCGTTGAACTCGAGGCTAGACGCTAAGCGAACCTGTATATCGGACGAAGTCCTAAAGCGTGTTGAGCTTAGGGCGGACGCCAACTACCCTAGGTCAAGCCCTGCAGCGTGTTGAGCGCAGGACCGAGGCCTTTCCGATTAGCCGAAATTCCGGAGCGCGTTGAGCCCAGGACGGAAGCAAACTCCCGACCTCCGAGATCACGTTGTGCGTTGAACGCGGGATCTCGACCCTGACACACGCACACCCCTTTGGTTATAGGAACCTGGCGTCTCAGTGAGGAAGCTGGACAACCGAGAAGAATAATCCGCGACCGAATCCGACGACCACCCTAGAGGGACTGCGCCCGCCTCCAGGAACAATAAATCTTGTATATATACCTATTGTACAGAGTTTTAGGTTTCAAGTGTAGATATTTATTGTAGGCTGAATAAAGAAATATATCTAACCATCCAACCCCTTTTATGCTCTACCACACTGACGCACCCTCACAAGTCGGTTATTACCGAAATTAACAAAACCTCTAATAAGATGTTTGAAAAAGGGTGTTAAAATCGAACATACACCCGAATTCTTGAACGCCTTTGACATGTGTAAGAACGTATTGACTAATTCCCCTATATTGCAATACCCAGATTTTTCGAGACCGTTCAATGTACCAACGGACGCCTCTAACTTTGCAATAGGAGCCGTATTAAGTCAAGGTAAAATAGGCAATGATCTGCTCAGTGCCTATGCTTCTAGAACCCTTCACGCTGCTGAAATAAACTGTAGTACTATTGAAAAATAATTACTCGCTATTATTTTGCATTAAAAAAATTTAGATGTTATTTATTTGGAAGAAAAATTAATATAGTATCTGATCACAAACCTCTCAAATATCTATTTAATATGAAAGAGCCACACTCTAAATTCGTAAGATGGCGTTTATGAATTTCTGAATTCGATTACGAAATTCATTATAAGCCAGGTACATTAAATAAAAACGCAGATGCTCTAAGTAGAGTAGAAATTACCGCAATAACTGAAGATGAGGATCATGAACAATTGTATGACGAAATTGACTCCCTAATTGGTGAACGAAGAGATATTAACCAGATAACCAAAGACTTTCTTTAGAATCTTATTGAACCCGCCGAAGACACCTTATAAAATCAACTGGACAACCTAATCAATACAACTAATGTTACCGATATAAATCAAGAACAAATACTAGAAATAATAGGCACTACAAATGAAATACAAGTTTCGCAACAGGAAGAAGATGATGAGACCGTCCATACAGCCGCCGAAAATCCGACTTTGGAAATCCCATTTAGAGAAAATGTGACAAATTCATACAATAGGCAAATAATAATAGTACAAGGTAAAAGTAAACATTTTTTCATTAAAAATAGCAAACATTTCATTAATAAATCTCGTATAATGGTCTATCCAACTGATAACATAGGTGATCTTAAAAATCAAATTATTAATCTTTTTAAGACTTATGTAGAACGGAAAAAATTATATTGTATTCATCTAAAAAGTTCAACAATAACAGATTCAGTATCTCTTATTATAACCACATTACAAAATACGTTCAAAAATCAAAGTTATAATCTAGTTATATCTAGAATGTTTGTGACAGATTGTTATATTTGCCACATTCCTATGTTTAACATAAGTCACATGTCATTGTTGTCAGTGGTCATTCGGCATTGTTCTAGAATGGCAGCTGTATAGTTACCACATGCATTGTATTTCTTTTGATTAATAAAGTTTATCTTAATTTGGATTCGAAGTGATTTATTACGAAGCATTCACTCATCTCCATTTTTTATCATACACAACAAAGAATTGGCGACGAGGTAGGCAAATAAATACAAATCGAACCTACAAAATCCGTACATACAAATTTTACTACAAATAGTCCAAGTAACACCATTGCAATTATTGCTTCGACAAGAACAATGGCAAATCATGGCGAAAGAACTGCTACATACACTATATCTACATTTACCATAGAAACATTTGACCCAAAGCAAAATAAATGGGCCAGATGGGTTAAAAGACTTGAAGTAGCTTTTACGGTTTTCGAAGTTCCTGAAAGACTTAAATTACATTATTTACTACATTACATGGGCTCCGATGCATAAAACACACTATGTGATAAATTGGCACCTGAAGTTCCGAAGGACAAAGACTACAACTTTATAATCGTTACAATGGATGAATTTTTTGATCCCGTTCCTTTGGAAGTCGCAGAAACATTTAGATTTCAATCCAGAAGACAACAAGAAGGAGAGACAGTTAGTGAATTTTTACATGCTCTACATAAATTGGCCATAAACTGTAAGTTTGGTAATTTGTATATGGTTTACATGCTAAAAGAATTCAAAGTAGATTGTTAGAAACTCGCAATTTAACTTTAGAAAAAGCAGTAGACATAGCTGTAGATATGGAAGTGTCCGAAAGGGACGCTAATCAGCTACATAAAAATAGTAGTACTATTAATCTTATTTAATTTATCCGTCAAAATTAATTTAAACCCAAACAAAATTAATATGGCTAATATGTCAATGCCTTTCAAACGAGATATCACTTGCCATAAGGTCCTATTCAAAATTATTGGCCAGAGTGGCACTGTGACGTCATCTATTACTATTACGTCACCTGTTACCATTCGTAGAGAAGTTTACAACACTTTATTTTCAGCCTCTAAATTTTATTAATGTAAGTGTAGCCGTTCAAAAGATACGAGGGGGGGAGGGGACTTTTGAATAACACTGTATATTTTCTCCATCAAAAAGTTTACCGTTATTAAGCGCCTCCAGAATGCAGCATTATGCGGTATTTTTACAAGCATTTCAATCCGATATTAAGTACAAAAGTACAGGAACACACGGAAATGCAGACGCACTATCACGTTTACCTTTAAGTTCCGAAGACCTATCGATTTTCGACGAACCTGACGTTTTTGAGATTAATCAGATCGAGACTTTACCAGTTACCGTTGAAATGTTAGCAAGAGCTACTACGGCTCAAGACGTAACACTAAATAAGTTGTTAAATGGATTACGCACTGATAAAATAATTCCTAGAAACGACCGTTTTAACATTGATCAAACTGAATTTACTTTACAATCAGGTTGTATAATGCGAGGACAAAGAGTTTTAATTCCTGTTTCTTTTCGAGGTAAAATACTAGCCGAACTTCATTCCGCCCATTTTGGTATTGTTAAAATTAAAGGATTAGCTCGTAGCTACTGCTGGTGGACCGGTATAGATCAGAGTATTGAAAATATTGTTAAAGACTATTACGAGTGTAATAAGTTCAAAAACAATGTAGAAAAGGCAGAAACGCATGTTTGGGAAAAAGCAGATTATCCTTTTGAACGTGTTCACGCTGATTACGCAGGTCCTTTTAATGGCGGATATTATTTTATTCTTGTTGATTCGTTTTCAAAATGGCCTGAAATTCATTTTGTGAAGAATACAACCACAGACACAACCATTGAACTTTGTCGAAATATTTTCGCTACATTTGGGTTACCAAAATTTTTCGTTAGTGATAACGGTTCAACTTTTACTTCTTTTAAATTTAAACAATTTTCACAGAAAAACGGTATTTTGCACAAATTAACAGCTCCATATCATCCCGCAACTAACGGACAAGCCGAGAGATTTGTACAAATTTTAAATAAAAGTATTAGGACAATGATCACCGAAAGTGAGAATAAAAATTTGAATTTATGCAAACTACTTATTCAATACCGCCACATGTAGCTACAAATAAAAGTCCCTCAGAATTAATGTTTGGTAGACAGATCCATTCCAGACTGGATTGTATTATGCCGGACTCAGAAAAAATATAGTAAATATAGGGAAACAGTATCGTTCATTTTCAATAAACAGTAGAGTATGGGTTCGCGACTACTTTCAGGATAAATGGAAATTCGGTAGAATTAAAAATAGGATAGGCAAATTACATTACGAAATAAAACTCAATGATGGAAGAGTGTGGCGTAGGCACGTCGATCAAATTCGTGAAATAAGGCAAAACACACCCAAAGAACGACACTTTCCAGATGACTTACCTATTATTTTACCCAAAAACGACTTACCTGTTGATTTATCTAGAGATAACTTACCTGATCAGGTTGATTCACCCGATTTGGACTTACCTACAATTTCTAAAACAAATTCGGGTAATATACAAAAGAATAAAAATTCCATTCCAGAACTTACGCCAAGTACAACTTCTGAAAATGTTCCTGATAAAACATCTTTAAGGCGTTCTCAGAGAATTAGAAAAGCACCGAATCGTTTAGATTTGTGATGAGTTTTTTTTAATATAATTCTTGTTTTACTTAAATAATAAGGCTGTGTTTTAAAAAGTAAATTTTACGAGAGAGAAACAAGATGTTATATTTGCCACATTCCTATGTTTAACATGAGTCACATGTCATTGTTGTCAGCCTTCATTCGGCATTGTTCAAGAATGGTAGCTGCATAGTTACCACATGCATTGTATTTCTTCTAATTAATAAAGTTGATCTTAATTTGGATTCGAAGTGATTTATTACGAAGCATTCACTCATCTCCATTTTTTACCATACACAACACAGATATTGAAAACGTAGAAGATCGCGAAATGAATATCAAATATCAGCATGAATGTAAAACATGCCACAGAGGTATTAATGAAACTCAAAACGCTTTAAGAATTAAATACTACTGGCCCGACATGAACGCTGATGTAAAGTATATAAATCTTTGTGAGATATGTAATCAAGCGAAATATGATCGGCATCCTCCACATATAAAATTTTCATTGACAGTCACCCCAACAAAAAACCATTCGAAACAATCCACGTGGATATATTTCAAATTTTAAGCACTAAATTTTTAACAATTTTGGACTCTTTTTCAAAATACGGACAAGCTTATATAACAGAATCAAACTTAAATTCTGTTAGCGTTATAGAATGTTTAAGTATCTTCATATCGCATTTTGGTATACCGTATCCTATAGTTAGTGATAGTGGAACGGAATTTAGAAGTTAATTAGTTAAGGAATTCTGTAAATTACACAAAATTAGGATACATTTTACGACACCTCAAAACTCAACTCAAATAGTCACAGTCCGGTAGAAAGGTTCCATTCATCTCTTTTAGAAAATTGTAGAGTTTTAAAGTTAGAACATCCCAGAATGAATTTAAAACAAATTATGCAATTAGACGTTTTTGGCTACAATTCATCTATTCACTCTGTAACCAAAACAGACCATATGATGTTATTTTAGGGGACACAAAAGCAAGATCCCTTAGATCTTATGGACGAACGCATTGTTATTGATTACGTTAATGATAGAAAACTTAGGTTAGAAACTCTTTATAAAAATATATATGATAATACCATGAAACAAAAAGAAAAGATAATTAGTAAACGTAACTTAACTCGAGAATACCCTAAGCGATATGTTGAAGATCAGGATATATTTATAAGAAATAGGGAAGCTTTAATAAATAAATCAAAACCAAAATTTTTAAAGAGAACGGTAAAACTAGATATGAACAAGAAAATCCTAACAGCAAAAAACCGTACAATCCATGAATCAAACGTTAAAAATCCACTCACTAATATTCGACTTTCATTATAGAATGACGAAAATACGGAGGACAATCTTTCTAACCCTGATCACAGCCCTTGTGCCTATAGCTTAAAGTAACGACGTCGAAATACAAGTGCTTTCCTTTATTATCTTTAGAATTAGGCGAAACAAAATTAATTGAAACAAAGCATACCTTTTCACATTTTATTGAAATAGATTTATTAGTTGAGCAGTTGAAAAATGTTGAACGTTTACATAGTAGATTAGAAAGTTATTTAAACTCTTCGTCACTCAAAGATATAGATCTTATACAAAGTTTATTCGAACATACGAAATATTTACTAAATGCAACTAGAATAAAATTAAGTAACCTTGTATATAAGGATGTTAAAGAAATAAATAACAGAAGTAGACGACAATTGTTGAATGGTATTGGAACTATAAGTAAATGGTTTTTTGGAACTTTAGATCATGATGACGAAATCCAATATAATTCTGAAATAAAGTAATTAATATAAAACCAAAATTCGATTTCGCACGAGTTGAAACTACAGTCTTCCCTCAATACTCATCTTATTGATCACTACAACAAGACAGTCACTAGTTTATATAAAAATCAATTATTACTCCAGTCTTAAAGTCAATGAAATCTACAATAAATCTTAAGACGTAGCCCGTCAGGTATTTGAATATTTTAGATTGCCCAATTCTATAAATCAAATAATTCTGAATTGCCAAAATTTGATAAATTTCATAGATAACTTAGAAAATTCAATTATATTTGCTCATTTAGAAAGTTTACATACCTCCATTATTTCTCTGAACCATTTATCTGAATTGATCAATCGCGTTTCAATAATATATGGTGATCGAAAATCGTCAAATTTAAAAATCCATACAATTATTACCAATTGGCCGGAGTTCAAGTCAAAGTTCAAGATTCTAGAATAATAATTGCTATCCATATACCCATTCTAATAGATTTGTTATTATTGCCAACTGAAGATCCTATGAAAGCTGAAATTAACTGCGATAAGAATAGAATATCTATAATCAAGAGTAACACTCTCATTAAATTATTACAAGGATGTAGTGTAAACATTGGAAAGTTTTTATATGAGAATACAGAAAAAAAAGACGAATGGGAATCCTCTTTTATTACCAAAATTACGTTTAACTTCCTAATTTCAAGTAACCACAAATTGACATCCACCTTTAAAACTAGAATCAGTAGATCTCAAATCCATCAAAAACATTCGAAAGAAAGCAGATTCATATGAAATTTTAGATAATTAAAAGTGCACCTCGCAATTTGGAATATGCTTAGTCTAACATTGCTATTTGTAGGTTTAATTATTATCTATATCTGGTATAGAAGAAGAGGCCAAGGAGATGTTTGCCCGCCACTACAAGAGGACCAGAAACCCGAAAACAAACCGCCATCGGTATTGTTTTCGCGAAAGGAGGGAGGAGTTATATGAAGACATCCTGCGCATAAACGCAAGTAATTTGAAGCCATCTTGTTGACATAAATAAAGATTGCTGTTGTCAGCAGTTACTGTACTTGGTGTAGGTCACATTAATAATTATCATTCTAATCCTGTAACTTGTATTGTGAACATCAAATTTAAATTAATAAAGTTTTGTATATTTGAAAAAAAAAGTTTTTAAGAAATATCTTCGTGAGTAAAATCATTTAACTCACTTGATACTGACAGTAGTGATGATCACAGATAACCCACAGATAGATGAGACACTGATTGTGGCGCCATCTAAAGAGCCTGTCGAGTAAACAATTGAGTGATGTTGAAAAGATTTCTGTAATTTTAGGTTTTGGCGGTATATTCAAATATACTGTATTTTAATTATTTTATTTCAAAATTATCATTTATAGTCCATCATTTAACATTTCATTCAATTCAACTCAATAATGATTAGGGTGTTGAGTTAAATTAAATGAAATATCAAATGATGGACCATAAATGGTTAATTAAATTGGAAAAATAAAACAGTAATCATATAAACAGTTTATTTATTTTGGTATAAAAATACACAACAAATAATCTCTTTCACAAAGTACTTTTCTTAACAAACAGAATTACAATAAATAAACTATAATGTAAAAACGATGCAATAATTAAAAAATAATTTGAGTAACATACATTTTCTAGATTGGAGTATCATTGGATTTTTAAATGATGTTAAATCAAGTAAAAGTAGAAAATTATTTATGATAAGTTTATATTAATTTAATATTACACTCGTATAAACACACAGAGCTGGACAAACTGCTGGAGTATAACTGTTGCTTACTTAATCAAAAAAAATGTTAGCAATGAGTTATTAACTACTATTTTTGGCAACTTTCTGTGAAAGAAAACATTTGAGTATAATTACTGTGAATGTTAGAACAAAAGTAATTAAAATATTTTTATAGGAAAAGTTGTTTAATACTACCTAGCTCTGTAAATACAAGGTGCCAAGTAATTACATATAAGAGTGCTAAACAGCACTTGTGACTGTACAACATTTAAAATAATATATCTAAAATTTCATTTCCACTTAAAACACATCTTTATTTCTTTACTGGAAGTATTAAATAGGTCTATATCACAAGCTTAAGCCTAGTATATTGCATATTTGTATATTTCTACATTTAAAAACATTCCGTTCTTATGAAACCACCGCAAAAGGCAGTTTAAGGTACTCTGCAGCTCCTGCTCATGGCAGTCTATGATTGTTAAAATGTTCCTTAAGCGCTCTTAAAAATCCCTCCGTCTCGTGAAAGTCCTTTCTCGTTTCTGGTTGAGGTTCTACAAGTAAACACACAAAATAACAACAATAAATAAGTAAACACACAAATATGTTTGAAAATGTATGTCAACAAAAGAAAACAAAATGCGCTTACTATCGAAATAATAAGTTTACACATGTTTTTGTACTAAGCCAAAAAAAATATCAAAAATCGTTTGAATGTATACATTTGTTTGGTTTTTTTGAATTCCTTTTGTGGAGCTTTTTTATTTTTTGTCTCTATTGGATTTTTCGTTACCGCTAGACCAAATACTTAGACGTAAAGCCTCAACAAAAGTTAATACTCACTTTCATTTCCCATAAATTGTCACACCATGGGGCTATATATGAAAATCGGCGAGGGGTCAACACCTTCCATCCCATAGCTGGTAGAGGGAATATAGCTATAACAAAAAATAAAACCCAGATTATTATTTTTTCAATGAATACATTTTAAAATGGAATTGTCTGAGTATGGTGTACACACTAGATATAAATTGAGTGAATGAAAAGACAAGTACTGAGTGTGTCATTTGATTAAAATTCCAGCTAAGCGCTTTCAGCCATGAGGTCATTCTCAAAGCTGTCGACAAGAGAAGAACATACAACAGGTACAATGTACATACAATGAAATAAAATATTTGATGTTACATCATTATTTAAGTGAAATTTGTTAAAATTGCCCTATAAAGAGGGTGTACACACATATCATTTAGTTGGTAATTTCAAATTAGACGTTTCGTTATGTGAATTACAATTGTACACGCTCTTTATAGAGTAATTATAAAAATTTTTAGTTAAAGAATGATGTAACATCAAACATTTTATTTCATTGTATGTAGCAGTTACAGGGTTTGATGTTTTTTGACACCTTCTGTATATTTTTTTCTTGAGTAGAGCTTTCAGAATGGTCTAATGGTTGAAAGCGCTTACCTGGAATTTTAATAAAATTACACGCTCAGTACCCGTCTTTTCGTTCACTCAATTTACATTTTATAATGTCCAAATTTATAGCATGCTATATTGAATACAATAAAACTTACCATCAATTTTTGTTAATTTCCAGTCATATGGGAAGACAAATCAAACTGTCTTAATAACCTCTCTTCGTCTTTCTCAAATCTAAAGAAACACTGTTTTTGAAAATGAAGGGATCATATCCTCCATCGTTTCCTCGTCGACAAATTTAATGATTTATTACCACTGCTTTTCAGCCAAATTAATTTTATCTTCCTGGGTTGGAGGAACAAAACTGTAAAAAGAAATATTTACTTTATTAATGCAGCAATTTTCAGTTTAGCTAATGTAAAGAACAACCATGATCTCTAAAGTTGTCGATTGAATTAGTAAAAATTCTGTGTTTTATAAAAATAAAGACAATGGTTGTTAATTGTGAAAGAAAAAATGCTCAAATTTTTTTAATAAAACTTACCGAGTACACCACTTATTGAACTCCTTTAGAATACACTTTGACATTGTCTTTCAAATTAATAACAATAAAGCAACGAAATTATGTTCTTTTGCTTTTTATTTGATAGTAGTAGAAAAATTATAGTCTATAACACGGGTGGAATTCAAAATTCTACACTCGTAGGACATTTTCCCTCGCCTAAATCTTTCTACTCGTGTAGAATTTTGCTTAGTCTGTCCTTGATATAGAATATACTCTTCTATTTCTATTTTTTATTATATGCTCTTAAAAAGACGCGAATTTACAATTTGTGCCCTGTCCAGAAAAACTCCGGAATCTCTTATTATGTTTTAATTTCTTCAACGATTCTGCGACATGGATCGTTGTGGGGGACTAGCCTAGCCTAACCGCTTGGCGCATCTTCATATCCAACGTAGCGTATCGCAGTTCGGTTTTAACGAAATACATTTTATAAACCACGTTCACGTTTGAAAGTAATTTGGCGATACCGTACAGGGTGTAGTACCCTATATGATTTCCATATTTGGAAAATTGCTCACACAAAATACGACGTATAGTGTGGGCTTTAGTGATCTTAATTTTTCCAAGAAAAAATAGTTGCTACGATTTCAAAATTTCTGTTCTCTCGCCATAATTATGTTTAAAATGTTTTACCCACAAATTTTGAAAATCTGTTTTATTGTGAAATTAGTGACGAACAGCTGATAACGTATTGTATTCTTCTCCCTATTCCTCCATTTTTACTTTTTCGCCCAACCCTATCTAATATGCAAGAACAGTATTGGTTTCAGCGCCGGATTAATGATATTTTGCACCCTGGGCAAATAATTCTTTTCGCCCTTTCCATTTATCTCCCCTCCTCGTATAACAGACAGCACATACGGCATACGTAAAAGGTATATGTATTTACACAAGGAAAAATAGTCATAATAACGTTGTATTCATTATTGAAAACAATTATATCAAGAAAAAAAAATTAAATAGAACGCATATAAAATAAACGGTTTTATAGATTAAAACTAACTTTTCCGCACCTCTGGCCCTGAATAATATTCTATCATAAAATTGTCACTTGTTCACATTTCGGGAGATGTATCGTGCTAACAAACTGAAATTTGTCTAAAAATAACCAAAAATTTAGTATATCTGGATTTATAGGACCCGCTGTACTCGCTCTAGTCAGCTGGAAATCAATAGGGTACATCTGTGAGATACCTAGAACAATATTTAATCATAAAATTGGTTACATGTATACACTCTGAAGGCTGTATCTTGCTAACAAACTAATATGAGTAGATTCCACGAAGTAAGGGTCGAGACAGTTGATTTCATGAAAATTCTCCAAAAATTTGGTACTCCAAGTACCATAGAATCCGTTGTACTGGCTTGAGTGAGCTGAATATCAATAGGATCCATATTTTAGACGCTCTGAATAATATCCAATCATAAAATTGGTCACTTGTATATACTCCGGAGGCTGTATCGTGCTAACAAAATGAAATTTCTCCAAAAATGACAAAAATATCGTACTTAAAGTACTATAGCGCCTGTTGTACTGGCTCTGGTGAGCTGAAAATCAATAGGGTTCATCTGTGAGATGTCCTGAATAATATTCAATCATGAAATTGTTGACTTGTTGAACTCTGGAGGCTGTATCGTGCTAAAAAACTAACATTTCTCAAAAAATGACTAAAATGTCGTACTTCTAGTACCATAGCATCCGTTGTGCTGGCTCTGGTGAGCTGAATATCAATAGGGTTCATCTGTGACATCTTCTTAACAATACTCAATCATAAAATTGATGACTTGTTGCACTCCGGAGGCTGTATCGTGTTAACAAGACGTAACGAAAAGTAGCCGACGACAACGACGACGGCATACACACAGGATTTTTTTTCTAATTACCGTTTTTTCGGGTTGTTGTTGGTGGAAAACGTAAATATATCTCAAAAAAAAATTTCAAATTTGCAACTTTTTTGTGGTAAACCAATACTTTTCTCGCATATTAGATAGGTTGGGCGGAAAAGTAAAAACGATTACGAGAAAGTTATGAGAGTGAGGAAAAGGAGACAAATATTCGAACACTGTAGAACAATAAAACATATACGAATTTAGAGATATCAATATGTAAGCATTGCTAATGAATACTCACTCAATACTTTTGGTGATCAATACTTCAATACGACATTTTTATATCTCTGAAACTAATAAGCTTTCCACTGAACTTTCTTTCAGCATTCAGAGATATAAATTTCTCAATGCCGAATTGATCATCAAGCGTATCCATCAGCTCGTGTTCAATGTTCAAAAGAGAAAGGTCGCTCAATCTCTCATCCCCAATAGAGTTGCTCAGATAATTTTTCACTCTTTTTAGGATTGAGAAAGACCTTTCTCCCGAAGCATCAGTTGAGGGCATGAAAACAAATATTCTCAAAATTGTTTCAACTTTCGGAAAGGTTCAAACAATTGTTTCAGTTTTTATCATCTTTAAAATTTCGTGTAGATTTACATTTTGGCTTTCCGATTCTGTGTTGGTTTCATTATCAGTTTCAGTATCTTTGGAACTTTTCAGCTCATTTTGGAAACTACTAATGAAATATTTGAACTGAGCGCACTCTACTGGAAAGTCGGGACTCAAATCATCGCTACAAAGATCAAGAAATTTTTGAGCACTAGAGATTATTTAGTTGTCAGTAGCTGTTATTAAAATAGACAAGAATCCATATTGTTCTGATATTACTTTTCCGCCCCACCTATCTAATATGCGAGGAAAGTATTGGTTTACCCCAAAAAAAGTGGGAATTTTGAAAAAAAAATTTGAGTTATTTTTACGTTTTTAATTAAGAGCAACCTGAAGAAACGGTTTTTTAAAATAAAATCCTGTATGTATGTTTTTGAAAGTTTAGTGGAAGCGGATAAAAAATAATAACTAGTTTAACTCTTTTATTTTAGTCGCCAACGTTCCGGTGCAATTCGTCACCTTCTTCAGGGCTACAAAAACATTACCGAATAATAAAAATACAGTTTTACAATAAATTGGAACATACAGATGACAATTATAATTTAAAAACAAGGCTACACTGAACAAAAGCTTAACAATAGTAGAGGAAAAACTCACCTAAAAATATGAATTAAACCAATACACAAGGTTGTAACAATATATAAAATACATTGGCGAAATGCCGAAGTAAAACAGTAGAAACAATCAAAAATTAAAAACAATTGAGAAACAATACACACAGTTAATGGGTTCGACAGCAATTACAAAACTAAAGATAGAATTGATATCGTTTATTTACGATAAAAAGACGATGACGTTACAAAACAAAATATTGTGATGTTGCCAAGCTGTGGTTTTTTTTTACTTAACGAAAACTAGAAAAGTCAATCTGATGTTAGATTGACAATTCTTTTTTTTTCATTGTTCCGTGCCTCGTAGGGCGTAAGTCAAAAATATTTATTTAAAAATAAAAGGCTTGTATGATAGGCTTGATTATTTAAATATAAATATTTATTCATGAAAAACTATGGATAAGATACAAGAAAGAGTAACCAATCTTTATATACTCGAATTAACATTTAATTATTTTACATAGAAGAGGGTTAAATGACGAACTATAGGTCATTATACCTTATTCTATGCTCTATAGAACCATCTTCAAGAGCCCTGCAAGGGTTTACACTAAAAGTAATCAGTACAAGCTGTAATCATCTTCATGCAAATTTAAATATTGTTTCTTTATACAATATCTATTATATTTATTATAATAAAAATAGAATGGAAAAGAAAAATATAGATACACAAAATAAAATTTTGTTCTAAGATATAAAAATAAAAAATCTCCCATTTTATCAGTATTATTCATGTAGAGATACTGTGGCCGTTGTTTTAATTTGTGTATTATGAAATAACTATACCTAATTAATTTAATAATAGTTATTAGTGATTTTGAAAAGGTGGAAATAAAGCAAATTGGATAAAAATATACAAAAAATAAAACACAAGATTTCCACTACTCCACTACAAAATCATCACTATCTTCATCGTAACTGTCAAAATTATTAATAAGTGGAGACACATCCTGTCTATCAAATACTACTTCTCTATCCTACCCACCTTGTATATTTTTTTCAGTGTGCTCTACTGTCTGTGACCAAATATCAGGAGTCACTTTTTCTAAAGACTTTTTCCCTACACATATTGCTTGTTCTGTTGAAGAACCATCAGTTCCTACATGATCTCTATAAAAAATTTTAACTATGCCCCAAATATTTTCAATTGGGTTGAACATACAGTGGTAAGGGGAAAGTCGAAGCACTTTGTGACCATATTTTTCAGATAATATGTCAGCTTCATATACTGTTGGTGGTTTATTCCTACAAAAATGGATATATTTCAACAAAATAAGTTGTATTACCATAATATATTGAAAAATGTGTATATGAACTTACCGTTGTAGTACATTCAATAATTGGGTTTTGAGGATAGTATTTTCAAAAGGATTATCATTTTGTATCAACCAGTTCTGTATATCAACATTTTCGGTAGCTGTTGTTGGTACTTTATTGATCACTGTACTGTGATAACTTGCATTATCCATTACAATTGTGGCAGGCTCTTCCAAGTTCACTAAAAGCTGGTATTCAAACCAATGCAAAACATTTTCTTGGTTCATTTCACCGTGGTAATCACCATCTTGTTTTTCAGAAGAAAAAACCAGCCCTGCTCCAGGAATAAATCCAGAAGATGGACCAGCATGCAATACTATATACCTACAATAAGGAAATAACAAATTACTACTAGGTTTCCTAGATAGGCTGCATAGCTCGAAACAACTATTAATAATTATATAGATTTAAATAAAATAGTGTGACTAGTTAATATTTGAAAAGGTCTTAAAATGGCAGGAATGAATCATAAATTAATTGCTAAATTTTATTATTCAATTACCTTGGACCATCAATTTTGTTTTTTTTTTCACGCTTCTATGATTAGAATCTTGCCAAGAACGTCCAACAGTACAGTCTTTAAATATCCAGGTCTCATACAAAAACACAAATTGATATAAACCTTCCCTTTTTATCTTGACATATTCATGTAGAAAATGTACACGTTTTAATGCAATATGTGGCAACTCCATTAAACCACGACGAGGATCATCTTTTTGGTATTTGAATCCAATATTTTTCACTATCTTCCAGAGTGATGTTAAACAACCATTAAAGAGTTCACGCTCCTGGAGTTTGTCCCTTGAAGTTTTCAATGTTATGTGTTCCTCTGAAAAAATATTGTGTAAGTTAATTGTGAATGAAATAAAACAGTAAATTCAATATACTCACTGTTTCCATACATTTCGTATATAACATTTCGGAAAGCATTTTGATCAAAGTTATTAATTTCAACAGTAGGTTTTATGCGTTGTCTCTTTTTAGGTGGGCTTTTAGGCTGTTCACCTATATTATGCTTGGCGGCAATACGGTTAACAATGGTAACGCTAAGTTGTAAGGCTTCTGCAACTCTTTACAGTATAATTACTTCAATTTATGAAAGAATAATATATTATCAAGTTTAATTAACCTAACCTAACATTAAAAACATTTAATCATTTACATTTAAATATGTAACAATAATATTAATAATGATAAATACAAATAGCGGATACTATTACTTACGTCTCTTACAGCAGTAAGCGGGCCTCCATTTCGGCATTCTCGTTCAAAATAGCTCAACAAAGATGTTACCATCTCTTGACATTTTCTGTTCAGCTGACGTGTCTCTGATGTGTATGTCTACTAACCCTGTTTGATTAACCAAACCTAACCAAATACTGTTTCGTGAATATTGCTCGAAACTTCACATGTCATATTATGTGAGATAACTTTGATCTGCAGGAGTATTCGGTTTGAGAACGTATTTCCGGAACAATATCATAATGAAAAACGTATTTCATGTATAACTTTAATGTGCGTAAATAGAAAATAATATAAATATATACAGTTAAATTCCATGAAAGGTATTAAAATTATCATTTTTTTTCTTGCAACCAAATCATTCTAAAAAAAATCACCTCTTGCTGGAATCGAGCTTGTATTCGAGTAAATCGTAGGTTGCGAGTACAGTATTTTACAGTAAGGGAAACAATCATAAGCTTATTGTTTATATGCTCAAATCAATATTTATTTGAAAATATATCATCTTCCCTCAGTAAAAATATTATAACTATATAAGCAAAAAGTATCAAAATTGCTCAAATAGCTTAAAAATGTACCATTTTTTACATGCTTCCTTATGGAAAAAACAGATACAAATTTCTTCAATCGCAGATTTTTTTGTTTAAAAAGGTCTTTATTCACAATCTTTTAGCATTGGCTATTTATAATTATAGCCGAGACAAATATACTTTAAAAAAAATATAGGATGTTCTGGCCGCCTTGGTGTAATCATGTCAGTCTGCGATTAGTACATGGCACCTTGCTGAAAGCATAATCCATCTATTTTCAATTTGTAACTTACTTTGTCTCGTATTCACAAATATGACTCCATAGCTATTTCGATGTGTATATCCCTGAAAAGCAGCTGAAAAACAGGGTTTCATTCAATCGCAGGTTGTTGTTTGTTTTAAAAAGTCTTTATTTACAATAATTTTTGAGTTGACATTTATAGTAAATGGACAGAACTATATATATACATAAAAACATAAATATATAATGCCGATGTCCTGGCAGTCCTGACATAATTGTTTATGCCTGGATGTATTCATGGCACCTTGCTCCTCGCATTATCCATTAATTATCGCTCTACAATTTACTTTGCCCCGTATTGATAAATTTGACTCCACTAGCTATTTCGACTTGTTTATCCCTGAAAAGCAGCTGAAAAACAGGGTTTCAATCGCAGGTCTTTTTATGAAAAAACGTCACCGTTCAGTCTTCCGTCCGACTAGACGTTTACTTCCTACTCATCACATCCCGATATCGACTTCCATGCAAATATTCAAGTGCGGCTGTTGAATTTTTATTACTGAAAAATAGTTATCTATAAAATTGTTATATCGTTAAAATAGAAAGAGTTTGTTCTAGAGAATCTTGAGTTATACTCATAGACTTCTCACCGCTACCCTCACCCCTAATCACGGGTACCCCGTACCCTACCGAATATACCCGCAGACTTCAAGAAAAAATTCATAAATTGAATAGTGCTAACCCTAACTTTTTCGAAAGTGAAAACCTAAAAAGTGACAAAACTGTGTCTATTAAAAACAATCCTAAACATTTAGTGAAAGTGAAAACCTCGCCAAGAAAAGCTATTAGAAAAGGTACGTTCAAATTAAAAACTCTAAAAAGACACAAACTATCTAACTCACAAAAAAACAATAACACAAATACAGACAAAAAACATTGTGAATGGAAAAGTTCTGAGAAATCGAATCCAAAAGACGGAAACGATACTCGTTCTCCCATAGAATCTCCAAACACTAAACTCACTAAATACTCTGATGAGATACAAAGGATTAAATCCAAAACACAAGAGACCGCGAAATTTAAAGTTCCACCAAATAGTATTTTTCGACGAAAAAGACACTGAAAATATTATTAGCCCAAATTCTAACAATATAAACATACCAAAAACTTGCCTTGACACAGTTGATATCGACACCCTCAATAAGTGCATTGAACTTTCAAAACAGAAAGAAAAGTGTATAGGACAAACGGACACGAAAAAGTGTCTAGGAAGTCCAAAGTAAAAAAAGAGTCTAGAAAACACACCTCAAGAAAAGTGTCTAGGAAGCCTCCAAGATAAAAAGTGTATAGAACATTCTTAAAATAAATATACAGATCAAACTGACTCGAAAAAGTGTCTAGAAAACAAACCTCAAGAAAAGTGTCTAGGAAGCATCCAAGATAAAAAGTGTATAGAACACTCCAAAAATAAAAAGTGTATAGGAGATTCCGAAAACGAAAATTCAACAGAAAAGGATACAGTAGACAGTATCTTACTATACCAATCGTTCGAACTTTCAATTCCTACATACAGAGGGAAAATATCAGAGAGAACTTCCACCCCAGACAAAACTTATTTTTTTAATAAAAAGCAAAATATAAGAAAAATGGGAGAGGACACAACAGGAAACATCTCCAGTGCATCAGACGACGACGAAAAAACATTGGAAGAAAATCAACCAATAACTACGACAACCCATGTATTGGTACACCAACAACTTTGTCGTTGGGATTGATAAATATGACATCTAGGCAGGTAGGTGGTAAAACAGGAATTCAAATACGTAATCATATTAAAATAATCTTTTGTAATGTAAATGGAGTAATTAATAAACTCCATCTTATCAGACACTTTCTCGATATTCAAAAACCTGATATTTTCTTCTTAATAGAGACGCTCCTAAAACCTAACAAAACCCAGAATATAGTCTGCATAGACTTGACCGCCCCGCAGGTGTCGGGGGGGGGGGGGGGTGGTCTCGCAGTATTAATCAAAAAAGACATCACATTCCAACTCCTGCAACCAAATAATTCATCTATTGAGCATATATCCCTACTCATTGATAACAAAATAAAAATAGTTGGTGCATATAATTCACCTAACATAAAACTTTACTAATCTGATTTCTTCAATATTATAAAAACGCATAACAGGGTTCTCATAGTGGGTGACTTAAATTGTAAGCACCCCCTCTGGGACTCCTATGCTTCTCACCCCAACCCCAATGGAAGTACTCTCCAAAGGTTCTGTAATAATTCGGACTGTAATATTTTCAGTACGGACGATCCCACCCATTTTCCCTATTCCGGTAACACTCCAAGCACTATAGATATAGCGGTTGGCAGAAATATCAACACTATAACTAAAATAAAGACCATTCCAGACCTAAATTCTGACCATGACCCAATATTAATTTAATTAAAAATAACACACAACACACAGTCACATACACGTAAATTACACGATTACACAACCACAAACTGGACATCATACAAAAAATACATAAATGAAACATTAGTAATCACAAATAAAATTGAAAATCAAAGTCATCTCACTCACAACAACTATTAAACACAAACCTAAATCCCCAAATATTCTTCCCGCCCGTATTGTAAATATTATAAAAGAAAAAAGAAAATACGTAAAAGATGGCAGCAAAACAGAAGAGACACCGATAGACAACTCCTAAAAGATTATCAAAACATGGTAAATATTTTAATAAATGATCATCGAAACAACGAGTGGAAATCTTTTCTAGAAACTCTCTCAACAAAGGACAACTCTCTCTGGAAAATTGCTAAAAAACTAAAAAACCAAAGAGATGAAATAACTAAAATAATGTCAAATAATAAAACATACACTCAAAAATCGAAGATCGCAGAGGCCTTTGGAGAGTATTTTCAGGACAATTTTAAAAATAATATAGTTAACACTCAACTGCATAATAACATATCAAAAACAGTATCAAATTATTTTTACACTTCAAATAATTCAAATAAATACAATTTAGCAACCACCGCGGAAATATATAGTACAATCGTTTCGCTCAAAAACAAAACAGCTCCAGGGACCGATGGTATTTCTAACATTCTCCTGAAAAGCTTACCGAAAAAAGCGATTGTACAAATTACCTACATTGTTAATTATATAATAAAAACCGGTAACTACCCAGATATGCTCAAAATTGCCAATGTTATCCCTATCATTAAAGCCAATAAACAATCATGTTATGTGGATAGTTACAGACCAATTTCCCTACTAAATAACATAGCAAAGGTGATTGATAAAATCATTCTAAAAAGAATGCAACAATTTGTAGACAGTAAAAATATTCTTCCAAAAGAGCAGTATGGGTTTGGAAGTGGACACAGTACCTTTTGCTCAAATAATTAGGGAAGAAATTTTTAAGAAAAATAAATCAATAATGGTGACAGTTGATATTCAAAAAGCCTTTGACACGGGTGGCACGAAGGACTAATTTTTAAACTAATTAAACTTAATTTCCCAGATTACATAATAAAAATAGTTAATTCATACATAAATAACAGAAAATTTTATTCCTGTGTGAATGAAGGCTTAGCGGGTCCATACCCTATACAAGCCGGAGTTCCACAAGGATCAGTTCTTTCACCTTTGCTATATTCCCTGTTCACCTATGATTTACCTTCAGCCCCAAATATTTTAACAGCTATGTATGCAGACAACACTTGTTTTGTATCATCTGCACCAACACCAGACACAGCGCTACAAAACATTCAATCACACATAAACACACAAATACTTACATACATGAGAGATAACAAATTGACAATCAACCCTGCTAAGACAGAGTACATGTTACTCGGTAGGAAATTTGGGAACAAAGGCACATTGCAATCTCAGCTTTGTGTTGAGGGGCAAATAATCACCCCTAGTCTCACATTGAAATATCTTGGTTATACAGTGCAAGGCAACACTAACGCCAATGCACACATAACAAAACAAGTTCAAAAGGCTAAGATGGCAATGAGCAAATTGTACCCATTGATTTGCAAAAAAAGTTGTCTCTCAATACACAACAAAGTAATGATATATCGCCAAATCATTAGACCCACCCTAACTTACGCCGCTCCAGTTTATTACACCGCAACAAAACACAACTTTCACACATTGCAGGTGGTGCAAAATAAGTGTCTACATATGGCAATTCCTTATAAAACCGAATATCCCAAACTTCCTAGAAATTCATGGTTACATGAACAAGCCGACATGCCCACTATCAAGGACTTTATAATTAAAATATCACAAAACTTTTACAATTATTGCTTGCCCAATGATCTTCGTGAAACACTCAGAGCCGCTAATCGCGCAAAAGACACCCGTGATAGTGGGTGTAGACTTTTGCATGGTAATTTATTCACATAACTAGTTGTTAACCTCCAACAACCAAACTCATCGAATTAGAGGGTAACTTAGTTACCCCTAATCAACCAAATATATTCATACTCAAAACATATACCTTTTTAAAAGAAACATCTGTCATGTTGCCTCCCCTCATAAACTAAACCCCAGATCGTTTTGAAACCCTGTTTTTCAGCTGATTTTCAGGGATAAACAAGTCCAAATAGCTAGTGGAGTCAAATTTATCAATACGGGGCAAAGTGAATTGTAGAGCGATAATTAATGGATAATGCGAGGAGCAAGGTGCCATGAATGTATCCAGACATAAACAATTATGTCAGGACTGCCAGGACATCGGCATTATATATTTATGTTTTTATGTATATATATAGTTCTGTTCATTTATTGTAAATATCAACTCAAAAATTATTGTAAATAAAAAAGACTTTTTAAAACAACACAAACAAACATCCCGATAATGCTCATTCGATTACAGTTCTTTGCACAAAGTGCTTACGAATAAACTTTTATATTTATTATTAGCCTCTTTGAGAATATTGTAAAACATGTTGCTACTTTGATAGGGCTTATAACATCTGATTATAATGAACACCAAGTGACTAAAGGGCTTATGGAGTGTAGGAAAGCTATAAAGAAACTAAATAATGCGTTACGGAGTGCCAAGAATATTGGGGAAAAGCAGCATATCCTAACTAATATAACTCAAATAAAATCGTTTCGTAACCAATTTAAATATGTTCAGAAACATGGTGGAGGTCTATCATCTCATTCGGAGACTGCAAAACATCGTGTAAAATGGGATGATTTAGAGACATCATTTAACAACCGCATCAGAACTGGCACCATCTCAAACTGAATTTCTCAAAGATTGTAAGGTAGTCTTTAAACGACGTATACATAATATATTAAAAAAGGAGGTAGCTGCTAAGGTTAATGTAGCTTTCAGAGGTGAATTTGAAATATGCAAGGCTGATAAGATTCTTAATGAGTTCAAGTATTTTACAACGATCAATTCTCCAATTTATAAAGATACAAACATTGATGATTGGTTTGATACTAGTCATTGCACCTATCCTTAAAGATTTGGAAGAATTTCAAGAGCGTGATAGTGGTTGGGCATTGAAGAACGTGGTGAACTTAGGTGTTAACGTTAATAAATATACTCCGCAACTGGGATCCTCGTATATTAATTTACCTGTAGAAATAAAAAAGAGGAAGGCATGTATTAACGTCAATAATGAATATGATTCTTGCTTTGCTTGGGCGGTGACGTCGGCACTTTTTCCTGCAGTGGAACATACGTATAGAACATCCTCATACCCTCACTATTCAACTGTTTCGAAACTAAAAGGCATTCAGTTTCCTATGACAATGAAGCAGATTCCCAATTTTGAGAAACAAAATGGTATATCCATAAATGTTTATATTCTAAAAAAAGATAAAAAGACTTTTATTACTCTACCAACTTACCTTACAAGGAATAAGATGGATAAACATGTAAATTTGTTGATGGTACAAGATAGATATGATGAAACGCCAACGAAATATCATTTTGTTTGGATAAAGAATCTACCAAGACTTCTGTCCACTCAACTCAGTAAACATAATTGTAAGAAATACTTCTGTGATGGTTGCTCACGTTATTTCAGATCGTATGAAAAACTAGATGTTCATCTTGAATGTTGCAAGGGTCGAATGGACTTTTTATGCGAAAGATGCTTACAACCATTTACCACAGCGGAAAATATGGATGCTCATATCGTAGATTGTATTAAAATTAATGATTGTGCCGTTAAGATGCCAGAACTGGGGAAAACATTCTTAAATTCAAAAACTTTAGGAATAAGGTAGAGGCACCTTTTACAGTATATGCAGATCTCGAGAGTGTTTTGATGCAGATCGGGGATTCTAAGAAGCCACAACAGCATATCCCTGCAGCCGTTGAGTATTACTTCAAATGCTCATATGATGATACGCTTTCCGCTTATAAAAGTTATTTGGGTGGAGATTGTATGCGTTGGTTTGCCGATGAACTGAATCTGCTTGTTCAAGATATTAGTACGGTGTTCCTTTGTCCTTATGGAATTCATATGACTCCTAATCAAGAACACCAGTTTCAAGCTGCTACCGAATGTCATATTTGTGAAACACCATTTTCCTCTACTGACAAGAAAGTCCGAGATCATGATCATCTCATTCCTGAAAACAATTATAGAGGTGCAGCGCATGAGGGGTGTAATATTAACTATCAGGATTCGCCTACTGTTAATGTAGTGTTCCACAACTTATCTGGTTATGATGCAAATTTCAACATCGAAGACATTGCTACCCGCATGACAGGCTCTATTGAGTTGCTTCCTATTAGAAAAGGAAAATATATTTCCTTCACAAAACATGTTGAAGATGCACGAATCCGGTTCAGATTTATCGATAGTTTCCAATTCATGGCATCATCTCTCGATAAACTCTCCTCGTATTTAACCGAATTTCCTAATTTGAGATCACAGTTTTCTAGTGTTCCCGAGGAAGAATTCACAATGCTAACTACGAAGGGGCTGATGCCTTATGACTATTTCAATTCTTTCGACCGCTTTGAAGAAACAAGGTTACCTCATATCGAATATTTCTATAATAATCTCGAAGATAGACCCTGCTCATGTAAACTTTATAGTCGAGCACAACGCGTCTGGAATACGAATTATATCAACGATTCATATGGAAACTGATGAGTTGCTGTTCCACGGTGTAAGATGCAGATCCCGTAATCAGCATAAATATTATATATATATATATATATATATATATATATATATATATATATATATATATATATAAAATTACTTGTTGTAGATGAAGTTAGTCAGTTACTAGATTTCATGTTGTTTGTCGTAGTTCGTAGAACTATCATTTGTAAGATAAACGTTTTTAAAAAGAGTATTTCGAGTTAGTAATTTGAAAGTGGCGCAGTCAGTAGAATATTCAGAATTAATACGTATCGAACGCGTTAATTTTCGTTTTAACGATTGACTGAGTATCGGAATCTACGGAATTAGTTGTTTTGTGCAAGTGGAAGTTTAGAGTGGCTCCTAGAACGTCAGGAAACCCAGTGTATCACACACCGAAACGATCCTAAGCACGAAGAAGTCCATCAACGGGAATTGGAACGACAATAGTCCAATTTTGCAGAGATATTCATCTGAGGAAGACAAAAATTGCCGAACCGGAGTATATCTCTATAGGAGTGCTTGAAATATTTCTTCTATTATTACTGTAAGTACAATACATTTTTATGCCTGAAGTTGACCAATTATCAAACATTCTTCAAAGTATAAAATTAGATCCTTCAACTGACTCACTAATTTTAAATCAAAGTTCAATTAATAATAATTTAATCATGGCCGAATTTAGACCAGAATATCTAAAATGTGTGCCAGATTTCGATGGCAATCCAAATGATCTGAAGAGATATCTAAGTGTCTGTAAATCATTAATTGATTCATTTTACAGAATAGACACACCAAATTGTTTCCAAAATGTATTGAATTGTCTAACATCTAAATTAACTGGTAATGCTAAATTAGTCGTAAATATACAAAATGTATCTACTTGGAAGGAATTAAGAGATGTTTTAACAAGAAATTTCGCAGATCAGAGAGACGAAACTTGTCTAAATATGGATTTAGTAATGATGAGACAGCAATCAAATGAAAAACCACAGCAATTCTATGATAGAGTTTCAAACATTCTCAATCTTTTGTGTAGTTATGTAGACGTTCATGAAGTCGAAAATGACTCAAAAATTTTAAAAAGAAATTTATATAATAATGTAGCTTTAACAACATTTTTATCAGGACTTAAAGAACCGTTAGGTACAACTATTAGATGCATGAAACCAAATAATTTAGCCGAAGCTTTACAATATGTTTTAAAAGAATACAATGTACATTATTTCCAAAACTTTACTCATAAAACAAATATAAAGCAACTGCAATACTCTGGTAAGCCTTTTGTACAACGACAGAATTTTAACAGTAATCCAACTCAATTTAATACTCATACACCTAATAATTTCTTTAGAGCACAGAGATCATTTCCATCTCAACCTATACCTGTTCGCCCTCTAATCCAAGACAACCCCAACGTTTTCCTACGAATTCTCAAGTCTTCAAACCTCAACAGAACCATAATGCATTCAAAGAAAATCAAAATTGAAATTTACCAAAACCCACACCCATGAGTATTTCCACAAGAAATACAGTAAACAATCACCCAATGAGTTCACATATCAGAAACTCATAGCCAGGTCCTTCAAATCAAAGTCATTTCCGAAATTCTCGACCACGAAGTAATTTTATAGCCGAGGAATTATTTAATGCCGATATTCAGGACGAGGAAACCGAACAATATTATTATTCTGATAACTCATATTCTGAAAATGAACAATATAAATTTGAAGAACAAAACAATAATGATTATTTCGATTCCTCAAATCAAGATTCTACAAATTTTCACGGAACGCCTCAGAATTTAGGGGAAACATAGCCCCCGAATCAATTCCATTAAATTTAAGTAATAATAGTGAATTGCCTTATATAATATTCCCCGAGTATAATATAAAACTTTTAATAGATTCTGGATCATCAAAATCCTTCATAGATCCCGAAATTGCATTTGAATATTTTTCAGATAACCTAACTCATGACCCATTTACTGTGAAATCAGTTTTTCAAGAATCTTCCCATAAATATAGCACTCTAATCCCCTCTTCAAATATTTTCAATTTATCTGATAATTCAAATCTCAAATTCTATGTATTCAAATTCCATAGTGCATTCCAAGGACTTATTGGCCTAGATAACTTGAAATTATTGAAAGCCAACATAAACTTTTCTAGTGGATGGTTAATGACCCCACATAGTAAAATTAAATTAAATTTTCATAAAACTCAGAAAGACATAAACTCTATTACTGTCGAACCTAGAACTGAAAAGGTTATCAAAATAAAAACAAGTATAAAGAATGGTGAAATCATCATTCCACACAAAAAATTTCACGGTTGTGAAATACCAGAGTCGCTATCAATTGCAAGAAATGGAGAAGCCATTACTACAATTCTAAATATCACAACAAATCCAGTTAAATTGAGTTTTTCTGAACCACTTCCTGTAGAAAAATTTGATAGCAATGCTTTTAAAAATTTCGAATTGAATAACCTAGAAGACACTTCTACACAAACTTTAGATTTAAATAATATTAGAACAGATCACTTGAACGACGAGGAAAAATCCAAAATACTTGAACTTTGTTCCGAATATTCTGACATATTTTATAACGAAAACACACCACTTACTTTTACGAACATGAAATACGAACCACCGACGAGATTCCTGTTTACGCTAAAACCTATCGATATCCTTTTGTGTACAAAAAAGAAGTAGATAAACAAATTCAGAAATTTCTTGAACATAAAATTATCCGACCAAGCTCAAGTGCCTGGAATGCGCCAATTTGGGTCATACCCAAGAAACAAGACGCTTCTGGGAAAGCCAAATTCCTTGTAGTCATAGACTATAGACGCCTTAACGAAAAAACTATTGACGACAAGTACCCACTTCCTAGTATAACGGACTTATTAGACAAGTTAGGTAGATGCCAATACTTTACAACTTTGGATCTAGCTTCAGGTTTTCATCAGCTAGAGATGGCTGAGAAATATATAGAGAAAACAGCTTTCAGCACCGAATCCGGACAATGGGAGTTCCTCCGGATGCCATTCGGTTTGAAAAATGCCCCAGCTACCTTCCAGAGGGCAATGGACAATATACTACGAGGCATGCAAAATGAAAAATGCCTTGTATACCTTGACGATATAATAGTTTTCTCCACTTCATTACAGGAGCATATAGAGAGACTAAAATGTGTATTTGATCGACTTAGAGAATCTAATTTCAAGATTCAATTAGATTACCCTATACCCAAAACTACTAAACAAATCAAAGGATTTTTGGGACTGATGGGATATTATAGACGTTTTATAAAAAACTTCGCCCACTTGACGAAACCACTGACAAAATGCCTAAAAAAGGGCGCGACAATCGAACACAATGACGAATTCTTATCATGCTTCGAAACATGCAAAAATATTCTGACCAATGATCCAATTCTCCAGTATCCCGACTTCACGAAACCTTTCAACTTGACCACAGACGCCAGTAATGTAGCACTCGGTGCAGTGCTTTCCCAAGGTCATATCGGAAAAGATCTTCGAATCGCTTACGCATCTCGAACCCTTAACGATTCTGAACGCAATTTATGATACCACAGAAAAAGATCTTTCAGCCATTGTATGGGCCACCAAATATTTCCGACCTTATTCATATGGCAAAAAATTTACCATTGTTTGTGACCACAAACCACTTCAATGGCTTTTTTCTCTAAAAGACCCAAATTCTAAACTCATTAGATGGCGAATTAAATTAGATGAATTTGATTATAAAATTGTATATAAACGTGGAAGCCTTAATACTAATGCGGATGCATTATCTAGAATAGAAATAAATACTAAAGAAACGAACGAAATTCTCAATGATGAAAATTTTTGGAAGAATGTTGACGATGTTTTGAGCCGCGATATAAATTTTAGCAATGAACCAATTCCGTCTCAATCACAACGAAGTATTAATACACCTTCGCCATTTACAGTTGAAAATCAACTAAAAATTCCAACAACAGAAGTAACTCAAGACGATAACCCTGACCTAGATACTATATCCTTGATAGTAAATCCCGACGCTGAACTAGACAATGAAAATTTGTCGACAACAAACTCAAGTGACAACAATCCTGACTCTGCATTACAGCAGATAACACCTGACCGTCAAAATGAACCCAACGACGATAGAATCAACGTAAACGAAAACGAGTCTCTTATTACGATTCATTCTAATGCTGAAGAAAATCCGGTAATAGGTATCCCTATCACAAAATGTGCAGTTAACGTCGCACAAAATCAAATTATAATTAGTTCCGTTTTACATTCTCCAGCGAAACCTAAAGTTAGAATATTATTTGAGAAAAAGAAACAAATAACTGTGCAAATATCAAAAAATAACCTAGAACAAGACATTATCAATTTATTTCACCAAATATTCAATATCACGTTTATTTCGAAAGCCCCGAATTGTACGAACCATTTTCGACAATATTACAAAAATATTTCAGATCAAATTCAATCCAATTAAAACGTTGTACCACAAAATTAATAGATGTAACAGATCAAGAAGAGATCAAAACTATCATACAAAGCTATCACGAAGGAAAATCAAATCACCGAGGAATAGATGAAACTTATTTAAGAACCTAAAAGAATCCGTACAAACATTTTTAAACGAATGTCAAATTTGCCATCAAAGTAAATATGAACGAAAGCCAGTACATATGCAATTAAATATCACCCCAACCGCCTCGAATCCATTCGAAATTATTCATTTAGATTCTTTCACGATCGAACAAACAAAATGTTTAACTATTATTGATAGCTTTTCTAAATACGCTCAAGCATATCACATAAATTCTGCCTCTGGTACAGAAGTGGTAGACAATCTTATCAAATTCTTCTCTCATCACGGCATACCGAAACAAATCATAGTTGACAATGGCACAGAATTCAAAAATTTCGTATTAACAGAACTACTGAGCCTTCATAAAATTCAAGTTCATTTTACCTCTCCCAATCATCCTCAATCCAACGGACAAATAGAAAGACTCCATTCAACTCTAATAGAACATATACGACTCCTAAATACTAAAGGTTTCTCAAAAACCCCAGTTAAAATGAAAATGTTATATGCTATACTTGCTTACAATCATTCGATTCATTCCAGTACAAAAATGAAACCGATAGATATAGTCAACGGACATATTAATAATAATGATGTTTATGACATCCACATAAATAAAATACTCTTAAATGATTACATCAACAATCACAAAGAAAAAACAGAATTATTGTACTCAAAAATTTATTCCGACTTAATTAATCGAAAAGAAAAAATTACTTCTAAACTAAATACAAACCAAGACAAACCGGAAATATTTAAACCTAATCAAAAAGTATATGTAAGAAAACACATACGACAAAAACACGCTAATAAGTACACTTTACCAATCAAATTAAAAACCGTCAACCTTGCAAATAAAACAGCTTCAACTGAAAATAGAGATAAGGTACATATGAACAACTTGAAACGTCCCCGGAAAAAACGTGCAAAATAGAAAATTATGTACGACACTTTTACACAACTTTCACACAACTTTCACACGTAATATTAATACAATCATTTAGAATGTAGAATTTTGCTTTATTTCAGATTTTCTGGAACTATGGAACTCCAAGATAAAATAACAATTAGAAATCTAGTTAACAATCCCGGGTTGCTACCCTTTAAGTTAGGAACCGTAAAAATTGAAATGTACAGTTATGGACTTATACACTATTATGATTTGAACCCAATTATTTTAGAAATAAATAAATTACAAATTCAAGCCACAAAAATTAGGGCTTTTGCTGTTCAAAACATACAATACGCTAATGATCTCTCAAATTATTGTAAATTGCTTGACTTCACAGAAACCAAGATTAACGATAAGCTAGCAGAAATATTACCCCATCCTTCAAGAACTAAAAGAGGCCTTATAAACGGCATAGGATCAATATTTAAATCACTGGAAATTCAGATTCTAACGATGGAGAAAGATTTGAAACTCTCATCAAAGAATTACAAAATAACCAAAATAATTTAGTTAGTAGTATAAGAAATCAAAATTCATTATCAGTCTCGCTCATTGATAAATTTAATAAAACCATCGAACAAATAACCAATAACGAACAAACTTTGGAAACAAAAATTAAATTTATCCATAATTTAATCAACAGACAAGCAAATTTCGAATATTATGCACATATTAAGATTCGGTTTTAAACGATATTGAAAATTCAATTACATTTGCAAAACTTAAAGTGATGCATCCAAGCATAATTAAAACTTCTGATTCATTCAAACAATTAAAGAGTTTGGAGAAAATATTTACAAAAAACGAATTGCCCTTAGAAATTGAATTCGATAAAATTTTACTCTATGAAAAATTAATTAAAATTGATTGCTACTCATATAATAATAAAAATACATATATTTTAAATATTCCTATAACATATCCCAATGTTTTTGATTACTACCATTTATTTTCGGCTCCATTACTAGAAGGGAGTCAGTTTAAGGTGATAATACCTCAGAATAAATTTTTAATTACGAATGGTGTCAACTTCGCTTATTCAAGCAAACCTTGCAAAGAGATTCTCCCTCAGCAGTATGTCTGCCCGAGAATAGACCTGCAGGAAATTCAAGAAGAGAGGCCTTGTGAAATAAACTTACTTGAAATGAAACGCACTTCCACCTGCGAGAAAACCAAATTTCAATTGTCGAAGCCATTTCTGAAACAACTAAACAATTTCCACTGGTTGTACATCATTCCATTCCAAAATACAGCAAATTTCAAATGTCCAAATCAGGAGGAAACCAAGTATCTTACAGCAGATACTTACCTCTTAGAAATTCCTTTGAGATGCCAAGTAGTAGCTGATCACACAGTTATAAATAAGCAACAACTCTATAGTAGCTTCATTAGCCAGCCGATACTACTATTAAATCTAGATAACAGTACCTTTCACCCAACCACATCAAACCTCGACTTTCATTTGGAGGAAGCAGAACTAGACGATCTTCAACCGCTAAAAAGTAAATTTGTAGAAAATCAACCTCAATTAACATTCGGACAAGTCTCAAAAACCCCCAGCATATGGACCTTATTAATTTATTAATTGTTAATTTTTATTTTTGTATTCTGTATATATAAAAAATGGGCATCGAAGTGTTTAGTGTTTGCGATATTTTAAAGTCACCAAATATTGATTTTTATTTTAAGATAAGAATAAATTGTCAACGTAATAAGTTTGATGTTTCATTTAGGAACGAATTAAATGTGAAATGTTTCAAACATAAAATGATGCATCATATAAACAATTTCTAGTTTTTTCCAATTTTCACAATTTAAGTAAAAATAGGTACCTATATATTAAATATACTTAAAAGCTTTTTACAACGTTTGTAAGTTTTGGTGCATAGTTCAGTTTTATAATGGTTTAATGCACTAAAGTAATTAACCAAAATTAATCAAATGAGACGTGAAAGCAAAAATACGCAATTTTATTTAGTTAGATGATATTGCTTATTGTGTTTATTTTGATTTAAAAACCAAAATTACTCAACCAACGTTTTAGAATATTTCCTTTCAAATGAAAGAATTTTCCAAACCCGTTTTATAAATAACAAAGCTCTACGGAAAGAAGCATCACAAAAATACAACCGAATGAGAACCTCCACCTTCTTAGAAGTCATTTCAAAATCTAGATTTGAAACTGATTACTTAAATTTGGCGCTGACTATGTACGTCAGTAGTGTAGCTATGCGGGTTCTGACTCACTACTTCGAAAAACGTCCGCTAGGCGATGGTGGCGCTGCGGTGGTGCTGCGTTGGCGCTATCGGCGGTGTCGTCCATTTTTTATCCAGTCGGCCATTTTTTTTTATCCAGTAGATTTCGCTAGATGGCGCATTTTGCAGATTTCTTTTTTAGATGTGTGTCGTCCATTTTTTATCCGGTAAGTTTGTGCATGACGTAACCGAAAAAAATTTTTGCCCTGAGTGAGATTCGAGCCCACGACCTCATCGTTCCCAGCCTACACCGCTACATGTCTGCCATGAGGGTTCCAATATATTTTAGTTTTGAAAGTGATCAGTACAAGTATTTTGAAATCTCACGAGGCGTGATTTCACGATGCGATGTAATTTTCTTCAATGCGCCGATTTTAATGCATGAATATGTTCCACATTTAAAAAAAAAGTATTAAAATCGAAAAAAAAAATTTACCCCGAGTGAATTTCGAACCCACGACCTCATCGTTCCCAGCCTAGACCGCTACATGTTTGCCATGGTGGATTCATACAAATTATGTTTTGAAATGAATTATATGCGTATTATTTTGAAACGACGCACTAAAAGCTGTACACCGAGGTGTCTCATATATTATCGGATTTCACGATTGCTTCAATGTAAATTTCTTCAATACTCCCTTGTACTAATATCGTTTTAGTTGTTAGAACATGTCAAATGCAGTTGAATCAGAATCCATCGTAATCGTTGATTGTATTTATCAACAAAAAATATGCACGCGTACGCGATCTTAACATATGAACTTAATTATATTTTTTCATTATCATGTATAATATTAGCATCCATATTTGTTTTAATAATTAAAATTCTATTGAAAATTGTTGAACGTAAATTTAAATCGTTATGTAATATATCGACTGATGTGTAAGGCAGTTTTAAGAAAAAATCCATTGAATGCTATTTATTTTATTTAAACATTACAAAGGTAGAAAAAAAAACCATCATTGTCGAAGGAGACGCTGTACATTTGAGTGCAGTGGCAGGAATCCCAGTTGACCATGATGCAACAATTCTTTGGGTCCACGATGAATCCTTGGGATGCTCGCGCTACTGGCAACAGCAGAACATTCTAGTTTAAATTCTTGACAATTTCGGTGGGAGGGAAATACTCCATTACAGAATCGTGTATTATGATGCAATATACTTTGGTATTTTCGGGGAAACCAATGTTTGCTTCAATGTCAAGTTTTACATCAACTGTACATGCCTTCATGCTTTCTTCTTGCTTCGAGCAATCGATAACAAACAATGCACGCGTCTTGAATGAGGAATAATCCAACAGAGGACGCTTCTGTGTCGAATTCATATAGCTAGGATAAAATTCAGTATAGTTGAAATATGCCTCATTGTAATCATTCTTGGTAAAATCCAACTGCATTCTTTCATTGGGATAATACTCTCCATTTAGCGATAACCTGATACTTTGAATGTCGGCATTGTCGAATAAAGTTGGATCAGTTGTGTTGTTGTCACGTTTGTTGGTTTGAAAGAAAACAATAACATAACGAGGTCGTTCAACTGAAGTTGTAGTTTTACCAGCCCAAACTTCACGTCTAGCATTTCTGGTGATGGATGGCAGTTCATGTATCTCCCACTTTCTAAATGCAATAACTATAGGCTGATCCTTTTGAAGGTCCTCATCAGTTCCAACTTAATATCATCATTAGGATAGATATGCTTGATTTTCAATTCGATGTTGGTAATGTTTATGCTAACAGTTGTAGTGGAAGTCACACCGGCAACATTTTTTTCTGTGATATATACACAATCATTATCGTTTCGAGCTCGAACCAAACGTATTGTTTGCCGTCCACATGTAATCATGGGATAGTCATTGAAAATGTGCTTGAGAGGAATTTGTAGGTTGAATGATTTATCGGCGGCATTAAGGATGGGATCTTTGGGATAATTCCAGCCTGCTATAGCCATATGATTGGAATCTTCTTGATTGTAGCACGTCATGTCACGTACAGCACTCACGATTCCAGGATCTCGAACCGTTTCCATTTATCTTGCACTTTCACTGTATGTGCACGAATCGAAAAGGAAAGCACCAAAATTATTTGCCAGCTTTACATCACCAGCTCCATATATATTGAGCGAACCTTTAATGCACAACAACGTTTCGTTCATTGCAAAAAACGAGTCGACTTGATTGATGCTAAATTCCGTAATGTCACTGCAACTGAACGATTTGATGAACGGAGCATATGTTCTGTATTCAGCTTTGCTAATCGATTCATCGAATCTCGGCTTGCGATAGATATCAAACATTGGAGGCATATCGTTCATACGAGAACGTTTTCCATACGTGGTGGTGGTCATCGTTTCTCTTTCAATGAAAACCCTAATGATTGTAAAAGCACTTTGTTTGCAAATGTAAGATGCTGCTGCTGCTTCGAAGGACGTCGCCTAACTAATGGTATTTGATGTGCAGCGGAACGTCTCTTATCATTAATTATCAATCCCATCGGTTGCTTCTCGCTCTAAGCTCCAACACCAAGGTGCTCTTTTCACCACGAAAGTTGATAGGATGTCCGTCTTGGTCCAAAGCTCCAAAGCCAGCACAGTAATGTTGGTAATTTCACGTTGTGGTATAACAGGTAAATAAGGTAAATTATGTGGAGTTTCGTCAATGGCGTACCCAGGATCTACCTTTATAACCAATTCGTAAATAGTATGAGCAGGTCTGTCTGCATCGAAGGCTCCAGTGGTAATGTTACATTCGAAGCGTATGCTAGATACTTTTATAATTTTAACGGGTAAATCTGAAGAGTACCATTGTTTGGCTTCGAGTATCTGTCTAGAAAAACCCAATATGTCGCCAAGACAGTTGGGAGTATCCTGCTCGCCGAACGGAATTCTATATTTACTGTAAATCATACATTGTAACGTATTATTATTGGGTTTTAATGCAAATACAGTTTCAAATGGATTGCTGGTGCCACCACCTAACTTGTCTAGTATGAACGCTTCAATATCAGCGATTTCGTAACATCCTATTGGTATATCAAAACTCTGCATCATGTTGTTGTCATCGTAGTAGTGAAATTTGCGATTTTCAATGTTTGGTATACTATGGTATGAGTGAAAGGAACGTAGTGCTAACTCATAGTCTTTCTCAGGATAGAGTACAATAGGCGTAGGAGGTTGGAAGGTAAACGCATGATTTGTGCTATTTACTCTCAACAACTGCGACATGATGACTGATGCATGTCAAGGGATGAAGGTACTTTAAATAATACACACAGAACTATGTTCAAGATTTATTTAATACACTTTGACATAGAAAACAAGATGCCTGAGAACTTGCAGGACCATCCCAATGTGTCGTCCATTCGGGACGGTTGTAGTGAACGAAGCACGGCAGACGAATTTGTAGCTCAAAATTTGTTTTGTAATCATTAGGTAGTTTATGCCATATATCCAACAATTCAGACGGGCTGACAAACCCAATCAGATATTGAATGGGGACTTTTTCCAGCGCATCAACAGTAAAACTTCGTGGCTTTTGCATTAATAATGTTTTAATGTCATCCCACTCCTCTCCCATTGTTCCAAGGATGTTGAAGTAGAAATTTCAAACACAAATGTCCACAATTGATTTGATTGTAGTTTTGATACTGATTATTGTTATAAAAAATATTTTTTCCTAGATACTTTACAAGTTCTTTGGGTGGCTTCAAATTACCGAATGAATCGAAATACTCGATGACATTGTTTTTCTTTATATATGCTACCCAATGTGTTCCACTGTTTTTGGACGAGTCCAAGTTAACCACTGCACACTCTAGTTGTCGTTGAGGACCGGATTTAGGTAGAGTGTCACGCATGAAAACGCCCCGAAAATGTTTAATTTTATATAATTTTGCATAATGTGCAATATCGGTGTCGTACAGCGGACGATTGGGTAGCTTTATCGCGAGTTTTTTTTCAAATACAATCCAAATCCTCTTCCACTGGGATACTTTTTCAGATATAAACCATTTCCGACATGCTCCATAACCTTATTATGGCGGTGGTCTTCTTCCAATTTCTTTCGAGCATTATTTGCATCAATCACAGTCTTTGCGATCCCAGCAGCTTCACCCGATAGTGCTCCGAGTGCTGAGAGACCGGCAAACAGAGGTATAAGTGGTAGAAAACCTCCAGATTTTACTGGTATCACTCGAGGAACAACAATTTTCTTCGATACACCAAATTGTTTAATAAGTGATTTAGCTGCTCGTAAGGCAAACAAGGCGCTTTCTTTTAGAGATGTTCCTCTCTTCATTGATTTTCCAACCTTTAGCACTACGTCTCGATGGAAGGAACGTCGTTGTTTCTTTGGACGACTTCCCATTCCCAACTTTCGCTTCACTTTCATGGTACCAGTAACAAGTAATGCAGCAGCTTTTTCACCAAAAGATCCCTCTTTTGATTTTACTCGCGTCCAAGCTTTATCTTCCAACTACTTATCTGCTTTGTGACGTTCTTCAAGAGATTTATTCTGCGAATAAGCTATATCGTGTTGTTTGCAAGCGTCGTCTAAAGGATTAATGCCTGCGTCGCCACGTGCAAGTCGCTTTTGTAGTTTTGTTCCAGCTGTAAATGTACGTAGTATGTGTGTAACGAAAAAAGACAAATTATATTCACTTACGTCCACAATAATTGTAGGTAGGCAAGTGAAGTTCGAATGGCAGTTTATTTATTAGAGAATTCAAAAGACCTTCTCCCTCAAACACCAACATTAAGACTGATGTATGATAATGTGGGGATATCCATATTTATAGAATAACACTCTAATAAAATTCTTCACAAGATGAAGTTCGTTCAACAAGAGCAGACGCTACCCATTGAAAACTTGGACTTTACCTCTAATCCATCATCTGTTGGTAAACATGGTAAACTACTGCCAAATTCTTTTCGTGCAATCATCTGTGGTCCTAGTGGGTGTGGAAAGACAAATGTCATGTTGTCGCTCCTATTCAATCCAAATGGTGCTAAATTCAAAAATGTTTACGTTTATTCCAAGTCGTTATTTCAACCGAAATATAAGTTGTTGCAAGAAGTCCTAGGAGAAGTTAAAGGTGTGGGCTATTTTCCATTTAAAAACAATGAGGAAATTATTAGTCTAGATAAAGCGCAGTCAAACTCGATATTCATATTTGATGATGTTGCATGTGATGGTCAACAGAAAATTCGTGAATATTATTCAATGTGTCGTCATAAAGACATTGACGCGGCATACTTATGTCAAACATATTCGAAAATACCGAAACAGCTCATACGTGACAATTGTAATATGATTGTGTTATTCAAGCAGGATGAAGTTAATCTAAAACATATATTTGAGTAACATGTGTCACCAGACATGACATTTGAAGAATTTAAAAAGATTTGCTCAGAATGTTGGTCGACTACTAACAACTATGGAACATTGGTGATTGTAAAAGATTTTGCTTTAAATAATGGCCGGTACCGTAAAGGATTCGATAAATTTATAAAGCACTAGACATTATCCTCAGTCATCGTCACCATGTCCAACGATAAGGTTGCTATTGCCATGCGTAAGAAAAAAATTAGTGAATTGGCGAGATCTATTCGCAAGAAATATTTGGCGTTAAAATTAGGAAAATCAGAACATGATACATCTCTAAATAAGCTATTTAAACCGATATCTGTACCGCTAAAAGAAATGGTCAAATCCTCAAAATCATTACAACAAACCATAGTTTCAAAATTCACCCCTCCCAAAGAGGAAACAACGACAAAAAAAGAAAAAAATGCTGATGTATCATTTCTCGATACAAAACCCATAGCCGAGACGGATGAATCAGGAAATATACGTTATGATGATGATGAAGAAGAAGACGATTATTATTATGATGATTATGATATAGGCATACATCCCAACGTTTCGCGCGATGTCATAGAAGATTATTTAGATCAATATCCAATAATTAGTCAACCATATCTTGAAGATTACTTTCGCAAAGATGGTGAAATTGATAGAAGTTAAGGTCCATTATATAATGATGAAATTGGTTGGATGTTGGGCAGACGTAGAATTGCATTCGATAGAAGAACCGGTAATATAAACATATTACGAGAGAAGGATGAGGGTGGAGAAGGAAATATACCTGGGACTACGGGATTGTATCAGCTTGTGTTTTACAATCATCCCAATGAATACTCTGATGATGATTTGAATAATTACAAAGCTCTGCTAACAATAACAAAAGCTCATCTCAATGCAGCAGATCGTCTGAAAAGTACTGCTACCGAAAAGTATCGCAACATAATTAGACCGTTGTTTAAAACTGGCTCATCAACTATTAGTAGTACTATAACCAAACCTCCATCAGCTCGAATATTAAAGAAACAACGACAACAACAACAATCCATTCAAACCGCTCCATATACTAATGTAGGAAAAGGTCTTGTTGGCGGTGGCGGTCCTCTTTTGTCATACAACGAAAAACCGATGGAATACATTTATTGGGACGATCCCAATGAGTTGTGTGACCGTTTAAGATTACTGATTGCGTCCAAGGAGGCTGGCAACACCTCATTCTCACACAACAACGAGATAATTGCAATAATCAATGAGTTGAAAGAGGCCAATATAATTGAATAACAAACGGAAAACATAATAATTTCAATCATGTCTGTCGATAAGTTTGGACATCGCCGCAATCATGCTAATAAGCGGGTTAAGCCGTATATGCCGAAAGCATCGTATCCACATACTCCTGACGGTAATATTGATGCAGAAAATGTAAAAATTTGTAATGTAAAGATGCCGACTGCAAATAGCGATGTTGCTAACAAACTATATGTTGATGAACAATTACATGTGTACCATAATGAGCTCGACACACTTCAAAAAACAATAATCCCCTCATTACAAACGCAATTGGTATCTCATCAAAATAAAATCAACGAAATTGCTGCATTTATTTCAAGAAATCCTCCTGTCAGAGCTCGAGATATGGCCACTAAAATATATGTCGAAGAGGGAATTGCTACGGGCAAGGAATTTTTGAGAAATAATTTGAAGAGTTTTAAACGAGAAGTACAGGATAAATTGTCGAAAAGTAATACTCTAATCAGTGATAAGATCGATATGTATAATACATACATAGAACATGCGTTTCAAGTTTTGGACAGGGACTTGAAGAAGAAGCATGAAATTGAACAAAAGAAGAAAATAGATGAGAAGAGTAATGGATCATCAGTTTAGAAAGTGCATGCGCTCACGAAACATGTCATCCAAAGTCCAGCTTGTTAACGAACTCCATAAACCTATACGTAAAAATTATCCACGCAGACGTACAATTGTCAAAGGCATAGATGATTTATGGCAAATGGATTTAGCTGAAATGCGACCTTACGCTAATCAAAATAAAAATCACAAAATGATACTAGTCGTCATCGATTGCTTTTCAAAGTTTATATGGACACGTCCATTAAAGACAAAAACCGGTGAAGAGTTAACCCGTGCATTCTCAGACATTCTCGCCCACACAAAACGAGCTCCTAAAAATCTCCAATCAGACCAAGGAACGGAATTTTACAACAGCAAGTTTCAACAACTAATGAAAAAACATGGGATTAATCATTATAGTGTATTTAGCACGAAAAAAGCTTCTATGGCAGAAAGAGTTATTAGAACATTGAAATTAAAACTTTACAAACATTTCACTTTAAATGGCACACATAAATGAATAAACATTTTACCCAAAATTACGAAGGAATACAATTATACAAAGCATTCAACTACCAACTATAAACCTTCCAATGTCAATAAATCCAACGAAAAAGATATTTTAAACAAAACATATACACATCTAAAGATAGTCGGACGTCGTAAATTTAAAGTCGGTGATATTGTACGTATAAGCAAGTCGAAACATGTCTTTGAGAAAGGATATACACCCAATTGGACGACTGAACTATTCAAAATCGTTAAAGTTAAAATAACAAATCCCACCACATATTTGCTAGAAGATTTGCATGGTATACCAATCAGTGGGGGGTTTTACGAGGAAGAGTTACAGAAAACGTCAAATCCAGATATTTACTTGGTGGAAAAGGTGCTTAGAAGAAAAGGCAACAAGATGTATGTAAAATGGTTGGGTTTAGACACAAAACACAACAGTTGGATCGAAAATACAGATGTTGTTGTTGGGTAACTACTTTTCGCTGCGCCGCGTATGAATACATTTTTGCGTGGCATCAGAGTATAAATTGAGGAGCACAGTGAAACATATTGTTAGTCATCACAATATGTTTTCTCAAGACGTTGGTTATTATAGTGGTAGTAGTAGTAGTAGTAGTGGTAGTAGTAGTGCTACTGGTGGCTCAGTAAATTATGGAGCTGAATTGGATAATATTTTAGATATGTATGAAATGGCAGCAAAAATGGAACATCAGTACTTATTATATACAGAGTATTCTACGGATTCAGTTCAAATTGGATGTGGTATTAGTGTAGCAAGAACTTTTTGTAGTGCAGTCACTTTATCATACATTGGTATGCATCATGAAAAAATCTCCTTCAGCACATACGAATGGGCTACGCTAACTGATATTTTGAGAGAAAATTCATTTATAAATGAACCATTCAGAGAAGAAGAAGAAGTAGCAGTGATATCGTGTGGTGATTACTGCAATGTGCAACAAATAATATACCATAATGTTAAATGGCTGGAAGTGATAAAACATGACAGTAGTTTCCTTTTATGCAGAGAAGATGTTCAGCAAATTTTGAAGGTCGATGATTGTCTCATTTCACACCGTCTCGCCCATTTAGAAACACTAAATTTTGGTGAATATTATCGGAATGTTATTGAAATAATCAGAAGTTTTGCACAAAATAATGGACATTTAAGCAAATTTGAATTATTGATAAGCATTTGTAATTGTAATGATAGCATAATGACGGTGGCTCTCAGAGAATTTATATATTTCAATGAGTCGAAAGTTGTAAACGATTTAGATGTAATAAACCAATAAACAATTATTTTTTTTTCTTCCACATACACCACCAAAGATACCTACCACACACACACACACACACACACACACACACACACACACACACACACACACACACACACACACACACATTTCCAAATTACTAGTATTTATTAATAAAAAACCATATATATATATATATATATATATATACATATATTTTCAATTTATTTATACTAAATACATAAACATTTTAAATTGTACATCTCAGTAAAAAATATACTCATTTAAGAAGAAAAAACCTCAACTCTAAATTACATAAAAAATATTTCAAAATTGTGTGTGAGCTAAAACCTTACAATTTTAGATGGATCAAAACCATTATTTTTAACAATTCTTCAATAATCTAATACAATTTATATTCAAATCTGTTTTCAGTAATTTGGGTAGTATAAAATAACATGTAATTTGTTCATTTAAAAAATACACCCATTTAAGAAGAAAAAAAACCTCAACTCTAAATTACATAAAAAATGTTTCAAAAATTGTGTGAGCTACAATCTTACAATTTCCAACTTTAGATGGATCAAAACCATTATTTTTAATAACATGTAATTTGTTCATTTAAAAAATACACCCATTTAAGAAGAAAAAAAACCTCAACTCTAAATTACATAAAAAATGTTTCAAAAATTGTGTGAGCTACAATCTTACAATTTCCAACTTTAGATGGATCAAAACCATTATTTTTAACAATTCTTCAATAATCTAATACAATTTATATTCAAATCTGTTTTCAGTAATTTGGGTAGTATAAAATAACATGTAATTTGTTCATTTAAAAAATACACCCATTTAAGAAGAAAAAACCTCAACTCTAAATTACATAAAAAATGTTTCAAAAATTGTGTGAGCTACAATCTTACAATTTTCCAACTTTAGATGGATCAAAACCATTATTTTTAACAATTCTTCAATAATCTAATACAATTTATATTCAAATCCGTTTTCAGTAATTTGGGTAGTATAAAATAACATGTAATTTGAACTTTACCATGCCAAACTTCTAAGCCTATAATAGGGGGATAGAATTGGGGGCATTTTTAATGAGCCAATATACATGGCCATTAAATTTTGTAAAGTAGGTACTTTGTACACAATTCCTTCCACAGTAACTTGTGCAACACGTCTGTTTTTCAGCATTTTGATACTAAAAAAGTTTTAAATTCATAAAGCTGATTGATGGTGACATGTTAATATGAAAGTTGTGTAAATCTAAAATGAGAGTAGAAGAATACAAAATATGCTACAAGTTAATAATAAAACTATCATATAACTATATTAAATGACTAGACGAAAAAATATTCGAAAATATTTCTGTTTTAAGAATATGACACACACACAAACACACACACACACACACACACACACACACACACACACACACACACACACACACACACACACACACACACACACACACACACACACACACACACACACACACACACACACACACACACACACACACACACACACACACACACACACACACACACACACACACACACACACACACACACACACACACACACACACACACACACACACACACACACACACACACACACACACACACACACACACACACACACACACACACACACACACACACACACACACACACACACACACACACACACACACACACACACACACACACACACACACACACACACACACACACACACACACACACACACACACACACACACACACACACACACACACACACACACACACACACACACACACACACACACACACACACACACACACACACACACACACACACACACACACACACACACACACACACACACACACACACACACACACACACACACACACACACACACACACACACACACACACACACACACACACACACACACACACACACACACACACACACACACACACACACACACACACACACACACACACACACACACACACACACACACACACACACACACACACACACACACACACACACACACACACACACACACACACACACACACACACACACACACACACACACATGTTACAACAAAGAAAATACATTTCGTAAATATTCAAAAATCATTCAGTGTAATTTATAATGACCCCACAGAAGCGTATCAAATGATCCTGGAATTAGCACCCGTTTGTCATCTTGAGGGAAAAGACCAATTTTCTTTTGTTCTATACTATACACTTTATGTGCATACGACCGAATTGAATTTTGATGAATTAATGTTGATTTCCAATTTTTCAAACAGTTTACGTAATCGTCGAAGGTAATTTTATTTCTTACAACATTTTTCTTTACCCCCTTAGATTTTTTCACAATTTTCCCCCCTTGAACTTTGAATGCATACATTTTTGCACGTAAACCTATAAAATGGGTCATGATTGCACCATTACATTCATCCTTAAACAACCCCAACACCTTTTTATTTACCAATGGCATGTTATAACAATTACCTTCAACGTAATCGCTAGTATCAAACAAATTCATATTGGTCTTTATTACTTCTTCGTATACATCATTACACTGAATTTCATAAGTAAAACTATCTGTATCTGTATACAGTAGCTTGCAATTTTCTTTTGTTAATTTGGGGAGCATATATGAGTAGTGGAAATTGTACATACATATTTTTGAGATATCTAAAATCGCCATCCCAACGTACAGAGGTTTATTGAAAATGATATTATTTTTTTTAAGTTCTATTATTACCATATTTTCATTTAAAATCACTCTCGAATGGAATTGTGGACTGGTAATTAAATTTTTCGCTCCATATCGACCTAAATATGTTGTAGATAGCTTAACTGTTCTGTGATTCCTAATATTTTCCATTGTTTTGCCAAACACAGCATTATTCATTAATTTGTATAGATTTTTGGAAAACGCTGTAGTGGCATCCGTTGTTAATTTTGTATTTAACATTATGTAAGGTCGTAACCATGCAGCTTGCTTAAATTTCAAAATTCGATGTGTTTTTGTTAGAATTAAACCATTCGCCAAAGCCTGTTTTAAATTTCGATAGTGTACAATATAATTATGTTTAGTGTAAAAAGTAGTCATTAATTTTTTTAATTTGGAATTGGGAGGTGCCAGATGTTCTGGACAAAAGGGAAAATCTTGATGTAGATCGTGTAACTCCTGGGGATATTCTAGATCTACCTCAAGAATATATCCTTCTGGAGAGTCATCAGCAATTTGAGTTATGTCAATGTTGGTGACGTCGTCTACCTACTGAAAATTTTCATATGGAAGGAATTCAGACATTGCCCATCCATAGAGGTTATTTACATCGAGGTACATGAGGTATTTGGATGGTTTTTGTGGATCATACCCCTCAAACATGTATTTATTGTTGGCTTCTGCATATCGGTTTGAGCAAACAGTTATTCCTCCACGAATGCCTCGCTCAACAAACATAACCATATCAATGTCTCGGAGTATCTAACTCTAATTTTATTTTTGTATACTTCAACATCGAGTCCCAAGTGTACCCGGGTAGCGTATAGTACCAGATTGGTCGAGCTGATACGTTTGAAGACAATTATGTCGCAATTGCTCAAAAACGTCCGCTAATAGCAGTATGTCTGTTTTCATGTATAGACGACTGTACTCACCCAGATTAACAATATTAAAATTCTCCCAAAAATTTTTTGCATGCTGATATTGTTCCATGGAAATGTTTGAATCATTGAGTTTATTATAAAAATTATCAATGGACGGTAATTTTACTTCTTCAAGCTTTTCCATACAATCCATGTAATCATATGGAAAAACACCTTTTTTCATTAAAAGTTTTAGCTTTTGATCACTTAAATCGTGAAATTCCTGCCTCAATTTTTTAAAGTCGTTCTCCTTCAGTGTGGATACTAGTTCATCTAAACTTGCACACATAAACCTAAGGGAGTCTATGAACCTGAATTTGATGTTAGTTTTAGGATCGTGTAGAGTAAAACTTATATAGATTTCCTTATTGATGGGCAACACTGTAACCTTACCACGTTTAGCAATTTCTCTAATAACAAAGTGTGAATCATAAGAGCGCAGATTGTGGAAGATGATTGGAACAACGAAAACTTTCCTAAAATTCAAATTGCATGCTTGATGAGCAAACCCTCGAAATTCCCCCGTAAAATGATCATGATCTCTAACAATCTTATCATTACTAGTAAGTTTCCAATCACAAATGTGACAATTCAGCGCGTGTACGGTGTTAGGTGTCACATTCATGGGAATTATATTTAAAAGTTTAGAGTGTACAAATGCATCTACATCCATCAACTGACCTGTAAACCAATCAATACAGTCTTCACCTTGATTGTCTCTATAATAGGAAAGTTCTTCATCATAAGCGCACTTGAAATAATATCCTGCAGAAAAAGCAATATGCTCCTGATATTTTTGAGTTTTAGTTGTTTTTTGATGATCACTATATGCCTTTAACATGGACTCAAAATCGCTGTAAATAGCAAACGGGCATTTCTGTTTATAAATAAAATTTTTAAATTCAATATGTGTATAATGCGGAAAAGAAATTTTTGAATCATTTACATTTTTACAAACCACTTCGTGATTGTCTAAAACTTGTTGACTGTGAAAATAGTTTAAACATCTATCGCAAATATATTTTTTACCTTTATTTTTATTCAGCTGTGAACTAATTAAACGAGAAAAATTTTTTATCCAGCAATAATGGTATTTGATTTCTTCGTTTGTTTCGTCTACAGGAGGTGCATCATAAACACTCAACTGAGGATAATACTTGGATTGAAATAACAGTAAATTTACATGTTGTTCTAATCTATTTTTAGCTAATCTAGCAGGCACTACGGTGTAAAATTGTGATGATGACTTTGGCGAATGGTTTAATTCTAACGCATATACATTTACAGACATATTGTTCATTTTTTCAAATTTTGTAATTTGAGCAAGAGGCATCTTAATGTCTAAACCTTTAATATTTAAAACTTCAGAGTAATGCGGATACGAAGATGTACGATCAAGATTAATATTTTTGCATGAAGGATTCAAAAAAATGGTAACTGCCCAGAAGAAGCATGCATTATCCATATTGCGAACATTAACAATCGCATGTTTCTGAGAAATTGATTTAGGTAATGGAATATACGATGAGCCTGCAGCCAGTTCATATTTGTTAATTGCCACTTCTAAAAAAATTATTTTCGATAAAGCCCACCCGCTATTTTTTTCAGCAAATTTAGACATGTTGTTTAAAATGGGATCAGTAACATTTATTTTGAACCAATCATATAAATCATCTCCATTATTTAGAACAACGTTGGGAGTACTAAAATATTTGCGATCTACCAATTCCACATCATTTGACATCTTAACAAAATCCCCGCAAAATGTAGTGTTTGCTTTTATAATTTGAAATTTCTTGAAAACTATAGACATTTTCTTTTTAAAAAATTTTGAAGCGTCTGTAAAAAATGAAGTAATATCTTTATGAACCAAGTTTATAATAATCCCCGTTTTTAATCTACTATCAAAGGCTGCATTTATGAATTCCCATTTGACCCTATTGGATTGTTTTTTACTATCGTCAATGACATGTTGTTGTTTCCCCCCATTCCCTACTTTTATTAAACATCTCATGCGCTTCAAGTGTGCTAGTTTTGAGTGAATTTTATGTTTTTGCCCCACCGAAAATTTGAAAAATTTCAATGCCCGATTACATTTTCTAATATGACCATTAATTATTAAAACCCATTTATTTTTACATGAAAATGTCTGTAGTTTGTTCAAGGAATTTAGAACTACATCAATTTGCTGCAAACTCTTACCACTGATCATTTTTGAATTATTATTACGAGAAATGTACTCACTTTGATGATGAAGGGATGGTGTGTGTGTGCGTCAGGTTGATTCTTCCAATATAAACGTGGAGAGGTGATGTAGAGTTGCGGAGGTGATGTCCAGGCTTAGAGTTGCAGATGCGATGTCCAGACGTAGAGCTGCGGTTGTGGTGGAGAGATGATTCCCAATATAGTCTGAAATAATAATACATTTAATTAAAAGATTCATAGTTGATTGTTGTATTACATAACAGTTTAGAATAATGTTTAGGAAAGCTATCATCAACTTTGTAAAAAAAAACTCACCTATTTTATATCTCGACAATCTCAAAGAGTGCTGCTGAGTGTGGTTTTCCCGTCTCTTTCAACCCTTTGAACACCAACCCGTACTTGTTTGGCTGAAAATGGACTAGATTTAGAAGGAAGTGCTCTGTCACACGATTTGGTAAAAATACTACCTTGTCGGGAAGCTCCAACAAAATGCTCTTGCCAAATCGCCCACTTGTCAGCCGAGCTCCAAGAATTGGATTACTGGTGCCTACTTTGAGTTCTTTTAGCTTTCCAATCTGTTTTGATTGGTAATTTGTTACTGTAAAACATTTTTCGTTTAAAATATTTAGATCCATCTACAAAAAAATGAAAAACTAGATTTCTAGTAAAAAAACACTGTATTATAAGTAGAGAAACACACACTTGTTGGTACTTACATTAATTTTTGATCTTCGTTTAAACAAAATTACAATTGTTTGCAATGCGAGCACTTGACTTGGTAATAACACGCTTGTGGTTGCTAACTGATGATCACATCTGTGTTCGTAATTATATATATACGCAGACCCCTCCTTTTTCTATTTCTCGTTTCTCACATCTTGTCAGAACTTGTTGGAAATCCAATTAAAATTAATGGCTCGAAAAAATATGCGGCATGGCAAACAATTTATAATGTTCAATAAATATTCTAAGGTTGACACCACTGTGATCGTTAAAAATAAGCATGTGAATAAAATTAGAACCATTGACGATTCATATCCGCATTTAATATTTGAAAACATATACAACAAAAGAGACTCCCCACGAAGAGGGTTCCATAAGTTCCTACAAATCACCTGTCCATATCTTAAAGTTGACCCTATGATTTAATAGTTAAAAATTCTCATCATAAACTAGAATTCTTGGTATGCATATGTAATATTTATTCGATATAGACAGATATAAATCGTTGACCGCTATTGTGTTTTTTTTACCTGCTTTTATTGTTCCTCATCCGAACAAGTGTAGGCTAGAGAAGCCACCTGTTCTTAGGTATAGATATTAGTACGAAGAATATTTACGCATAATAAAAAAACATTCGTATGTCGTGAATTCAAGGTTCTTTATATTCAATATTCTCTATATTTTTATAATTTGTAATAACAACACAAATAATATTTATTTCTAATGGATTTTTTTATTAAAACCGCCCTACTCATTAGCTGATATATTACATGATGATTTAAATTTACGTTTAACAATTTTCAATAGAATTTTAATTATTAAAACAAATGTGGATGCTAATATTATACATGATAATGAAAAAATATTATTAAGTTCTTCTTTCATGGTGCGACTGGTGGTGGTGCTACTGTTGTTGTGAGAAGTGTCGTTGCTCATATTGAAGTCTTGTAGGTTTAATTCTGTTTAGTGGATATATCGTTTGTGGTGTTTGGCGTCTAAATATGAGATCTAAGGCACTCGAAATCTCTCTTTGTTGTCTTCCGCTTTGTAATTCTTCAGGCACCCAATTAATTGTATGATTTTTCCATTGATTTGAGTTAGCTATGTTTTGCTTCTGATCGCTTATCTTCATAAACACCCCTGATTTTTCCTCAATGCGACGTCTGTAGTCGATGAAAGCCATACTGTGACTAATTTATTACCCGATTTTCTAAGTACATCTTGTATATGTTAAAAGAATGGTATGTGTTAAGATCGCGTACGCGTGCGTATTTTGCTGATAAATACAATGAACGATTACGAAGGATTCTGATTGAACTGCATGACGTGAAGTTTGGGCTGTTAAAACTACAACTTCAGTTGAACGACCTCGTTATGTTATTGTTTTCTTTCAAACCAACAAACGTGACAACAACACAACTGATCCAACTTTATTCGACAATGCCGACATTCAAAGTATCAGGTTATCGCTAAATGGAGAGTATCATCCCAATGAAAGAATGCAGTTGGATTTTACCAAGAATGGTTACAATGAGGCATATTTCAACTATACTAAATTTTATTCTATCTATATGAATTCGACACAGAAGCGTCCTCTGTTGGATTATTCCTCATTCAAGAAGCGTGCATTGTTTGTTATCGATTGCTCGAAGCAAGAAGAAAGCATGAAGGCATCTACAGTTGATGTAAAACTTGACATTGAAGCAAACATTGGTTTCCCCGAAAATACCAAAGTATATTGCATCATAATACACGATTGTGTAATGGAGTATTTCCCTCTCACCGAAATTGTCAAGAATTTAAACTAGAATGTTCTGATGTTGCCAGTAGCGCGAGCATCCCAAGGATTCATCGTGGACCCATTTCAAAATAATACGCGTATAATTCATTTCAAAACATAATTTGTATGAATCCACCATGGCAAACATGTAGCGGTCTAGGCTGGGAACGATGAGGTCGTGGGTTCAAAATTCACTCGGGGTAATTTTTTTTTTTCGATTTTAATACATTTTTTTTAAAATGTGGAACATATTCATGCATTAAAATCGGCGCATTGAAGAAAATTACATCGCATCGTGAGATTTCAAAATACTTATACTGATCACTTTCAAAACTAAAATATATTGGAACCCTCATGGCAGACATGTAGCGGTGTAGGCTGGGAACGATGAGGTCGTGGGCTCGAATCTCACTCGGGGCAAAAATTTTTTTTCGGTTACGTCATGCATAAACTTACCGGATAAAAAATGGACGACACACATCTAAAAAGAAATCTGCAAAATGCGCCATCTAGCGAAATCTACTGGATAAAAAAAAATGGCCGACTGGATAAAAAATGGACGACACCGCCGACAGCGCCACCATCGCCTAGCGGACGTTTTTCGAAGTAGTGAATCAGAACCCGCATAGCTACACTACTTACGTCAAAATAGTCAAAGGCTCCAATACAAAAAAGCAACGTTAGAAACTTGTGTGTCAAACAAGGATGAGTCGTAGAAGTACGTCGTGAATATGTTGGAAACAGAGTTTACGACTGTTGCCTGATCCACGGTAGTATATATGATCCAAGGCGTTAACACCAATCATATTCATCATAGCATAGAGTCCCACCCATGGACCATCTCTTTGTATCTATAGCTCCATCATAAGTGGCACATAATTTATCTAAGAGGTCCACTCCATTTTTAGTACGATTATAATAAGTGATAATATCTGGATCGCAATTTTCATTGGTTGATTAACAAATTTCATCATCGTGGTGTAAACTAGATATGAGAATAAACATTCCGATACTTCTTAGGCACATACGAAACAACAATTCTGTTGGAAACCTAATAATGAAGAATGTAAAGGTCGAGATTTTGTGTAAGTAAATTCTATTGGCCACTCTTTTATTTTTCTTTATAGTGCCAACGTATGTAATTTTGTGGTCTTCAAACAATCTGTTCACTAAACCTACACTTGTGAACCAATTGTCGCATATGTTAGATTTCTATTCGTACCCGAAATTGGTTCTATCAGTCGTATAACTACACTAAATGGATCGTTGCGTAGATCAAAGGAGCCTGGCGGCTGTTTATTGCCAACATAATCTTCTTCTAGATTAGCTGCATAGGACATATATAGCAGAGTCGACCAGTGTAAATATTTTTAGAACTGTCTGTGGATATGGTGTACACACTAGATGTAAATTGAGTGAATGAAAACGACGAATACTCAGTGTGTATTTGTTTATTAATTTCCAGCTAAGCGCTTTCGGCTATTAAGCCATTATCAAAGCTGTCGTCATTTAAAAAGTAGGTGTCAAAACCATCAAGTTGATTAAGAACAATGTTCAAAGTTGAATCATTGTTATGATTAAGTCATTGGAATAAAAACATTAAAATAACCCTATTGGAAGGTGTAAAATTATAATTTACATGATGTAAATTCATTCAAAATTCAATTTCATTTTGAATGAATTTACATCATGTAAATTATAATTTTACACCCTTCCAATAGGATTATTTTAATGTTTTTATTCCAATGACTTAATCATAACAATGATTCAACTTTGAACATTGTTCTTAATCAACTTGATGGTTTTGACACCTACTTTTTAAATGACTACAGCTTTGATAATGGCTTAATAGCCGAAAGCGCTTAGCTGGAAATTAAATAAATACACACTGAGTATTCGTCGTTTTCATTCACTCAATTTCAAATATTTTTAGTCCGTACTTATTCAGTTTACTGAGAATCCATTGCCTAAAAGAACATCTACCCCCAACTGCATCCAGATTTTCATCGATTGTGGTATTATCTCCCAGTGTATATGCGTTTTTACAATTTGCAACAAAACTGTTAAAGAAAATTCTAACTAGTGCTTGTTAGAATATTTAGTAATATGTAATTTATGTAGTAGGCAATGTTGTTGCCGTTTATATATATACATGTAATGTCAATGTCAAGAGAATAATACAGTTTGTTACTTTTGGTGAATTTGCAATTTAATTAATTCCTTCACCAGTCCTTATTAAAAACTATAACAGGTTATGGGCTATTAAAATTACAAATATAGAAAGCAAGTTGAAGTTGATCAAAAAGTCTCTTCAAATATGGCTAGTACAAGTAGTACAGTGGTAAATATGCCGCAGTTGACAAGTTCCAGCAATTTCAATAATTGGAAGTTTCGGGTGAGAACCATACTAGAAGAAAGACAACTATCTAGTGCATTAATAAATACAGAAGCTGACTTTACAGCAGATCGAGATAAAAATGATTTCAAATTAAAAGATGCAAAAGTAAAGAGCATCATCGTCCAATGCTTAACTGACAAATACTTAGACTTGGTGAAGGACTCCAAAACAGCAAAAGATATGATGAAAGCTTTACAAGACGTATTTGAAAGAAAAAGCGTGTTTACCAAATTAACTCTGAAAAGAAGATTACATTAAAATTAAACAGAAATGACAAATTAGAAGATCATTTTATGGTGTTTGATACACTAATTAGAGACCTCGAAAATGCAGGATCCAAAATGGAAGAAGAAGATAAAGTATGCCATTTGCTTTTATCTTTAAATGATGAATATGAGTATGTAATCACAGCGATTGAGACAATGAATACTGGTGTCACGATGGACTTTGTAAAATCAAGACTTTTAGATGAAGAAATAAAAGGTAGGGCGAAACAAGGACAGAATGTTAACAATGATATGTCGTTTTATGCCTGTTATAAATGTAGTAAATGTGGTCATACAAGTTTTCGGAGTGTCGACAAAATGCAACAAAAGGGTACTCAAGAGGAAATTTCAGCAGACGTAGAAGCTACAACAAAAATTGCTTCCAAAATACTAGAGGTAATAGTTCAGGTTACAACAGACATCATGAACATCCTTCTCAACAACAAACTCGTGCAAATAAAGCAGATGAGATTACATTCATAGCGTTAAGTGCTACTCCAGATTTAAAGAACGTGAACAGTTTTATTTTGGACTCGGGATGCACTCAACATATGGTAATGGGTGAAGTGGAGAAGCATATGACAGATATTAGAGAAATCGAAACAGTCAAGATTGGTACAGCTAAGAATAATCAAGTCTTATATGCCAACAGGGCAGGTACAGTTAAGGGATTTTGTAAAGGTAGAGAAATTAAAATAGATGCTATAATTGTACAAGGTATGTCATACAATTTGTTATCTGTAGCAAAGTTGATAAACAAAAATTTTAAGGTTGTTTTTAATAGCAAAAGGCCTGATAGGTAATATTCAGTCTTATCTAAAAATAATTTTTCTTTTTATTGCAATACAGTTAATGATCTATTCTTGTTAAATATTGATTTTCTAGATGAGAATTGTAACTTTTTAGATACCAATAATACTAGCTTATTAAATGAGAGTTTTAATAAAGATATTTGGCACAGAAGATTAGGGCATCTAAATAGAGATAGCTTGAAAAAGTTAGGGTTACCATTTAATAAAGATATTTGTAAAGTTTGCGTCCAAGGTAAAGAAACTAGAAAACCATTTCATACTAAGGAAAAAGTCACAACAAACATTGGTCAATTGATTCATTCGGACATATCTGGTCCTATAACAACACCTACTCCAGAATGTTATAAATACTTTCAAGTACTATTAGATGACTTTTCTCATTTTATAATTGTTAAACTTTTAAAAAATAAAAGTGAAGGGGATCAAAATATTATTGATTTTGTAAAGTTAATTAAAACACAGCACAATTTAAAAACACAAAAAATTAGAGTAGACAATGGAGGAGAATTTGTTTCAAATTATTTTAAAAACTTTTGCAGGAAAAAGGGTATCGAACTTCAATACACCATGCCATACACACCACAAGAAAATGGTACGGCGGAAAGAATGAACAGAAGTTTACTTGACAAGGTACGCACAAAATTTATTGAAACAAACTTACCTAGAACGTTATGGGGTGAAGCTGTTCTGTGTTCAGCCTATGAAATAAATAGATCACCTACACGTGCAAATAATGGAGAAGTGCCAGCCAAAAAATGGTACAAAAAGAATGATATATCAAAACTCGGGGTTTTTGGAAGCCAATCGTGGGCTGTTATACTACCAAGACAAAATAAATTAGAGAGACATGCACAGCCTTGTATTATGGTAGGATATACCAGTTCAGGGTACAGACTATGGAACTATGAAGAAGATAAAGTTTTTTGTTCTCGAGATGTCAAATTCAATGAAGAACAGACCAATTATGATGATATAATAAAGAATATGGAAAACAAGATGATTGTACATATTCAAGAAGATAAAATGCGACATGAGCATGAAGAAAATGAACAGGATAAAAGAATACATGAAGGAGAAAATGAAGAAGTACCAAAAGTGAGACAAGATGAGAAAATACCTGAAGTGGATGAAAAAGAGTCAGAGAGTTCTAGTTCAGAGAATTTCGGAAAATATATACCAATAACAGAAACAAGTAGGGGAAGAAAAATAACTGCACCAAAATATTTAAATGAATACGAAACCTATGCTGCATACTGCCTTATATCAACAAACGAAACTGATCCTGAAAGATATGAAGAAGCAATTGAAGAAGAAGGATGGAAAGAAGCTATCCAAAAAGAACTAGATGCTCATAGTAAGTTAAATACATGGACCGAAACAGAACTACCAAAAGGGCAAAAAGCAATACAAACAAAATGGGTTTTTAGAAGCAAAGAAGACGGCACCAAGAAAGCGAGAATCGTAGCCAAAGGTTTTCAAGTTAAAGGCGAAGATCCTTTTGAGCCATTTACTCACCTGTAGCCAGAATATCTACAATTAGATTAATGTTGTCGGTGGCATTACAAAGGGGTTATATTATTCGACAATTACACATTCCAACGGCTTTCCTGAATGGAATATTGGAAAATGAAGTTTTCATTTATGCCCCATTGGGACTAGAGACAAGATCGCCAATATTAAAATTGAATAGAGCTTTATATGGGCTTAAAGAGTCTCCGAAGGTTTGGAACGATACCTTTAACGATTTTGCTATTAGAAATAAATTTAGAAGGTCAAGCTATGACTGTTATTTGTATTATACTGACAAAGTCTGGATAGTTATTTATGTAGATGACATTTTACTTATAGGACAAGAAAATGATGTCGAAGAAACTGTTAATGTATTAAAACAATATTTTCAAGCAAAAGACTTGGGCGAAATTAGGAACTTTTTGGGTATGAAAATAGCTAGAACAGAAAACCAACTAAAAATCAACCAAGAAAAGTTTATAGAGAAACTGCTATGTAACTTCAATATGGAAGAATGTAATCCGAAAAGAACTCCAATGGAAAAAGGATTCTACTACATCGAAACTGAAATTGTACATGATGTCCCATATCGTCAGTTAATAGGCGGATTAATGAATCTTGCAACAACTAGCAGACCTGACATAGGATTTGCAGGATCATATCTAAGCAGATTTTTAGACCGACCAACAATAGAAGTATGGAACGCTGGTAAAACGGTACTAAGGTATTTAAAGGGAACAAAGAAACTAGGGATAGAATATTACAAAAATACAGATGAAAACGTTACACTAAAAGGATTTTCTGATTCAGATTGGGGAACAGATAGAGATGATCGAAGGAGTATAAGCGGTTGTCTTATATTATTTGGAAAAAATCCAATACTGTGGTCTTCAAAGAAGCAAAGTTGTGTTGCCTTATCATCGTCTGAAGCAGAGTATGTGGCGGCGGCTTCTTGTTCGCAAGACCTTGTAAACTTGAAAGGAATTTTAAGACTTTCAAATTTTTAGCAAACCAGCTCTATACTGCGACAATAAAAGCTCAATCTTAATGAGTAAGAGTAATGAAAACTCCAAGAGAGCAAAACATATTGACATAAAGCACCATTATCTAAAAGATTTAGTTTCTAGTAAAGAGATTTTTATTCAATATGTTTCAACTGACCAAAATTTAGCCGACATACTGACCAAACTTTTAAATATAGAACAGTTTGTTTACCTTAGAAACAAAATTAGCATTTTGTAAATGTCATGCTTATTTAAGTTATGTGGTATGTCAATATATACGATTTCATATTTTTGTTTACTACAAAACATTTGAAATCGAGGGGGTGTGTTAGAATATTTAGTAATATGTAATTTATGTAGTAGGCAATGTTGTTGCCGTTTATATATATACATGTAATGTCAATGTCAAGAGAATAATACAGTTTGTTACTTTTGGTGAATTTGCAATTTAATTGATTCCTTCACCAGTCCTTATTAAAAACTATAACAGTGCTAACCTATCAAACTGTCGTCTCCAATAGTTTCAAAATCGTCAAATCGCAAACATCTCAGTAAAAAAAGGAATCGATCTTGAGACATCACCAACCAAAATCGGTCAATTCCGAGTCCGGTTCTATCCCATAAATCGTTGGTACTTAGCCTAGCACTTTTCATGGTTGCAGCCAGATATAACAAACCAAAAATAGCTTTTATTTCGCGTATGTCGGTGGATTTAACTCTTGTTTCACTGGAATCGCTTTGGGAGATCCTGGCAATATACAAATTTGTATTTTCAACATTTCGTCTGTCAAATAGAGACCAACATTCGAGAACTGTCTCAGCATTTTTGCGGTATTCTTTGACACCAGGTAAATGAATAGTGATATTTTAATTTCTTGTCCCAACGGCCTTATTGCGACACTGTTACTTTTCCGCCCAACATTTCTATATGCGAGAAAAGTATTGGTTTACCCCAAAAAAAGTTGGAATTTTGAAAAATTTTTTTGAGTTTTTTTACGTTTTCCATCAACAACACGAAAAAATGGTTTTTAGAAAAAAAATCCTGTGTGTATGTCGTCGGTCACTTTTCCTTACACGTCTTGTTAGCACGATACAGCCTCCGGAGTGCAATAAGTCAGCAATTTTATGATTGAATATGGTTAAGGACATGTCTCAAGATTAACCCTATTGATTTTCAATTCACCAGAGCCAGTACAACGGGTGCTATGGTACTTGAAGTACGACATTTTGTCATTATTTGAGAAATTTCAGTTTGTTAGCACGATACAGCCTCCGGAGTTCAACAAGTCATCAATTTTATGATTGGATAATATTCAGGACATCTCACTGATGAACCCTATTGATTTTCAGCTCACCAGAGCTAATACAACAGGTGCTACAGTACTTTAAGTACGATATTTTTGTCATTTTTGGAGAAGTTTCAGTTTGTTAGCATGATACAGCCTCCGGGGTATATACAAGTGACCAATTTTATGATTGGATATTATTCAGAGCATCTCAAAGATGAACCCTATTGATATTCAGCTCACTAAAGCTAGTACAACGGGTGCTATGGTACATGGAGTACCAAATTTTTGTCATTTTTGGATAATTTTCAGTTTGTTAGCACGATACAGCCTCCAGAGAGTATACGATTGATCAATTTTATGATTGAATATTGTTCGAGGTGTCTCACAGATGTACCCTATTGATTTTCAGTTGACTAGAACAAGTACTGCGGGTCCTATAAATCCAGATATACTAAATTTTTGGTTATTTTTGGGAAAATTTCGGTTTGTTAGCACAATACATCCCCCGACGTGTATACAAGTAACAATTTTATGATAGAATATTGTTCAGGGCCACACATGCGGAAAAGTTAGTTTTAATCTTTAAAACCGTTTATTTTTTCCTTTCTTACCAAAAAATGATGGCACTCTTGGCTTTTTGCGATAGGAACAGGAATATCTGCGCCATCGCAGTCTTGCTCTGATTTACTATCAACAGCTCTCTTCTCTAAAACATCTTCGGATGCCAGTTCTGCTTCATCACCGTCAGGTTTTCCTACTGCTACCGCCTCTTCCCAAGAGCGAGGAAGTCGTTCTTGATCTGCCTCGTAATTCATTTTCTAGATCAAAAATTAAAATAACATATTTCCTAATTATTGGAAAAACCAATTTAACACAATAAAAATATAGGTAATATACACAAATACTCATAAATTCTACTAAAAAACAATTGATCTTACCAGTGGAATAAAGTGATCTCTGCGAAAAAAAAACTGTATATTAAACCGGGGCGCCGGGTCTCACATAATTTGCGTAATATTTTTTTAGTCACTTCAAACAACGGCGAGGCTAGAAAGCAGGTACCTGAACGAACAGCGCTGCGGGGAACTCTGCCGAATATCATTTGGCAAGTATAATAAAACGAGTACAAACATTCAATAACATAATTTGTAACCAGAACATTATAATATTTGTTTTTCTTTGAAAACTTGATAAATATTAACTTATGTTAGAAAAATAAACAAATATTTGGTGCGTTCTTTTTGACTGAGATCTCAGATCACTTCAGTTAAGGTGATCTGAGATAAAGTGATGTGAGTAAGCACCAAAAAGAACGACATCTCAATTGAAGCGCGCGATCTGTCGATAGATTTAAACTATACGACAGATTCGTATCAGCATCTAATAATGTTAATTAATGTATCCATAATTTGTAACAAAAGAAAAATAGATTATGTGTGTTTATTGTTTATATGTCAATGGTTAAAACCTTAGATAACCTTGGTTAAAACTACAAATAAACCAAGCATATCAAATATTTCTTCATCCCTTTCACTTTATTTCCGACTCAATTCCGACTGATACCCCCTTACAACACATTCAGCATCGGTGAAGGGGGAGGAAAAATCTCAGCTCACTTAAAGTGAGTAAAACAAAAAGAACGCTCACATTACTGATGTGAGCTGAGATTAACTGAGATCTCAGTCAAAAAGAACGCACCAATTATTACCAAAACTTACGTCAAACTGATCTTCACAAAAATTAATTTTAGATTGTATGAACAAGTGCCAGATCCCTGCTAGCAAGTTGGAGTCGCATTTTCCGAACGTAGGATGTGAATAGATAGCTTTTCAGGTGATTTTATTGTAGTATTCAGACACTGAGTCAACGCACAATATTTATAAAACTTTTGAATTCATGTATCATAACAATAGGTATTACCAAAAAATATAGTGACATCTCACTGGTGTTTTGGAACTAATGATGTCATAGCGGTGACGTGACAAGTATTGGTGTATTCGCGCGAAATTTTAAACGTTATTCAAAATACATGATTTAAGAAATAAGAAATATTTGCGGCTATATTACACTAATGTAGGGTTTAAAACAGTCCCAAAAATTGTCAACATCCCTATTTTTACTACTCTGCAAAATATGCAAATCAGTCTATTTTGTGTTTCCTAAAAGATAATTATGTCTAATCTTCGCTTTCACTGAATCCTCTCATTAATTAATTAATGGAGCCTGAGTCTTCTTCATTTTACTTAAGTCCTCTCAATTTACACAGTTTGATATCTTATTGTTTGGAAAGAATAGAGGCATGCTTCACTAATTTCTATAAAATATAATGAGAGTACCATACCTGTCATCACAATGATAATTATTGTAGAAAAAATTTCAGTGCGAATTTCACCAATCACTCACAGCAAAACAGCAGTCATTATCCTTGATTTAAATCGTACTGCATAAAAAATGTATCATACAAGAAATGTGAGGGTCCAATTTTTTTTAGTAATCCAATCCTGAAACTACTAGTAGCAACTATCATTAAAAAGCACTATTTTTTCTTGTACGATAATAATTCCATGAACAGTAAGAATTTATGGGGGCCCCATGATATTAAAAAATTTGTAATATAAATTTTGTTTCAAGCATTGATATTAGCAATTTCTTTAATCTACTCTCTTGTAAACTCCAGAAAATTTCTAATTGGCCAAACTTAAAAGTTTTGTATAATATCAATGAACACCTTCATAGGACATTTTTATGCAAATTCAACTCATAACCAATCAAAAAATTTGGGATACTTACAATTAATTGTAAGATTTACATAGAAAACACCAAGAAATACATTTATTCTGTTTTGATGTCTTTATTTACAAACCTCACAGAAAATTATATTTTCAATTGAATGTAACATATATTTTTTCACATTATGTGTGCAAATTATAATCAAAAATAAATATTTTTCCAAGTTCAAGATAAGAATATTTAACATTGAATTCTCTATCATAAAACAAACATTGAATCCTAGATGGTAAAATAAACAAACCAAACCCAGTATCAACAATTAAATTTTGGAATAAAAAATTATATTTTACAGCATGAATGTCTAAATCAGAAAATTATTTAAACATTCTTTTTTACAGCTTCATCAATTTCATCCATGCATCCCTTAAATTTCTGCCACTGTTCCATGGTAAGCATAATTCCCTTTTTACCAGGTTTCAACTCTCCATCATTATTGTAGTACTCACGAATGTTGATATACCATGTATTTTTGAATTCTGTTAATTTTACAAAGCGGTTTTTACCCAAACTCCATGAGTTTTCTTCTTCGCTGCTTGGCTTTGATGGCTTTGATGACTTTGATTCAGTCTTTGACTTCTTGGCCGGAGTCACCTGAAATTGAAATATATTTTGAATGACTCAAATATTGAACAAAATTACACAACAGGAATTGAAGTGATCAAATATTCTGACCGAAAATAGTGCTTTATAACAAAAAATTATGAAATAACAGTTATCTTGTGAGATCTTCTAGTTTTTTTCTATAATGATATGAAATACAACATGCTTTCAATACCATCATCAGGGTTGGCAACTACAGGTTTTTTAACAAACTTATTAATTAAAATGTGGCCATTTTAGGTTTTTCTCTATTTTCTTTTAAGATACTGAATAAAAGCTGTCCTTTTACAGCCATCTTTTACTAAAATCTCAAACTACCCATCCAAAAAAAGAAAGTTTTTCTTCCCAGTTTAAATTTAATTCAAATCATAAATAATAAAGATACAGTCACAGACAGATAGATGGTGCTGCAGGGATTTACCAATGTATGTGGATTTACATTTACATATTTAATAACCAGTGTCAAATCAGTCAAGTGCAAGTGATTATTTTCATGTTGTATCGTTTGAGTTCTATGTTTTTTTTGTAGTGTTTTAAGCTTTAACTTTATGAAAAGAGAATTGATTGTTGTGTTCTAGTTTGTATTAGGTGTTTATGTATAATAAACATTTTGCAGGTAAGTGTTAGCCATTGCCATTTAACAGTTCTTATTCACCTACCTATTATATTTAGTTTTTTAGAAATAAATTCATAATATTTAGAACCACAACCAAGTACAAGTAGGTAAATCGAAATCCCAGAAACAGTGGGATCTGAGGTGGAATCACTGGATTCACTGAAATCTACAGAAAAAAGGAAACCTGGGCAGAGGCTCAGATCTTTGGGTGCTTTTTGCAGATGAAGATGAAAAACTGCATAAATTAAAATCTGCAATATGTAAAAGCTGTAAATTGCGCGTAAATCATCATAAAACATCTGAATTCGCCTAAGTCACTTATTAAAGTAATTAAAAAAATAATGTATACAGAGTGTCCACGGAAGTTGGCGGCATATGGGAAACTTTTTTATTATTAATTTTACGAAAAAAAGTTATTGTTTATAAAAAGTTCTGCATGGTCCAAAACCTAAAATTCAATCATCAGATGTTAAATTTTTTCAGTCGTATACGAGGTTTGTCAAAAAATGTGATATAGATATTTGTGAGGGTGCAGCAATTGGCTTGGAAATTAAACTCTTATTTTAATTTAGTGAAAGCTTTCGTAAGTTTTTTTATAATTCGTGTATAAAAGAGACTTCATTATAACATTGTTTACAGTGTCACAATGAAGCTCTTTGAACACTGTTATAGTAATTTTTAATGTACAGTTGGTTATTGAATTTAGTTATATTTTTATTTGACATTTTACTTTAACCTTGACACAAATTATAAATAAAATGGTCTAGCGTTGTTCTAACTAGCAAATTATTATACTAAAGGTAAATTAGAATGATTTATATATTAAAAATATTAATGAATAAAGTACGTTAACGTTTATTTATCAATGATTTGTCAATTGTTTATTTTTATATTGTTTAGGATCAATATATAGGAATACAAAACGTTCGATTTTTGGGATAAATTACCAGATATCTATGTGAAGATATATTACAGAAATAATTCTGTTCATGATATAATATAAATAGATCGCAAGAGCATATACGAAGAAGCTCTTTTTTAAACAAATAATTATCCTTTTTTTGCTTAAATGAAATTTTGTTTACAATTTACACAATTATTCGGTTATAATATGTCAAAAGTCAGAAGTGCTGAATAAAACCATCTGTGATCTGACCAATTAGGATTCTACAGAATTGCCAACTTAAGTTCAAGCCACTCCTCCTAGTTTAAAAACAGGGATTATATGAAATTGTATTTTATTTAAATAATTAAATAAATGCGAATTATAAAAAATATTGTGTTAAACTTGTGCCACAATGACTTTCTGTAGTACTCGTGATTTGCACAACTCACCGCTTCGCGGTTCGTTGTGCAAACTTCACTCGTACTACAAAACGAGTCATTGTGACACTTGTTTTACAAATAACTATATTACTTCGTCAGTCACGCTAAGATACAATGTATAACTAAATATGAAAAATCAAAAAATGGGTACTTACATTAAACGAGTAAAAAATACAAATTAAAATCCAGAAAAAAACAGTGTAAAAATATTGATATATGCTTGAGACTTTTTAAAATTGTTGTCAATATGAAGTTGACAAATGAATGATATTATAACAGAAATGTTCGTGAAAATTATTGTAAAAGGTTGAACTAAGATATTGATGGAAAATTATTATTAGATCTGTGATTCTTTTTATTTAATCTATGAATGCCGAACGTTATTTACAGTTTTTACAAACTCATATCAGTGAATTCATGGATGAACTACCCTTAATAGAACGTCAATGTATTTGGTACCAACAAGACGGTAACGCATGCCATAGTACAATAAATATTAGGAACTATCTTGAAAATGTGTTTCATGGAAAAGTTATTCACAGATATTCGAATCTCTTTTGGCCTAACCCCCCTTGTTTACTTTTTATGGGGTTACCTGAAACAAAAAGTTTACCAGAAAGCGCCGTTTCAAGATGGAGATGATAATTTTAGAAACATGTCAAGAAATTTCTCCACAAATGGTAAGGAATGTATTATGTGCATTTTCCAATAGAAGGATTAAGTGTATTGAACGAGAGGGTGGATATGTCGAAGCATTAGTACGAGTGAAAATTAAATTTGTATGTTTCTAATATTAATAAGATGTTAGTTTTATAACTTAGTATTTGAATGTATTTTATTATTTGCAAAATAAACGAATTTGCACTTATTATGCGTTTTAATTGCAAAATTATTAGAAAACATCGAAAAACTAAAAGGTTATCATGTGTTTCATAATCACAAGAGATAAATGTTCATTCAAAATAGAAATATCAGTAAAAAATAAAATAATTTAAATGGATGTACTTGCATATTTAAACTTTTTTTAGTAACATTTTTCAATATTGTCAAATTTAAAGATACTTTACTCTTGAGTAAAACTTATGTTTTTTGACAAACCTCGTATACGACTAAAAAATTTGATATTTGTTGACTGTATTGTAGGTTTTAGATAAAGCAGAACTTTTTATGAAGAATAACTTTTTTCCCAAAATTAATAATAAAAAAGTTCTCCATATGATTCCAACTTAAGGGGACATATTGTATATTAAATATAATAAAGGAGACAAAATTGCGCCCTATGCTAAACCTTTATTGTTCTTGTGGACTGATCAATTTACCATTTACCCATAAATATATTTGAATATAAATTTATGATTTTTCGAGTAAATTCATTTGGTGACCCAATGAGCGCCATTTGGGATGTTAAGACTGAAAGGTCAACATTATCATTATGCACTCTAAATATCAACAAAAATAATGCAACTACGTCCTGATGATTTGTAAAAGACAGATTAATATATGTAATTAAATATGATATATTCTCAATTGTAGAGTGATGTCTTCTGAACTCAAATTGGTTATAAGCAATTTTATCAATAACTTCAAGCCACAATTCTAACCGATATTTTAATATTCTCTCAAGAACCTAACGATATGCCTCGATATGATTCCAGTAATGTTGGATTTTGATTTGGTTTAAGAAATGGCACAACATATTCTTTGCAATCATTGGGAAGAACACCGATTTCCCAAATTAAATTTAAAAATGATAAGTAATTTATTTTTACTGCAATATGAGAGATCAAGAGATCAGATTACAGACTATACTGAAAACCATTTAGTCCGGGAGTGGTATTCTTAGTACATTTAATACAATTTAAAAACTCAGTCATATTAACTGGTCTTAGTAAGAGATGGTCTGAATTTCACTAGGGTTTAAATAAACAGGAGGAGCCAATTTATTCCGAAAAAGATCTACCCAATGACCTTCATGAACTTTATATTTTAGGGTGCTATACAGATTTTCAATTTTTCCACTTCTTTTAATGCATGAGGCCCTATTCAAATTTTTGCAGAATTTTTTTTGTTATTTCTTTTTACTTTTTAAAAGTACCCTTTTTGTCTTTGCAACAGCTCTATTAAATTTGATGTAGTTCTCAAAATTATAATTATTTTTATAGGTTTGCCAAATGTTTTTTGTTGGTTAATAGCATCCTTACATTCGTCATTCCACCACGATTTATTAAATTTCTTATCGACAGCTTTTCTTTTAAGTGGAATTGAAATATTACCAACTTCAACTTCTTTTAAATAATTTAGAATAGTTCATGCAACATATCATTCGATTCTGTTAACTCACAATCCCACTTACAACGATTATTATTAATTACACTGGCATATTGTTTCTCTAAATTTATTTCAATATATATATATATATATATATATATATATATATATATATATATATATATATATATATATATATATATATATATATATATATATATATATATATATATATATATATATATATATATAAGCAAAAGGTGATGATTATCAGGTATGCGGTCAGTATAAGAATTAAAACTATGTTCCCATTCTCAATATTTCGCCATTGTTTAATAGCTTCATCAGGAGACACTACAATAATTAAAAGAGAAATAAAATAACAATGAAACGAACATAAACACTGATTTTAAGAGTCAATAAAATTCGATGTACACCATGTCAAGCCACAACTAGACTAATAGACTAATTACTAATTTACAAAAACGGTTCTAGTGTGAATAGGTAAAAACAATATAATTTAAATTAAAAGGGGGAACAATATTAAATTATATTGTTTTTACCTATTCACACTAGAACCGTTTTTGTAAATTAATAATTAGTCTAGTTGTGGCTTGACATGGTGTACATCGAATTTTATTGACTCTTAAAATCTGTAAGTGTTTATGTTCGTTTCATTGTTATTTTATTTCTATTTTAATTATTGTAGTGTCTCCTGATGAAGCTATTAAACAATGGCGAAATATTGAGAATGGGAATATAGAGTTTTAATTCTTATACTGACCGCATACCTGATAATCATCACCTTTTGCTTAGATTGATAGTACGGTCGATAATTACCACAGAAACATCTGTATTGATTTTCTGATTTAAAAATATATATATATATATATTATTTTTTTGAAGTATTTTTCTTGGGAAAGGTTCAGATTAAAACTCTTGTAAGTTAACTTGACGTTTTAATCTGAACCTTTCCCAAGAAAAATACTTCAAAAAAATAATATAATAATGGTTCAAGAACATTCCTCCAATATATATATATATATATATATATATATATATATATATATATGTATATGTATATATTGGAAATTGATTTGATCCCAGGTTAAAATTTTCCGGTTTCCAGTCACACATTAATGAAACATGAACAAGTAGATAAATCTATATCAGATATATTTTTTGAAATTGGGCTTTGAATCAAGGTCTCAGATCCATCATTAAAAAAATTTATATTGCATTGTTCTATCACTTCCAACAACATTTTTCTCACTGTATCCACTGTGTGATGGAGTTAAAATCTCCTCCAACCAAGAAAGATTTTTCCAAACTTTGAAAGAAATTTGTCCACTCTTTATCAGATATTTTTAATTTGGGCTTAATGTATACTGAGTTTGTATTTAAAATTGATTTGTTAATTTTAATTTTCCTAAAAAACATGTAAATAAAATGAGGTATTCTGTGTTTCAAATTTGTTTCAAACTAAAATGGTCAACCCACTATATCCCTCATCTCTATCCAGCCAAAATATACCCTGAGAAAATTGCTTTTTCAAACCAAATTCACCCGGCATAACAACATCTATTTTGTTATCAAAAAGGAATGTTTCCAATGCCCCTTTATTGGATTAAACCAATCGTGAATTCCACAGTGAATTTGAATTTTATTTAAAATATCTGCTGTATTATTTTTTAAAGATTCTGACACATTTGTATCCTCAGTCTTAAACTGAGTTTTAATAGTATTCATAATTGATTCGCAAATAATTTTTTTAGATAATTTTGTGATGAAGAAGTAGATGGAACATTTGTTTGAGTTTTGGAATGAATGCTAGTGGGGAGTATTAGTACCTATATGAAAGGTACATGGGTTGGTATTGAAATGATTTCCTTATGTTTTTCTAATATTTCATTACTATCATTTACAGGTTCATAAGACCGTCTACGTTTAACTGGGACCTAAATATCTGTTAGTTGGTGTATTAATTTTTACAATAATTGTAAAATTATTTTTACATTTAGTTTTAGCATCTAAATAAGAAATATGGGCCGGAATACGAATAACTGTTATAATTTTTAGGTGTAATAATTGAATCCTGACTCACTTTATTTCAGATTTCATTGGCTTTTTTAAATTCCGTTTATTCTTGGGTGTTTATTGTTACCTTATCTGTATTTTTATTATCATGATTATTTTCAATTTCAATATCCACTTCTATATCAATCATAACAATTGTTTCGTATCCAATATTTTTCCTATATTAGGTGGATCACCATCCATATCATTGCTCATTTTAGCCTACAATTTCACTATTCCATTACACAACCTATATGTGCAGAACTGGTTTATGTTGACCTACACTGTAAGACTGCCCATACACAAATGATTATTTCCTTATAAACAAAATATTTTATTTTTAGGTCAAATAAGTTTTCTTTGGTGAAGTTATCTTCTTTCTCTCCTCATTGCAAAGACATTGTAGTCTTTTTTAAAAGTCATCATGTCCTAAACCAGCAAAAAAAGAGAAACATGTCCCAAGGGTAAGCAACAATTTGTTTTCTTTATTTGTTATTAATGTATAATTAATTTATATTTACAGTTAGTACTACCAGCTAAAACCAGGTGGAGTACATTATACAACTGCCTTAAACCCATACTACCATCAGAGGGGCTTGAAATCTTCATTTTAAAATTTAATGAAGATGATGAAGGAACAACCAAAGATCGTGAGCTGATATATGAGCGGTTATCTTACTTTAGGCTATTGGCACTAGAAAAACAGAAGCAGAACTCTTTCCGATACCAGTTATTAGTTAAAGGAATGAGAACGGTATCGGATTTTTGGAAAATGGGATGGGACTGATTATCCAAAACTCCAAAAATTAGCATTGCAGGTCTTTTAACTTTGTGTCTCTAGCTCCTCTTCTGAAATTTTTTTTTCGACTTTTGGGTTTATCCATTCGAAGTTGAGAAATAAGCTATTAGAGAAGCGAGTACAAAAACTAGTATATGTTAAAACAAATGAAAATATTTTGTCAAAAGTCATAGAAAGTGATGAATACTTCGAAGACAGTGACAGCATTACATATAACTTGTAAATTACTTTTTGATATTTTTATACGTAACTTACTAGTGTTATTGTTACAACTACCCTATTTTTTATCATAAGTTTTTTTTGCATCAGGTTTTTTACAAATTCTGGTTTAAGATGACAGTAGTTACATGTAACTTTTATTTTCAATTATTCTGGAATGTACTTTTTTTTGAATGTGATACAATCACACAGGTACAGTATACCCTCAAGTTGAGTAATGACATTTACATTTTATTTATTTATACGAATTTTTAAAATAGGTGTAGGTAAAATGTATTAAAATCCTTAAATTCATACAAAGTTTTTATTACCACATGTCAACTAGTTTTGACTTAACAAAGTCATCTTCATGGCGGGTAAGCTACAATTATGATGGTAAATTTAATATAGCAATTCGGATTCTATTCAAATAACTGTAACTTACCAGTCAATTAAAAAACTTCACACAGGACGGATAACAGCCTGAATTTAATATAAACAGCAAAAACAAGGCAAGACAACAGAGCTAGATGAACTAACGTTTTAACTAATTTGATCGTTAACACACTCAAGTGAAGATAATTTTTTATAATCTAAAAACCTAAACAGAGGTGTAACTTCAATAGTTGATTTTAAATTTAATGATATAGTATTTTCATTATTAATTGATTTAAAAATTTCTAAGTTCTCCAAAGCGTTCAGTCTAGGTCCATGTTCACAAACATGTAAAATTTCAAAATTGTCATCTACCACAAAGGATTGGTTATTAAATTGAAAATGTCTGTAAAAAACGGAACTATTCCTTGTCAAATGTTCCTGGATTCTCAACTTAAACCTCCTACCACACTGCCCTATGTATTCAGCGGTGCAATTGTTCTATCTATCAAATTGTGAAATTGGGTCTTTGGTTCGAGAAAAGATAGTTTTTATGTTTAGTGGAGTTTTAAAGGCTACATTATATTCTGTTCTATTCTGAATAATGTTGGCCAATTGATAGGAAAGTGGACCGTAGTAAGAAATGCTAACAACTTTTTGTTGTTCCCTTTTGCCTAATGCATATGAGTCATTTATTAAAAGCTTATCTGTCTTTCTATTAACTAAATTGTTAATTAGAGTTGTGGAGTAACCGTTTTTAACTGCTAAAAGTTTGATTGTTTCTAATTCTTTATTAAAATCATCAGGACAAATTGGAATCAAAAAAAGCCGATGAACATATGACCTGAACGATGAAAGTTTCTGCTGAAAAGGGTGATTGCTGTCACTAGAAATAACATGAGGTGTCTGAGTATTCTTTCTATACATGCCAAAAGAAATGTACTGATTAACCCTCTTCAAAAATAAATCCAAGAAATTGAGAGTGTAGTTATTTTCCAATTCCAAAGTAAATTTGAGGTCTATGTGTAAGTTGTTAATAAAACTTAAAAATCACCGTTTAAAACATTAAACATACCCTGAAAACCAAAGACCACATCATCGACATATCTATACCAGAAAACAATATTCCCTGAGAATTAGCTATTGAAAATTTGTCTCTCTATAAAGTCCATAAAGATATCTGCCAAGAGAGGAGCTAGTGGATTTCCCATACCAAGACCCTTCTTCTGTTCATAAATTTTATTATTAAACATGAAAATGTTTTGTTGTAATACTAATGACAATAAACTGGAAACATTCTCCACCACATAGTCATCAAACGATAAATCAATCAATAAATACCTAATGAGACCCAAGGTTAATTCCATGGGAACATTGGTGGATAAGTTGTTTACATGAACCGAAGCTAGAATGGCATTAGAGGGAAAATCAATGTCTTTAATTTTCTTTACCAAATCATTAGAATTCAAAAGTGTGTTGGGGTTCAAAATTTAGATTATTTCTAAGAAAATGATTCAGCTCCCTTGCGATTAACGAACAAGGTGAGTTAACAAATGAGAGAACTGGTCTTATAGGGTGATCCTTTTTATGTATTTTTGGTAAGCCATACAATCTAGGTGTAGAGTAATTCATTGGTGTTCTAACATTAAGATTAATTGATTCAAAAAAACCCTTATAGAAAGACAAAAGAGACTTTAGTTTTCGAAAATATGTTTCTACATGGTTACTTCCGAGTTCATTAAAGTGATCATTATTTACTAAAAAATGTTCAACCTTGGTGATGTAATCAGATCTATAAAGAATAATTAGTGTGTTACCCCTTAATGATTTGGTAAAGAAAATAGACATTGAACTTCCCTCGAACGCCAACTTATACACCAATGTTTCCGTGGAACTAACCTTGGGTCTCATTAGGGATTTATTGATTGATTCATCGTTGGATGACTATGTGGTGGAGAATGTTTTCAGTTTATTGTCATTAATATTACAACAAAACTTCTTCATGTTTAATAATAAAATTTATGAATAGAAGAAGGGTCTTGGTATGGGAAATCCACTAGCTCCTCTCTTGGCAGATATCTTTATGGAATTTATAGAGACAAATTTTCAATAGCCAATTCTCAGGGAATTTTGTTTTCTGGTATAGATATGTCGATGACATGGTCTTCGATTTTCAGGGTGATGTTAACGTGTTAAACAGTGATTTTTCAAGTTTTATTAACAACTTACACATAGACCTCAAATTTACTTTTGAATTGGAAAATAACTACACACTCAATTTATTGGATTTATCTTTGAAGAGGGTTAATCAGCACATTTCTTTTAGCATATATTGAAAGAATACTCAGACACCTCACGATTACTCCACAACTCTAATTGACAATTTAGTTAATAGAAAGATGGATAAGCTTTTAATAAATGACTCATATGCATTAGACAAAAGGGAACAACAAAAATTTGTTAGCATTTCTTACTACGGTCCACTTTCCTATCAATTGGCCAACATTATTCAGAATAGAACAGAATATAAAGTAGCCTAACTCCACTAAACATAAAAACTATCTTTTCTAGAACCAAAGACCCAATTTCACAATTTGATAGATGTGGGGTTTATAAATTGACTTGCAACAATTGCACCGCTGAATACATAGGGCAGTGTGGTAGGAGGTTTAAGTTGAGAATCCAGGAACATTTGACAAAGAATAGTTCCGTTTTCTACATACATTTGCAATTTAATAACCATTCTTTTGTGGTGGAATTAATAATGAAAATACTATATCATTAAATTTAAAATCAACTATTGAAGTTCCACCTCTTTAGGATTTTAGATTATAAAAAATTATCTTCACTGGAGTGTTAACGATCAAATTAGTTAAAACGTTAGTTCATCTAGTTCTGTTGTCTTGTCTTTGCTGTTTATTTTAAAGTCATGCTGTTATCCATCCTGTGTTAAGGTTTTTAATTGGCTGGTATGTTACAGTTACTATTTTGAAGATGGTTTCGTACTCTAATGGATTTGCTTCAGAAAACGAATTTTTAGTTTTTGATTTTATTTGTATATAATTACTTTACAGTTCCTAGAATGTACCTGTTATATTAATTTAGCTTTAATTTCATAAGAATGATTTTTTCCAAGGGCGAGTCAGCTGAATGAATTACTTTTTAATTTCAATGATTTATATTGTATTTCTTTTAAATTGAAATGAATTACATTGTATTACAATTGAATTACGAAATACCCTGAAATATGGAGAATTGGCAGTGGACTGCTGCTCGATTTTTTCCTATTTTAATAAACTTGTTACAATTATGTTATTTAATGATTTGTTTTTTTTAACCTAAAAAACCTGAATATACATTTTATATTCTTAGGCTTTTGCCAACCCTGGCTATCATGTAGGTACTTGTGTGAAAATGTTTTTACAAACTGATTTGGACTAACTAGGTATATAAAACATACATGAGAATACAAATCATAATATCTAGAATGTTTTAAAATATATTCGTTACTCCATAATTTAAGTATGGACGTATGGTGATGTAAGCAAACTCAATTTTATGTATACTTTATTGTGCCCTATTTAATATATTTTTTTAAATGTATGATGCAAAATGTTTGTTGTCGCATTAGGTATTAAAATAATAATAACCGTAATAATTTTTTCTTCCAAATTCAAGAATAACAGTTTTGGTGGGTTAAATAAGTGTATAAGTGCTAATACTTACATCTTCTGGGCCAGAATCAGAATCGGAAGTATCTTGCTTCTTTGACTTTTTAGGCATTATTTAATAATTTGAAACTATTAATAACAAGAAAAACTTAAATATTAATGACTAAACCAGTGAAACACTTTTACCGGTAATAAAGTTAATATAACTGTGTAAAATACGATCAAATACGATAAACGATTCCAGGTTACGTTCGTTATCCGTTAGCAATTGGCGGTATATGTTCAGTGCCGCCAACTTGGATGTTATTTGTGTATGGGCAACACCTCAGATTAACAAATATTATTATGTTATTACTTCAAGGGCAACACATAGAAATTATATGATATATAATTTCTATAATCTTATATGGTCTTATCTTCTCTATCTTATATGATATATAATTTCTATAAGGCAGCACCAGAAACTGATTTTTCTATGAAACTGCTATAGAAAGCCATGGAATCTTGACATCATTAATAGCACAGATCATATAATCAAATATTCTTTGATATAACTACTATTAAAAGAAATAACAGTTCCAAAATATTCTATTTATTAGGTATAACCACGGACTTAGGATCCTTAAGTTCGTGCGAATAACGTATTTTCATATATTATTATTTGTCTATGATCTACATCATTTGGAAAACTTTTAGCCTGTCCAAGCGAGGGCTGGTTAATACCAAAAGTAAATACCGTAGCGTCCAAGCGAGGATTGTTATTAACCGTTACGTCATCGTTTGATGTCAAATTACGTCACGGTTAAAACCACCAGTAACCCTGTCGGGAGCAGAGTTAGAGCGGTTGACAGATGTGATATTTGGCATTTGCTTATGGCATATTAATTAAAAGTGAAGTTCTTAAGTTTCTAAATGGGAAAATGATTATGAACACTGAAAAACAAATAAAAACAGCGAAAATTTATCTAAACAAATCCTCTAGACCTTACAGAAAGTAGATAAAGACATTGGTAAATACCGCTTCATCAAAGCGACCAGTATAACCGTGACGTATTTTGACATTTGTTGACATTATCGCCGGTAATAACCACTCGCTCGCTTGGACAGGCTAATAGAATAATAACCATAGACATATGGCGAATTTCCTCGAGACTAACTAGCTTTAACCAGGTTAACAAAACTATGATGTCAGAGGTTAACGTAGTTTGGATCTGTAGTATGTCATCATCATTTTGATAGGGGGATGTCAAATGTCAACATCGTCATTTAATATTATTTTTATTATTTATATTACTAATATAATATAAAATGTTCATCAGTTATAGGCAGAGAAAAGAATATCTATTCACAATTTGGCATTCTTTACCTTTTTGTAGAAGATTAATAATTTCTACTTTATCATTGATACTGTATAATTCTTCGTTTACAAATACTTCGTATACATTCATTATTCTGACCTACTTTTTCAACGTAAGGCCCGTTGTTATTAACATTTAACCTCAATAACAATGACAAACCACAGACAAACTGACAGATCATAGCTTCAAACCACATGTTAACTACCTCGGCCAGGTGGTTTGAGATGTTGGTTAAGTGTGACGTCATTGTTTGGAATATGTATCGAGGAAATTAGAGTAGTTAACTTTTTTCTAACCAGGTTAGCGTGGTTAGTATCGAGGAAATATCCCTTTTTTTTAAATAGAAATCTTTCATAGAAATTGATTGCTAGCCATAGAAAATGTCGCTAGCCCATCGATATTAAACTCAACAGGATTGCTCATTAACATTTAATTCTGTGTTGGCCTCGCCGAACTCGGACGGAAACGTGTTCACTGGACCTAACCTTTAAATTTTGTGGTTTATCGTTTGTTTTGACGATTTTGTTACTGTTTTTTTTTAATTTTGAAGGTGGTGGTTTATTGATACAGAATGAAAGTATCTAAACGTCTCTATCTGTCAATCAACAAATTCTAGAAATACGAAGCACGTTATTTTAGTGTAAATAAAACCTTTTGGATTCGTGTTTCAATGTATAAATTTTAAGTATACTTTTAAATTATTCTCCTTGCCCTAATATTTAAACTTGTTAAAATGGTTATAAGTATGCGCAAAACATATAGTACAAAAATTTAATGGCATATCCCCTTTAAGTTTTGTTGCGAAGCTAGACTCTGAAAGGTGCCTCGGGAAGCTGCTGGGTCCATGACAGCAATATCGACGTCGCCGTCTGGATCAGGAATAAAAATTGTGGTATTATAAGCACAAAAATTGGTGAAGGATACGTGGTAATACATTTCAAGGATATGTCACTGATCAGCTGTTATATCTCACCAAACATCTAACTACAAGTATTCAAGCCTACAGTTGACAACATCATTGTTGCCTGCAAGGCAGAGGGAAACAAGATACTAGTGATGGGGGACATCAACTAAAGCACCCCAGTATTGGATGGAATGGGTCGAGTCACGAGTCACAAGACTATACCATAATCAATAATGGAGAGCCAACATTCGTAAGAAATAAGAGCGTCTCACACATCGACGTCACATGTGCTAGCTCAAAAATGACTCGCAAAATAGAAAACTGGCAGATACTGAAGGAAGCTGAGATCTTTACCTATCATAAGTATATCTATTTTGAAATCAAATCTGAGGGTGGGCGGCAAATCAGAAGCATAAACATGGAAAAGGTCAAAATGTGTTTGAAGGATATTAAGCAAAAAGATGCTAAGAATCTAAATGCTCTGACTAGATGTCTGAAAAAAATAGTCAAGGCTGCCAGCAAAAGCAAAGGAGGAGGTATTTACACATACCCCTACTGGTGGAACGAGGACATCGAAAAAAGTAGGAAAGAATACTTCGACGCTAAAAGAAGGACTACCAGGAAGAGAAAACTTTGTGAGGAAGTACACGAACTGGAGGCGATGTGTAGAAATAAGCGGAAAGCTCTATGCAAACTAATTAAAAGTAGCAAAAGAAATAAGTGGAACGACATCATAAGACAACTGGACGAGGACATTTGGGGGGATGGATACAGGATTGCAGTCAAAAACCTAAGAATTCAAACCCCCTACGAGGTGCCGCCAGAAACAAGAAAGAGAGCAGCGGAAATTCTTTTCCCAGAGAAACCCCTATTCATATTCTCGCAAAATAGCATTCCAGAAGTACCGCAAGTAACAATACAAGAGCTACAACAAGCTATAGTTGATATTAAATCTAACAGAGCACTTGGACCTGACGGGATAACTCCTGAAACCATAAAATATCTGGTACAGATAAAACCGCATATAGTATCAAATATAATTGACTATACAATGCAAAAACAGGAATTCCCCACAGAGCAAAAAATAGCGAAACTAGTCCTTATCTTGAAGCCGGGTAAGCCGATTGGTGAACCAACATCGTATAGTCCTATAAGCCTTTTACACTGCGTGAGCAAACTCTTAGAAAGGATTATTAAGGGACGATTAGAAAGATAGTTGATAGACAAGGAGGCTATTTCGGTTCAACAGTATGGATTCCGAAAGGGATGCTCATTTATTCATGCAGCAATCTGGATAAGAGACAATGTTCAAAAATCTAGAGCAGCATATGTTTCTATGATTGCCATTGACGTAAAAAACGCGTTTAACACAGCCACCTGGCCACTCATAATCAAAGCACTACAAGAACTCGGTGATTATCTAATAAATATTATAGCAGACTACCTCAAGAACAGATCCCTTGTAGTAGATAACAATTATACTATGCCCATTACCGCATGTGTCCCGCAGGGATCGGTCCTTGGACCGACCTTGTGGAACGTTTTGTACAATGGAGTATTAAACATCGACCTGGGCTGCAAGGCCAGAACCCTAGCCTATGCGGACGACTTAATAGTGCTGGTAGAAGCAGGGAGCATACGGGAAATGGAAATAGTAGGAAACAAGGCGCTAAAGAGGATAGCTATGTGGATGAAAGAGCACGAGTTAGAAATCGCTGCCTCCATAACAGAAGCGAAAATAATTAAGGGCCCAGGGAACAAAAAACATATTAAATTCTATCTAGAAGGACAGGATATTACGCCAAACAAAACGATCAAATATGTGGGTATACAATTCGACGATAAGCTCAGCTTCGGTAAACACAGAATCACTCAAGGATAAGGTGCAGGGTAGAATCACGGCATTAAATAAGCTCATGCCTAACCTAAAGGGTCCAGGATTTCAGAAGAGGAGACTATTGCTTAGTGTTGTCCATTCTACGATACTTTACGGAGCGCCAACATGGTACAATGTACTGAATAAGAAAATATACAAAAAAAATGTTGGAGACATTGCAAAGACACACACTGCTCCGAGTAATTAGTGCATATCAAACTGTATCTACAACGGCGGCACAGGCAATAGGAAAAGTGATTCCCATACATTTACAGGCTCTGGAAAGGGCCACACTGCATAGTGGTCGACATGAAGCAGGCGTGCGAGGGGTCAGAGCAGACATCTTAGATAAGTGGCAGAACGAATTGACTGATGCAGTCACTAGTCAATGGACGAGAAGGCTCATACCTGATGTGAGAGTGTGGTATAAATGCCAACATATAAAGACAAATTACTATATGACTCAGTTTTTGTCTGGACATGGTTCCTTCAGAACTTACACTCAAGGTATAAATAAAACAGAAGACAACAACTGTATATACTGCGGGGAAACAGATGACGCACATCATACGGTCTTCACTTTCCGTTATACGAGAGGACATGAATATGTTCGTAGGAGAACATGTGAGTCCTGAAAACTTTCTGGAGATAGCAACAGAGAGTAGCAGAAACTACAACTTCATAGTGGAGGCTGTAAGTAAAATAATGAAAATCAAAGAGACGGAAGAAAGATTAGACCAAGGTAGAACATAGTGTGAAACTAAGAAGAGATATAGACTGCACTACCGCAACTGTTGTAACGTCCCTAAGACAGAGCCAGAAGCGGTAGGTGGAAGAGGTGGTTACACGGTTTTAGCTGGTAGGCGGTCGAGTAGTGGCAGCGAAAGCTGTGGAGTGACTCTGTCTGGCTTAGCAGAAAGGGGACAATCCGCAACTTGGGACACCTTCCCAAGGTCTTCAGAAGATTTCCCCCCACCGAAAAAAAAGGACTCTGAAAGTTATTAATACTTTGTATATTTTTGACAATACCACTTACACACTACACTCTATATTGATGCGCTAGCGCACCAATTAAATACTGATCGGTCCTTATCGTTTGTGAACACGTGCGTCTTTGAAAAAACTTCTCTCTCAAAATATGCTTATAGTCCAGTGAAATATGGTGAAATTAATATGTTATTTGAAAATTATATTACTAATTCTTTTTAATAAAACGACATATAAGGTATTGTTAATTGTCTATGTTTAAGATGTATTTAATAATTATAAAATTATTAAATACATTTTACGATTGTTAGTTGAAGTTATAATATTAAATGAATATATCGTCTAATAAGCATTTTAAATTATAATTTTGACTGGACTATGACAGTATTCAAATCAATGGATAAGCCGAAACAATAAATTTCGCAATATATCTCTTTCGTGAACTATACCTACACTAAAAGCTTGAACGGGAACATTTGACAGACATTCGCTGATAATCAGTTTCGTGAAAATTAAAAGAAAATATTTTATCAAAAAATGTTTTTATTTCACTATGCCATGACAGGTCGATTATATGCCGTGACATCTTGCAAAAACAATAGGCCTGCTGCAAATAATCAAGGGCTAAATTTGGGTTTTCATCCGTATCTCCAAAGGGGAACGATTTAGTTTCTACAACAATAATACGATAGTGGATACATCAATGTAAGAGGAAAGAGGGGTCTCCTCACAGGTATATTATAAACCTAAAAACGTACACAATATACTAATATCAACCATGTATTTACTTCTCAAAGTGGAAAAATAATGTGTAATATGATATGGAAAAAAGTTCAGTGCTTCATAAAATCAATGGATAAACTTCCTCATATTGATCAGTACCTTAATGAAAGAAACAGAATGCTTTCTTCTAAATGACAATATTTTTCAATTATTAGAACATTCTTAATTTTGAGTATGCACCCTATGAAATTAACCAAAACACAATAATTATCAACACCTACAGTGGTATCAGAACAAACAGCATTGCAAATAACGTCAAAAAATATTAGAAAATATACTCAAAACTAATATTTGATACAAATCAATAAAAACCTTGATATTGTAACGCTCTTGCGTCGTTACTTAATGGGTTGGCGCTTTAACTACAGGTGACGGGTTGCCTCGGGTGCCAGTTTATTAAAGTGGTATGCTCCACTCGCTCCGGGCAGCGTCAGTGAAAAATTAAAATACTCCAGGGGTCACTTATGGTGGTGACAAGAGTGTTGCGGCCGGACGGGCAGATTTTACTTGCCTCCCCGGGTTCGTAACCTGGGTATTAGATGCTTAACGTTCTTACCTATTTGCGGAGGTTTAATGGTAATTGGAGCTGGAGAGAAGAGAAACCAAAAGTTACGTATTTACAAAGAGTCTTTATTATACAAATAACGGAAAGATGAATCAACTAAATTAAATGTCCTCTAATTCGGGTAGGCGGAGCAAAAGCACTAGTACTAACTACTATACTACCGATTCAAACGGTCTCTCCTACGGTAAACTACTACGTTAAGCAAAACAAAGCTATGCAAGCGTGAGCAAAAATGGGGCGGGGGTGCGGTGGACGGTTAGCGGAAGCCGGGGGGGTGCGGTGGACGGTTAGTGGAAGCGTGCAGAACTAATACGGATTGCGAGAGACCCTCTAGGTTAATCAAAGCTCTACTTTCGGGGATACGGCTCTCGGTTTCCGCGGTATCGAAATCTCGGAGTCGCGACGGCCACTACTAGGATGTGACTTCTCAACTTACTAGCAGCGGACACGGTTTTCCTCGATCGGATGGCTGAAGGCCCAAGCACGGCCGCTACTAGGATGTGAGTACTCAACATTCTAGTAGCGGACACGGTCTCCCTTTACTTCCCCTGATCGGATTGTACGGGCGAGAGCCATATACCCTAAGGTATAAAATGAAATATCACTCACCTCGGTGGACGGTACGGTTGATCTACGCTTTATTTCATATTATACGGAAGATTGTGCTTTTGCCCGGTCTTTGAAAATGTAACTTCGTTACAATATGATCTTTGGTTTTCCCATTTCAAATAAATGTATTAGAATTAATTGAGTTGATATTGTTATATATTCAGTAATCTGCATTGAAATATCAATATATGTATTTTTTTAATAAATGCAAATTTTATTTTTTATTATTCCAGATCCATACTACACAGTTAATAAAATGTAAGGAAAAGAGAATATGAACACAACATAGAACTGTAACTTATTCAGCTAAATTGTCTCAAACATTATATTATATATCAAGTAGCAAGTACCCCTACTCTCTAGCATAATTATTGAGAACTATTCTGAAATCAATCAACCAAATATTTACTTTACTTAAGAAGTTACTTCTTATTTTCCAAATTTCATGTTTAGTAGTTGTATTTTCGAATACCACAGGTTGGGCAGCCTCGAAATTACTTTAACGTATTATGCTAGAAGTCAAAATTAAAATTTTGAAATAGAAATCTCATATGTACTCTAAACCACAGCAATGGTTTATTTTCTTGATAAAGCGGTTAGTTTATTAAACACAACTTTGCTAATACACTTCGTTTTAAATTATTAAAATAATTACTTACCAAATACATATAATAAATGATAATAAAATCAAAAACACGCCACACTTTATTTATCTTCGCTAACAGAATCATACCCATCACAGAATACACACACCACGCGACGATTATATTTAAATAACAACAGCTAGGATTGAAAACGCTGTGAATGTACATTCAACGCACACCTCAGATAGTTTGAGCGCAATTTACTTGGTTGGTTTGATGTAAATGTATAACTGGTATAAATCATGTTATGCGAAGGTTTGCGCTAATATTTCAATTGAATTTATCAAATATGTATTATTTAATTTGTTGATTAATAAAGAACTGATATTTCTTTATTCACATTTAATTAAATCGTTTGTCTAAGTTCGTCTTGTATTTTCTTTGATATCTTACCTATAGCTTCCTGTTGCTGGCAAGCGTCAAGTGCCGAATCCATTCCTGAGATATGGTAATAACAATATAAAACAAATTTACAATTTTTCAAAACTTATATATTATTTTTGAATTGGAACTCGTGATAAGCGAACCAATTCTGGCGCCCATAACTGATTTCAATTAAATATTGAGCAAAAAATAAAAATAAATATAACATATAATCGTCAACATTAAAATATATAGTTACGTGGCGCTCAACGTGGGGCGCTTGTGAAACGATTTTAATAACGCTCGTACAACAAACCAGTGACAGGAACAGGTCATAATGTTTGAGATATCTAAGGAAAATTGTGTAAAACTATAATGGCTGACAAAACAATAAACATCGACGAACTAACAGTGGAAGAGTTGAAAGAACATCTGAAATCAAGGAATATGGATACGAAGGGAAATAAACAAGCACTAAAGGAACGATTGATGATGGCCATACAAGCTGAAGAAGCAGCAGAACTGGAAAAAGGAGAGAGTATGGTGGAAGAAGTTCACCACTATACAAAACCGAAATCCAACGAAAATGAAGAATTAATGAACATGATGAAAATAATAATGGCAGACATCAAAAGCACCAAAGAAGATATAAAAGAGGACATTAAGAACACACGGTAAGAAATAAGAAACACAAAAGAAGAAATTAATAGAAGATTGGACCAACAGGAAGAAACATTTTCATAACATTTGGTGGAAATGAAAAAACAATTCGAAGAACACAAGAAAGAACAAGAGGAGAAAATGAATAAAATATATGGAAATTTAATACAAGAAGGCACCATCAGAAAAAGAGATAGAAGATATGGGAAGTAAACTACGAGAAAAAGGAAAGGAACAAATATAGGTAGAATGGAAAGAAGCATTATTAAAACTAATGCTAGAATAGATGACGTAGAACAAGGCAACCAATTGAATCTATCGATTGCCGAGGAAATGAATTTAAAAACACAGAAAGAACTAATATGGGAAATGGGTAAGAAGTTAAAACAAATCAAGGAAGATAGGAATGTACAGGATTTTGCAAAGTTGGAGAGATAAATAAAAGAAGTTTCCAAGAAGAAAATGATAGAATTGGAGAAGGAAATTGAAACTATGAAACACAAAACTAATCAAAACAATAATACTCAAGGCGTGAATTATATTTATAACCATGGAGAAAGCAACCTTAAATTTGATGGGTATACAAGAAATATGCATCCCAAAATCTTCTTGAGATGTCTCAAAAATAAATTGAGGGATATCGGAGAAATAGAGGACTTGAAAGATACAATAAGGTCTCATTTACATGGTCAAACATTACTTTGGTTCACATGTAATGATGTGAACATCAATAATTTTAGGGATTTTGAAAACAATGTTTTGAAACAATACTGGGGGGAAACAGAACAAGGCTATGTTAGAGAAAAGTTGTATTTTGGCAAATTTGACAGTAGAAGTAGCAACAATATGAGTAGCTAGGCTTTGTCTTTATTTTCCCAGGCACAATATTTAGAGCCCGTAATTTCGGAACAAGAAATAATAATATTCTTGTCCCGACATTTTAACGACAATATAACGCAGGGTATTGCGATACAGAACATAACAAATTTTCAATCTCTGTTAGATTACTTGAATCGAGTACAGAGAACGGTTAACAACAATAGATACACGAATTATCCGGAAAGGAGATATAAACAAAACAATAATTACCATAGAAGAGAAAGAAGAAACTCTGACGGAGACATAAGAAGGACAAATAACATAAGACGTGACACTAGAACTAACAGAACACACAGTCTAGAAAGAAACACAACTACTCGTAATACAAATTTTATTCAAACTAATACAGATAGCAACAATTACAATAGTGATAATGTTGTGGTTCCTGTGTCAACTTCTAGTGCGGAACAACAGTTTTTCCACTAGAGGGTGAATATGGTAGGTTAAGTTGGTGCAGCTATGTTCACCCACGCGAATATCTTAAGGTACAGGACCAGCTAGAACAAAATAACGAAACATTAATTTATATATACGGAACGATAGAAGGCATTAGTATAAAAATATTAATCGATATCGGGTCAGAAATATCTTTAATAAATAATAAATTTGTAAATAAATTAACTATATCAAAATAAAACTTCATCAAGGTACCGAAAATAAGTTTAATCGGAATAAATCAAATTCAATTATTTTACCATTTAATTCTATCTATCTCTTCAAAATCAATTATTTCCTTATATTCCATCAATTCATCAATAACTATGTCTGTTTCTAACTTCTTTATCAACTATGCTTACATATCAACTTCTTTCCCATTTACTCCTATAAATGTAATCATTTCCTCCCGTCCATCTATTTGTTGCCTAATTTCATTTCTATTTTCATTATCATTTCTTCTATCAAAGTTTCTAAAATCTCTTCTATTCTCAAAATACTTATTGTCATCAATTTTACCTCCATTTCCATATATTCGTTTTTCATTTGTAACTTCTATTTTCATTTCCATAATTCATACCAACATGTCCATTATTTCTTCTATTATCAAATCTTGTTTATATAATTTCTATTTATATATGTTTTTTAATATTACTTGTTAATCATAAAACTTCTATTTACATATCGTTTTTATATCCATCCCTCACCATGTACAATTCCCTTTCGTTTTCTAGATTTCGTTCCTATAATCCTGTCATATAATTCAATTTTATTTTCTTTTCCTAAACTTCGTCTTATTCTCTTCTCTTATTGTTTGATTCTCTATGTGTTTCTGTAATTCGATTAAATTTTCCACTATTTCCTTTTTAAAATCGTCATGCCATATTCGTTTCCTAGATTTCTTTGAATTTCCCACTATGTTCTTTTTAAATTCATTGCCCCATATCTCATTATCTTCATCATATATTCTTGTTTCTGTATTTTCTTTCCAGAAATGCATTACAATTTGCATCTCAAATTCTTCTGTATCATTGAAATTGCTTTTTATTATTTTCATATCCACCATAATCTCAATTCGATTCATTTCATTTCCAATTATCTTAATAAATATTCTTGGATCAATTATTTTCATATTTCTATCAAGTTTCACTCTGATTTCGACATTTTCTGTGTAAATTATTCGTCCGGCATTTTGTTTTGTGGTTTCTTCTATCTCTACCATAGTTTCTTGTAATCTTCTGTTCATTTCCTTTAATTCCCAATTAAATTGTATCCCCCTATTATAATTATTATTTCTTTTAGCATATGTCACGATTTGTTTCACTATAATGATATCTAAGTATTTTATTTTCCAATAAATATTTTCTTCATAAATTTGCATCACTTCTTCACCTCCTAGATTCTGTAAATTGATGTCTACCATTTCATCTTTGGTTTGTCTTTGTACTTTTATAGACTGTATTTCATCAATTTTCTTATCAACTTCTTGTATCTCCATTAAACTTTGGATTTTTACTTCGTCAATTTCCTTTTCCATTTTATTACATATTTTCTGCTCTATAGTATCATCATTTATATTTATATTGTCATTCATATTTACATCCATCTTGTCCTGCCCCTTTATTTCTTGTATCCTGCTATCCATGTTATCCAACATATCATCCGTCTTTTCAACAATGTTCCCCTACTACGTATACTTTTTTTACCATCATATCCGATTTCATATCTCCACTAAATTTATTATTCCATTTCTTCATATCTTCCCTGATTTTCTTAATCTCCTTCAAATTCTCAATTTTTCCTTCTTCTATTTTCTTTTCCAGTCTGTCCATGTTTCTGATGATATTGTTAATATCCCCCTTAATCTCCTCCCTCATTGTATTCATATCTCCCCTATTTTCTTCAAATTTGTTATTCAAGTCTCCCCTCATATTCTTTTCCATATTATTCATATTCTCATCTTGTTTGTCCATTTTTTTATTCATGCTATTTATAGCTCCCCTCATACTATTCATATTTCGATTTAAATCTTCACTCATATTCATCAACAGTTGTAATAATTGGTCATTGCTAGTTGTATTTTCTCTTCTCTCTTGTCTCCTATTCTCTTGTTCTTCCTCATCTCCTACTGTCATATCTCCTACTGATAGGTGTCTTCCCTGCTCCAAGTATTGCACCTGAAAATCTCCTCTTCCATGACTCCTTTCTTCCCTTTTTTTCAGATCCACTTTCAACTCCTACCTGTTTACCATCTCTTAACGTCATTCTTCTTTCCATCGTAGATATTTAAATTTTTAATAATAATGTCAATTAATTTCTATATTTTTATAGTTATATGCAAAATTTTAATCGCCCCACGTTTTGGGTGCCAAATTGTAATATATTTAATATTATATACTTAATATTCTTTAATTGTAATTGCCCCGCGTTGTGAGCCAAATTATAATTATGATGTCGCAGCGACAATTATTGTACATGTAACTTAAGTACGTCTTCTATTTCAATTTTGACAGTAGTTGTCAAAAAAAATATGCCCGGCTCCAATAAATATCAATCTAAAAATGAATTTATATACAATCGACCTATTACTCCTATCTCAGGGTGAGATCAAAGTTGTTCAAAATTAATTCTTCAAATTTATTTGTTTTTTTAACGTATTTCCAAATTAAATGTTTCACTATTATCAAACTCTCGAATAACTGTTAATTCAATAGAATAAAAGGCCCTTTAATTATTTTATGACATTTACTATTTTACTGTCACTAAAAAATCAACCAAATGTCACTGATCAAATTGAAAATTCTATGAATGTAAAATGATAGGTTTAACGAGATTGGATACAGAATGAATACTACAGGGAGCTAGAATCAAAATTATATATTATACGCAAATTCAACAAAATTATTATTCCCAAAAAATACCATAAAAGAACAACAATCGTAATCTCTAGAAAAACTTAAAATTAGAATACAACTATGCCAGAATTTAACCTAATTAATTATTATTATGAAAACGTTCAACATGTGTAATTTACACTTGACGTGTATCAATGTCAAATAACGAAATTTCTGCTCAAATTGTCTATTCACTTGATGTTGAAACTGATATATGTATCGATACTTTTGGTATATTTCAAAATTTCTTATATAGATGCATCTAAATTTTCAACTGTATTTAAAAAAAGGCCTGATATTTCTCGAGAAATAAATTTAAAACTGGAGTGGACTCACCAAATGGATCAGAAAAACTCGTTCGTATTTTAAACGTATTTAGAATTCTGTAAACTTTCTAAATATATACAATTTTGAAAACTGGAACCACATACACTTTTTACGATGCAATTCTTATCCGAATTATACACGCACTGGCTTTATCATATGGGTTATTTATCTGTTTGTATGATATACAATTTATACAATCTACCAAAAAATTGAGACAACTCTAATTCTGATGTTGTCTCTTCAAAGGATAAAAAACTACTGACTAAATTTTTGTAAAATGAATAATTCTCCTTTCCGTTGGTTACCGATTTTTCTTGTTTTTTTTTTTTAAAATTACTAATCTATGATTTTCAATAACCAAGTGAGATTTTGAAATTTTTTTATTACATTTGTAATGTTGCTAGCAGAGACCTCTATATTTTACAATTTCAAATATTTTCTCCAAATCCTATTATCCTATTAATATATATTAATACAGATCCTCTATTTGAAAATTAAAGAATAAGTAAAACATAAGGAAATTTATTTAATTTTGGCTGCCATACTTTCGATACACACTGTACTATATGTAATTTATTAAATTTTGAAAGATTCAGTAGAAATATCAAACATGACATTTCATAATTTCGATGACATTTGTGTAGAATATGTCTAATGATAGATAGAACATGATAGGATTTGGAGAAAATATTTGAAATTGTAAAATATAGAGGTCTCTGCTAGCAACATTACAAATGTAATAAAAGAATTTCAAAATCTCACTTGGTTATTGAAAATCATAGATTAGTAATTTTTTAAAAAAAAACAAGAAAAATCGGTAACCAACGGAAAGGAGAATTATTCATTTTATAAAAATTTAGTCAGTAGTTTTTTATCCTTTGAAGAGACAACATCAGAATTAGAGTTGTCTCAATTTTTTGGTAGATTGTATAAATTGTATATCATACAATCAGATAAGTAACCCATATGATAAAGCCAGTGCGTGTATAATTCGGATAAGAATTGCATCGTAAAAAGTGTATGTGGTTCCAGTTTTTCTAAATTGTATATTTTTAGAAAGTTTGCAGAATTCTAAATACGTTTAGAATAAGAACGAGTTTTCCTGATCTATTTGGTGAGTCCACTCTAGTTTTTTAAATTTATTTCTCGAGAAATATCAGGCCTTTTTAAATACAGTTGAAAATTTAGATGCATCTATATAAGAAATTTTGAAATATATCAAAATTATCGATACATATATCAGTTTTAACATCAAGTGAATAGACAGTTTGAGCAGAAATTTCGTTATTTGACATTGATACACGTCAAGTGTTAATTACACAAGTTGAACGTTTAATAATAATAATTAATTAGGTTTAATTCTAGCATAGTTGTATTCTAATTTTAAGTTTTTGTAGAGATTAAGAATGTGGTTATTTTATGGTATTTTTTGGGAATAATAATTTGTTAAATTTGCGTATCTGATAGTATAATATATAATTTTGATTCTAGCTACCTGTAGTATTCATTCAGTATCCAATCTCGTTGAACTTATCATTTTACATTCATAGAGTTTTCAATTTAATCAGTGACATTTGGTTGATTTTTCTAGTGACAGTAAAATAGTAAATGTCATAAAATAATTAAAGGGCCTTTTATTATATTGAATTAACAGTTATTCGAGAGTTTGATAATAGTGAAACATTCAATTTGGAAATACGTTGAAAAAAACAAATAAATTTGAAGAATTAATTTTGAACAACTTTGATCTCACCCTGAGATAGGAGTAATAATAGGTCGATTGTATATAAATTCATCTTTAGATTGATATTTATTGGCGCCGGGCATATTTTTTGACAGCCATTGTCAAAATTGAAATAGAATACGTACTTAAGTTGCATGTACAATAATTGTCGCTGCGACAACATATTATAAGTTGTCTCCACATCGTAGGGCAATTACAATTAAAGAATATTAAATATTTGAAGGATTGGAAATATTGTATATATATATATATATATATATATATATATATATATATATATATATATATATATATATATATTATTGTGGATTCTTACGTGTGAGAAATCTAATTATTATTGTTTGGTTATTATGAATTATTAGTTTTGGTTTGCCCGGTATATTAGAAAAATTTAAAATATGTCATAAAATAATTATATCTTACATGAAAACTCTATGATCTCAGGATTGGGTTCATATGGTAAAACGAAACTATTTTAATTTTAATTATAAGCGCCAAAAGATAAAATCCTTGTATTTAAATAAAAAAAAAATTCATCAAAAATACTTGTTTTAACTTCTTTATAAAATCCTAGAAACGGTCCTGTACATTCTGACTTCAAAGCCCCTCTCTGATTGAGAACCGTCTGGTCAATAATGCCAACTGTTAAATGATAGATGGAGCAATCATCGAGAAATGAAGTTCTTCAACAATGCAATTTCAAATCTTCCAAGTGAAAAACGTTAGTTAATATTTAGAAAGACAAATACATTATTCATTTACAAAACTTCATAAAAACAAACTATCTACGATGATCATTCATTCAAAAACACATGCACTCAAATGAATTATTATTATATGTGATTACAAACTATGCAACATTATATACATATTTAAAAACGAATCATGTTACAAAATTCTCTATGAAATAAAATGGCGAATATAATGATGGTTAAAGTGTATGAAATATCAAAGTTCAAATATTTGCACAACACAAGTGAGTTTATTTAACCTTTTTATTTAAATGAAATAGTTTTTAAATACCTGTTCACTTTTCCTTTTTAGTTCACCTCATTGATTGTTTTTTAGATTACCTCCTGGAAAATCACACATCCTGTCGTGCTTGGGCAGAAATCAAAATTGATGTTATATTTCATCCACATCAATACATTTTAGGGAATTCCATAGTCCAGCTCTTTATCAAATGTATCGTGTAGACACCATTTCCACGATACGATACGTTACTTGTTTATACGGATAAAATTTACGGTTAGTATTCTATAATTTTTACCAATTTTCTTGTTAAATCTAGGTTTATTTACTTGATTTATAAATTTGTTGAGTAACATTTAAGAATAATGCATTTCTTTTATAGTTACCTCTCCAATGTGCTGCTTTTAGTTTTTGAATTATTTTCTCAAAATTTTTCTTTTCACCCATTCACTCTACCAAAAAAAATTCTACCTAGTCACTAGTGTACATTATCAACAACTTTCTTTATTCAATTTTTTTAGTTTTTAATACGCTTGCCGCTGATCAAACTATTTCAATTTTGATTCACCAATCAAAATTGACTATAAAAATTCTGGTTGACAAATCCCACTTCAAGTTTTAAATTGCTCATCTATCCTTCTAGGACATTTCGTTTAAAGTCTTTAAATGATTAAATCTGATATATTACTTTCTTTAAAATATATTCTAAAATATTTAGAAATGACAGCTCTTTTAATTCCAATTAGATTTATTTGGAATGACAATTCATTTCACAAACGTCTTACTTTTATAAACTCAAGGTTATTATTATTTTGACTTCCTACCTAGACATATACTAAATAATTATATAATGTTACCAGAGAATCTCTTTCAATATCCAATTATTATTTTTGAAAACAAATCATAATGTTTTTACTTTAACTGTGTGAGAAATAGATTGTTATAATTTACATAATGTAACGTTCAAAATTCTCTCTCTCAAAGGCTAGAAATCATGTTATATATTTCACATATGTGTATTTACAAAGTGTATTAAAAATTTCCTTTATGATTCTTCAGTTTGATTCTTGTTTATTTTCTCTATTGAATAATGAATGATACAGATTGTCTATATTTCGGACGATTCAAGAAATAATTTAAATTCTAAAATTTGTATTTGCATATAGTGTGTAGTATTTCATTCCATATTATAGTATACAGAGTGTTGCCGGTTCCTTTCTATGTTGATATATATATCTATATATATATATATATATATATATATATATATATATATATATATATATATATAATGCGTTCATGAGTTCATGAAGTGTGGATACGGAAATGACTTGTTTAATGCTATTCATTGTAAAATAAATAATGAATTAAGTTTTACGAATTACAAGACCCGGTTTTCATTGCACTCAGTATACCTACTATGTGAGCAGAAGGGTTTTATGTAACAAATTTGGTATGACTGAGGTCAGAATGGGCATATCCGAACTCTGCCACAAAATAAAATTTTACCTGATTTGTATCAATTTGAGGATTACTGAACTGTGCCGCAACCATTTAGTTTAATCCTATTAGAGTCATCAGGGTTTATAATAGATAAAATCGGAGGCCCATAGAATTATGTATATTTCTGAAAGGTTTCAAAGATTTCTTGAATTAAATATTTTGAAGAAATCTTGATTGTTTTGATCGATATTTAGGGGATTAGGGGAAGGATGTTGATGCACTTACACTATTGCCTAAAAATCAGGAAGAAGTATTTAATAGTGTTCGTGAATTACAATTACGAACGAACCGAGAAGAGGAATTTATATTAACAGCAGACCAGGTATTTAAAATTATTGTGTTCTCCTGTTTTTCCAACCTTAATTTTTCATGTAATTCGGATTGTATTTTGATGGATGGGACTTTTAAATACTGTTCAACTTTTTTTTACCAAATGTTTACCATTCATGGTTTTAAAAACGGCTATTACGTACCTCTTGTTTTTTGTTTGCTGCCGGACAAATCAAGTCAAACATATTCAAATTTGTTTTTAATTTTAAGACAAAAATGTAAAGAAGTAGGCTTAAATTTTCAACCTAAAGAAGTCGTAGTAGATTTTGAACTAAGCATTCATAGCGCTATATATGAATGTTTTGGCAGAGATCAAACTCTTTTTGGTTGTAAATTTCATCTCTGTCAAGCTTGGTTTCGTAAGATTCAGGAGTTTCATTTGGTACAAGAGTACAGACAGAAAGGTTCTGTAATTGGCGAATACTTAAAAGTACATTTCGGTATTATGTATCTTAGTCCTGAGGAAGTTGTAGAATTTTTTTATAATGAACTACATTTTTTGCTTCCGAATGACGAAAGAGTTATAAAATTCCGAAATGCATCCTTTTTTAAGAGAACAACGAATTCTTGTGAGAGTTTTCATTCGCATTTCGGTGCTTCTTTTTACAAAGCACATCCAAACATTGTTCAATTTACTAGTGTGTTATTGGATTTACAAACGGAGGTATACGCGAAAATTCGTTCGGCAAACCAAAGCCAGAAAAAAACCAAAAAAACTATTAATGTTAAAATTAATTTCATTAATGATCATTTGGATCAATATAGGAAAAATGTTATTTCTCGCTTTATGTTTGTGAAAACGGTTGCATGTAAAAATCTCCCACACGTTTAATTTTTTGTTTTTTTTATATGTTTATGTATATTGAATATATTTTATTGTAATGTAGATGTAATGTAGATGTAATTTTTTAGAAGTGGCAAATATACTTTGAAAATATATGTTTGTTATTAATATTTTCTTATATTGAATTTGAGTACCTAAAGTTCAAGGTAAATTGTTAAATCGGACTAGGCTATTAGACCCCTACTGGTTTGGTAGTTAATCTCCAAAATTTTAAACACTGGCAGAGTTCGAACAACCCGTAATGACTACCTGCATTTTGTGGCAGAGTACGGATACTCCGGTCAGAACATTATGGCCTTTTAATTTTTGATATAAAAATATACCGTTTCCATTTAAAAAAATTCTCGATGACGTCAAACCTAGTAAGGTAGTGGGGGTAAAAATTTATTTTCTTGGAAAACAATTAAAAAATAATAATTGATCTGTCCGCTCTTCTCCTCTGAAAATAGTTTACTCGTGAGATGATGGACCGTTTCCACACTTTATGAACGCATTGTATACAGTAGAGAGATTAAACAGGTCCTTTTGCGTATACGTAAACGTGGGTTTTGAATCTTGCACATGCGCCGAAACGGAAAATTAGCGTTCACGTGCGCACGTGCTCCGTGAGCTTACGTACCTTTGCGTACAGACAAAATGTTCATGTTCTGCAAATTACCGGCAAGAACAGGGGCAGAGTGGCAAATTTAGTAAAAAAATTCCAAGTTAATGTGTAAGTACCTACTTATTTGTCAATTTTTGTTTTTAATATTTACTAGCGTTTCCCCTCACGTATTTTCGTGTTTAAACTGTGCTAGTTTACGTTACTGGCACATACATAAATCCACGTTTACGTGATAGTAAAACTTCTCGTAAAAAGGTACGTGTTTGTTCTCTCTAATATATAGTCCACATTTGTGGGAAGAAATTGTAGAATAAATGTCTAATTAATAGTTTCAGTTGAGATAGTATTTGCTTTACCGTCCTCGTATTGTTTGTTGTTTTGAAAGTGTTAAATGTTGACAGTACTGATTTGCAAGCGTTTATTGAACTATAAGAGAAACTACTGTCTATTTTATAAAACTTATTAGTCAGTAGGTATACCTACGTACTTTTATATACGTAACTATTCGGACCTCAATCGATTATCATTATAGATCTAATTTGTTTTCATTTAATATGTTTTGACATTTGTTAAAGATTTTGCAATTGTATGTTACCTTTTTTATTTGAACATCCGGCTATTTAAACCAATTCTTGGATCAAATATATGTTGAAACCTGTTTTTATGTAACAATATGTGACAAATTGCAAACCGAATTGAGTAGGAGGGTTTTTGTTAACGCAATAAAATTAGCTTTTTAAACGATTTAGTTAAACATAAAACTGTTAATTTCTATAGAAAGTGTTTTTATGCCATTTTATAAATGTAATAGATAAGATACCGCTAGTTTTATTATGCCAAAGAAAAAATCAAAAACTGAGAATCACATTCGAATAAAATGCATTATAAATTTTTGTTCCCTAACTTTTTCTTTTGCTAAATATTTTGGCGATGCACTATTTTGATTCCTTGCAGCTTATATACTTTATTCGAATTCACACTTGGTTTCATTTTTACTGCTACTAAATCAAATGCAATAGCAGTAGACTGAAGTAGCAAAAAACCGACCAGTGACAAGTGATAAATAAAGTAATCAGTAAAGAAGAGCCCATATCAATAGGAGAAATTTCTATAATAAATGAAAAAAATATTTATGCAAAAAAGCACCTGGCTATGACCTGAAAGGAGGGGACATTCTTAAATGGCTGCAAGGGCAAGCAAAAATCAAAATAGTTTATTTCTTATATGCACCATTAGATCAAGTGACTTTTTGTTGGAAAATAATTGACCTGAAAACCGAATGAATGAGTTTCCTCATAGGTACAAATATCACTGTTACTATTTACATCAAAACTTTTTGAAAAACTACATACACTAGCTCATTTCAAAATTAGAAACTCAATTTGTACAGTTTTCTCTGTTGGAATTCCAAATTTATTTGAATTCACACCTACAGAAAATATACAAGATTTATTTGAAATGGATACAAATATTTATGTATGTAATGGATCATCAATTGTGTCATAGTTTTGATTGGGATCTATCCATTTTTCTTTTCTTCTCTTCTTCATTCTCTAAAACCACTATGCCGGTCAGCATCGGGTTAGCCCTGCTTTACCCATTTCTTCCAGTCACTTCTGTTTCTGGCCAGTCCTCTCATATCTTCTATTGATTTCCCTCTTGTCTCTCCGATTTCCTGTATCCTCCTTATCCATGTTTTCCTTGGTCTTCCTTTTTTTCTTTTTCTATCTCTTCGCGCCTCTATAACTGCTTTGACTAAACTGTTCTCGTTCATTCTTACAATGTGTCCATACCAGTTCAATTGCTTGTTTTCAATCTTCGCCAAAATTGGTTCCTGTCTCAGTTGGTCTTTGATTTCTTCATTTCTACGTCGGTCATATTTGGTAAGTCCTGCCATCTTTCGCAAATATTTCATTTTCACTGCATTTATAGAAGATTCGTGCTTTTGTAGAGTGACCCACGTCTCACTTCCAAAAGTCGTTACTGTTAAGGTTATGCAGTTATAAACTCTTAATTATGTTTTGTCGTCGATTTCCTTCTTCCCCATTACGGATTTATTAATACTGTAATATCCTGGTGGCCTTTCTTAATTTATTATTTATATCTGCATCTTCTTCCGTCATCTGTTAAGATGTTTCCCAGGTATTCAAAACATGTCACTTGTTCGATTTGTTTCCAGTCGAGTCATAGTTGCCTTTCCTTTATCTTCTTCTTTCTGGTTAGTAATCATATACTTTGTTTTCTCCGTATTGATTTTCATTTTTAGGTTTAGTATTTCCTTCTGCCATATATTTGCTAAACTTTGTATTTTACTGTTCGTGACTGCTATTAGGACTATATCACCTGCATATAAAAGAGAGTCTATTTTGATTGGTGTTAGATTTCTATATTCTATAGCCGTGCTATTTTTTCTCAATCTGATTTCGAGTACTCATTATTAGTGAGTCCATTATGATCATATAAAGTAATGGGCTTAGGCTATCTCCTTGCTTAATTCCTATTTCCATGTTGAACGGTTCATATATTTTGCTACTATTGCCTTTTTTATTCAAAAGAAGAAATTGGTAACAATTTATTGAGTAATTTATTTGAAACCTTGTTGAAATTATCTTTTGAAGGTTGTTAAAGGTAGAGTGTCTTAGAAATGCTCCATTGTATTGGCAATTGGGACGCAAGCCAACCAAATCTTTCTTATACCAATTATATACCAAATATTCGACTTGTAGAATTGGGTTGATATATTTTATTCCCTGTGATTCTAAGAGGTCTTCTTTTGGACGTTTCCGTATTCCGATAGGATGCTGTTTTTTTTAATGTAATCAAAGTGCAATTGGATCTTGCGATTAAACTGTTTATTTATTTTAAGTACACTGGAATATTGTTACACCATAAATTGAGACTGTTTTTAACTATACGAAATATGAAATTACAATATGTGCCTTATGTCAGTGACTGTCCATGGAACTACTTGTGACTCTGGAATTTAAGATCCATCTGTTTTATGTCTTAGTTTCGATGGGAAATAGCCGAAAAAGATCCGGGGGCATATCTAACGAAACGCAAATAACGTCACTACGTGATTTTGACCAATAACATAGTACCGCTGAGATATGTTTCGTTAGGTATGCCCCGTCGCCATTGGTGGTACTAACAGTTGAAGGTTGAAGTACTTGACGGACAGGGGCGGTTTAGATAGTCCACTGATCATCTTTTCCAAAATTGTTATTGTGCTTGTGTACACAACTACCACTTTTTTAGCCTCTCTTTTAATCTCCGAGAAAAGATGTCTTCTTCAGGATAGGATAATCATGGAGAGTAGATTAAGAAATGTCCTGGGCTCAATGGCTTTAGGTCATTTGGATCATCGGATAGGGGAAATAGAGGACGCGAGTTCAGAATAGCTTATACTTGGGTGAGTATAGTGTATAGTTACCCAAATGGTTAGGATGACGTCCCTAATATTTTGTGCCTTTTGTGCTCTTGATAGTAGCTTCCCATAGCTCTCCCAATGCGGAGATCTGGGAGGAATGAACTTCCACTGTATTTTGGATTGGGTTAAGAAATATTTCAAGTGAGTATGCTGTTTGTTAAGAAAATTATAAATGTTAATGAGATAGTTGTTTGCTCCAGTGAAGTTGGTAGCATTGTCGCTGAATATTGTTTGAGGTAATCCTCTGCGGGCAATGAACCTTTTAAGGCATGGAAGAAATGCCTCGGTTGAGAGATCAGAAACGAGCGATGTATGATTTAATGAGTGGGGCTTTTCTGAGAGACGAAGATTTGGTTAGAAACGGCCCTCCAAAGTCTATTACTGTGGTTGTGAAAGGTCTGGAGGGGGTTACTCTTTCCTTGGGTAGATCTGCTATTCTTTGTTGTGAAATAATGGCACTGTATCGAATACAAACATAGCAGCTATGTATGATCTTTTTTATCATTCGTAGACTATCCAATGGGCAGTAGTTAAGTCTTGTTAAGTGAAGTACTACTTCTGGACCAGCGTCCAGCGTGCCCAGAGCGTTTGAGTTCGAGTTCGAGCAGTAGGAAGGTGATGTGATTTTTTGAGGGTAGAAGAATAGGATCACGTTGCTCATAAGGCAAATTTGATTGGGGCAGTCGTCCACCAACGCTGATGATTTGGGATTGAGAGAAGCTATTTGCTTGTTATTAATTGGCACTGGAGTTTTGAATGAAGCGTAAAACGTATGCGAAGGATCTTTGTAATTTTGAGTATTTGGAAAATGCTGCAATAAAACTGCTCCAGGTGTTAGTAATAGCTTTGGTGCTCAATGCTACGCGTTTTGTCTCTTCAGGAGGCTTGGCTACCATGAAAAAGGAGTCGTATTGGTCAAGATTGGAGGATTGATCTGATAAAAAGTGGGGTTTGATAGCCATAGAGAGCGTGATTTTAATGGGAAACAGCATGTCTGTGGAATTGAGCGTGGAGGTTATATGTCTCCATGTAACGTTGAAAGTGTTTTATTGGATAGTCGTGACTCTATTAGATACAAAGGTAGCCCACTTGGACGGAAGTCCACGGATCCACGATAAAGCAACGTGTGAGTCAGACCAGAGTAATGTGTTTGAAATTGTAATAGTTTGAGATAAGGCGGTTGAGACTTGTTTGTACCAAGAAAATAAAAGAACCATCGCACATAACTCTAATTTTGGGATAGCTAGGAGTTTCTCAATAGGGGCTACTCTTGACTTTGCCGTCAAGAGGCTAGAAGATGCTGTTTTATCAGAATCAAAAGTTAGGTTAGGTTAAGTTCGTAGGTAGTTACAACACTCACATGCTGAAGTGCTAGCATCACAGAAGCCGTGTAATTTATATTTCACGGCTGATAGGCCGGTTTTGATACATCGAAGGACCATAAAATTTTATAATTGAGACTGTCGGGGTCTTTTATGGGTTGATCACGTGTTAGCTTTTGTGTCCATATGTTTTGCATTATAAGTTTACCTGCTACTATAATTGGATTAAGAGGGTCATAATATTGGGCGATTAAAGACAATGCTTCGCGCTTCGTGTGTGGATGTGTTTCGACAGTACCTGGAGTGGTAATTTGGAAGGTATCAGATGCAGGATTCCAGTTGAGGCCTAGAACTTTGCAAGTTGTGTCATTTAAATCCATATCCTTTAAAGTAGGATTACTTTTAGGAATTGACTGTAAGAAAGTTGATGAGTTAGATCGGAGTTTATGTAATTCGAAGTGGGTTTCTGATAACATTTGTACGAGAGATTCATGTTGGGTGGATAGCTCGAGCTCTGAAATAATTTCGTCTACGTAAGTATGTGCTAGTATTGAGCTGTGCACAAGAGGTAGATGAGGATGCTTAAGGGCTATGTCATTAAGCACTCTGCAGGCTAGATAAGGAGCGCTTTCTTACCCGAATGAGACTGTATTTAATTCGATACAGGTTAAGTCTTCAACTTTGTTGTCTCTCCACAGTAAATTTTGTAGAATAACGAAATTTAGGATCTAAAGATACTTTTCTGTACATCTTTGTGATGTCGGCAGTAAGGGTAAATTAGAATGTTAGAAAGAGGAGTAGTATGTCAAAGAGTGGAGGCTGGACTAATGGGTCTCTTAACGAAATGTCATTCAAAGATATCGAAGGAATTGATTTGTCAGAAAATTCGAAAACGACTCGCAATTTGGTGGTGAAACTCTGCTCACGAACTACACTTAGATGTGGGACAAAGTATTTGTTTTATCCAATAGAATTTTGCAGGGTAAGAGGTACTATATTTCTGTGGCCTAGTTGAAGGTACTCATCAAAGACTGCTTTACACTCCTGTCTGAGATGAGGGAAATTGTCTAGTTTTTGTTCTAAGCAAAGAAATAGATTTTTTGCTTGGACAAATGAGTCACCTAGCTCTTTGTAGGCATTTTCATAAATAAGAGGAAGGTCCACTTGATACCGTCCATCATGTAAGACTTTGGTTGTATTTTTGAATATGGCTTCGGCCGATTCGTCCTCTTCAGATAATGTTGGCCCAGATGGACAGGCTTCTTGTTCCATGAAAGTTTCAAGTAACGTTTCTAACTTGTCATTATTCTTATTGTGTGAGGTGATTGAATAAAAGGAGTGAGATACATGATGGTACATTGAATGATGTTATGAGGTGAGACTGTTCCGGATATAATACATCCCAATTTGTTTTGAACTAGAGCTGGAAAAATTTTACCTGGACTATAGGCCTGGCTGTAGGAGTTCGTAGTATATGTCTGCACCTAGAAGTGAGTTGATATCTCTGTAACTACCACTAACAAGGAGATGGAGAGAGCAGAACTACAAATGTCAAAAATTGATTGATGTCACTTTTTTTAATTTGGAGTAGTTCTGGTGTAATTCTGCCAACTCTCAGTCTTTCTTCTACACTATATACATTTAAATTGAATTCAATGGTTAAGTATTTCTGGCCACTTATTTTTCTTAGTAAGTTGTTGCTGTAGTAAGCATGTATACATTAAACTTAAGCCATCTACGTCTTTCTTGTGGTTGAGAGTATTTCTGTATATATATATATATATATATATATATATATATATTTCACAAACGTCATACTTTTATAAACTCAAAGTTATTATTATTTTGCTTATCTACCTTGACATATACTAAATAATTATATAATGTTACCAGAGAATCTCTTTCAATATCCAATTATTATTTTTGAAAACAAATCATAATGCTTTTACTTAAACTGTGTGAGAAATAGATTGTTATAATTTACATAATGTAACGTTCAAAATTCTCTCTCTCAAAGGCTAGAAATCATGTTATATATTTCACATATGTGTATTTACAAAGTGTATTAAACATTTCCTTTATGATTCTTCAGTTTGATTCTTGTTTATTTTCTCTATTGAATAATGAATCATACAGATTATCTCTATTTCGGACGGTTCAAGAAATAATTTAAATTCTAAAATTTTGTATTTGCATATAGTGTGTAGTATTCCATTCCATATTATAGTATACAGAGTGTTGCCGGTTCCTTTCTATGTTAATATATATATATATATATATATATATATATATATATATATATATATATATACTACTAATTCTCTGTCATTCTTGACGTTTCGCCTTAATTACAAGGCTTTATCAAAAGATTTTAATTTCAGTCTACAATAAAAATTCACATTGGATAACACTGACAACTAATTTACATTGAAAATAGCACACAAAAGTAAGGGTACATATGAATATAAATATAAAAGAGTACGTACCTTGACAACCATCTTCTTTGATCGATCATCAATGTTTAGGTTCAAGTATTTGACTTTTTTTTGTTTTTTTTATTATTTTCACTGATAACAGCTAATTAGAGTTTAATTTAATTTCATACACTGTGTCTTGGCATTGTTTGAGTATTGTCAATATACAGGGTGTCAGATAATATAAACACACAATATGCACAAATTTACATGTTTGAAATGCAAAAAATCCACTAAAAAACAATCAAACTTGGTATACTCGGTCTCTTGTCTTAATTGTCCAAAAAAAATATATAGGAATGACAACATAATACTTGGAAAATGGAATAAACGGTCACAAATACACGAAAAATGCGTCGACTGCACTCCATAAGAATGAAATAAACAAAAAACATGAATTCGATTTTCCAAACACAAAAATTGTATATAAGGACCAAAACATTACTAAACTTAAAATAAAAGAAATGATTGCCATTAAGAATGAACCCGAAGCACTAAATGACAAGAAAGACATAACCTTTCACATGCAGGCTCATAATTTGTGCATAATAAACCAACAACAATAAAAATTAATATACCTCCGTTTATATTATCTGACACCCTGTATATTGACAATACTCAAACAATACCAAGACACAGTGTATGAAATTAAACTCTAATTAGCTGTTATCAGTGAAAATAATAAAAAAAACAAAAAAAAGTCAAATACTTGAACCAAACATTGATGATCGATCAAAAATGGTGGTGGTCAAGGTACGTACTCTTTTATATTTATATTCATATGTACCCTTACTTTTGTGTGCTATTTTCAATGTAAATTGTTTGTCAGTATTATCCAATGTGAATTTTTATTGTAGACTGAAATTAAAATCTTTTGATAAAGCCTTGTAATTAAGGCGAAACGTCAAGAGTGACAGAGAATTAGTAGTATATTAATGAACCTATCCCAAGAAAATTACAAAAATGAATATATAGTAATGGTTCAAGAACATTCTTCCAAATATATATATATATATATATATATATATATAATATTCCCCATTATTTATTTATTACAAGTAGAAAATTACGTAGGAAGTAAAAATTACAGTAGTCCGGCTCTGTGTACGCGGCCATATTGATGCTGAAGCAAGCTTCGCCTAGTAATACCGTTTTCCGTTGGTTTTCAAACGTTAACAGCGTCTCCCCCCTTTCAATCTCGTTGGTTTGTTTACACAATTGATCGATCATAATATATGTCAAAAGTGATGAGTAAAATCGGTAGCGATCTGACCAATCAGTAATCTACAGAATTGCCGACTTAAAATCAAATTACTTCTAGTTTAAAAACAGAGTATAGGAACCTTCAGGTACTCCCGTTTCAATTTTAAATGGGCAAACCCAAAGTCCAGTCGCCCACAGTATCTACCTACATATTATCATCATCATTCATACACTAATCTTTGCATGCTCTAGTCTTCAGTGGGGAAAGATGAATTTTTATAATTGAAAATTGCATACACCAATGCAAGCAAAATAATTCCATATATTTTTAAATATTTATTACCATTCATCACTCCTAAAATCCAACATATCATTGAAGCTTGAGTACTTTTCAAAAATGTTTGTATGCTTTGTTTTTATCGAAGTAACTATTAATTGCAAAAAATAACAATTTAGCTACTGTTGTACATGTAATATTGATCTAGGTAGCTTGATTGAATACATTGTGTTGGCAGGATTTATATAATCACTGAATGTTTAAACAGTGTTTGAAATAATCATGACTTGTAAATATCTAATAGCTTTTCAAATAGCGAAATCAGGTCCTAGAGTATCGGATAAATTATAAAACCAAATCAAAAATTCTAAAACAAATCAATTTTTATATGAGAATCTACACTTTTTGAGTTTAATGATCAACCAGCTCCTTCAATCCCCTAGGAGTAACAACTAGCACGTTAAAATTTTTATATGAAAATGGGCGAGGGACATTCATGAATTACGTAAAGACGATTTCGGCCATTTTCTGACCCCCTTACCCCCATGAAAGAGCATATAATATTTCTCAGATTGCCCTTTCCCCTTCTTACGAAGGATTTTATCTGATTTTAGAAAAGGATCAATTGCACTGGAACCATATCATAATTTTTATTTATAAGCTTCAAAAAAATAGATAAATTAAACATTTTGAAATTAACAACGACAATTTATTTTTCCTAACACTTAGCTATCTCGAATATTCTTTACTGTATGTTAGAAATCGCGTATTTCGACTTATAGAATATTACATAAGAATGATTTTTCTGTGATAATACAACATTTACCCTACATGAAACAATAACAAGCAATATTGTCGATATTGGAGTAAACAAAATCCTCACTTGAGGAGGGAAGAACTGTGTTCTTTTCTCGTCTTATTAAATTGCACATTTGGGCTAGCATAATGAATAACAGAATAATTAAACCACATTGTTTTAACGGCACGTTAACTGTGGTGAGTTATTTGAATTTTTTAAACAATATTTCGAAACCTGATTGAAGACAATTTCTTACCGTTACTGTTAATCCCGCATCTATTAACATAAACATACAGTTCAAGCAAGATGTACTACACACTATTGTGTAGAAGCAGTACGAGTTTATTTTGATCAAATTTTTCAGCCCTGAAGAGGAAACCTATCCTACACCAGGGCACCAACAAGAAAGATCAGCCAACCAAGAAAACTCCAACTCATCTCAAATCACTTACGAACTTCTCTCTCTCTCTCTCTCAAATTTTTCGGAATCAGTATTAGATCAGTAGACATGCCGGAATTCAACAGATTCTTTTTTTTCTGTCAAGAAACGAACCAAGTTCGATTTAAGCATATGATTTCAACTATTTTCAATTATTGTTAATAATGTTTGAATAATTCAAACACACAAGCATACAAAGACTGGCAAAGCATTGGGCCGATGCATTTTTCGATGACATAATGATGGCCCAATTTATAGATAATTGAAAAATCCCTATTAATTCGCTGCTTAAATGTCAGTTTGAGATACACCATTGGGTCAATAATTATTTTATGCTATGTAAAGTTACTGCAGACATTGCACCATTTTTCTCGTGTGGGGCCAACGCCCTTTTAATACCGCATAAAATGCACCGTTCTAATATTGATAGGCCAAAGCATGTTTTAAAGCTCTTAAAATGCAACATTTAAAACACGGATTTTCTGTATGTTAAGAGGGGTCTCACGTTTTAGGAACCTGAAAACAGTTGGCACCCGTGATTTGCAACAAAATTTAGGTCATTTTGTACACAACAGATCTAAAGAACGCAGAGAAATTAAGTGTGGAAATTTTAACACAATATAACGTGTACATTTGTCTTGGGGATCAGGTATTTTGGTTGAGTTTTATATTGTTATAAAAAAGATATAAGCCATCAAGTGATGGTGTGATTTTGACAGTTTTGACAATTTGTGGTCACCAATCTGGACACCAAAACCCGATCCCCAAAAGGAAGCCTAGAGAATTCGATTCTGAAAATATGAAATCTCAAATCATTTTGTTTTTTGAGATTTGTTGTGCGCAAATTTTTGCAAACGAACATCTTTTTACTTTAGTTCAACCGCTCCACCGTCTTGATGCATGGCGCTGTATAGAACAATATAGAACAATGACAGAAGACGACGGTCAATTCATAGACAAATAATATTATAACTTTCTCTATGGGTCAAATATGCTGTTGTCATATGTTTTGTGTTCATAAAAATATCCTAAATTTATAGTTCAGTGTGTATTGTATTTGTAAGTGATTATAATTAAGTAATGTTCATGCCAAATAAGTAAATTTGTGCTTCGTAAATGCTATTTATATTTACTCCACAAGATTGTGTTTACTGCTTCATGCTTCCTTGCAACAGAAATGCACTTTTTGCACCTATTACACAAATAACTACTTTTTAATGTCATTCTTATTTATTGTTGGTAATTACATCAAAGTGATTAAATATATTATGTGAGAATGATTTTGAGTTTTTGTTCTTTGGAATAAATAGATATATCATGTTTATACCTGATAATAGTAATTGTGATTCCGCTTAAGTTGAATTTTATTATTGTGTTTTTCTAGACAAATTTTGTTCTTCATGAGGTCAATTATTTCGCTTATTGTAATTGTTTGTAAATTCAGTTTTGATGCAGAGTAGAGGCATTTTATTTCAAATAGTGCATTATCACCTACAAGCCCTAAAATATTTTATCAATAAATGTATGTCATTTAATGTGCAAAAAGAATTTATAACACATGGTAATTATTTGTTATGTTAAATATATTTACCATCAGGAGAAGCACCTAGAAAACCATGTTGAACATCTTCCCACAATCCTGAATCAACCACCACAACATTTTGTACTTGTTCAAAAATGCTCTTAGCCACTTTTTCCTTAAGAGTTCCATACTCCATTACCTCCGTCATACAATAAGTCTTTTTAAGAACAGTTTTAACAAGAGAATGACAAGGTGTATTTGTAATTAGGATGGTTATCCACTTTTTAGCTTGCCTTAGCCTATGCACCATAGGTAATAGTAATTGTTTAATAAAATTTATGAATTAAGTAGGTAACATTATATTTTAAAAATCTTTGAACCATAAATATTTTAAAACTTTGTCTAGCCAATAGTCAAAATTTCCTTGCAAATTGTTTGATTATATAAGCATTTCAAAAAATCAAAGAAAATAAGAAACCAAATTATTATTAAAGGATGACTTAGTAATAGTCTTAGTTGTTGATATTAGAAAAAATTGTAAAACAAAGGACGACTAAAAGGTTAATTTTGTCTACTTGTTGCACTTCGGGGGCTGTATCGAGTTATACAGATAGGTTTTCTTTTGTAAAAACCATTTTTTGTGTTGTGCTTGCTAAAAAACGTAAAAACAACTCAAAAAAATACAAAATTCCAACTTTATTTTGGGTAAACATATACTTTTCTCGCATGTTAGATGGGTTGGATGGAAAAGTAATAATACCAATAATGTATTATACAAAAACCAAAAAAAGATTGACCATTCAGGTGATCACACATATGTGTATCTGTCATGGAAAAAAGAGAATGAACCAACTTTTTTTTGTATAATGAAGGAAAAATGTTTCAGTTCCAATCTCCACAACATATGATAAATCTTTGCAAACAAGGTAGAAGCAAACTTGTACATGTTGATTGTATGTTTGATTTTGTACCGTATATATCGATCTCCCCATAATATATACATTATTATTTGTCATTACAGATCTTTCGCTTTGAATTTTTTATTAGTTGTTATAGTTGCTTTGTAGGTTTTTTAAACGTTTGCTATTTTAAATTTAAATTCCTCACTGTACCTTACTTTTCTCTTTCTATTAAATGTAAAGCATTGTTTTGCAAGTAAATATTTCTTTGTATAATAAATTTGGAAACTCTTTGTTTATATTATTTGTTTCTAGATAAAATTGAATATATTTACACATGTAGTTGAAAAAAGAGCCTACATGTCAAATAAAATTTGAAAGCAACCAACAGGAACTCTGAAACTGATACAAATATGATTAGATTGAGGCAAAGTTGTGACATGACGTTCTGTGTTTTCAGACTAAATGGCCTATTTTAAATCATGTAAATTTGCAACTTTTCCGCAGTTTAATTTTCTTAGCACGAAACAAACAAAAACTTATAATCATGAAATCATTTTATTATGTTAATATGAATGGTACAAATTTTGAAAGGTAGAATGTTTTTAAAGTATGTATATTTCTCTTCCATTCTTAATTTCTAGCAATTTCCGCAATGCTGTCAGTTGGTATCCATATTATTAAATAGCACATGTCCTTTCATGCAATATGTAATGCACCTTGTATTAGGTTATAATATTTATATTTTTCAATTATCATTATTATATATTCATCAAAATGAATTATGCAATTCTTGTCTTTTGAGAGCGGTTTCAATTTTTCTTCATTCAGATACTTCAAAGGTGACTTAAGCATTTTTCGCTTTTTGCTAACAAACCCATATTAGCATTAAAACAGGGTTTCAAGAGAATGTTGAAAGATGGTTTGATGATACTAGAACAAACCATCAGTATTATTTATCTCACATTTTCACATTAATTAAATAATCCAGTGAACATAACCTCAAACATAGCTTTTAAAATCAAAAAATACGGATTGCAGGATAATTTACATTATCATAACTATAATTTTTGATATCGGGTCAATACGATTACGTACTTTTTAACAATTTATTCCTTTCAAAAACATTTATGAAACTCTTAAATAATCAAAAATCTACACTCAAATGGAAATTATGTCAACAAATTTTGTTTGGATCCGTGTATATAATATTCTCTTATCTATGCATAGGTTTTCTGTGGTTTGGTTGCAACATAAAAAACAGAGATAAGGTTTCTGTGCTCACAAGAAGTTGAAATATTTGAAATCACAACATTCGAACAGAGATGCGTTTCTTTGAACCGTCAAGAGTGGAAAGACAGAGAGAGAAAATATATTGAATAAGTAAAAGTCGATTCAGTAGTACTATCGACATCTATCGTAAATATTTTGAACCAAATAATTACTAAATTAGTAACTAGTATTGTGTAGGTTTTTAGGTTTATATACCTGTGAGGAGGCCCCTCTTAAGCACTACTGGTCAGTAAGCTTTGAAATATGTTCTTCAAAAGCGCTACTTATCCAACAATTCTTAAGTGGCAATTGACAGATGACAATTGTTCTTGTTGTCGCGAGTGTGATTTTCGTGAATGTATCACGAAGATAATTCAAATATGGGTAATAGTAATAAGTAAGTATCCCTTTACATGTATTTCATTATTGCAATTCCTACAAACCAATTTAACCTAACTTTGTAACATTCCCTCCAATCGTATGCATTAACCTTTTAAACGGTTTCCTTAGTTCTGTTTCCTACTTTTTTGTAGAAAATGTTTATATTTAAAAGAAAAAGTAAAAGTGTTGAAAAAAAAACGTATTAAAAATCGAGGGCAGCAAATATTACGAACGACATCGAACGCCAATAAACAAAATGTTGCAAAATATAATATGAAAATAGTAGATAGAAGTGTGTGGCAAACAATTACAAAAATGAGACATCATCTACATAATCCTTCTAACCTCTTACCTTATTCCTTAACCATTCCCATATTCCCCAATCCATTCCCATATGTCGAAAGACTCCAAAAATGTACTGCAAAAGTCAAGAAAAGAATTCACAATCTCAATATTTTACAACCTCTTGTCATGACCAGATCATGTTTCAAGATTCAGGTTTCCAAATAAAACTTTATGGGACTGCCTTGAGGAACTGACCGAGTTTGAAGAATAGTTATAAGCAAGAAATCGTTCGTGCTGTGTGCTATACTCGATAGTTGAAATTCTGTAAAGTGACTCATCGCTCTTACTGTCCATAAAATCAGTTGCAGAAGCGAACTTCATGAGCGCATCATTTTTGAAAGGTTCTTAATAGTCCTAAATAAAAAATAAATAGAAAATGTTCTTGTACGCTCTGGCGTTTGAATTTGAGAGAACAGAAATACGAAATTATTATGGTAGGTATCATTATGTATACACAGGGTGTTACCAAGAATAATACACATTTTTAAGGATGAGCTATAATAAGATGTATATAAAAAAGTCGATAGTCGAAATTCTGTAAAGTGACGTCATCGGTTATCTACCGATTTAAAGTGAACTCCATGAGCGTATCATAGTTTAAGGGTGCGAATACTGAAATATCTGGAATTTCAATTTTTAACATTTGAAATAATAACTTATCACAAGTTGTTCAGAAGTAAGTTAAAACAAAATAAAAAAATGTTTAAAAGTCAATTCCAACTTACTACTACTAAAACTAAAAAAAAGTTGTTTGTCAAGACCAAAATAAATTACCAATAAGTATAGGTATGTTGCGAGGTCACTTGTAAAATGTCTGACTAACTGGAAGCGGTATCACTCCCTGACGACTCCTCAGAATCATCGCTTTCTCCTCCTATATCGATAATGAGTGGTTCCTTCATTACTTCTACACGTATGTCTAAATCCCAAAACTTTATTTCTTCTTTTAATACGTGTTGAATACATTTACGCCAACTCTCAGCAGTAACGTTATGCAGCGCCTCGTCAAACAGTTTCTCAACGTCAGCCATTTTGAATGTACTGTTTTTTCTCGCAACATAATTTTTCACTTGGGCCCAAACCAGCTCGATGGGGTTTAACTCACAGTGGTAGGGAGGAAGTCTAACAACTGAGATGTTGAAATCTTTCGTCATTTCATCGACAACGTACTTAATATAACTGCTTTTATGTTTCCGTACGAGAGATAATAATTCAACTTTTAGCATTGCCTCGTTGTGCGGAATGCTTTTACTCTCTAACCAATCAATTATAACCCTCTTGCGGCTAGCTGAAGTAGGTATTTGCTCCAGTCGACGAGAGTGGGATGAAGCATTATCCATAACTATCACTGAACCAGGAGTTACCTTTGTTAAAATTGATATAAACCATGTTTCAAACCGGTTACCATCCATCTCTTCATGGTAATCGACAGTTTTTTTGGACTGAAAACTTAGTAATCCACCTTCTACAAATCCTTCCTCGCTGCCAATGTGAGTGATAATCAGTCGACGTCCTTTCCCAGAGGGAGCTTTTAAACCGGAAGAGAAACCCTCCATAAAGGCTTGTCGATTGCTTCGTATATTCATGTCTTGCCACACTTTTGACACAGTGTGGCCTTCATTTAACCATGTTTCGTCAAGATAATATATGTGCCGTCCTTCGTTACGAAACTGTCGTATCTGTTTTAAATAATTTCTCCTCCATTCCACAATGTCATTTCGTTCAATTAAGGCACTGTTTCTACTTCTTGTTTGGTAACGAAAATTCATTAATTTTAAAGTTCGTCTCAAAACTTTATCACTGATGTTTGGTAAAGTATCATCAGCTTCTATTACCTTGCTCAATTTAGCTACCGAGGGGATTTCATTCCTAAAATAAAAAGAATGTATTTCCCTACGTATAGCATTCCGTGTTTGGTCGTCCAAAACAATTTTCTTTCTTCCCCTACTTTCCGGTTTACAGTTTTCACCTCGTTCTCTTGTCAAAGATCCGTCCCGCGATTTCTTTAGAATATTGTATATAGTACTCTCAGAAACTTTAGTTAAATAACTGCACTTAATCACAGCGTCACTAACACCCAACTGTTTGTCCATGGCACGCAGTCCTTCGTACACATTTAATATGAGGACTTTTTCTTCCCGAATTAAATTGTTACGACGCCGTTTTTTATCGCCAACACCGCTACGCTCCGCCATTATTGTCACTAAATATACCGATATAAATATTACAATAAATACCAATAATAACCGATTTATCACACAAAACCACAACACAAATACTGATGTTACGCTCATGAAGAGAATAAACACCTCACATAACTGTTTACTATCACTGTCTCATTCGCGTAGCTCGATCTATCTATCTCGTTCTCAAAGCCGGAACATTGAAGCGACTCTCCAACATTGTCAAATCGGCGAGTTTTTCACAACAAACTTTGCGTTCAAGAAATATACATAAACACTTTATTTCACATTTCAAGTAAACTAATTATTATTAGTCTGCTTGAAATTTGAAATAAATATACTAAATTGGTATTGACTTAATTACATTGCATCTTTTGTACCTGAAATATTGACACAATGGATTTGAAGTGTATTTATAAAATACAGCATTTCTCTCTAGAATACATATGGCAACTGCGCTTTAACCAAAGTGTTGATTAGATAGCTCTGACTCACTTTACACAATTTCGACTATCGAGTATACTGATTTTACATTCCATATTCTTACTAAGCAAACTAGTAGTAAGTAGAAACCCTCCTTCCAATTTTAATTCACTTGAATATATGTGGGTATAGAGCTGCTTAAACCGTTTGGAAATTGATTTTTTCGACGACCACTATGAAATATGGCACATTTCATACAGTTTTCTCTGAGTAAAAATTTAAAATTGCAAACAATTTCAACACGGAAACGAACGAACGACATACCCGTGTGAAATGAAAAATTTGAGAAATCTGATTGGCTGTGCGTTTTTATTTTGCACACAGGTCAATGATTACCGATGTCTACATTTCCCCACAATGGCATAATTATTTTGTCAGCAGTTAGAGTGCTTTGCCTATGACATTTTAAATTTGACTTTTGAACCTTTAGCAAGTGACAGAGCGAATTTGAGAGAATTATAGAATTTTGTGTAAGTTAAAATATAATAATTTATATATTGAATAATAAAAAATATTAGTTTGTTGCAGTTAAATTTGGAAACTTGCAAAAGGATGGATTTCTGCGGAATATAAAATTGTCAACAACGTTCTTGAATCAACAGTTTATTTTTAAAATTGTAGTGACCTTACCATAAACTTGTATTTCAAGAATATATACTAACTCTGCGTTTTTTGTGGTTCTCCGAAAATATCGTGTATAACATGTGTTGAAAATTCGATATCACACATTTCACACTCGCCTACGACTCGTGGCTCAATTCTGCAAACTCGTGTGAAATCTTTCATTTTCAACACTTGTACAATATACTATTTCACCTACTAAACCAGCATTATTGTTTATAATATTACCTATTATTTTTCAATATGATATTTTAATTGTGAAGAAGAATCTAACATTGTACAATTTTTTACAGGACTGAAGGACTTCGGTCAATGGCCACTAATTTGGCTTCACAAATGAGGTGGTGGGCCCGGTAGTTTTTCGAAGGCCCGAGTGTTAATAATTTAGTTCTATATTATTTATGTATCGTTTTTTATTTATTCTTCATACATTTTCAATGATGAAGTATGTTTATTTTTGGTTTTGTAAGTATAATATGTTACGTTTATTGTTATAATACTGAAAAATAAAAAATCCTGAACACTACAAACCTGTTGACTATGTACCTTATTCCTTTAATGTTTATGGACGCACTTATTAGGTAGTCTCTACCAAATTGTGAAAATATATATCAATTTTTCTACGTATTTGAGAAAGTAATTATTAAATAACGTGTCGCACAAACAGTTTTACGTTATCAACTTCAGTTGCTGCATATCATTAGATATTTTCTTTCTTAAATATTGTGCAAAAAAGTGAACATTTTGATTTATAATTTTAGGCAAAGGCGAGGCAAAGCCTGGTCTTAAAAACGATGTAAAGCCATAATCTTTTAAGGCATACTTTCTGCGCAATGCTGGTGACAGATTAATAGCACCAAAAAAATAATAATGCTGTTAAAGATACATCATTGACCAACGTTTTAAAAGCGTTACTCCTGCGCGTTTTTGTGCTTTCCCATTTATGTTTTGTCAACACTTCGCCATTGTTTTTGAATTGGCATTTTTTTGCAATGTACCATTGTTCTGTGTTTGCTGGACTGTCTAGGAAAAATGGATTAACATAACGCGTTTATTACCAATACTTTTTAAATATACATATATGTATATACATATATATATATATATATATATATATATATATATATATATATATATATATATATATATATAGAATAGACAAAATATGTCATGCAACTTTGAAAATGAAAAATTTCAAGAAATTATTTAATTTACTCATTGAAAATTCCTACCCAAAACGACTACTTCATAAATTAATATTTTCAACAAATAATAGTATAAATGATAATGAAAACTCTCAAGAAAATATCATTAAAAATTTTCGATCATTCCCATACATAAAAGAACTCATTCCCAAAATTAACAATGTATTAAAAGAAGAAAAAAACATAGTTCTGGCTAATAAACCTATTAAAACTGTTAACTCATTATTCACAAAATTAAAAGATAGAACATCTATACTTGATCAGACTGGAGTTGTCTATAAAATCAGTTGTCAAGAATGTGATAAAAAATATGTTGGTGAGACCTCAAGAAATTTAAAATCACGAATTACTTCACATAAGAGCGATATTCTTTTAAGACCGAATGTTTGTGCTTTGTCACAGCACGTTAATGTAACAGGACGTTTCATAGATTTCAATAACATTTCTATTTTAACCAAAGAAAATAATTTGTTTAAAAGATGTATTTTAGAAATTGTTTATATAAAAAATGAACCAAATAGATTGAACAAGAAAAGTGATTTTCAAAATTTAAACATTATTTACTCTAATATTCTGGACATTGAGACAAAATTAAATAAAAAGAGTCACAGATCTAATAATAATTTTTCATCAATATCTTAGTTCAACCTCTTACAATAATTTTTACGAATATTTCTGTTATATCATCCATTTGTCAACTCCATATTGACAATAATTTTTGAAAAGTCTCAAGCATATATCAATATTTTTACACTGTTTTTTCTGAATTTTAATTTATATTTTTTACTCGTTTAATGTAAGTACCCATTTTTTGATTTTTCATTTTTAGTTATAAATTGCATTTTAGCGTGACTGACGAAGTAATAAAACTATTACGAAAGCTTTCACTAAATTAAAATAGGAGTTTAATTGTTTAATTTCCAAGCCAATTGCTGCATCCTAACAAATATTTCTAAATTGTGAAATAAACAGCTGCCAATACGAATTGTTATATATATATATATATATATATATATATATATATATATAGGTGGATATTTCGACTGTGGTTATTTATAAATTACAATATTTTGTTGATTTTCGGGTTATTGCGGTCACTAGACTAATAAAACTCTTTCTATCTATTTACTCAATATTTCGCAATATTTCATAGCTTCATCAGGAGTGAAATAAAATAACATAGTGTCTTTAAAATTACTTCACAGAATAACAAAATTAAATAAAAAGTACTTACAGATATTAGAGTACGTCCTCAAGTGAAACAAACATTTAAATAGTTAAAACTGATTAAAAACGTTAATGTATAAAATATAAAACCAATTATTGCTAATTGATGCTGGTTGTTTGCTGAAAAGGATATAATATACTAAATTTATTTGGAAGTATATATGTCTGCAAAACATTTCATTTGAAGTATACTCATTGGAAGATACACAGGTTTATAATAGATTTAAAATGTTACAGTATGTACTACTTAATTGGTTTGTGTCAGTTTTGTAATTAATGTTATTTTTTTGTTGTCTTTTTATGTGGTACATTTCCAGAAATAAGCGGCTCTTGTAGTTATTTGAGTGGCCTAGAATCTTTACCCCAGAAAAGTCAAAAATATGTCCGGTTTTTTGTTGGTTTTCAACAGTAGCACATCAATTTTTGCCTAACCGGCAATCAGTCTGGTGTAAAGTTATACGCTGCTTGAGCCACTGTGATGTTTGACCTATATATGTGCATTGACATTGACCACAAGGTATCTCCTAAATAACGTTAGTATTATACAAAATAGATGTTTTATCCTCAAGTCTCGTAAATATATTAGAAATCTCTAATGGGGTATATTTTGCAATCCTGATATTTGGAATTTCTTTGAGAACGGACACAATTCTGTTTGTTAAAGAACTTACATATGGAATCCTTCTATATATACTGTCTTGTTACTTTTCCGCCCAACCTTTCTATATGCGAGAAGAGTATTGGTTTACCCCAAAAAAAGTTGGAATTTTGAAAATTTTGTTTGAGGTATTTTTACGTTTTCCATCAACAACAACACGAAAAAACGGTTTTTAGAAAAAAAATCCTGTGTATGTCGTCGTCGGCCACTTTTCCGTACATGTCTTGTTAGCACGATACAGCCTCCGGAGTGCAATAAGTCAGCAATTTTATGATTGAATATTGTTAAGGACATATCACAGATGATTCCTATTGATTTTCAGTTCACCAGAGCCAGTACCACGAGTGCTATGGTACTTGAAGTACGACATTTTGTATTTTTTGAGAAATTTCAGTTTGTTAGCACGATACAGCCTCCGGAGTTCAACAAGTCACCAATTTTATGATTGAATATTATTCAGGACATCTCACTGATGAACCCTATTGCTTTTCATCTCACCGGAGCCAATACAACAGGTGCTACAGTACTTTAAGTACGATATTTTTGTCATTTTTGGAGAAGTTTCAGTTTTTTGGCACGATAAAGCCTCCGGAGTACATACAAGTGACTAATTTTATGATTGGATATTATTCAGAGCATCTCAAAGATGAACCCTATTGATATTCAACTCAGTAAAGCCAGTACAACGGGTGCTATGGTACTTGAAGTACCAAATTTTCGTCATTTTTGGAGAATTCTCAGTTTGTTACCACGATACAGCCTCCAGAGAGTATACGATTTATCAATTTTATGATGGAATATTATTCAAGGTGTCTCACAGATGTACTCTATTGATTTTTAGTTGACTAGAGCGAGTACAGGGGGTCCTATAAATCCAGATATACTGAATTTTTGGTTATTTTTGAAGAAATTTCGGTTTGTTAGCACGATACATCCCCCGTAGTGTATAAAAGTAACAATTTTATGATAGAATATTGTTCAGGGCCACTCATGCGGAAAAGTTAGTTTCAATCCTTAAAACCGTTTATTTTTTATTCAAGTCCCTTGGTCCGTCATAATAGTTTGAGTTAAATATAAGCTTTTTCAACATATGCTTTGGATACCAATTATTTACAAATACGATATACAATTGTTTTGAGTTTTTATGTAGAAACCGGTCATCGGAAATGTGCAATATTCTGTTCTTTAAAGCCATTACAGTATTATACTTCTGATTTTTTGGGTGATCCGAAAAATAATTAAGGTATCTACCTGAGGCCGTGGGTTTTTGATACCAATCCAGAGCAACTCTAATATCATTCAATCTAATCACACTCGTGTCCAAAAAAAGGTACTCTTTGGTCCGTTTCAGTTTCAACGGTAAAACTAATGCTACTAATGAAAGCGTTAAAAGTATCCTCACAGGTTTGAATGTGACTATTAGGTACAGCACAAATCAAATCATCGACGTATTTATAAAGAAAAGGAAGATCAAACGGTAAAGTCGGAATCACTTCATCCAACAGATAATCCAACACTATAGTAGCTAGAATGGGACTTAAAGGCGAACACATGTCACTTCCGAACAACGACAAAATTTGTTCACTCTCCCAGAAGATTATTCACTGGCATACATCATCCTCGCCCGTATTAAGAACGCACGAGGGTTGGCAACCGTCTTTCGAAAGAAGTTCAGGCAATTAGACAAACTTGAAGACCAGATTCCAGCCCCAGGCAAAACACTGAGAGTGAAACACAATTCGCGGTACGTCTTCTACGTGGTAACTAAAAATTAACTTCAAGATCGATTTACCTACCGCGATGTGTGGGAAGCACTTCGAAATCTCCGCGACCATGTATTGGAATCCAGCGTGAAGAAACTGGCTATGCCTAAGATAGCGAGTAACCAGTTGGATTGGCGAGTTATCAGGAACATGGTAGAAGTGATCTTCCAAGATACCGGTGTCCAGATATTAATTTGCAGCTACAACCCTCGTTATCAGCATCCGATGAAAACGGTGTCCTGTTATTTCCATAAGATCGGAAAGTGTAGAAATGGGGCCAGTTGCCCATTCAAACATCCAGTCTCGGCTACACAAAAGTTCCAGGAGGAACTACCATTTAAGGAGGGGGTAATGTTACGAACTCGCACACCGAAGTAGATACTAAGTACGGTCCTGTAACCTTATGTTAACGATGTTAAAAATAAACGGTTTTGAAGATTAAAACTAACTTTTCCGCATCTGTGGTCCTGAACAATATTCTATCATAAAATTGTCACTTGTATACACTTCGGGGGATGTATCGTGCTAAAAATCCGAAATTTGTCCCAAAATAACTAAAAATGTAGTATATCTGGATTTATAGGACCCACTGTACTCACTCTAGTCAGCTGAAAATCAATAGGATACATCTGTGGGACACCTGGAACTATATTCAATCATAAAATTGTTCACTTGTATACACTCTGGAGGCTGTATCGTGCTAACAAACTGAAAATTCTCAAAAAATGACAAAAATTTGGTACTTCAAGTACCATAGCACCCGTTGTACTGGCTTTAGTGAGCTGAACATCGAGAGGGTTTATCTATGAGACGCTCTGTATAATATAAAATCATAAAATTGGTCACTTGTATATACTCCGGAGGCTGTGTCGTGCTAACAAACTGAAATTTCTGACAAAAATGTCGTACTTCAAGTACCATAGCACCCGTTGTACTGGCTCTGGTGAACTGAAAATCAATAGGGTTCATCTGTGACGTGTCCTCAACAATACTCAATCATAAAATTGGAGACTTATTGCATTCCGGATACTGTATCGGGCTAACAAGACATGTAACGAAAAGTGCCCGACGACAACGACATACACACAGTATTTTTTTTCTAAAAACCGTTTTTTCGTGTTGTTGTTGATGGAAAACGTAAAAATAACTCAAAAAAAAATTTTTGGGGGTAAACCAATACTTTTCTCGCATATTAGATAGGTTGGGCGGAAAAGTAAAATGGCGAACGCGTCTAATTCCGAGAAGGTCAATTGGGATTTTTTTGTGACCGTTTTTATAGACATGTTATCCGAAGATATTTCAAGGATTGTGCCGGTATTCGAGAAATATCCCGAAAAGGCGATCGTATTTGTGTAAGCCGCAAACTAGAATTATCTAGAAAAAAAGCCACTTATATGTAAAGGACCGACCAGCGGGAGAGTTTAGTTTATAAAGTGATCTCGGCAAATAATCAAAAATACACCGAAATAGCGAACAGTAAAGTATTGATATAAATTAATAATTAAGGTTGTGTGTATATAAAATGAATTTAAGTGAATAGTTAAGTGTATATAAATTAAGTAGTAGTGAGTAGTTTAGTGTTTAAATAAATGCGTAAGTAGCCATTCAGTGTGTATGAATTTATCCCACCCGTCAGGATAAACTGTTTTAAATAAATAAGAAAAACATTACAGTAGTATATCTGGATTCATAGGACTCGCTGTACCCGCTCTAGTCAGCTGAAAAAATCAATAGGGTACATCTGCGAGACACCTTGAAAAATATCCAATCATGAAATTGGTCACTTGTATACACTACGGAGGCTGAGCCGTGCTAACAACCCGAAATTTCTCCAAAAAGGACCAAAAATGTGGAACTTCAGGTATCATAACACCCGTTGTACTAACTTTGGTGGGCGAAAAATCAATACGGTTCATCTATAAGATGCCTTGAACCATATTCAATCATAAAATTGGTCAGTTGTATACACAGTGGAGGCTGTATCGTGCTAACAATCTGAAAATTCTCCAAAAATGACAAACATTTGGTACTTTAAGTACCATAGCACTAGTTGTACTGGCTTTAGCGAGCTGGATATCAATAGGGTTTATATTTTAGATGCTCTGAATAATATCCAATCATAAAATTGGTCACTTATTTATACTCCGAAGGCTGTATCGTGCTAACAAACTGAAATTTCTCCAAAAATGAGAAAAATATCGTACTTAAAGTACTATAGCACCTGTTTTAATGGCTCTGGTGAGCTGAAAATCAATAGGGTTCATCTGTTAGAAGTCCTAACCTACGGAAATTTCTCAAAAAATTACAAAAATATCATACTTCAAGTACAATAACACCTGCTGTACTGGCTCGGGCGAGCTGAAAATCGTTAGGGTTCATCTGTGAGATATTTTGAACAATATTCAATCGTAAAATTTGTGACTTTCTGCACTGCGGAGGCTGTATCGTGATAATAACAAGGCATGTAACGAAAAGTGGCCGACGACAGGGACGACGACGACATACACACAGGATTTTTTTCTAAAACCCCCTTTTTCGTGTTGTTCTTGATGGAAAACGTAAAAATAGCTCAACCATTTTTTTTTAAATTCCAACTTTGTTTGGGGTTAACCAATACTTTTCCAGCATACTAGATAGGTTGTACGGAAAAGTCATATATAACAATAAAAAATTGAGGACATTAAAGTTTTTATTTATAACTTTCAACCTCAAGACCCTGTACATTCTTGTTAACTATCAAGATATTGGTGTGATAATTGACAAATCATTATAATTCTACCATTGCGTTATCTGTAATTCATTATGGGAGTATATTCATAATAAATACCTACTTGATGTTTTGTCAAATCAAAAAATCGTATAAAGGGTGAGTTAAAAGAGGTTTTTCCCAAGAGGAATTATTCTTGTTTGTATCAACAGTTCAGATTGTTTCTTGTGTTAAATTATTTTTTGTTATCGTATCGCAGTGTTTTATGATCGAATTTGCTTTTATATTATGATCTTACAACGATAAAGAGCAACTCTACTCACACAAGACTTTCAGTTTTACGCAGATCGCGGTTAATAATATTTGCTGCATCCGCCACTGTATACAAGTTATTTAATTATTCTATTTCGACGGATCTACACTTATTTCCTGTGAACATATTACGCAGGTTTGTGTTTATGTATTAAATGTAGCGTGTATTAGAAATAGAAATATTCGAATAAAAAATGCTCGGTTGAAACTCCACCCAGTTCAAGACATGAATCTTAATTCATTAGATAGTTATATAATGATATTAAAACGTCATCAACTTAATTAAATTGTATATTCATTAAATTAAAGCTGAATATTGAATTACAAATTCCAGATTTCCAGCTCGATCGAATTTATCACAAAAATGATAAACATAAAATAATTTTAATTGACATGAAAGACTTTTCTGGCCATTAACGTTACCTGATTTTTCGTATAATTTCAGTGAAGATAAGCTTTAAATCTCAGAGTATTGTAAATTATGTTCTCCCTATAACTTATTTAACGAACTATATAGAAACAGGAAAAAACAATTTCAAATCAGTAAGCTCACACAATATCTCGTATGAGACATGAATAACCGATTTTCGTACCGCTCTGTAATAATCTAAAAGGGCTGCATGAACCATTATCTGTTATAGCTGTAGCTTTTTAATGATTGTCAAAATGTGAGAAAATTATTGATTTCGGTAACATTCATTCAATCTATTACAAAGTGAGTCACATTTTTAACACAGGTAACGGCAGTTGCCGAGTGACACAGGTACACACTCACAAAAACCACCACACCGAAAAAGTCCAACTGTCTACGGTATATAAATATGAAACCATGAAAAGTCACTCTACATATACAGTAATTTTTTTTATACAAAATGTCAATTTTCAAATGGCCGAAAAAACAGGAACGTGTTAATAGATAACGATGGAATTATGTACAGTAAAATTGTCAGCCTCCTAGCTGTACTCAAAGCTGAAATACCTCGTATTAGGTACAGGTTGGCAAATTAATTTTGGCAGTTGACGATGCGCGAGAAAGCCATACAACTTGACAACGTTGTAAACCTACCTGTTAAGCTTTCTAAAACTGTTATTCTTAATAATATGTAGTAGATAATAATGTAAAAATTCGGGTTTATACATAAAATTTGAAAAACAAATTGTGGAAATCGCCTTTAGAGATGGTCTAATAAGTATACTAATAATATAAATGGAATATTAAAGTTTTTTTGTGGTTGATATTTCTACTTTCATATGTAAATTTTTGTGTTTTTTGCAAATATTTACTATGAAATTAGAACATCCCTTCACACGTTTTACAGAGTTAGGACTGGCAAAACAAAAAAATCTTGGTTCTGGGTGACGTCGATTATTGTTTATTTAGAACTATGTACAGATTTGCTACAAATATTATATTACTCTAGTGAAATTCGTCTCTAATATCTACAATTTTATAACACTTATTCATATTTTTACATTTGTTCCGTTTAATGTATTCAGTCATACCACCTACAAACAAACACTATCATGAAAAAATGTTTTAGATGTACAGGGATCATCAACAGTAAAATGATGTACATCTACAAATGATTCTTCAAAATCACTTTTTATATCAACTTCATCATCCTCGCTATCTACGTCTTCGACCAAATTAATAATAATATTATTTACTACAGTATCTAAAAGTGTTCATAAATTCATCTTCAATCTTTTTAACATGATCACCTCTAACTTTCGAATCATTTGCAGAAAATGTGTTAAAAAATTCATTACAGAATTCTTTGTAGTATATGTTTTTTTCAGAAAGCCAGTTTTTTATCGTTGTTTAGTCCAAGCAGTCGTAGGTAATTTTTCATTTAGAACATTGTGATATGGGGCGTTATCAATTACCAGAACAGAGTTTTTGGGTATGTTTGGAATAAGTTTTTCTTGTACCCACTTCTCATAATTTTCGTACGCCATTTCATTATGATAATCTCCTGTTTTTGACTGGGAGTTCCACATAATACCAGCATTAGGTACAAAACCATTTTCACTTCCTGTATGCACAAAGATGAGCCTATTACCTTTTGAAACGGGTTTTCTTAATCCTTCGTTACTCTTGTCGCTCCATCCTTTAAGGCGCGTGTGACATGAATGAATGTATGTGTCATCTATATATATATATATATATATATATATATATATATATGATAGGTTTGTTCTGTTCTCTGCACTTTTTTATGTTTCTTAAATATAGAAGGCGTAAATGTCTGATTTCGTGACATTCAATTACCAAACTTCTGCTGTTTTTTATGTTGGTCCAACGAAAGCCCAAAGAATGTATTTGTTTTCGCAGAGGTTCGCGACTTCCTGCGAAGCCATAACTATCTGCAAAGGTTTCTAAGCACAGTTTTGTCAAATTGATCCATACGGATACTGGACGTTGTTTTTTAGTAGGCACATCAGTATCAGCATTAATTCCTGCCAGGGCTTATTTTTTAATACGGTAAAGCGTTCTTTGGCTAACTTTCGTAGCAGCAGAAACTCGTTCAATGACCTGACAATATAATAAGTCGAAATAAATGTTGTATTAAAAGTTTTACTCATGTGTATTTTTATACAAATAAAATGAGGAAGTAGTTAAATTTGTGTTCAGTGACCGTTCTTTGAAATAAAAATTTTTTCGTGGTTTTCGGCCATTTAAAAGACGTATTAAATTCAATAATACTATATTACGATTCAGTTCATTAGTTGTTTTAAACGATCTTTAGATTTTAGTTCAAACATATTTTAATATGACCAAACCGCAATTGTAACTGAAATCGGAAGATGGTTCAAAACAAATAATAAAACCGAAACGTAATAGAGATAGGTATGAAATGAGTATAATAATTATAATTATAAGCTAAAAAATATATTACATTTTAATAGGTATCTTACACAAAATAAACATGTGCCCTTTTATATACTCCTGTAGACAGAAACAGAATAGTTATTTATGCCACAAGTGCATAAAGTAGTGCTTTTTTTCATGAATGGAAAAATTGACGCATGAGCCGCAGGCATGCAAAAACCAAAAAATGAGTGCATAAAATATTTTTTATAATTCACGTATAAAAGAGACTTCATTATAACATTGTTTACAGTGTCACAATGAAGCTCTTTGAACACTGTTTTAGTAATTTCTAGTGTACAGTTGGTTATTGTAATTAGTTATATTCTTATTTGACATTTGACTTTAACCTTGACACAAGTTATTAATAAAATGGTCTAGTGTTGCTCTAGCTAGCAAATTGTTATATTAAATATTCTTAAAGGTAAATTAGAATGATTTATATATTAAAAATATTAATGAATAAAGTACGCTAACGTTTGTTTATCAGTGATTTGTCAATTTTTTATTTTTATATTGTGTAGGATCAATATATAGATGTATATAACGTTCGATTTTTGGGATAAATTACCAGATATCTATGTGAAAATGTATTACAGAAATAATTCTGTTCATGATATAATATAAATAGATCGCAAAAGCATATACGAAGAAGCTCTGTTTTGAACAAATAATCATCCTCTGTTTGCTTAAATAAAAGTTTGTTTACAATTTACACAATTATTCGGTTATAATATGTCAAAAGTCATAAGTGCTGAATAAAACCATCTGTGATCTGACAAATCAGGAATCTACATAATTACCAACTTAAATTCAAACCACTCCTTCTAGTTTAAAAACAGGGATTATATATAATTCTATTTTATTTAAAAAATTAAATAAATGCGAATTAAAAAAAATATTGTTTAAAACTTGTGCCACAATGACTTTCTGTAGTACTCGTGTTTTGCGCAACTCACCACTTCGCGGTTCGTTGCGCAAACTTCACTCGTACTACAAAACGAGTCATTGTGACACTTGTTTTACAAATAACTATTGTCTCACCCTAATGTCACTTTTTTAAATCGTTTGACAAATAAATATTTCATGTACGAAAATTGATTCAAAAAATTTACTATCGAGTGTAAATTTTTTAAATAATTACTTTGGCTTAATAATTTTATTGCAATAATTAAAACTTACCGTTGTTAATGGAATTGTCGACATGTCATTGTTTGCCTCTTCGGTCTTGAAATTTAGTACGTTCATAATTATTTCACGACACTGCTCACTCAACTTTTTATGAACAACTTTACTTTCTGGAGTCGCCATAACAAGTTAGTATTGCACAACCCTGGTAATCACACTTTTCTCTGAACTGTACTGTCGGGTTGAAGCGTACGAATTCTGCCAGCGAAGTGAGCTCTTGCAATCCGCATATGTCTTTACTACGGCGCATCGGACGTTGACAAACTTCCGACTGCCAAAATTAAGTTGCCAACCTGTAGTTTGTCGGCATATATATTTGTGGCAAGTTTCTAATGGCTTTAACGATTTCGAAGAAACTTTGCAGGATGACAGAGTTCGAAAAGTTATTACAATCGCAACATATCACGTTACCTGAAAAAATCCTTAAGGGGTCCTAATAGCCAACTAAATATCGAAAATATGGGTATTTTAAATTTTTTACCAATTTATACGGTTTTTGACCTCAGATAGAGAAAAAAACGCCCTAAATGTTTTTTTCTCCGATCGTGGGAAAAGTGACACTATTTTGACCTGTTTTCTATGCGCAAAGATCAAGATTCCAGAATAGTGAGCAGTTGCTAAGCAATGAGAAAATAACAGTGCGGTAATACTCTTACCGCACTGCTGTAGCGTGCGGTAATGTTACAAATGGATTATTACAATAAAATGATACAAAGTATGGTTTTAATTTTTATAGGTATTGATAAAAATAAAGAATTAAATGAAACATCTAATTTATAACGATATACTTGAACACAAATTAATTGTTGTTAATATTTACATTTATTGTACAGTTTGTAGAATTTGTAAATTGTACTGGAGGGCAACGAGAATTTATAGACGTTGAAGCTGCATGGCTAATTGTTTGTTTGCTCGTCGTTTCGATCATTTTCATTTGAAGTCGAGGCAGGGGTGTTGAATATTTTATTAGCCACTTCTACTTTATTATTAAGTGATTCGTCAATATATTCTTCCGCCACTTTGGAAGATTTCCATCCTCCGTGGCGCTTTAAAGAAAGAATACCAGCTCCAGCATCTACCAAATGTGTTGCCGATGATATTCGGAAACAATGTCCTGTATATTCTGTCGGATTTGGCAACTGTAAATAACTTGCAACAATTTGCGGCATTTTTCCAAATTGATTTATTCCAATGACTGTCTTCCATCCTTTTCCCTTGTTGAATTTAAAAAAAATCTAGGATTTTCAAAATCATTAGGATTAAATGATACGTACTTTCTATAAACATTTAAATAGATTTCGTTAATGATAAATGATCTAGGTTTATTTGTTTTTGTTTCTGGTATATTTACCAGTATTTTTGAACCGAAATCTTCTATATCCTGAACTTTCATTCGGACAAGCTCATCTCGTCGACAGGCGCCTGCTATTCCAAATATTAGAGCTACCTAAAAAGTAATCAAAAATTGTATATTTCGTATTTTGTGAATTTTAAGTAATACTATTTTATCTATATCTACTTACTTTCGTCGATGAAAATATGTCATCTGGGGCCTTTAAAATGAATTTCTGAACTTGTTCCTGGGTTAAAATTTTGGATTTTTTTGGTTTGTATCCTGTAGCTTGGCGTTTTAAAAATGCTCTCAGTTTTTGGTACTGGGCAATATTAATATTATTTTTAACAGACAAAGTTGATCGAAGCATGGAATAACGTGCCCACAAAGTCGAAGATTTCATTGTTTTAGCCAATTCAGCAACATACGCCATCAGTACATTCTCAGAAAAGGATACACTGTTGTTTTTTCTGCAAAAATCCATGAGGCGTTAGTACGCAAGTTCATACTTCCCTCTGGATTTCGCCGGCTTCTACTAGTTCAAGAGGCGTACAAGATAACAAACAATCACTATCAGTGTTCATGTTTACTAATTATTTTTTAATTCCTTATAAAATACGAGTCAAACAAAACCGGCTTGAAAATTATTTTACTTTTGTCATAACAAAGTAATTTCCATGGTTACCTCTTCTATATTTCAATATGAACTTAGAGAAACCTATCCAAACTTACTTGATTACATCTTGAATTAAATATTTTTCAATTAATTTTTTAAATGTAAATCAACGATCGAAGAAAAAATAGTATGTATAATTCGTGGGAAAAGCATATTCCCAAACTCCTGTGTCACAGTCTTTTGGGAATATTATGCTTTTCCCACTAATTATACAATATACTATTGTAGCTCCATTGAAGACCTTTCCAACGGTATATAATGTTTGAGATATTTGGTGTACCCGTGTGGAGTTATAGCCAAAATAGTTGGGCCACCCTTTGATATTTCAAGTTTTTTCCAATTTATATGGTTTTTGACCCCAGATTAAGTAGTTTTTAAGAAACAAATTTTCCTTAAATACTGCGTACCCCTAACAAATTATTGAAAAAAATCAACATTACTTTTCTTAAGTATATGAGATTAGAATTTAAAAGTTCAAAAAGAACTGATATGAGTCCAAAAATCTCTTGGCGAGGTAAAAATAGGTTACGCAAATACACCCCTTACAAAAGATGTGATATCAAATCATACGATATATAGGGTGACACAAGTACTATATCTACTTTTAATAATTTTAAAATAAAGGTAAGCTATGGCTACATATTCATACTTTATTCCATATTAATTTGATGTTTTAAATATTCTTAGTCTTTGTTTGAAGCCGACTTTTTTCTTTCTATGAATTTTACGACAAATCATTAAAATTTCTCTATATATTTTAGACGGACTTGCAAATTAGGATTCATTCAGTTCATACTACCAAAAATATATATGATTACAATGTATTCAAAATGCTTCATTCAATCAATATTTCCAAAATACAATATAAATAAAGACTCCATCCGATTTATAGGTTATCAAAACACATAACAAAGAAATTACACTATCGAAACACATAACAAAGAAACGGCCCCATCCTGTTTATATTATTAAAACCCATTAGAAAGAAAGGACTCCATCCGAATTACACTATCGAAACACATAACAAAGAAACGGCCCCATCCGATTTATATTATTAAACGCATTAGAAAGAGCCCTAACCGAATTATACTATCAAAATGCGTCACAAAGAAAGGCCACATCTGTTTCGCTTGAATTGTCAGAAGTACAAAGCATACAAAAATCTTTACTACAATAAGACCGTATGAAAAACAAAATGGATTAAAATGAAACTGGGAAGAACAGAAACAAACACTAACATTAATAAGGAAGTAAGGTTGAATATATAGCCATGACTTATCTTTATTTTAAAAAGATTATAAGTAGATATAGTACTTGTATCACCGAAAACATCGTATGATTTGATATCACATGTTTTGTAATGGGTATATTTGCGTCACCTATTTTTACCTCGTCAAGAGGTTTTTGGACGGATATGCAACTACCTGTTTATCAATAAATTATAAGTCGGCCATGAGCTATTTGATTTTTTCAGTATATACATATGGCCAATTTCGTATTTGGATATGTTCATTCAGTATTTCTTACAAAAAAAATATTGTCAACCAGTGTTGCGTTTATTTCAAAGTTTCTCCGCCGCTGGTTTATTAATAATAATCACCAATAATCGCAATCGGAATCATAATCAACAACACGCAGCGAGAGTTTTCACCGTGGCCGATGCATAAGAAGATAGTTCTTCTACCTTGGCCTTGTCTTAAGCAACTTCTCGAGGAACTGAGTGAGGGTGTTGGAGAAAGCAATTCGCGCTAACACCCCACTATGATACCAATGTCGAAAAAGCATATATAGACTTCGTTGTTACATTAATAATTCGTATTTTGTTTGTAGTTGTTTACTGCAGATTTTTTTAGCCCATCGCGGCTCCTTGACAGGATGCCAAGTTACAGGAGCCTTGTGGTTAGTGTTATTAGTTTTCTTTTTTTTAATTGTTTGTTAATTTATTTGTGATGCATTGAATTAGAAACCGGTGTGAGTATATAATGGCAAATTTATGTTATTTTCAAGTAAATAAACAATAATAATGAAGGTTGGTTCTATATATATATATATATGCTCCATATTTGGGTAGTTTTAATAATAACTTTTTAGCATAACCAAATTTAAAAATTGATATTAAAAACTATATTTTTACAAAAAGTACTATAAGATTTTTGTTCATCTGAAACTTATCTGATTGAACATTTGACTCCTTTGATTCAATCCTTTAGTTCAAATATTATCTATTCACTAACTGTAACAACTACTATTTGGGTACAGTACTTAACTATGTAACAAACAACTCTAGCTTAGCCTTAGCTCTTTGAGATATATGTAACTAAAAACCAGCTAAGATATGGAATTTCTCTTTTACTGGAACTGATTTTTTATTTTAGTACAACCAACTCGACTTTCTTCGTTATACTATAATTTTAATCTGGTTTTTTGAAAACAACGTTTCTGATCATCAAAATTTTACTTTGACTTTAATTATATTTGAGCTTATGTCCTCTAGTTTAATTTTTTTTCTTGATATTAACAACACGTCCTCTATATATGCATAGGACGCATTGGTTGAATACAAAGTTACTTCGTGTTTTTTACTACCAGTAAAGAAAATATAAAAGACATGTTAAACTATCCTAATAAAGGTGTAATATATGCACCGTGAACACAGAACATGTTACAAAGAAGTTGTGTATAAAATGACAGGAAATCGCAATAGCCTTTGAACAGCATTCAGTAGAAACTGAACTCTACAATACCCGTGCACCCGAAACACTTTTTCCATAAAGAACAAAATATACAGTATCTTTAACAACAGATAAGCTACTATACAATTAACACATTTTGCATAGCATAAACTTGTTTCACTGTCACACACTAGCACACACCTGTCTTTAAGTAAAAATGAGTTTGATAAAAATGACCACAAACTGAATATTGCAACTTTTAATAGAATAACTAACCATCATAAAACTGTTTTACATAAAATCGTAATCATAATCATTAACATAAGATATTTAATACTGCAACTTTTACATTAATGGTTTTCACAAATGTCTAGACGAAAATTCAGTAACAGCTTTTTTAAAGTTTCTCTGCAATCAGGATCAGATAAAGTGTTTATTTTGTACCTATTCTAATACTTTATTAATTCTATATGTATTGATTCACCAGCATACTCATTTTTGAGAAATTTAATACCATCTTGGAGATGATTTAAAAGAATATGAATTTTCAAAGTTTCAGATATGATTTACTTTAAAGCATTTTGATAACATTTTTCGTATTCTTACTCAACCTTTCCAGTCGTGAAAAATTTTTCAACTAATTTATTCATATTTTTAAACGAGGAAATGAAAGGAGTTAGATTAAGTAGCCCAACATTTTCTATAATTTCAGGTTTAGCAAGCATGTCACTTTTTTTGAGTTTTCTGCAGGCGTTTCCCTCGAAGATTTCCCTTCTATAATTTTAGGCCAGATCAAAGCATTGTCTCGTCCAAGAAGTGGTACAAGACCGACCAAAACCTTTGAGAAGGTGCAACTCAGGAATAATACACTTTTCGAGAACAAACTTATTATCATTTTATTCAAAAAAAGGAAGATTGACTGTACTACAGCACTCTTTTGCCAACTTTTTCTGTTTTCCTTCGTAACAAAATTTTTGATAACTGTTTTTTAAATCGCCATATGTCTCTAAGCTTGCGGGAATTGCGTTTATTTGCTCTTCTGATGTCCTCTCATTGTCCCCTTCTTCTCGTAAAGCCTTCAGTGTTATGAAGCAGTATCAGCACGGATCGGTAGCGGGGCAGTTTTTTGACCATTAATTAAAAGTAAAATTTTGTAATCCAAAACAAACTTGAAAGAAATATTGTTAATATTTGTTATTACAAACATCAATTGAATGTTGTTTTGAAAGTTTCTTTAATTTGGACACAATACAGAGCATAATAAGTAGATGAGCGCCAGTCAATTTCCCCTTTTTTCCTACCGATCCTCCATCTGAATAAGGGCTTCTTTTATTCTCCACCTCTTGGCCTCTAAGAAATAGTTCATTCTATTCTATTTTTTCTGATTCTTCTAACCCCCGATCTAAGTCGGGTGAATAATTTTCTGGTAGAACAGTCATACTAATTTAAAAAAATCTTTGCCCACCATCTGCCATTACTTTCACCGTAGGTATACCAATTTGATTCCGTTGTTTTAAAACTGATAATAATAATTTTTCTGCATCGGCCCAAACAACAGGTCTCATTTCTTTCTTGGTAAAATTGTCGATACTTTGCTTGTGGTTCCTGTAATGAACTGGAACGGACTTTTTACCATCCTGACATCTCAAGAAATTTGTTAACTTTTCCATTTGGGATGATGATGCACCAGAATGAATTTAATAATTGTCTAAACGATCCGTAGGAAATACGACATCTATTTTGATTTTTGTATTTAGTATAACTCTGGCTGTTGAATCACGAGTAGCCAAATTCAGGTGAATATTTTGCTGATTGTTATTTTGAACAAAACTGTTGAGAGAGCTAGTTATCACTTGCTGTTGTTGCTTTTCAGGAACAACTTTTATTAATTGTTCAACATTTAAACGAGCGACATTCACTGTGTCTGGATGATTTATTCCTTTACCGGTTTCTTGAAAACACTTTGCAGAACAGTTATTCCATTTCTTATTAGCAGATGCATCATCACTGAGGACTGTTGATTGCGTTGAAGGAAGATTTTCTTGATTATATGATTCATAAAGACCAGTAATAGAGCCAATTTTTACTTTGATTGCACGAACATGACCTAGGCCCTTTTCTACTTGCACATGACCTTTAAAACTCCCAGTTAAACAAATAAAGCAGCTGCATTGGTTATTCTTGTTACTTGTAGTCTTTGGTAGTTTAATTTCTGCAAAATTTGGCATTTTTGGCAACGATCTACCACAATTACCGTTTCCCCTCTCTTGGGTATTCAACACTAAACTCCTCGAGTATAAATGTTTGTATCAATTTTTCGGTAATTAAAAATTTTGTAGGTTTAGATTTTCCAAAAATAATTTTCCTTCCGCACAACCCACATACCTTTCTTCGATTCTCATCGTGGTTACACTTGTTAATGTTAAATGTTGTTTTACAAGCCATTTTACAACATAAATACATATATTTCAACAAGACTCAAGATTAATGGCAAAATCTTGACATTTCATATACGTACACGTAAAACCGCAATGCATAACCTACAACATACATCCACTTACGTCTCCTAAATGTAAAAAATGTGTAAAAAAACAGAAATGAACAATGTATTTGCTTTTCCAAGTGGTGTTTGAAGTGACAAAAACCAAAACATTAGAAAAATTGGGCGACGAGGTATAAATGATCAGCTATATTATTATTAAAAACAGTTTTGTACTGCTTAGTTGTTCCTTTAAAACATGCAATAAATATTTTGTGGTGTCATTTTGATTAAACTAATTTTTACTTAAAGACAGGCGTGAGCACTTTCTTGAATAATATTTCTGTTTCATTAAGTAAGTATGTAGGTAGGTATATCACCAAGAAGCAAAACCCTAATGATATTTTGTTGTAAAAGATACGATATCATTAGGAGTGTTTGAACTATAATTAAACACACATATTTTAATGATGTTGTCGTTTTCACTTTAAATGAAAACTAAATTAAAACTATTGAAAATAATTATTTAATTGGTATAATTTACCACAAATTGGTGATACTGCGTGTGAATCGACAGGAGAGAGCTGAATTAAGATTAAAAAGCATATACCGGGTGTCCCAAATTATCGTATACATACGCTCGCTTATTTGACAAGATAATTTAAAAATTAAAAAACTGTTTTGAATGGCATTAAAGTACCTTCATAATAACTTATGAAAAAACTTTATTGCATTTGACGGGCTTGTGCACCCACCTATCACTTGTTTTAAATAGTACCTACTCTATATTGTTATTGAAAATTGCGTGTCACTCTATTAGGAATACAACGATACACCATGCTTGTAATTATTTTTTATTATTAACAACAAAAAATTAACATTTCTGAAATTTAACTAAAATGCATATGCAATTCAAAAAACGGAAACAAAATTATAGTAAGTGTTCAAACTTATTTCCTGCAGATTCCATGCACGCTTCAAGACGTCTTAAAAGCGTTCTTGTGCAGGCCACCTGAATCATAGCTGGTGTAACAGCACGACATGCTTCATGAATGCGTTCTTTCAGATCCTCTACATCTACAGGTTACGTTTGATAAACCAATTCTTTAAGGTAACTCCACAAAAAAAGTCCAGTTGTGTTAGATCTGGCGAGCGAGGAGGCCAAGCTATAGGTCCATAAGTACCAATCCGCCTGTTGGGAAACAGTTGATCGAGATGCTTCACAACAATACCTGCATTATGAGGTGGAGCACCGTCCTGTTGCCAGATAATTGTATTCCGTTGTGCCAAAGGAATGTCTTCCATAAGTTCAGATAACTCGTGTTCAAGAAAATGTAAATATATTTCTCCATTCAATGTGCCCTCATGGCCCAATCAAGTGACCATTGAATAAACCGCACCATACATTTATACCCCAAATTGTTTGAAAACGAGTTGAAGAAACCCAGTGGTCGTTCGACCAATAATGGACATTATGTGTATTCACTACACCATTGTTGTGGAAGCAGCTTTCATCACTCCAAAATATTTTATTTAAAAGCAAGGGATTATCGGTAATCATAAAATCAATTAGAGAAATAAATTCTTATCTTCGGTCGAAATCAGTAGGCTTCAGGTCCTTGAACTAAATGTAATTTAAAAGGGTGATATTTGTGTTTCCTCAAAATTCTCTGTACAGTACTTTTGCTTATTCCGATTTCTTCAGCTATTTTTCCAACAGAAGTATTGGGATTAACATGCGCAAGTACATTAATAACATTATCAACATTGCTCACATGATTTCGGTGTGGTGCATGGTGTGGGAATGAACCGTTGCGCAATTTTCGTTCCAATCTAGGAAACACCATGTGTGCTACTTGACGACGTTGAGGAAAACGTTCTCGATATAAACGGGCTGCTCGTCGAGCATTTTTCCTGCATTCACCATAAACTAGTAACATGCCAACGTATTCGTCTGAACTAAACGTGAATGGTATCTTACTGATAACAAGAGTAATTATTTTTTAATTGGAAATTGTGATTAGTGGACACAACAAACAATTAAGTCATCGATTAACTACACTGGGCACTGTTTAACAATAAGTATTTGAAGTTTTTTTTTGACAGAGGCGTAGGTTTTTGACAACAAAAAATTAATGTACTTCTTTTCGATATTTTTACAACCATCGGCGGAGGCAACATAATTTTTATAAGGAGAATTAGGTAATACTTATAAAAAATTGAATGAATGTAAACGACGAGTACTCAGTGTGTATATGTTTATTAATATGCCGCTAAGCGCTTTCGGCCATTAGGCCATTATCAAAGCTGTCCTATAAAATTACACTGTTTGTAAAATTTTGAAAAAAAAACAATTTAAAAAGTTGAACTTACGTCATAAAAAAGATCCAAAACAGGTGTCAAAAACATCCAGTTAATAAAATCAAACAATGTACAAAGTTAAGTCATTGTTACGATGATGTTATTAAAATAAAAAACATTAAAATAACCCTATTAAGAGGGTGTACAATTATAATTCACATGATCGAAATTCCCATTCCATAATACTTCACGGATACAGGCATATCTCAACGGTCGATCTTACGTATTCTGAAAGACGAAAAGTACCACCCGTACAAAATTCAGTTACATCGAGAACTCAACTAGGTATAATGATCCCGATCACTATGCAGTTTTGTGACCTTTTGCAGAATTTATGTAATCGCAATCCACGTTTTATTGAACAAACTATGTTTTCTGATCACGCTACATTTTGCCTAAATGGTTCAGTCAGTCGTCAAAATTGCAGATACTGGAGTAAGAATAATCCTGGCTGGATGACTGAAGGTCATACTCAACACCATCAGAAAATCAATGTCTGGGCGGGAATAATTAATTGTTTTTTTGAAGAAAATCTTACAGGGGAAAGTTATCTGCAATTTCTGCGAACAGAAGTTATACCAGTCCTTGCCAATCCTAACTTACCGGATGATAGTATCTGGTTACAACAAGATAGTGCACCCCCGCATTATGCACGTGATGCTCGAGAGTTTTTAAACGAGTGTTTTCCTGAGAGATGGATTGGTAGACGAGGACCAATAGAGTGGCCCCCAAGATCTTCAGATCTTACACCTTTAGATTTTTTTCTGTGGGGTTATTTGAAATCAAAGGTTTATGTAGATGAATCGCAAATCTACAGGAGTCGCAAGACCGAATTAGAGACGAAGTTAATAGAATCATTCCGGAAGTTATTCGTAATGTGCAAGAAGAATGTGTTTGTCGATTTGCTTATTCTCAAGAGATCGGTGGATGGCATTATGAGCATTTCATTTAGCTGACAATTATTATGTATTCATTAATTTGTTATTGCAGTTCGTTTATTGTAAAATTAAGTCAGTTGAGTATGATACTGCTGAATACATTATTAAAAACTTTTCAAATGAAGTATAACAAGCCCCACAATTCAATTTAAGAATAATAATGAATTTGTTTTATAATTTATTTTTATATATATATATATATATATATATATATATACATTATTATGTATCTCCTCGTTGGGATGCCATTTTTATTATAGTTATTATTTACCTTTGTTATTATTTATGTTTATTTTATCCTCAGATTAACTTTCTCTCTATGATATAACTAATTATTTTTAATTGCTATCAAACCTTTATTAATGTGTTATTATTCAATTGTTAGGACGCCAATTTAATTTATTTATTATTAATGTTTCAAGTTTTTTATTTAAATGTTTTGCACACATGAATAAATTAATTTCATTTCTTACCTTTTATAAGTTCTTCTCCTTCAAATATTTGTGAAACATAAATTTATCTCAGGGCGATTAGTCTCAAAACGGAAATTAGATATATTAGCAATTAAACAAAATTTTGACTAAAATCATGTATGTAAATTTTTATACAAATGTTTACAAATAATAAAATGTGACGCCTATGAAACTCATTTGCATGATTTTGATATTGTTTAACCTTGAAAGCTTAGAAAGACACCTGCTGATACAAAACTTTTTTTTTGTTAACACAAACTTTTATGTGGAAAAGAATTTATATTTTAAACTTTGAAACAGTATGTTTAAAAACATTTCTTGTGGTGGATCGTGTTAAATTATTACAAATATTTTAGCAAAGTGAAGTTTGATATTTATATAATATATGTGTGTGTAAAATGATCAATTTCGTGACTTATCAAAATTATAATTTCTTATGAACTATAAACATGCAATTTACATTTTACAACAAAATATCAGGTAAGTTGTAACTCTTATAGCATTATCATTTAATATTTCACTTATGTAGTTATTCTTTATGTTACACTCAATTTCTTTTATTAATTTCGGCCTTTTAAATTGTAAATTAGTTTATAATGATCATTTGTTTATTTCAGTATTTTTGTTATATTATTTTCGACCAAAATATATTCAAATATCACCAACTTTGTGAGAACTAGCTTCTCCAATATGTCCGCGTTTAAACACTTTATGCATCTATTGGCTGCAACTCATCATTTCTGGATAACTCGTTCAAACCTCACTCTCCTCCGGAAAACTTGTTTATGCGTATTATGGATTGTTTAACTTAATCACAGTATATTTTAATTAGACTTAATTAATGATATTTATCACTTTTAATTTAAAATTTAAACCCCGCTATTCACAGATGTTACCTCACACCTTTTTTCCACTTCTCCCCTTTTTAGTTTTCTGTTTTATCAACAACAATTGTCTGATTGGTCAGCTCTAATTTTGATATATCGTAATTTTACAACAGAAATATTCAAAACCATATGTATACAATTTATTTCATATTTGTTCTCTGTTCACCACACTTTAAACATAACATTTCATTAGTTTTCCTTTTTTATATAATTTCATTCTCATCATTTGTCAATAATCATAATATTATCAGTTGGTATTCCTGTCTCATGATTTATTTCCTTTTTTATCGACATTGCATACAAATTACAGATTTCGTTAAAATTTATGTCGCTAACAAATGAATCTTTCCGTGTCAAATGTTTCGGCTTCCGTCAAATTAATTAGTTGAGCTTGGTTTCTTTTAAAGTTCTGTCTCATGTTACTTATAACGTAAAATTACCTTATTGATAATTTGCAATGATTTTAATCTGGCTTATTTATTTATCCTTGATTATACTGCAATGAAATTAAATTTGATATCCTGATAAATACTATTATTATTGACAAATGATTATTTTATATTATGTAAACAATATTATCTACATACTTGTTCATTCTACATACGCTATAATATAAATTTTATAATTCTTTTCCATATATAATATTTCTTTCATTATTTCTAAATTTAAATTAAGTGATCTTATTTAATTTTCAGTTTTCCTTTCAAACTAGAAACTATATGAAGATATTTATATGTCACGTTTCAAATTGCATAAGATTTTATTAAACTAAATATCTCTGTCTGGAACATTTTGAATAGACGTTTTAACCAACAGTTTTACATCTTTCTTAAAATTATTAAGTTAATTATCTAATTTCCTGACAAATATATGGACATGACTCATGACTCCTGTGGGTTTTATGTGTTTGACAAAACTTTATTATACAAATTTCATTTCCTTAAATGTTATGATCTATTTAATAACTCAGAATTTTAAGCTTAAAATCAACTTAATCTTTCGAAGAAGTTTTGCTACTAGACTTATACCTTGATAGAATGCTAACCAAATTGAATTTATAATTATATTTGGTATTCTACTAAGACCTACTACTTGAATTTCTTATTTATGTTATGACTGAATGTTCTAAAGAAACTGAATTTGTTGTCATATGTTATTGTTATGATTGTTTTATCTAATGATATTTCTAATCTTTAATATCTATTATCTTTATATATTATTCCTTATTGAATATATCATCTCAATATATGTATATATATATACATATATATTTCATCAATTTTTCTTGACCATCTTGTATATATATTTATATGGAAATTTCTTGGAATACGGTCATTATACAAACTCTGGAGGTTTCTTTTAATACATTTTTTATTGATTAGGTACGTTTCGACATAATCCTGCTGTCATTATCAAATCACCTGTTTGTTGGGACATCACATGGTTATCTTAAACAAATTTAAAATTGCTTTTAAAAAAATATAAGCTTCCATGTCAAACATCATCTCCCTTATCGCAGCTTAATTAGTTTTAAAATAGTATTTGCAAAACATACATTATTGGTTTTTAACCCATACCAACTGCACTTTGAATTTTTATTTGATAGTACAAGCAAAATTTCACAATTTTTAGTATATATTCAATAGTAAGGTACAAAAAGTTTCAGAGGTGGTACTCAAATACTTATCTGTCTTATTATTTTTTTAATATGCCGTCATAAATAATACTAAGGTTTTTTATGTCATTTCTGGAGTTGCTGTTGGAATTTTGTTTAATACGGATCATTTCTAAAACAGTTCTAACCTTATCGTTTTTTTCCTTTGCGAGAATTTTAGTTTGCTCATAGTTAAAAGAGTGTCCTGTTTGTTGTCTATGATGTGAGAGTGCTGTTACATCTGTTTTGGAGTATTTGTGAGCTTGTAGTCTTTTTTGCCGATATTGTTTAGTCTGACAAATGTATGTACTGTGGCAGTCTTGGCAAGGAATTTGATACACTGTATGTGTTTGTTAGTTTTTATTTATTTTTGGTTCCATTTTTGAGAAAAATATATTGTTGGTGTCTTTCAGTTTGTGAGAAATAGATATTTTTTCCTTATGTGTTATTTTTTTTAACAGACCATTTACGTAGGAAAGCGAAATAATGGATTTTTTATTGGTTTGGGAGTTGTTATATATGGAATGAATTCGTGTATTGATAATTTTGTTAGTGAATTGTAGTGGGTAGTTGTTTTCGGCTAGAGTGGTTTTAATTTTTTCTAAGTTAGCTTCTCTAAATTTAGGATGTGCGAGTTTAATAGCTCTATCAGTAAGATTATTTATCACACTCTTTTTATGACATAGAGCCACATTTGAATAAAAAGTTGTGAATCTATGAGATGCATCTGGTTTTGTATACCAGTTTGTTGTAATATTCCCATTTTGTCATATTAGATGGTGGTGTTTAAGAAGTTGATTGTTTTGTTATTGTCTGTTTCGATTGTAAAATTTAGTCTCTCATTAAAATTATTAAATGTATTCAAAATTTCATCAATTTTATCATTAGATACACAAGTCAAAATGTCATCAACATACCTTTTAAAAAAAACTGGCTGAAAACTTAAGGAATTTAAGACTTGTTTCTCAACATATTCCATGACAAGGTTAACTATAGTTGCTGCAAGAGGAGATCCCATTGCAATTCCAAACATTTGAGAATAAAATGTATCTTCAAATTGAAAGTAAGTTGATGAGAGACATAATTGTGCTCCATGGTATGGGTTAAAAACCAATAATGTATGTTTTGCAAATACAATTTTAAAACTAATTAAGCTGTGATAAGGGAAGGATAGTGTTTGACATGAAAGCTTATATTTTTTAAAAAGCAATTTTAAATTTGTTTAAGATCTTTTAGCCATGTGATGTCCCAACAAACACGTGATTTGATAATGACAGCAGGATTATGTCGAAACGTACCATTTTATAGACCAATAGTCTCTTAGTGAACTCAATCGAACAATGCCCATGTAGCCTATCAGACCAATAAAATGTATAAGTTCTTTCGGGAAGTTGGTTGCCACTCATGGACTCTGGCACTATTAGAAATATTTGTATTTTCCAAGACGAAACGTGTTGCATACAAATTGGTGTGTGTAACAATGTTGTCAATTATTTTAAAATCAACGAAGGCAAAATAATAATCTAAAGGCTTACATTCTGTCAGTGAAGTATGCCAGGCTGGCTGTACACCCATATTTGTGCCATAGGTATCTTCAAATCGAAGATGATTTCCTCTTGGAGCACTCCAAATCGATTTGAATACATCTGGTGGTATAAAGTGATCACCAGTTTGATCTACTTTTGGTATATTTTGAAAATCCACGGTATTATTAGGACGTACCTCAGGTTGCTACCAGAGGGTATAAACAGTGGATCCTGAACAGAATCATCCATAAAAACATCTGTAACAATTTTTATACATAGCAGTCAATATAATAAATGCCACCAATTATACATAAACAGTATCTGTACCTTTTTATACTTACCAGATGTTTGGCCTAATGCCAAATTTAAAATTCTTTTACCGCGATTTGCCATACTTTCCTATAAAATCTACACACGACCCTCACAAGTCAAATGTGAAATGCAGACTGCATATGAAAACGTGACTAATTACCCAAAAGCGACTGCGTTTATCGTGGCGCCCTCTCGGTTCAAACGTTTTTACAAGACCAGAGCAGACATTAGTACCACACAAAACTTTCGAAGGGCCAGGGCGGACACCGGTGTCCGCTGTCATTTATTTATATTTAATGATCATTAAAATTGACAGGACATGGCGATATACCTGTTAAATAAAAAAGTCAATCAATAATCTAGTTGTGCTATAATTATAATGGGAATAAAGAAAATCACGTCATGAATTTAAATATTGCTATCGGCTTATATCTTTACAGATCATTACTTTCTTCATTACTTCATATGACTTTTTGTTTTTGGAATCGTAATTGACATATCAATAGTCGAATTCGATAGTAAGTACATTAAAAAGTTATACAATTTCGTCCTGTATTTGTGTGTTTGTGTATTGGGAGTATGCATCAGCTTTCACTATTACGTCCTGTTTTCAAAAATCCGAAAACATAATTTATGCTCATCTTTTAGTTTCATTTCCAAACAGTAACACTAATAATTTGCTTTTATTAATATTTGAATCGTATTTTGTTGTTTCACACTAGCCTAATGACCAACGTACAGGAATAATTCAGCCACAAATATTCCCGCCCCAACAATAAGTAGGTACCTAATTTATTTCAATTCGCCCGTTCTCCTAATGCAATTAAAAATAGCCACCACACTCACACACAAAAGGGGTTACAACTTAGTGTGTTATAAATCGTAATTTACTCTTGATAAAAACACAATTGAAAATTAACATTTTAATCAGAATACATTACAGACCATATTAAATCCGTAACATAATAATTAGATACTCAATATAATAGATTTGAGAGCATCACTTATTAACATGTATGTCAATGTCTATTGCTTAGTTGTTACTACAGTAAAACCTCTATTTCTGGACACCTCTATGTAACGGACAAAAAAACATGTCCGGAATGCTTCAATGACCATTTGTGTATAAACGACTCTCTCAATAGGGGACCCTCTATATAACGGACGCGGACATACAAATTAGTAAGCAAAAGATATTACTTCATTAAAAATGACCTTTCTCAATTTCAACGAAAGTTAAGAATTTGTATTTTACCTACGTGTGCGGATACCCTTATATATTTTTGCAAAATGTCAGATGTATAAATGTTTCCGATTGACTAGTTTCTTGTTGCGAACTTAAGATAGTGTAGGTTTGGTTCTCCCACTAATCCTCTTTATGATAGGTAATATGTACTTGTTACTGGATATTATTTACAAATGTTATTCCATCTCACATAATTTGGTCATTCTATTTAATTGAAGTTTAGTTATTGTTGACACAACATGCCAAACGGATAAAGAAAACGTGTATCTTTAAAGGATACGGTATAAATTATCCATTTAAGTGATACTAGCCGAAAAATATGGTGTTGGAAAAACACAGATTAGCGAAATTTAAAAAAACCGAATTGAATCTTTAAAATATTTTATTGATGGCTCTAGTAATAACGAAGTTAAACGGAATCTACCTAAAACTGAGGGCCTTGCGGTGGATCAGATTGTTCTTGAGCGGTTTTCCAAAGTACAATGTAAGAAGATTCCTTTGTCTGGGCCATTCATTAAAGAAAAGGCACCAGAAGCTGCAGAAGAATTAAAATGTGACACTTCCAAACCAACAAATGGATGGTTGGAAAATTTTTGCAAGAGACACAATATCACGTTTTAACTCTATTTACTTCAATTTACGAGAGGTTGAAAACTGAAAAATCAAATTAAATAAAATCTTGGAAGACTATTCTGCAGAAGATGCTTATAATACTGATGAAACGGGATTATTTTATAGTCCATTACCTACAAAAACAATTGCCGTAAAAAATGACAACTATGCTGGAGAAAAAGCTGCTGAAGACCGATTAACAATTTTATTTAGTACTAAAAAGAAGAACCTTTAGTAATAAGTAGGGCAATAAATCAGAGATGTTTCAAAGGAGACCATATCAATAAGTTATCTTTGGAATGGACGTCTAGTAAAAAAAGCTTGGCTGAACGAAAACATAATGAGTTCATGGTTACATAAGTAAGTTTGACAAAAAAATGGAAAAACAATAGAGGAATATACTGCTGTTTTTATGTAATGTAACTTCCCATCCTAAGAAAGTACTTAAAAATAATAAACTGATATTTTTATCGCCGAAAATTACATGTGCCATCAGGGAATTAAATAAAATCTTAAAATTATATATCGAAGATTTTTATAGAAAAGATTACTTATGCTTATGGAATCCGAGCAATCGCTAGAGAAAATTGAAAAACGCATAACATTTGCAAATACTTTAATATCGGTAGTGTCAGCTTGGAGAAAAGTTACGGCGAAAACAGTTTTTCAAAGGCTGGATTTAAAAAAAGCTGGAGACACAACTGACGATGCCCAAGAAGAATTTGAAAATAATTTTACCGACCTATTCACTTTAATACCACCTGAAATGGGTTTGGATTTCAACGGATATTCTTCTATGGATGAAGCACTAACCACTGAAGGTTCCGATTGATTTCATTTGTATCTCAAAAATCAAAGACTTTAAAGGTTTATGTAACTAAGCCGATTTAAGGCATTTTGAATAAATTTGATTTGCAATGCATTAATCGAACATACTTTATATTCAAATTGTTAAACCTCTTAATAATGGACACCTCGCAATAACGGACAAAAAAAATGCCTCTCAGCTGTCCGCTATAAAGAGGTTTTACTGTACTAGTCATTTGACAATTTACATTATCATTGGAAATTTCTTCAAGTGATTTTGCGCTATTCATTAGAATACTTGAAACAGTAGCAGTGATGAACTCAGAACTTACTTGAATTTTTCTTGTCGTGTTATTTTTTTCTCCCAGGGACTCTTCAATGTGCAAAGCAAATCTGCGGTGTGGTACCTTGGCAGGTCATAATGAAATATAGTTCCTGTAGATCAATAGGACTGACAGAATATATCCCGTTTATGATTGTGAAACTTCGAGGTTTGTTGGTTTTTGTGGTAGGAATGGAAATATACAAATATGATTCTTTGTCTTCGTTGTGCTCAACACTCAAATTTTTCAGCTTATTGCAACGGCATGCCCCCGCAATACCCATTATTAGTGCAACCTATAAACATTATATTTAAATACGGAAATCAAATAGGAACTAACTCACCTTTTCCATCAGATATTCACTGTCCGGAGCTCTTTTTAGAAACTGCTCAATATGTTTCTTTTCCAAAATCTTGGCTTTCTTTAGTTTATGAGCTCTTGACTCACTTTTCAAGAAAGATATGTGCCTTACCATATTTCGATATGTCGACAGTCTTATGAAATAGCTTCCACATGGAGTGTTTTGTCCACATTGACGAACCTACATTTTTCTTTCCAATGTCAATGAAATACGCCAACAGTATTTCTTCGTTTATACCACTAACTACTTTCTCTTGTCACCAGGACTTTAGTAGGCCGAATTCTTTTTTATACATATCCTTCGATTTCTTCTGTATTATTTTCCATAACGCTAGTTTAGCATCATTTTGAATTGCAGCCGGAACAAACACTTTTTCTTCCATTAATTCGGCGTCGTTTTCGCGTATTGAAATGTGTTTGAAATAAAACACAATTTTGGTTCCAATGTACACAAAAATTGTATGTGCCATTGTGATCGCGTTAAAGCCTTCCCACAAAATGAACATCTTTTTTCTCATTGTTGAATCGAATAATTTGTCAAATAAAAATGTCACAACTGTCATCAGCAAAAGAATGCGTGTTAACGAAATTCAGAAGGTGTTGGATAAAATTATGTATGGAACTCGTGTGTTATCTGTCTTAAAAACAAAGCCAATCGCATAAAGTGCTCGTGACTTACCCGTTTCTTTTCATGACATATTTCTCTTATAACATACTTGTACCATAAATAACTATAAAAAAACACTGATTTCTGAAAAGTTACTTTTGCAACGAAAAGATAGATGGTTTTAAAGATTAAAACTAACTTTTCCGCATTTGTGGCCCTGAACAATATTCTATAATAAAATTGTTACTTGTATATACTTCGGGGATGTATCGTGCTAACAAACCGAAATTTCTCTAAAAATAACCAAAAGTATAGTATCTCTAGATTGATAGGACCCGCTGTACTCGCTGTAGTCAACTGAAAATCAATAGGGTACATCTGTAAGACACCTTGAACAATATTTAATCATAAAATTGATCAATCGTATACACTATGGAGGCTGTACCGTGCTAACAAACTGAAAATTCTCCTAAAATGCAAAAATTTGGTACTTCAAGTACCATAGCACCCGTTGTACTGGCTTTAATGAGCTGAATATCAATAGGGTTTATCTTTGAGACGCTCTGAATAATATCCAATTATGAAATTGATCACTTGTATTTACTCCGGAGGCTGTATCGTGCTAACAAACTAAAACTTCTCCAAAAATGACAAAAATATCGTACTTAAAGTACTGTAGCACCTGTTGTATTGGTTCTGGTGAGCTGAAAATCAGTAGGATTCATCAGTGAGATGTCCTGAATAATATTCAATCATAAAATTGGTGACTTGTTAAACTCCGGAGACTGTATCGTGCTAACAAACTGAAATTTCTCAAAAAATTATAAAATGTCGTACTTCAAGCACCATAGCACCCGTTGTACTGGCTCTGGTGAGCTGAAAATCAATAGGGTTCATCTGTGACATGTCCTTAACAATATTTATTAATAAAATTGGTGAATTATTGCTAACAAGACATGTAAGAAAAAGTGGCCGACGACAACGACGACAACGACGACAACGACGACAACGACGACAACGACGACAACGACGACAACTACGACGACGACATAGACACAGGATTTTTTTCCTAAAAACCATTTTTTCGTGTTGTTATTGATGGAAAACGTGAAAATAACTCAAAAAAAAATTTCAAAATTACAACTTTTTTTGGGGTAAACCAATACTCTCGCATATTAGATAGGTTGGGCGGAAAAGTAATAAAATTGTAATGATAACTTCATTACTAGTGGTAACATCAGGTTTCTTGTGTTGATTTTGTTTTATATATTGGAGGTTTTTTAATATAAGAGTTTCTTGAGCTTTCATAGCGATTCCAAAAGAATTTTGAGGAATATCTATGAGAAAATTGTCTTCACTTTTATTATAATCCGTGCCTGGTGTGGTAAATATTTATGATATTTGTTATTCTTGATATTTATATCAACAACTATTCCAATTTCATGTCTCCCTTATAAATGAAACTAACTGTCTCTAAATAATTCCACCATATAATGAGAAAATAATAAAAATTCTAAAGAATTGAAAATTGTGTCGATATCTCAAATTATCTTCGTCAAAATTACAAAAGTCACATTTGATGTGATGCCTACCTAATTTTAAATAATTATTTTTGGCTAGACCAAGAAGTGACCTATCTTGTGATAGATCAATATAACTGTGCAATGGTATAGGAAACCAAGGAAAACTATTATCTGCTTATCTTTACAATTATTATTTCAGAAGACAGTTTAATAGAGTAGAACTCCCTAGATTTATCTGTTCATTGAGGACTTCATATTGTGGGTCTCTTATAAGTGTCTTCTAGTTTCTAATACATCAAGTTCTTGTCTCTTATCACAAATGTGTAGTACTTCTAGTTCTGTGTTAGGTGTTAATGAATGGTTAGTGTCAAGTAGATGTTTTGCGTAATGGGATTTATCTAGTTGTTTTAATTTATATGCTCATAAGTGTTGATTGTGATTAATTTCAAAATTTCGAATTCTTTGACCTATATACACAGCATTACATTCTGGACATTTAAGTTTTTATTTACCAGATTTTCATGTTTATGTTTCAATATCTTTTTGTCTTGAACAGATCTTGTCTCATCAAATTTCTTTATTAATTTTTTTAATCCACACCGCGTAATGGGTACATCTGGATATTTTTTGTGAAATTTTGCAATTGAATACTTACGAAACTTCCCCAATTCCATAACACTTAATAAGATATAGTCTTTGTAAAATAGTTAAGATTGTTGTCAAATATTTATTAAAGAATGACAATTTGAAAATTATTTATAAAAGTTGACAGTTACTTGGTACATCGTAAAGGTCACTCACTAGATTAATACATTATTTTCGAACTTAGTGCAAACATTCAAACGTTTTCATAAAACTGGCTATAAAAGGAGACGGGTTTTCAAAAACTTGAATTTTATTTCATTTTTTGGAGTTTCAGAACTAACAAAACTTTTTATCAAGAATGACATTTTTCACTAAAACTAATATTTAAACATTTTTCACCTATAGGATACCCCATCCGTGGACACGCTGTATAGTGGAATTATTTAGAAACAGTTTTATTTATAACGATAACATGAGTAGATTCCACAAAGTAAGGGTTGATACAATAAATTTACTCCAATTTCGTGTCCATTTTGTTCAGCGATTAAATTGAAAATTCGATTTATGATAATTTTCAAGACTATCGAATTTTCAAGACTGTTAAATTTGGTATGTGATGCAAATGTCTCACGAGAATGGGAAATTCTAAGCTACAGTATTCCGACTTGCCTAATTATTCTCACATTTCTTCTTTTTCTTGAAGTACCATACGCTTGCAGAGGCAATCATCTGTTTGGCTGGTGTATTCTCAAGCTTTTGTTTTGCGGTTTCCGTACGAAAGTTTTTATGTCAGGTATGCTGCACCAATTTCTTATGTCTCTGAGCCATGAATGTTGTTTCCTTCCTGGTATTCTATAGCTTCAATCTCACATATAAATTATCTGCAACATTCGATATTTAGGGCTTCTGATTATATGCCACAAGTACTCAATATTTTTGTTTTTCACGAGGCCAACAGCTCTCTTTGGACTTCTGCTCTCCGTAATACCTCTTCGTTCGTCGCATGGTCCAAATTTCAAATGTTCAAAAAGACCACCATTTTGTATTAAACAGTATTCCAATTAATCACTACATACAACTTATAGACGTAAGAATTTTTGCAATTGGAATTGGAATGGGTTTATAATTAGGAAAGCGGTTTTATTAACTTTTTTCAACTCGTTTTAATCTAATGACTTTTGATGCAAGATAAATATGGAATCAGGAATTTCACACTTTTTTTATTATATATATTTCTTGTGCTCTGTGTCCATGGTAACTTCAGATAAATTTATCACTCAATCAGATATTCCAATAAACTTTTAAATAGTAAAAATAATAGTCTGCTTAGGGATGTCATAATATTGATGCTAGTTAGAGTAAATGGTAAGTTTGTGAAGATTTATCGTTGATAGCGGTCAAATATATTAAATCTTATGAGGACTAAAATTATATTCAATTAATCATCATTTGGTATGGTGTATCCTCAAACATTATGCAAACTAAAAATAATCTTGAAATCAATTTCAAAATGGAATTATGCTGATGTTACCAATTAAAATAAAACAAAATTTTGTTTACGTATAATTTTTGGTTACGCATGTGGAGAAAATATATTTTTGTTGCCTGTTATTTCACGCGAGTGAAAGTGTTTGCCAATGAACTTGTAAATACGTTGAGTGAATGTGGACGATATGATTATAAACGATTATAGCCAACACGCCATATTAAACGGCGTTGAAGACGAAAGCGACATGTAGAGATAAATGTTTGTATCATTTTAGGACTCCTTAATGGGTTGCGACATAACTACAATTTCACTTTTACCAGTCTCGGAGAGTAATGTTAATTCGCTATATATTTTCCTTCCGCGTTTTTCATTCCGGTTCTTCCAGTATCGGTAGTTGTTATCTATTTACGGATATACAGATAAATATATTCTCTGCTATTCCGATTTTAGAAATTTCTAACGGTCAACGAATTCTAAAACAAGATTAGTGCAACAAATATTTTTTATGAGGCAATAGGAAAGTTTCCGAATTATTAACTTTGGGCATCGACGTTGATTAAGGTGATTATGCATTTCGAGAACCGATTTAGCTTCTACCACAAGGTGTCACTTAATATATTAGTATATATATATATATATATATATATATATATATATATATATATATATATATATATACATATATATAGTTTTTTTTATATTCTTGGGATTAGGTCCTAATTATAAATCTAACGAAAACTTAGTTTTACAAGAAACATGTTTATTAACGTTTGATAAAGGCTACACCGTATAGCCGAAACGCGTCTATTTTGTGCAAAGTGCAAACGTCGACACGCGACCTCAATGTGCGATCCATCATTTGCCAGTAACAATATCCGAAACGGAAATAGCAGCTATTCTCAGTCTAGTCTCACCGAAAATCAGAATAATCGCATTGTTGATAGCACCCCTAATAATGTGACAAATCGTGATAACTCTACCGCATTAATAGCTAACGGGGCAAATAATAACGTTCATTTAATGACCGCAAAATGTTTAATAAGTAATGATACCGCAAATGACTTGGTGATTCGGTTAGTTATAGATGGAGGTAGCCAATTAACTTTCATAAAACAATGTGTATCGCGTTCACTGGGGTTGCCTGTAGAAGGTACTCACAAAATTTCCATAAATAATTTTGGAAATACTCGTAGCGCACCGACAACTTTGTGCAATCGGGTACAAGTAGGTCTCAAGAATCAGTTTAACGGAAAACTAATCGAAATTACAGCTGTAGAGGTTCCAGAAATATGTTTTGGCGCTTTAAAACCATCTTCTATTAACGATCATATAATTAGAGATTTTGTTTCTAAATACCAGTTAGCTGATGTTAACGTTACAAATAATCAGTTAATTAACGGTATAACTTTACTGGTTGGAGCTGACCATTATTGGAAAACTGTTACAGGTGACACAAAACCAATATCCAATGATTTAACTGCCGTAAACACAAAATTAGGGTGGACATTACATGGAATTTCAAGTATTGTAGAAATTTTTTGTAAATTTTAATTGGGTATCAGCATTAAATGTACAGGTCTTTGAACAGGACAATACAGATATTAAGAAATTTTGGACATTAGGTATTAGTGGAAACGAACATTTAAAAAATAATTATACGGAAGCTTTTATTAAGGAAAAAATTCATTTTAAAAACGGACGATATGAAGTTTCGCTGCCGTGGAAAGCAAACTCTAGTATAGACTCTAATTATATTGGTAGTATAGCACGTGTGAATAGTTTATTGTCTAAGTTGCGCCGAACCGGTAAACTAGCTGAGTATGACAATACTGTGCGTGAATACTTACTTAACGGATGTACAGAAATAATTTCACCTAATGAAAACGAACAAAACCGCATTTATTACATGCCGCATTGTCCGGTTTATCGCGAGGACAAGGAAACCACAAAGTTGCGGGTAGTATTTGATGCAGCTGCGCATGCGCCAGGTTTTGAATCGTTAAATGAACTATTATACTCCGGTGACAACTTGGTGCCTGATTTGTTAAAGATATTGTTAAATTTTCGAATAGCCTCTATCGCTTTAATCGCCGACATCGAAAAAGCCTTCTTGCAAATATCACTTGTAGAAAAAGATCGCAAATCCCATCGCTTTTTATGGTTCGAAAACCCACTTAACGAAAACAATAACACACATTCGTCGGAACTCGCTACATACGCATGAAACGTGTAACGTTTGGTGTTACATCGAGTCCATTTTTGCTGTCAGCTACTCTGCGCAAACATTTTTTATCACAGCCAGAAAAGCTTACGAATACAATTACTCTCGGTAAGGCTCTAATAAATAGTGATGAACTTCATACAATTCCAGCAGAAGTAGAATCAACGGTCAACTCAAGACCATTAACGTATATTGATGACGACGACACTAATTTATTGATTTTATCCCCAGCGCATTTCCTAGTGGGAGCAAAAAATGTTGGTTTTTCCCTAAATCTAAAATTGCCTGAAATCAACCGAAACGATATACTTAAACAATGGAAATCGAGGGAACAATTGGTTTCCAAGTCTTGGAAAAAATGGACAACGGAATATCTTCAGCAGCTGCGAACGTTTCACCATAATTATCGTCCTAATTCTAGGAGCTTAAAAATAGGTGACATCGTACTATTGCATCAAGAGCATACGCCCAGGCTACAGTGGAAGATGGTTAAAGTCATCGATGTGTTTGTAGGGCGCGATGGTCAGTGCGGGCTTGTGAAGTGCAATTGAGTGACGGGTGTAGACTTCGTTGACCAGTGCAACTTCTTTTTCCGTTAGAAGTTGAAGATTCTCCGCCGCGGGAGGATGTCAAAAATATCAAGTGACATTAAAAAAATAAATGTAAACTGACAAATATATAATAAACTTCAACTTGACAATTCAATTTTGAAAACGTTTGTAACATCAATTTTTGAAGATTACTATTATTAAAACTTATTTACGAAACAGCTCGGGTGCTTTATTTTCAACGAACTCATAAATTCTTTATAGCGCGACCAAGAGACGTAGCCTCGGCGATGCGTATTGATACAGTTTTGTTACGTCTCATAAATCCTGTAAACCAATCTTTTACAGCGCACCTATTCTTCGACCAAGACGAAAGTTTTTTTTTGTGTAAAATCGCTAATTCATATGCAACGGTTTTGACATGGTGAAGCTTTGCCATCGTTTGCAGATAGTTAAATTTTGCTTTTCGTTCCTGTCAAATACCCGGTTAACTTCATAATTGCGTATAAGTCTTGGTGCTCCTTCTAAGAATCGGTATCTGAAGTCGATTTGTTCGACATTGTGTTTGCATTTATCTCTGTAGCGTCTCAATGTTGTGTGTGGAATTTTATATTTCTCTGACACACTTTTGAGGGGCAAACCTATCTCTATCACCAATTTCTTATATTTTCATGAGTTTCGGTGAGAAATAAAATCACTTGCTTATAGTGGTTACGTTTCGGTCTATTTTATTTAAACCATTTAGAGGCTCGTCTACTACTGTCAAATAATAATATATATAAAAATATATATGTTTATCTCTATTACCTCATAAAGTACGTTCTCCGTGTCAATTTCTGGTGTATTGCCACATGAACGGGCTTTCGCCATTTTTATGTCTGAAAAAAATCAAAACATCATTGTAGGAAACAGTGGCCACTCTTAGTTTGGTAAAACAAGTGGTGACCAGTGTTCCCTCACAAACAGGTGGCCACTGTCGCCGAAAGCACATGTTTCAATATTTATTTTAAAATCCTTTTCTTAAATTATTGTTATAAACATTAATAGTGAAAAACTATTCCTTGAATATACATGGCTTACTTCACAAAACAAAATTTTTAAAATTTTAAATCGTTAAATGTTAATTTAAAACTAAAGCTACTTACCAAAGTTATTGCAACGTGTTGTCGTACATGCACCTTCACTTACGAACGTTAACGAGGAACCAAAGATTATATACACGAGGGACTACCGAGAATCAAACTGTATCCGGCAGTGAGACGTACAAGAGGATGTATACCTTCTATGTGACTGCGCTTTAAACAAATTACAGTGGAAAATATTGAGAGGTGACCACTGTTTCCGCATGGCCACTGTTGCCGGTCCTCCCCTACATGACAATTTTGAATTCATTTATCCATTTTAATTTATGCTGAAGAGTAAAGTGCTTTTAAGTGTCATTTAAAAACAATTGTAGAAACCTCACAAGTCCATAGTAGACTTCCTTTAATAAGGTAAAACCCGGATTCAAAATTTTCATTTAACCTGTATACCACTAAATGTTTTGCAAACTTAATTCCTGATTATTGATTATAATATGATGCAGAACTTTTCTTCTTCTTTGTGGTGATGGGCTAAATCCGTAGACGATCCACCCTAGCAAGTATGCTGAACTTTTTTTGATTAATAATAATAATAATAATACTAATACAATTTATGGAAAACATGTAAAATACTTAAATACTACAAAACTTCAATGTATCAACTGTCCCTTTATAAGCAGTTGATTGTCCTGTCCTCTCTAAAGTATCACTTTACCCTTAAAAATGAGAAAGAGAAAATCCCGAATTATTTTTGTGGCAGTGGCTTGGTGCTCCATCCTGTTGGTACCATATTCTTCCTCTTTCATTTAATGATAGTTGATTCAGAAATTCCGATAGCTGATTATTTGGAATAAAGTATGGTCCAACAATTATGTATTTATAAATCACACACCATACATTAGTTTTAAATGAACACTTATCTCTGGTTTCGACATGGAAAATGAGATTAACGTCGACAATTTTGCGGAACTTACTGTAACATTAGATGTAAACGTTGCTTCGTCAAAGAATAGTATTTGTTTTATCATAAATCTGTTATTTTCCAATTCTCCTTAGATAAGAGCACATTCGTTCCACATCTCCTTGTTTTAAAGTGTGGGAAATTGGGATTTGTATGGTTAAGATTAATTTGACTTTAAAGTTCTTGGAACTGTACTTTTACTAATATTCAATAAATTTGATCTTTTTCGAAATGAATATTTTGGATTTTTCACTACCGATAGCATCACTTCATTTTCAATATCTTAATTTGTAACCCACGGCTCGTGTTTCCTTCTAAATTTATTTTCAACTCTTCCAGAACTCTTAAATGTATGTGTTACTTGTCTGGCAGTTGTAAAATGTGTTGTTTAATCAAGCTGTAATTTTCTCCAACGATAAGAACAATTTCAATTTTTTCATCAATACTTAATTTGACTGACGTTTATAACTATTGCAAACACACATTGATATAACGTTTGAATTTGGTGACAGTTGTTAGATATTCCAATGCACTCTATCAAAAACGTGTTTAATGATTATGAGAGTAATTAAAATAAAACATTTGAATCCGGGTTATGTTTTTCCTTATAAGAGAAAGTCTAGTATGGATTATTTTTAAATAAATTTTAAAAGCAATTTACTCTTGAGCATATATTAAAATGGACAAATGAATTCAAAATTGTCATAATTTTTTTTATAAAATCAAATTTTCCTAAAGTCGGAATCACTGGTTCAAAACTGGTATGTTGACCTAAATTGTCAATAAGTTTTTCAAATAACTGTTTAAAAAAATCATTAAGGGTACTTTGTCTTGAGCAAAATTTTTTACATACCTCATATACGTGTATACGACTAGAAAATTAATATTTAATAGCTTCATTTTGGGTTTTAGGCCATGCAAAGATTTTTATGAAATATTACTTTTTTCCTAAAATGGATAATAAAAATGTTGTCCATTTGCATACAACTTTTTGGGACACACTGTTCATCGTTGACACTATTGCTGGCGCAAATATCTAATTGTATCCGTAGTAACAGCAACTGTGTATGAAAGTAACGTGCCATAATTATCACTAATTTGTAACGAAAACATAGTAACTTTTTTTGTTTGTACACATGTACAATCCAGAATATTTGTTATAAGTACACTATATTTTAATGGTAATAAGTAGGTACTGATAACTATAAAAAATGTCAACATGAAACAATGTAAAATCAATAAAATAAACAAACGAGAATGACATAATAAAATACAGTACTTACTGAAGATAAATATTACAAAATTATTACATATTATCTTGTTCATTGCAATTATGAACATTTACATATTTATTAATTCATTTCTTAAAACTATCTACCTACGTTTGAAAAATGAAAGGACTTTATGCCGATTAATGATTTTTTCGCTTCGCAACACATTTAGTGAATGTGGCAAGGACTCAATACATTCCATCCCATAGCTGGTGGAGGGAATAGCTTACACATGTGGTAAAGGTGGAATGGCTCAACACCTTTACTGGTGTAGAGAATAGCTATAACATAAAATAAAACCCAGAATATAATTTTTTTAATGGGTACATTTTAAAATGTCCAAAATTATAGCATGCTATATTGAATGGAATTAATTGTCTCGGCCCCTACTCCGCGGAATCTACTCATATTAACGTTTTAAATTAAACTTACTGTTTCTAGATAATACCACAATATATTGAAAAAATGTTAAAAATTCTATCTAAGAAATTGACAATTGTTTCGATATTAAATATCATCGTCAGAATGACAGAAGTTACAGTTCATTTGATGCCTACCTGATGTTTAATAATTATTTTTGGCTAAACCAAGAAGTGATTGACTACAGAAGTACGATATTATATTAACATATATTAAGTCAATCACAAGGGAGGTCAATTCTTGGTCTAAGCAAAAATAATTATTAAACATCAGGTAAGCATCAAATGAAATGTAACTTATGACATTCTGACGATAATATTTAATATCGAAGCAATTGTCAGTATCTTAGATTTTATAACATTTTTTCAATATATTGTGGAATTAACTAGAAACAGTAAGTTTCATTTGAAACTGCTATATTGAATACAATAAAACTTACCTTCAATTTCTGTTAATTTCCTCTCATATTTTCTGGTGGGCATTTCAACTTTTCCAACTGTAGAATAATATGTATGGAATGCATATCTAGAAAAAAATGTATGTTATTAAATTATTTTTTTTCAATTACAGATAATAAATACCTTTAATTCTTTTAGGGATCGTCTCCTGTATAGGCTCTTCTACTTTGACGGGAAACAAAAAATTGTCTGTTATATCCTCCTTCATTGACTAATCTAAAATATATACATATTCAATAACATTTAATAAATTTATATAAAAAAAAATTACTCACCAGGCAAAAACAGTGACGGCAAAGCAAACTTTCATAATAACCTGCCTTCGTCTTTTTCAAATTTTGAGAAACACTGTTTTTGAAAATGAAGGGGACATTGTTTCCTCGTCGTCAAATTGGATGATTTATTCCCACTGTCTTCCAGCCATATTAATTTTATATCTTCCAGGGTTGGAAGAACAAAACTGTATAAATAAATATTCACCTTAGTAATACAACAATTTTTAGTTTAGCTAACGTACTCGTAAGACAACCATGATCTCTAAAGTTGTCGATTAAATGAGTAAAAATTCTATAAAGAAAATGGTTGTTAATTTAATAAGAAAAATAGCTCAAATTTTTTTAATAAAACTTACCGAGTACACCACTTATTACACACCTTGACCATACACTTGACATTGTCTTTTCATTTAATAACAATAAAATAATAATAAAACAACGCAACAACAAAAAAGCAATTAGAATCACACCAAAATACGGAAACCAAATAATAAGCTCAACAGCTGGAACTAAGAAACGACCACAGATAGATAACTCGAAACTGTCACAAACAGGATAAATGAAAATTACTGGACGAGCAACAAAAAATACGGGTCAGTTTTCTGTGACGAGCAATATGACATCGCGCATACGCAGTTATAAAAAACAAAAAAAATTATTACTAACGACGATTTCATTGATGTTTTGGAATTTTTTGAAATCTACCGATTTTAGTTACTCGACAGGCTCTATAGATGGCACGGTCTACAGTGTCCCTAGCCTGGTACTGCCTACTTGCATCCTTATGCGGACGGTATAACCTTGCCAGCTCTCGGTAGCGCTTTGGGCGAGGTTTACCGGATGTTGTTCACTTAGTTGATTACCGATTTGATGGGAAATTGAGGATACAAGCTACGTACATCGTTACATACCGCAGCTTCAAACAGCTCTCGGAATCATCAATTCGTTGTTGTTTTGAGACGTACTGCTAGAACACGTTGCCCCCACTTCTAAAACCTGGTCATACAATAGACAATGTTCCTGCATCTTCACCTTACGGTTTGCCAAAACGATCTTTTGAAAGTTTCTGATGTTCTGTCAATAATGAACGGTTCTCCTGGTTCAGAGTATTGATGTCAAGCTAAACTTTCTTTTCATCAAAAAGAAATGTTTCATCATCTACAGGCGAAATTCTTTTTTTTATTGTTTTGAAAATCGAAAAGTTCTTCATTAAAACTACTGTAATTTTTTAATCAAGCCTTAGATAGTCATCAAATTTGTAGTGATCTTATCCGATGCAAAGTTAATCATGCGAATATCCCAAAACTTATGGAGAAAAGCACTCCCTATTTTCTACCTCCAGTAAGTATTTTACTGATGAACGAGAATAAATTCACGAATAGTAAGGACAGCCTTCTGAGAATCCCTAAATATGCTAAAAGATCTTTCAAGTTTCCTTTAATTAATAATAGAATAGATCCATTGAGGTCATATTTTATTATCAAATCGAATATTCCTAATCAAATTGGAACTTAAGCAAAAGTGTCATTCATTTCTTATGAACACTCTTCCAGTGCAATCTTCATAATCCAAATAGAAAATCTAATATTTTTCAGTTAGTTTAGTACGCTCCGATTTCAATGTTATTCATGATTTCTTTTACTTTGTGTTTTTGATTATTAATTAGCCGAACTTTGTTGACTGTAGTAGACGTATTCAACAATATTAGTAATCCTTATTTGACAACCTTAATGTCAAAATCAATAGTTCATTATATACAAATTTACAAATGAATCGTACAAATGGATTATTGTGTGAACTTCGACGATATTAAGATCAGAAGGTGAGCCGAACTTAATGAATGCGGAAAAACGTTGTTTCGACTTGATGAGGTAACCAATAGTAGCGACTGTATATATCTACTTTGGTATTACTTGAAGACTGAGTAAGAAATAGTATGTTTAAATTAGGTGAGACGTAGCTCTCGAAGCGACGGTATGTTTCGACTTTGTTGCACAACTTTTCAGCTCGGTAACTGTCTAACTTACTTGAATAATAACTAAGAAACTGAACAACCGGTTTATTGTTCAACTGAGTAACTTAGTAACTTGGTAACTGGCTCCCTTGAATAATAACGAATAAACTGTATGTTTCACAGTAAATGGGAACGGTGAATTTCGACATGAATTACACACGTTTGAATTGAATATTAACTAAGAAACGGTATGTTTGACTTAGTAACTTTTAACTTCACTTCGAAACGATGAGTTTCGACTTTGAGTTCGCACTTGACCCTAATACTAACTAAGACCGATATGTTTGACTTATGTGAGATGTAACTCTCGGAGGGTCGATATGTTCCGACTTGGTTACACAACTGGGCAACAGGTTAACTGTTTAACTGAGTAAATAACTGAACTTTGTCTGTTTTTAAACATTGCATTGTTTGTTTACGCTCTCACCTCACTTTGATTACAAATATTATTACTATTATACTTATACAATCTGTTCTTATGAACGGTTTGTTTTTTATTATTTTGAGATAAAATCTCACAGTTCACTTCTATTATTTTCGTTATGTTAAATGGACCTAAATAATAAGGATCGAACTTAGCTCTTTCTTCATTTTTCAATATTACTGAATCTCCTATCTTAAAATTTAGGGGTGAAGATTCTTTTTCGCTTTTATTTACCCTAATTAACTCATTTTTTAACAAAAACTGTCTAGCTCTCTCATGGGCGTATTGTAACATATAATTCAATTCTTTATCATACCTTTCAAAATTGTAGCATGGTTCAATTTCTGAATTTAAACATTCCGGTATGTTGGGTTTTCTACCGTACAATAATTCAAATGGAGTGTATCCGTGATACATATTAGGTGTATTATAACAATATGCAAACCAGTTATCTCTAGAATCCTTGATAAAGTTTCTTATGTATTCGTTGAATGTTCTATGCAGTTATTCACAGCTGCAGTGATGATATGCTGTTGAAAAATTGTGTTTCATTTTTAAAAGTTCTGCTAAATTCTTCATTATTTCGTTTTTATATTCCGTTCCTTAATCTGTCCTTATTTCTTTCATTAAACCGTAAGTTGGTATAAAGTTGTCAAATATGGCTTTTGTAATTGTGGTTGTCTCTTTGTTACTGACTAGTATCATGACCGCGTATTTTGTCAGTTCACATAGTATTGTAATACAATTACGGCTCCCATTGTTACTTACAAAAGGACCTATTGTGCCTATGTATATAATATCAAACGGTTTTATTGATGTGTCCGTGATGACAAATTTCTCTTTATGACTGGGTTTCGCTTTATACACTTGACATTCATGGCAATTGTTTACATACTTCTGTACATCTTAATTTCTTTAATAGTCTGTTGTTTCCTACGTGTCCTCCAAACATTGGGTTGTTGTGATATCTTTCTAAAATCTCTTGAATCTCTTCCTTCCGCTGTACCGTTTTTGGTACCTCGCAGATACATACTTGTACGTTTTTCAACTTATATTTCCTTCTTCTATGAATTTTTGTATTGTCCACTTTTTAAATATATAATCATTTGCATATATCTTCATTCTTTTTACCGAAAGCTCATCAAGCTTTTCCAACGTTCATCCTAAATCGAAGTTGCGTGTTCCGGTAGTTAAGGCATCACTAAATTTCAATTTGTTTTTGATCCGCATGCTCATCCTTAACGAGATACGGTTATTTTCAAAATGTAAAATTGGTAATTTATTCACCTCTTAGTTGTTTAAATCTTTTATCATTAAAAATTGTATTGCAAGTTTTCCGATTTGTTTCGTTATTTTCCTTAAATGTTGATTTGTTCCATCCTGTGTGTATTTCTAACTGATTCTTCCTTTCTTCTAGTTCTTTTAGACTGTATACGTTGTCATTTATCATTAATGTATTATCAATTATCTTAGCTTTGACTTCACTTTCTCTCGCCTGTTTCATATACAAAGCGGATAGAAGAAGAATTAATATTCTCAAACAGATACCCGCCAGACTAGCAATAATTTGTACGTTTAAAACCACAGTAATATATACAAAATTAAAGAATTTACATTATTGACCACTTTGCGTTCCCTAAATAACATTAGAATGTATACATCATACACCAATAGAAATAAAAATTAAATATACTCTTAATATTGAATTTTCCGGGATTTCAGCAAATTTTGAGGAAAAATAAATCAGTTCTCATATTGAAGATAATTTCCAGTCAAGTTTTATTTTGTAATGCTAATGTCACAGCATTTACCTGCCTTATTTTCTCTAGATTCCGAGGCACAGGCAAGTATCTATAAAAGTTGATGAAAATCCAACGAAAAATGAGACACATATCTTCATGAAATATAAAGCAGCTAAAGAGCTTCATAATTCTCTAGTGAAATAATGAAATTGAATAATTTTTATAAGTTTACATAGTATAAAGATTTTTTAAATAGTATATTAAACGGTTACTTTAGTCACGAGTGAAGCGAAGCGGAACGAGTTCCTTGTGAAACGAGTGACTAAAGACGTTTTTAACACGAGGTGCTTACTATACTTTTTCTTCGCCTGCGGGAAGGAAAACATTATATTATATTTGAATTATATTCATTACATGGCGGACGATGACTGACAGCTGACTGATAAATCCAATGACGCAGAATAACAAAATTATCCAGGGGCATGGAAATTTAACATACAAAAGCTACACTTGATTTGACGTTTAAAAAACAAAAGATAAACGAGATGTGACTAGTGTTTAACATACAAAAGCTACACTTGATTTGACGTTTAAAAAACAAAAGATAAACGAGATGTGACTAGTGTTTAAAGAGTCGTTTTGTGCATGTCAAACCCGTGTTCAAAGTGCGGTTTTAGTAGCGGAAGTAGAAAAACGAATTAAAAGTTTTCTTCTCAACCTACTAAAATTTGTTGTTTAAATTCATTTATGATGAATGTGTTTGATTATTAGTTGTGAACAATATATAATATAATTGGTATTTTGACATTATTTATAACCGCAAGTGTAAAAAAATCATATCTTTATCGACGTGATAACTTTACTGATAAAGTTAAATGCTTGATGCGTAACTTTTCTATACGCGGTATTAGTGGTGACTTCATAATCTTAGGTTATGTCAATTTTGTATCCAAACAAACGTAACTAGACATTTAGATACCATTGGTGTGATTTTGGACCAGAGATTATTCCCTAATATTTCGAATATAACTGCTGATTTAGGCATTTAGATATACACTAAGACTTTTACACAGAGATATATTCGATTCCAGCCAAAATAGGTATGTATAACAATATAATTTTAATAAAAGAGTTATCTAACCTAAACATCCTATTATAAACTTATGAAATACAATTGTTTTAATTCTTTTTCTATCTGTATTATCTAATTTTAGGTTTCCTCGTGTAAAGAATAATGGTACTGTGCTGGCCACCAGGCTGTAAGCATTATAATGTCAGAGAGAAGTGTAAGTTTTATAGATTTCCAGAGGATCCAAAAGTAAGAAGCAAATGGATGAAGCTAACAAGATACCTACATGATAAATGCAATATTTTATTTGGTGAAAAAAGAAAATTGGGCAACTATTTTTTTGTAAATGATCAATCTTGGCAAACAAGGTAGAAGTAAACTTGTAAGTGTTGATTGTATGTTTGATATTGTACTGTATATATCGATCTCCCTATAATATATACATTATTATTTGTCATTACAGGTCTTTCGCTTCATATTTTTTATAAATTATTATAGTTGCTTTGTATGATTTTTTGATCGTTTGCTGTTTCAAATTGAAATTCCTCATTGTACCTTACTTTCCTATTTCTATTAACTGTAAACCATTGTATTACAAGTAAATATTTCTCTGTGTAATAAAGAAATTTGGAAACGTTTTTGTTTAGATTATTTGTTTTTAGATAAAAATTGAATATGTTTACACATGTAGTTGAAAAAAAGAGCCTACAGGTGAAATAAAATTTGAAAGCAACCAACAGAAGCTCTGAAACTGATACAAATATGGCTTAATTGAGGCAAAGGTGTGACATGATATTCTGTTTTCAGGCCAAATTTCAATCATGTAAATTTGCAACGTTTCTTCAATTTAATTTTCTTAGCACGAAACAAACAAAAATTTATAATTATGAAATCATTTTGTTATGTTAATATAAACGGTACACATTTCTAAAGGTAGAATGTTTTTAAAACATGTAAGTAAATTCCATTCTTGATGTCTAGCAATTCCCACAATTATGTCACTTGGTATCCATAATATTAAATAGCACATGTCTGCTCATGCAATATGTAATGCACCTTGTATCTGGTGATAATAGTTATAATTTTCAATTATCACTAATATATTTTCGTCAAAATGAATTATGAAATTCTTGTCTTTTGAGAGTGGTTTTAATTTTTCGTCATTCCGATACTTGATAGGACACTTCACTTCAATTAAGCATTTTTCACTAACAAACCCATATTATCATTAAAAAAGGTTTCAAGAGAATGTTGAAACATGTTTTGATGGCATTAGAACAAACAATCACTATTATTTATCTTGTATTTTCACATTAATCAAATAATCCAGTCAACATAACCTCAAACACATCTTTTAAAATAAAAAATACGGATTGTAGGATGTTACATTATCATAACTATTATTTTTATATTGAGTACATACGATTATTTACTTTTAAGAATTTATCCCTTTCAAAACTACGTATGAAACACTTAAATAATTAAAAATCTATACTCAAATGGAAATTCTTATGGCAACAAGTTTTGTTTGGATGCAATTTCAAATTGTGACGTCACACTAATCTCGCGTATTGATCCAAAAAACGTAAAAATGTTGTTTCAATTTAAATGTATCAACAATTTCTCATTTTACAGGTCACTATTTGGGCACTTACAATAATCAACTTGTCGCAAAGTATACCAGTCGAGCAAAATTCAGATGCTACAAAAAATAAGTAAGTGCTTCACTGTACATCCGTCTTATGACTTATATAAATCTTGGGTAAAAACAATGTAACAATGTTAATTTGACAAAACAATTACATGTATTCCTTACAAATCTCATTTTAATAGCAAATGCTAATTTTTTGGGTATTAATTGAATTGAGTGAATGAAACGACTAGTACTCAGTGTGTATTTTATTATTAAAACACTGAGTAACACACTGAGTACTCGTCGTTTCATTCACTCAATTTATATCTACTGTGTACGCCATACTCAGACAGTTCTAATAATTGAATTTTTTTTTGTATTTTTAGAACAATTCAAAAAAGAGGTTATGACTATACACCAACTGGAATAGGAAATGATTACGTCGATCATGGCTTTGACACAAGTCACTTGGCGCCTCCTGTAGATCAAGCTCTATATCATGATGACCATCATAACTTCCACGACGTCCATCAAGATCTTCATGACCATCATGAAGTTCACGACGTCCATCAAAATCTTCATGACCATCATGAAGTTCACGACGTCCATCAAGATCTTCATGACCATCATGAAGTTCACGACTACCATGACCATCATCACGATCCTGGGTATTGGAAGAAAAAAGTAACGTGGAAAAAAGGCTGGAAAAAGGTTTGGAAAAAAGTACAAAAACAAGCTTGGAAACCTGGATGGAAGAAGATTTGGAAACCGATTTGGGTACCAACAAAAAAACCCGCTTGGAAAGAAATTAAAGTCCCAGATTGGAAGAAAATTTGGAAGCCCATTTGGGTACCTATAAAAGTACCAGCTTGGAAAGAAATTCAAGTCCCAGACTGGAAAAAAATTTGGAAACCTATTTGGGTACCCATAAAAGTACCAGCCTGGAAAGAAGTTCAAGTCCCAGATTGGAAAAAAATATGGAAACCTATATGGGTTGATGTACAAGTGCCAGCCTGGAAAGAAATTCAAGTACCTGCTTGGAAACAATTATGGGTTCCAGTATGGATTAAAGAAGCCATACATGGTAAACATTACTTAGGCAAAGATCATGAAGGAGCTGAAATTATTGCCCATGACCTCTGGAAAAAGAAAATGATCTGGAAGCCGGTGTGGAAAAAGTATTGGAAACCCGCTCAAAAACAAATTTGGGTAACACAGAAAAAATTAGAATGGAAAGAAGCATGGAAACAAATATGGAAACCGGCCAAAAAGCAAATATGGGTAACGGATAAAAAATTAGAATGGAAAGAAGCATGGAAACAAATATGGCGAACGGAAAAGAAGCAAATTTGGGTTGAAGATAAAAAACTTGAATGGAAAGAAGCTTGGAAACAAATCTGGAGGATAGAAAAGAAGCAAATCTGGGTTACTGATAAAAAGCTTGAATGGAAAGAGGCGTCGAAACAAATATGGGTACCTTATTGGAAAGATATTTGGGTGCCGGATTGGAAAGAGATTTGGAAACCCGTCATCATCCAAGAGTGGTTCCCAACGCCAGATCACCATGATCATCATCATAGATAGAAAAACCTTAATTGTAATCAGAAAACACCTACATGCAAAGAAGGATAGCAGTGAATACCTCTAGAATAACAATTTGAAACTTTTAGGAACTCTTACTTTGAAAACGTCCTTTTATCTAACCTGGTATGAAATACATTAGAAATCTTGGTTACATTTTAGATATACCCAATTGAACACCAGATAAAATACCTCTAATAGGACACTATCAAATATTTTGTAGAAAAATATGGTACAGGTGTTTGGAAAAAAGGTATTTGTAACTTATCTTTAAAAATCTAGTTTTTTCAGAGGTATGTTCCTTATTACTTTGACTCAACAATGATTTCACAGCTATGTTTCATACAAATTTCAGCAGACAGGTGAAATGTAGATATTACTACAAATGGACGTTAATATTACATACGTTTTTAAAAAGGAGTTGCCATACGTTTCTAACTAATTTTCAATGTATCGGGTTTTTCACTATAATTTGCCCCCTCCCGTTAATTTTTTAACTAATAGATATATAGAAAAATGTTTCATACAAAAGTTGTACGAAATCAACAAATTTCTTTTTCAAAATGATTTAACAAATTGAAATATAAAATGCAACCTCATTTTTTAAAATGAGACACCCTATATATTTTTCTATTCTCGGCTAGCACTTTTTCTCCTGATCTTGAATATATATGCATATGTCGATCTGTCTCTTTTATTTTGAGAACTACAGAGTTTCAAATTTGAGGAACCACCTGGCAAGCTCAGTAATCAGTTGTCAAGTGATATGCTGTGATAAATCAACAAACTGCATTGACCATCAAACAATCCGGATTTAACACCGTTGGACTCGTGTTTGTTGACGTTCCTGAAGTAAAAATTTACTTTAATAATCATGAAAGTGTTGAGATTAATAAAAACAGAATTGAAGCATTAATTCATTAACTAAATCAGAACCATAATAATGCTAACTCAAATAGTTTAACCAACTTAAGGAAATGATATGAACTATGTATATTAAATTATGGTTCCCATCCAATAGCTCCTAAATTTCTTTATATAGGAGGCGTTGGCCCATCACAAGAATTGGTACTTTTTCTTTCCAATTCTTTTGGTGCGTATTTCGGGCAATGTGTTCAATTGATACTGTTAATTTCAAACCACTATACTTACTTTTTGTTATTGTTATTATTTTTAATGGATATTGTTAAGTATTTATTTTGAAAAAATGATTGTTCTAAGATTGTCCGAATATATAAATTTTTTTAAATAATTTCACATATTTTATGTATTCCGCATTTTTATTTAAAATCTTTGAAACTCTGTAGTTCTCAAAATGAGGGAGATAGACCCACATATGCATATTTATGAGAGATCAGGAGAAAAAAGGTAGCAAAAATGGAAAAATATACATGGTGTTTCCTTTGAAAAAATGAAATAGCATTCAATATATTGTCCACCCTGTATATATTTCATTTTGTGGAATCATTTTGAAAAAAACTAGTTGATTTAGTGCAACTTTTGTATAAAACATATTTATTTATCTCTATTTGTAACAAACTTGAAGGGGGGAGTCAATTTATAGTGAAGAACCCGGTACATCGAAATTAGGGTTATCTGAGTATCTAAGATTGTATATACGTAGCATGGTATTAATATTTTATAAATGTTAGACTGATCGTTGTAAAGCTGTTTGTTATTTGTTATTCGTTACCTGTTATTTTTAATGTAAATAAATTAAATTATATTTTTCTTGTGGTTTCAGTTTCCAACTATAATATTTACAAAACATTAATATTACCAGATTGTTAAATCATTTACACATCAAATCTTGAGAAAAAAAATCTCGTAAACTACAAAGAACTACAAAATAACTTGAATGTTGACCTAACGAACCGAATAAAGTCAATGATATATCAAAAAATGTTATCAACTAAAATAGTAGATGTCTTTAAGATCCATAATTTGAAATTATCTCGAACTATGCAGAATGTTCCATGACTCCGTTACAAACCAAACATATGATATTTTAAATGAGAACCCATGTATATTATACCGAAATCGGATTGCTCACATTTTTTTGAACCTTTTGATATAAGGTTTTACTACGTTATAGTGAAAGTCAACGCTCTGTAGCTTATTATACGTTGAAAAACAAATTTTTATTTTCCCTTACAGAGTTTCGTAATATGATGTAATATCTCCGTATTCTAATCAATTTCAATTATTTTCCCTTTTGTATACAGGGTGGACGGAAACTCGAACCTTTCATTTTCTCTCTTCTTCCGAATGGAACACCTTGTATTTTTTAGCGCAAATAGAATATTCGATCATGTAACTACAATTTTTGTTAAGTATTCCCTATACCTGAAGTTTTTAAAAGCAGAGTTATTTTGTAATATCTATTGTAAACTATAATTATCAACCTATTATGTGAAACCAATAATCGTTGAATGTAACAAAAAATCTTAAATAATAATAATCTTAATAAATTATTCATTCTAAAAAAAGAAGTCACCAAAAGTATAATCCTAACCGTAATATTAAACTAAATGTTCAAAGTGTTCACCGTTAACATCATGCAATGCTGTAAACCATTACATTTTCTCAGTAAGCGTTGACAAAATTTAATATAAATGTTAGTCGTTATATTTTATTTGTTAGAAATAACAGTATCAAGTGTCACCTGTATTTTATAGTTTTCTTAAATGAAGTAACAATTATTGAGGATGAATAGTGTACATTTTTCTACTCAAGAAATGGTGGACATGATTTGGGTATTGGGTGAATGTAACAAAAATTGTTTGCTTGCGTCTAAAGTTTATCGTCAAAGATTTCCAGACTGAAAGGTACCCAACAAAAAAGCATTTGAAAAACTAATGGATCGATTCAATCGCACTGGTGAAGTAAAATACAAAAAAAAATACGTAGCCTTAACTGAGGAAAATTAAATGAAAGTAATGCTGAGTATTGCACAGAATCCGCATACATGTGTGAGAAATATTTCACAACAGGAAGACATAAGTCATGGAACGGTTCAAAGAATCCTTAAAAAACATAAAATGCATCCCTATCATATCCAACTTCATCAAGAGTTACTTGACCGTAATTTTCAAAGAAGGGGCCCAATTTTGAATGAATCGCCAGAGAATTTGATTTTGTGCTTTTTGCGTATGAGGCGACTTTTCATAAAAATGGATGTGTAAATCGACCTAAGTTTCACTATTATGCAACTTCTAATCCAAATGTGGTCTCAACACATAATAGCCAATGGAGGTGGTCATTACATGTTTGGGGTGGAACTGTAGGTGATCATGTGATAGGAACATACGTCTTTGATGAAAGAGTAACTGGTGAGGTTTATTTAAATTTTCTTCAGAATCACCTGCCAGTTTTATTAGAAGAAGTTCCACTCAATATTCGACGACAAGTGTGGTATCTGCATGATGGTGCGCCTGTTCATAATACTGCACCTATACGAAATCATCTCAATACCGAATTCCAAAACAGATGGATCGAAAGAGGGGGTCAACTAGGTCTCCCGATTTAACAAAAGTAAATTCCTTTTTTTGGGGTTTCATAAAAAATGAGGTTTATAAAACTCCCCCGACCACTAGAGCGGACATGAAAGAAAGAATCAGAGCAGCATTTCGATCTGTTAACGTTTTTATGCTGATAAATGTTAGTCAATCATTTGAACATAGACTGCAGCATTGCATTGATGTTAACGGTGAACACTTTGAACACTCAGTTTTATATTTCGGTTAGGATTATACTTTTGGTGACTTATTTTGTTCAGAATAAATATTTTATTAAGATTTATTATTATTTAGTTAGGATTTTTTGCTACATTCAACGTATATTTTTTCACATAACAAGTAAATAACTATGATTTACCATAGATATTACAAAATAACTTTTTATAAACTTTGGGTATAGGGAATACTTAACAAAAATTAAAGTTACATGATCGAAGATTCTATTTGCGCTTACCTACGATTTTCACATAAACGTGTCCGTAGCTTTTGAAGGACTCTGTATAACGTAGCAAAACCTTATATCAAAAGCTTCATAAACATGTGGGCAATTCGAATACGGTATAATATATAGACTCTATATGTTCCCAACCTTTTCTGGACCACCGCCCCCTATAGAAGAGAACAAAAATTTCAGTAGTAGAATTTTTAAAGTCCGTTTTACGGATTTGCTGTAAATATTCTGGTAGAAGATTACGATATAGCAAGGCCAATTGTTATTCAGATCTCCTTTCATCCCCTTCGGGTCCGTTCAAGGCTGACTGGGAGATATCGGTCAATATCCTATCAGTTTTTCCTAGAGGATATTCAGTATCAGTAAAATTTACTCTAGCGATTTCAGTAAAAGCACCATTTTCCTCCCGGTATTACTATCAGTAAAATTTACTTTAGCTATCAGTAACAGTCATTTCGCAGGATAACCCATGATTGTTCTCTCCCCTAGCGGTGGTATTAATACGTCTATAATTCCTATGGGAAAGGACAGTGTATCTGGCTCTTGACAATTTACTAGCTTTCCGTCGTGGTAGATCTTCCCTGTACCTAGTTCTAAGCAGAAATTATACTTCTTCAGTATATCAAGACTCAGAACCATATCAGCGACTAAACCTGGAAAATGTTCCAACGGTTCCTCAATGATGACGTCATTTACCATAAGCTGCAGATCATAGATGTCTGTGATAGAAACGAAATTTCCATTAGCTAAACGTGCTCTTGTCGAATGACTGGCCGTTTGCTTTCGTGGGGAAAATTGCTTCGCTACTGAATCACTCACATACGATTTGATAGCTGCAGCGTCCAGCAAGGCTTTAAACTTGAAGTTTTCCATTTGAACGTCAATTGGGATCGCGGATCTGACGGTTTGGAAGGCGCATGTTCTTGAGAGGCTAAAGAAACTGTGACGGCCTCCCTTTGGGACGGTTTCGGTCTAGTTTTCCTGCGTCGAGCAGGAACAGTCTCTTGTAAGGACTCCTTCCTTACAGCAGTAGGAACAGAATACTTTCAGCAGGTTTCTACAGTTTGTGCGGACGTGGCCTGTCTCACCACAACGCCAACACAGTGTACTAGAACTTCTGGGTATAGGTGCTCGAATGACCGGATTAGCTGGACGTGAAGAACTGGCACAAACTTCAGGTTCTCGGGCCGGACTGGCAGTTGTATTTGTATTCCGAGATGCATTAGCCAGCTGAAGACGTTGATTTGTTCTTCTCTGTCATCAACTGGTGCTAGGAATATTTTGGAGCTCTTTTCGAAGCAACTCGTATTCCTTAACCTCTTGACAGAAAGAAGTAAAATCTTTAAAGTCCGTTTTACGGATCTGCTGTAGATATTCTGGTGCAGATTACTATATAACAAGGCCAATTGTTGTTTATCAGATAGTTTCCCATGTCTGTGCATCAAAGTTTGTAGATCAGTGATGTATGCCGATACTGCCTCATTCCTCCTTTGCAGACGTTTGTCAATTTCCGCTTGTAAGTCTACTTCATAATTAACCGGGTAGAAGAAAACGCGGAAAGCTTTTTCAAAATCCTTCCAGTTTGTCCATCGGCTTCGGTTGTTGCGGAACCACAGTGCTGGTTCTCCAGACAGGAACTTGGGTAATACCGGGAGTAAATTACCCTGCGGCACATTCTTAGCAGTGCAAATTTCTTCCAGTCGTTCCAGAAAATTTGCCGAGTCGTCGCGACTTCCTAAGGATACTTTCTAATCGTGCATATTCAACGGATATGTAACCGGAGTAGTAGTAGCATGGTTATTACAGAACTCTTGCCTCAAGCTGTGGAGCTACAGGACTACTCGGGTTTAACCCTTCACCTCCAGACGGAACGGAATATATACTCTTTTGTACAGCAAATGATTTATTTAGAAAGCTAACTAGTCGTCGGCGTTTTTCTCTCACGGATCCAGTTGGAGATAGTTGCCGCTTAGTTAGTTCGTCAGATATTTCTTCTTTCTTTAGGGTATATACCCATCCCACAAGCTGTTTGTCTGTGGTTTCCGGTGGAGATGTACGGTTATCGTTACTATCAGAGGAATCGCTATATTCACTAGCTGTCATCAAATGTAATCCTTAAATCAACTCGGTCGGTACATCCAGAATAAACAAAATAACCAAAACCAGTTCACCCTGTACGGTAAAGCTTTAAACTAGTTGCATTCAAATGAAACAAGTCCAGTTCGGATAATCAACAGTAGAGAAGTTTAATCAACAACAATTCAATCTAGTATTTCAGATTAAATAAAAAAAGTAAGTCTTGGCAGATCTTTAAGCGTAGAAACCAATACAAAGTTTCTTACATCAGAAAATATAAATCAAAATGCAAATGTAAATTTAGAAAATGAAATCTCTATGATACTTTCTAGAAAACAAATTCTGAGTCAAAAATCAACTTTTATTTCTATTCAATACCCAAAATTGCAAATCCTCTTCAAAATATTATTACCGGCAGTAAAAGATGATAACAAAAATAGTAGGACAACCAGTTTGTATAAAAGCACAGAGTTAGTAGTAACTGGTTCATTGGCGATAAAAAAATAATGGGCAACTTTTTGGCCTTGAAAGGTAAATGGGCTCCCCAAATTCATCCTACCAAGGCATAACCAAAGTTTAGACAATCTATTGTATTATTAAAACTTTGGTCAAGATTCCATGTAAGACTTTCTATACTGTCAATGTTATGGTAATAGAAATTCTACTTTTAAATTGATTTCTTTTATAGAACCATTTTAAAAGTGTCTGTGTGTGCAAATTCCTACCTGTCACCTGGATATTCCAATTGCTCCTTAATCTGTGTTAACATATCAAGCATAGTTGCCTTAGTCACCCTGAATCTCCGAAAAAAACAAAGTTGGTCAATTTCTTCATAATAATTACGACGTTTATTGTGCCTTCGAGGGAAGACAAAAGCAACAAAATCCGAAACTTCATCAACTGCAAGAGCATCCTCTACCAGCACATCTTCAATAATGTTAACATAATCCATATTACTTTTCCACCCAACCTTTCTATATGCGAGAAAAGTATTGGTTTACCCCAAAAAAAGTTGTAATTTTGAAATTTTTTTGAGTTATTTTCACGTTTTCCATCAACAACAACAAGAAAAAACGGTTTTTGGAAAAAAAATCCTGTGTGTATGTCGTCGTCGTCGTTGTCGTCTGCCACTTTTCCTTACATGTCTTGTTAGCACGACACAGCCTCCGGAGTGCAATAAGTCAGCAATTTTATGAATAAATATTGTTAAGGACATGTCACAAATGAACCCTATTGATTTTCAACTCACCAGAGCCAATACAACAGGTGCTACAGGTGCTTTAAGTACGATATTTTTGTCATTTTTGGAGAAGTTTCAGTTTGTTAGCACGATACAGCCTCCGGAGTATATACAAGTGACCAATTTTATGATTGGATATTATTCAGAGCGTCTCAAAGATGAACCCTATTGATATTCAGCTCACTAGATCTAGTACAACGGGTGCTATGGTACTGGGGGTACCAAATTTTTGTCATTTTTGGAGAATTTTCAGTTTGTTAGCACGATACAGCCTCCAGAGAGTATACGATTGATCAGTTTTATGATTGAATATCATTCAAGGTGTCTCACAGATGTACCCTATTGATTTTAAGTTGACTAGAGAGAGTACAGCGGTTCCTACAAATCCAGATATACTAAATTTTTGGTTATTATTGGAGAAATTTCGGTTTGTTAGCACATACTCCGAAGTGTATACAAGTAACAATTTTATAATAGAATATTGTTCAGAGCCACATATGCCGATTATTGACCGAATTTGGCGAGTTAGCAAAAGCAACTTTAAAGAATACTTAAAGGGCCATTAAAGTCGGTGCAAAATACAAAATCTACTAACGATACTTTAAAGGACCTTCAGCATAAGGGTCATTCAAAAAAAGTCAATGCAAGTGGCTGTAAGCTTTGATTTAGATTTCGGCTTGTGTTCTCGCTGCATTCGGAGTTCGGAGTCTACTCCGTAGTCGGCTCCGCTCGGAGTATGGAGTGAACATGTCAAATATCTGCTTTAGGCTTAATGTGAAAGTATGAAGTACTTTCTACATAAAACCACCCAAATTGCGATTTGCGATTTTCCCGAAATCTTAGGCGCCAATCTTCAAACATCGCCCAATTATATTTGTCATGCTGTAGATAAAATACAAATTTTGGAATTACAACCTCAGTTACAGGGCTAATATTATTTATAGTCCAGTCAAGGAGTGTCTGGTGTATCTGAAATCAAAATTTTTGACACAACGTTGCATTTCTGATATAAAGTAGTTTCAAAGATACAATAACAATGTGTAAAGGTGCAGCCCCCGGCAAGGGCTGAAAAATGGATTATAAAGTGTTTTTTCGCAATTACTCAAAAAAACGGTGAAAGTTAGACAACAAATTCTTATGAAAAATTGTAGAGCTTAAAATTTTACATAAATAAGTTGCCTCGACTTTTTCTTCTACGTCCAAAATTAAATGACTTAGGAAAGTCTTAAATTCAAGGGATTGATGTAAATTTTTAAAAATCTGTAAAGTTGTTACTATTTTCCCGATATCCAGAAATGCATATTTCAGTTTTTTTATTATTATTAAGTTAATCACTGTAGTGGTTACTTAGTAAGTGTCCCTCGTATACTCGACGTTACCATAAAGGCATATTATCATTGAGGAAGCCACTTACCTAGCAACCGGTATTCGGGAATAGAATAAACAACATCGCATTTATAAAAATCACTGGGTTCAAGTTTTAATACGTTAAAATACACAATTATAAATATATCGATCGACTTAGTCAAAGTATAAATAACAATAATTCCATCCTGGTTCGTTCACTCTTATTTTATAGGAAATGTAGTTATGTTTAACTACATGCCTGACCTCCGTCTATAAGTTGTACATGTTTGTTTATACATTAACAGAAACGTGCCTCCATTGATAATTGACATCATCCCCTCATGGAAGAGAAAAATTAAATCATTTTAATTTTTCGATATCACTTATACCTATAACTGTTTTTAATGAATGTTTTGTTTTGTCTTTGTTTACTAAACACTACTTGTTCGTTTATCAATACACTTCACTTATTTACAAATGTTTCCGTTCTTTGTATATAAACAATCGATTCTTATGAACAATTTGTTGTTTTTTGTCTGGAGATGTAATCTCGCAATTTACCCCCTTAATTCCCGTTATTTTAAACGGACCTAGATAATGTGGATCAAATTTATTTCTCCCTTCCTTTTTTAAAATAACTAATTCCCCTATTTTAAAATTTACAGGTGAAGAATCATTTTCGCCATTATTAACTCTACTAAATTTATTATTTATTAAAAACTGTCTGGCCCTTTCATTAGCGTATTGTAATTTGTACTTTAATTCTTTATCATATCTTTCAAAATTGTAACACGGTTCAATTTTTACGTCTAAAAATTCTGGCAAATTGGGTTTCCTCCCGTATAATAACTCAAAAGGAGTGTATCCGTGATACGTACTTGGTGTTGTATTATAGCAGTATGCGAACATTCTTACAAACTCACCCCAGTTATCCCTAGAGTATAAAATGTCTTATATATTCGTTAAATGTCCTATGTAATCTTTCACAACTGCCTATTGCTTCGTGATGGTACGCTGTTGAAAAATTATGTTTTATATTTAATAGTTCCGCTAGATTCTTCATTATTTCGTTCTTATATTCCGTCCCTTGATCTGTTCTTATCTCCTTCATCAATCCGTAATTCGGTATAAAGTTGTCGAAAATTGCTTTTGCTATTGTGTGCGCTTCTTTATTCTGAACCGGTATCATAACTACGTATTTAGTTAATTCGCATAATATTGTAATGCAATAACGATTCCCGTTGTTACTCACTACAAACGGACCTATTGTGTCTATGTAAATAATATCAAACGGTTTTATAGATGTATCTGTGATAACAAATTTCTCTTTGTAATTAGGCTTTGCTTTATTCACTTGACATTTATGACAATTTTTTACATACTTTCTTACGTCTTTCTCCATGTTTTACCACTTGAAATTTGCTCTTAGTTTCTTTAATACCCTATTATTCCAAACATTGGATCATTGTGGTATCTTTCTAATATCTTTTGGATCTCTTCTTTTTGCTGTACCGTTTTTGGTACTTCGCATATACATACTTGAATACTTTTTAACCTTTGATTTCCTACTTCTATAAATTCTTCTACTGTGCACTTTCTGAATATATCATGATTTGTATATATTTTCATTCTTTTTACTTCATTTCTTACCGATAGCTCTTCAAGCTTTTCCAACGTTTGTCCTAGGTCGAAGTTGTGTAATCCGGTATTTAAGGCTTCACTAAATTTCAATTTATTTTTGATCCGGATGCTCATCCTAAGTGAGATACGGTTATTTTCAAAGTGTAAAATTGGTAATTTATGTGCCTCAAGGTTATTTAAAACTTTTACTACTGCAGGTTTTTGTATTCTTACTTCCTTTGTTTCTACTTTATTCCTTTGATCCTTTTCTGTTTGAGCGTTTTCTTTTTGCGTTTGTGCTCTTGTGATTGCCAAGACATGTGAATTATTTATGTATAAATCCTTAAGTTCTTCTATGGATATTCTCGATATGATATCCGCGTAGTTTGCTATACCTTTGACATACTGTATTTCAAAATCGTATTCTTCCAAATCGAGTCTTATTCTCGTGAGGTTCGACGTCGGGTCTTTCATTGCAAATAAATGCGTTAGTGGCTTATGATCTGTTTTTACTATGAAATGTGGTGAACCATATAAATAACACTTGAAATGATTGATTCCCCAATGAATTGCTAATGACTCCTTTATGATGGTGGGCTTGTTAAGCTCGCTTTTCTTGAAGCTGCGTGATGCGAATGCGATGGGTAGGTCAATCCCTTCGTAATTTTGACTTAGAATTGCTGAACATGCGCTATTCGAAGCGTCTGTAGTTAATATAAATTGTCTATTAAAGTCTGGATATTTTAAAATTGGCGGATTGATTAATGCATTTTTTAAGACCTGAAATGAGTTTTCGCACTCTTGTGACCACTCGAATTTTACGTTTTTCCTAGCTAACCTATTTAAAGGAATACATATTTCTGCAAAATTTTGAATGAACCTTCGATAGTAATTGCAAAATGAAACAAATCTTTTGACTTCGTTGGCATTTTTTGGCACTGGGTAATGCTGAATGACTGAGTATTTTGCTTTATCTGGTGAAACACCATCCTTTGATAAATTGTGACCTAAATATGTGACTTCTCGCATGAAGAATTGGCATTTTTGTGGATTTTATTTTAAATTAAATTTACGACATGCGTCGAACACTTGTCTGAGATTGGCTAAGTGATGATTCTCTGAAATTCCTATCGCAACTATATCGTCCATATAAAGAAATGCTTTTTCCGGCGTGAGGTATGAGAATGCTATTGACATCATTCATGAAAAACTATTAGGGCTTATGTTTAACCCAAAAGGTAGTCTTGTGAATTGAAATGAGCCTTTTTCGGTACTGAACGAAGTGTATTTCCTAGAAGATTGTTCTAAAGGTATTTGATGAAAACCTGACATAAGATCTAAAACTGAAAACCATTTTTCTCTTCCTAATTGATCTAAAATTGCAACTATACGTGGTAAAGGAAATTTATCTGTGACTATTTTCTTATTTAGCTGTCTAAAATCTATACAAAGTCTCCACGCCTTATCTTGATTCGTCGACTTCTTTGGTACTAATAATACTGGACTATTATAATCTAATACTGAGGGTTCAATTATTCCCTGTGTTATAAGTTTTTCTACAATTAATCGTAACTTATCTTCAAAATCTTGCCACGTTATTGACATTTAAAAAAAAATTCGTTCATAAGAATAGAATGCATATGTACTTACAATTATTTTTACACGGTGAGAGTTCCTGTTGCCTGCTTTACTGCATTGCTTCGGTTGATATCCCTTTTCAACGCTCTTCGGTGCGTTTTCCATAATGACCAATCAAATTTTAAGATGAAAGCTATAGTTATAATGTATAATAATAACATTATGTGCATCGCAACATTTTCTTGCTGTACCATGAAAGTGTTGTTGACAATTCCTGTTTCTTTTGCCTCTTGTTTGGTTGATGAACCTCCCATTGTTTCTTTTCTCCAAGGTCCCAAATTTAAATAGAAAACCATATAGTTCTACTCTTATAGCATCAATTGTACCATAATTTTTCGTTTGCAGAATGAAATTTTATCATTTACTCGCAGGATAATTTACCATAAATATTTGTTACCGTTATACCATTAATTTTTACATTACATTTCCATTTTACCATTTATTTTGCCATAACCATTTCGTTCGCTGGATCGCCATGTAGTGGCGATTACTATTATACTATTAATTTTACCATAACCTGGCAGGATCGCCATGTAGTGGTTACTTAGTAAGTGTCCCTCGTATACTCGACGTTACCATAAAGGCATATTATCATTGAGGAAACCACTTACCTAGCAACCGGTATTCGGGAATAGAATAAACAACATCACATTTATAAAAATCACTGGGTTCAAATTTTAATACGTTAAAATACACAATTATAAATATATCGATCGACTTAGTCAAAGTATAAATAACAATAATTTCATCCTGGTTCGTTCACTCTTATTTTATAGGAAATGTAGTTATGTTTAACTACATGGCTGACCTCCGTCTATAAGTTGTACATGTTTGTTTATACATTAACAGAAACGTGCCTCCATTGATAATTGACATTGACCGTTTCAGAGCAATGGTCACTAAATACTATAATTAATATTAACCTAAATTTAAATCTTATTTCTAAGCTAATGTCCTTTTTCCATTACTGTATTTTAAGGATCACTACATCACCCCTCTTTCGTAGCGAGTTATTAAATTTGATTATTGATAATTATTTCAGAATATGTGTATTTTAATACATCTGGTATATTGTATTGTACCTGTATCGTTCACGCAAATCAGTCCGCGCAGTTCTTAATATTTTAAGTAGGAGACCTCCTGAGTGGGGTCGAGAGAAAAATGGATGAAACCGGAAAGTGAGACTGAATAGCTTTCTGCATCCGCTATCTTTCCGCTGTCTGTAACGTGAATTTCATTCACCACTCGTAATATTTCTCGTCGATGAAAGAGTAACGTAAATTTCGTTTACCCCTCGTAACATCGAATAATACTTCTTGTCGATGGTTGTCGAAGTTCAAGTTTTCGGATGAGTTCGTTTTCATTAGGATATTCAAGCCAATGCGCGCTGAGGTTCTGCCCTTAATTCATCAACGAAATATACTTATTGTTGAGTTCTGTCATCCTACCGTATCGAAGTGCATTCATACGAATGGTCAGTGTTTTCGCTTAAAATGTGTAATATTTCACCACTAATCCTTTTTTACATGGTACTTAATAGTTTCAAATTAATTTTTCTCTAAAACATTCAGTACCAGAGATATATTATGTCGATTTCGTTTTTATTATATATATTTTGTTCTGGTTCTTTATACCTTTTTATATAACAATGGAATTTTACGATGAAGAAATGTTAAATTAAAACTAAATGAAATAGCAACTTTTCTTATGATTCTTATTGTGCTTTTATTTCTAAAATCTCTATTAAAATATTGATACAGGAGACATGAACCACGTGTTCTGGTTCCTTATATTTTTTTATACCAATGGAATTCTACGTTGAAAAGCCATTAAAATAAAATTAAATGAATTAGTAACTTTTCCTATGATTTTTATTGTGCTTTTTATTTATGAAATGAATGAATTTTCTCAAAATATTGTAAAATACAGAATATATGAACCACGTTGTTTGATATCACTTCATAATTTTGTACGTATGTTACTTGTACCTACTGTAATTTCAATCTCCAGATATCCTGCATTTTACTGAATTCAAGAACTATATCTGATTCAAGTGTCTTTTCTAGTACTTTTTCTTAGCGGCCTAAAATTTATCTTACCGGCCTAAGCCTTCGTACCGACCTAAGCCTTTTCACCTGAAATTCTACCAGTTGAATTCTACAGGCTGGGACCACGGCTCTATTCAAACCGACTTGGCTTGACTTGACGCAGCCAGCTGATTGGTTCCCGATTCCTTTGGACGTCATCAAAATCATCGTTGGAAAAGAAGAAGAACAAGGAAAGTACTAACGTCCATAATCATAAAAACTATAGATTATTTCCAACTACTGTTCATCGATTAATTAACTTAATAGTTTGTACCACGTGTAAATTAATATCTTCTGTGTAAATTTTTAATTCATGTTTAATTTTCCTTCAGAATCTAATTTCTTTTATATAACATTTTGAAATTTCAATTTACTTTCAGTTTCTAGTTTTTTTTATTTAAAAATAATAAATCAAGTTGTAAAATTTAATAATATTTTTAAACTTCAATTTTCATTCAACCTATAATTTTTATTTAATAAAACTACTTGTAAATACTTAAGAACATTATGAAATTTCAATCTTCATTCAACATATATTTTTTTTTATTTAATAAAACTACTTGTAAATAATAAATAACGTTGTTCATTTTTTATAACCTTCCAACTTCTTGTTTTGTTGACTGGGATTAGTTGATGTGAGGTAACTTATTGACTAGTAGGACTCAGGGTGGCGCCCACTTATCTTTCCGCCTCGTAACGTAAGAATAAGTAGGATTACCCGAGAACCGGTAAGACCTACTCCTTAGGTCTCTACTAGTATATAACCCACGCCTGAGTAGCTCTTCGACGAAGTGGCCGTTGCATGTCTTAGTATCAGAGTCAGTTAAAAACTATTTTGTAAATAATTCTTTCCGTTATTATTTACTCCTGGCTTCTTTTGATTTAACATCAATAGAATTTATTTTTGCTTATTACTTGTTTAATTTTAGTAGTTTTCTGCGTGTTTGTGTACAATTCGGAAATGAAAATTTTATTTGTTGGCTTTAATTTTTGGGAAAAGGAATATATTTGGGAAATTTTCAACCATTGTCGCTGCCAGAGCAGGTAGATAATAATCATAATAATAATAAGTCTATTTATCAAAATGTTATTACATGGTTTACATAAAAATTGTTGTTTACATGTAAATAAACATAGAATTCCCACTAAAACTAAAGTTGCGCGTGGGTTTTACACATTTAAATTTCCAATAGTCTTTCTGCATAGATATTGACAATGTAAAGTAGGTTTGAATTCACCTTTTTTATATTAATATATTGATTTCTAACATTTGGACATTCAACACATTTCATATATAAATAAGAGAAAATTAACAATAAAAAATATAGAACATTCACAATAAAATACAAAATATTTACAATATTTCCCAAGCACATCAGATATTCAGAATGTAAAACAGATTTAATTTCACGTTGTTGATTTCCATCTTAGACATTCGACATATTTCGTTCATAAATTCGAGAAAATTAACAATAAAAATAGAAAACATTAACAATAAAATATAGAAAACAAACACTTTGTAGAGTATTCCAATTGACAAACGACATTGAATCATATAACACAATTAATAGTAACATGAAGATTTAAAAAGTCTGTCAGTCAAAAAGAGATCGAACCAGATCTCGATTTAAGTTAAGAACATATTTTCTTATTATTTTTTTCAGCATGTGACGAGAATTTATATTCATTTTTGTTCAGGGGGTAGAAAATTAAAAATTTTTGGAATGAGATAATATATGTTTCGTTGTCCAATTTTTGTACTACTCAGAGATGTTTTAACGTGATATTCTTTTTTTTCCTAGTGAAATGTTCATGGTCGATATTATTCAATAGATTTTGGTTTTTGTGTATATGAGTAAGAATGTTATTAAGAAATATTTGTCTTACATCGAAGATTCTTGCTTGTAAAAAAAGCAAATTGCTTGAGAAGGTTGGTTCTTTTCGATACATAATTTTCAGAATTCGTTTCTGCACCGTTTCCAACTTTTTCAAGTGAGTAGCAGCAACCCCTCCCCAGCTCAGTACAGCATATTGAATACGAGATTCCACCAGAGCGACGTAAATGATCCTCAAGTGATAAGTGTCAAGTAATTTGCTCAAATATTTGAATTTGAACAGCATACTTCTTAAGGTTTTTGTCACATTCTCAGTGTGAACGTCCCATCTCATATGACTGTCTATCGTTACACCCAAATATTTAATGGTATCTGTTCTGGAAACATCAACAATCAACTCGCCGTTCCGTATATCGAGAGTGTTGAAATGTGGCAAATGATTCCTGTAAGCTGTGAAAGTCATAAATTTAGCTTTGTCATAGTTAATTGTCAATAGTTGATGATTAAACCAATATATAATTTGTGGCATATCAGCTTCCACTTTTTCTTTCAGGTCATGCCAATTTTTATCCACATAGAAAATCACTGTATCATCTGCGAAGCTGATTATAGTTCCTGTATTATTCAAGGTGAGTAAGTTGTTAAGATATATTGAGAATAATAGTGGCCCAAGGACAGTGCCTTGTGGCATACCAAACTGAACTAACTCTTCTGAACTAACTTTATTTTTAATTTGTACAAATTGTTTTCTCTGGTACAGATAGCTTTCCAGAAGATTATAAGTTGTTCCCCGAACTCCAATATCTTCCAAGGTTTCGAGAAGCTGTCTATGGCTTACAGTATCGAAAGCCTTGGATAGGTCTAAAAATACACACAGACTAGGTTTTCCGTTATCTATCGATCTATAAATTTGGGATGTTAAGCTTATTATAGCATCTTGGGTAGATTTGCCTTCTCTGAGCCCAAACTGTTTTTCTCATAGCAAGTTGTTTTTCTTTATATAATCATTGAGTCTATTCTTGAGAGCTTTTTCAAAAAATTTCGCGATGTTGGATATAAGTGAAACTGGTCTATAATTTTCAATCACACATTTTTTTCCTTTTTTATGAAGTGGTTTTATAACAGCTACTATGAGTATTGAGGGACATACACCAGATTTCATTATTTTGTTAATGAGGTATGTCATGGGTTTGGCGATTTCTATTTGAATTTATTTGAGAGTTTCAGCCTTAATTTTATCAATTCCTGGTGATTTATTTGGTTTCAATGAATTTATGATATAGCATATTTCATCCTCATCTACAGGTTTAAGAAACATTGAGTGTGGCAGAGATTTTCTTGGCATTGGATCAGTAATATGTTTTTGAATTAATGAAGCCAGTTTTTTCCCCACTTCCGCATAATGTTTATTGAAGGCGTTTGCAATTTTTAGGTCATCCGTCAATACATCATTATCAGTGATAATTTCTTTGATGGATGATTTTTTTTCTTACATTCCATACTGTTTATTGTGTTCCAAAGATGCTATGAGCTGTTTTTCTTTTTTTCAATCTCCGCTCTATAATAGTTTAATTTCGAAATTTCCATTACACGGTTTAGATGATTGTGGTAATTCTTAAATTCCTGTCCGTAAGCTTCTGGGTTCTCCCGATATTTTTTGTACAATTGATTTTTTGTATTTATTGATTTAATTAGTGCTTTTGTGACCCAATCTTTCTCCGTGATAACCTGGAATAATCTCGTACATGTACGCTGCCCAAGCAGGTACAAAATTCTGGAAGTTTCCAGGCGGGTTGATAAAATTTCCGTTTTCTTGAGCGTTCATTAAAGATAGTATCGGTAACCGAGGGTAGTTTATAAGTTACCTTTGTTTTGTTTAAACCTGTGCACAAATATTAAGAAACGCTTCCTTAAAACACTGCTAGTCCCTTATTAACGCTTTATCTGTGTATTTATCATCTTACCGCTAGTTAAGTTTCACTATTTTCACCTGCATCTAGACAGACTAGTAAAGCCTTGCACGTTAGCTTTTGCGTAACTGGTAAACCGAATTAAAAGATTTATTGCTTGGTGTGGTGCTTTTTGGTTGAAGTAATAACGTAGTTAGCTATTGTAGATATTGTTTGATTTTAATAAACATTTAGTTATTTGAGCATATAGCTCCTCGGTTTTTTCTTACTAAATTATTTAGAAGTTGAAATAAAAATTTATAATTTCTCAAGCCCTGGTAGTTTCATTTTCCGATAGTGGTAATTAATTAAATCCTGTTTCCCACTACGTACTACGTAGAGGTCAAGAACAACAGACCCCTGGAATTACTTAACCTTCATCTGCTGCTACCCTGGCAACTCTTTACGCTGAATTCACGAGAGTTCGGTGGAGTAAACCATCCCAAAAATTTGGCGCCCTAGGAAATCTAAGAGATAGTGAGGCCGTGGGTGTCATAGTGACGTCCGTTATCATTTTGGAGAAAGAAAGAACGTCACAAAATGGCGCATGAGCAGGGACCATTGTTGTATAAGCAGATACCGTTGTTGTAGAAGCAGAGACCGTTATTTTAGGAGCTGGACCGTTGTTGTAGGAGCAGGGACCGTTGTTATAACAACAGAGGCCGTTGTTGAGGGAGCAGCGACCGTTGTTGTAAAAGCAGATACCGTTGTTGTAGGAGCAGGGACCGTTGTTGTAACTGTAACAAGGATTTTGTTCCGCATACCGGGATCACCTTGTATTTTATATTAAGTAAATTTTAGTTAAAAGTACGAATCACAAGTGTAGAAACATTCTTAAATCTGGAATTAGAATTTCAATCAACATTGCAAAAACCGTTTGTGATTTAATTTGCTCAATTTAGTACGTTCTCATGTATGTGTAGGGAGTATCAACGTAAAAGTTTATATTTTCAAAGTTAAAGCTGCTTTAGACTACACAATTTCTTGTACAAGATTTGGTTCAAATTCTTGTACAAGATCTGGAACCACAAATTGTTTGGCAGTAAATTGATTCTGTATTATACTGTACAATATATTGTTCAAGAAATAGTTCGTGATTCTGCGCAGTACATCGTTTTTCTCATGATGAAATCAGAATCGTCTATGTTAAATGCTAAATGTAATGTTCTATGATCCTAGTGAAATGTCAAACATAAAACAACCTAAACATTTTGGGCTTTGGTTGATCCGTTTGGTGTGTGAATTATTGATTACTTTCGATTAATTTATTGTTATAAATGAAACTAACACATAAACGTTGATAAACGTGAAACTGCAAACAATCAAATATGTTAGGTTACAGGGTATTAGAATATATCCCAACTGCGCATGCCCTTGGCCTAGAAATTGTGTAGAAATTGAACATGTTCTATTTTCCGACACAATTTTCGGTTCAATCTACGTTTTTGAAACAATTTGCTGTATGATACTAGCATTCAAGAAATTGAACCAAATCTTGTACAAGAAATTGTGTAGTCTAAAACAGCTTTTACAATAAAATATTTCTAGTCGAAATATTTATCAGATAAGGAAACCAGTTTTTAGCCGTTTCTAGATAACTTGTTTTTAACTGAAATTTCGAATTGTGTTTATTTTTAAAAAAGAATTTTGCTAATAAAATAGAATCAATAAATTTTACTTGCAAATACTTTAATAACTATTATACCGATTGTACTAATATTTTTGTTATCATCTTTTACTGCTAACAATATTTTGAATAAGGATTCTAATTTTAAGTATTAAATAGAAACAAAAAGTGATTTTTCTTGTCTTAGAATTTCTAGTTGCAAACATTTTTAATTATTATACCGGTTGTACTACTATTTTTGTTATCATATTTTACTGCTAACAATAATATTTTGGATGGGAATTGCAATTTTGTGTATTAAATGGAAACAAAAGGGGATTCTTGACTTAGAGTTTTTATTTGCAAGTACTTTAATAATTATATTATACGGGTTGTCCTACTATTTTTGTTATTATCTTTTTCAGCCGGCAATAATAATTTGAATAGGAACTGCAATTTTGGGTATTGAATATAAAAGGTGATTTTTGACTTAGAATTTGTTTTCTAGAAAGTATCTTAGATATTTCATTTCCTAAATTCACATTTGCATTTTGGTTTATATTTTCTGTTGCAAGAAACTTTGTATTGGTTTCTATGCTTAAAGATCCGCCTAGACTTATTTTTTTTTTATTTAATCTGAAATACTAGATTGAATTGTTGTTGATTAATCTTCTCTACTGTTGATTATCCGAACTGTACTTGTGTCAGTTGAATGCAACTATATTTACTATTAACAATTTTTTGCAATACAACTATGACGAATTATTCCTGGTAATGACATTTTAAAGGTTCACTTACTTTCATTTACTTTACTAGAACGGAAAACCTAAATAAATATAAAAAACTATACTAATTTTACTCAGCCTTAGAATTTGCAACCATAAACCATAACCATAATTTTAGTACTTTTTATTTTTGACACTTTTCTTTGACAAACACAAGCCGTATTGACACAAACCAATGTAAGATTGATTTTGTATATTTTCATTCTTATGGCTGCGTTCATCTGGAAATTTTTGGGATCGCTCTGAAAGTAGCGCTACCTAATCCCCACCATATTTTACTTGATCGCTCTTTGATTCTGATGAACGGCTATTTCTTGGGATTTGTGATCACCACTTGCGTGCGAATATTAATTAGGTATGTCATTCGTTGAATATTTTTCAGTTTCTAGCTTGTTTATTCCGTTATTACCAAAGAATACAATTCATTGTTACTACTTCTCAATTTGTATTGTTAATCCTATTCCAGGAAATATGTTAGAAGGTAGATTGAGGGAAAGAAGATCAAGAAATGCAAATTTTGTTGAAGAATCAGTCCACAGATTTGACGATGTTTTATTCAAAGAACGTTTTAGAATGACGACAGGCATTTGAAGTAATTCATTTTAAAAATAATATACTTATGACATTCTTAAAATGCAATAATTTGTGAGTTTTAATTCCCAAACTGGCTACACCGCCTTCCTCTACCACACCGGCATCATGTGTTAATAGTCCATGAACATTTTTATCTAAACCCACACTTTCCATTTTAAAAAACTCTCCTGTATCAACATCTCGCTCGCAATTTAAATTCAAAATTCCCACTACTTGTCTTATGATCACCGATACTTGATCGACTGAGCAAAAATAAATATGATCTATAAAATGGCGACCGCTCCCTGAGCGCTCAAGCACAGCATATAAAACACACAGCAGAGACTCTCACTTGGCGGGAACAGAATGCGCAGCTATTCGCGCATACACGCCCTCCGGCATAAAACATCTCAGATCAGTGACGAGAATGCAGAAGGAGCTAGTCGTAACCATTGTAGTAGTTGGGAGTCTTTTAATCGGTAGTTAAAAAAATTCGTTTCATTGCAAACGAATCGAACTACCTACTTACCAACGCGGGAATATAGCTAAATAATAAATATCAATATTTCACGTCACTAGAACAGCTTACCTATATTATATTTTAATAATTATCTATGTAAATTTAAATAAACATAATACTCTCATGTTTACTTTACATTTCTAAGGACGGCTCTGCCAGCGATACCAAAATAAAGTTACAGCCAACTCTGACATTTACTCCCAAATGGCGTCCTCAAGGTCACAGATTTTCAATAAATAATATCAAAGTGCCGACGTTAAGAGTCTGGGCTGTGTGTTCATTAGTCTGTGGCTCAAGTAGCAAAGTAGGGGAAGTGGCACGTTCATAAAATTTTTAAAGATCGCTACCTGAGCGCTCAGGGATCGGTGTCTCGGATGAACGCACCCAATTGACTTACAAGTTAATGTACTAGGATATTTTATAATATGTATCCACATTATAGGCAATATGTTGAAATTAATTGTCATTTAGAATATTTTAAATTGTTTTATTCTATTTTGTTTATCTAACACTATTGTGTTCGCGCGACTGCAGAGACTCCATGCGCGACGGCGGCTCAGAAACGTTGTGCCACTTGCCACCTATGCATCAAACCCTCGATTATATTATTTGTCTATGTGCGGTCCTGTAGATAGAGTTGCATCACCTAATAGTGTTTGTTCTGCTGCCTTATTTATAATTAATAAAAATAAATCACTGCACACTTGTTTACAATATAATAATCTAAATCTAAAATTCTAAGGCATAATAAAACTTAAAATAATTATTCTTACAAAGGGACCGAGAAAGATGACGTTTATGCCATCTGCCGTGAAAAAACACAAAAAATGTGATGTAAACACTATTAGTAGTATTAGTGTAATTTTGTATAATTAGCGTTTTTAAATGTTCATTTTTTAAAACTGATATTAAATGTTTGTGATAACGTAATCAAAAGTATCTTTCTGTATTCATGGCTGTTCAAATATGCTGTATAAAAATACTACACAGTTGAAATTTTATAGTTTCCCCGAAAGTCCATTGAACACTGCGTGGATAACCTTAAAACGTCAAAAATGGATAAATGCAGTAAAAACCCATATGTAATTAAAATGTTCTAATTAAAACATTTTATTAACTATTATTTTGTGTATAATCAGTATTATACTACAATTGGCAGCTATTAGAAAAGATCTAAATTTTTTTTACATGTATAAAAGATTATTATCGAGAGAATGAAATGTTGTTTTCTGTACGATTTCATTGATTATATAAAATAAAAAATAAGTTATGTGTTCATGCTGACTTTAATATTATATAATAAGTTCAAATAATTAAATACTATTAAGGGGAAGAAAGTAAGCATTTGTACAAAACAAATCATTTCAAGTTTTTTAATTACATTTCAGAAAACATCGGGAGGATTGGGAACCAAATAAAAATACTAGAATTTGCAGTGCTCATTTTGTCAATAATCAAAAAACAGATAATTCCCTACACCCATCTTACATACCAACAATTTTTCCTGGCAAAGAAAATAAAAAGATCTATTCATTTTTTGCATTTTGTAAGTTGTCCATTATACTGTTTATATCACAATGTTTTTTCTTATTTAACACCAGGCCGCACTACTTTCGACAGAAGTGCTGCCTCTATAGTTCGGTCTCGATCCCTATTGTGGCAATCAAATTAAACTACTTTTTCTGTTGAGTAACAACTGGTTCTGTAGTGACAACACTACAGGCTACTTTCTCTGTGGCTTAAACAATAACCTGTTCTTGATCGAAAAAAGGTCTGACAGATAAAAGAATAATTTTTGAAGTCTCTGTTATAATTTCTAATTATTGAGTTATAATAAAATTGATTTAAAAAGGAAGTCATGGTTTTATTGTTAATAAACCCAAAAATTAGTTCTGTCACCAGAATCGTCCAGAATTCATCGCAGTCACTAGGAAAGAAAATAATAGGAAAGTGAGGTTCTAATAAAAATCACCAAAAACTTCAACAATCGTCTTGCCTTTACACAAGGAAAATAGATACAATATATCTCACTTCAATAGGGATGGTTTTTCAAATTGGACCTTCCAAATGTAAAGTGTCAAAGGAGGTAGGTATGCAAAAAAAATTAAACAAATGTTCGCTATTTGCACGTCCACAATACACATTACCGGCATTTTTCTTTCAAAACAAACATAGTTTCCATGATTTACTATAAATCTGAGAAAAACTAAAAAAACTGAAAAAATTATACGCAAATACCTCAAAAAAGCTTCAAAAATAAACAAGCGCATTTCATTATAAGCTAACCAAGCGCCATATTATTAGGCAATCCACCGACCTGCCAAAATAAATGCAATATGGCGGCGACGGTCAAATAAACAACAAAGTTACTGGAGAGTGTGATTGTTTAACCCACAGATGTTTAACCCACCTTAAATTGATTTTCTTTATGTTTATTGGCTGTAAATTGTGGTTTTTAAATAGCGTAGAGTTTGTCTTCGATATGTATTGTAGTTGGTTGTAGAAGCCGTTCTAATCGTGTTGAAGTTTCGTTTTATCGCGTTCCCGCAGAGACAAAACACAGGTTTCTAACGAAGAAAAACGATTTGACCAAACTTCGCAGGGCTGCATGGATTGCAGCAATAAAGAGAGACGATCTGACCGAATCTATATTGAAACACCAGAAAGTTTGCTGAAGACACTTTATAACTGGTAGGCTTCTTATCAAATCTTATATCAACCCTACTAGCTCCTAGTTTACGTAGTTTGTACTCAAGTAGGTATTAACTCATTTTAAGCAAACCTGCTGTTCTCGAAGATAAAAAACACCCTGACTGGGTACAATCTCAACATATGGGACCTGTGTCTCAGAAAGTAAAAAAAGGGCTGCAGATGTTGACCGCAAGAATCGCAGAGATAAAAGGACAAAACTGACTGACACTGAGGTAAAAAATAATTAATAGTAGTCCTTTTTTATGTAAATTGTCTCAAGAGCTTAATGACAATTGATTGGGATATGTTTAACTGATCGTTCTGGTCAAGAAAAGATACTCGATGAGCATGTTTTGCACACTTCATTTTGATAAAAAGAATGTTAATTTTTAGTAATAGCAATGTTAAGTTATGTATTGATAGTTGCTGATAATTGTTATAATTAATTACTTTGTCAACAGGTCATGGATATTCATGAAATGCCTCAACAGTCCCAGGATGATCCAATTGAATTTATGGAGACTGTGGTGTCTACGATGCTCAAGTATTTATGTTTTAGTTTTGAAGCCAAATATTTAGTAAATATTACTTTGTAACTTTTATTATTTCTCAGCATTTAATGAATGTTTTATTTTGATTTGTACTTAAATTAGTAATAATGCTTATCTCTTCATAATACGTATAACGTTTATGTGTTATTATAGTAATATTTTTTTAAATAGCTTTGTCAATAAGATCAAAATCTTTGAACAATGAGGCTGAAGGTCATTGATTTTACTCATGTTAATATTAGAAATATGTATTGTAATGTACACATATCAAAATGAAATAAAATTTATATTTTGCAGTGCAAAATAATTGTTTTTCTAATGCATTAAATGTCACACACTTTAGGGACAATAAAAAAATAAAACCCCTATATAATAGTTTATTTTTTTCCAAAAACAAAAAAGGTTAGAAAATAAAACCCCTAAGGTCATAGAAACAATTTCACAAGACCACATCGACAGAAAACAATCATTTATAAACTCATTACATAACTCCAAATACATATATAATTCCTTACAATTAATGAAAGGCTAACTTAGTTCTACATTTATTTACAAAAAAAAAATACAACACTGATTTAATAGCAGAGGGATACACATAATATATCTATTAGCTAAATATTTATGTTTCTCCAACATCTGGATTTTACACTAATAACGATTTAAAATAAGCGCTCTTCATCATAAAATAGCAAAATAGTCCTTCTCAAACACTACAAAACACCTTAAAACCCTTCAAAATACAAAGTAAACCGTTTTATAACTATAAAACTCTGCAACATTCTAAACATAAATGAATGTACTGAATCCAATGCTTGACCGTCGCCGCCATATTGACAGCTAAAAAGTCACGTGGTTTGGATTGCCTAATTAAATTTATTTGACATGTCATTGGATTGCCTCATATACATATAAATAATTATTTATTACGTATATGGATTGCCTGTAGGGCACTCAAGCGAACTGTCACTTAAATGTCAACATGGCGTCTGTGGGACATACACAGCTGTAGAGTGCGTTATACAACGCTTGTTTAAAGAATTTTAAGACGTATTTTAACCATTTTTATAATATAATACAGGTGCAATGGGTACTTTCAACACATCCATCAGTGTTCACAAGCACCCACACTTTTAAATCGGGTTCGTTCAACCTTTGTGAATGTTTGACCTGGAAAAGGAAGCAAACACCAATAATTTAGCTGATTGTAAATGAAAAATAGCAAGTCAGGAACATAACTGCATCCTACGAGATTAGTTTATTTATCGTTCCAATAACAATATAAATATTTGGTGCGTTCTTTTTGACTGAGATCTCAGATCACTTCAGTTAAGTTGATCTGAGATAAAGTGATGTGAGTAAGCACCAAAAAGAACGACATCTCAATTGAAGCGCGCGATCCTCAGAGTAATTAATCTGAGGCGCGATCTGTCGATAGATTTAAACTATACGACAAATTCGTATCAGCATCTAATAATGTTAATTAATGTATCCATAATTTGTAACAAAAGAAAAATAGATTATGTGTGTTTATTGTATATATGTCAATGGTTAAAACATTGGTTGAAACTACAAATAAACCAAGCAAATCCAATATTTCTTCATCTTCTCCACTTTATTTCCGACTCAATTCCAACTGATACCCCCTTACAACATATTCAGCATCGGTGAAGGGGGAGGAAAAATCTCAGCTCACTTAAAGCAAAGAATATTCTTTGCTTAAAGTGAGTAAAACAAAAAGAACGCTCACATTACTGATGTGAGCTGAGATTAACTGAGATCTCAGTCAAAAAGAACGCACCTATCGTCTACTATCTTTAAGGCCGATTTATAAACTTGCAGTTGCCGTTACCGCTCGCAGTTGCCGTTTCCGTTGAAAGTTGACAAGCTACTTCCACATATGCGCATTTATATTGTCCGTTGCTGTTACCGTTAGCCGTTGAGCGTGACGTTCCCTGACGTTCAGACATAACGAAGTTTTAAGTTTTGCAGTTCGCTGTTCGTGCCGTTCGCATATTAACCAATCAAAAACCTGGTTGTTTGGCAAGAATCGAGTTTAGTGGGTTTAACATAATCTTAAATATGTTATTAAAACCTGGGTAGCTGATTTACGTTGATTAGGATTTATTTTTATTGATTTGATTATTTGTGCTTTGTGAAGAATGAATTTCGATATAGATGACATTAATGTTCTTCATGACATTAGCTGTTTTGCTGCGACGTACCGGTTGACTACCGATTCAGTAGGAACGGTACTATACTCACATATACAAGGTATGAACCGAACTTCTCGAAAACGTTACGGTCCCGAAAAATTGTATTACGTTGAGTCAACGGTAGGTCGCAGCAAAGCGACTATTGACTCAAGAAATCATTGTAGAAGTAGAAAGAGGTAATAAAGATAAAGATTATCTACCCTGGACCACAACGGCGGCGAACATCAAACGTCAGGTTTATAAATTGACACACTAACAACAGCAACTTCAACGTCAAACAGCAACGGGAGCGGGAACGGCAACTGCAAATTTATAAATAGACCTTTATTCTATTTGAGTCACAAATCCTGCCTCAAAAACTTGTACGCGTATAACTTTTAAATGCTTTCATTTGCTCCTTGGTGTAAAAACTCGTTAATACCAGATAACTAACAGTATCCATTAATACTAACGCTGGGAAAGTCTTTCGGGTTAAAACTTGACTCGTTGATGGATACAGTATGGGTCTAACCTCACATGTTTGTGAATTTTTAATGTAAATATGGTAGCGACGTCTGGATGCTGGCTTTTATTATTATAATAGTCACTCATTGTGGTCATTTTCTCAAAATTTCCAAAATCACAATAAAAACTTATGATGAACGTGTACACAAACAGCAATAAACTATTTGTATGACACACAGACTCTTTCAAGTAACAGATTGTCGGTGACCTCTATCACAGAATACACCAGATTCTGTGAATAAAAAGGTTAACATAAGTGGTCTGTGGTTACTTAGATAGTAGTGAAGAGTCTAAAGTTAATCACAACAAAATATTGTGAAAGAAAACTTGTTTTATCTAATAATCATTTGTTACTTAAAATACGATTTATTTGTTATCCTTAAGTACCTATCATTGAGTGGTGACGTCAATATTTTGTATCCGTTAAAAGTTTAGAAAACATTAATTACCTATTTTTTTAAAAATGAATAATGAAACCGATTCAAAAACAATTTCTCAAAAAATCGGATTTGTTGGTGGAGGAAATATGGCTAAAGCAATTTGTGAAGGAATTGTAACAAATGGTAAATTGGTTTATTTGTCTTGTCTTAATGGTTTACATGCAATATGTATTTCATTGTTTTTCAGGTCTGGTAACATTTGATCAAATTTACGTGTCAGGACCACATCTTAAAAATCTTAATTGGTGGAACGAAAAAGGCTGTAATATTTACCAAGAGAATGAAACAGTCGTTAGTAAAGCTGATATTATTTTTATTTGTGTGAAACCACATATACTAAAAAATGTAACTAGTGGACTGAACTCTAGATTTTCAAGAAACAGGGATGAATTACCATCAAAATTATATGTTTCAGTTTTAGCAGGAACATCTCTAAAAACTTTAAATGAAGAGCTTGGATCATTACATGGGAGAATTATACGAATAATGCCTAATACATCAATGATAGTTGGAGCAGGTTTGTTGTTATTCAACATCTCATAGTTCTTGACCAGACAAAATGTAACTCATAATTTTTATTATTTGAAAATATATCAGTAATTGTTTGTAGGTTGTACTTTACTAAGTCCTAGCTCTTCAGCTACTGAGGCAGATAAAGAACTTGTAAGTAGAATTGTATCATCAACCGGATTATGCAAAGAAGTACCAGAAGAATATATAAATCACCTTGGAGCATTGACAGCTAGTGGCCCAGCTTTTATCTACATGGTTTTGGAAGGATTAGCAGACGGGGCTGTTAAAATGGGAATTCCTAGAGCACTAGCAACAGAATTGGCTGCTCAAACAATGCTGGGTGCTGGGAAAATGGCAAGAGATACGGGAAAACATACTGCTCAATTGAAAGACGAGATATGTTCACCTGCTGGGACAACAATACAAGGAGTTCATACTTTAGAGAAACATGGAATAAGGTAAGAGATAAAATTGTTAATAAAAATATACAATTTGTTATCAATCGGCCTGTAGGTACTGGCACAAACTTTTTTAACTTTTATCAATCATTAGATGTTATGAAATATACAATAACAAATAGGTAGGTCCTAAATTAAATCACATATTCTAGGGTGAAAAATCACTCAATTGAACCTAACTTAGCTTCAGTTGGGAAAGATTAAATCAAAGCAGGTACTGCTTTGAGACAACCACTATTATCAGCAAGTTGCCGTGGTAATTTACTTATCTCCCATCAATTATGATCAATGGATCAAAATAATCAGATCAATGGATATAAATAATCGTCTACCTTGCAGGTCCAGAACCAAAACAAAAACCAGCCAGTTTAAAAATTATCAGAGGGGAACGGGTGGGGGACCTTATCATGGAAATCCTACCACGGAATATGAAAGTGAAGTGCTGGAAACAATCAAGCTTGTGTCTATAGAAGGAGACACAAATGTGATGGAATCAATGACAGATTTTTCATTCGAAACCTCTGAACAAATCGGTGCTGTTGAGTTCAATTCAGATTCTGTTTTTGAAAATAGGGTAAAAAAAGAGAACAATCTCAATATCAATGAGTTGATACCTGAGGAAACAAAAACTTCGGAGGTTTTCAAAAGAAAAGTTCCTCGGGCTTCAAGAAAGAAGTTCATTTATGCATCTGAGGCTGCGGAGAGTTATAAGGCTGGCCTTGAGAAAAAAAATAAAATAAAATCAGAATAGTTATAAGAAAATTATTATATTAGAGAGGATGGTAATTGCCAAAGAAAAATCTGCAGCTGCTAAAGAAAGAACAGCTTGTGCCCTAGAGGAAATTGCAACTAGTCTTAAAGATTTTGTAACAGCCATTAGTTGATTTTAAATTAATTTTGGTTTTTTTATATGTTAGTTCATTTTGTTGATTTTTATTTTTCCTAGTTAACTTTGTGATGTTGAAAGGCTGTTTTTTTAGTTCAGAGATATTTGTTATTCTAGAGTATATGATGCTTTGTGTTTAAAGTTTATCTTTGTTTACTTGTGTTCCTTATTTCTATTCATTTTGTTTATTTTTTGTGATATAAGATTATTGAAGTACCTCATGACTTATTTTATGAAATTCATTACTTAGTTCCGAAAACCAAACACGAGATTTTTCTAAACGATTTATTTACCATTCATACTATTCACAAGATTATTTTTATCTCTAGCGGTACTAATGATTAATCCGAAAGTAGTTATTTATTAATTGAGTTCTTGCTCTTCGTCCTGCAGCAAGTTGAGGATTCACTCGACCTACAGCTGCATGGTCTTCAATATTTTCTTCAGGGCCATTTCTATTTAAAATTATACCAAAATCATGGTTTTCCCCTCTGTCCTCGTTTTCTGGCATTGGTGTGTTGTACTCAATGCACATGTGAAGTACAACACAAGAATTAATTATTCTACATGCCACAGAAGGTCTATAATGCAGTACTCTATGCTTGAATAAGCATCTGAATCTCATTTTCAGAACTCCATTACAACCCTCTATCAAACATCTTGTTCTTTTTTGTGCAGCATTGTAGTTCCATTCTGGTGAATTTTCAGGAAGTTCGCCTTCCAGTGGTGTAAGAAGCCATGTCCTGAGAGGATATCCAGTGTCACCTAATAAAATATATAAATATAGGAATTATCTATATGAATTTTTCATCTCTATCTCTACCTAATAAATAATAATTTGTGTGTCCCTGGGCATGTAAATTGGTAAAAAAATTCAAAATATTTGAATTTCCCCAAATATATGCATCATGGGTGCTTCCTGGATATCTTGCATTCACATTTATAATTCTCAATCTACTGTCACAAATCTGAAAAAAAGATCATGTTTGATAATTTCAAGTTAAATTGTGATTCCCATGATGAGCTTACCAACTGAACATTAATAGAATGATATCCTTTGCAATTGACATAAATATTGTCTGTTCTGGATAATCCTCATCTTCTATTTTTGGGGGAAATATTGTTACATGTGTGCAATCAACACAGCCAACAACCCCAGGAAAATTATAATCTTCATAAAATCTGCAAAATTAATTTTTGGATTGGTTAATCTAAACAGTGTTTTCAACGAATAGGTACCTACCCTAGTCTTACAGCATTCAATTCTTGAAAATTTATTGGAAAATGTACCCATCTGTTGAATACTTCCGGTTCATTCAAAGCGTTAATGACTTCTTCTATACATCTGGAGACAGATGGCTGAGACACCGATACAAATATATTTCTTCCTATGTCCATTTGATAACTTTCAGAGGCAAAAAGTTGACAAGCTACCAAAACCTATTGAATGAAAAAATTTGTAAACAAGGATAAACATCCATATTAGGTAGGTACTTACTTTGGTTGTTACACTCAAGTCCGTAGGCCTTCTTTGAGGCCGCAAGAAAGGAGTTAATGTTTCAATCAAATATCTGCATAATCTTTTTGTTAACCTAAATAACTGTAAAAACTGATGTTCACTCAATGTCTCAAATGGGTCAATATTTTCGAAACGGTTGTGTCTATTGATTTGTTCATCTGCATTTTCTAAATTCTCCAAATTGGCTATAAATTGTAGGCCATCCATTCAAGAAATTTTTTTACCTATGACCACCCCTGTAAGTAGTCAAAAACACACAGTCGGCAATCAATGTAAGACGTCTATTACGCACGGTAAAACAAAACGCACGGCTGTAAAGTAAATCGCACGGCTTCCATAGCAACCACTTAGCAACTGTGAATAGACGTAGCCATTTTATTCAAAATGTATTACTTAGATATTTGACGTTGAATTTTATTCTATATATAAATGGTAGATAACATTTATTAGATATGAAATTGCATTTAATACTAAGAGTTATTTGGAATTATATGATAAATGGTTCCGTTTCATTCAATCCGCATCTTTTAGCTGCCTGAATGTATCTCATATTAGTAAACAATAGTATATTATACACCAAGCGACTAAAGTGGCCCATTTAATCCCGCGGGTGGTGTTTAATTCCTGAGGGAATCCACCTAAGGGATTAATACAACTTTAGTCGAGAGGTGTATACGCTATTTTATGCAATTCCGGTAATTCTACATACATTTTTAATAAAAATAAATACTACTTAGGACGGACTTTAACGAAACTTGGCTGGGTATCGAGGGTGAACTTCTAAGATGCTTGGCTGGGCATCGAGGTGCGACTTTAATAAAACTTGGCGGGCATCGAGGATGTACGTTTTAACTTGTACTTTGAATACCTTAATAAGATTATAAACACAAGTACAAGTGGGTCGTAGGTAAAGTATAGTACGTAACTCGTGTTGTAACGCATTTTACGCATTCACGGAATTACGTTTGTGCGTAAAATGCTTCTTACAACACAAGTTACGTAATATACTATTATCAAACCTCAACTAGTATCACTTGTATTATGATACGAATATAAGAATTTCATTAATTTTTATTCTAACTTTGAGTGTCGATAAATATATACTTCACTAAAACAACTTATGCGTACAAATTTCTGGAACATAACCTATTAAATATCTATTGAATCGCATAGTTACGGATGGTCAAGAATACCAAAAGTCATTGTCATTCGCAGAATCATAAGATGCGCACGACCTTGAAAGATGCAAACGGTCAAGAATAGCAACCCTGGCTTGACGTTTACAACAACTTACAGTTGTTGTGTCCTAATGACGTAAATTCATAACATCAAGTGTGCATTCAAAAACATATAAGAATTGCACTCGATCAGTGAACTGATCGCATATATCAACACACCACCTCAATTCTTATAAACTAAAAATCAAACTAACATGATTCTAACTAAATATCATAAAATTATTAATGTGCTGAAAATTTAAAACTAATCACTTGAAACATTTAAAGAATAAGTAACTTTAAGTTAAACTCCAACTTAATCAACACACTCATTTCAAAAATATGTAAATTTAGGTGCAGCCATGGATTTCTTAAATATATCTGCCATCTGCTCTGAAGTTTGCACATAAAGAGCTTAATTTTATTATCAGCAACACATTGTCTCCTGAAATGATGTTTAACATCAATGTGTTCCGCTTTGTCTCAATAGTATTTGACATTTTTTTCTCGTGTTTATTGGTTTTCCTTCTTTACATCTGAAAATCATTATTTCTGTTTTTCATATTTCAGTATCATCAATAACTAAAATATATCAACCTTAATTTAATCCACTTGCCAATCTCTCTTCTATACAGGTGACTTCACTTTACAACCCCAACATCCTCCTTTATTTTAATGTAATGCTTCCTCAGAGTTTTTTACCAATACTGTAGACCCTTTGTATATATTCTTTTTTTTCTAATATTTTGAAAATCTAAAGTCTTTTATTTTTTTCAGGGCTGCTTTTATAGAAGCTATTGAAGCGACTGCCAAGAGGGCTGCGGAGATAGAAAATTCTAATAAAAAAGATAACTAACCAAAGGCATCTAAAAATTCAAGAAAATTCCTACAAAGAAGAGATTTCATATAAGCAATATTTTAACTTTTCTTGGTCCCCTAGCCGAAAGTACGATCTTCCCGGCCATATTTCGCTCCGGGAACAGTGGTTTTTGCGATGTACATACAACATGCGGCCAAAAATTATTAAGCCGTGGCCTCACCTCTGCCTTTATATCACGCACGCCAGGATATCCAACTTTCAATTATTGGATCATAAGTAGGCTAGGGGTTGAAGAAAAATAGTATATGACACGCGGCCAGAAAGTTGGATGCCTTAGCGAGCGTGATATAAAGGCTCTGATTTGCTTCTGCCTTTATATCACATGAAGGGAAATCTAACATTATGACCTATACTATTTACTGAATCATTTTATTTTTAAATTTTTTTATTTTACTGCAATAAATATATGTTCTAGTTTATGTTTTTTTATTCAATATGAAATCCAATATTTCTTTGTATATTACCTTATAATAAAAATACCTAATATTTTCAAAGTAACATATTGAACTAACCCTCATTTTTAGATTCATGATTTTTATTTACAGTTATTAGGCACACACAAATTGCGTCTAGCGTTACTTGAAACAGAATATTCAGACTACAAGGATATTTACCGTATTTTGTTTAATTGATTACATTTAATGACATATTTGATTTCTTAGTTAGGAAATTAGTATATTGTGCAACAAGTTGGGAAAGTTCAACTTTTCTCACGAGTGTGTATGTTTGTGGCATGAGCCTGAAGGGCTAGTGCCGTAACACACGAGTGAGAAATAGTATATTGTGCAACAAGTGGGAAAAGTTCAACTTTTCTCACGAGTGTGGGAGTTTGTGGCACGAGCCAAGGGCGAGTACCGCAAACATACAAGTGAGAAAAGTAGTTTTCCCCCATGTTGCACACTATACTTTTTCAACAACTGCAAAAATTTAAAGAATACAAGTAAATAGTTTTGTAGAAAAGGTCTAAGCATCGAGGACCACCCACCGAAAAAGGCTGGGCATCGAGTATCCCCTACTGGATTCTCCATATAAATGTATGTAGTGTGGGCAAAGTGCCGTGAGAGATAATATTTCTCACAGTCTGAACAATATATGGTTTTGAAATTAAGTAAGCTATGAGAAATACGCTACTTTTCATAACAGTTGTAGAAAAAAGTACTTTTCTCACTTGTTGCACAGTATACCCCACATTTTTCACACTATATTTTTTCTACAACGGCACAAATTTAAATAATGAAAGTAAATTTTGCGTAGAAAAAGTCGAGGATTCCCATACTGAAAAATTTTTAGGTATCGAGGATCCCTTACTGGGTTATAAATGTATGTGGTGTGGGCAAAGTGACGTGAGAAATAATATTTTTCACAGTATCAGCAACATATGGTTTTGAAATTAAGTAAGCTATGAGAAATAAGGTACTTTTCATAGCAATTGTAGAAAATAGATATTTTTAGTACAAGTGAGTAAAGTATATCTTTTTCGCATCCGTTAAGAAATTGTCTGCACGAGCGAAGCGAGCGCGCCAATTCGCTGCCAACTGGACAAATTGGCCAAAAAGATAAGCTCACGTGTGCCAAACATGATTTTTTCAACAATCTTGAAATATAATTTTCTCAAAACAATAGAACATTGTACTTTGTTTATTAATGAAAAACTAAGAATCCCCAAAATATATGACTCCTGATGATAAATAATCATATTTTCATTTTTTTGTCTTGAGTGTTTTGATGGTATACTAGAAATTTCTATTTCATTATCTACATGCAAATTCATAGACAAATCAAATAATAATGTTTTTTGTTTATGTGCAACTTCTTTGTTATTGACTACATTCAGGGAACATTCAGTCATAAAGCGCTGCAGCGCAGTTATTCTGTAGGTTACTGAATGGTCACGTTAGAAAATGACAGGAAGTTTCACCATTTATTGCCATAACCTTCAATACTACATTTTTTTTACCACAGATTACCTTTGTTTAATGAGTGGAAAATGATAAATTTGCATGAAATACTAAAGGATGAAGACGAGGACATTGTGTTTAACAATGTTAATAACCTTAACCACATTATTGCTTACGTGGTTGAAGATTTGGGAGCATTCCTAGAAGATGCTGGGGAAAATATAAAACCTGGCCATCAATTTCTATAGGAAAATACCCACACCCAAATAATCCAAATCCATTTTTCAATTTATTTTTTCAAGTCCGCTTTAATTTACAGTTTTTAATTTCCAGCGTTAAAGCGTAAAAATATATGCTGGACCGCTGCATAAAGCGCTGCAGCAAACTACGCCGAATATCGTACGTTCAGTCAACTGCATTATCTTATCTATGGTCAACTGCTTCAAGAAAGTGCTGCAGCGCTGCTGTTCCCTGAATGCACCCCTTGTTACATTTGGTGCGCTCTTTTTGACTGAGATCTCAGATCACTTCAGTTAAGGTGATCTGAGATAAAGTGATGTGAGTAATCACCAAAAAGAACGACATCTCAATTGAAGCGCGCGATCTGTCGATAGATCTAAACTATAGGACAGATTCGTATCAGCATCTAATAATGTTAATTAATGTATCCATAATTTGTAACAAAAGAAAAATAGATTATGTGTGTTTATTGTTTATATGTCAATGGTTAAAACCTTAGATAACCTTGGTTAAAACTACAAATAAACCAAGCAAATCCAATATTTCTTCATCCCCTCCACTTTATTTCCGACTCAATTCCAACTGAAACCCCCTTACAACACATTCAGCATCGGTGAACGGGGAGGAAAAATCTCAGCTCACTTAAAATGAGTAAAAAAAAAGAACGCTCACATTACTGATGTGAGCTGAGATCGCAGTCAAAAAGAACGTACCTATTATTGTAAACAATGGATTCAGGTAAGGTAAATATTTTAAAAGATTATTAATTGGTAAAGTATGAAAATATACGTTTAAACCAATGACTTTGTTTCTTTGTTATACAGTTTTATCGAGAAATTATGTAACTTTTTAACCACATTTTTGTTTGTAAAAGTTTTTAGATGACACAGATATTAAATGTTTTGTTGTGATAATTATTATGTACTTGTTTTGTTTATTTATATAAATTCATGTTCTTTTATTATTAACAAAAAAAGGACAATTTTTTAAGGATTGTGATAATTGAAAGAACTGAAAAGAAGCAAACTATTCATGTTGACTAGTTTAATAATATACCTAATATTGTTAAATCAATAAATGAAACATTTTTATACTGAAATGAGAAAAATCGCTGAGTATCCTAGTTTAAATTACATATATTTTAATCAATTATTTAGTTTCAATTTTCTTTCCTAAAGTGTGTTTGTGCACATGCGATATTGAACAATGGTGTTTTCTAGAATCTATTAGGTTCATTTGAGTTTGTGGACTTCTTGGGATCTGAGTTTCTTTCAAATACAGAAATTAATTAGCCATATAAACAAAAAATACAAAATTTAATTTTTTTAGTATCAGTTCCGGACAACTCTATATAATAATGTATTCCTACAATAGAATACAATAACAATATACATGCAGCATTCATACAATATTAAGAATTTAACTTCAAATGTGTACCCATAAATACCAAGCCTGTCCATGGGGTAGTGTATAGTTTAATAATAATATTCCAGAATAATTTAAAATTAGAAAATTTATATATATTTATTTATACATAATATTATCAGGAGATGAGCAAACGTTTAAAATTTAACATAAATTAAAAGTATAACTTCCTTTTTGAGACAACTCCAAAGTGCTCTGCACATTTCTGCAATTATGCTCGCTGTTGTCGTCTCTACCAGATACTGTGGTACGATATGGATGTGAAACAGTCACCTGTAGCTAAATATCTGTTGAAAAATTGTATTTAGTTTAATGTCTGTAATCAATGTGGTTAAGCAAGACAAATCTACAATATTACCGTAAAATTATTGGAAGTTGTGCAGCACCAGAAATGGGCTGCGTTCTGTTTTGTTATGAGAGGCCCAACTAAAAGAAGCTGCACTTCGAATTGACTCGGTGACATCCGCAAATAAATTTCAAATTTATCTGCGTACCAGAAGAGTGTAGAAAAAAACTGCTTAAAAAAGTAATGTTCCATTCGTAATTTATACAATGGGTGAACCCAAAAACGTTTTTGACTACATTCCTACTTGTATTTGCGTAACAAAATTTCATTTACTACGAGAGCTGCCAACATTCTTTTTTGCCGAATTTTCTGAATCCGTCCTCTGATACAAATTTGTTGACACTGATCAACCCACTTTTGATATTTGTAAGCAAACGACATCTCGTCAATTTCCTACTATCATAGCAGAGTATCGCTGATTATAGATTAAAACGCTATTTTATTTTTATTCAGTCCTATTTAATTCACTTGTATCACTGCCACTAAAGAAATAAACAAAATTAGAAAATCAGTTTTAAGGTTATCTGTCATTAATCTTTGTCTGTCAGCTTTCAAGGACGCTACAAGCGGCGATGTTGTCGCTGCTTTCCATCGCGGCGATTTGTGGCATGTCGCTACTTTTCTTCGCGGCGATTTGTGACTTGTCACTACTTTTTTGAGTCGCGGGAAATTCAAAATTTGGTCACGTGACCAGATTTGTCGCTGAAACCGATCGACGAGCGATAGCATCATAGCATGGGGTTACACCTTTTTATCTTAGGCTGCAAACTTCTTTTTTCGCGTTCCAAGAGAGAGATTATCGCCGAGGGCGCTCCGGCCGAGGCAAGATAATCTTGAGGTCGCGAAAACATTTTGCTGCAATAGTATACACAATATTTTTCGTGCAACCGTGAAAATTATATAATTGCAACAAACATAATGTCGTTTTAAATAGACGGCGCTTCAACGCGAATAAAGAAAAGTAATCTGATGGCCTTAATATTACAGTGTTTCTATGGAAATTAAATATTTAGCAATACAAACGAATCTGATATTTCTCGAGAAGTCGTGAAGATGTCCTATAGCGATAGTGATAATTGAGTTACTTGCATTCCTCCTGGGCTGAGAGATCTTGTAGACTCGGCACTTTCTAATTTAATACCCGAAAAATCAAAGAGAAGTATGAAAAATGTTACAGCAACTTCAAAGATTTGTATATTAACCAAAATGCCAAAACAATGTCAGAAAACATATTATTGGGATATTTGATGCAGCGATCAAAAGTTGTGAAGAGTTCAACATTATAGATCATTTATTCTATGTTAAAGACTATGCTTAATGTAGAATATGGAATTGATGTCAGGAAGTTTTTAAAATTGGTACCATTCCTCAAGAAGAAGTCAGTTGGTTATCGAGCAAAGAAATCAAAAGTTTTTACGTATGAGCAAATTAATTTATTCCTCATAGAAGCTAGTGGTGCAAATAATTTACTGTGGAAGGTATATGAATATGGAAAAGTGAAGTATGATGTTTTATTAATAATAATCATTGTGGGTAGTTTTGATAATGGGAATATTATGCGCATTGCGATGAGACGAATTAGTGAAAATGACTCTCGAAGATATTCAGGAAGACAACAGTGTATTGATAGTAACTGTTCCCGATACTAAGAATGACCAAAAGCGTGTTCTTTGCTATTACTAATCGAGAGTATATGAGAATTCACTATAAATATGTTACTCTTCGACCAAAACATACTGTTGTTCGTCGTCTATTCCTGAGATATGAAAATGGAAAGTGCTCGGCACAGGTTGTTAAAGGGCATACGATTGGAAAAATATCTAGTATGATTTGCAAAGTATCTCGGCTTACCAAATATAGTGAGGCATACACAGGCCACAGTTTCAGAAGAAGTTCTGCTACGCTACTTGCTAACACAGATGCTGATATATTAGTTCTTAAACGTCTCAGTGGATGGAAGTCCACTACTGTAGTGGAAGGATATGTCGAGGATTCCATCCATAATATGAACAAAAGTTCCGACGCAATTTCTGGCACTATAGCATCTAGTTCAAATGTAGTAAATTACAAAATGTCAATGTTCAAAGAAAATAATTCGTTTTTGTCTGTAAATAATGATTATTCAGAAACAACAGATTTAGATGCATCATCTTCAGGGATGAATATCAGTAATAAAATAAACAGTACTATCAATGTTGATATATATATATATATATATATATATATATATATATATATATATATATATATATATATATATGTAATACATTTTTGTCATATTCCAGAAATGTCAAATGCTGTACTGACATTCAGTTTGCCGACAGTTACTCTGTAAAAAATTTTGCTGGCCGCAGCCCTGGGTAACGGCCGCAAAACATTTTGCAGCTTCTGCTGCGGCTGCAAAATGCTTGTTTTGAGTACGATTGCAAGAAAAGTGATTTACTTTGCTCACTTGTGTTTCAATATGCTACTTTGTCGCGTCCACGCTATTATGTGTTATGTGTATAATTTTCCTTTTTAAATTTTTGTCATTAAGTATCACCAAATGTAATTTTTCAATACCGCGTTTACTTTATAATCTTTTGCTTCTTCGTAATTTCTCGTCTCTTGTCGTACGATAACGAGCTCTGTCTGCGCCAGAAGTGAGAAGAAAGCACCATGATTCAAGAATCGAGAGTTTCTAGATCATAGTAAAGTGTAGATACACTATTAGTACACCTTTCAATAAAGACTTTGTGTTGCATGTGTGGTGCCTCCAATCTACAGACAAAAAGGGGCCCCCAGAAACCTTCATCTGACTACAAAACCGCAGATCAGGCGCTCAAGGACAAAAGGGCTTATTTAGGGCCACTTGCACCGTAGTTGTTAACTATGGTTTACGACCTAAACCAAGTTTTAAATAAATGATTATCTTGCACCGTCACTTAAACCGAGTTTAATTGCCTTAACTAGCTGTTAAATTAAATCTTCCAAATTCGAGGGATTATTCAACGTTTAAGGCTAAGCTTTGAATCTTAACCGTACATTTTATGTGTGTCTACGCCTACGCTGCCTACAAGTGGTATTTTTTTGTATGAAAATATGTATTATTTGGAATTGGAAGAAGAAAGAGAGGATTTTTTAGATACTTTGGAAATTAACGATTTCGGCTTTCGTAGGCGTATTTATGAAAGGTCAAATTATTTTGATGACTGCGATGAATTGAGTTTATTTAGAAGATTCAGATTATTAAAAGGGACAGCTATAACTTCTGTAAATAATAGAAGATCAAGTAGAGAATATCCCCATGATTTGTAAGTTTATCATAGAATCATTATTTTTTGGTTAGTGAAAAATAAAAGTACATGATTACTACTTCCTAATTTTTTAGAAACCATGTAACTACCGTATCCCGTATCACCAATTAATCAGCTCCTAACCATCCTAAAATTTTATGCAAGTTCAGGAATTTAGACCCACACAAAAAAAGGATCCCACTTTGTGTGAGATTCTTTTTATTTTTAGTTCAAAGAGATCCTTAAACATTTCGAGAGTTTAATTTTTATTATTAATCCTAAATTAATCGCACTGATGTTTATCTATACTATATAATAAAGAAATATTTAAGAAACAGTCTGGAGTTTAATTTTAGGTCACATTTGAGAACCTGTCCAGAAAAAGAATACACAAAAAATATTTAACAAAATAACAAGCTTTTTGTTTTGTTAAATCTTCTAGTTTATCCAAACCAGATAATAAAAAATTGTTAAGTAACAGTGGTAATAAAAAATAATTAACCCTAGAGCGAGCGCGTGAAATATTTGGAAAATAGCAGGCGCATCCGTCTCACAGACCGATTTAATAACATATTGTAATTCTTGAAATTTTTATATTTATCTTTATTCGGGGCTGTAAAATAAAATAACATTTTGTTTTAAAATTATTAGTTTTATTTTTTACACAAAAAAACATGTTTGAAGAAAACTTTTAAACTAAAAAAGGCAACTTATAAAAATCGTATAATATTTTAAGTATTTTCATAACAACCATTACAAATAATGCCCACGTGTTCTACACATAAAAACTTAAAACATTTTTGACAACAAAAACGTGTCTTTCGGCTTTTCTTTGTGCTGCATATAGCGCATCGTCCTGTCTGCCCATCCGGTGGAGCATCTTGTTGGTGTGTAGTGTCGTGGTTTCCAGATATTTCGCGAAGTCTGTCTCTCAAAGTCATAAAATACAGTTTTGTTTCTAATTTACTATTTACTTCTAAATATTTTAATACAAATACATCAACAATAACGTAATATAAAAAATATGGGCAATTTAACTTACCTTACTACTGTAAAATATTCACTAACAAACTCGTATACAGCAGGCGCGTCCGTCTCATAAACCGAATTTTACAATATTTCACCTACGAGCGACCGGTATGGCTAAACGTTTAACACTAGTGTGTGGATTGATGATCTAGGAAGGTAGAAGGGGGTGTAGGCGGTAACACACCGCGTAAACAAAAATCAATAAATTAAAAATTTCGCCGATCTCTCAGACATGAAGCGCCCGCTGTAGGGTTAATAAATAAAAAATATATATTAGGTGTTTAATTAACACATTTCGGAATTTTTAAGGGTCTTTTTGACTAAACCCTGTTTTCCCATGTACAGGGTCATGATTTATGTCAATGCTCGGCATACAATTATAATAAATTATTGACAGTAGATTTTAGAATCCTAGGATTTCTGCACAAACTAAATACTACCACAAAAAACACTCATTTGTTGGTCAAACAAGTATAATCTAGGTTAAGAATTATGCAAGTGGAGATAGTCAATAGTACCAACTTATAGAAAATTACCAGAACTGTGGCTTAACTTTAATCTAGTTTAAATAAATGACGGTGCAAGCCAAACAGTTAATCTAAGTTTTAATAAGTTAAACCTGGGGCAGCGCTATTCTTGACATCATTCGCGATTTCACGTATACGCGAATTTACGAAGGGTCAAATTGCGAACACTTGATGAAAGTGGTATTCTTGAACACCCTTCGCGATTCCTTGCGAGTGTCGGTTTGGCAACAGCTAAATAATTGAAAACTGATGTCAAAAAAGAAGATTTGTAAAAAGCAGACAATAAGTATATAACTTCATGCTTTTAACATTAGTTATAGACTGATATTGGTACATTATTATTTGTAATTTTTTTAAAGCAATATGTCGAATATTGATAAAAAATCGTATGTAACATTGGAACAAAAGAATTTGTTAGTAGAATTTATGAAAAAAATCCTAATTTGGTAAGTGGAAAGTATTCTCCAAATTTTGCACAAAAGGACGGCCAATCATTGTGGCAAGATATCTCCGCCATCCTAAATAGTTGTGTAGGTGCCAGAAAAGACTGGAAAGCATGGAGAAAGGTAGATATATTTGTATTTCTGAAATAATCCATCGATCTAATTATAATTTATGTTTTAGACATGGCAGGATATAAGATCCAGGACAAAAGCGAAAAATGTTGAATTTAAAAAACAATGCTCGGCCACTGGTGGAGGGCCTTACATAAAAAAATCCATTAATGCATTTGAAGATAATGTTTTAGAGACAATCACGGCGGTAGCAATTGAAGGCCACACTAATGTGAAGGAATCATCAGTTAATTTTAGTATTAAAGGGGAGTGCAATGATATTGACCTTATATTGGAAGATACAGGAATTTCAGCATCAACATCCACAGAAGATGTGATTCCTGAAATGTTGAAAGATAATTCAACTTCTTCAGAATTTTTAAATCCTGGCACTTCTGCAGAAAAGTCTCCTGCAAAGAAACTATTTCCTAGGGCACCAAGAAAAAAGCTAATTTACAGCTCACAAGCAGCTCAAGATTATAAAATTTCATTGGATAATAAAAACAAAATAAAAACTGTATATTATGAAAAAAAATTAGCTCTCCTAGAGCGTATTGTGTCTGCCAAGGAAAGGATTGCAGATGCCAAAGAAAAATCTGCTAAAGCAATGGAAAGCACCGCAGAAAATCTAGGGATGTTGGCACAAGTGGGACAGTCATTATATGATTGTCTATGCTAATTTTGTACCTAAATGAATGTAGCGGTTTTTTTTGTTACTTTGAACAATCAATCTGCTGTACATTCCTGGTGGCATATTTTTTATGGGAATTAAGCCACAATATTATTTTAAACGTTTCTTGAGAATGAGTCTACCGGAATGTTGAAAATAAAGCATAAAATAATATTGTGATTGGTTTCTCATCAAAAAGAAACTAAAAACATAATTTCTATTATTTTAATAGATTGTTTTCATTTGTTTATTTTGTACCCATTTTAATCTTTGTAATCTTTTTGTTGTGTTGTTTAATGTCAGGTATATATTTTTAAATAAACTGTACCTTAGTTTGAAAAAAGAAATTTTTTTACTGCCTTCTATTTACCTTCTTCACTTTGATATTCCTTAATTAGCTGAAAGGGGGCTTTTAATTAGTAGGATGGCAGGTTGTGTAATAAATGATAATGTTTAGGTCAAAATTCAATTTAATAAACTCTCATATTAAACATAATTTCTGTTATTAAGAATGTTCATTCTATATCAATACAATATTTTAGTAATTTGTAATCTAACATTTATTGGTAAGTAATACCCAATTATTACAAAGTTTCAAAATATACCTAACACATTAATTGTTGAAAAAAGTATTAATTAATCTTCTTCTAGCACGTCTTCCAGCTTTTAATTCTGGATTAACCCTTTGCGCAGGGTTATCTTCATCCTCATCATTATGGTTAACAAAAATGCCCATATCAACATCAACTTGTTCATCATCCCTTACAGGTGGTACATGGTATTCTATGCACATATTGTGTAATATGACACATGCATTAATTATTCTGCATACAACAGGGGGTTTGTAATGTAATGCTCTATCTTTGCATAAACATCTGAACCTCATCTTTAGGACACCATTACACCTTTCTATTGTATTTCTGGTTGACCTTTGTCTCCTATTATAAGTATGTTCTGGAGTTCCTTCAGGTGGTTCTTGGTCAAATGGCGTCAACAGCCATGTTCTCAAAGGGTACCCACTATCACCTAATAACAAATAATTATTGATATATATGTTGGGATGTCTCAATGATTTATGTACAGAGTAATGGTACAATCCTCACTTCAAAAAATCAATATTTGCAAAATATGATGTTACTGTACATTCACAACAAATTCTCCTATGCATAAGCCATTTTACAATACTCGATTTTAGTTTCAATTTTTTTATTCGATTTTTCTGTACAAGTACAAATCGAAGCAACATGTTTATCTTCTTATACATTATTCAATTCTATTTTGTGATGCTTTATGTCATCCATTCAATTTCAATAGTACCCCTAACTAATTTACAAAATACATTAAGTTGAAAAGTATCAACGTTTTTCAAGATTCATGGGGCTATTCTACATTAGTATGTGTACAAATGATTCCAAAATCAATCAAATACTTCAAGGTACAAATATAGTTTAGCGTCGATGCAAGATGCTAGATCAAGTTTTGTTTGAACTCAATTTTTATAAATTGCTTACAGCGATGGACGAAAACACTCAATGAATCTTCACTGTGCTCGTCTCCAGTTATTAACATACCATTCAATCCTGCACAGATGTTGACATGTTGCTTGCATCAATGCTCCACTATATTTGTACCTTAAGATAGTTCAGGCACACCGTTTTGATGAAAACCTCTGTAAAATTACAATAGGTACATACCTAAAAGGTAATATCCCAGATATCCTTCAGCATGCAAATTCCTCATCATTTGCAGGACATTGGAATTTCTCCAAATGTAAGCATCATGTGTACTTCCCGGATAACGTGCAAGCACATTTGTTATTTTTAGCTTGCTATCACAAATCTGAAGAGTAGAAACATAATTCAGTATAAATCGTGTACCAAAATTTAATTTACAATAATACAAATTTGAGATAAAAACAGGTTGAATGTTAAATTTAAGGAATAACTGAAATGTTTTTTTAATTCTTCAAAATTAAATCTATGCAATTTCAATAGAAGAATGGAGCAAATTTAATATATTTAGTTAAACTATTGACATAAGTTGCAAATTAATAAAATAGTATAAACCTCCTACCAACTGAACATTTATGGAATGGTATCCTTTACGATTCACATAAATATGTTCGGGATGTTCTTCATCATTAACTTAGGGGGTATGTATCGCAACATGAGTGCAATCAATGCAACCTACCACACCTGGGAAATTATGATCTTCATGAAACCTGCAGACAATAGATATTTTCAAAATACTATTATTTTTGTTATGAAACATTTAAGTATATTCTCACTTTTGCCTAACCGCATTGAGTTCTTCAAAATTTCTTGGAAATCTGACCCACTGGCTAAAAATGTTATCTTCATTTAATGCGAAGGATACCTCCTCTATGCATCTAGATGCAGATGGTTGCGAAACTGATACAAATAAATTTCTGGCAATGTCCATTTGGTACCCTCCAGAAGCAAAAAATCTTAATGCAACTAAAATCTTAAATGTACATTGCTATCACCATATAATGCACAATAATAATTATTTAAACTTACTCTCGTTGTGATAGATAAATCTGTCATTCTGTTTTGAGGTCTCATGTGAGGTGTTAACAATTCTATGAGATATCTTACCAAGTCTTTGGATAATCTGAACATTTGTATAAATTGATGTTCACTTAACAGATGAAAGGGATCAATATTATTAATCCTATTACGCGGCTGAGGTGGTACTTCAGCATTTTCTAAGTTTTCAATGTTTGCTATATGTTGTAAATAGTCCATTATATAATTAACCCCGAACGCAATAAATATCCAAAAAAATTTAAACAAAACTAAAAGCAACAAATTGTAGCAGAGACTAACGCATGCGTAAAGCGATTCATCTCGAAATTCACGACCACTAGGCACCACTCGCTGTTCACTGCGAGTATTCGAGAACGTCGCGAGTGGTCAAGAATACGAAAATGTTAGTATCGTTCGAACTAATGGAAATCGCGAGTGACCTTGAAATTTGCGAGTGCTCGAGAATAGCACCGCTGGTACGGTGCAAGTGGCCCTAAATAAATATTAATATATTCTGGTAATATAATCCATTCTCTCCGAACTGTACCAGCTATCGAAGGGTTTAATTGTGGTCACAGTGTAACTATTTTCAGTTGAATAATAATGAATTTTGCTCACGATTGTGGAAAAACATAATTATATTAAAAACAAACCATTTTTATATTGTTTAACTGCGCACTCTGGCAATTTTGCGCGAGTAATGTGACATTAACATTGAAATCACAAACACGGAAAAGAAATGTTCCGTGTCACAGAACAAATATTTAATTGACAAGTGACTGAAAGTGTAAAATCAAAAGTCAAAGTAGTAATGTATTTGTAAACGGAGTTGCTGAATTCTAACAAAACTAATAATATACGAGAAAAACACAACTTAAAATTAAACAAACAATATCCCAAGATGATTTAACACCAAGCCCTTCTAATTATCATGTATCCATTATTTGGTTTATTATTTTTAATACAGACATCACGAACTTCCACAGAGGGATACTGTGGATCATATCATGGCAATATATGCAAAAATTATATTTTAAACACAAAACAAGTATGGTACAATAACAGCGGAGGATACGAGAATGAAGTAATAACTACAGCATTGTGGGATGAATTAATTGTACCATTAGAAGAACCCTGTCGTTCAGCAGCAGAAGAATTACTTTGTTTCTACGCATTTCCAGACTGTAATGTTTCGAAACCTCTACCACTTTGTTATCAGGATTGTATAGCTGTTAAGAAGCTCTTTTGTTACAAAGATTGGGCTCTTATAGAAGACAGAAAATATCAAGGTATTTTCGTAAAATCCAGAGGACACTTTCGCCTACCAGACTGTTCAATACTACCCAAATATAACAAAAATTCCGTCGAGTGTTCATATGCTGGATTAACCGAATTGAAATTGGATGAAGTTACTTATGATTGTGTGAAAGGAAGGGGTAGATTTTACCAAGGTAAAGTGAATGTTACTAAAAATGGTATTCCTTGCCAAAGATGGGATTCTCAAACACCCCATACTCATGACTCGCCACCAAATATATTTCCAGAGTTAAAAAATGCTGAAAATTACTGTAGGAATGCAGGAGGTGAAGAAAAGAGACCTTGGTGCTTTACAACAAATCCTGATTATAGATGGCAACATTGTGATATACCTCGTTGTCCCAATTCCACAGTAGATGAAGTTGATACTAAGACTATAGCTATGGAGCAACTGTTATCCCCAACATTTTTAATAATAGTTTCCACAGTGGGCCTTGCAGTACTTTTACTAAGTTTGCTATTGATATTACTATGTTATAGAATGCATAAACGACAGGCAATGGGTTATAATGCTCCAGAGATTGCTGATGTAAATATAGATTTAGATAAATTGCCTAGTAATATGGCCTATCACAGTCATGGGGCTACTTTAAATCCAAAACTAGAAAAATTGGAATTTCCTAGAAATGATATTATTTACATTAAGGATTTGGGACAAGGTGCATTTGGAAGTGTTTTTCAAGCAAAAGCTCCAGGGTTGATACCTGGTGAAGAATTTACCATTGTAGCAGTAAAAATGTTGAAAGAAGATGCATCAGATGATATGCAAGATGATTTTGAAAAAGAAGCTTGCTTGTTAGCTGAATTTGACCATCCAAATATTGTTAAGCTTCTTGGAGTATGTGCCGTTGGTAGACCAATGTGTCTGTTATTTGAATTTATGGGAAAAGGTGACCTGAATGAGTTTCTGAGACAGTGCTCTCCTAGTAACTATGTAGTACGAAGTGTAATTGATGGTACCTCACCTAGTAGAGACATTTATAAAGACAACCAATTAAATAACTTGGACAAGGTTAATATAGCCTTACAAATTGCTTCAGGTATGGTATATTTATCCCAAAGAAAATTTGTTCATAGAGACTTAGCTACTAGGAACTGTTTGATAAGTGAAGATATGGTTGTAAAGATAGCTGATTTTGGCTTATCACAAAAAATATACCTCCAAGATTATTACAAAGGTAGTGACAGAGATGCTATACCAGTAAGATGGATGCCCCTAGAAAGCATTCTTTATAACAAATATACACCCGAGTCTGATGTATGGGCATTTGGTGTGTGCTTGTGGGAAATATTTTCATATGCTTTACAACCATACTACGGGATGACCCATGAAGAAGTTATTAAGTTTTTAAAAGACGGTAATGTGCTTGCAAGTCCTGAGTGTTGTCCAGCTCCAATTTATGAGGTAATGAAGCATTGTTGGGGGCCTAAACCAGTTGATAGACCTAGTTTTCAGACTATCTACCAAACCATGATTGAAATAAGGAATAATATTCTTACAATGCCTTTACAATAATTAATTTAAGGTTGACTGTTAAAAAAAAGAATTTAATTTGACATGTTATTCAGAATCTAACTGTATCTCAATGTTAGTAGCATTTTGGCTGCTTATAAAATAGGTTAGATTACTGTTTCGACGGGCAGCTCCATGGGTATTAAAATTTGACATATTTCTTTATACTATCCCAATCATAATTTATATTTTTTTTTCCAAAAACTGAAAAATGTGTCTGCAACTATCCTAAATATATTGAAAGAAAAATAATTTCATGAATAAATGGTATAATAGTGGAGAAAGAACAATACTTACTTTCTTGCCAATGTCTTTCGTACATTCCAGTCCATAATGTTCAAAAGAAATACGAATGGGAAATGTAATTTGCATAATTATAAGTTGTAATATGTATTTTTTAGAACACAAAATGAAATTATTGAATAGAACAAATAGGCAGAATGGAACTGCCAAAAATTTGATATTTGTTCATAATTAAGATAATCCACATAAATATATATTTTTCTCATTCATGAATGAAATTTACCAGATGTAAAGTTCTAATCAATATTTTCTGATAAATTCTCCATAGATCTATTGCAATTTTATAGACATATTACAGCATGTGTTCAAATGTAAAGGTCTATATTGTTTTAAAGAAATTTATAAAATAGTGTTTTATTTTAATTTGAAATATGATTACATTGTTACATTAATTTATTTATTTTACAATATCCTCGAGTCAAAAGTTCAAAATATGTCCTGTCATATCCTTTACATATTATTTTTCTTACATTCCTCATATACTTTAAGTCAAATTTGTATTAAATAAGTAAATCATGTTGTATTGCTTAAAAATGAACTTAAATTTTGGAACTTTTCATTGTCCTTAAGTAAATATTAATATAAGAAGTGAATGTGATCTTATATATACTTACCATATTATGTAATATTATTTACAACGATTTTTACACTCCTTATTATTGACCAAAAAATATGTTAAGGAACTTTAGCTGCATGTAGATGTTCAATCTTATATACATATAAGTATTTAATTTTTTATATTTTTAAATGTTTAAATATACATTTTTAAATAAGCTTAAGTTTTACTTACTGTTTATTATGTAATACCATAAATAATGTTGGTGTCAAGCAACTTATAATGTCCAATGAGGTATTCATACAACACAACTTTCACTTGAAAAAAATTATTGCACACTGACCATACCTCATTTGAGATTTCTGTACCACAATATGATCTACTTGTATGCTTTATTTTTAAGTGTACACACACTATTCTCAAGAATTCAGCCCACTTATTTTTGACCTAAATAATCATGTTATCAGGAAGTGGCCAGTTGATTACTCACATCGAAAAGCACTACTCTTTTGGAGAAAAATAATTGCATACATTTACTGACACATTTTAAAAGTGATTATTGATTAAACGAAATAAGATAGAAATGTGTGGTTTTCAACAATGAGTTTCAAATTTAGAAAAGTTTTTTTCCCAATCAAATTAAAATATTTCCCAGTTATACAGGGTGAAAAAAATAGCCTATTTTCAACTACAAATTACTTGACCTTTTTAAATAGAACACCCAGTATATTTTTACACCATTCGAAAGCTGAGTTCTTCAGCGTTTTGGAAATGTCCACTTTGTGATCTAATTTTTGTAAATAAAGATGATGCGCAAATTTTTGTGAGTGCATGCTGTAATTACTTTAAATCTTTTAAAGTACGTATTTTCTGCATGTTTCATTTTTTGTGATAGTTATACACTGAAATAAGTAGAAGTTACAAAAAAGTAATTGCTAATTTAAACATCATGGCATTAACTAAGAAAAAATTAAGGCAGCTGAATCTTACGGAAATTGTTCAATGTGGTATCCCTCCTGGTCTATGCACTTTTGGAACCTAATCTGTATGTTCAAATAAGAATTCTGTAGCATTTCTTGTGGAATTCCATCAATAACACTTTTGATGTTATTTTTTACCTCGTAAATGCTTTGAGGAATAGGGAGGAATCGGGCTATAGCACATATCCTTAACATAACTCCATAAAAAATATCGGGTATAGAGAGTTCGGCGCCCATACGATCATCCCACCCCTTCCTATCCACTTGTCCCAATTGCTTTACTCACAGATACTCTTACTACTAAAGAAAAATGACAAGGTGCACCATCCTGCTGAAAATAAACCTCCTCCATGATACCTTCTTGTTGCAGTTGGGGGTAAAAAAGTTTTTTAGCATATCTGTATATACTGGACCAATAACTTTTTTTCAATAAAGGAGAAAGGCCCATAAATTTTGTTTTGAGAAATAGCGCACCAGATATTTACTTTTGGAGTATCTTGTTCATATTCGTTAAAAGTTCTAAGCTTCCCACTACCCCATTAAAGTTTTAAAATTATTTCCGTATAAAATAGTAACTGTTTTATGATTAATAATAAACCTGTTTAAGTGTAAAAATTAGTTAAATTGAAATTAAATTAGTAATAAAAATATAAATCCTTTGGTAACTTCTACTTATTTCAGTGTATAAATAACAAAAAAGATCGTCCTTTAAAAAATGTAGTCTGTTGGCGATATTGAAATAGTGCACACACTCACTAAGACTTGCGTATCATCTTTTTTTAGAAAAATGAAATTACAAATGTTGACATTTTCAAAAACTTAAGAACTCAGTTTTCGAATAGATTCAAAATATACAGGGTGTTCTATTTAAAAAAGTCAAGTACTTTTTAGTAGAAAAGAGGCAATTTTCTTTCTCGCCCTCTATAAAAAATTTCAATTCGATTGGGAAAAAACTTTTCGAAATTTGAAACTCGTTGATGAAAACCGTACATTTCTATCTTATTTCGTTTAGTCTATAATCACGTTTAAAATGTGTCAGTTTCAACTGGGACACCCTGTATATAATATGTGATAGTTTAATGTCTCCTTAATCTATTTAGGCCTACCAAACTACTTCCAAAAGTGACCCATTTAGGAATTCATTCCTTACAGGGCATTTTCAGCGGAAAATGGTTGAAAAAGGGGTTACAAATGTTGGGTACTACTTTCCGACAACGTGATTTTAAAAAAAGTCTGAGGGGCGGGGGTGCAAAGGGGATGAAAACGACGTAAATACTTGGTTTATCGAAAAAAGTTTGATGGAAAAGTTATAGATAATTAGAAAATCTACAATTTTTGTTATAGATTTTTGACATAACCTCAAAATTTTTGAATTAGGTAGGGGAAGCCGGGGTTAAGTGGTCCGCTTTTTTCAATTTGCTCATGTTTAGGTAAATATATAATGTCTTTAAATACCATTAGACCGTATAGTAGCTTTATAACTTTTGCTACCCTTTCATCACCTTTGATTGGAAAAAATTAAATTTTAATAATAATTTTATTTTTTTAAAAAGTTGCTGTGGACCAGCTAACCCCAATGTGCTGGGTTAAGTGGTCCATAGGAAGGGGTAAAGTGGTCCTATATCATATCATAAACTTAAAAAAGCAAATAAACCAAAAAACATATATTTCCGAAATAATAATACTGAATATTTATTTTAAATAAACAAACATAAGCATAAACATTACTCAGTCTTCAAATAAAATGGACGAGCTTCAACTAATGGATTCCATAGTCAATAGAAAACCATATCATATTTTCGTAACGTGCTCTTGAACCATGTATAGGAGTAGGTAATAAAGCAATTAGTTCAGTTTTTCCTACATATGTTTCTGTGGTTCATCTGAGATCTCGAATTTAGTTGTAGATACAACCCTTTTGTAAAACTGTAGAAGGTAGCCGTTTCCTTGATGGCCAACAATTTGAACAACATAATTTCTACTAGAATGAACAGTTTTGCCAAAAATCTTTACTTCCACAAATCGCTCATTTTCAAAATTTTCAAACTGCTCCTCTTCTTCAAAACATTCCAATTCTGTGGAGTCATCATATTCCGACTCCTTGAAGACTAACTATCGCTGTCTGGCATAACCTTACGTTTATTACCTTTCCTTTTGAAGCTTTTGCCTCAATATTTTACGCTTTGGTGCATTTTTTTTCGTTCCTTATCCTAAGTGCCTTTTCCAATTCGTTTTTGACCGGCGTATCTGTTAACACAAGAGACTTTCCCTTTTTCCGACCTCTAGTAGTTTTTCTTGGCCCTGCTTTGGGAAGCGGCCATATATCTTTAGGATATTTTATTGAAGTCGACGCGCTCTCAGAGACGTTTATATTAAATGGTCCAGGTAGAGGTGAAAGCCTGGATAAAGTAGTTGTATGGGTATCTGGAGGTGTCTTTGGAGGACTATTAGTTGCACGGTTATCCGATGTTCGTGGTGGCGTATGCGTTCTTGTACGAGTATGCTGTTGTGAATCTTCTTCTGGATGGTGGGTATGGTCCTCTTCTGGGCGGGAGATGGGCCTATCAGTAACAAAGGATGATAAATAATCTTGATCCGAAAATATATCCGGATTGAATGGTTCAACACCACTAATATGGAATCCTTTTATAATATTAGAAGGCGTCATTGCCAGATGAAAGGATTGTCCCACCATTTCTGCAATATCATATATTGTTATTCTCGGCACGCTGGATTGATCAGAAAAGGCATTCATAAAATCAGACCATGCTTTATACTATATCGCATTTTCAAAGGTCCGAATACAGTGCGATCTAATGGCTGCATTTTATGACTACAGTGCGGGGGAAATGTAACCAAAATAATGCCATTATCTTTCGCATGGTTAAGTGTATCTACACCGCTATGACTTTCGTGCCCGTCAAGTATTATGAGTTTTCTGAACTGCATGAGCCAATCCTCCTGTTAAGACTCAAAGGCTTCTGTAGTAAATAATAAAAGTGGCAACGTCGTAATTATTTGATGTGCATGTGACAGGGACCCGAGGGGGAAGAAAAAGAATACAGTCGCAGTCGAAGAGAATAAGAGTGAGGGGACTCTAGACTTTATAATTAAGTTAACAATATTATTAAAATTTAAAAAGGCTAAATTCACTGTATAGTAGTATCGGTAGTGATTAAGTTTGATGTAAAAATAAAGTCATATAATACAGTCCACAGATTATTTATCGAAAAGGTAAATCAAACAAAGAAATTAACGCCGATACCTGAACATTTGGTCCTTCGAGCCGGATGAGTGGGATGATTTAATCCAGTATCCAGCAAATCTGAATTTCGCCGGTAAGCCGACGGACGTTACATACACAGTGAGTTTGTTCCTTTTTTTTAATAATTCCCATTAAAATTAAAAATATTGCCTTTATTTGGAGAGTAGAGTTTAATTCAGCCTCATGTTAATTTAGATAATTATTATTTGTATATGTATACGGGCGTGGTCTTGAGTTGATAAGTGGTTCACAAATTGCTATCGCCATATCATATTTCATTTACGTTTTACGAACCCTAATATTTATCTGTTGGGTTCTTAACATTCTGAGTGCAGCTGTTAAATATCTCTAGGGTCGTTTGTTTGAAGCTACACTGTTGCCAACAATTATTCAATTTCGCACTGATAGGAAATTAATTTAAGATTATAAGTTTACAAATTAATCATGACTGACGATTCATTTAAAACTTTAATTAAGAAACGGGGTGTTCTAAAAGGAAAAATTTCTATTTTTAGTAATAAAGTTTCAAAATTAAAAGAAAGTTTTGAGAATAAAGAAAATATTTCTGAACAAAATATTATCGAGCTTGAAGAAAGAATAAATAGTATTAGTGACATAAGTAATGAGTTTGATAGTGTTCAGAGCCAAATTGAAATGGAAATTTTAGACGACGAAGCCAAGTTTACTGAACAATTAGCTCAACGCGAACAGTTTTTACAAAATTTTTATGATTCGTTCTCTTCAGCAAAATACTTATTAAATCAACTAAAGCCACCCATTAATAACAATAATGATCATAATTCCGATCAAATTTCGATTATTTCAAGCAAAAACGGTTGCAGCTCTCCCGCAGTAAAATTGCCAGACATAAAATTACCTACATTTAGTGGGTCTTCAAATACCTGGCTTGAGTTTCGAGACACGTTTAACGCATTAATAAATGACAACCCTGACATCGACGATATAAATAAATTTCATTATTTAAGAGCTAGTCTAGAGGGTAGCGCGCGTCAGGTTATTCAATCTCTTGAAATTTCCGCAGGAACGTATATCGTTGCATGGGGTTTGTTATGCAAACGATATGACAATAAAAAGTTATTAATACATAATCACTTAGATGCATTATTCAATTTAGAAAAAATTGTTAAAGCGTCATCTTTTAAAATAAGAAATATGTCAGATACAGTCTCCAAACACTTGAGGGCTCTTAATAGTCTTGAACTACCAACGAGTCAGTGGGATATGTTAATTTTACATTTAATGGCCAAAAGTTTGGACGATGCGTCTGTCAGTAAATGGGAGGAATTCAAGTCCAAAAAGGATTTGCCTTCTCTTGAGGATATGTATGAATTTTTAAGAAGTAGAGCAGACTTGCTAGAGCGGTTAGAATTAAACAAACTTGAGCAGGGTCAAAAATCGGGAAAAACTAGGGGCTTATTTTCTGCCGATTCTGGGAATAATTCACAACAAAACAAAACATTTTCCCAAAATTTTAAGTGTGCCATATGCAGTGGTGAACATAGAGTTTTTCTGTGTGACAAATTTAAATCAATGTCCGTATTAAATCGCACTGAACAAGCCAAAAGGTTAAAATTATGTTTAAATTGCCTCCGAAGTGGTCACAAAACTAACCAATGCAGATTGTATGCTTCATGTAAAACATGTCAAGGTAAACACAATACTCTTCTACATATAGAAAATAAAAATCAAGCTGATCAAAACATAAATGAAGAAAATGTTTCTTTAACCACTAAATCAGAATATTCACAAATTTTATTATCTACAGCAATAGTAGATGTTTTAGACAGTAATGGTTTTTATGTACCAGTTCGAGCTATTTTAGATTCAGGTTCTATGTCTTCTTTTGTAACTGAGTCTCTTCATTCAAAACTAAATATTTCAAAGCAATCAGTCCATTTTGCTGTTTCCAGTTTAAATAGTACCGTCTCTAATGTTAACTCTAAATGTTGTTTGAAGTTAAAATCTCAACACAACAATTTTATAACTGATTTGTCTTGTTTTATACTACCAGAGATAACTGGAAACTTGCCTACATTTTCCATTGATAAGCAAAGTTTATTGATACCTAAAGA